>OX451736.1:1330772977-1332048343 GCA_948472305.1 Vicia faba | reverse complement strand
CCAGCTTAGTTCATCAACTGGATCATGATTACTGTCAAAATTGTAACATATGAATTCAATGTAAATGGTGAGTTGACTGAATCTATGCAAGCCTGCAGAGGAGTTAGGCAAGGGGACCCTCTTTCCCCCTTGTTATTTGTGGTGGTCATGGAATATATGAACAGGTTAATGAGTAAAATGCAGATTAATCCTAAATTCAAATTCCATGCCAAATGTGAAAAAAAATTGGCCTCACCAACGTTATTTTTGCAAATGATGTTCTCCTTTTCAGTAGGGGAGACCCTGATTCTGTGAGGTTATTAATGCAGACAGTTTCCTCCTTTTCTGCTTCTACTGGGTTGGTTATCAATCCCATGAAGTGCAAAATATTCCTTGGGGGCATGGATAATGACATCAAGCTGGAGCTGTTAGGGATAACCAGTTTTGAGGAGGGAATTCTGCCTGTTCGATATCTGGGAATTCATCTTACCAGTAGGAAGCTCACTATTAATCACTATCTTCCTTTGATTGACAGAATCACTAGTAGAATTTGCCATTCGTCTTCTAGGTTGTTGAGTTATGCATGGAGGGTCCAGCTTGTTAAAAGCATCTACTTTGCTATATCTCAGTATTGGCTTCAATGCTTACCTCTCCCCAAATTTGTTATTAAGAAAATTAATGCTTTATGCAGATCCTTCATTTGGAATGGTACTCACGAGATTAGGTGTAAGAGCCCCGTGGCTTGGAAGACATTCTGCAGTCCAAGTTATCTGGGTGGCTTGAATGTGATTAATATGGCTGTCTAGAGTCAGGTCTGCATGCTTAAATGCTTGTGGAACTTATGTCGCAAATCTGATAACGTGTGGGTCAAATGGATTCATAGCTACTATCTAAAAGAAGGTAACATAATGTATATGGCTGTTAATAATAATTGGTCTTGGGTTATGAAGAATATTATGCAACTAAGAGCATTTCCTATCCAGTTTTCTGATGCTTGGGCGAAAAGCTTGCAGAAGGATAAATTCCAAATGAGAAAGATATATAGGATACTCATTGATGATGGTACTCGTGTTCCATGGAGACACTTGATAAATCAGAATGCTGTTAGACCCCGTGCTATCTTGAACTCATGGCAGACTTTCCATGGGAAGTTGCCAACCAAATAAAGGCTTGGTAGATTTGGCTTGATCCATAATGATACTTGCAGCCTGTGCCAGAAGAGGGTTGAAAGTATTGAGCATCTTTATTCATGCAGGAACATTGTGATTATTTGGGAAAATTCTCAAGTGGATGGAAATTCAGCATACTCCTCTTGATTGGCAAGAAGAGATTGATTGGATTATGGCCCAAACGAAAAAGAAAGGCTGGAAAGGGGCCCTCCTTAAGCTTGGCTTTACGTAAACGCTTTACGGTATATGGATCTAAAGGAATAATTTTACCTTCAATACCTTGGTTCCCAAGAATATTGAAGAAGATATTATAGAGAAAATCATATATAGAGGTTGTACAGTCCTAAGTTAAAAAAGCATGTAGCCAAGCTAATGCTTTAGGATTTGTCTTTTTTGTTTCGCTGGATCTTTTGATCGCGCTTTGTACCTAATTGGCTTTTTGAATTAATACATATATTTTTTATTCAAAAAAAATAAAATAATAATAATAATAATAATAATAATTGTGAAGCGGAGAGCATCGACGCCGATGTTCTGAATGGCGAGAGCATCGGCGTCGAAGAAACGGAGGGGGCGACCACTGAACAAGGTCTCTCTGCCGCTGGCGACACCAAATCTGGAAACTCCTTCTGTGGGTGAAGTGAATGTGGGTGATACGAATGGTGTTCTGAAGGAAACTGTGGAGGAAAACAACAATTGTGAAGCTCAGAACCGCAATTTAGGGGTTTGTCAAAACCCTAGAGAGGGCAACAGTGAAGTTAAAGGAGTAAGTCTAGTCGAGCTGCAAGGGAACAATGGTGCAACGAAGTTGTAGGGTTGATGTGATTAAGGGGAATCGTAAGACAGCAAATGGTAAAGCGTTGAAGTTTGTGGCACCTAAAATAGTGGATGGCAAACCAGTGGTAGAAGTTGAGCATGAAGATGTTAAATCAGAGATTAGATTTTGGGAGTCTTCGCTTATCATGTATGCTATTGGTGGTGATTTGAGTATGAATGTTGTCAAGAACTATATGATCAAGGAATGGAACTTCGTACAACTTCCAGAAATGTTTTACAACGATGAAGGATTCTTCATTCTGAAATTCAAGACAACTAAGGAACGTGAAGAGGTATTATTTAAGGGTCCTTATACAATTTGAAACATGCCTATGGTCATATTGGAATGGCGTCCTGATTTTTCTTTGGAGAGAGATATGCCTAGGACAGTTCCAATACGGGTGAAATTCCCTAAGCTTCCAACTCATTTGTGGGGTGTGTCAAGCCTAGGGAAAATTGGGAGTGTCATTGGTAATCCGCTTTTCACATATAAGTGTACGACAGACAAATTGAGAGTTACATATGCTCGTATATTGGTGGAAGTGGATTTGACTCAAAAGCTGCGAGAGGAAATTGAAATTCATTATGATGGTTGCGACAGAATACAAAAGGTCGAGTATGAATGTCGTCCGCAATATTGTGAAAAGTGCCAAAGGATGGGGCATATTTGCAATGCGTAGAAGAAACCTACAGTGAAAATGTGGCAGCAAAAAGCTTATAAGGATAGAGGAGATAATAGTCAAGCTAACAAAGTTGAGAAGGAAGGGTTTCCTGGTAAACATGAGGGTCCTGCGTTGCCAAGTGAGGTTCCTCCTAGCAAAAGTGATAGTCTTGTATAGCTAGTGGATACCAATGCAGAAGACGGGTTTTGGATAGTAGTGCTGAAAGGTAATAAAGATACAGGTAGTAACAATGTTGAATGTTTAAAGAATATTTTTAGCAACAATGGTTTTAGCACCTTAGAGGTTTGGAAGGACCACAAGGTTAGCCCCCTAGGGGACACATGATTATTTTTTGGAATGTTAGAGGGCTTAACAAAGTAGCTAAGCAAAAAGAGATTGGCTCCCGTCTCTTTAAGCCACAGCCTATGATTGATATTCTTCTGGAAACGCGAGTTAAGAAAGAAAATTCTGATAATTGTAGAAGTAAAATGGGTGGTAATTGGAAGACCTATGATAACTATAGCAAACATGCTAATGGGATAATTTGGTTTATGTGGCAAGATAGCAAAATTAGAGTAAAGGCTGTGACTATGACAGAGAAATTAATTCATTGTGGGTTGTATAACTATGATGATAGCCTTGTTTATTGGATTATGGTTGTGTATGCCTCCAATTAGCTGGAGAAGAGAAAGGTTCTTTGGAGAGACATTAGCAACATTGGGAAAAACCAGCAAGGGTCGTGGATTATTATGGGTGACTTTAACAATGTCCTTGGCTGTCAGGACAGGATAGGGGGAAAAGAGGTCAGGGAATCAAAATTTTGAGATCTCAGAGATATAATGGCTGATACTGGTCTGTTTGCTTTTGATAGTCAGGGTGCGAAGTTCACATGGTTTAATAAACATGCTGATGGCCCTGTATATTCCTACATTGATAGAGCCATTGGTAATTTGGAGTGGATTCATAAAAATTGAAGGAAAATTGTGATTAAAAGCGCAGCGGAATTTAAAATTTTCCTTTAGCGATGCTTATGAATGAGCATGGTCAGTGATAGAAATATTTACCTCTTGTGGCGATTCAGACCTTTGATGTTGTGATCACGAGCGTTGATGAAGAACAACGCCTCTACTCAGTCCACACGAACAGATCTCTTACGGTCACAGTGCTAGCTGATCACGAACAGAAACCTTGAGTGAGAGAGAGAATCAAAAACGAAATTGCATCAAGTGAAATTGCTTCATCACAAGGGATCTATTTATAGAATCACTCGTGTGGGCTACAAGCTAAAAGCCCAATTAAGGCTATAAGCTAAAAGCCCAATTAAGCTTATGGACATCATACCTTATGATGTACCATATATCACTTATCCACGTGGTACCTTACCACTTTCCGTATTACACTTAAGTGCACCGTACCTTATGGTGTTCCTTATTTATTCTATCTCTCATCAACCTGTCCTTATGTGTGTGACCCTGTAGGTTTTCGCGATGTTGGTAATTATATTAAATCACACATTTAATATAATAAACAGTGAGCGGTATCTAGCAACACATCATTGTTACCCAAGTCACGAAAATGTCATGTGATCTGACCAAACATTTTCCGTGATAATATTTGTGTTGTACAATTACCCTTTTGCCCTCATGTCTATATTGAACACAAGGCATACACTGTGTCACCCTTGTCCAGTTCAATATTGGTTCCTTAGAAATTTATCCTGTTATGCAGGATGAGCAAATTCCATCTAGGTCACTCATGTCCCTTAGCATGCTTTGTGAAGTACCTATCAACCGTCTTTATAGTCATCCAGTTACGGATAACGTTTGATCAGCAATAAAGTACTTGACTCTATATCTAGGGTCCATAGTGGTTTCAGGTCGAAGGGTGGTATACACCATTATCATCATGAGAATAACTTATGACACTTTGCATAACATTCTATGTAGTATTCTCATAGAGGGTCAATCCAGTATAAATATTACTCCTAATATTCATACCTATGTCAAGACTTGATAACTCCTTATCTATGATCCATGAGATGTGATCATCAATCTATCTTCATAATAATCTTAATGCTTTAATGTTATCCCACTTCACATTAAAGCTTGACTACGAATACTTTAAGAATAGTGTCTTATGTTTAATGGGATCTCATGATTAAGTCACACTTAACATTTCATTAAACAAATAAACCATTCTAGGGACTTATTATTTTGGAAAGCAAACATAATAAAGAAATGCCTTTTATTATTAATAAATAATTCGATACAAGTACCAAAAGTATTGGCCTCTAGGGCCTACACCAACAATCTCCCACTAGCACTAGAGCCAATCAGGCATACCCCTAATACCCATAGATCTAGTATGTCCATCATGCTTCAGCTGCGCAAGAGGCTTTGTTAATGGGTCAGCAACATTGTCAAGTGTACGTACTCTACATGTTTTCACATCTCCCCGATCAATTATCTCTCGAATGAGATGATAACGCCTAAGTATGTGTTTGGATCGTTGGTGAGATCTAGGCTCCTTAGCTTGTGCGATAGCACCATTGTTATCACAATAGAGATCAATGGGATCCACAATGCTATGGACTATGCCAAGTTCACTAATGAACTTCTTGATCCAAACAGCTTCCTTTGCTGCAGTTGAGGCAGCAATATACTCAGCCTCGATTGTAGAATCAGCAACTGTATCTTGCTTTGAACTTTTCCAGCTCACAACGCCACCATTTAAACAAAACACATAACCAGATTGCGATCTAAAGTCATCCTTATCTGTCTGGAAGCTAGCATCGGTGTATCCAATTACAACAAGCTCTTCCTGACCTCCATATATCAAGAATGAGTCCTTAGTCCTTCTCAAGTACTTAAGGATATTCTTGATAGCTACCCAATGAGCATCACCGGGATTAGACTGGTACCTACTCGTTGCACTTAAAGAATACGAGACATCTGGTCAAGTACATAACATGGCATACATGATAGATCCTATTGCAGATGCATATGGAATCTTATCCATGCGATCCCTTTCTTCCTTACTTGAAGGGGATTGTGTTTTTGACAGACACATGCCATGTTGCATAGGTATGAATCCTTTCTTGGAATCATGCATATTAAAGCGTCTCAACACTTTTTCTATGTATGTACTCTGACTTAGGCCAAGCAGTTTTTGTGACCTATCTCTATAGATCCTGATTCCTAATATATAGGCTGCTTCACCTAGGTCCTTCATTGAAAAGCATTTCCCTAACCAAGTCTTCACTTGTTGCAAGGTAGGGACATCGTTTCCAATGAGTAAAATGTCATCTACATATAATACTAGGAATACGATCATGCTCCCACTAACCTTCTTGTAGACACAAGGCTCATCTTCATTCTTGATGAATCCATATTGTTTTACTGTTTCATCAAAACGAAGATTCCAGCTTCTGGAAGCTTGCTTCAATCCATAAATTGATCGCTGTAACTTACATATCTTTTGGGCTTCTTCTGGTATGTCAAATCCTTCAGGTTGTGTCATGTACACATCCTCAAGAAGATTCCCATTAAGGAAAGCAGTTTTGACATCCATCTGCCATATTTCATAATTATGATATGCAGCGATAGCAAGTAAAATCCGAACAGATTTAAGCATTGCAACTGGTGAAAAGGTTTCATCATAGTCAACCCCATGAATTTGTTTATAGCCTTTTGCAACCAGTCTTGCCTTATAGGTATGTACCTTACCATCCATGTCAGTCTTCTTTTTGAAGACCCACTTGCATCCTATAGGGTTAACTCCTATAGGAGGCTCTACCAAGGTCCAAACCTGGTTTGTGTACATGGAATCCATTTCAGATTTCATGGCTTCTAGCCACTTCTCGGACTCAGGACCAGTTATGGCCTCTTGGTAGGTCACAGGCTCATCTTGATCCATGAGTAATACATCACCCTGATCACTTATGAGATATCCATATCTCTCAGGTTGTTGACGTATCCTGCTTGACCTACGCTGGTCTTGTTCTACTTGAGCAGGTTGCTCTTCCACAACTACTTGTGTTTCCTGCTCTAATTCCTCCATAGGTGTATCAATGCTTTGTGGTTCTTGAATTTCTTCAAGCTCTATTTTCCTCCCACTGATTCTTTTGGAAATAAAATCCTTTTCCAGAAAAACTCCAGTTCGAGCGACAAACACTTTGCCCTCAGAAGGATTGTAGAAGTAATACCCTATTGTTTCTTTAGGATACCCCACAAATAAGCATTTGTCAGATTTGGGCTCAAGCTTAGTTGAAATTTGTCGTTTCACATAAACTTCGCAACCCCAAATCTTCATGTAAGACATATGTGGTTTCTTACCACTCCATATCTCATATGGTGTCTTCTCAACCTTTTTGGATGGAACCCGGTTAAGTGTGTAAGCTGCAGTCAATAGTGCATGTCCCCAAAAGGAGTTCGGAAGATCGGCGTGACTCATCATGGATCGGACCATGTCTAACAAGATTCGATTTCTTCTCTCAGATACACCATTCCATTGTGGTGTTCCGGGAGGAGTAAGTTGGGATAAAATCCAACATTCCTTTAGATGGTCATCAAACTCTAGGCTTAAATATTCACCGCCTCGATCTGATCGAAGAACTTTAATATTCTTACCTAGTTGTTTTTGTACTTCATTCTTGAACTCCTTGAATTTTTCAAAGGTTTCAGATTTGTGTTTCATTAAATACACATAACCATATCTACTGAAATCATCAGTAAATGTGATGAAGTATTGAAAACCTCCTCTGGCTGGTATGTTCAGTGGTCCACATACATCAGTATGTATGAGGGCCAAAAGATCATTAGCCCTTTCACCTTTTCCTGTGAATGGGGACTTTGTCATCTTTCCAATTAAACAAGATCTGCATGTCTCATATGATTCATAATCAAAAGAGTCCAAGAGTCCATCTTTATGGAGTTTGGAAATGCGTTTCTCATTTATGTGGCCTAAGCGACAGTGCCAAAGGTAGCTTGGATTTAACTCATTAGATTTAATCCGTTTAGTATTAATGTTATAAATTGGCATTTCAAGATCAAGGACATATAGTCCATTGTTCATTTGTGCAGAAGCATAGAATATATCATTCAAATAAATAGAGCAACAATTGTTCTTTATTATAAATGAAAAACCAAACTTGTCCAAACAAGAAACGGAAATAATATTCCTACTAATTGCAGGTACATAATAACAGTTCTCTAACTGAATTATTAAACCACTAGGTAAAGTCAAAACATAAGTTCCTACGGCTAAAGCAGCAACCTTTGCTCCATTTCCAACTCGTAGGTCAACTTCACCTTTTGCCAAATCTCTACTCCTTTTTAGCCCCTGCACATTAGTACACATGTGAGAACCGCATCCAGTATCTAATACCCATGATGCAGAAGTAGATAAATTAATTTCAATAACAAAAATACCTGAATTTGAAGTCCCTACTCCATTGTTCATATCTTCCAGGTACTTTGGGCAGTTTCTCTTCCAATGTCCGGTCTTACCGCAATGGAAGCAAGTGCCCTCCTTTTCTATGCCTCCACTAGGCTTCAAAGCAGGAACAGTAGGTTTAGGCTTGGCAACTTCCTTTCCTTTCCCTTTACCAACTTGTTTGGTAGGCCTCTTGTTCAGCTTCTTTCCATTATTGACCATCAGAATGGACTTCCCTTTTGTCTTCATATTCTGCTCAGCAGTTTTCAACATGCTTAGCAATTCTGGAAGACTCTTATCCATGTCATTCATGTTGAAATTCATGACAAACTGATTAAAGCTATCTGGCAACGATTGCAAGATAAAATCAGTTGCAAGTTCCTTTCTAAGCGGAAACCCTAACCTTTCAAGGTTCTCCATATACCCAATCATTTTGAGTACATGGGGACCTACAGGGTTTCCCTCAGATAACTTGCTGTTAAAAAGGGCCTTTGAAACCTGAAACCTCTCATTTCTTGCCTGCTCTTGATAGAGCATTTTCAGATGTCTGATCATATCGAACGCTGACATGTTCTCGTGTTGCTTTTGCAACTCCGAGTTCATAGTAGCTAGCATGAGACAAGCGGCTTCGTTAGCATCATCAAAATGCTTCTTATAAACATCTCTTTCTGCCTTAGGTGCCGAACTAGGCGGTTCCTCTTCAGGAACAGGTGTCTCCAAGACATACAGCTTCTTATCGTGCTTGAGGACAATCCTCAGATTTCGGTGCCAATCCAGGAAATTTGTCCCAGACAATTTTTCCTTATCTAGGATTGATCGCAAAATATGGTTGTTTGTTGTCATGGTAATCTACAAAAAAATGAAAATATAAGTATCATTAAAACAACATATTTAATTAGGCCTTTAATCAAATATGCTCCCACTATTTTACTCAAACCAAATGACCCTCATCATTTGATTCGGAAAATCCCGTTGGAAGACTTTCTAGTGGGTCGAGATCCACATTTCACTTCATTCTAAGTCAGCGTTAGGCTGATTACACAAAACTAGGTTATTTAGGTAGGAACTCCTTCCAATTGTATCTCATACAACTCTCGAATATTTTCAGTTGGGTGAATAACTCCTTATTCTAATTCATCATATGAATCATTCCCAACTCTTGCTTCTAAACATGTATAATCTTATTATAATGTGTTTAGTTAAGTTTGACCCATTGTTTTAGCAGTTGGATATTACAATTATCCCATCGCACCTTACTAATATAGAACATGCACCCCGTGTAGGCGAAACCTACATTGTTTGATACTAGTCTTGATGAGTGCTAAAACTTGGAAAGCATGAACTTAATATTTAACTTGAGGGATTTTGTTATTAGTTTGATCTCACCGGCTTAACATGCAATTCATCTCTCTCATGCATCAACATACAAACACATGCATCGATATACATAAAAGGATACAGTTATGGCCCCTAGCGCAATTGTTATCCCAAGCCAATGAGAGAACCTAAGCTAACCTAATAACGATCTAAACTTCTCCAAGCAAGATCTCCAAGGTTATCCTCCTTTGATATTGTATTCTTCTATTTCTTCATAACATTACATTACATAAAAGAAACTCGTTTTACATACGAGGGAGTGAGATGAGAAAAGAAGTTACATCAAGAATTTTAGAGAGAGGCACGACACGCAGGCTGTATTTTACAATCCCAAAACAAAATAAAGGAAAGAACTAAGGCCATAACTGATCACCACAAGACAATAATAATAAACACACTTTTATTATTAGTTTAAATTTTGTTAATTAAAAAAAAGAAAAATTAAATTTCGACGATTGATCACACTACGCAGAGTTAGCCGGGGGTTGTTAGGGGCAGCGCCCCGACGCAAAATTTTAATGAACAATTCATTTGAAATCGGCGTCATTTTCGCACAACTCTTGTGCATTCACAACCCTAATCGCATAACTCTGCAACAACACAACCCTTGTGCCGTCATGAACCCTAATGCAACAGTTTCATGCTGTCAAACACATTTCAATTGATAATTCAGTATGATTAATCACATGCCATTGCTTCACCATACTAATGTCGGATTCCGAAGCATATGAACAGTGATCGGTCAAAGGAATAACAATCATCAAGTGTTTGAATGAACGAAACAGAAATAGTATATCCCATATACCATCGTTGCATCAGATTTACTTATATCATATATAAAAGTGATCGATCTTATTTGTGTAACCTATGGACGATCGATGTATCGCTGCTTCACCATACTAATGTCGGATTCCAAAGCATAGTCAACATCAATCATCCAAATCGTACACAACAGATGCCAAACTTAATTACTCGTTTATTATTCAATTCATTATGGTTTTAATCGAATCAAAATAGAAAATATAGAACATAAACAACTATCAGATCCATGGTTTCGTAAGTGGCTCTGATACCACTGAAGGAAAATTACGATCAAAAGCGTAGCGGAATTTAAAATTTTCCTTTAGCGATCCTTATGAATGAGCATGGTCAGTGATAGAAATATTTACCTCTTGTGGCGATTCAGACCTTTGATGTTGTGATCACGAGCGTTGGTGAAGAACAACGCCTCTACTCAGTCCACATGAACAGATCGCTTCTGGTCACAGTGCTAGCTGATCACGAACGGAAACCTTGAGTGAGAGAGAGAATCAAAAACGAAATTGCATAAAGTGAAATTGCTTCATCACAAGGGATCTATTTATAGAATCACTCGTGTGGGCTACAAGCTAAAATCCTAGTTAAGGCTATAAGCTAAAAGCCCAATTAAGCTTATGGACATCATACCTTATGATGTACCATATATCACTTATCCACGTGGTACCTTACCACTTTCCATATTACACTTAAGTGCACCGTACCTTATGGTGTTCCTTATTTATTCTATCTCTCATCAACCTGTCCTTATGTGTGTGACCCTGTAGGTTTTCGCGACATTGGCAATTATATTAAATCACACATTTAATATAATAAAGTGAGCGGTATCTAGCAACACATCACTGTTACCCAAGTCACGAAAATGTCATGTGATCTGACCAAACCTTTTCCTTGATAATGTTTGTGTTGTACAATTACCCTTTTTCCCTCATGTCTATATTGAACACAAGGCATACACTGTGTCACCCTTGTCCAGTTCAATATTGGGCCCTTAGACATTTATCCTGTTATGCAGGATGAGCAAATTCCATCTAGGTCACTCATGTCCCTTAGCATGTGTTGTACCCCAAAATTTGCCCTCCCATTTCATCAACATTTTCTCATCACAAGACCCTTGGAGCTCAAGATCAAGTTAGGGTTTACTCTGCTCAAGACTCCTCCTTGCACTGTTGACCCAAATTAGGGTTTGAGTTTGCACAAAGATGTTTTGACCTAAAAGGCCCAAAGTGACTTTCATGCTTCATGTTGGACTCACAAGTTTATCCATACCAAGTTTCAAGCCTTGATTCCAATCTTTGCCCAGTCAATTAGGCAGTTGACCTAGAAATCAACTGTATTGGGGAAAAAGTCAATTGTGGTCAATTGACAGTCAAACCTCATGATTTTTGACCCACATCAACATTATGAACTCATATGGACCATTTGATCAAGTTTGGATCACAAATCCACAAGAAATTTGATCAGATCACCAAAAGGGCAAAATGGTCATTTTTAGGGTTTTGACTGCACAAAGGCAATTTTTGACTGTTTGACATGACCAATGGCAAACCAAACTCACATATAGACTCAAGGACTCAATGGAATTGTCTTGACATGTTCAACAAGTTCAAAAGATCCCAAATGCACAAGATTGACAGATGAATTTTCCAGTCAACTGAGCAAAATTTGACTGTATACTGAAAAGTCAAACTTTGACTTTTTGGTCAAAATCAAGTGCCAAGATTCATTTTTCATCAAGAAATGTCAAATTATGAAACTTGTTCATCAAGAAACCCAAATTTGCAAATTAGGGTTTAAAATGAGAAAATTTCATAACTTAGAATTTTTCTAAGTTATGAAACTTCCTTATTTTTTCCTAACTTTGTCCCTTTTTTTCACCAAGATGCAAATGGATTAAAGCAAAACTCAAAACATGAAAGTTATAGTTCATTGCAAAATCTACAACTTTGATTCACAAAGTTTCCTCAAAAGAAGCTTGTAGCTCAAGTTATGATTTTTGGAATAGGGGTGCAAAACATTCTTAACTTAGAAAATTTTTGACCTATTTTAGGCAGGATTTTTGCCCAACTTCATGGCCACTTTTCACATGCCTCCACTTGGAATTTCAACTTGCATTACAAAAATGGATTATAGTACACATTCCAAGCTTTCCAAATTGTCCAAGAACTCATCAAACACCCTTGTGGTTAGGGAGAATCGAATTTGTCAAGATGGGCAAAAGTCACTTTGTTCATGGCCAAATTCATGTACACAACATTGGCATTTTGAACTCAGCATGATCCAAGCTAGATTACAGGCCTCTAATCCCATTCTTACTCAATAATTTAATGCAAAACCTTTGTGTCCTAGCATTATCTTGTTCATTAAGTCATTACACAAAGGTTTAGTCTTAAAATGGAAAAAGCATTTTAGCCATTTTTGAAAAGAAGTGCTTTATGTCAAAAGCAAATCAAAGAAGTACCAAAGCAGATCTTTTGGGCACAAGTTCATGAACAAATTCCACTGATCAAGAGTGATTTTATGCAGCATAGATTGAGGGAGTAGGGGCCTGCATTGTGAATACACATTTTCTTACTTATCAAAGAAGAAACTTGCATTTTGAACAACATCTCTCATTCCTGTAACAACTAGACAAAGCAAAGTTTGTAAACACTTTCCATACATCATAACTGACCTAAGGCACGATTAAACCCTCCCTCATACCTCCTCAAACACAAAAACACCATCCTCTTGCAAAAACAGGGCACCTGCTGCAGATTGAGGTTCACAACTCAATGCACTCGTGCACTTTGGCTAATAACCTTGCAAACACATTCCATACCATCCATTGAAACTGTTCCAAGCCCTAAACACCAGCTGTAACACTCCTAACCCCATCTGCCATTTTCATTTTTTCAGTTTTGCAGGTGAACTTCCATAGCTCGATTCAGTTAGTTTCAAAGCAAGCTAGAGGTTGGAGAAGCATCCCTGAACTTCAAGCAAGCTGTACAAGTCCTCAAATTCCATTGAAAGTACCTCCATTGGTGTACACGATTCAAGCTGAACAGGTAAAAGTTTGAACTTCTATCTCTCTATCCAAGCATATTTAGGCTTAAGTTTGTGAAGAAAACATGTTCTACTCATGGCCCTGAAGCTACCCATATAATTACTTTTCATTTATATTGTGTGTGCTAAGAGAATTTTGAACCTGAACATGAAAGAAAAGTTAGGTCAAAAATTGGGGGAGAAGAAATTCTCTCTCATTTATGAGGGTTAGAACAACTTTTTTATATGTTTGAAATCGTGACATGATGCTCTATAATGTTTGTGTTGTGAGTTTTTGTTAAAAGTCAAGGAATCAAGAGATTGCAGAGATGGAGGAAGGGCGCGCGTTTTTTGTTTGAATCTGGCTAGAGGTTGAAGACAGAGTTGACTTGGGTTGGGCCTGAGTCAACCTGCTTTTTGCACCCCTTATTTCATCTTGCACCCCCTTGGCCCATTGTGTGATTTTTTAATCATTTTTGACTTTTCTCTTTTTGATTCTGACTTGTTATTTTTTGTTAAAATATAAAAAACATTAAAAATATTTTTTCACCTTTTTTTTTGTATTTATTAGGCATTTATTTGTTTTATTTGATATATGTATGTAAATAAATAGGTATATACTTTTTATTTAAACCCTAGAAAATAATACCAAATATTCTTTTTTGCTCCTTATTTTTTATTTACCTTTTTGAAAACATTTCCTTAAAATATACTTTTTTTATATAAATATAAATATTTTATTTTTTGTATATATTTAATATATTTAATACATAATATAAATACTTATATATTTATTAGAATATTTAGGATAAAAATACAAAAATAATACATTTTTCATTTTATTAATATTTGACCTCAAAAATAACTTTTTTACAAATATACTTCTCTTTTATTTATTTCTGTATATAATTAATAAATATTGTATATAATAAATAATAATACTTTTTATTTAGCAAAATTAGGGTTTTGCCCTAAACCATGAAAATACCCAAAAATTAACCCTTTTTTATTTTTGTTTATTTGTCACATGAAAAATACTTTTCACATACACATAAAAACATTTTTGTGCATAATACATTTTACATTTTATTTGTATTTATTCAATTATTGTACAATTAAATAACTTGTATATTCAATTTGGATTGTAATAGCTTAGATTTAAATTTCTTGCTAAATATCCCCATTTGAACATTTGTACCCCCCATCCCATAATTATGTTGTAATAATTTAGGATTTTATTTTCCGCACTTTAAAGCTTTCTAAAAATGCCATGATAGATTTAGGGTTTTGTATGCAAAAAAATCAAAAATAACAAATAGCTTGACCTAATTCAAAGACAAAAAAGCATGAAAATGGACAACACCAATCACACTTGCACCCCTAGGGTTACTCCACTTGTTGCCTTCAATAATGGGCCATGTTGCATGTTGAGTGTTTTTGGCAAAACAAAACAATATCAAATGATCATAGTCCCTCGATGACGCTTTCGAAAGTTGCCTAAAAATGATCAAGTCCCTTAAAGGAAAAATTGCCAAAAACACTTGGCACTATTGCATTCATGGCCTAAACGATGACCCGCGCCCGTCCCGTTAACATCCTAACACAAGATTGTCCACCAAATACAATGGTGGAACAAAATTGTTAAAAGGGTTAAAACATAGGAAAGATCTTTGAGAAATTTAGGGTAGATAGCTCTTGGTTATTTGACCAAATCTTGCAAAACAATCCTTGCTATTTTTCAAAACGCACATCACAACACACTTTCAAAATAACTTTCAAAAACATTGAAAACTTTTCAAAAGATAAGTACACCTTTGTATACATTCAAACATGGATCATTACAAAGGTTGCCACAACAAATGGCCTCTTTTCAAAACATTTTCAAACCCACACACAAAGCACCATTTCAAACAATTGAAAATACAAGGCAAGTGATCTAAGCAAGTAACTAAGAGCCCATGGATAACCATGGATAGAAAGGGTGCTAATACCTTCCCTTTCTATAATCTACTCCCCGAACCCAAGAAAACATCTCAAAGGTTTTTGCTGTGCTTTTTAACCTTTCCTTAGGATAAAATAAAAAGTCGGTGGCGACTCTTGCTCAACCGAAACATTTGCGAATACAAACGCAAAACCTCAAGTCAGTTCTCCCACCGTATCACAGCATGCTTTGTGAAGTACCCATCAACCTTCTTTATAGTCATCCAGTTACGGATGACGTTTGATCAGCAATAAAGTACTTGACTCTACATCTAGGGTCCATAGTGGTTTCAGGTCGAAGGGTGGTATACACCATTATCATCATGAGAATAACTTATGACACTTTGCATAACATTCTATGTAGTATTCTCATAGCGGGTCAATCTAGTATAAATATTACTCCTAATATTCATACCTATGTCAAGACTTGATAACTCCTTATCTATGATCCATGAGATGTGATCATCAATCTATCTTCATAATAATCGTAATGCTTTAATGTTATCCCACTTCACATTAAAGCTTGACTACGGATACTTTAAGAATAGTGTCTTATGTTTAATGGGATCTCATGATTAAGTCACACTTAACATTTCATTAAAAAAATAAACCATTCTAGGGACTTTATTATTTTGGAAAGCAAACATAATAAAGAAATGCCTTTTATTATTAATAAATAATTCGATACAAGTACCAAAAGTATTGGCCTCTAGGGCCTACACCAACAAAAATGATGACAAGAATGTTTATATTATGGAGCCATGGGTATCTGAACATGCTCTGGTTTGTATTAAAGGTGGTGAGCATGGGGTTAAACCTAAGGCAGTCTTCAAGTTCATAAATGCAGTTACAGAGATAAAGGGTTATAACAGTGTGGCTAGTGTTAACTGGCGAAATAAAGTTAAAGGCCATCAGAACCAACAACTTTGGTATAAGCTTATGAGGATGCAACTTGTTATTAGGGAGTTGCATAAACCCGTTGTTAACATTTCTAGCCAAATTGAAAAGAAGAGACTGCAGTTGAATGAGGTCCAAATTCTTTTGGCCCATGATAGAATGAACACTAATCTCATCACTCACGATAAGATATCTACTGAGGAATTGATGCAGCTGAATGACCGGGAGGAGCAAATTCTGAGGTAGAAGGCTAAAATTGAGTGGATTAGAAACGAGGATGGTAATAATAGTTACTTCCATGCTGCCCTGAAAAATAAAAATAGTCAAAAGTGTATCAATATTTTGTATAAGGATAATGGTGAAATTTGTGACAGTCCTGAAGCCATTGAAGAGGAGGTCCTGGATTTTTACAAAGGGCTTATGGGATCTGTAGATTCCAATCTTCATGGGGTTGACATTATAGCTCTGAGAAGAGGGAATCAGTTTAGTAGAGAGAAAAGGGCTATGCTGAGTAGCAGAATTTGTGAGAAAGAAGTTTATGAGGCCTTGCACATTATTGGTGATCAAACGGCTCCGGGTATTAATGGCTTTGAATAAAAAAATTCAAATACTCTTGGAAGGTTGTGAAGGCTGATGTGCTCAACACAGTCAAGCTTTTCTTTGAGGAGGGTGTTCTGGACAGTAGACTTAACAGAACCTTGGTGACTCTTATTCCTAAGCATGAGAAAGCCATCAATATTAAAGATTTCCGCCCTATATCATATTGCACTATTGTCTATAAAATCATATCCAAAATTATGGCTAATAGGATGAGTGTTATGCTTGGAAGTATCATTAGTAAAAACCAGGCAGCGTTTGTGCCTGGCCAGAAAATTTATGATCATATCCTTATTGCTTGTGAGCTTATCAGATGTTACAGTAGAAAACGGGGTGTGCCACGGTGTATGGTCCAGATGAACATTAGGAAAGCTTATGATTTTGTGGACTGGTGTGCATTATAGGTTATCTTGGCTGAGTTAGGTTTCCCTAGGAGATTTGTCGGGTGGGTGATGATAGCAGTGTCTACAGTGTCGTACCAATTCAATATCAATGGTAGAATCTCTATGAGAATGAAGGAAACTAGAGGATTGAGACAGGGTGACCCCATCTCTCCTCTCTTGTTTGTTGTCATAATGGAGTATCTCCATAGAAAGCTGGATGGCCTGAGCTCAATTCCCAATTTCAATTATCATAGCAAGTGCAAGAAGCTGAATCTAGTTGAGCTGAGTTTTGCTGATGACCTCTTAATATTTTCTAGAGGCGATAATATTTTTGTTCAGTTGATGATTCTGGTTTCTCTTTGTCCACTAGCTTAAAGGTGAATCCTAGTAAATATAAACTTTATTGTGGTGGTTTGAATGTTAAAGAGCATGCTGAATTGGAGAAAATTACAGGTTTTGGTAGAGGTTGTCTTCCTTTCAAATATTTAGGGATTCCTCTAAATAGCAAAAAATTGTCCTCTAATCAATGTTATGCCCTTGCGGAGAAAATCAGTGTTAATATCAGACATTAGAGCTCTCACTTACTAACCTATGCAGGTAGGGTTCACTTAGTGAATACTGTGATCCTTGGGTATGCCAATTATTGGATGAGTTGTCTTCTTCTGCTCAAAGGAGTGACAAAGCAGCTTGCGACTATGTGTAGATCCTTTGTTTGGGCTGGCAAAGCTGCTGGTTCAAGGAAGTCCCCTGTGGCGTGGGATATTGTGTGTACTCTTAAGAAGAAAGGTGGGTTAGGAATTATCAACCTGGCTATGTGGAATAAAGTGTGCATGTGCTGCTTTGGAATTTAAGCAGCAAAGCTGACAACATGTGGGTTAGGTGGATCCATGCCTATTATGTGAAAAATGATGACATTATGTTAATGAAAGTTAAAGATAATGGCTCTTGGATCCTTCGAAGTATCCTTAAAGTTTGGTCTGATGCGATGAGGCTGGCCCAGTGAGGGGACTTGAAGAGTTCTGGTAAATTCCTCATGAACAAGTTTTACTTAGAATTTTTGAAGGATATTCCCATTGCTGATTGGGGTGGTATTGTTAGGATGAATATAGCTAGGCCTCGTGTTGTTTTTTTGATGTGGCTTGCATGCCATAAACGACTTCCTACTAAAGACAGATTGGCGAAGATTGGCATCTTTCACCAACCTAATTGCTTGTTCTATAATTATGTTGAATCTGTTCACCACATGTTCTTCGAATGCAGGTTTACTAGTAATATTTGGATGGATGTCCTTAGGTGGTTAAATGTTAACTATAAAGTTCAAGGCTGGGATCAAGAGCTAGAGTGGATTGTGAAAGTGTGTAAGAGCAAGTACTGGCGTGGCCAGCTTGTCATGATTGCCATAGCGGAAACAATTTATGAGATCTTATGGGATAGAAATAGAGTTGTTTATAACAAGAATTATACTATTAGGAATAAGTTTAGAATCATTGTGGATAATATAGTGAACCGAGTTTGGATTTTCTCCAAGTTTAGACATAGAATAGCCCAACTTTTTTTGTCTTAATTAGGTGGACCGATGTGGATTTTATTCTTTGCTGGACCCTTTAGGTCGCTTTGTAGCTTTCTATTTTTTTGGTTAATATAATCTTTATTTCCAAAAAAAATAAAATAAACAAATAAATAAATAATAATAATAATAATAATAAATTAATAATAATAATAATAATAATAATAACATAATAACAATAACAATAATAACAACAACAATAATAATAATAATAATAACAATAATAATAATAATAATAACAATAATAATAATAATAATAATAACAATAACATTAATAATAATAATAACATTAATAATAATAATAATAACAATAATAATAATAGTAATAATATATTAATAATAATAATGATAATAATAATAATAGTAATAATAATATTAATAATATTAATAATAATAATATTATAATAATAATTATAATTATAATTATAATAGTATTAATAATAATATTAATAATAATAATAATAATATATCAATTTATATTTATAATATTTTATTTTAAACTACATATTCAAAATAATCAAGTAGAGTTAATAAAAATATGTTGAATTTTTGAAAAATAAATAAATTTTTTTTGAAAATATATATATATATAAAATTATAAAAAAAAATTATGCACAATCCAATAAAAATATCATAAAAATTATTGAAATGATTTAATAAACATTATGTAAAAATATTATATATGAAATGGTATTATACAAAGAACATAATTATAGTTAACAGGGCTATGAATGCCATTTAGAAAACTTGTTAATTTTTTAATCTCATTTTTTCTTTCTTTCCTTTTAGATTTCACTTATACCAAACAAAATAATCACACTTTCTATTCATTTTCTCTTCCTTGTCTTTCTTTCTTTTTCATTTTCTTTCTTTCTACTTTCTTTTCAGATCCAAACAAAGTGTAAGGTAGACACGAGATTACTTTCTGTATACACGTGTAGAAAGAATATGAAAAACTAAATCTGCAAATTTGGTATTATAAAAAGAACGTGCAATAAACATATTACCAATTTGTCCACAAGTAGGTTCTTTTTTAATGAAAACTAGGACCCGTGCTATGCGCGGGTGTAGATTAGTTTATGTTTTATATTTAAATTTTTATTTAGTTAATATATTTTATTTTGGTAAATGTAATTAATTAACTTATATTTATAATATTTTATTTTAAATTATAAATTCATGATAATTAAATAAAGTTAATATAAATATGTTGAATTTTTAAAAATATATAAATTTTTTTGAGAATATATATATAAGATTATAAAAGAATTATGTATAATCCAATAAAAATAGACATGAGAACTATTGAAATGATTTAAGAACAAATAAGTAAAATATTTGAATCCGTGATTTTCAATAGAGAATAAATATAATATTTATTTATTTAAAAAATAAAAATAAAATTATATATATGTCATATAAAATTATGTGATGATGTGATACAAGTGAAATAGAAATATTAACGTATATATCATAATATAATCTGCCTCAACTGCGTTGATATAGCCCCTATAATGAATGAAATTTAGGAGTTAAAATGTTGAGTAACTAATCAACTCTTGATCATAAATTTGTGTAACTCATTCAAAAGAGTAGATTCCAATTTTAGGTGATAGGATTCAATTAGGCAACTTTTGGCTCGGGAGTTGTTACAGGGAGCAATTTATGCCATTATTCCACACATATACATGAGGAAAGACAGTAACACTATTATTCAAGATACATTAATTCTCATGAATTTGGATGTTCAAATCATTGGACAGTCAAGTAAACATCTTTATAATGACGCTGAATCCTTATCACTTTTTTAAATATTTAGCTATATTTTCTCTTTAAAAGAAAAATTTTGAGAAGAATTTCTTCCATCTCATAATAGATGTCTTTTTTAAATTTTTTAATTTTTTAAGATAATAATTAATTATATTAATTTCAATAATAAAATAAATGTCATTTACTAAAATAGCCTCATTAATAATAGATAATTGAATAATTACATGATTTAAAATACAACAAATAAAAAATAAATTAGTAAAAACAAATAATAAATAATATATTGATATTCAAAATGAATAAATAACTTAAACAAATAAAAATAAGAAAAATAATATATATTGTAACACAGACGAAATAATTACGTAGACATAAAAACACAATAAAATAATATGACTAAATCAGTTATTATAAATGGTGTGTAGCCCTAAACCCATGACCTAACTTCTCTCCAACCCTAAACTTTGAGAGAATTGTACAAACAAACTGAATAGCACCAACCCTCTCCAACCTGTAACCCAGTTTGATAAAACAAAATAACCAAACAGTAAAAATAAACAATATTGTAATTTTCTTAATATACAATTAGACTAAAACATGAATTTCAATAAACATTAATATGACTCTCTCGAATAAACAAAACAAAACAAAATAGAGAAATTGAAAAATAAAGAAACACGAATACTATTGATTGCTGAAACAAGTAAAGTTGATTTCCGAAACAAGTACTATTAATTGCTGAAACAAATAATATTTATTGCTGAAATACTTTTAGAATTACCGTATTAAATAAAATTTTGTTGAGGGCTGAAACAAGTGAAATGATTTTAGGTTAGCGGTTGATGAAATTTTGAGAGGGAGAATTTCATCTTTCGTATGTTAAAAAGATGCAAGTGAAAATTTTGTCAAACCATAAAATAGAATTTGGACAGGTTAAACATTATTTCTTTTAATTATTATATATATTAATATATAATTCACCCATTCACTAATAACTAATTTGATAAAAAATCTATACCAACGGTTATCATACATATACCTACGGCGTTTTAAGCAAAAACAGAATGACAATTTTTTAGTGGATTTTTGAAAAATGTTAAAAAGCTAAACAAACCAAATTAATAGAATTATTGATTCCGACACTCTTCTTTTAATTTTTGGACTCGGATTTATATGAGAATGTGGTCTTATTAAATCATATCTATTATTTCAAAAATGTGATCTTATTAAACCATATCTATTATTTCAAAAATTGATTCAAATCAATCTGATTACATCTCTAATTTTAATATTTTAATATATTTAATTATTTATTAAATAGTATAATTATTTGTTTCTTTCAAAGTATTTTAATTGAAAGTAAAATTATCCAACTTTTTAAGTGGGATAAATAAGAGTTTACTATATTTATTATAGTATATTACAGTTTAAAGAATGCCTAAAAATTTATGCCATTAGACCACATTACGTTGTTTCATGTTTCATATCCACAAAAAATCAAAACCGAAATGTCTCGGTAAAGATTTTACAAAAAAAAATTGTGTAGCACTCGATCCTATAAGAACAAAAAACTGACCCACCCTAACCCGGTTTCAAATCGAGTAAAAATCCATTCAGCACTGTCACGTAGAAACTCCATGAAATCATTTAGAAACTCCATAACAATGAATGGTGAATTATTAACCCATCCATGTTGCCTTCTTCATAATTAAAATTTGTGAACTCCGGCACGTAGAAATCGCCACAAAAATCATCAAACCCCGGAAACATAGAGTAACCCGACCCGGTGTCTAAAAACATATCCTTAAACAATTTATTGTCTGTTATGTCACTCTCCGTTTGAACCGTCGCATCAGAAAGATCAGGAGATGGCAACTCCATAGGCAACAATGGTGTGATTGGTGTCTCCAACGACGAAGGTAGTGTTTCATCTGATGGAGTATTATTGGGTCGAACCGAACACTCATTGTGGGGCTCCGAGTTGGCAAAACGGGTGGCGGCGGATTGAATGTCAAAATGGCTCATGAACCTTCCTCCGGCAATATCGGGAATATTACTAGAGAAACTAATCCTTACACCACTGCCACGTATGCAGAACGTAGCCGCGTCAAATGCACGCGCCGCTTTCTCTGCGGTGTCATAAGAACCTAACCATATTCTTTGACGGCTGTTTGGCAATTTGATTTCCGACACATACTTTCCCCACTTCCTCTTCCTCACTCCTCGAAACAATGAATCACTTCTTTCCGCCGCAAGTTTCTCCTCATTTGTTTTCACCATGTTCACTTTTTAAAGGTTTCTGAGAAAGTAACTATAGAAACACTTAAAAATATAATCACAAGTGTTGTTATGATTTTGGGTTATTCTTGTATCTTAGAATTGAAAGGTGTTTTATTAAAAGAAATGTGATCTCTGTTGTCGTATGATATTTTGAGAGTAGAGTTTTGCGGCTGAGTATATATAGGTGCATAAGTGAAGCGAGTGATGAAAATTGACTTATTGCAAATGGTCAACTCAGTTCGAAGGCGTGTGTAAGATAAGGAGAGAATTGATGATGTTCACTACGCGGCAAGGAGACAAGAACTGCAAGATTTGAACCACGTTTTGTCATTTTTTATTATATAATATTAGTCCACGTGAACATATCTATATAAAGTGAAAGGGGGGTGATTATGATGGCACGTGCATATTTGGCTTTAAATAAGAAAAACGCCAAAGTTGGATCACTCTCACTTTTCACTAAATTATAACTTGACACACACGAATTTTTTCTCAAAATGTCACACCCCTGAAACAAAAATCTCAAAATGCCACATCCTGAAAAATATTTTTCAAAATGCCACACTCAGGAGGGGTTCACGCCATTTGAGATGGCGCGAAGGTGAGCAGGAAGGGCTCACGCCATTTCAAATGGCGTGAAGGGGTTTTATATTTTTTTTTTCTTCGTTTTTCTGAATTTTTAATTATTTATTTTAATAACTTTTATTATTTAATATTTATATTAATTAACAAAATACTTTTTATTAAATAAAGTTTATTATATAATGTTTATATTAATTACAAATATTTTTTATTAAATAAAATGTATTATTTAATGTTTATATTAATTAAAAATATTTTTTATTAAATAAAATTTATTATTTTTATGTTTATACCTTTAACAATTAAATATGAAAATAAATTAATACTTCGAATAAATATTTAACAATTACAAAATGATAATAAATTTTTTTTATTAAATAAATAAAATATGTCAATTACAATCAAAATGCAAAATAAAATAAAACTGTTAAACATTCACAATTATACTATTTAATGCTGATGATCCGGTCCTAAACGAGTACCGGTAAAACAATGACGCGGTCGCGGAGCACGATGACCAAAACCATATTGTTCTCCGGTCTCTGTTGTTGGAGGAATTGTTCTTCGGTCTCTGTTGTTAGAGGATTTTGTTGTGTTGCATCTGATGTTGGAGGATTATCTTGAGTAGGAGCGGTAGCTTGTGGAGGAGACCAAATACTTTGCAGTAAATCATAATCACTGACGTTAAGATCTTCGCCCAAATTATATTGCGGCTGTTGTGGCGGACACATGGTTGGAAAATATGGCGGGTTATGTTGGGAGGAGGAGGAATCGAAGTTTGGTCGCATGATGAGTGTGAATTGTGTAGTTGGCCTATTATAAAATTGTGGTTGTTGGGATTCATAAATGTAATTTGGTTGGGAGTGAGATTGCGGGTATTGGGTGTTAAAGGTTTGATTTTGGTAAAAATAAGGGGCAGGAGTTTGTAGTTGAGATAAATGTGGGTTAAAAGTTTGTTGTTCAGGATAATGGGGGATGGGTGTTTGATGTTGGGAAAAGTGAGGAGTTTGTTGTTGGAAGGATTGGGGTTGGGGAGGCTGAGAATGTTGTGAGTGGTGAGTTTGTTGAGAGCCACTTGCCTGAGTAGAGGCATATTGATTTTGGCAAGGGTCAGTGAGAAATTGTTCGTACGATGCATATCTATGTGGAAGTGAGTGATACCATTGCATGTACTCTTTTGACGGTTTCTCCTCTGTTTGTAATTGATCTCCATCCAACGTAAACAATTCTCGATGCAACCAACAATTTTGTTCATCAGAGTATAATGTGGTATATGCATGTCGACGCGCTTTTAATGTTGTCATTTTATGGTGTTCAGCCAAGCATCGAGCTTCTTCAGGTATCCTTTGTAAATGGCCAAATTGTAGTTTGACCCTATCAGCTTGATGCATTTCTACAATATGAAAGCATATCATATACGTAGTTGAACTCCATATCAAGCTGTCCTCGTGCCTTTGGGGCGCTAATCTAAGATACAGCCTCCAAATAAACTGAGAAGTTGTAGATAAAATATTTTAGTTTAACCAAAATAAAATTCAAAAATTTATAAGAAATATTAAGGTGAAGACAAAAAAACCTGATCTTCAAGCATGTGATCAATCCTGAATCGGTATCCTTGAAGATGGTGGCGCGGGTTGTTTTGGTAGTCAAGTTTCTTGATGCACCATCTAAAAAGAATTCAAAATAAAATTTTATTTTAGAGTATCCTAACAATATTAATTATAATTTTAAATTTAAAATAAAATATTACCTTCTTGCGTATGGATATGGAGATTGAAGCGGAGCCACCGGAGATATTATAGGCATGCGTGTAAAAGCCCAAGCTTGAAGAAGTAAAACGCATCCTGACAGCTATGTTACTTTTATGTCTACCGCCTTGCACATTTCCCTATATAAATTCGCTAAAACGGCGGAACCCCAACTAAATTTTCCACAATCTTCTAAATCAACAACAAATTGTGTCCATTTTGAGTGTATAGTGTTTCCGCTTTTGTTGGGAAACAAAACTTGCCCGATAAGGAGTAAAATATAAATACGAGCATGTTTAATTTTATACTCCTCGGGTGACTCCTCGGTTGGTGGTTCATGTTGGTACATGTCTTTAAGCCATGTCAACCTCGCCGTCATTCCTTTATCACTTTGTGGCGGTTCATCCCCTAAAATAGAACTCCATGCACCATCACCCAACTCAGATTAACCATTTACCGCTTTTCCATCAACAGGAAGACCCAGTAACATACTCACATCTTCCAACGTAATTGTGCATTCACCATTTGGAAGATGAAATGTATGAGTTTCGGGTATCCACCGTTCCAGTAAGGCTATAACTAACCTTGAATCGATATATGTTGACCCTATTGTAGATACATGGTAGAACCCAGATTGATGAAGGTACGGGATTATGGCTCCATGTGGCTTCAGAGGTTTGTGAGCACAGATTCTCCATTTTGAAATATAATTATCATCAATCTGTAATAGAAATAAATAATATAGAAAAATATTCATTATTTCTATGCAAATTATGAATAAAACTACTATTGTAAACTCAAAAATAAATAATACGAATAAAGTTGAATAAATCAAAAAAACTTACAGCATTGATATTTTCTACCGTTCCCCTATGTTGTGTACTATACCAAAACATATTGGCCATAACTGTGAAAATGAAGAACAAGACTTGTGAAAAGAGAGAAGAGAAAACTTATCAAAAGAGAGTAGAGAGTGTGAATAGAATGAAGTGTGTTTGTGGAGAAATGAGGTGAGAGTGATTGGGTATTTATAGGAAAAAAGAGGTGAGTGTGGTTGGTTGGTAGTTGAATAATTTAATTAATTATGGTTAATAGGTAGTAAAGTTATTTAATTAGAGTTGGTAGGTAGTAGAGTAATTTAATGAAAGTTGAATAAATATAAATTTGTAATTTATTGCGAATATTGTAAATTACACGGTTTTGTACACAATGATAAAACCTCATCCGCTGATCTACTGAATCTGACATACAACTCAAAAGGTGTTTGTTATTCTCGTAAACTTGTAATCTTGTTTTCTAAGAGAAAGTAAAGAATAGCAGTTATAACCAATTCTTGTGTTCTTCTTCTTCCTTGTTCTTTATTCTTCCCTTATTCTATACTTTGTTATTGGCATTGAATTCACAACAAATTGGTGCGGTGAGCGTGGAGAAGATGCCTTCAACAAAGTATGAGATTGAAAAGTTCACCGGAGTGAATGATTTCGGTCTATGGCGCTTGAAGATGAAAGCCCTACTGGTTCAGCAGGGTTGTTTGGAAGCGTTGAAGGGAGCGACGGCGATGGACGCTGCGTTAACAGAAAGAGAGAAGACGGCCATGATCGAGAAAGCACACAGCGCAATTTTGTTGAGCCTTGGTGATAAGGTTCTTCGACAGGTATCAAAGGAGACGACGGCATCAGGGTTATGGGTGAAACTTGAAAGTTTGTATATGACCAAATCTCTGGTAAATCGACTCTACCTGAAGCAAGCTTTGTATTCATTCAAGATGATTGAAGACAAAATGTTGGCTGAGCAGTTGGATATGTTCAACAAGCTGATTCTTGATCTTGAAAATATTGATGTAAAGATTGATGATGAAGATCAAGCGCTGTTATTATTGTGCGCTTTGCCCAGATCACATGCTCACTTCAAAGAAACCCTCTTGTATGGAAGAGAGTCCCTGACCTTTGAAGAAGTTCAATCAGCTTTGTACTCTAAGGACTTGAACGAACGTAAGGAGCATAAACCTTCGACGGTTGGTGAAGGTTTGGCTGTTAAAGGAAAATTCGACAAGAGGAAAGGTAAAAATCAGTCGAAGTCTTATAGTGGTGATGCATCTGGTATTAGATGCTATCACTGTAAGAAAGTAGGTCACACAAGAAAGGTGTGCCCTGAACGCCTGAAAGATCATGGAGGTAAGGATAATGGCAACGCAGCTATTGTCCAAGATGATTTCGAATCATCTGATGTTCTTGTGGTTTCAAGCAAAAACTCGTCGAAGGAATGGATTATGGATTCTGGATGCACTTGGCACATGACTCCAAACAAAGACTTGTTCGAGGAATTATGTGATCAAGATGGTGGATCTGTATTGCTGGGAAACAACAAAGCTTGCAAGATTGCAGGCGTTGGATCTGTGAGATTCAAGCTCCATGATGAGTCAATAAGATTGTTGACTGAAGTCAGGTATGTACCTGATTTGAAGAGAAATTTGATTTCTCTTGGTGAATTCGACAAGAAAGGATATGTCTTTCAAGGAGAGAAAAGTATCCTAAGAGTCATGAAAGGGTCGAAGGAAGTCTTGAGAGGCGTGAAGAAACAAGGCTTGTATACCCTTGAGGCTGAAGTTGTAAGTGGTTCGACAAATGTTGCATCCACGAAACCTTTGTCGAAGACAGAAATTTGGCACATGAGATTGGGCCATGTCAGTGAAAGGGGTCTGGTCGAATTAGGGAAACAAAATCTGCTTGGTGGAGATAAAGTCGAAAAGCTGAAGTTTTGTGAACCCTGTGTACTTGGAAAGTCCTGTAGAATGAAGTTCAACAAAGGAAAACAAAGAACACATGGATCCCTTGATTACATCCATGCTGATCTTTGGGGGCCTGCAAGGTGTCCATCACATTCAGGAGCAAAGTATTTTCTATCCATAGTAGATGACTATTCCAGAAAGTTATGGGTATTCATCCAGAAGACTAAGGATGAAACTTTTGAGAATTTCAAAAGTTGGAAGACTCTTGTCGAAAATCAAACTGGCAGAAAGGTAAAGAGGTTGAGAACCGACAATGGCCTTGAGTTTTGCAATGAGGCGTTCGACAGTTTTTGTGTGGCCTCTGGTATTGCAAGGCACAGAACTACCGCAGGTACTCCACAACAAAATGGTTTGGCTGAAAGGTTTAATCGAACTATTTTGGAGAGAGTTAGATGCATGTTGACTAGTGCGGGATTAAAGAAGGTGTTTTGGGCTAAGGCTGTTTCGACAGCAGCATATCTGATAAACAGATGTCCTTCGACAGCGTTAGATATGAAGACACCTGAAGAAGTTTGGTCGGGACATCCACCAGATCTCGACAAACTAAGAGTATTTGGCTGTGTAGCCTATGCTCACATTAGGCAAGACAAGGTCGAACCTAGAGCTCTGAAATGCATGTTTATGGGATACCCTGAAGGAGTGAAAGCTTATAGGCTATGGTGCCTAGAGCCAGGTCACAGGAGGTGTATCACCAGTCGAGATGTAGTTTTCAATGAAACTGAAATGGCTTTCAAGAAAACTGATGATGTTGACGAAGAGCTGGAACAGGTAGAGATTCCTGTTGAGGTGGAGCATGTTGATGCTGAAATGCGTATCCCAGATGAAGTCGAAGAAGAAACAGAAGATTCTGATGATGTTGAGGAAACTGTTGATGACTACCTATTGTCGAGAGATAGGCAAAGAAGAGTCATAAAACCACCTCAGAGACTTGGATATGCAGACCTTGTAGCTTATGCCTTAATCTCTGCAAGTGAAGTTCTAGACGAAGAACCTAGAGATTATAAGGAAGTTATAAGGAGTCGAATGAAGACTGAATGGCTAAAGGCCATGGATGATGAGATGAAATCTCTTCATGATAATCACACTTGGGAACTAATCAAGAAACCTGTTGGGGCAAGGTTAGTCAGCTGTAAGTGGATTTTCAAAGTTAAGGAAGGAATTGAAGGAGTAATGTCGAAGAGGTACAAGGCAAGATTAGTCGCAAGGGGTTTCACTCAGAAAGAAGGTGTCGACTTCAATGATGAATTTTCCCCTGTTGTGAAGCACAGATCCATCCGAATGTTGCTTGCCATGGTGGCTCAGTTCGACCTTGAACTGGAACAAATGGATGTGAAGACTGCGCTCTTGTATGGTGACTTAGATGAAACAATCCTGATGAGGCAACCTGAAGGGTATGTCGAAAAGGGGAAAGAAGATTATGTGTGCAAACTGAAGAGATCTTTATATGGACTTAAACAATCTCCTCGACAGTGGAATAAGAGATTCGACAAGTTCATGGAACACATAGGTTTCATTAGAAGTCAGTTCGACCACTGTGTTTACTCCAGATTTCGACCTGAAAATTCAATTGTTATTTTGTTGCTTTATGTTGATGATATTCTGATAGCAAGCAACAATGTCGAAGATGTAATGAGGGTGAAGGCTGAACTCAATAAGGAGTTCGACATGAAGGATCTGGGAGCTGCATCTAGGATTCTTGGAATTGACATTCGAAGAGATAGAAAGCAGTCGAAATTATGCTTATCTCAAGAGGCATACCTACGAAAGATTCTTGACAAGTTTGGTATGTCGAATTCAAAGCCTGTTGTGACTCCAACAAACCCTCAATTCAAGCTGAGCATTGATCAATGTCCCAGTACTGATGTCGAAAGAACCTATATGAACAGCATCCCATATGCTAATATAGTTGGTTCTTTGATGTATGCTATGGTCTGTACTAGACCCGACATAGCATATGCAGTAAGTCTTGTAAGCAGGTACATGGCGAATCCTGGAAAGGCTCACTAGCAAGCGTTAAAGTGGATTCTAAGGTACATAAATGGGTCTCTGAACAGAGTCTTAATTTATGGTGGAGCCTTGGGTGAAGATAGTAAAGCAGCTGTCGAAGGCTATGTTGACTCTGATTATGCAGGCTGTATGGATTCCAGAAAATCTATTTCTGGATATGTTTTCACTATGTTTGGTACAGCAATTAGTTGGAAAGCAACTCTTCAGAAGGTTGTTGCCTTATCAACTACTGAAGCAGAATATATTGCCCTAACTGAAGCTGTGAAAGAAGCATTGTGGCTTGAAGGTTTTGCAAAGGAACTGAAACTTCAAGGTCAAGGTATCATTGTTAAATGTGATAGTCAAAGTGCAATACACCTGTCGAAGAACTCAGCCTATCATGAGCGAACCAAGCACATAGATGTGAGGCTGCATTTCGTCAGAGGGGTAATCGAGCGTGGAGAAGTCCAAGTGCTGAAGGTCTCGACAGAACACAATGCCGCTGATATGATCACCAAAACATTGCCAAGTTGCAAGTTTTTCCACTGTATGCAGTTGATAAAGCTGCATGAAGAAAGCTAGTTAGTGTCTCTTGATGCTGTAGAGTTAGGTCCAAGGTGGAGATTTGTGGGATATTGGATCGAACTCTAGTATGATCGAAGTACATGCTGTAGTCGAAGAAAGGGTCTAGCATATATTTGTCGAAGATGCTTGTTAAATTAGGTTTTAGTGTTTAAACCCTAATTTGTTAAGTTAGCTTGTTTCTTAAGTTAGCTTGTATAATGGGCCTTGTGGAAAAAACCCATTAGTTAGTATGTTAGGTTTTATTATAAATAGCATACTAGTCTCTCATCATTGCATAACAGCAAATCCTAATTTAGGGTGAGAGGGTTATTTGTTATTCTTGTAAACTTGTAATCTTGTTTTCTAAGAGAAAGTAAAGAATAGCAGTTATAACCAATTCTTGTGTTCTTCTTCTTCCTTGTTCTTTATTCTTCCCTTATTCTATACTTTGTTATTGGCATTGAATTCACAACAGTGTTTTATTAACACCAATTCGAAAATCCTCAAACATATTAAATACATCTGTATTTGTAACTAACTGTGTAATATGCTGCATCAAGACACCATTTTCGTTGATGGTAGTTCGGTTGAAAGAGATCTCTGTGATGCTCCTATTAATATTTGTGACTTGACGTAATTGATTTTTCAAATGAATTAGTTTAGATCTTTCCATAAGCCGCACAACCAAAGGATTAGAAAATGCATTTCTATAATCAAACATAACAATATGTGAATTATACGGAATAATGTATACTGAGCAGAGTATCAGACTCATTTTAATCTGATAACATTATCGTTTATTGTAGCTCTTATATGCATGCAACATATGACTTCACGCCAGACACATAGCCTTCACGCCATTTGAAATGGAACAACCCTAGGTTTCACGCCATTTGACTTGGCGCAACTAGGGGCTTCACGCCATTTCATATGGAGCAAACATAGCCTTCACGCCATTTGAAATGGCGCCTTTATGGGCTTCACGCCATTTGAAATGGCGCCTTTATGGCCTTCACGCCATTTGAAATGGCGCTAGAGTGCATGCATGAAATCCAACGCTTTTGCTGTTTGTTATTTAATACATGCATTTTACAATTCAACATAGTGTATTCGACAAACCAAACTATCACATATTTTACAATTTAACACAATGCCACAAAATCATATTTCTTGTCTGTTACATTTCAACGGTAATATTTTTACCGATGAAATTATTGGAGTGGTATTTCAAAATACAGATACAAATATTTTAAAAATTCATCGAAATAGTGATTTAGCTCAGTTGACGGAAAAAATAGAAGAAACTTTACGACAACATGTAACTTCTATTTTTTATCGATTTCTAATAGTTAATCCAGTTGATCACAATGTCACATACAACACTGCAAAAATCGAAGACGATGAAGATGTCCGTTCAATGCTTCAATGTCACTCAAGGTTTTGCAGTCAACAAGAAATGGAGTTGTATATTTGTTTTCAACAAATGCATGAAGTATTTCCAACACAATCATCACAAACTCATGCATATCAACAAAGTCAGGTCTCCCAACAAGAAGAGTCTGTCGAAGTACAACATAACGAGCCAATATTTCCGGAAGAGGAAGTGGGTGATGATACTGACTCCGACGATGCTAGACAAATTAATTTGTTTAGTGGATCCAGTGATGAGTCAGGTGACGATGATAGGCTGGAGGCAGAACCGGCTCCTATACTTGATCTGTATAACCCACCCTATCACTTGAGAAACGTTTCATTTGAATGTGTGGAACCAATTTCAATCTTCGAATCCGTACACGAACGTGAGTCATGTGATGACTTAAAGGTTGGTATGAATTTTGAAAACAAAGAAGCATGTCTCCTTGCAATATCTGAGTATCACATAAAAAATTCTCATACATTTAAGGTTTGTAAGTCTGATCCGACACGATATTTAATTAAATGTAAAAAGGAGGAATGCAACTTCACATGTAGGGCTTCGTTAAGGGAGGGGTGTGGTAAATGGGTTATTGGCAGAATTGGAGGGCCACACACTTGCATGTCGACTGCTATATCTCAAGATCACAAAAAGCTTACCTCAAAGATGATCGCCCATAACATCAGACCTCTTGTTGACAGCGACGCGGCAATCAAGGTTAGACATATTATTGCTCATATTCGTACGACTTATGGCTACACCGTGTCTTACAAAAAGGCATGGATTGCAAAGAACAAAGCAATCGAAGATATTTATGGTAATTGGGAGGCCTCTTACAACAATCTTCCGCAGTGGTTGCTAGTCATGCAACAATTTCTCCCAGGTACCATCATAGATCTTGAAACACTTCCTGTATATTCAAATGAAGGAACACAAATTGGTGGTGCAAGAATTTTCCATCGCCTTTTTTGGGCATTTCAACCTTGCATTAGGGGTTTCGCACATTGTAAACCTATAGTGCAGGTAGATGGTACATGGCTGTATGGAAAATATAGGGGAACATTGCTCCTGGCTGTTGCACAAGATGGGAATGGTAACATTTTCCCAATCGCATATGCATTGGTCGAAGGTGAGACCGGGGGAGCTTGGAGTTTCTTTCTGAAAAATTTGAGACTCCACGTCACACCCCAATCAAACTTATGTTTGATATCTGACCGACACGAGTCCATTAGGAGTGCCTACGATAACCCGGATAATGGCTGGCAGAACCCACCCTCGGTGCATGTGTATTGCATTAGGCACATCGCACAAAACTTCATGCGAGCCATCAAGGACAAAAACCTTCGCAAGACAGTTGTTAACATGGGTAATTACTCTCTAATTTTTAACACGGCATTTCAATATATAGTTCTTTTATATTAATGTTTTAATGCTTTTATGAAGGGTATGCAATTAATGAGTCTACATACGCATATTATCGGGAGGAGATCCGCCAAACAAACACAGAGGCTTTTAATTGGATAGAGAACCTTCCAAGAGAAAAATGGTCGCGAGCTTACGACGGAGGAGCACGATGGGGTCACATGACAACCAACCTAGCTGAATCTTTGAACTCAGTTTTGAAGGAAACCCGAAACCTACCTATTACATCACTTGTAAGATCAACATACTACAGGATGGGAACATTGTGGGGTAAGCGAGGAAAGGATTGGACCAAAAATTTGTCATCGGGAAAGGAGTTCACAGATAACTGCATGAAAGGAATTGCAGAAGAAGTAAAAAAATCCCACAGTTATAATGTCTTGGCTTTTGACCGTGAAAGTCATTATTTTGTGGTTCAAGAGACGGTTAATAATAGGAATTGTCGACCACTTACCCATTTCAACGTCAACCTCCAAACACGAACTTGTGATTGTGGGAGATTTCAAACTTTTCATCTGCCTTACTCACATGCTATCGCAGCGTGTTCTCACATTAACCACGACTATACTACGTTTATTCCTGACTTGTATAGAGTTATAAACGTCTTCAAAGTTTACATACAAAGTTTCCTCGGTGTTCCCCAAGAAGATAGTTGGCCTCCATATTTGGGCGATACTCTTATGCATGATGAAAAGATGCGACGAAACAAAAAAGGTCGCCCAAACAGTACTCGCATTAGAACTGAAATGGACACTGTTGAAAAAATAAAAAGACGATGCGGTATCTGTCAACAACCTCATATGCGGAAAAAATGTTCGCATCGCCTCAACGATGCAGGCCCTTCTAACTAGTTTTATTTTATTTTGCATTTTGATTGTAATTGGCATATTTTATTTATTTAATAAAAAAAATTTATTATCATTTTGTAATTGTTAAATATTTATTCGAAGTATTAATTTATTTTCATATTTAATTGTTAAAGGTATAAACATGAAAATAATAAAATTTATTTAATAAAAAGTATTTGTAATTAATATAAACATTAAATAATACATTTTATTTAATAAAAAGTATTTGTAATCAATATAAACATTATATAATAAAGTTTATTTAATAAAAAGTATTTTGTTAATTAATATAAATATTAAATAATAAAAGTTATTAAAATAAATAATTAAAAATTCAGAAAAACGAAGAAAAAAAATATAAAACCCCTTCACGCCATTTGAAATGGCGTGAGCCCTTCCTGCTCACCTTCGCGCCATCTCAAATGGCGTGAACCCCTCCTAGGTGTGGCATTTTGAGAAATATTTTTCAGGGTGTGGCATTTTGAGATTTTTGTTTCAGGGGTGTGGCATTTTGAGAAAAAATTCTGACACACACATGTCCTCAAACTATATATATATATATATATATATATATATATATATATATATATATATATATATATATATATATATATATATATATATATATATATATATATATATATATATATATATATATATATATATATATATATATATATATATATATATATATATATATATATATATATATATATATATATATATCATAATTTTCTTAGTTGAGTAATACAATCAGATATACCGATCAATGCTAAAACGATAGAGACTGATTAGTTGTAGCCTAATTCTATTGGCTGACCTTATTATACCTCAATTTTTATCCCTAAGATCCTCTACCATTCCATATCATCACAATGCATCAAGATCACGCATTTGGATTGACTATCTCTTTTACTCTCTCTCCCATCTTTAAGGTTGTTCTCGAGGAATCATCAAGCATCCTAATTGTGTATTTTGTATATATGTGTTTTATATTTTTTACTGACCTCTAACCAAAATACAAAAAAATTGTCTTGTTTATTTTTGTTTCTTTTAGAAGACAGGGCTTCCGATCAAGAGATTCAGGTGACGGTTCTCCGATTAGAGTTGTGGGTTGTTCAGGCCAAAGATGGTTCTCAAGGGCCTATCTTTCAGAGTCGTGATTTATAATCTTAGGTCACACTATTCTCAAGCTTCAGTCAACATGGTTAAGGCGAGTTCGGTTGCTTAATTCTCGAGATTCTTTGAGATATGTTCATGTGTTTATTTTTATGTCTTTTTCGACGAGTAATCTCAAGTTCTGACAAGTGTGAATATGGTTTAATCAGAATTTCATCATCTCAAGTTCATATGTGATTAAAAGTGCATTGGATTGTGGAGAACGGTCAAGTTCGTGGGTTGATTCAAAGTTGTTGGACCAAAGATCAATGTTTACAAGTTTGAGTTCAAATGATCATAACTTATTTATTATTCATTATTGTTGAGTGATTGTTTGCGCATATGAATCTTCTTGACATCATCTCCAATTTCTCTTTACAAGTCGAGAGTCAATTATATGTAGAAGGCCATCAAAAGTTTGAGTACATTAGAGGTCTTTTTTTTTACTTTGACCTAATTTCAAGTGACATTCATCTAACTTTCAAGGATCATAATTCTTTCAATTTTCATTGTTTCGAGACGATTCTTTTTGCAACGTGTCACAAATGGTGTTGTCTACAAATGTGTTTCAAGGAGCGAGAGTAAATTGTGCTCGAAAAGCCATGAAATTTATTGAAACGTTACATGTTATTTTTAACTTAGTACTTTCATGACCTCTAATTTCAATTAATGTCATGACTATTTTTTTAGGATATTGTTTCCTTGTGTTGAGGTTATTAGTCATCAAACCAAAGTGTTTCTTGCTATGAATTAAGATCTCGACATTTTTTCAAATGGAATTTGGTTATTTCTTGAATTTATGATTTACTTGATGTTTTGGTTCATGATGTTCTCAAAAGACCAATTCCTAAGTCTAATGTTTCAAGTATGGCGGATTCATTTATTTTGAATTTGTGTTACTTGAAATTTAAAAACTTTATGTCAAAAAGCTTAAAATGCAAAAGGTGGAGGGATTTCTCACTTTCATGAGTATGGAATTTACAAGAAAAAACAAGATTCATCATTCAAATGTCATTCACTTTCTATCATTCCAATTTCAATTTTCAAAGGTCCTTCAAGTATATTTCACTCAATTGCTACATTATTCATGATTCAAGAGAATTCAAGTTCCTTATCTATGCCATACAAAAGAATTCTAGACTTCTTCAAATTACATTTTTTATGGTACATGAATAAGAATGTGAGTTCTCTACTTGTTTACACTTTCAACGTCAATCGATACAAGAATCAATTTCAAGAGAACCATGAATTTACTTTGTATCAATTTCAACTCAAATACACAAGAAATTCCAAGTGTCCATGAACCTAAACTTCGAGTTACATTAATATGATTCAAAAGCTTTTCAAGTTTCTTAAAAGCCTAATTTACAAAGTTACAAGAAAATATAAAGGCCTTATGATAAAGTTCAACACTCTTCAAGTTTTTCAAGCTATTCCGTTCTATAGGGTTTGTCTACATCATTCAAATCCAAATTTCTCCATGCCAACAATTCCAACATCAACACATGAAAAGAAGAAATACAAAAAAATTGGTTAGCACAAGAATAACAAAAGCAACATGTTTGAAAATTCAATTCAAGACCATGGTTTTCAAGGTTCAACAAATCTCACAAAGGATTCTTTTCAACAATTCTTCAACAAGAAATCAATAAGCCAATAACAACAATTTCACCAAAAGTTTCATTTCAATATTTCCAAACAAAATTTTCAAACAAATTTCATAACAAAACTCATATTTTCTAAAGTCTATTTAACATCCAAATAATCATCAAAATGACTCAAACATTGCAAAACAAAAGGCATTAGTGGGCTAAATGAAGCATTTTTGGATTGGGCTTTTGATAGAAAATTGCAAGGTTTGTTTGAACCAATATTTCAACACAAGCAAAAATTTCCAACCACATAATCCCTAGTCATTATAAAAGCATTCATTGTCACACTGATTGAGGGGATTCATTCACTGATTATTCACTGACAACTTCAAAACCACATAGCAAAATGCCAAAAACAAATCAGCACTCACCTGAACCGGAAACTTCGCTGGAAAACTAACCATCTTGTCGGAAAAGAGAGTAGAATTTTGTGTGGGTCCCATTATTTTTGAGTTTCTTTGCTAAACTCAGAAGAAAGAGAGATGAAACGTGTTTCATTTTTTTGGTTCCAATTTTACCCTTTTTAGTTTCATCCTACCAGTGTCGTGTTTGACTGTTGTTACCATACTGCAATTTAAGCTTCCGTTTTTTTATGATGGTTTACTTATAAAACATAAACTCATTTATGATATTGTATTCAATTAACTTAAAACATTTTTTTTTATTGATAGAGTTTTAAATATAAAAAAGGAAGGTGTGGGTAAGATTAACTATGGAAAGATCAAGCATAATGCTTATGATCTTAATTTTACTTCCTCATGAGCAAAATTTATATATTGAATAATTGTAACTTATTTTAAAAAAAGTACATGAAAATTATATAATTAACTAGTATTTATGATTAAAAGTTAGAATACTTTTTTGTTTTAGGTAAAGTAAAGTTTTTTAACTAAGGATTTTTTTGTCATTTCAATAAATTATTATATTTCTCTCTTTTCTATTTCTTCTTTCTTTCTCTTATAATAAATAATATCTCAAATCTTCTTAATTTCTCTTGTCTTTCTTTTTTCTCTCACTCTTTCTTATCTATTTTTTTCTTCAAACTTTCTCTTTATAACCAAATACACCTTTAGATCTTGTAAAATCCTGTGGTTTTCTGAAAAAAGATAACTTCATATTTGGAAAAAGTGGATGAAACCGAACACAATAGTGCAAAAAAATTTCATATTTCGAGTTGTCTGCGGCGGCGCTGCCGTGAGCCTTCGACGACCGCCGCCGCGTGTTCATCCGTCTCCACCGAGAGCCACCATAACCCTTCTTGTGTTCTTATTTTGTTTTGTTTTAAAGAGAAAAAGAAGAACATATGTGATGATGATTTATTTTGAGAGAGATAGGATTCAATTTATGTTTTCAAAAAATGATTATTAGGATCCTGTAACATTGACTTGAAAAGAATATTGAATTTGAAAATAATGAGGAATTATGGTTGTTGTTCCCACGTGAACTCCAAGCGCTCAGCCTTCTTCTTAGATTATGGTGCAACCTAATTTTTGGTTTTTTGTGAGATTTATTAAGTTACATCATCTTAAAGTAACTCATTCAATTTTTACTCTAATAGTACAACTCTAAAGAATTTAAATTAGGTCTCACATCTTTACTTTATATATTAATATTTTATTTATATTAAATTTTATTTGATTTAAAATAATTATTTAAATTTAAATTAATATAAATTTAATCAAATTAAAATTAAACATAAAATTTAAAATGATAATTAAAATTAATCTCAAATACATGACATATAATTAAAAATATTAAAAATAAATAACATAACAAAATTACTCAAATTTAATTTTCATCATTCTCATGTCCAAAACGTTTCCAAATATGCTCAACTAGATCTCTTTGAAGTTGGCGATGAACTTGTTTTTCACGAAGACTTGCTCTTCTTTGTAGTCTTGTTGCAAGATTCAGATGATGACCGTTAAATGTTTCAGTTGTTGAGTAGGTGTCATCTACATTATCATAAGAGTAATCAAAATCACTTTCATATGTGTGGCGTTCGTCTTCAACAATCATGTTGTGCAATATGATGCAAGCATATATGGTATGCTTGAGGGTTTCCATATGTCAGGCACGTGCTGGGCCACGTATAATTGCAAATCGAAATTGGAGCACTCCAAATGCCCGCTCCACATCCTTTCTAGCTGATTCTTGATGTTGAGCAAATAGTTTTCTCTTTTCTCCCTGCGGCATTGAAATAGTCTTGACAAATGTAGCCCACTCAGGATATATACCATCCGCTAAATAATATCCCATATTATATGATGTTCCGTTGATTGTATAGTTCATAGTGGGAGCATGTCCTTCCAAAATATCGTTAAACACATTGGATTGGTTTAGCACATTAATGTCATTGTTTGAACCTACAATACCAAAAAATGCATGCCAAATCCATAAGTCTTGTGATGCCACTGCTTCAAGCATGATTGTGGGCTTACCATGATCGCCTCGGCAAAATTGTCCTTTCCATGCAACAGGATAATTTTTCTATTCCTAGTGCATACAATCAATGGAACCCAACATACCTGAAAAGCCACGTGACTCTCCCATTTGTAAGAGATGTGTAACACCTGTATTGTTAGGCTTTCTCAAATACTCTGCCCCAAATACAACATTCACGCCCCAAATGAATCTTTCTAAGCACTCAACTGAAGTGCTTTCACCGATTCAAACATATTCGTCCACACTGTCAGCAGGAGACCCATATGCCAACATACGAATAGCAGATGTGCATTTCTACAATGGTGAAAGACCCATTTTACCAGTTGCATCGACCCACATTCAGAAATATTCATCATGATTTTCAAGGGCGGCTACAATTCGAAGAAACACATGCCTATGCATTCTAAACCTTCTTCGGAATTGAACATTTGTGTATACTGGATTTTCCGAGAAGTAGTCATTGAATAAACGATTGTGCCCTTCTTCACGATTTCGATCTATCATTGTTCTTCTCTTTGGCCTAGAGAACTTTCAGATTGATGTTCCTTCTCGAGCATTGACTTTAGTAGTTCTTCATCAGTGTTGTCCATAAATTCTTCTTCAATCAAGTCCCAAAAGAGATCATCTGAACTGTCTGAATCCATTAAAGTGAGTGAAGAATGAAAGAAGAATGAAAGAAGAATGAGAGAAAAAAGAGAGAAGAATGAGAGAAGATTGAGAGAAGAATGAGAAAATAATGAGAAGAGTGGTCATTTATATAGTGATATACGAATAACGGCTAGTTTAAATAACGATTAATTTGAATAACGGCTAGTTTGAATAACGGTTAGTTTGAATAATAACATAATATTTATTATAAATTAAATTGGTACTAATGACCATTTTACATAGGTGTTGATACATAATAAGTACTACATCTTTTCATCATAACTAAAATCCATATTTTTTTTCCAACTTATTACAATATTTTTTATGAATATCTCGTTGACTAGCATTCATCATAGAAGTGTATTTCGAGAGTAATTGCATTGCCTTATACTCCATCTCGTCCTCCTTACATTGAGCTAGTCTTTTCATTGCCGCTGCTCTTTTATTCCATGTTTCATGCACAACATTAGAAGGTGATTCAGATGCATTTTCCTTTGCCTTACTCTTTCTTTTTGCTGCTTGTTGTCCCATTGGACGCTCCATTGGTGATGATGAGTTAAACTCATAACTTGAAGGTGTCGCGAGGTTAGACGATGATGAGTGTGCCCCACTAGTAGAATTCTTTGTTCTTTTTGAAGAATTTTCGGTCGATGCTCCCATCCATTTAGGTTCATCCTTTAACAATCGCCATGCGTACTCAAGATTGAATGGTGTACCTTCATCTTGAGCAAAAAATGCATATGCAGCAACCAAGATATCTTTCTCCGAAGTCCCACTTTTCTTTCCATTAACAGCTTGTTTGTAACACCCAACAAAATTTTGAACCAAGCCATTTATTCGATGCCATCGAGATTTTAATTGCCCACGTAGCTTTTCCCGCGATTGTCCACGATACTCGTTATAATTGGTAGTGATTCTTAACCAAAAACTCTCAGCTTTTTGATCAACTCCCACAATTGAATCCTTTGAAACATTGAGCCATGATTGGATAAGAAGTATATCTTCATCCCTTGAAAATACATCTCGAGCTTTTTTTTTAACATGGCGACTTTCTTCATTTTCAATACCGACTTGAGTTGAAAATGGTGGAACTTGACTTTCGGACATAGACACAATCGATGTTTCCGGTTCATGACGAAAAAATTCCATAGATGGTTGACCATATGGTGGAGTTTGGTGAAGGAAAAAATGCGGCGGAGTGTTTCCGGTTGATGACCGAAAAAAAGCGGCGGAGTTTGTTGGCATCGATGGGAATTGAGAATTTTGAGGATTAAGATTTTGAAAATTTTGCATGAAATTGAACATAGATTATTGATAATTAAATTCATTAGGATCCATTTGGCCTAAACAATATTAATTTTGAAGTAAAAAAATAAAAATTTGGGTAAAATATATTGTCAAATGAAGGCTAATGAGAATAAATTGTAAGAGAAAAAAAATTAAAAATGAAGAGCAAAGTGATAAAATTGTGAGAAAGAAATTTAAAATTTATGAGCAAATAAAAATATGAGAGAAATTTTGTGTGTAAAATTTTTCAAATAGAGGTATTTATAATAAGCTAAAGTTCTAAAAAAAATGAAGCTAGCCGTTGAAACAAAAAAACAACTATTTTTAATTAATATCTTATTTGAAGGACCGTTAAAATGCACTTGCACAGTATTCCACTGTGGTCAACTCCAACGACACTTGAATTGAAATTGTTGTTTGCCAGGCTGGAGGACAATTTGAAATACTTCTATTGGAGTTACTCTTAGTTGCCTTGAGATTCGTGTACCACTAGTATGGAGGATAAATGACCACCGGAGCCACTTGTCTTCATATGAGAAAATGATGATAAATTCTGATTGATGCTCTATATTTTCTTTTTAATTGTTGACTAGATTTAATGGTACAAAATATTCTTGTTTACTTTTATATTGTTATTTTTGTTTTTAATTTTAAAAATTTATTTTAAATTTAATTTTCGTTCAAAAATTCTGAAAAAATTTACAAAAATTATTTTTATTATTTCTGACTTTCTGGAATTAATTTCAAATTTTGCTATTTTTAATAATTTTTCACTTATTTGATTGATTTTAATTATATATATATATATATATATATATATATATATATATATATATATATATATATATATATATATATATATATATATATATATATATATATATATATATATATATATATATATATATATATATATATATATATATATATATATATATATATATATATATATATATATATATATATATATATATATATATATATATATATATATATATATATATATATCAAAAGAATTGTAAAAATATTTGAGATCATTTCTGACTTTTCTATGGTCTCTTTTAATTTTTCTTTGATATTTTCAATATAGTTTGCTATTTTGCCTTTTATTTTCATTTTAAAAACAATTTAAAAATCATTTTCTCATTATATTTTGCTTATTAAATGCAATTTTATTGTTGTATATATTCTGGTTGATCTTGGATCATATGAAGGTTAATCATAAGCTTCATTAACATCACTGGATCTTGGGTGTTGAGTTAAACTCCATCAAAATAGATGAATGATTTTAATGATAACTTGATTAATTATTTGGTTCAAATGTGGTATTTAATCTTTGTCTATCTCTACTTCATTCCTCTTCCTCTTCATCTTATCCCTTTCTTCTTTCCTTTTAAGTGATCATTCGTGGCCCAAGCTTTATGCTTGAAATTGTCCAAGTATGATTGATTATTGAACAATGGTTCAAGACCTTTGAAGCTTATTGTTAGGAGGTTTGATTTTATCAATCCTCTAATAAGTCTTCATCAACATTGGCCTAAGTTCAATCTTCAATCACCATTGATCATTTATTATAGATTTCATGTCTTTCTTTTTTCCTTTTAAGTGATCATTAGTGGCCAAAGCTTTATGCTTGAAATTGTCCAAGTATGATTGATTATTGAACTATCATTCAAGACCTTTGAAACTTGTTATTATGAGGCTTTGATCTTATCATTCCTCTAACAAGTCTTCATCAAATTTGATCAAAGTCCAATCTTCAATCATCATTGGTAATTTATTATGGAATTCATCTCTTTTCCATCCCTCTTTCTTTTATTTTTCTTTTTGATCAATTTGGATAAGACATTTGAACTTTAAGTTCATCTAAGATTATAGATAGTTTATAAAATTTCAACATTTCCAATCTACCTCTAGATGATCCATTGATCATTCAAGGTACTTGGCATTGGTGAAAGTTTATCATAATGTATCTTCCATGACCTAGATCTTGATCACCTTTATTTTTACGTGTGTTACATGTTTTAGGAGCTTGATTTTTATCAATGTCTCTAACATGTATGGTACATACATTGCTATTGATTAGCCTCAGAATAGGTGTGACTTCTACATAAGTTTACTTACGATTTCTTAACATAATGCTACATTTTTCCCTAATCAAAAACTAACTCTAACATTAATCTTTACCTTATCAACTTTAATTTCTGCACTTTTTTTACTGCTTTTACTTTACGTTATTTACTTTTAGCATTTACATTTCATGCACTTGTTTATGATTCCGTATTTTTCTCTTTGTCCACTTGAACATATGTTTATGTTTACGCATTTTTTTCCTTTGTCCACTTGGACCTTTATTTTGTGTTTTATTCATTAGTAAAAGACTTAAAACTCTCTGTGGACTATTGGTTACTACCTTTGGTTTATTGGAGTGACATATCTTCTTAGACTTAGGATTAGAGGTCTTGATACTTCGAGATCTTGAGACCTTTGGACCTCGTGTTGGTTTATTATTATTTTGCTTGTGTATTGGGAAATGTTCTCTGTGCATGTGTTGTTTTGTTGGCCTTAAGTGATCTATATGTCATGTAGCTCAATATTGAAGACCTTGCTTTGGTTTTTAAAACCTTGAGTTTCTTTGATACTTTCTTACTTGTGATTTATTTTCATATGATGATTGATATGCTCTTGGTCTATGTGGTACTTGTGGTTTTAATCCAAAGGATTAGAATTTTATATTGACTTTTTTATACCCCAAAATTTTCTCTCCCTTTTCTCAAGACATTTCTCACAAAGATCTTCAATGGCTCAATTTACACAAGTGTTGACTAGGTCAAACCTTCTCCTAAACACTAAGGCTTCAAATTAGAGTTTTGATTTTCACAAGGACAATTGAAATTCTAATTACCCAAATTACTTTAATAGTTCATTATAGACCTCCAAGAATACTCATGCCAAGTTTCAAGTCTTGGATCACAATTTTGCTCAGTCAATTGATCAGATGACTAAAAGTCAATTGTATAGGAAAAAGTCAACTATGGTCAAACTATAGTCAAAATTAAATATTTTTTACCAATATCAACCTTTTTAAGTCATATTCATCAATTAATCAAGTTTGAATCACAAATTCCTCAAGAAAAGTGTTTAAATCATCAAAGGGGCAAAATGGTCAAAATTTGGGTTTTGATTGAGAATGACTGATTTTTGACTTTTGACCTAATACATGACCTAATGACATGAAACATAATATTAAGGATTCAAAGACAATATCTTGACCTAATTTCATGGTTCAAATCATTTCTCAAGATCAAACAATTGATAGATGAAATTTGGTCAATTGATGAAAAGTCAACTGATACACCAAAAGTCAAACTTTGACTTTTTGGTTAACATTAAGTTTCAAAGATCAAAATTCATCAAGACATTCAAAAATATGAAGCTTGATCATCAAGGAATCAAGAAAGTCATAAGTCAATATAAAAAGTCAAACTTTTCAAAACTTAGAAAAATTTCTAAGTGTTTTAAACATCATAATTTCACTACTTCATGACTTTTTTTCACTAAGATGCAAGATGATTCAAAGAAAACTTTCAACATGAAATTTGTATATCTTGATGATATCCATAACTTTTATTTTCTGATCAAGTCCTAGAAGTGCATGTATTTTGAGTTATAAATTCATAAAAGTCATGATCTTTTTTAAAAAAAACATTTAGTGAAATTTTCACCTAGTTTAGGCAGATTTTTGTCCCAACTTCTTGGCCAATGTTCACTTAGTTCAAATTTTATTTATCAAAAGTGGAAAACATGAATTTGTAGATGATGTCCCAAGCTTTCCAAAATGTCCAAGAACTTGAAGAGATCATTTTTGAGCTAAGAGAATCGAAGAGAAGAAGTTGGACATCCATTCTTGAATTGCAAGTCATTTTGGTGATGAACACATAACCAAAACCCTAGCCTATGCTGCATAATCTCACTTTGAAGGCTTCTAACTTGTGTTTCACTCCATAATTAATTGATTACACAACTGTTAGAGCTTTGATCCAAGCATTTGAGCCATTGTCCAAGAGATTCATCCATTTTTGGCACAAAGTAACATTGCCATTCTAGGAAAGTTGCTTTAATCACAAAGTCAACTTGTCTTGAGCTTTGCACTTGTTATTTATGTACAAAATTCATCTACAAAATCAGATTAGTATATTTAAAGTGCCTAACTAATTTAGATATCCTTGTACCTTGCCTTGGAACAATGCTTGTCAAGCTTGCTTAAAAAATAAGTCAAATGGCCATAACATGTGAACTTTTGATTCTGATCCCTCCAAGCCTTCAAACCTCTTGCCTATAAATTGAGACATTATTTGTAAGCTAAGACAGAAATTGGCAAGCATGGAAACTCTTCCAAACCCCCTCAAGCCAAAAATTGCCCCAAATCACCATTTTTGTGCAAAATATGACCTTGCACCTCCATCTCACAAATCACTCGTGCGTTCTTCCTAAAAATCAATCATAAAGCATCTCTATATCATTTAGAACCTAACCAAACACCTGTTACACGACTGTAACACCTCCATTACATCCTCTATTTTCAAAATCAGCAACCTGCACATTGACTTCTCTAGGACATTACAACCACTCTCAATCCAAGATAACCTTTGCATTAGCTTTCTAGAGGTCCATTGAAGCTAACCAGGTCATCACAACACTTTGAAAGGTGCTCAAACTCAAAACATGGTCTCCATATGTAAGGTCAGTTTTCTGAACTTCTATCTCTTCATACAAGCATCATTTGGCTTCCATTTTAAAACCTAAAATATAGACATCATAGCCCTGAAAATAACCATGTCCTTAGAATTCATTTATATTTCCTGAGTGTGGAGAACTTTAAGTTTGAACTTCCTGAAAAAATTAGGTCAGATTTGGTACCTAGCCAAAATCGTGTTCATCTTTAACCTATAGCTTAAGTTATTTATATATTTGAAATCATGGTTAAATTTCAAGCAACTTTCATGTTTACATTTTCCATTTTGGTTGAGAAGTGAGGAATTTAAAGATTTCAAATTTGTTGAAGAACATGCTGGCGGAGGTTAGGGATGAAGTGGGCATTCATGAAGAAGTTCATTTTATATTTATTATAAGTTATGTTATAAACGGATGAAACAACCACCCCAGTGGCAGAGAGCACGCGCGTAAGGCATTGGTATTAAGGGTCATGGGTTCGAGCCCCAGCGACATCTTTTGTTTTTTCCTCCTAACGTTTTCTTGTTTCTTTTTTTTTTTTGCTTGGCAAACACGCTAGGCTTATCCTCATTGGGTTTGTTCTATTTTGCTTCAGCATCACCCCCCTTATTTTATTTTGCAACGCAACCCATTACTCTTTTTTATTTCGTTTTTATTTCTGATTCCAAAAATTGTTTGGACCCAAAACAAAAACTGTTTTACTTTCTAACCTCCTAATCTCTTTTCAAATCCCCTTACTCTTTAAATTATATTTCCTTTTTTCTTTTTTTTCTTTCTTTTATTTTATTTTATTATTATTTTTAATCAAAAAATACAAAAAAAAATATTTTCTTTATTAAATACTTAGACTAAAGATTGTTATTTTATTTCCACTTTATTTTATTTCCTTTGAACAAAAGACCTAAAAAAATATTTTCTTAACAAATTAATTTCTTTTCTTAATTAAACTAATTTAGAATTAGGTTATAGTTTAATTTTCTCCTCTAATTAAATTAATTTAGACATTAGGATTTTATTAACTTCTTTTCAAAATTAATTAATTAGGTTAAACCCTTTTCCATCAAAAATCCATAAAAAACAATTTCTTGTTTCTCTTCTCTTTTCATTTCTTTGTACATTGTAGGTGTTTAGGTATTGGCTTGCATTTTTGGTAAATCCCAAGTGTATGTGTGAATGTCATGACTGATGTCATAACATTCTAGTTCAGTTTGTACTGGTTCATTAAGTACCTTTGCAGAAAAATATTGTAATTCAAATACTGATGTTTATAAGTGTGTATCTGAGCATTTTTGCAAAATGATCACATTTTGCTAAATCAGTAGACAGGTTTTCTCAGATGTCATAACAGATGTTATGACATCCTGTTCTGAACTAACAGGATTGCAAGATTGGATAAGTCTGAGTTTTTTCAGGAAATAACTCAGTCCTTTCTGAACAGAATCCTGCGTTTTCTGAGGGGTAACCTAGCTCAACCCTAACCTGGTTAATAAAGTCCTGTGACCTGGTCTTTAGGTCAAACGGAATTAACCCTAGGTTTTTGGAAACCCTAACTGAAGTTACAGCTGCTATATATTCAACAGAGCTGCTGTTTTTCAAGGATCGCTGCTGATTGATTAGAAGATCATTTGTAATCTGTATAGATTTGTTTATTTGTACTCCAAGCAATTATCATTGTGATAAGTGCCTTGGAATAGGTTTCTATTTGTAAGGGTTGTGTAGCACTCAAAGCTTTGAAGCAAGAGTGTTTGAATGTTCCTTGACTAAAGTTGTGAAGCAGAGTCAAGTTAGTTGTGTACATCACTCAAAGCTGTGAAGCACGAGTGATTGTGTTGCTTGATTAAAAAGCTGTGAAGCTTAATCAAGTGTGTGTTTTTTGAAGAGTGTCTTCATCAATTCTTAAGTCAAATTGGTTTATGTATCACTGCTGTGATTGAGGGGGAGTGAGTAGGAACTCAGGTTTAAGTTGTACTTAGATTAGAATTGCATTGGGTAGGTCTTAAGTGAAGGAGATAAACTGGTTGGTTTATTCCTGAATTAACATCTCTTATAGTGGATTCTCTCCCTGGCTTGGTAGCCCCCAGAGTAGGTGTTGTTGCACACTGAACTGGGTAAACAATTGACTGTGTTCTTTATTGCTTTTGTATTTACTGTCATATAGTAAGTCAGATACGGTGTCATAACATTGAACGTGACATTGAGTATCTGCAGCCAGAATTTCAATTGGTATCAGAGCAGGCACCCTGCCTGTATTACTGGGTGAGATCTAGGGATATCACTTTCTGGCACTATGGACAAAGAAGGAGTTTTTGGAAATAGACCACCCATTCTGGATGGAACTAATTATGATTACTGGAAACCTCGTATGATTGCCTTCCTAAAATCTCTGGACAAAAAAGATTGGAGAGCTGCTGACAAAGGATGGATTCATCCCACCATAACTGAGATAGATGGGACAATCAGTCTGAAGCCTGAGGAAGATTGGAGTAAAGAAGAAGATGAGTTAGCTCTGGGAAATTCAAAAGCTTTAAATGCCTTGTTCAATGGAATTGATAGAAACATTTTCAGACTAGTACATCAATATGAACTGGCCAAGGAAGTTTGGGACACTCTCAAAACTACTCATGAGGGAACTTCCAAAGTAAAAATGTCAAGGCTTCAGATGTTGACCACCAAATTTGAGAATCTAAAAATGATGGAAGATGAAACCATTCATGAGTTTCACATGAACATCTTGGAGATTGCCAACACCTCAGGAGCACTGGGAGAAAAAATGCCAGAAGAAAAACTGGTGAGGAAGATTCTCAGATCCTTGCCTAAAAGATTTGCAATGAAGGTAACTGCCATAGAGGAAGCCCAGGACATTAGCAAGTTGAAAGTGGATGAACTTATTGGGTCTCTTCAGACTTTTGAGATGGGGATCACTGATAATGGTGACAAGAAGAACAAAAGCATAACACTTGTATCCAACACTGATGTTGAATACAAGGAGGATGAAGAAGAAAACATATCAGAAGCTATTGCCATGCTTGGAAGACAGTTCAACAGGCTCATCAAAAGAATGGACCCAAAGTCAAGGTCTAATGTTCATAACATTCCCTCTGACATTGACAGTTCCAGCAAAAGACCAAGGTCAGAAGATAAGGGAAACCAAGGCAGAGGTATTCAATGCCATGGATGTGAAGGATATGGACATATTCGAGCTGAATGTCCTACCTTTCTTAAGAAGCAAAAGAAAGGAATGACTGTTACTTGGTCTGACTATGATTCAGAAAGTAATTCTGAAGAAGAATCTGCCAAACTAGTTACTGCCCTAACTAGTGTTTGTACTTCTGAAAGTGACACTAGTGATGAAGAAGTGACATTTGAAGAACTGGCTGATACCTACAAGAAATTGTGTATCAGAAGTGCTGAAGTCTGTGTGCAGAATGAGAAACAATCAAAACTCATTATAAAGCTGGAGGCTGAAAAAAGGGCAAATCTTGAAACTATAAGTCATTTAGAAGGAGAAGTTCAACTGCTGAACTCACAACTGAATCAAATGACCAAATCTGTCAAGATGTTGACCAATGGAACAGACAAATTGGAAGAGATCCTTCAGGTTGGACAAAATGTGGGAAATAAATCTGGACTAGGATTTATGGAAGCAAAGAAATCTGGTACTGGTAAGCAAATGTCAAAACGGATGTCTCAACACAACTCTCAACATCAGGAACAGAGACATATGAAGAAAAGGTACCAAAGATGGAAATGCCATCATTGTGGTAGATATGGCCACATAAAGCCCTTCTGCTTCAGATTACATGGATACCCTAATCAGATCTCAGGTGCCAAACCTAAGTCTAAAAAGGTACCACATGCTCCTCAATGGAAGAAAAAGGCTACTGCACTGATAGCTCACACTTCCCTGAGGGTCTCTGCAAAGGAAGACTGGTACTTTGACAATGGATGTTCCAGACATATGACTGGAATCAAGAACCTCCTCAATAATGTTAAGCCTCACACCACCAGTTTTGTGACCTTTGGAGATGGGGCTAAAGGTGAAATCAAAGGAGTTGGTGATTTGGACTGCCCTGGAGTTCCAAGTCTGAATGAAGTACTGCTGGTGAAAGGACTGACCGCTAATCTCATTAGTATCAGTCAACTGTGTGATCTAGGATTCAAGGTCAATTTCTCAAAATCTGAATGCCTTGTAATCAATGACAAACAAGAGATAGTAATGAAAGGAGTCAGATCCAAAGACAACTGCTACTTGTGGGAGGCTGAGAACACTAATTCCTCATCTGTGTATTCCATTGCAAAAGAAGAAAAAGAGGTGAAACTGTGGCAGCATAAGCTTGGTCTCCTTCATCTAAGAAGAATGAAGAGAGCTATCTCTATGGAAACTGTCAGAAGAACTCCAAAACTACAGGTTGATGATATCTGTGATGTGGGAAATAAACTTGAAGAAGAATTTGTTGTCAGAACCTTAAGTCATCTTGACAAGGATGTTGGAAATAACAAGTCTCATAAATTCTGTTCTCAAAACATCTGGTCAAAGCAGATGCTCCCTGAGTACAATGTTACACAAGATGTTGTGACATTGTGTTGTGACAATCTGAAAACATTCAACATTTCCTTGAACCCTATTAACTTTGAAGAGAAGAAGTCATTTAAATTGGAACACAGTTTCTCTAAGCTTCAGCTGACTGATTCTTCTACCAAGGCTCTTGTTGGAAATAAACTTGAAAATTTGAGGGGCAGGTTGGGTATTCACCAACATGAGAAATTATAGCAATTAGTTTTGCTTAAAACAAGGGTTGAAGGGATTAATTTTATTAAGTCTATATTTAGTGGGTTAATCATATTCTTTCACAATTCCTTCAAAAGCTTTAAGAAGTTGAAGAGACTCCCTTTTACCCCCTACCTCTCTCATCCTTGCAACCTGTTTCCTCCTCCCAATCAAAGATTTTTCTCAAACTGCTACTATTACTCAAAGTCAATCAAAATGTCTCAGACATCGTCTTCCACCATGGCGGCTTCGTCTTCCTCATCATCGACATCATCTGATCAAGATTCTAGGGCAATCACTACATGCATAGAATCTGAAGTTCTTGAGGTCACTCCTCTCAGGGAGATGGCAACTGACCCAGCCAGAGTCAAAAAGCTCAGAACCAGACATGCAGGAAGAGCTCAAGCTACAGCCTCTGGTAATTCTTCTCATCCTTCGTCTTCTGTACCTAATAGAGAAGGATCAGTTCAAGTACACCAAGCTATTGCTAGGCTGGTTACTAGCATTCTGAGTGGCAACCAATCTGTACCGGGGATTTCTATCCCTTTAAATCAATCAGAAAGTCCAAATGTGGAAGGTTCTGAAAATGTAGATGTCACTGAGGATGTTGTGACACCAAAAGACAACATTCAGAACCCCTCTGAAAAGGCTGCTGATCCACCTATCATTGATGTGGATGAAGATTACTCAGATAATGAACTGATTGCTAATGTGAACCCTAGCATAGCTAGGAGATTGATGAAAAGAAAGAGTAGTCAGAATGATAAACCTGATGCTAAGAAATCCAAGGCTGAAGGCATGGCTGAGAAAAGTATTCAGACAAAAGGGAAGAAGGCACAGGTGCAGACTGCTAGACAACCAATCTCTAAGAAAAGTAAAGAACCTGAAACTTCTGATTCTGATGAGGAATCAGAATTTAAGATTGATATTGAAGAAACTCCCATCAGAAGGAAGCTCCCCTCCAGCAAGATTGCTAGAGTGCCTGAAGTGCCAACAGACAACATCTCCTTTCATCATCCTGACAATGCAAACAGATGGAAGTATGTTTGCTTAAAGAGAATAGCCTTGGAGAGAGAACTCAACAATGATGCCTTGGAGTGCAAAGACATCATGGATCTGATCAAGAATGCTGGGCTAATGAAAATAGTGATAAAGTTTAACAAATGTTATGAAAATCTGGTTAAGGAGTTTGTAGTGAACTTGTCAAATGATTGTGCTGATGGAAGGTCAGCTGACTTTGAAAGTGTCTTTGTTAGAGGAAGAAGGGTCAAGTTCTCTCCATCAGAAATCAACAAGTTTCTTGGAAGAACAAATAAGGACTGTCCTGATCTAGAGGCAACTGACAATGAAGTTTGTCTAACCATCACAGCCAGGCAAGTAAAGTGCTGGCCATTGAAAGGGAAGCTGAATGCTAGTAAACTCAGCATGAAATTTGCCATCTTGCATAAAATAGGTGCAGCAAACTGGGTGCCTACAAATCACAAATCAACTATCTCCACAGGATTGGGGAGATTTATCTATGCTGTAGGAACCAAGACTGCCTTTGACTATGGAAGGTACATCTTTGAACAAACTTTAAAGCATGCTGGCAGTTATGCTGTCAAAGGACCAATTGCCTTTCCCTCCCTCCTCTGTGGAATCATCCTTGCACAATTCCCTGATATCCTTGTGGCAAGAGATACAGTCTGCAAAAGAGCTCCTGCTCTTGGCCTGCACTACAAACTGTTTCAGGGATCTCATGCTCCAGACATTGTCATAACATCAGCTGAGACATCGTCTGTGAAGACCCAGTCCAAGACATCAGATGTCATAGCTGTTTTAAAAGAAACTTGCAAAGAGCTGGATACTAGAAAAAGGACCCTAGAACTTCTAATTGCCAGGCTAGAAAAGGAGGAAGCTGAAGAAAACAGAAGGGAAGAAGGTGAAGGACATCTCAACATTGAAGAAACTAGCTCCTCAGAATCTGATGACAGTGCTTGAAGGTTGATTGCTGTTTGGTGGAGTTTGGAAGTGTGTTCTGTTGTTGTCTGCTGCTGATCTTATTATTTTGTTTTGGATAACTGTATAATTTTTTGAACATGTTTTCTTTGGCCCATTTGTGGCTAAAGAGGGGGAGAATATTTTGGTACTTGCTTAATTAGTACTTGACATTCTGTGTTCTATTTTTCTGCTGTCACTTATTTCTGCTGCTATCTATCTCTGATTGTGTTTAGGGTCTTTAGCCAAAAATCTGCCAAAGGGGGAGTTTGTAGGTGTTTAGGTATTGGCTTGCATTTTTGGTAAATCCCAAGTGTATGTGTGAATGTCATGACTGATGTCATAACATTCTAGTTCAGTTTGTACTGGTTCATTAAGTACCTTTGCAGAAAAATATTGTAATTCAAATACTGATGTTTATAAGTGTGTATCTGAGCATTTTTGCAAAATGATCACATTTTGCTAAATCAGTAGACAGGTTTTCTCAGATGTCATAACAGATGTTATGACATCCTGTTCTGAACTAACAGGATTGCAGGATTGGATAAGTCTGAGTTTTTTCAGGAAATAACTCAGTCCTTTCTGAACAGAATCCTGCGTTTTCTGAGGGGTAACCTAGCTCAACCCTAACCTGGTTAATAAAGTCCTGTGACCTGGTCTTTAGGTCAAACGGAATTAACCCTAGGTTTTTGGAAACCCTAACTGAAGTTGCAGCTGCTATATATTCAACAGAGCTGCTGTTTTTCAAGGATCGCTGCTGATTGATTAGAAGATCATTTGTAATCTGTATAGATTTGTTTATTTGTACTCCAAGAAATTATCATTGTGATAAGTGCCTTGGAATAGGTTTCTATTTGTAAGGGTTGTGTAGCACTCAAAGCTTTGAAGCAAGAGTGTTTGAATGTTCCTTGACTAAAGCTGTGAAGCAGAGTCAAGTTAGTTGTGTACATCACTCAAAGCTGTGAAGCACGAGTGATTGTGTTGCTTGATTAAAAAGCTGTGAAGCTTAATCAAGTGTGTGTTTTTGAAGAGTGTCTTCATCAATTCTTAAGTCAAATTGGTTTATGTATCACTGCTGTGATTGAGGGGGAGTGAGTAGGAACTCAGGTTTAAGTTGTACTTAGATTAGAATTGCATTGGGTAGGTCTTAAGTGAAGGAGATAAACTGGTTGGTTTATTCCTGAATTAACATCTCTTATAGTGGATTCTCTCCCTGGCTTGGTAGCCCTCAGAGTAGGTGTTGTTGCACACTGAACTGGGTAAACAATTGACTGTGTTCTTTATTGCTTTTGTATTTACTGTCATATAGTAAGTCAGATACGGTGTCATAACATTGAACGTGACATTGAGTATCTGCAGCCAGAATTTCATACATTCTATTATTTCACATTGTTATGTAATTGTCAAAGCCTTGTAATAGTAATTGGGGATTACTTTATTTGTCATCACCATTTGTAATTTGTACCCCATACCCTAAAGTGATGTAATAACGTAGGACTTTTAATTTCTGCAATTTATCGCTTTTCATATTATTGCTAGTAATTAGGGTTTGTATGGCAAGACTTAAAACCAGACAATAGACAATCCTAATTCAAGACAAATGCATGAAAAAAACACTTTGCACACTTGCACCTCTAGGGTAGCCCACACTTGTTGCCTCGATGACCCTTCGACGTTGCCTTTGATAAACGATCTTAGTCCCTTACGATAAATTGCTAAAGTATCCTAGAATGTTTCCTTCTATGACTGTCCGATGAACCACGCCTGTCCCTCACATCCAATGATAAAGTTTCTTACTAACTAATGGTGAGATAACATTGTCTAAAGGAGGAGAAAAAGAACAAAGACTTCTTTTGAGTAGGTAGAACGCTCGTAGTTGCTTGCTCACAAACATTTAAAAACAAAACATCTTTTAAACACACCAACACTTTCATGAAATATTTTCAAAAGTTAACACTTTTTATACATTCTTATAGAAACGAGAATCATTACAAAGTTTGCTTAAAGGAAGGTGCTTTTCAAAAATACTTTCAAACAAACACAAACACATTTTGCAAAGCATTTCAAAGTGAGCTAGCATCTAAGAGCCCGTAGATAACTACAGATGAAAAGGATGCTAAAACCTTCCCTTTTCATAACCTACCCCCCGAACTCAAGAAAAATTCTCAAAAGGTATTTCCTGTTCTTTTCATCCTTCTTTATTAGATAAAATAAAAGTCGGTGGCGACTCTTGCTATCCGCAACAATTGCGATAAAACACAAAATACCTAAGTCAGTTCTCCCATCGTATTACAGATCTGATAACTCTACTGGGGAAAAATTTAAAAGTGGGGTTACCTTAGAGACTAGAACACCTTTATTTCTTTCATTGTTTGACTAACTTTCTTTACTCTTAAAAGGGTGTTTTGGGTTTTGAATAGATCCTCTACCCGGATCTGGGGGCATTATTAGGTAAGTAGCAATAGATCGTGGAGACTGTACGGTGTATACTGATATGGTTGAAGCGATAGCTATATTAGTGTGATGCATTTGTTGGTACAGATATCCCTTGTGGCGAATCAAGGAGAATACAGGGCCGATGTGTGGTGTCATGAAGCACTAAATGATCGTAGAACCTTTAGTTGAACAACTTGGCCATTAGGAAGTAGTGAGATAGCCGGATTTGGTACAGTCCGAAGTTGGTTGATACTCGATACTATGCTCATTGAGATCGGACTTTCAGGATATTTTGGTTGCCAAAATAGAGGCTTCCGCTGAAATAATGCCCTATGAAGAAAGATCAATGATATTGAGATTCCCTAGAACCCAATTACTTCTTAGGATATGTTAAACCAACTAAAAGTTTAAGAGGGTATTTACCTATAAACCCCATGCAAGTCTAAACCTAAGGACTTGTTTTCTTCGCTTGTATATGATTTTGTGTACGTAACATCATGACATCATGCCATAGCATTTTCACTAACCATTTCAAGGACCTAAAGATTTATCTTTGTTCTGTTTTGTAGGATATGGCTTCCACTCGCAGAAATACCATCCGAATTAACCTTGTCAAGGTGCCTCCTCAACTCAAAGATTTATCATCAAGGGTACCTGAAAATTCTCCGTTCACCAAGAGATATGGTCGACTTCTCAACTTGGTTACCTCAAACTTTGAAGAAGACGTGGTGCATGTGCTCTTTCAATTCTTTGATCCTAAACATCATTGTTTCACATTTCCTGATTATCAATTGGTTCCCACCATGGAAGAGTTCTCTCAACTATTGGGAGTACCTATTATTGATCAAATACCCTTCACTGGTATTGAGAAATATTTGCAACCTGAGGAGATTGCATTAGCCTTACATTTGCAATGGTCTGACATTGTGGCTAATTGGGAAACAAGGAGTGGTGTCAAAGGTTTTCTAGCCAAGTTTTTATTTGAGAAGGCTCAACTGTTTTGGGATGCTTTGGATTTGCAAGATTTTGAAGAAGTCTTGGCTCTTTTAATCTATGGGTTGGTACTATTCCCTAATCCAGACCAACTTATAGATGTGAATGCGTTCAAAATCTTCCTATCTCGTAATCCGGTGCCTACTTTGATCGGAGACATTTTGCATTATCTTCATGCCCGTACCATGAAGAGAAGAGTGATTTTTATGTGTTGCACACCATTTATATCTAGGTGGTTTATTCCGTACCTTCCTCGATCAGTTTTGAAGAACGAACAAGGCTTAAGATGGTCCCAAAGGATGATGTTGCTTTCACACTCGGATATTCATTGGTGTTCCCGATATTTGGAGGATGTCACCACCATTGACTGCTGTGGGGAATTCCCTAATGTATCATTCCTTGGCATTAGAGGAGGTATTACTTATAACCATTCTCTTGCTTTACGATAGTTTGGGTATGCCCGAAGAGATGGTTCTCATGAGGCGCTTATCCAAGGTATTATATTTGACTATGAGAACGATGTCCAAGGTTATTGTCAAAGATTTGTATGAGCTTGGGGCATGGTAAATAAGGTTGATAGGAAAACTTTGGGGCATAAGAACTCTATTCCGTTGAAGCCTTATCTCAAGTGGGTGCGAGCTCACGCTCAAAACCACATGATGTCGTATTTGGACATCCTACCAATAATTGTGGAGCCTATTACCGAAGGAGACGTTCCTTACACCATTCTCCATCCTGACATGCCCACTAATCTTGAGGAATTGCAAAGGTCGTGATTCAACTCAAGGGAGAGACAAACACCTTTGAAGCCCAATTATATGCAAGCGAGAGGAAGGTGTTGGAGCTCACAAGGCAACTTCATGAGGAGTGAAGCCTGAATGCTTACATTGCACCAAAAAGGATGCGCCAGTGGGAGACCTGAGCCTTTTGTTTTAGGAGTTTATTTTGTATTTTTGTTTTTTTTTTGAAAGCCCAAGAGGCATTTGTAACCTTTGAACTTATTAATACAATTGATGTTTTGTTTCCTCTTTGGTTAAGTAAATTTAAATCTCTTAAAAGTCCTTGAAAACATTGCATTAGTATAAAATGCATCATATCTTAAGCAGGTTTTCCGACACAGGTTTCCTTATCTTTCTACTATTTATTTCAGTATAAGATGGATCTCGAGTAAACTTTTAAGGACTTGCAGACTCAACACTCTCAATTCCAGGAGACTCTGCTCAACTTAGCGAAAGGTCAATAAGAAATGATGACGCTCCTCGTCACGAAGAAAAAGACCAAGAAGAAAGTTGTGATCAACCTGGGGAAAAGGTTTAAAGGCCCTGTTCGACAAGTTCAAATTGAAGAGGACTCTTCCGAGGAGGATGATAATCAAGAAGAAGATGCTAGAAGCACCCGTGCTAGGAGTGGGAATAACCAAATTTCTGAGGACGGGGATTATTCTAATGAGCAATACCCAACGACCAAAGACAAATACAAGCAACTAGAAGACAAACTAAAAGCTGTAGAAATCCAAGCAGTACCTGGCTTAGACTTTGGAAACTTGGGCTTGGTTCCTGGGGTGGTCATTCCCCACAAATTTAAGATTCATGTCTTTTCCAAGTATGATGGTGTCTCATGTTCGAAGCTTCACCTCAGATCATACGTCAGCAAGATCCAACCGCATACCATCGATAGGAAATAATGGGTGCATTTTTTCTAAGAGAGTCTATCTGGAACGCAGTTGGAGTGGTTTTACCAATTGGAAGGGACAAATATCCATATCCGGGAGGATCTGGCTGCTGCCTTTTACCGTCAATACCAATATAATGCTAATTTGGCACTGACCTAAGTGCAATTGCAAGGCATGACCATGGGTTCAAATGAGGGTTTCAAAGAGTACGCCAAAAAGTGGAGATACCTGGATGGAAGGGTGCAACCACCTTTAACTGATAGAGAATTGGTAGACATGTTTATGGGAACATTGAATGGTCCATTCTTCAACTTTCTGATTGGAAGTTCATCATCCGGATTTACTAAATTGATCTTGACTGGAGAGAGGGTTGAAAGCAGGATTAAAAGCGAGAAGATACCAATGGCCTCCACCTATAATATTGTGAAAAAACCATTTTCTAGAAAAAAGGAAACTAATGTTGTGTATGGGCAAAGGAGCCATGCTAAGAAGGACCGTCATCATTCAGTAGGGGCAGTTTTAATTTCCAATCCTACATCTATTCAACAACAACAAGGGAGTAGGTGCAGGACGAAGTTTCAAGAAAGGCAATATACTAAGATTAATATGCCATTGTCCCAAGCATTACATAAATTGCTAAAAGCGGAACTGATTACACTAAGGGATCCTCCCCAAAACCCCGATACCTCCTCTCCTAAATACAACCCCAATGCAAAATGTGCTTACCATTCAAACAGTCTCGAACATGATACCAATGACTGTTGGTCTTTAAAGAACAAAATCCAAGACCTGATTGATAACAAGACAATTGAATTCGACCCTTCACCAACTCTCAATATGATCACCGCACCCATGCCTAGACATGGTAAGGGTGTCAATGCTATTGAAGATGCCTCTTTTGTTTCCTCCATCATTGATTTGACCACTCCTTTGAAGATTGTTAAAAAGAACTTGTTGAAAGCTGGAATATTCCCAGGCTATTTTGAAGACTGTTGCCACTGTGTTGCATAAATTAATGGTTGTGTATAGCTGAAGAAAGGTGTCCAACACCTAATGGATAGCCATGAAATTCTATTTGAGAAAACTCCATCTGTGAAAAGTTTGACCCAAAATGTATATCAAGAGTTTGAAGACGTGTCCATCATTACCATTTCAAACACTCCTATTAGGATCACCTCCAAAGGTCCTATTAGGATTTCCGCTGAACCAAGAATAGTGCCACTGATTATCACCACACCGGGGCCAGTCCCATACTCTTTTGATAAAGTTGTGCCCTAGAATTATGGGGCATAAGTGTATTACCATGGTATCAAACAAGAACCGTGGATCACCGAGAATGAGAATGCTGAAGTTACAAACATTACTGGATCAAGTAAAGTTACTAGGACAAGAAGGATCTTCTCTCCAGAGATCTCACCTCCGACAACCACTACTACACCCATTCGTATTACTGCTGTTAAACTTGTTGTTGATACTCGAGGAAAGGAAAAAATGACTGAGCTTGCCCGGACGGTGGCGCCCACAAAAGATATTGCAGTTGAGGACCCATCTACCCAAGAGATGGACGAGATTTTAAAAATTATCCGAAAAAGTGACTACAAGATAGTGGAACAGTTGGGGAAGACACCCTCGAAGATTTCCATGTTATCTTTGTTGCTATGCTCCGAGGCACATGCCTAACCCCTGTTAAAATTCCTGAAAAATGCACATGTCCCACAAGAAACTACGGTCGACCAATTTGAAAACTGTGTAGCAACCCTGCCTACTGATAATGGTTTGGGATTTTCGGATGCAGATTTGACCCTAGCGAGGAAGAATCACAACAAAGCTCTGCATGTTTCCATCGAGTGTAAAGGCACCACTTTAGCACATGTGTTAGTGGATACTGGGTCCTCCCTGAATGTCTTACCAAAAGGTGCTCTAGATAGGTTGGACTGTGAAGGTTTAGTGCTGAAACCTAGTGACATCGTGGTGAGAGATTTTGACGGATCAAAGAGAATGGTCCATGGAGAGGTTGATCTCCCCATCAAGGTTGGGTCTCAAGTATTCAACTCAACATTCTATGTGATGGATATCCGCCCGACTTATTCTTTCCTGCTCGTATGCTCGTGGTTTCATGGGGAAGGTGTTGTTACCGCCATATTACATCAAAACTTGAGGTACCCGGTCAAAGGAAAAATTGTCACAGTCTGCAGGGAGGAGGAGTTCATGATCAGTCATTTGAATTCCTTCAAATATGTTGAAATGGATGGCGAATTCATTGAAACCCCATGTCAAGCATTTGAAGTGGTCCCTCCAATGATTTCTATTTCCAAGGCCACTCCTGTCACTCACAAAGCTACTAAAGATACACCAAGGATGTCCTCTCTCAAAGATGCTCATGCCGTAGTTGAAGATAGAGGTTGTACCATTTGGGGATAACTTCCTGATATACCATACAAGTCATACAAGTTTGGGTTGGGCTTCACTTCTAAGGCTCAAAAAGAGGTTCGACGTTCTCGTGTAGGGAAACCACCTCTCCATATCAGTAACAATAAAGTTAATGCTCTTGGAGACTCTAACAATAATGGTGACTAGGACAAATGGATCTACCCAACTGTTGATGAAGGACTCAACAACTGGAAAACCAAGGACTTTATCTCAATCTCCTTCAGCCAGGAGTAATTGCCATTTCCTATTTTTATTACTTTGAGAAATTTTCCTGTGATTTCCATTAAAATAATGACTTTAAACCATGTGCCTTTCCCGGGGAACAATGGTCCATTTAAGGGTTTGTCATTTTCATATGCCATATGTTCACTTTAATGAAAAACATTGGCCTACTTTGCATTCAAATTTTGCGCTCGTTGTCTTTATTTTACTTTACTGCATTTTCAAATAGCCATGTGACCTTACATGCACACACACACACACACATTTGCAGACCCACATCCACTTCGGACCTCATTGACAACAATTCTACTATTTCCATCTATGACTTTGAGAATCCAATCTATCAAGTCGAAGACAAAGGTGAAAAAGATTGTAAAATACCCGGGGAACTCACCAGAATCCTGATACAAGAGAAAAAGGCCATTCAACCGCACGAAGAACCAGTTGAAGTGATAAACTTGGGTATTGAGGCAGATAAGAAGGAAGTCAAGATTGGCGCTAACCTGGAAGACATTGTCAAGGGCAGGTTGGTTTAGATGTTGCATGACTATGTTGAGGTGTTTGCTTGGTCATACGAAGATATGTCGAGTCTTGATACTGATATTGTAGTTCATCGTCTACCAATGAAAGAAGGTTATCCTCTGATCAAGCAAAAGGTTCGTCGCATGTGGCCAAATATGTCTAAGAAAATAAAGGCTGAGGTAATGAAACAATTCAATGCAGGTTTCCTGGAAGTGACGTCATATCCCCAATGGGTTGCAAATGTGGTCCCAATTCCGAAGAAAGACGTTAAAGTCCATATGTGTGTAGACTACAGGGATTTAAATAGGGCAATCCCCAAAGATGATTTCCCACTACCACATATTGATGTCTTGGTTGATAAAACTGCTCAACATAAAGTTTTCTCCTTCATGGGTGGCTTCTCCAGATACAACGAAATCAAAATGGAGCCTGAAGGCATGGATAAAACCACTTTTGTCACACAGTGGGGCACCTTTTGTTATAAGGCCATGCCTTTTGGTTTAAAGAATGCAGGTGCAACTTATCAACGGGCCATGGTAGCTCTATTTCATGATATGATTCATCATGAGATAGAAGTCTATGTTGGTGACATGACTGCAAGATCACAAACTGAGGAATAACACCTTGATCATTTGCACAAGCTATTTGAAAGGCTGAAGAAATACAAGATGAGGATGAATCCCAACAAATGCACCTTTGGGGTGGGGTCTGGAAAACTCCTAGGCTTCATCGTCAGTGGTAACATCTTGTAAACTTGTAAGCTAACAAATTTATAATGGAATTTGTAATACAAACCTTTATTTTTAAAAGTGTTTGCAAAACAAGTTAAATCTTGAATGAAATCAAATGAAACAGTTGAAATTCTTCAATCTTTGCTCTTGTATTGAAGTGTAAGAAACCATGTGTAGATGCACTATTGAAACGCAATGGATATTTTCATGCTTGGTTTCTTTTAATGAGGATGCATATGATCTTGATCAAAAGGAAATTCTAAAAAGAACCATTATACAAATAAACTTGAATTGTTACTTCATATACTTGATAAAGTAATTAAGAACTTATGCCATAAAAGAAGAGTCTTTTTGTAATACTTCTTCGCTTATCATTTTAGGACTTTAATTCTTAATACCTTCCTTTTCTTGATTCACATAGTTCACAGCATACACAATCTTTCCTCTCAAAGATGCCTTTTTCAAATGGGCTAGACAAGCTTAACAAATTTGAACCAAAATAAACACTTGAATGAATTTAGAATGAATGAATATTCTTTGCAACTTGAATTGGAACTAAATCTTGGAAAGGTCTTGTAATTTGTGACTTATCCTCTAAGCAATCTAAATCCATTTGATAAACCTTTAACCCCCTAACTTTGATTTTAGAAATTCAAGCTATCTTGCAATTGAAGTGACAAAAGATAACAATGCCATGATTTAAACTTTGCAATTCAATCATAACTCATAAGATCCTCCTCTGAAACCAAAAACAAACCCTAGTATCTTGGTGCTCTCGAAGGAACCTTGTAGTGACCCGATGAGAGAAGAAACTCACGCACAACCTTTAGTCTCATAAAACCCTAATTCCTTGACCTAGGGTAGGGAAATAAACCCTAATCCTCGGTACTGATGAATTTGGATGGATAATAGCTTTGTAACTGGATGAATAAGAAATCTACAATAAGTCAACCTCATAATCTTAATTCCACATAGTCCGCTGCCCAAGAACCAGATGAAACCGCCTTTAAATGATGAAGGAACCTTAAAACCAACATGAAACCTTAGTCTTGCACAAATGCTACTTCTTGAACCAAAGTGCTTTATTCAATGAAGCGTATGACATGTAAATGAATTAGTGAGGATGATGCAAATTGGATGCAAAGTTCAAAGCCAAACAAAAGTAAAAAGAGGTAGTGCAAATTTTAGGTACGGCAGCTGCCCCTATTTAATCGTCTTAAACCTGAAGGTGTGGGTAAGATTATCTATAGAAAGATCAAGCATCATACTTATGATCTTAATTTTACTTCCTCATGAACAAAATTTATATATTGAATAATTGTAACTTATTTTAAAAAAAGTACATAAAAATTATATAATTAACTAGTATTTATGATTAAAAGTTAGAATACTTTTTTGTTTTAGGTAAAGTAAAGTTTTTTAAGTAAGGATTTTTTTTTGTCATTTCAATAAATTAATATATTTCTCTCTTTTATATTTCTTCTTTCTTTCTCTTATAATAAATAATATCTCAAATCTTCTTAATTTCTCTCATCTTTCTTTTTTCTCTCTCACTCTCTCTTATCTATTTATCTCTTCAAATTTTCTCTTTACAACCAAACACGCCTTAAGATCTTGTAAAATCCCGTGGTTTTCTGAAAAAGAATAACTTGATATTTGGAAAAAGTGGATGAAATCTAACACAATAGTGTAAAAAAATTTCAAATTTCGAGTTGTCTGCGGCGGCGCTGCCGTGAGCCTTTGACGATTGTCGCTGCGTGTTCATTCGTAGCTTCTACATAAGTCTACTTACGATTGCTTAACATAGCGCTACATTTGTCCCTAATCGAAAACTAACTCTAACATCAATCTTTACCTTATCAACTTTAATTTACACACTTTTTTACGACTTTTACTTTACGTTATTTACTTTTAGCATTTACATTTCATGCACTGGTTTATGATTCTGTATTTTTCTCTTTGTCCACTTGAACATATGTTTATATTTATGCATTTTTTCCTTTGTCCACTTGGACCTTTATGTTGTATTTAATTAATTAATAAAAGACTTAAAACTCTTTATGGATTATTGGTTACTACCTTTGGCTTATTGGAGTGTCAGATCTTCTTAGACTTAGGATTAGAATTCTTGATACTTCGAGACCTTGAGACCTTTAGACCTCGTGTTTCTTTACTGTTATTTTGCTTGTGTATTGGAAAATCTTCTCTGTGCGGGTGTTGTTTTGTTGTCCTTAATTGATCTATATGTCATATGTCTCAATATTGAAGACCATGCTTTGGTTTTTAAAACCTTAGGTTTCTTTGATACTTTCTTACTTGTGATTTATTTTCACATGATGATTGGTATGCTATTGGTCTATGTGGTACTTGTGGTTTTTATCTAAAGGATGAGAATCCTATATTGACTTATTTATGTCAAGTGTTGGCTTCTTGTTGGTTAAATCATTCTCTTTTTAGCTTTTACTTTGTGCTAGTCTCTTCATATTTTGTCCATCTTCTTTAATTTGTAAAATCTTAATTATAGGTCCATCTTTTGCATGCTAACTTAGATAGATGTTTATCTTTCATCCTAACTTTAAGGCTACCATTGCATGGCCACTTTAGGTTTTTTTTAGATTCCCTTTAGTCTTGTTTCCTTCCTCTTTTGCATACATTCTAAAATTAAAACTTCTTTTCTTCTTAACTTCTCAAAAAACTTAATAATTAATGATGAAAATTACACTTCCATGAGCCTTAAGCAATGAAAAGGATGAGTGTGTCCATTCCTGAAGCTTGTTCTTTCTTCATTCACAATCTTTGGTGTGGTTCAAATCACAAACTCTTTTCACAAATAACAAAAACACCAACCAATTTGAATCTTTTTGTCTCAGGACTTTTTTATTTTAACCTTTTCAAAAAGGACATGCTTCTCTAACATTGTTTATAAAAACACACAACAAACCAAAACACCTTTTTAGGTGAACTACGAGTTCCCTGATCCCCTATTGCACTAAAGGTGGTACATAGGCACAAAGGTTCTCAACCGTGGCAGACGCATTAATAAAAACTCTTCTTTTTGTATATAATGTGCATTCATGCATTCCGTTTAACAAGTCTAAGCTTTAGATAACACATTATTTGATTAGAACAAACATAGTGGATCCTGTTGAGTACAACATATGTTTAGGGTGCTAATACCTTCCCTTTGCATAACCGTCCCTCATATCTAGATCTCTATTCTATTTAGGTTTTATTAGCTCTTTTCCTATTTCCTATTTGGAAACAATAAAGTGTGATGGAGACTTTACTGTACGAGATAAGTCAATTAATGACTTAGTCTCAAATTTTTACCGCTACAGAAAAATTAGCGACTTCACTGTGGAATCTTTCCTAAATGGTTCAATCCTAGCTTTGTTTGTTCTTTTTCTTTGGGTGTTCATATATTTGCTCTACTTGTTGTATTTTATTGCTTTCCCTATTGTAATATCCCAAATTTGTCCTACCCTCTTACTTTTATCTGGTTTATGCATTGTCGCGCTTTTCTCATGTACATAACTCCATTAGGTCATTTAACATTGCATACATCCGCTAACAACATAACTTGGCATGGGATCAAATATTTTGAGGCGTACAGTTTCTCTTTAGCTTTAAGAGTCTCACTTTCATTCAAGGCTGATTCATGTTATTTACTTAACAATCTTTGGTTTGTGGAGCTAGGGTTTTTGTGTGCATGGTTCATTGAGAATTTCTTGCATTGGGATATTACAAGACATCCATCTTTAAGGTTCCTTCAAAAGCACTAAGTGTTTACTATCTTCTCAATAACTCAGATTCAAGTGAGAATGCTTTGAATTAAGGTTTTTGTACTTATCTTCATCGTTGCAAGGGTTAGATTCCTGATGGGAGTCTATGAACTTGAGGATGCTTAGGTAGTACTTTGGTTACTCGGGGTACAGGGTACAAGATATGGTTTGTGGATTGAAAATATTGTCACTCTTTCAGATATCAGTTACTTGTCATGCAAGCTAAGTCTGGCTCGAATTTGGAGAGTTAAAATTAGAGGTTCATTGAGAATGCAAAATAATTTGGATTTGAAGTCGATTCAAGTGGTTCCATTATGAAAATTTGGTAAGCATTCAATCATAAGGATATTTTTGAAAGCAAGATGCAAAATATAAGGGCTAAGACACAAAGGCATTCGCACAAAGTCGACGTTGTTCGATATTGTTCAAACTCTCCGTCCATAAAATTCATCACCCGACATTTCAAGCTTATGTCAAATTCCTCTTTGTTTATTCGCAAAAAGAGAAGGCAAAGTTCATCATTGTCAAAAAAACTCATGTTCATTACACATTTCATTCAAAAGAAAGACTAAAAGGTTCTTATTACAAATTACCGCATTCAAAGTCTATTACAAGTTATACCCAAAATACATTCTAAAAGGCTATTACAAATAGTAATGCAGTGTTTAAAGAATATGTGAAAGTTGTCTTCATGCTTGCGATTATCTTTGCTCCAAGCTTCCATGGTTCCAAGAGGTGCATCGCCACTATCATCAAACCTTGAGTTGCATAATGAACCGAACCTGCTTCAAAACAACACTGCACATAAATTTTATAACAAAATAACTTACAACAACATAACCTGTAAACTGCCATAACAAGAAAACCAAACAGAATTCACTAACTTAACCAATTCCTAACAGATTCTTAAAAAACCTTTAACCGACCTATAATCGATTAACAAACCAATCCCTAACTGTCCCAAAACCAACCAACTGTCAAACACATTCCCCAACCATTTTATAACCATCCTCATAACAACCCTGCACATAAAAAAGTTTATAACAAAATAACTAACTGCCATAACCACTCCATAACCTGTAACGAAAAATCAAAAAAACCAACTCCAACTAACTGTCAAACAGAATAACTAACTTCTATAACTGCTAACCAAAACAGAATTCTATAAACTCCTTAACCTTCTAGCAACCTATAACCATTCTAACTAACTTACAGCAACATAACCTATAACCGAATAACAAACTCCTAACAACTTCTCAACTATTTCAGAACAGGAAAAAGGATATAAGGAACTAGAAGCAACCCATAACCAAAAAATCAGAACTAACCCTCAACTGTCAAAAAACAGTCCCTAACAGAAAACTAACACCATAACAGAACTTCAATTACAACTAACTTATTCAGATTCAGAGAGCAGGATTCAGAGATCATTGTTAAGATTCATATACCAATATTCATGATTTTATTCAAGACATAAAAACTCACCAAGAAATCTCCACAGGAAATTCTCTCTCTCTAAACTTCTCTTCATCTCCTCCAATCATCTTCTTTTATTCTCCATCATCACTATTCAACCTTCTCTCGGCCCTTCTCATCTTCATCTCCGCGACTAAACTACAACACCTGAACCATCATCATCACCCTTGCACCTTCAATCTTCATCAGAAGAACACTTGTACCTTCACTCTGTATCATCTTCTTGAATTCAAAAGGCTACATGATACACAACAAAAGAGATCAGAACACAAAAAAAAATTCATAATAGAAATGAGGGATTGATAACAAGAGTGGATACCGTAGAGTACTACGGACGTGTGGGGTGCTAATACCTTCCCCTCGCGTAACAGGCTCCCTTACCCGATCTCTCGGTCGCAAGACCGTGACTTCTCCCTCATCAGGTTTTCTCGATGTTTACCTTTCCCTACATGTGGGATAAAAGACGTTCGATGGCGACTTCATTGTTTGATGATTTTCAGCAGGTTGTTACATCTGGCGACTTCACTGGGGATAGGTCGACCAAATGCTGGTCCATCTCGAAGTCGCTCCTAGCTCTTTCTTTCTTTTCTTTGGGTGTTTATCTTTATGCTTTCAATTTATTCATTCATTATGTATATACTTGAGCATACGTATGCATTGCATTTATTGTTTTCCATATACTACTGCTGTACATGATCTGCTTCTTGTTGGGTGGGTGTTATTGTTGAGGTAAAAGGCCCAGTACCCAGGCCAGAGTGCACTAGGACACTAGGAATAAAGTGGGGGCATGACGGCTATAAGACGTGGTCCGATTAGTGCAGTCATGTCATATACCACACTCAGATGAGGTTCAAATGAATTACTATCGGCACCCACGTCTGTGGGTAAGCCCATAGCACTTTCAGGCGGACCCATGATTTTCGAGTTACCATTATCTTACCCTGACCTAGTCTTCACCCGTGAGTAGGGAGGGAAATTTTATTATAGGTAGAGTTGGTGACTATGTTCAGATGGTTACTCATATTCAGATGGTGACTATGCTCAGACGGTGACTATTGGTTCTAATGGCTATGTTCTGGATTTCTGTTGGTGACTTTATGCAGAGGCTATATCCTGTTGGTGACTGTATGGTTCTCAGATTTATTTTGAGTTTCTGACTTGTTTACCTAGAGATTCATTCGGGCCTTCGATCTTGGTATTCCCAGCATATTCAGAAAAGGCTCAACAGTATCCAGTCCCAGAAGCCTTGATCCCGTACAATCAGTGATCTACATGGTACTCGGTTCTTATATATGCGGAAGCTATGTCAGATCTTTGATCTGATGATACTCATATGGTTCAGAATAGTGCAACAATCTTATTCTGGAATGATGGAACCTTGATCCCGTTTGATCCCATGCCTTTGCATACATAACATGGCTAACCACATGTTTAACATACATGTTCTATTATTTCCAAGGAATCAAATTTGCAAGCCTCGTGTTGAACCTTTCCATCTTTTACTTGCATAAAATCAAAACCAGAGCACGCAAATTCCTTGGAAATGACAGAACATGACATGGCATTCATTCATGCACCCCATGCATATTCATGTATTCATAACAGGTACTCAAAGATTGGGGATTCTTATTCATACCTGGGGCTTTCTTCAGAGGTTCTACTTGATTCTTATTGTCACCAGAGATCTGTTATGGAATAAATCCGAGCGATATACATGCAAGCTTTGGCTCATAGTCAAAAACTTCTTCAAGCAGGAAGATAATGGATTAAAGACTCAGATAAGCTAGGTCATGGAAACTCTGATGATGATGTCTATTATTTCTTTAAGACATGATATGCTTGGTGATGCAGTTTATACCAATTCTTTGGGTAAGTCATTCATTTGTTCTCCTGAAAGGATCTTCTATGCATATTATACTGGGGCACCTGGCTAATCGATTGAAGATGGTATGTCATCCAGAGACCAAGTCCAAGACTGGATCAATTCAGAGACTGTCATGCTCACATCATATCTGAAAGGGAATTCTATCACCCACTCGAGCATCAAGACTACAGAAAGTCATCAGAATCAGCGAGTCCATACGGAGTCAAGTCTCCTAAACAGTGGCAATCATTGGTTTCTTTACTGCATTTTCATTTGCATTCTTGCTTGTTTGTTTAAACATTGCTTGTATATAGAAACTTGTCTATTATTGAACTAAAACCTTAATGCAATAAGTATGCTTGTCTTGAAGTGTTCATTTCATTTTTACTCATCCATTCGTTATCACTCTTTAAATATCTTACTTGCATATTGATGCCAAATTTCCTAGTCTTATGTTTAGATAAAGATTCAAAGGAGGATGACGACAACCTAAAATGCAAAATCTCTGGTTGGTATGCTTTTGAGTAAGACCCTGCTGACGATGTACAAACCTTGTTTCAATCCCTAAACACCGTAGATATAAGGGAGATATACCCTCGTTAACCCCTCTGAGCCTTTGAAGTAGGAGTTTCTTACTGAGCCTTCAAAGTAGGAGTTTCTTTTCTGTTCAGAAAAAACCCTCATTTTAACCTTGGGGCGGGTAGTGTTCAGCCGATCTGATCAAGCATTCAGAACTCATCAAGAGTATGCATCCAAGGATACAACAATGGTTATCCATCAAAAGGTTGAGGAAAGTCGAAACTGCAATGGTTAACACTCGTCTATCAGCAATGTGCGTCTATTAACAAGATCCTAATGGGTATCTCTCGCACATCAGGAGGTCGACAGATGACGATGCAACAATGGCTATCCCTCATCTATCAAAGACTCGGATAGTCACAATCATTTCTGACAAATCAAAGACAACACAAAGATCAATGACTTGTTCAAAATGGAAAATACGAATAAGAAAGAAACAAAAATCCCCGCTAAGTCGAAACTTGAAAACAAGTCGCTTAGGCAAAAGTTGGGGCACCCCGCTGGACTTCCAAATCAAAATTCAAAAGAATTTGTCCAGGCAAAAATTAGGGAAAGCAAGAAAAAAATTGAAAAAAGCCTACAAGACGAGAAAAGGATTACCAATGAAAATCCTCATCAAAGAACAAAGTCGTCTGATCAGACACCAAAATCAGAAGTTAGTGACTGTCGTGTTCAAGAAACCACAATGGTTCCTCAACCATCACAAACTCTTCTCGAGAGATGAACGCTTGTGTCGGATCAACTGAACATAGGAATGGAGAACATCATGGAGAATGGGTGGGCACCAAATAATTTTGAGCCTTAAATCCTTTTTCTAAAACCGTGAACCAGGCCACGTTACAACCCATAAAAGTCCTAACTGAAGCATGGGTCAATTTGAAAGCATGCTATAACGAGATAGCGTTTAACTTACTCCTATGAGGTACGTTCCAATATCTGTGTTGGCATCATATGCTTGCATTATATTTCATAAAAAAGGAATTTGCAAATGTTTCTCTCTAGCTAGTGACTCGTTCACAACAGAGTTGTGACGTCATTTCATTCAAAGTTTCTTCAAACTTCAAGACTTACATATGTGTTGCATTAGAATTGTTATTCTCATAATAAACATTCTTATGCATACAAAACAACTAATTGACATCAAGTAAGTTTACATAATGAACAATCGGTAAAGAGCTCAATCTTGTCAGAGAAGAGAGGCTCGAATACCCTGTTGAAGCAAGAGTCAGCTGCCACAAGAGAAGTGACTAATCCAGAGGCATGTTAAACCAGAGATTCTGTCAAGAGAAATCATCTTGGTACTTCACAGTCTGAGTACCATTCAAGGATGAAGTTAGCAGAGCCTGCCAATCCGGGGAAATCAAGTCGAGAGTCAATCTCTCCAAGTTTAGCCAAATCTAGGGCATTCCCTCAAAGTTGTCAATTAGAGGCTATCACATTGATAAATCTCTTCTAGCTCGATCGATCAGAGGCTATCACATTGAGAGATCTATTCAAAATTCATTCGACCTGGGGTAGTTACGTCAGGATTCAAAAAATCTCTCCAAGAAAGATGTAATCAAGAGCAGTTTATTTCGTGGCTCAAGACATTGGGGAAGGCCACCTCATATCGTATTGTGGACCGAATATTCTAGTATTCTATTCAATATAGATATTCTCAGAGATCCTCCGGACAGGGGCATCCCTCATACGTACTTAGTTACTCAAGTCAATTATGTTGTACAAGACTACGATCAAGCTAAAATCACCATAACATTCACCCTGACTTGGCCAGCGCACGAAGCTGCCTTCATCTGCTACAGACAATTTCAAATTGGATTCCCCAAGTGAATTCAGAAAATTCAGAGTCGTCGTCGTTTGACTCGGCACGCGCAAGTGCATCCCTAGTGGAATTAATTAAGAGCATCCCCAATGAAGCTAAACTGGGGCATTCGCAGAGCTCAACCGGGGCACTCGTAAGTGTCCATGCCCATCTCTTATACCCAACTAATTAAAGAGATGATTCCCTAGTGTGTGTAAACTTGGGGCAGGTATTCGAAAATATCCACATGGTGTTCATTATCCATTCTTCGGCATATTCAGTTCTACCATCCTCTCAACAGTTCGGGATGTATGGGAGTCTGGCCAGATTATCTCTTCCCCAATGGTACGGTTCAGAATCCAGCATCGTACCTGTGATCGGTGGGAATGAGAACTGACTGTTTTAGAATGCTGGTTCGCGTTTGCATTTGTTATCACAAAGTGTCGCGGTAAGCAAGAGTTACCACCGTCTTTTATTTTATCCAACAAGGAAAGGACAAAAGCACAGAAAAATTCCTTTTCGAGATGTTTCTCGGGTTCAGGAGGTAGATTATAGAAAGGGAAGGTGTTAGCACCCTTTCTATCAGTGGTTATCCACGGGCTCTTAGGTACTTGCTCACTATGTTTTCAAAAGGTTTGCTTTTCTTTGTGATTGTGGGTTTTGAAAAGAGTTTTATTTTTTGAAGAGAGTGTAAGTGCAAAAAGTTTTGTTTTGTTTAAAAGGGAGCAAGTACTTAAGAACATCTACCTACTCAAAAAGGAATTAAACTGTGGAACTGTCCTTTAGACAGTGCTATCCCATTATTGAGGAGTAGGTAGCACCGTCGTTGGAGTTTTTCGGGTTAATTCGATTTTAGGGACGTGTGGTCACTAAAGCAACGTTAGGACGCTTTAGTGGTAATCCTAACGTCTTAGATCATTTTTATCGAGGCAACCATTTCGAGGCAACTTATGATCTTGGGACAAAAAGGACGACCTCTAAAACATCCTATACTTAATGACCACGCTCGAGGCAACCAAGTGAGGTGTACCCTAGGAGTGGCATGTGCAAGTGTATCAATTTTCAGTGATATTATCTTTGCATGTCATGGTGAGCTACTATTGATTTTAAGTTAGGAGTTTAATCTTGTCATGCATAGCCTAGTTAGCATACATCTAAACAGTTAATATATGTACAGGAATTTAAAGTGCGGAAATTGTAAATCCTACGCTGTTACAAGGCTTCGGGGAGGGGGATTATTTACATGTCCAAAAATTGGGGAAATAAAAGCAGTAAAAAAGGTCTTAGTTTAAGCTATTACATCCCAGTAAGCAGTTACAATAAAATAAACGCGCGTGAATCTGAAAAATCCTAAGAATAAGAACTTTTGTTGTTTTATTTTATTTTTGGGAAAATGCTAAATGTTCAATTAAGTCAAATTTAATTAATTTAAAAAAATACTGATTAAAATTAAATCTAAAACATACCTAATATTTTTTGCATTTTTTTTGTTTATGAAAAGGATTGAATTCAAATAAATCCTAAGTCTACTGATTTTAAAATTGGAGAAAATAAGTTAAAATAATCAACTAAATTAAATCCTAATTCTAAGTTACTTATTTTTATGATTTTTATGTTGACTAAAAAAAAAAACTAAAAGAAATAAACAAAAACAAAGTAAACAAAGTACAAATGGGCCAGGCAGCAAATCAAGAAAAAAATATAATTCTGGAGGCCTGGGTCGAAAGAGGTGCAGGCTGTCTTTCGATCCAGTGAAGAGGCTGGATTGAAGGTGCATGAGGGGCTGCACTCTGAGGGTGTTCGATCTGGATATGTCATCCTTCGATCTGGAAGTCCTGGGTCCAGTTCGAAGCTAAGCTGCTGAGCTTCGAAACTCTGAACAGGATCCTGAGAATATATTTCCTGCAAAAACGAAACACATGTTAAAGGTCCAGGGGGAGACTTTACCCCCCTGATTCGAATCTCGTCCCTATTCACACCTGCTGAATCTGGTTCTGGGTTTATTTTATCCTGGGATTCGAAGGAGAAACTCAGATTGTGCCCAAGCAATGGCACAATCTCATCTTTGCGCTGTAGCTCATATGTAGCACATTAAATCATTCACAAACAGCAGTAATAACATGAATATGCAATCAGAGATCGAAATGAGTTTGGGATTAGATTTCTTTACCAAACAGAGGTGCTTTGATCTGTAGTTCTGAGGGTGGAGGTGTTTGCTGGGTGGCAGCTTTGGCTGGTGCAAGGATTGGGTATGGTTTCCTGGAAGTGCTGATGACTTTTGGCAGCGTATCTCCAAGTTCTTCCTGCTTCTTTTCTCTACTTTTCTGTATATTTTTTGTCCTCTTTTGCAACACTTGTAATCTCTTTATATAGAGGGGGTGGAGGGGACAGGAAGAGAAAGGTTTTAAATGACCTTGATTATGTGTTTGACATCCATGAATGAGAATTTGTAACGTTAATTATGTGTTTGAAAGCCATGAATGAGAGTTCGTAACGTTGGCTAAACACATGGGATCTTGTCCCTTTTTGAATTTTGAATGACATGTAACTGGCCTTCAAATGCTCCCTTTTGAATGGGCTGATGGCCTCCTTCGAATGCTTTTCGAAAGCTTCTTCGAATGGACCCTTTGAATGCTTCTTCGAATGGACCTTTTGAATGTTTCTTCGAATGGACCTTTTTGGAATTCCAATTGAAGGACACTGTTATAATGCCAATCGAAGTACTTGTCCATAATGCCAATCAAAAGGCTCCTTCAAAATATCAATCAAAGGGTCTTTCAGAATGCCAATCGAAAGCCTTGCCATAATGCCAATTGAAATGCTTGTCCATAATGCCACGAAGAGCTTTACAAAATGCCAATCGAAAGGCTCCTTCAGAACACCAATCGAAGGGTCTTTCAGAATGCCAATCGAAATGTACTTAAGGCACCACTCAAAAATTTTCCTTTTCCTTAGGCAAGAGTTTGTGATCAACCATGCAGGGGGAAGACTTTGGGAAACATGAGAGGGCAAATTTTGGGGTACAACAGTTGCCCCTGTTCAATCTTCTTAAACTTGAGGATGTAGATTGGCTTGCGTGCCTTTCGTGATCCGAAGGTGGAAGATGATTGAACACTAGAGTGCCCAGAAATTTGCACTCGCATGGTGTAATATCATCATTGTGATGTCGGGAATGGGCTTACAGATGCCATTTGGAAATTGTTGGTAGGTGGTTCTGTCTTCGTTGACGGGTTGTCTCTTTTGACGGGGTGTCTCCTTTGATGAGTTGTCTCTATTGACGGGTTGCGCCTCAGAAAAATCTTTAGGAATCGATTTAACTGATTTTGTCTCCCTTGACTGGCTTCACCTCAGAAAAATCTTTAGGAATCGATTTAACTGATTTTGTCTCCATTGACTCGTTTCACCTTAGAAAAAATCTTTAGGAATCGATTTAACTGATTTTGTCTCCACTGACTGGCTTCACCTCAGAAAAATCTTTAGGAATCGATTTAACTGAATCAGACAAGGTCTTGGAATATCTTCAACTGGATCGGCATCAGAAAAATCTTTAGGAATCAATTTAACTGGACCAGAGAAGGCCTTTGACTGGATCGGTATCAGAAAAATCTTTAGGAATTGATTTAACTGGACCAGAGAAGGTCTTGGAATATCTTCAACTGGATCGACATCAGAAAAATCTTTAGGAATCGATTTAACTGGATCAGAGAAGGCCTTTGACTGGATCGACATCAGAAAAATCTTTAGGAATCGATTTAACTGGACCAGGCAAGGTCTTGGAATCTTCAACTTGATCTACATCAGGAAAATCTTTAGGAATTGATTTAACTGGACCAGAGAAGGCCTTTGACTGGATCGACATCAGAAAAATCTTTAGGAATCGATTTAACTGGACCAGGCAAGGTCTTGGAATCTTCAACTGGATCGACATCAGGAAAATCTTTAGGAATCGATTTAACTGGACCAGAGAAGGCCTTTGATATGGTTGAGAATTTAACTGTGTCCTTCCTGAAAGGTAAAAGGTCAGTCATATGCAATGCATGATATGGATCAAGCAATGATGTTCTCAACATAAATGAGATTGTGTGGTATGATGCGTTTATGCATGTATCATGATGTATGGAAATGTAATGTTTTAGCTGGGGAAAATAAATCCCGGATAACTTGCTGGAGAATAGAGCTGAATTCTTCGTTTCCGCTGGGGATGACGAACAAAGATGATTGCAAGAATAAACCTGCAGGAGAGGATGACTCCGTTGGGGAATTACTCTGTGGGGGAGAGATGTTCTGCTGATGATTTTAACGATAACTCCGCTGGGGATTCCATTGATAAGCTCTGTTGGGGGTTTCAATGATGAACTCCGCTGGGGATGGATTACTGTTGCTGGCGATATTGAATCTATTGAGGATTGAACTCCTGCTTGGGGAACAGAAAGAACTTTGCTGGGGATGATCTTTCAATTGCAACTTGCTGGGAATAAACCTGTATACTCTTATGGGGACAAACCTCTAAGTTCTGCTAGGAATGCTCCTTTGAACCTAGTTGGGGAGGTTTATTGTACTCCGCCGGGGATAAACTTCCAGAGTCTACTGGGGAAGATGATTCAACTCTGTTGGGAAAGCCCTTTTTTAGACTGCGTTGGGGAAATGGTTCCAATGGGGGTATCTTGTATTCCACTGGGGAACATTCTTATACTTCGTTGAGGAATATTAAGACCTTCTAGGGATACCAAGCCTTTTCGGGCTGATGGTAGATCAACTCTGCTTGGGAAGAGTCTTGCTGATTTGTTCATGGTTGCAAGTCTCAGTGGGGAGAACTACCATTACCGTTTTTATTCTGCGGGGAGTGAAGGTATCTTAGCCATATTCTTCAGCTAGATATATCTTGGTACCTTGGTGGACATAGCAACTGGACCGCTCAGACAATTCTTATTGCCCCTGTTTCTGATATTACTAGTAATTCATCTTTCGTTTCGCATGTAAGTATTTATGATCAACAGTTAACGTCAAATGCATATATCAAAAATGAACATTGGACATTCTTTGCAAAACAAAACAGATAAAGGAAAAACAGTTTGAAATTTGTTTGAAAATGAATTTGTATTGATTTTGAAGTTTGGCCTGTAAATAGGCATTTTGTACAAGAGGCTAACGTCCTAGTAAGAGAACGCCGCCGAACAAAATAGAATTTATACAATTTGTGAAAAGAAAACAAAACAGCTATGTGAATAGTCCCACTGGGTTCCAGCTCTGCTATTGCCTTTATATCTTCAAACATCTCATCACTTTGCTGCTTAGTTGAAGATGAATCTGATTGACTGGTGTCGTCCGAGCCTGATAGTTGATACCGAAGTCTGGATGCAAGGTGATCCATTGAGACATAGTGTTACGCTTTAATCCCTAACTTTTGCCTGGACCGCCCTTTCGGGTTTTCAGTCCACCGGGATACCCATTTTTGCCCAAGCCGCCTTTTCAGGTTTTCGACTTGCCGGGTGTACAAGTTTTTTTAATTTTCATCCCTTATTTTTGCCCGAACCCTTTTGGTTCGCCGGGAAGCCCTTATTTTTGCCTAGGCCAGTCAGCCTAGCGGGTCTTTGATTATGCGTAGTATCTTTTTACTATGTCTGCATTGACAGAGTGAGGAAGGTCGTCACCATCCATGGTGGTTAAAATCATCGCTCCTCCTGAGAAGATGTTCTTAACCACAAATGGCCCTTCGTAAGTAGGGGTCCATTTGCCCCTGGGATCACCTTGAGGTAGAATAATGCGCTTGATTACCAGGTTCCCAACTTGATACTCTTGTCGTCTGAATTTCTTGTTAAATGCCTTGATCATTCGTTTTTGGTATGTCTGACCATGACAAATAGCAGTAAGTCTCTTTTCATCGATTAGGTTCAATTGACCAAGTTGGGTCTGGATCCAGTCGTCTTCACTCAAACCTGCATCCTTCATGATCCGAAGAGAGGGTATCTGAACTTCAATGGGCAAGACTGCCTCCATGCCATAAACCAAGGAATAGGGTGTTGCCCCTGTTGACGTCCTTGCTGAGGTACGGTATCCATGAAGAGCAAATGGTAACATCTCATGCCAGTCTTTGTATGTCACTGTCATCTTCTGCACAATCTTCTTAATGTTCTTATTAACTGCTTCTACAACCCCATTCATCTTCGGCCGGTAGGGAGAAGAGTTATGATGCTGTATCTTGAATTGCTCGCAGAGTTCAGTGATCATCTTGTTGTTAAGATTGGTACCATTGTCCGTAATGATCCTCTCTGGTACACCGTATCAACAAATCAGGTTGTGCCGAATGAACCGTGCCACGACGTTCTTGGTTACGGTAGCAAAGGAAGCTGCTTCAACCCACTTCGTAAAGTAATCAATTGCTACCAGGATGAAACGATGCCCGTTGGATGCCGTAGGTCTGATCTCGCCGATCATATCAATACCCCACATTGCAAAAGGCCAAGGTGCTGTCAAAACATTCAGAGGAACTGGAGGAACATGCACCTTATCAGCATAAACCTGGAACTTGTGACATGTCCGAGAATGCTGATAACAGTCAGCTTCCATTGTGGACCAGTAATATCCTGCCCGAAGGATTTTCTTTGCCATGGTATGTCCACTGGAATGAGTTCCGAAAGTACCTTCATGCAGATCTGCCATGATCCTTTCTGCTTCAATTTTATCCATGCAACACAGTAAGGTTGAATCATGGTTACGTTTGTAAAGAATGCCATTGCTGATGAAGAACTTTGCCGCAAACCTTCTCAGAAACTTCTTGTCATTAACAGATGCACCCTCGGGGTATTCTTGAGCTTCAAGGTACCTCTTCACTTCATGATACCAAGGTTTTTCTGTTACCTCTTCGGTCTCAAGATCACAACAATGTGCTGGTTCATCCAATTTCCAAATAATGATCCGAGGAGCCTCATTGTCCCATTTGACTTTGAACATAGAAGACATCGTAGCTAACGCGTCCGCTAACTAATTCTCCTCTCTTGGGAAGTGTTTATCTCCTCGAAATGGGGAAGCATTGTCAATACATACTCCTTGTAAGGAATAAGATTTGGGTGTTTCGTATCCCACTCTCCTTTGATCTGACTGATCACGAGAGCAAAATCTCAAAAGACACTCAAAAACTTAATCCTTAGGTCAATTGCAGCTCGAAGACCCATGATGCATGCTTCATACTCCGCCATATTGTTGGTGCAGTTGAAACATAGTCGGGCGGTAAACGGAGTATGAGAGCCTTTAGGAGATATGATCACAGCGCCAATGCCATTACCCAAAGCATTTGAAGCTCCATCAAAGTACATAGACCACCAGGATCCTTCCTCAGGTCCTTCATCCGGTCCAGGTGTCTCACAATCAGTCACTACCATGATATTCTCGTCCGGAAATTCGAAGCTCATAGATTGGTAATCATCCACTGCCTGATGTGCCAAATGGTCTGCCAATACACTTCCGTTGATTGCTTTTTGAGTCGTGTACTGGATGTCATATTCAGTCAAGAACATCTGCCATCTTGCTATTCTTCCGGACAAGGCAGGATTTTCGAAGATATACTTGATTGGATCCATCTTTGAGATTAACAAAGTAGTGTGAGTCAACATATACTGTCTCAGCCGGCGAGCAGCCCATGCCAAAGCACAACAAGTTTTCTCGAGCAGTGAGTATTGGGTCTCACAGTCGGTAAACTTTTTGCTAAGGTAATAAATAGCATGCTCTTTTCGGCCAGACTCGTCATGCTGCCCCAGCACACACCCCATTGAGTTGTCAAGTACTGTCAAGTATAAGATTAGAGGTCTCCCTTCCACTGGTGGCATTAGAATGGGCGGCTCCTGGAGATACTCTTTGATTCTTTCGAAAGCAGCCTGACATTCATCGTTCCAACATACCACTTGATCTTTCTTCAGCAGTTTGAAGATTGGCTCACAAGTAGCAGTTAGGTGCGAGATGAATCGGGCAATGTAGTTCAGTCGTCCTAGAAAGCCTCTGACCTCCTTCTATGTCTTGGGAGCTGGCATCTCTTGTATGGCTTTCACCTTGGCAGGGTCCACTTGAATACCTTTGTCGCTCACGACGAAACCTAGCAGTTTTCCAGACCTCACCCCGAAGGTGCACTTGTTCGGGTTCAACCTCAGCTTTTATAACTTCAACCTGTCAAACAGCTTCTGTAGATGGTCAAGGTGTTCCTCCTCAGTTTGGGACCTCGCAATCATATCGTCGACGTATACTTCAATCTCATGATGGATCATGTCATGAAATAAAGCAACCATGGCACGCTGATATGTTGCCCCAGCATTCACTACAAGAAAATTGGCAGATTGCGACAGGTATTTTTGTAGATTACGACGGTTAAAACTGTCGCAATTTGCTTTCCACGACGGTTGCTTTACCGTCGCAGAAGTGTGTGTCCCCAACCTATTTCGCGACGGTTACAAAAACTGTCGTTCAAGTTTACGACGGGTTGATACCGTCGTGACTATCTTTTGAGTTTCTTTTAATTATTGATGGCGACGGTTCGATACTGTCGTGAATATCTTTTGAAATTGATTAAATTGTTTATGGCGACGGTTCGATACCGTCATGACTTTTGTTGATTACGACGGTTCGGTACTGTCGCCATGACTTTTGTTTATGTCTTGATTTTTTTTTATTTTTCTATTATATATATTTTTTATTTAAATTATTATCTATGTAAAAAATTTTAAATATAGTTTTTTTTTGTGTTATTTTTTTCTTTAAATTATTTCTTCTTTAATATATTTATTTATAGTATTATTTTTTGTGTTATTTTCTATCACTTTGTAATATAGTAAAAATAATTTCAATAAAAAATATTTAACATCAAATAAGCATTATAATATCCAAAAAAATGTGTGTTCCATAATCATGTAAAATGCGAGTTCCATAATCATGTCAAGTAGTACAAAAAAACCAAAATATATCAATTCCTAATCTTATAATAATAAGTATCATTATGCCAAAAATACATGAGAAAGTTCACAATCTAATTATCTCGATCATAGCAAAGTCTAATTTCTCCCCCCTGAAGTTCCATTATCTCCAATACGGTAGCTAGACTCAGATGAACATCTACCATCAGCGGGTGATTCCAATCCCTAAAAAAAGGTATTAAAATAATAATCTTTAAAATAATACTCATAAAATTTAACTTTAAATGCGTCAAATTAATATACCTGTCTTCCATTGGAATAGAGTTAGCAGTACCTCATGTAAAGGAAGGTTCAACCCAAGTTCAGACGAAGTTGATCGCAAATTGGCAAATCGTCGTAAATCCCTTTCGGCTATACATGGAAGGATATATCCATCTATTTCATGAACCAACAATCAGCATTTCAAACAACTTCCAAATTTTCATCCAAGAGGTAGCATATACCAATTCTTGACTAAGACTAATGACATGACTCGGAGCACAAATTCTTGAGTTACAAGAATAAGCATTTGAAATTAGATAAAGTACCTGTTCTCTCCGAAGGCCATTCGAAGTATACAGCGCATATATGATGGAGCTTAGTACGTTGAAATGGATACTGAGAATGAGCCCTACAGAAATTTTTGCAAATTCTTATTTTAAGTGCGTATCTAATTAGTAACCAGATTCAGAACTATAGCAGATAAACTTTACCATTAACATATAGCTTTCGTAGGTTCTGATTAGTATATTCTAAATTCCAATCAATATTGAGTATAGTAAAGGAACTGGAAGCAATGAATTAAATAACATACTTGAGCACAAAGTCTGAATCAGCTGAGTGGCATTTTGGCTTCAAATAAGCATCAATCACTTGTAAAATGGTATCGTCCTTTCCTACAAGTGGGATGGACTAGCCTTTTCTGCTGGACTCAACCCTCATTGGTTGAAATGGACATGCATTTAAGACCATAACAAATAGGTTTCCATATAGAGCTATGTTTGGCCGATAGAGAAATACTTGGAATAGAGATATGGTTTTTAAAGTAAGTACATCAACATATCCCATTTGGTTAGCTTCACTCAATCAAACATCAGTATCCACATCTAAAAATCCCAATAAGTTACCTGTGCCTGAACTTCAATAGGAACTAGGAAGAATAGACATACTACTCTCCTAATCTTAAACATAATCCAACTCAAAACAAGGAAGAATGGACATACTACTCTCCTAATCTTAAACATGATCCAACTCAAAACAGGGAAGAATAGACATACTACTCTCCTAATCTTAAACATGATCCAACTCAAAACAGAATGATTTCAGAAGTAGATAGATTCAAAATGAAGCTACACTGTCAAAATATCTAGTCACCAATAATCATATAAAAATATAGGAAAAATAAACAAATAACTATACTCCATAAGTAACATACCTCTATCTTTAAAATTTTCATACAAGTGCGAGAGTTCTGTGTAATTTGATGATGTCAAGCCACTGCCATTCATTCAAAGGAAATTATTCAATAGGAGGATCATAACATACCAGAAACTTTGACATAACTTTCAAGGTATTTGATTTGAACCTTCTCAAATAGAACTTGATTAGCAGAAATTGACTAATCACTTCGGAGATACCCTTATATAGAACACACTATTTATTTTTAAATGAAGACTCACCACCTAATTTGTTAAATGAATAACACCGAATCCATCCTATCAGTTCGGCTTGAATAATGCCCCCCTCAATATTTGTAATAATTCTAAATTGCGGATGCGTGAATAAATGCTTGCAACCCATGCGGTTGCAATACATTGTGGAAACTTCTAAAACCCTAATACTATGTACTACAATGGAGAACTATCTGCTTAAGCATACCTAAAATTTTATGTTTGGATTGGTGGGATGTGATGGAATGAAATAAAATGGAGTGGTATATAATCAGATTCCCTTGTTTGGATTTGCAAATAATGGATAGTTGTGTATTTTTTATAAGTTGACGGAACGGAACAAAACAATTTAGTTCATTCCATTGCTCCACTCCACTCCATTCCATAATATTCTATTCTGCTCCGCTCCTTTCTAATTCATCGATCCAACCATAACCTAAAGGGAAAGTGAGTGCAATTTCCCCTAAACATAACATTACAACTGAAAAAAATAAGGCTTTCACACAAATATAAAGTGAATAAATCATACCATCGTGAAGCAACATTGACAATCAAGAGAACCTTCCCCTTGAATTTGCTAAGAGAAACATCCTTCTTATCAATATCCTGCACCACACAAAAATCACAATATCCTGCGTCAAAATTTAACTTTAACTTAGCTCTTTGGAAGATAAGGGGTAGATGATTCATCATGCATTCATGTTCTGATCTAGCCTATTGAAATCAACACAAAGCCAGCTCAGTTATCTTTCATCAAGAGATTCAAACAAACCATGCAATGCTAATATGAGAAACCTTGGACAGATTCTAATCATAAGGTTTATAATTTCACTTGATCCATTAGTTAGATTCTAACATTTGCTAATAAAATATTATAATCAGAAAGTCTTACTAGATTTATCTTAGATTTCAACTTTGGCAGACACTCTGTATCAATAATCATCATAGCATTTGCTACAAAATAGTAGTACTACTTGTTACAGAAGTGAAAATATCATGATACAAAGGCAAAGAACAACATATATGTTCTCTAAAGAAATAAAACCACCACCCCTAACAAATACACGGGTGGTAACAACCTCTGTGATTTATGAGTAACAGATTCAAATTAGAGTGAACAAACCAAAAATTTAATTCATACCGGGAAATTCCTAGCAAAGAAGAGAAAATTCTCCAAAGAAATAAAACCACCACCCCTAACAAACACATACAAATAAAAAATCATTAGCAACAACTAATTAACAATAACACAAGACCTGGTAATGAAAAAAATAAGGACAATATCTACCTAAAATCTGTTGATGGATCCTTCCCTTGTCAGCCCATTTCCTTCCACTGCTCAGATATCAAGCCACGAAGTTCTTCTTCAGGAAATACAGCATTCCATAAAGCCCTAAGGGCCTCCTATAATGTATAATACATATGTAAATTAAAATCACAAGGAAAGAATAAGAAAAATACGGCTATTTAGGATTAAAAAATATATTTACATCAATAACTGTTGCTACATTGCTTACACATAGACTGAAAAATAGTAGTGATAGAAATGATACCTGGTGCTCAATTATAGAACTATCATATGGAACATGTATTCGTCTCTGTAGCCTCTGCAAGCATTCCTCCTAAGGATTGAAATTTCAACATTATGGTAATTTGTTGTGACTAAATTAGAAACATAAATATATAACAGAAAATGTAAGTAGAAAATGCTCCCAAATTTCATATGGTATACAGGGAGTACAAGTATATCGGCAACGTAAACATACAACTGATTAGCAACTGGTAGTCAAAATTCTATCCAATAACAATATTTTCTTGCATCATCCAAACAACATACACGATTTGGAGGACAAACAGGAAAAGGAGCACATAACCAGAAATACAATAGCAAGTTACTTTCGTTATTTGGTAAGATCAATTCAAAGATTATCAATTCAAGAAAGTTACTTTTGTTATTTAAAGATCGCAAAATGTTCCTTATAACCAGTTTAAAAGATGTATTGTTTTAAAAAAAATTGAAGCATTCTCACTCCGTACCACATTCTCTAAAAATATTGATTTCTTTTAGTTTTTGCTGGAAGATGAATAAGGCATAAAAGTTAACAGAAATCAAAAGAAGCTTCTGTAATTATAGAAATAGTACCTGGGCTAGAGTTAAATAAAAAAAGCTAGAAGCATCACTATCTCTTCTCTGTACACATACACAAGACAGACTTCTACCAAGCCATGCTGCTGATCCTGCCACAGCCTCAGCTGTAATGAAACAAAATTTCCTATCAATAACTACTCTAAGAGCTTTAATGCTACAATTCATCCTAAGTTAATAAACAAGCAAGAGTTTGTTTCAGTAATTACATATTTCATCCTTACCACACAAAGTATTCAGCTTATTTGAACCACATTTTCATAAGAAAAAAGAATGTGAGTTTCTATAAATGGCTTTTTTTCTAACAATTTACATAATTTACATTAGATTTCAATTAAAATCCTGAAAAAGGATCAAAACAACAACTGAACAACAACAACAATAATGACTAAATTGTGTAAAAGCATCTCCTTGAATTCAATTTCACAGCAAACAAAGAAATTGTCAATCACTTGGTTAATTTCCCAAACAATTTGTGTGTTCATAATAATCACAGCAAGCCTAACCTAAAAACCTCTCAAACAAAAAAAACAAAGCCAATTATAGATGAATTTCATGAACACCAGATCTATCTAGAGGGATAAAAAGGTAAAATAAATTAATAATGGAATTGAAAATTATTTTTTAAAAAATTTACCTACCAATGCAATTGGCTCAATGTTGTGAACCGTGTTTCTCGACCCACCGCTTTTCTTAAGGTCAACAATAACCTTCTTACCCAAAACCCCTTTGTAGTACTCAAACAAACCCCCGAGCTCCTTTTCTAGGGTTTCGATTTAAGCTAGCTTCTCTTCTGGTGTTCGTAGGTGCTGTAACTTGGAATTGACCTCTTTCTTCCGCTTCTGGGAGTTGGTTTTGGGGTGATTGGTTGTCGAATCTTGAATCGGTGGTGGTGCCGGATGGTGAAGTATGGATGGCCGGACGCTGGCTCCGCCACTGTGTAGAGGACAAGTTTAGGATTAGGATATTTAAGAAGTAATAAAGCAGTTTAGAATCAGCTAAAAGAAAGAATAAAATTTCTATAATCTAAATCTAACAGAGAAGCACATGACTGTTATTTTTTCTCATTATTGCATAAATTAAGTAGTATAACTTTTTGACATATATTATTCATATGCATCAAATCCCAGTCAGGTTTCAGTATTGCTATTTAACTATTCAAAATAATCATTATACATTGCAACTTGTCAATAAACATATAGTATATATTTTTGCATCTAGGCTGTGTATAATATATTGATAGGAAAAGGCCAAATTTTAGAAGAAAAAAATGATAGAATTTTAACTATTCAAAAATTTTATGTATTTTAAGAGCTATTTAACTTTTTTACGGCGACGGGTGTTTTACCGTCGTGCCCATGAGAATTTTTAAAGGTTTTGGGTGCGACGTTTGTTTTACCGTCGTGAAATGAATTTTAGGACGGATAATTTTACCGTCGTGAAAGGTTTAAGGGTGCGACGGGTGCTTTACCGTCGTGATATGCCTTTTAGGACGGTTAATTTTACCGTCGTGACTAGTTGTTGGTGAAAAATCAATGTTAAAAGTGTTAAATGGGGGCCGACGGTTGTTTTACCGTCGTAATAATAATATTATGATGGTTAATTATACCATCGCAAAATAAATATTAGGGACGGTTGGTGTCAACTGTCGTAAACACTGTCTCTATATGTCAATTACGACAATTATCACATAACTGTCGCAATTTTTGTGTCGTTAAACACTAATTTTCTTGTAGTGATTCTTCAACCCAAAAGGCATGACCTTGTAACAAAAGGTTCCCCATTGAGTAACAAAGGTGGTCTTCTCCATGTCTTCGGGAGCCATTTTTATCTGATTATAACCGGAGAAACCGTCCATAAAGGAGAATACCTTGTGCTGAGCAGTATTGTCAACCAGAACGTCGATGTGAGGCAGAGGGAAGTCATCCTTAGGGCTTGCCCTGTTCAAATCCCTGTAGTCAACACACATTCGGACCTTACCATCCTTCTTCTGTACCGGAACCACATTGGCAACCCACTGAGGGTAAGAAGTTACTGCTAGAAAACCGACGTCAAACTATTTCATAACTTTGGCCTTGATTTTCTCAGACATCTCTGGACGCATACGGTGAACCTTCTGTTTTACCGGAGGGCAGTCTTCCTTGGTAGGCAGGCAATGAACCACAATGTCGGTATCCAACCCAGGCATATCTTTGTAAGACCAGGCAAAGATTTCCACGTAGTCATGCAACATCTGAATCAACCACTTTTTTACACTAAGCTCCAGATTTGCATCGATCTTGACTTCCTTTTTGTCTGCCTCAGTACCCAGATTCACAGTTTCTACTAGCTCTTCATGTGGCTGAATGGTCCTCTCTTCCTGAAGTAGCAGTCTTGCAAGCTCACCAGGCACTTCACAATCATCTTCACCTTCGTCTTCGGCTAAGTTGATTGGACTTTCGAAGTTATAACTGGCAGTAGCAGAGTCGTTACCAGTGAGATCCATAGCGGATTGAGACCTGTATATGTGAGTGTGTGTAAAATAGATGTTTTGCAATATATAATAAAGAAAGACAAGGAGCGCAAAATTTGAAATGCAAAACGTCCAATGCTTTTATTAATGATATATGAAAGTGGCACACAAAGGCCCTCACAAGTGAAGCCGCGGTGCCCCGGGTAAGACACCGGGCCATAAAGTTTTACAATATTATCTATTACAAATTCAAAACAAAGAATTCATTACTGGGTAACAAAAGCAATAGGGATGAAATCCTTTGTTGTCCAGTTGTTTGGTCCATCGTTGGTCATAGGATAGATCCAACTGTCGAATTCAGATTCCTCCACGTCATCTTCAATGGCATTTACTCCCGAGTCGCTGATGAACACAGGAGGTCTTCCAATCCCCGCACTTCGAAAAGCCCTTTGAGCTTCTGCAATGAAACCCAACCCAAACTTGTTAGTCTTCTGAGTGAAATCAGGAAGTCGGCCCCAGTTTGCATACTCACCCTTCTCAATAACAGCCCGGGCATCCTTTAAGGAAGCCATCTTCATAGGAGAATCTTCAATCACAGTCTCAGCCGATGCCAATGTCTGAGGAACCTCTTCAAAGTGTTGAAATGGGGTCTTAATGAACTCCCCATCCATCTCTACGTACCGGAACGAGTTGAGGTGGCTGACCATGTATTCCTCCTCCCCTTGTACTGTCACAATCTTCCCTCTGACCGGGTACTTCAACTTCTGGTGGAGCGTTGAGGTTACGGCTCCAGCTTTGTGGATCCATGGACGACCCAGCAAACAAGAATAGGATGGCCAAATATCCATCACGTAGAATGTAGAATTAAATACCTGAGAACCAACTTTGATTGGAATATCAACCTCACCATGTACCATCCTCTTAGACCCATCAAAGGCCCGAACAACAATGTTACTCGGCTTTAGCTCCAAACCTTCGCAATCCAGCCTGTCTAGAGCTTTCTTGGGCAAGACGTTCAATGAGGAACCAGTGTCAACCAACACATGTGCAAGAGTAGTGCCCCTGCATTCAATAGAGACATGCAGGGCATCATTATGGTTCTTCCCTTTAGCAGTCAGATCAGCGTAGGAGAAACCTAAACCATTATCAGCAGTTAAATTGGCCACACAATCGGTAAACTGATCAGCTGACGTCTCTTGTGGTACGTGGGCCATCTTCAGGAAGGTAATCAGAGCCTTGGCATGGGCCTCTGAATACAACAACAGTGTTAACATAGAAATCTTGGATGGGGTTTGCCCTAGTTGCTCAACTACATTATAATCACTCTTCTTAGTAATCTTCAGAATCTCTTCCATCTCCTGTTTGGAAGCTTCAACAGTGATTGTCTTTGGCGTCTCCGTCTGGGAAGGCATATCAGTGGTGATCTCTTTGCCCCGAGCGTTAGATGACTCGGCGACAGGGGTAGGAACAGGGACTTGATCAGGAATGGCAGCAGGTACACTTGCAGGCTTAATGACAACAGGTCTTCGGACGGTTGGTGGAGCAATATCAGGTGAGAAAAGTCTACCGCTGCGGGTGACTTTAGCAGGTCCTGTAATGTTGCTGACGCCAGTATCAGCACCGAACTCTTGCTTAACTCCAAGAACATAAACATTTGCCCCATAGTGCCAAGGGACAGCTTTGTCAGATGTATAAGGGATGGGCTCCGGAACAATGATGATTATAGGTGCGGTCTTTGTAACACCTCTTCTAATTACCCCAAATAAAAGGCAAGAATTAAAATCAGAGAAAATAAATTTGCACGGAAAGGATGTCACAACACACATCACATTCCAAAATTTTAAAGAAAAATAGACAGGGTACGTTTGTAAATTTAAGCATATCAACACAAAACAAACATACATAAATATTTAACTTCTTTCTCTCGTGCAAACGCAACGGAGTTTCAATATTTAACTTCATCTCCATTCATGGAGGAATCAAAACATAATTCAAGGCATCAAGCCATGATAATTCTCATAAAGCATATGTTATCAAGTCTCACATACACAAAATAATATACACAAAGTAAGGATTATACACATCATAATCCAAATACAAAGTAATCGAGTTCGACACTAAACAAATTCCCCCCATGTGTTACTACCAGAGCATCGACTCGACTCTAATCAAAATAAAACAGATTGCAATCCAATGCATCCGTTAACTAGCGCCTCGCGCTACCGTCCTCGGTACCTGAACAATGCCATCAAAAGCATTTTCCAACAGAGGGTAAGAATTCCAATAATCACATAACATGTAATTTTGAGTAAATGAAATGGCAATAAATAAAGCAATACATAATGATCATATTCATTTTATCACCTATAGTATCCTTACTCAGGGAATCCATTTCCAACGCATTAACCATGTAAACCGATTATCCAAATACTCACATCCTTGGCACATAACCATAATTCAAACAACAACAACAACAACAACAACAACAACATTGGTACATAATCAAACACATCAACACACATTCATAACATGCACAAATTATGCATGTGACTCACAACACGACTCAACGTATGCGAATGCGGTACCGACTCGTGGACCCAAGGTTCCACCACCTATGTTTCCCTTCCGGATCAAGGTCACTACGTATTTTCCCATAATAGGGTCACCGTCTAGACATTGTGGACCCAATGTTCCACCACCTATGTTTCCCTTCCGGATCAAGGTCACTACGTCTATTCCCACACTAGGGTCACCGTCTATAAAATCATGTGAACCCATAGTTTCACCGTCTCTGTTTCAAGACCAACCATGCCATGCAATGTACAATATAACCAATGTATGCAATTAAGATCCACAATAATCTTAACATACACATACCCTCAAATCCAACCAATGGAACATCAACTATTGTACATGCATGCATACATATAATTTAACAATCACAACGTCAAGTAAAATGTATACAAACAAGTTACTTACTCAACCAAAACATAAACCATCAACTATCGAACAATTCCAAATCGGAAAGTATATTTCAACATAAGGTCATCATCAATGAACCGACATTACTCTCAATGTTACTCGTCGCGATCGAGTCACCGGAATGTAACTCGAACGGTTAAATTCAGGATTAAACTCAATTTATTTCATTTCGTACTAAAATCGGGTCGATTCTTAAAAAGTCGAAATTTCGCAAAACGAACTTCACTACGTTAATCTACACGTCGAATTATGCTAGTACGTCAATTTTCGTGCGAATCGGAGAAAGTAGCTCCGTCGCCGAAATTACCGAAATCGGGTAATCGGCACATCAACGGGTTCGGAATTAAGTCGGCTAAATGTTTCTAATATTAATTTTACACCAATTTATTATTTGAATCAGAGTACAATATACAAAACAATTGCTTCTAATTGTTACTTCAATCCATGTTACACTAGCAAGCAAGTGCCTCCAAGTAATACTTCCACAAATCCGCTACTGTAGTAAATAATTCTCCTAACCACTACTTAATTATTAGCGCTACAGTACATGCAATGCTACTACTCTTAATTACTACTTCACATTAACACCTCACAATGATGCCACACCATGTAAGATAACCCCCCTAACTACTACTTTATTCTTCATCGCCACTGTAGCAGATTAGCAATACTAAGTGCTACTTTAATATGCATATGCGCTACAGCAACAATTTCTTTATAACAATAATTCAATCTATCATCTCATCAAGCCAAACAAGTATTATCATATGCCAATTCATAGACATTACTACAGTATTCAAAACAATTAATTGTTAATCTTTTCATTGTGCTACAGTATTGTAATTCCATTTGCTTCTAATGCTACAGTAACGAGAATGGATTTTTTTTGCAAGAACAAAATACTAAAGCACTTATATATATACATAACTAATTAAATTGGGTCCTAAATCATCTCTCAATTTTCATCAATCTACCAATTTTTTTTCATCATAACATAGTAGTGAAACTAATACCCTAAACCCCTAATTTATTCCAAAATTAAAACTATAAAATCACACACTAAATAATTGGTGGAAGTCAAACCCTTACCTTGGTGTGGGTTTTATTGAAACAAGATGATGATGATGTTGCAACTTCAAACCTAGCTTCCTTTCTTCTCTTCTCCTCTTTCTCTCTTCTTTTCTTTCTTCCTTCTATTTCTATTCTTACCAACTATCCTACTTTCTATCTTATAAAACAAATTTTACTACTACTTACTTTCCTCCCCCTAACTTTCTAAAATTCTAATTTGGCCCAATCTATTTAATTCAAATTATATAATATAATTATATTAAAACCATATTACACTAAATAATATTTATTCTATATAAACCTAATCATGCCAATTAATCAAACAAAGTCAAATATTACTACACACCAAATTAATATTATTCAAAATAATATTTCGACATGATAAATATTTTTATTTCATATTACCCAATTAATATTTTAATCGATATCAATTGAATATATTTCTCAAAATAGATATAATTTAATAGTTTTGGAAAATAATTAATGAAATAACATTTAAATATAAATGGCGTGTTACAACTCTCCCCCACTTAAAAGATTTTCGGCCTCGAAAATTACCTCTAAACGAACAATTCGGGATAGGAATCCCGCATCCGACTTTCAAGCTCCCACGTCACATTACCATTCGCCGAACCACCCCATGCAACTTTAACCAAAGCAATCTCTCTTCCTCTTAGTTGTTTCACCTTTCTATCTTCAATCCTCACCGGTAAAACCTCAACCGTCAAATTGTCTCTTACTTCCAAATCATCCACTTGAATAACATGAGACGGATCCGCAATATACTTGCGTAATTGCGAAACGTGAAACACATCATGCAAATTTGAAAGTGATGGCGGCAATGCAATCCGATAAGCCATACTTCCAATCCGCTCTGAAATCTGATAAGGACCAATAAACCGAGGTGTTAACTTCCGCGATTTAAGCGCCCTTCCAACACCCGTAGTTGGATTCACCTTCAAAAACACATGTTCATCCTTCTTGAACTCAAGAGGTTTCCTCCTCTTGTCATAGTAACTCTTTTGGCGATTCTGAGACACTTTCATCTTCTCTCTTATCAATTTGATCTTATCCGTAGCCTCTTGAACCAATTCCGGACCAACTATAGCACTTTCTCCCGTCTCGTACCAACACAAAGGTGTCCTACACCTTCTTCCATACAATGCCTCAAAAGGAGTCATGCCAATGTTAGAATGAAAACTATTATTATAAGTAAACTCAATCAAAGGCAAATGACTCTCCCATGAACCTCCTTGATCCAAAACACAAGCACGCAACAAATCCTCAAGTGACTGAATTGTTCTCTCCGTTTGACCATCCGTCTGAGGATGATAAGCGGAACTCAATCTCAGCTTAGTACCCAAGGCTCTTTGTAAACCTTCCCAAAATCTTGAAGTGAAACGCGGATCTCTATCTGAAACAATACATGTAGGAATACCATGTAAACAAACAATCCGTTCCACATACAACTTAGCAAGCTTCTCCATAGTGTAATCCATCCTAATTAGAATAAAGTGTGCAGATTTAGTCAATCTATCCACTATGACCCAAATAGCCTCATGGTTACTCGGAGTCCTCGGCAAACCAGAAACAAAATCCATCGAGATACTATCCCACTTCCACTCGGGAATAGACAACGGTTGCAACAAACCCGAAGGCTTCTGATGTTCAATCTTAGACTTTTGGCAAACCAAACAAGCATACACAAACTCAGCAATTTCTTTCTTCATACAAGGCCACCAAAACAGCTTCTTTAAATCTTGATACATCTTCTTAGCACCAGGGTGAATACTTAACCCACTTCTATGACCTTCCTCAAGAATCCTCTTTTTCACATCCCCCACATCGGGAACCCAAACTCTATCATGACATCTCAAAATTCCATTCTCATCAATTCTGAACTCTCCACCTTGACCTTGATTCACCAAAGTAAACTTGTCAACCAAAACCAAATCTGACTTTTGCCCATCTCTAATCTCTTCCAAGACACCACTAGTAAGCTTCATCATACCAAGCTTCACGCCAAAATAAGTCTCTTCACACACCAAACTCAAATCTCGAAATTGCTCCAACAATTCCCATTCTTTAACCATCAACATAGACATGTGTAAAGACTTTCTGCTCAAAGCATCTGCAACCACGTTTGCCTTACCAGGATGGTAATTCAAACTGAAGTCATAATCTTTAAGGAACTCTAGCCACCTTCTTTGCCTCATATTCAACTCTTTTTGATCAAACAGATATTTCAAACTCTTATGATCGCTAAAGACGTCGAATCTCGACCCAAACAAATAATGCCTCCAAATCTTTAACACAAAAACCACCGCTGCCAACTCTAAGTCATGATTTGGATAATTCCTCTCATGCACCTTGAGTTGCCTCGAAGCATACGCCACAACCTGCCCATTTTGCATTAACACACCTCCTAAACCCATCAAAGAAGCATCACAATAGACCGTAAACGGTTCAGATGGTTTAGGCAAAATCAAAACTGGCGCAGTTGTCAACCTTCTCTTCAACTCTTGGAAACTATCTTCACACTGCGGAGTCCACACGAACGCTTGACTCTTCCTAGTCAATTGTGTCAACGGTAAAGCTAGCTTGGAAAAGCCTTCAATGAACTTACGGTAATAACCCGCTAAACCAAGAAAGCTTCGAATCTCAAAAACTGACTTTGGAGATTCCCATTCTGACACGGCTTCTATCTTCGAAGGATCCACAGAAATACCTCCACGAGATATCACGTGACCAAGGAAACTCACTTGTTCTAACCAGAATTTGCACTTCGAAAGTTTAGCAAACAAATGATTTTCCTTCAGAATTGACAAAACAATTCTCAAGTGTTCGGCATGCTCTGCTTCACTCTTGGAATAAATCAAAATGTCATCGATGAACACCACCACAAACTTATCCAGAAACTCATGAAAGATTCTGTTCATATACTCCATGAACACACCAGGTGCATTCGTAACACCAAAAGGCATCACCGAATACTCATAGTGTCCATAACGAGTTCTGAACGCAGTTTTCTGAATATCACCCGCTTTCACGCGAATCTGATGATAGCCTGACCTCAAGTCAATCTTGCTAAACACACACGCACCCACCAGCTGATCCATTAAATCATCAATCCTTGGCAAAGGATACTTGTTCTTAATGGTCACTTTGTTTAGCTGCCTATAATCCACACAAAGTCTCATTGTTCCTTCTTTCTTCTTCACAAGTAAAACTGGAGCACCCCACGGACTCACACTAGGACGAATAAACCTTTTGTTAAGCAACTCTTCCAGCTGACTCTTCAGTTCCACTAGTTCCGACGGTGACATCCTATAAGGAGGCATCGAAACAGGACTAGTACCAGGAATTAAGTCGATGGAAAACTCTACCTCACGCTCAGGAGGTAAATCCGTAATATCTTCAGGAAACACTTCAGGAAATTCGCATACCACAGGATAATCCTTTCTTACTCTACCATCTTCCAAAACCATACTCGCCATAAGCATAAACAACCCATCTCCATTCTTCACACTCTTCTCAACTTGCTGTGTAGACAAGAAAACCACACCATCTTTCTCGGACTCGAGAAAAAGAACAGCCTTAGCAAAACAGTTGATATAGACATGGTTGGCTTTCAACCAGTCCATACCCAGAATCACATCTATTTGATGCAAAGGAAGACACACGAGATCAACTTCGAAATCTCTTCCGCACATGCGCAAAGGACACTTCAAACAAACATCTGAAGTAGAAACTGAACCCATCGCAGGTGTATCTACCTCCATACTTCGATCCAAAGTAGACAAGACAAGGCCCAATCTCTTGGCACAATATAAAGCAACAAACGAATGCGTCGCACCCGTATCAATAATAGCAACCAAAGACACATTAGAGATAAAGCATGTACCTCTGATTAGATGTTCCTCAGCAGAAGTCTCTGCTCCAGATAAAGCGAATACTTTTCCAACTTCTTTCTTTGGCTTTGAACATTTGGTACTTATGTGGCCTCGCTCACCACAATTAAAGCAAGTTACACTCACACCAACTCTACAATCCACCGCTTTGTGACCCACCCTGTCACACTTGAAACACTTAACTATCCCCTGGCGACATTCCATAGCACGATGTCCCTCTTTACCACATTTAAAACATTTGATTGGAGTAGTCACTCCCCCACTCGGACTCTTTCCACTACTTATTGGTCTCTTTCCTCTTCCATCATAAGGCTTAGGACGCATCTGTCCCTTACCTCTTTTCTCACTCAAGCTCTTGTAATAAGCAATGCTATCCCGACTGTCTTCGTCGTAGATACGACTCTTATTAACCAACTCAGAGAATCTTGTAATATGTTGATACCCAATCGCCTTCTTTATGTCCGGCCTCAAACCATTAACAAACTTAAGGCACTTCGACCTCTCAGCATTAACAGTGTTGTAGTGAGGACAGTATTTGATCAAATCTTGAAATTTAGCCGCATAGTCAGCTACCGAACCACTACCTTATTTCAATTCCAGGAATTCAACTTCCTTTTTACCACGAACATCCTCCGGAAAATAATTCTCCAAGAATGCATCTCGGAAAATTTCCCAAGTCACCACAACCTGCTCCTCCTCATACCTCTGACTAGTGTTGATCCACCAGTCTTCGGCCTCTTTAATCAGCATGTGTGTTCCGAATTGCACTTTCTGAGCGTCGGTGCAATTCATCACACGAAAGATTTTCTCAATTGCTTTTAACCATTCTTGAGCTTCCACCGGAGCATGCTCTCCCTTGAAAGTAGGCGGGTTGTTCTTTTGGAACTTCCCAAGAGCACATAAAGCATCTTCAGTACCATCATGTGGCGCTTGAGTCGTTTGCGGCATCTGATTTATTGACCCCGCAAGCAACCTCAATGCCTCAGCTAAAGCATCATCATTCCTTCTACCAGCCATCTTCTGAACAACACAAAGTATTGATCGCGTTAGCCACACAATCAAATACAAGGGATTAACAAAAATAAGACCTGACAACTGACCGACTATGCTCTGATACCACTATTGTAACACCCCTTCTAATTACCCCAAATAAAAGGCAAGAATTAAAATCAGAGAAAATAAATTTGCACGGAAAGGATGTCACAACACACATCACATTTCAAAATTTTAAAGAAAAACAGACAGGGTACGTTTGTAAATTTAAGCATATCAACACAAAACAAACATACATAAATATTTAACTTCTTTCTCTCGTGCAAACGCAATGAAGTTTCAATATTTAACTTCATCTCCATTCATGGAGGAATCAAAACATAATTCAAGGCATCAAGCCATGATAATTCTCATAAAGCATATGTTATCAAGTCTCACATACACAAAATAATATACACAAAGTAAGGATTATACACATCATAATCCAAATACAAAGTAATCGAGTTCGACACTAAACAAATTCCCCCCCATGTGTTACTACAAGAGCATCGACTCGACTCTAATCAAAATAAAACAGATTGCAATCCAATGCATCCGTTAACTAGCGCCTCGCGCTACCGTCCTCGGTACCTGAACAATGCCATCAAAAGCATTTTCCAACAGAGGGTAAGAATTCCAATAATCATATAACATGTAATTTTGAGTAAATGAAATGGCAATAAATAAAGCAATACATAATGATCATATTCATTTTATCACCTATAGTATCCTTACTCAGGGAATCCATTTCCAACGCATTAACCATGTAAACTGATTATCCGAATATTCACATCCTTGGCACATAACCAAAATTCAAACAACAACAACAACAACAACAACATTGGCACATAATCAAACACATCAACACACATTCATAACATGCACAAATTATGCATGTGACTCACAACACGACTCAACGTATGCGAATGCGGTACCGACTCGTGGACCCAAGGTTCCACCACCTATGTTTCCCTTCCGGATCAAGGTCACTACGTCTTTTCCCACAATAGGGTCACCGTATAGATATTGTGGATCCAATGTTCCACCACCTATGTTTCCCTTCCGGATCAAGGTCACTACGTCTATTCCCACACTAGGGTCACCGTCTATAAAATCATGTGAACCCATAGTTTCACCGTCTCTGTTTCAAGACCAACCATGCCATGCAATGTACAATATAACCAATGTATGCAATTAAGATCCACAATAATCTTAACATACACATACCCTCAAATCCAACCAATGGAATATCAACTATTGTACATGCATGCATACATATAATTTAACAATCACAACGTCAAGTAAAATGTATACAAACAAGTTACTTACTCAACCAAAACATAAACCATCAACTATCGAACAATTCCAAATCGGAAAGTATATTTCAACATAAGGTCATCATCAATGAACCGGCATTACTCTCAATGTTACTCGTCGCGATCGAGTCACCGGAATGTAACTCGAACGGTTAAATTCGGGATTAAACTCAATTTATTTCATTTCGTACTAAAATTGGGTCGATTCTTAAAAAGTCGAAATTTCGCAAAACGAACTTCACTACGTTAATCTACACGTCGAATTATGCTAGTACGTCAATTTTCGTGCGAATCGGAGAAAGTAGCTCTTTCGCCGAAATTACCGAAATCGGGTAATCGGCACATCAACGGGTTCGGAATTAAGTCGGCTAAATGTTTCTAATATTAATTTTACACCAATTTATTATTTGAATCAGAGTACAATATAAAAAACAATTGCTTCTAATTGTTACTTCAATCCATGTTACACTAGCAAGCAAGTGCCTCCAAGTAATACTTCCACAAATCCGCTACTGTAGTAAATAATTCTCCTAACCACTACTTAATTATTAGCGCTACAGTACATGCAATGCTACTACTCTTAATTACTACTTCACATTAACACCTCACAATGATGCCACACCATGTAAGATAACCCCCCTAACTACTACTTTATTCTTCATCGCCACTGTAGCAGATTAGCAATACTAAGTGCTACTTTAATATGCATATGCGCTACAGCAACAATTTCTTTATAACAATAATTCAATCTATCATCTCATCAAGCCAAACAAGTATTATCATATGCCAATTCATAGACATTACTACAGTATTCAAAACAATTAATTGTTAATCTTTTCATTGTGCTACAGTATTGTAATTCCATTTGCTTCTAATGCTACAGTAACGAGAATGGATTTTTTTGCAAGAACAAAATACTAAAGCACTTATATATATACATAACTAATTAAATTGGGTCCTAAATCATCTCTCAATTTTCATCAATCTACCAATTTTTTTTTCATCATAACATAGTAGTGAAACTAATACCCTAAACCCCTAATTTATTCCAAAATCAAAACTATAAAATCACACACTAAATAATTGGTGGAAGTCAAACCCTTACCTTGGTGTGGGTTTTATTTAAACAAGATGATGATGATGTTGCAACTTCAAACCTAGCTTCCTTTCTTCTCTTCTCCTCTTTCTCTCTTCTTTTCTTTCTTCCTTCTATTTCTATTCTTACCAACTATCCTACTTTCTATCTTATAAAACAAATTTTACTACTACTTACTTTCCTCCCCCTAACTTTCTAAAATTCTAATTTGGCCCAATCTATTTAATTCAAATTATATAATATAATTCTATTAAAACCATATTACACTAAATAATATTTATTCTATATAAACCTAATCATGCCAATTAATCAAACAAAGTCAAATATTACTACACACCAAATTAATATTATTCAAAATAATATTTCGACATGATAAATATTTTTATTTCATATTACCCAATTAATATTTTAATCGATATCAATTGAATATATTTCTAAAAATAGATATAATTTAATAGTTTTGGAAAATAATTAATGAAATAACATTTAAATATAAACGGCGTGTTACAACTCTCCCCCACTTAAAAGATTTTCGGCCTCGAAAATTACCTCTAAACGAACAATTCGGGATAGGAATCCCGCATCCGACTTTCAAGCTCCCACGTCACATTACCATTCGCCGAACCACCCCATGCAACTTTAACCAAAGCAATCTCTCTTCCTCTTAGTTGTTTCACCTTTCTATCTTCAATCCTCACCGGTAAAACCTCAACCGTCAAATTGTCTCTTACTTCCAAATCATCCGCTTGAATAACATGAGACGGATCCGCAATATACTTGCGTAATTGCGAAACGTGAAACACATCATGCAAATTTGAAAGTGATGGCGGCAATGCAATCCGATAAGCCATACTTCCAATCTGCTCTAAAATCTGATAAGGACCAATAAACCGAGGTGTTAACTTCCGCGATTTAAGCGCCCTTCCAACACCCGTAGTTGGATTCACCTTCAAAAACACATGTTCATCCTTCTTGAACTCAAGAGGTTTCCTCCTCTTGTCATAGTAACTCTTTTGGCGATTCTGAGACACTTTCATCTTCTCTCTTATCAATTTGATCTTATCCGTAGCCTCTTGAACCAATTCCGGACCAACTATAGCACTTTCTCCCGTCTCGTACCAACACAAAGGTGTCCTACACCTTCTTCCATACAATGCCTCAAAAGGAGCCATGCCAATGCTAGAATGAAAAATATTATTATAAGTAAACTCAATCAAAGGCAAATGACTCTCCCATGAACCTCCTTGATCCAAAACACAAGCACGCAACAAATCATCAAGTGACTTAATTGTTCTCTCCGTTTGACCATCCGTCTGAGGATGATAAGCGGAACTCAATCTCAGCTTAGTACCCAAGGCTCTTTGTAAACCTTCCCAAAATCTTGAAGTGAAACGCGGATCTCTATCTGAAACAATACATGTAGGAATACCATGTAAACAAACAATCCGTTCCACATACAACTTAGCAAGATTCTCCATAGTGTAATCCATCCTAATCGGAATAAAGTGTGCAGATTTAGTCAATCTATCCACTATGACCCAAATAGCCTCATGGTTACTCGGAGTCCTCGGCAAACCAGAAACAAAATCCATCGAGATACTATCCCACTTCCACTCGGGAATAGACAACGGTTGCAACAAACCCGAAGGCTTCTGATGGTTAATCTTAGACTTTTGGCAAACCAAACAAGCATACACAAACTCAGCAATTTCTTTCTTCATACAAGGCCACCAAAACAGCTTCTTTAAATCTTGATACATCTTCTTAGCACCAGGGTGAATACTTAACCCACTTCTATGACCTTCCTCAAGAATCCTCTTTTTCACATCCCCCACATCGGGAACGCAAACTCTATCATGACATCTCAAAATTCCATTCTCATCAATTCTGAACTCTCCACCTTGACCTTGATTCACCAAAGTAAACTTGTCAACCAAAACCAAATCTGACTTTTGCCCATCTCTAATCTCTTCCAAGACACCACTAGTAAGCTTCATCATACCAAGCTTCACGCCAAAATAAGTCTCTTCACACACCAAACTCAAATCTCGAAATTGCTCCAACAATTCCCATTCTTTAACCATCAACATAGACATGTGTAAAGACTTTCTGCTCAAAGCATCTGCAACCACGTTTGCCTTACCAGGATGGTAATTCAAACTGAAGTCATAATCTTTAAGGAACTCTAGCCACCTTCTTTTCCTCATATTCAACTCTTTTTGATCAAACAGATATTTCAAACTCTTATGATCGTTAAAGACGTCGAATCTCGACCCAAACAAATAATGCCTCCAAATCTTTAACACAAAAACCACCGCTGCCAACTCCAAGTCATGAGTTGGATAATTCCTCTCATGCACCTTGAGTTGCCTCGAAGCATACGCCACAACCTGCCCATTTTGCATTAACACACCTCCTAAACCCATCAAAGAAGCATCGCAATAGACCGTAAACGGTTCAGATGGTTTAGGCAAAATCAAAACTGGCGCAGTTGTCAACCTTCTCTTCAACTCTTGGAAACTATCTTCACACTGCGGAGTCCACACGAACGCTTGACTCTTCCTAGTCAATTGTGTCAACGGTAAAGCTAGCTTGGAAAAGCCTTCAATGAACTTACGGTAATAACCCGCTAAACCAAGAAAGCTTCGAATCTCAAAAACTGACTTTGGAGATTCCCATTCTGACACGGCTTCTATCTTCGAAGGATCCACAACAATACCTCCACGAGATATCACGTGACCAAGGAAACTCACTTGTTCTAACCAGAATTCGCACTTCGAAAGTTTAGCAAACAAATGATTTTCCTTCAGAATTGACAAAACAATTCTCAAGTGTTCGGCATGCTCTGCTTCACTCTTGGAATAAATCAAAATGTCATCGATGAACACCACCACAAACTTATCCAGAAACTCATGAAAGATTCTGTTCATATACTCCATGAACACACCAGGTGCATTCGTAACACCAAAAGGCATCACCGAATACTCATAGTGTCCATAACGAGTTCTGAACGCAGTTTTCTGAATATCACCCGCTTTCATGCGAATCTGATGATAGCCTGACCTCAAGTCAATCTTGCTAAACACACACGCACCCACCAGCTGATCCATTAAATCATCAATCCTTGGCAAAGGATACTTGTTCTTAATGGTCACTTTGTTTAGCTGCCTATAATCCACACAAAGTCTCATTGTTCCTTCTTTCTTCTTCACAAGTAAAACTGGAGCACCCCACGGACTCACACTAGGACGAATAAACCTTTTGTCAAGCAACTCTTCCAGCTGACTCTTCAGTTCCACTAGTTCCGACGGTGACATCCTATAAGGAGCCATCGAAACAGGACTAGTACCAGGAATTAAGTCGATGGAAAACTCTACCTCACGCTCAGGAGGTAAATCCGTAATCTCTTCAGGAAACACTTCAGGAAATTCGCATACCACAGGATAATCCTTTCTTACTCTACCATCTTCCAAAACCATACTCGCCATAAGCACAAACAACCCATCTCCATTCTTCACACTCTTCTCAACTTGCTGTGTAGACAAGAAAACCACACCATCTTTCTCGGACTCGAGAAAAAGAACAGCCTTAGCAAAACAGTTGATATAGACATGGTTGGCTTTCAACCAGTCCATACCCAGAATCACATCTATCTGATGCAAAGGAAGACACACGAGATCAACTTCGAAATCTCTTCCGCACATGCGCAAAGGACACTTCAAACAAACAACTGAAGTAGAAACTGAACCCATCGCAGGTGTATCTACCTCCATACTTCGATCCAAAGTAGACAAGACAAGGCCCAATCTCTTGGCACAATCTAAAGCAACAAACGAATGCGTCGCACCCGTATCAATAATAGCAACCAAAGACACATTAGAGATAAAGCATGTACCTCTGATTAGACGTTCCTCAGCAGAAGTCTCTGCTCCAGATAAAGCGAATACTTTTCCAACTTCTTTCTTTGGCTTTGAACATTTGGTACTTATGTGGCCTCGCTCACCATAATTAAAGCAAGTTACACTCACACCAACTCTACAATCCACTGCTTTGTGACCCACCCTGTCACACTTGAAACACTTAACTATCCCCTGGCGACATTCCATAGCACGATGTCCCTCTTTACCACATTTAAAACATTTGATTGGAGTAGTCACTCCCCCACTCGGACTCTTTCCACTACTTATTGGTCTCTTTCCTCTTCCATCATAAGGCTTAGGACGCATCTGTCCCTTACCTCTTTTCTCACTCAAGCTCTTGTAATAAGCAATGCTATCCCGACTGTCTTCGTCGTAGATACGACTCTTATTAACCAACTCAGAGAATCTTGTAATATGCTGATACCCAATCGCCTTCTTTATGTCCGGCCTCAAACCATTAACAAACTTAAGGCACTTCGACCTCTCAGCATTAACAGTGTTGTAGTGAGGACAGTATTTGATCAAATCTTGAAATTTAGCCGCATAGTCAGCTACCGAACCACTACCTTGTTTCAATTCCAGGAATTCAACTTCCTTTTTACCACGAACATCCTCCGGAAAATAATTCTCCAAGAATGCATCTCGGAAAATTTCCCAAGTCACCACAACCTGCTCCTCCTCATACCTCTGACTAGTGTTGATCCACCAGTCTTCGGCCTCTTTAATCAGCATGTGTGTTCCGAATTGCACTTTCTGAGCGTCGGTGCAATTCATCACACGAAATATTTTCTCAATTGCTTTTAACCATTCTTGAGCTTCCACCGGAGCATGCTCTCCCTTGAAAGTAGGCGGGTTGTTCTTTTGGAACTTCCCAAGAGCACAAAAAGCATCTTCAGTACCATCATGTGGCGCTTGAGTCATTTGCGGCATCTGATTTATTGACCCCGCAAGCAACCTCAATGCCTCAGCTAAAGCATCATTATTCCTTCTACCAGCCATCTTCTGAACAACACAAAGTATTGATCGCGTTAGCCACACAATCAAATACAAGGGATTAACAAAAATAAGACCTGACAACTGACCGACTATGCTCTGATACCACTATTGTAACACCCCTTCTAATTACCCCAAATAAAAGGCAAGAATTAAAATCAGAGAAAATAAATTTGCACGGAAAGGATGTCACAACATACATCACATTCCAAAATTTTAAAGAAAAACAGACAGGGTACGTTTGTAAATTTAAGCATATCAACACAAAACAAACATACATAAATATTTAACTTCTTTCTCTCATGCAAACGCAACGAAGTTTCAATATTTAACTTCATCTCCATTCATGGAGGAATCAAAACATAATTCAAGGCATCAAGCCATGATAATTCTCATAAAACATATGTTATCAAGTCTCACATACACAAAATAATATACACAAAGTAAGGATTATACACATCATAATCCAAATACAAAGTAATCGAGTTCGACACTAAACAAATTCCCCCCCATGTGTTACTACCAGAGCATCGACTCGACTCTAATCAAAATAAAACAGATTGCAATCCAATGCATCCGTTAACTAGCGCCTCGCGCTACCGTCCTCGGTACCTGAACAATGCCATCAAAAGCATTTTCCAACAGAGGGTAAGAATTCCAATAATCATATAACATGTAATTTTGAGTAAATGAAATGGCAATAAATAAAGCAATACATAATGATCATATTCATTTTATCACCTATAGTATCCTTACTCAGGGAATCCATTTCCAACGCATTAACCATGTAAACCGATTATCCGAATATTCACATCCTTGGCACATAACCAAAATTCAAACAACAACAACAACAACAACAACAACATTGGCACATAATCAAACACATCAACACACATTCATAACATGCACAAATTATGCATGTGACTCACAACACGACTCAACGTATGCGAATGCGGTACCGACTCGTGGACCCAAGGTTCCACCACCTATGTTTCCCTTCCGGATCAAGGTCACTACGTCTTTTCCCACAATAGGGTCACCGTCTAGATATTTTGGATCCAATGTTCCACCACCTATGTTTCCCTTCCGGATCAAGGTCACTACGTCTATTCCCACACTAGGGTCACCGTATATAAAATCATGTGAACCCATAGTTTCACCGTCTCTGTTTCAAGACCAACCATGCCATGCAATGTACAATATAACCAATGTATGCAATTAAGATCCACAATAATCTTAACATACACATACCCTCAAATCCAACCAATGGAACATCAACTATTGTACATGCATGCATACATATAATTTAACAATCACAACGTCAAGTAAAATGTATACAAACTAGTTACTTACTCAACCAAAACATAAACCATCAACTATCAAACAATTCCAAATCGGAAAGTATATTTCAACATAAGGTCATCATCAATGAACCGGCATTACTCTCAATGTTACTCGTCGCGATCGAGTCACCGGAATGTAACTCGAACGGTTAAATTCGGGATTAAACTCAATTTATTTCATTTCGTACTAAAATTGGGTCGATTCTTAAAAAGTCGAAATTTCGCAAAACGAACTTCACTACGTTAATCTACACGTCGAATTATGCTAGTACGTCAATTTTCGTGCGAATCGGAGAAAGTAGCTCCGTCGCCGAAATTACCGAAATCGGGTAATCGGCACATCAACGGGTTCGGAATTAAGTCGGCTAAATGTTTCTAATATTAATTTTACACCAATTTATTATTTGAATCAGAGTACAATATACAAAACAATTGCTTCTAATTGTTACTTCAATCCATGTTACACTAGCAAGCAAGTGCCTCCAAGTAATACTTCCACAAATCCGCTACTGTAGTAAATAATTCTCCTAACCACTACTTAATTATTAGCGCTACAGTACATGCAATGCTACTACTCTTAATTAATACTTCACATTAACACCTCACAATGATGCCACACCATGTAAGATGACCCCCCTAACTACTACTTTATTCTTCATCGCCACTGTAGCAGATTAGCACTACTAAGTGCTACTTTAATATGCATATGCGCTACAGCAACAATTTCTTTATAACAATAATTCAATCTATCATCTCATCAAGCCAAACAAGTATTATCATATGCCAATTCATAGACATTACTACAGTATTCAAAACAATTAATTGTTAATCTTTTCATTGTGCTACAGTATTGTAATTCCATTTGCTTCTAATGCTACAGTAACGAGAATGGATTTTTTTGCAAGAACAAAATACTAAAGCACTTATATATATACATAACTAATTAAATTGGGTCCTAAATCATCTCTCAATTTTCATCAATCTACCAATTTTTTTTTCTCATCACAACATAGTAGTGAAACTAATACCCTAAACCCCTAATTTATTCCAAAATCAAAACTATAAAATCACACACTAAATAATTGGTGGAAGTCAAACCCTTACCTTGGTGTGGGTTTTCTTGAAACAAGATGATAATGATGTTGCAACTTCAAACCTAGCTTCCTTTCTTCTCTTCTCCTCTTTCTCTCTTCTTTTCTTTCTTCCTTCTATTTCTATTCTTACCAACTATCCTACTTTCTATCTTATAAAACAAATTTTACTACTACTTACTTTCCTCCCCCTAACTTTCTAAAATTCTAATTTGGCCCAATCTATTTAATTCAAATTATATCATATAATTCTATTAAAACCATATTACACTAAATAATATTTATTCTATATAAACCTAATCATGCCAATTAATCAAACAAAGTCAAATATTACTACACACCAAATTAATATTATTCAAAATAATATTTCGACATAATAAATATTTTTATTTCATATTACCCAATTAATATTTTAATCGATATCAATTGAATATATTTCTCAAAATAGATATAATTTAATAGTTTTGGAAAATAATTAATGAAATAACATTTAAATATAAACGGCGTGTTACAGTCTTCGGAACAAATGTAATTCTAACATGCGTCCTCGAGGGAGCCTTGGAAGAATTGTTGAAAATGGTAATGATTGAAACTTCTTCAGAATGAACGGGTGGAACATCAGTCTTCTCAAAAAGAATCTCTTTACTATCCATCAGGTTTTGGATACTTGACTTCAGAGATGGGCAACCAGTAGGTAAAGCAGAACACATATGGCAACCTTCACCACAACCTGGAAATAAACCGGCTAGCAACAAGTTCTTCTTGATAGTCATCAGAGGGGTAATAACATCATCCACAGAAACTACAAACAAGTCTTCCTCTACAGCATTCACTCCATGCTTGGGCATGAGAGCAGTCACAACATTAGGCCTCTCGGGCGCCTCAAACTCAATCTTCTTTGCATCGATTAGGTCTTGAACCTTGTTTTTCAGGCTCGAACAATCATCTGTATTATGCCCCGGGCTCTCAGAGTGATAAGCGCAGCAGGCGTTGGGGTTATACTTCGATGATGTAGTATTTGGATTCCTTGGAGCTTCTTTTAGAGTCACCAGATTGGTACTCAGCAATTGTGGCAATATTTGAGACAAAGTCATGCTGAGACGAGTGAATTGCCTTCGAGGTCTCTCTTCCCTTTGTTGGTTGTGATGCTGAGGAGTACCAGCAGGTTTTGAAATAACAACCGCATTAACAGCTTGGTGGTGTTCAAGTCTATTCTGTCTTCTTGAACTGTAGACAACACTGGACTCTTTCTTAAATGGTTTCTTCTCGATGATTGACGAGGCAACCTTCTGTATTTTTCCAGCCTTAATACCTGCTTCAATCCTCTCACCAGTCAAGATAAGGTCTGTAAACCCGGTTGAAGAGCTTCCAATCAAATGGTTAAAGAATGGACTAGACAGGGTCCGCAGAAACATATCAACCAGTTCACGATCAGCCAAAGGTGGTTGCACCCTTCTGGCCAGGTCTCTCCATTTTTGAGCATATTCTTTAAATCCTTCACCCGTCCCTATTGACATACCCTGGAGTTGGGTACGCGTACGAGCGAGGTCAGAGTTATATTGATACTGCCTATAGAACGCAGCAGCCAAATCCTCCCAGCTGCGGATACTGGCTCCGTCCAACTGATAGAACCACTCAAGCTGAGTCCCTGAAAGACTGTCTTGAAAGAATGGATCCACAAGTTCTTATCAGCGGTGTAAGGTTGGATCTTCCTCACATATGACCGGAGGTGCAACTTTGGACAGGAAGCTCCATCATACTTGGCAAAGGCAGGTGCCTTGAACTTATGGGGAATCACCACCCTAGATGATAGACCCAGATCTCCGAAGTCCAGACCGAGCGCCTTCTATACTTCCATAGTGTTCAAACGGTCTTCAAGCTGTTTGTACTTATCCTCAGCAGGAGGATACTGTTCTTCATCATAGTCCGTCTCGTTGTCGGAGACCATAGGGCTAGGAGCCCTCCTTTCTTGTGGACTGTCTTTCTCTCCAGACGGGGTGGCCAGATCAATTTCATTATGCAGCCCGTTTCCAAACTTGCGTCCGGTGTTGAACATGATGGTCCTCTTCTTCTTCTTCTTACTCTCTTTCAAAATCAGGGTCTTCAAGTCCTGCTGACCCTTAGCTAGGTTCATGACCAACTCTTGGAATTGGGCATTCTGGGCCAGAGGGCCTTGATAGCTTGCTCAGTGGAAGGTTCAGCAAACATGATTATTGCTGAAATAAACAGCGAAGAAGATAAGAGACCTGTAAAAGGGTACCTGTTTATGAAGTGCATGAGATGAAATGCATATGATTTATGATTTCAAAGACAATCAGGATTCAATTTTGTAAACAAGAACGGAAACACACTTTATTAGATTTAACTTCAGAATTTAAATTGTTCAACAAATTGCCCTTAGGCGTTACACGAATGGAAACACTGAGAAGTAAATAAAAACTGTAAAAGAAAACATCAAAGGTCTATCAATGCTTCCATGGTCTCTTCTTCTCAGTGCGAACATAATCATTCAGGATCCGCTCATTTTCCAGTTGCTTAGTCAGCTTCTGGATCTTCTGTTCTTGTTCATTGAAACTCTCCCGATAAGAATCCCGTTCTTCCTGCAGTTGCATCCAAGACCTCTTCAGCGTGCCAATTTCAGTGGGCATATGAGGATGGATAATAGTTGGAGGAACCCCGTCTTTATCAGCAACTTCAAGAGTAACCGGTCTGACCGCTTCATATGGCATACCTAACTTCTGGGCACGGATGCGGACCCATCTGAGATATGGTTCCATTGACAGAGAAGTCTTTGGTCCCAACTCATGTGGGTCAGATTTGTGAACTCTATCCCAAGCCCTGATGAATCTACGATGCAGCTCGTCGCTATCTCCCTGAAAATCAAAGATGACATGAGGTATCAACATCTCATGAGGCCCTTCTCTTCTGGCTCTTCCAAACTGACGGAGAGCTAAACATGGGTTATAAGAAATTCCTCCATGGGTTCCGATCAATGGAACATTAGGATACTCTCCACAACGATCAATGACAGTCACCTCATCCAAGCCTTTGAGAGTCCAGATAATGTCATTATTAGTAAGAGACATTACCCTATGAGCCCAGCCCATTCCTTCTTTGTTCTTCAGTACAGACATGGGGAGGTGCGAAATAAACCACCTCGACAATAAAGGAGCACAACACATCAAAGTTCCCCGCTTTCGGGAAGTACGAGCATAGAGCTGATGAAGGATATCACCCAAGAGAGTGGGTACAGGGTTCCGAGAGATGAAGATCTTTATGGCATTAACATTAACAAAAGTGTCAGGATTTGGAAACAATACCAGACCATAGATTAAGATAGCCAGAGTGTCCTCGTACGCTTTGAAGTCTAAGCCATCCCAGAAGTAATTAGCTTTGTCAACCAGAAACTTAGCCAAAAAACCCTTAGCTCCACTTCTAGTCTCCCAGTTAGCCATTACCTCCTTTTTGGTCAAGTGAAGGGCTGCAGCAATCTCTTCAAGCCTGAGAGTCTCTTCCCAACCAGTAAATGGAGTCTGCTCCAAAACAGAGATACCAAGAAACTCAGAGAATTCTTCCAGGGTGGGGACCAGCTGGAAGTCTTGAAAGGTGAAGCAATGGTATAGCGGATCATAAAACTGGACCAAGATGCTCATCATTTGTTCGTCCAATTTTGAGGTGACTAAACTGAGAAGAGAACCATGCCTCCTGATGAAGGAAGTAGTGTCTGGAATCCTAACAACCAACTCTTTAAGCAAAGTAGGTACTTTAACAAAGTTGATCCGAATAGTATTCCTACACATGGGCATCATGATGTCCTACAAAACAGAGCAAAGATGAAACCCTCTTGTCTTTGAAATAGGTTAGTCCTTATGCAAGATGTATGCAATGTTATGATGTTATGATGTCATGGTAAAGGCACACCACAAATATTCATGAAAGGCAAACATGGTAAAGGCATACAAGTCACACAAAAGAGCCCTTAGATTTCAGGCTGGCATGAAGTTCAAGTACTATCCTCTTTCAGTTTCAGTTGGTTAAGACCTGTCCTAAAAAATAGTAACCGGGTTCTAGAGGATCTCAATATCACTGACTACCCTCAATTGGTCATAATTCCAATTTAGCAACCTTTCCTTGCGGCCAGAATCATCGTGAGAGTTTAGTCTCAATGAGTGTAGCATACTGCTACTGTTCTATGGCCAAGTTGGTCAATTTAAGGTTCTAAGGTCAGTTGGTGCTTAATGACTCCTTAGAAGACCCATATTCTCCTCGTTCCAACACAAGGGATATCGGTACAGACTAAGGTGCCACACCAACGTAGCTACTGCTTCATCCGTGTTGGTCTACGCCGGATAGATCCCTCACAGTTTATTGCTACTTACCTAAAAACGGGTACCCCAGATCCGGGTTAGGATCTATAGAACTCCAATACAAGCCCACAAAATTAAAAGAATACAAAGCATACAATTGAAAACACGAGTGATCTAATCCTAAGGTACACCTCACTTATACGTCCCCAGCAGAGTCGCCAGTTCTGTGATCGGTGGGAATGAGAACTGACTGTTTTGGAATGCTGGTTCGCGTTTGCGTTTGTTTTTGCAAAGTGTCGCGGTAAGCAAGAGTCGCCACCGTCTTTTATTTTATCCAACAAGGAAAGGACAAAAGCACAGAAAAATTCCTTTTCGAGATGTTTCTCGGGTTTGGGAGGTAGATTATAGAAAGGGAAGGTGTTAGCACCCTTTCTATCTGTGGTTATCCACGGGCTCTTAGGTACTTGCTCACTATGTTTTCAAAAGGTTTTCTTTTCTTTGTGATTATGGGTTTTGAAAAGAGTTTTATTTTTTGAAGAGAGTGTAAGTGCGAAAAGTTTTGTTTTGTTTAAAAGAGAGCAAGTACTTAAGAACATCTACCTACTCAAAAATGAATTAAACTGTGCAACTGTCCTTTAGACAGTGCTATCCCACTATTGAGGAGTAGGTAGCACCGTCGTTGGAGTTTTTCGGGTCAATTGGATTTTAGGGACGTGTGGTCACTAAAGCAACGTTAGGATGCTTTAGTGGTAATCCTAACGTCTTAGATCATTTTTATCGAGGCAACCATTTTGAGGCAACTTATGATCTTGGGACAAAAAGGACGACCTCTAAAACATCCTATACTTAATGACCACGCTCGAGGCAACCAAGTGAGGTGTACCCTAGGAGTGGCATGTCCAAGTGTATCAATTTTCAGTGATATTATCTTTGCATGTCATGGTGAGCTACTATTGATTTTAAGTTAGGAGTTTAATCTTGTCATGCATAGCCTAGTTAGCATACTTCTAAACAGTTAATATATGTACAGGAATTTAAAGTGCGGAAATTGTAAATCCTACGCTATTACAAGGCTTCGGGGAGGGGGATTATTTACATGTCCAAAAATTGGGGAAATAAAAGCAGTAAAAAAGGTCTTAGTTTAAGCTATTACATCCCAGTAAGCAGTTACAATAAAATAAACGCGTGTGAATCTGAAAAATCCTAAGAATAAGAACTTTTGTTGTTTTATTTTATTTTTGGGAAAATGCAAAATGTTCAATTAAGTCAAATTTAATTAATTTAAAAAAAATACTGATTAAAATTAAATCTAAAACATACCTAATATTTTTTGCATTTTTTTGTTTATGAAAAGGATTGAATTCAAATAAATTCTAAGTCTACTGATTTTAAAATTGGAGAAAATAAGTTAAAATAATTAACTAAATTAAATCCTAATTCTAAGTTACTTATTTTTATGATTTTTATGTTGACTAAAAAAAAACAAACTAAAAGAAATAAACAAAAACAAAGTAAACAAAGTACAAATGGGCCAGGCAGCAAATCAAGAAAAAAATATAATTTTGGAGGCCTGGGTCGAAAGAGGTGCAGGCTGTCTTTCGACCCAGTGAAGAGGCTGGATCAAAGGTGCATGAGGGGCTGCACTCTGAGGGTGTTCGATCTGGATATGTCATCCTTCGATCTGGAAGTCCTGGGTCCAGTTTGAAGCTAAGCTGCTGAGCTTCGAAACTCTGAACAGGATCATGAGAATATATTTCCTGCAAAAACGAAACACATGTTAAAGGTCCAGGGGGGGACTTTACCCCCTGATTCGAATCTCCTCCATATTCGCACCTGCTGAATCTGGGTCTGGGTTTATTTTATCCTGGGATTCGAAGGAGAAACTTAGATTGTGCCCAAGCAATGGCACAATCTCATCTCTACGCTGTAGCTCATATGTAGCACATTAAATCATTCACAAACAGCAGTAATAACATGAATATGCAATCAGAGATCGAAATGAGTTTGGGATTAGATTTCTTTACCAAACAGATGTGCTTTGATCTGTAGTTCTGAGGGTGGAGATGTTCGCTGGGTGGCAGCTTTGGCTGGTGCAAGGATTGGGTATGGCTTCCTGGAAGTGCTGATGACTTTTGGCAGCGTATCTCCAAGTTCTTCCTGCTTCTTTTATCTATTTTTCTGTATATTTTTTGTCCTCTTTTGCAACACTTGTGATCTCTTTATATAGAGGGGTGGAGGGGACAGGAAGACAAAGGTTTTAAATGACCTTGATTATGTGTTTGACAACCATGAATGAGAATTTGTAACGTTAATTATGTGTTTAAAAGTCATGAATGAGAGTTCGTAACGTTGGCTAAACACATGGGATCTTGTCCCTTTTTGAATTTTGAATGACATGTAACCGGCCTTCGAATGCTCCCTTTCGAATGGGCTGATGGCCTCCTTCGAATGCTTTTCTAAAGCTTCTTCGAATGGACCCTTTGAATGCTTCTTCGAATGGACCTTTTGAATGCTTCTTCGAATGGACCTTTTTGGAATTCCAATCGAAGGACACTGTTATAATGCCAATCGAAGTACTTGTCCATAATGCCAATCAAAAGGCTCCTTCATAATATCAATCGAAGGGTCTTTCAGAATGCCAATCGAAAGCCTTGACATAATGCCAATCGAAATGCTTGTCCATAATGCCAATCGAAGAGCTTGACAGAATGCCAATCGAAAGCCTCCTTCAGAACACCAATCGAAGGGTCTTTCAGAATGCCAATTGAAATGTACTTAAAGCACCACTCAAAAATTTTCCTTTTCCTTAGGCAAGAGTTTGTGATCAACCATGCAGGGGGAAGACTTTGGGAAACATGAGAGGGCAAATTTTGGGGTACAACAGTACCTAAAGAATCGCTTCGTCAGCAATTCAATCCTCAGCAGAGTCAACAATGATCTTTGGTCTTCAAGAGCTCCCCAGTGCAAATTTTTATCAGTACCCCCAACAACCTTTGATACTGCAGGCATTCCAACGTCGATATATATTGGCGTCGTCAGTGATGAACAATGGTTCCCAGCAAGCCTTCTCTTATCCCCATGAATTTTATTTCTTCGCATTGCATATAGTTATCACTGCATAACATTGCATCCTCAAAAGCGCGTAGCCGGTCCATCAGAATGGATCTTTGCGGCAAAAGAAATTCAAACATGCATATAAAGCATAAGCCAGATCAGGTACCTTACACAAAAGACCTGAATTATTCAGGGACAATAATACATCCCTACAGAAGGATATCATCCCCAGAATCCCCAGTCAGTGGTCTTCACCTTTTCAATGCCAAGCAAAATCAATACGCTTTGTCGTTCTAAACCCAGTTCTTATCAGGTAGTCAGTTCCCTAAACACTCGTCCGTGTCCATTCCTAAACACCCACCCGAGTCAGTTATTTAAACACTCGTCTGTGTTTACCTTTTAATACTCGTCCGTATTGATTCAAACAGTCATATGTGTTTTACCTTTTGATACTCTTCCGTATCTTCTTTCAATACTCGTCCGTATTGACCCAAACACTCATCCGTTTTTAACCTTTGATACTCGTCCGTATCTTCTTTCAATACTCATCCGTATTGACTCAAACACTCGTCTGTGTTTTACCTTTTGATAATCGTTCGTATCTTCTTTCAATACTCGTCCGTATTGATTCAAACACTCGTCCGTGTTTAACCCTTTTGATACTCACCTATATCTTCTTTCAATACTCGTCCGTATTGATTCAAACACTCGTCCGTGTTTAACCTTTCTTGATGCTCGTCCATGTCGCTTATCTAAACAATCGTTATGTCGTAACCCATGTTTCCTTCGTCGAACCTGAGATCGCCCATAGGCTAGGTTCTTCCCATAGATCATCGTTGAACCTGAGATCGCCCGTAGGCTAGGTTCTTCCAATAGATCATCGTCGAACCTGAGATCTCCCGTAGGCTAGGTTCTTCCCATAGATCACCGTCGAACCTGAGATTGCCCGTAGGCTAGGTTCTTCCCATAGATTGTCGTTGAACCTGAGATCGCCCGTAGGCTAGGTTCTTCCCATAGACCGTCGTCAAACCTGAGATCGCCCGTAGGCTAGGTTCTTCCCATAGATCATCATAGAACCTGAGATCTCCCGTAGGATAGGTTCTTCCCATAGATCATCGTCGAACCTGAGATCGCTCGTAGGCTAGGTTCTTCCCATAGATCATCGTCAAACCTGAGATCGCCCATAGGCTAGGTTCTTCCCATAGATCGTCGTTGAACCTGAGATTACCCACAGGCTAGGTTCTTCCCATAGATCGTCGTCGAACCTGAGATCGCCCGTAGGCTAGGTTCTTCCCATAGATCATCGTCGAACCTGAGATCGCCCGTAGGCTAGGTTCTTCCCATAGATCGTCGTCAAACCTGATATCGCCCGTAGGCTAGGTTCTTCCCATAGATCATCGTCGAACTTGAGATTGCCTCTTGGCTAGATTCCTCCTTAGATCATCTTCGAACCTGAGATCGCCCGTAGGCTAGGTTCTTCCCATAGATCATTGTCGAACCTGAGATCGCCTCTTGGCTAGGTTCCTCCTTAGATCACCGTTGAACCTGAGATCGCCCATAGGCTAGGTTCTTCCCATAGATCATCGTTGAACCTGAGATCGCCTCTTGGCGAGGTTCCTCCTTAGATCACCGTCGAACCTAAGATCGCCTCTTGGCTAGGTTCTTCCCTCAAATCATCGTCGAACCTGAGATTGCCTCTTGGCTAGGTTCTTTCCATATATTTTGTCTTAGAACCTGAGATCTCCCTTAGGCTAGGTTCTCTATCAAATCACTCTCATGTGTCACCTTAGGATCGTAGGTCGCCCATAGACCTCGTCCGCTGTATTTTCATACCGTCCGCTGTATTTTCATACCAACCATTTGTCTTGTATTGGCATTGCACCATGTTACAAGTCCAATCTCTGTCTCTTCACTGAAAAAAACAAAATTTCTTTCCCCCAGCAGATATCACAAAATAAATAAAGAAACACTTACTCCCTCTCCCAGGACAAATTTTTGGCATTGATATTTAATCATCTTCTACCTTGAACTCCCGAAAGGCATGTGCCAATCATACTTTCAAGTATAAGACGATTAAATAGGGGCAGCTGTAATACCCCAAATTTGTCCTACCCTCTTACTTTTATCTGGTTTATGCATTGTCGCGCTTTTCTCATGTACATAACTGCATTAGGTCATTTAACATTGCATACATTCGCTAACAACATAACTTGGCATGGGATCAAATATTTTGAGGAGTACGGTTTCTCTTTGGCTTTAAGAGTCTCACTTTCATTCAAGGCTGATTCATGTTATTTACTTAACAATCTTTGGTTTGTGGAGCTAGGGTTTTTGTGTGCATGGTTCATTGAGAATTTCTTGCATTGGGATATTACAAGACATCCATCTTTAAGGTTCCCTCAAAAGCACCAAGTGTTTACTATCTTCTCAATAACTCAGATTCAAGTGAGAATGCTTTGAATTAAGGTTTTTGTACTTATCTTCATCGTTGCAAGGGTTAGATTCCTGATGGGAGTCTATGAGCTTGAGAATGCTTGGGTAGTACTTTGGTTGCTCGAGGTACAGGGTACAAGATATGGTTTGTGGATTCAAAACATTATCACTCTTTCAGATATTAGTTACTTGTCATACAAGCTAAGTCTGGCTCGAATTTGGAGAGTTAAAATTAGAGGTTCATTGAGAATGCAAAATCATTTGGATTTGAAGTCGATTCAAGTGGTTCCATTATGAAAATTTGGTAAGCATTCAATCATAAGGATATTTTTGAAAGCAAGATGCAAAATATAAGGGCTAAGACACAAAGGCATTCGCACAAAGTTCGACGTTGTTCGATATTGTTCAAACTCTCCGTCCATAAAATTCATCACCCGACATTTCAAGCTTAAGTCAAATTCCTCTTTGTTTATTCGCAAAAAGAGAAGGCCAAGTTCATCATTGTCAAAAAAACTCATGTTCATTACACATTTCATTCAAAAGAAAGACTAAAAGGTTCTTATTACAAATTACCACATTTAAAGTCTATTACAAGTTGTACCCAAAATACATTCTAAAAGGCTATTACAAATAGTAATGCAGTGTTTAAAGAACATGTGAAAGTTGTCTTCATGCTTGTGATTATCTTTGCTCCAAGCTTCCATGGTTCCAAGAGGTGCATCGCCACTATCATCAAACCTTGAGTTGCATAATGAACTGAACTTGCTTCAAAACAGCCCTGCACATAAGTTTTATAACAAAATAACTTACAGCAACATAACCTGTAAACTGTCATAACAAGAAAAACAAATAGAACTCACTAACTTAACCAATTCCTAACAGATTCTTAACAAACCTTTAACCGACCTATAATCGATTAACAAACCAATCCCTAACTGTCCCAAAACCAACCAACTGTCAAACACATTCCCCAACCATTTTCTAACCATCCTCATAACAGCCCTGCACATAAAAAAGTTTATAACAAAATAACTAACTGCCATAACCACTCCTTAACCTGTAACAGAAAATCAAAAAAACCAACTCCAACTAACTGTCAAACAGAATAACTAACTTCTATAACTGCTAACCAAAACAGAATTCTATAAACTCCTTAACCTTCTAACAACCTATAACCATTCTAACTAACTTACAACAACATAACGTGTAACCGAATAACAAATTCCTAACAACTTCTCAACTATTTCAGAACAGGAAAAAGGATATAAGGAACTAGCAGCAACCCATAACAAAAAAATCAGAACTAATCCTCAACTGTCAAAAAATAGTCCCTAACAGAAAACTAACACCATAACAGAACTTCGGTTACAACTAACTTATTCAAATTCAGAGAGCAGGATTCAGAGATCATTGTTCAGATTCATATACCAATATTCACGATTTTATTCAAGACAGAAAAACTCACCAAGAAATCTCCACAGGAAATTCTCTCTCTCTAAACTTCTCTTCATCCCCTCCAATCATCTTCTTTTATTCTCCATCATCACTATTCAACCTTCTCTCGGCCCTTCTCATCTTCATCTCCGCGACTAAACTACAACACCTGAACCATCATCATCATCACCCTTGCACCTTCAATCTTCATCAGAAGAACACTTGTACCTTCACTCTGTATCATCTTCTTGAATTCAAAAGGCTATAGGATACACAACAAAAGAGATCAGAACATAAAAAAGATTCAACAGAAATGAGGGATTGATAACAAGAGTGGATACCGTAGAGTACTACGGGTGTGTGGGGTGCTAATACCTTCCCCTCTAACAGACTCCCTTACCCGATCTCTCGGTCGCAAGACCGTGACTTCTCCCTCATCAGGTTTTCTCGATTTTTACCTTTCCCTACATGTGGGATAAAAGACGTTCGATGGAGACTTCATTGTTTGATGATTTTCAGCCGGTTGTTTCACCTATTTTGTATATATGCTGTGCTGTGCTAGATTTTCTGGTTTTTCAGGTTGGGGTTGTTACTATGAAGTAAAAGTCCCAATACACAATCCAGAGTTATAAATATCTAGGAACATATAGTAGTAGAGTGGAGAGTCATGATGGCTACTAGAAATATGTCTTACTAGTCCGATCATGAGAGCCACGCTCAGACGAGGTTCAAATGGGGGTATTATCGTTATCACGTATGTGTCACGATGATATTACTTTCACGAGAACTCACGACTCTGATTTACCTTCGACCTTATCCTGACATAGACATCACCCGTTAGTGGGGGAGGGAATGATCTTACATGTATTATTGGTGACTATTTGGTTCTTTTGGTGTATGTTTCAGACCTTTGATCCCGTGACATCCGATTATTCAACAGCTCGGTAGCTATCTAGTGTTATTGAAGCCTTGATCCCACATGCATGCATACATAAAATGTTAATGTCATTTTAGCATACATGTTCCTCCGTTTCCAAGTATCATTTCTTTGATTCTAGTTGTTAAGCCACTAAAAAATGAACATTGTCAAGAAAGACACCATGACTTAACAATAGGAATCCAAACGTATAAGTTCTTGAAAATATGGGAAGATTTCCTTTGTATTGAATGTCATGCATCATTTTTCATTTAATTTTGAATTTCCATAAATATCTCAGGAATCTTACTCAAGTCCTTTGATCTTCAGTCAGCAAGATGTATCATCAGTACAACACTCAAGCTAACACTAAGAAGAAGATGGAGAACCTCGAACAAGAGAATCGCGAGCTACACGAGGAAGTGTCTGCTCTAAGGACTGGAATGGCTAATCCAATTGCTTTGGTAGAGTCGTTGGTGACTGCTCAGAATTAGCCACCACCTCATCCGCCTCCTTCTCCTCGTGTGACTCAACCATAATAGACGACCGCCATTTCTAAAATTCTGTCAGTACCCGTCTCTGTTAATCCTATGGCTACTTCTGTTACTCAACATCGTATGCCTCATGGCTACCCGTGGGGGATTCCTAAAGGTTAATATCCAGAAGGATACAACCTACTGTGCAAGTTGCTCATTTTGTTCAACCTACTGTTATTTCTGCACCTCCTGTGGTGTACACTGTCCCCGTTGTTAATCAAGAGATCTACCATGCTGCCCCTCCACCAAGTGAAAGCTTGGGATTCTATGACAAAATGGATTATTTTCAAGATTAGTTCAACGAAATGCAAAAAGAGATGAAGGACCTTAGAGGGAATGAATTATTCAGACATAATGTTATTGATATATGCTCGGTTCCTAATGTGAAAGTGCCTATGAAGTTTAAAGTGCTCGAATTTGATAAGTACAAGGGAAACTCTTCTCCTCGTGATCATTTGGTAATATATAAAGAGGATGTCCACTCATACCGATGATTGTCTGCTTATCCACTTTTTCCAAGATAGTTTGACTGGTGCTTCTTTGAAATGGTACATGAGATTGGACAGTAGCAACATCAATACATTCAATGACTTGGATGAAGCTTTTGTGAAGCAGTATAAGTATAACATGTTTATGGCACCTGACCGTGACCAGTTGAGAGAAATGGCTCAAAAATATAAGGAATCATTTAAGGAGTATGTGCAGCACTGACGCGAAGTTGCTACCCAAGTGGTGCCCTCGACAGGAGACCAAAAAATGACTAAGGTTTTCCTGAAAACCCTTGGTTCATTTTACTATGAAAGAATTGTGGAAAGTGCACCGAGTGATTTCACTGAGATGGTGGGTATGGGTGTTCGTTAAGAAGAAGCTATTAGAGAAGGGTGATTGTCATGAGATGAAGGTTCCAGTGGTGCTAAAAAGCCAACATATGGTTTTTCCAGAAAGAAAGAATGATATACCAATGTTATTACTCAAGAGAGAAGAAGTATACCTCCAAGAAGACATCATCAGCATCAACAACATGTTGCCTCTGTGACCCCAGTTGTTAGCATAACTCTAGCTACTGTTGCTTACCGGAGAGCACATCAACAAGGTAATCAAGGGCAAGGTCAGAAGAGAGAAGCTTTTGATCCTATTCCGATGAGTTATGCATAATTATTTTTTTCCTTAATTTAAAAGAACCTGGTACAGACTAGGTCTCCCCCTACCATACCTCCAATGGTGACATGGTATTACAAAGCTGACCAAACTTGTGCCTTTCATCAGGGATCCCCTCGGCACAACATTGACAATTTTTACCCATTAAAATATGTTGTTGAGGTCTGGAATCTTGTCTTTTAAGGATATAGGTTCCAATGTGCAAGCCAACCTGCTACCCAAGCATATAGGTGGAGGCGCTGTGAATATGGTTTCAATTTGTCTTGGAGATTTCAAATTTTTTTTATGTAAACTTGATAAGAGGAAATATTGTACAAATGCATTCTGATCTCTATGAGTTTAGCTATTATACATATTATGATGCGGTGGGAGAACTGACTTGAAGGTTTTGCATTTTATCGCAAATGTTGCGGTTAGCAAGAGTCGCCACCGACTTTTCTTTTATCCAAAAGGAAAGGTGAAAAAGCACAGGAAAGGCCTTTGAGATTGTTTCTTGAGTTCGGGGGGTAGATTATGAAAAGGGAAGGTATTAGCACCCTTTTCATCCATGGTTTTCCATGGGCTCTTAGTTACTTGCTTAGATCACTTGCTTTTGTTTGTTTGAAATTGTGTTTGGTGTGGTTTTGAAAGTATTTGTAAAAGAGGCCATTCGTTTAGGTAATCTTTGCAATGATTCTTGTTCGTAAGAATGTATACAAAGACGTTTGTCTTTTGAAAATGTTTTCAATGTTTGTAAGATGTTTTGAAATGTGTGTGTTTGTTTTGGAAAATAGCAAGGATTGTTTGTTTGAAATAGAGCAAGTAACTAGAAGCCATCTACCTACTCAAATGTCTTTCTTATGTATTTTCTATCCTTTTGACATTGTTGTCTTACCATAGATTTGGTAAGCAACCCTATCTTTGAATGTAAACGGGACGGGCGTGGGTCATCGTATGGCCATGATTAGCAATGTTTGCAAAGTATCTTAGCATTTAGAGGGATCAAGATCATTTTGTAAGGTAACTTTTGAATAGCGTCATCGAGGGACTATGATCTTATATTTGTTTATTTTTCCAAGATACTTCGCATGCGTAACGTGGCCATTTTTGTTTTAGGCAACCAAGTGGAGAAACCCTAAGGGTGCTTGTGTGCAAGTGTGTCATTTTCATGCTTTGATTTTGTTTTGTATTTAGGGTGTTCTATTTTGCTTTGTTTTATTCTTGTCATACAAACCCTAATTACTAATCATGGCATATAAAGCGATAAATTGCGTAATATAAATATTTCTAAGCTATTACATCAATTTATGGGAGGGGAATACAAATTTGAATGGGGATTTGCAAGAATATAAACCTAAATAAATTATTACAACCAAATCGAATTTGTACGAATTAGAATAAATATAATACAATATTAAAAGAGAATGCAATGCAATGTACATGTAAAAGAGATTTTCGTGTCTTGCTTTCATGTAAAAGAAAATTTAATCTAAACCTAAAAAGAGAAGGAAAAGGAATTAATTTTTAAAAAAGGGTTTAACCCTAATTTTTATTTAAAATAAAATAAATTTTTTATATGTATTATTTTGTGCATTTACTTGTGTAAAAATAATAAATAATATTGTACAGAAATATTAAAATTATATATATATATATATATATATATATATATATATATATATATATATATATATATATATATATATATATATATATATATATATATATATATATATATATATATATATATATATATATATATATATATATATATATATATATATATATATATATATATATATGCAAAAATAGGTATTTATAAGTATGAAATGCAAAATAAATTAAACTAAATATATTTAATTATATTTACAAGTTTATTAAGAAAATAAATGATACCTATTAAAAATAAAATATATTTTTATGTGAGAAATAGAATAAAAAATAAAATAAAAGTGCAATATCATTAATTTACATTTTTGGGATTTTTTGTATTAAAGAAAATATTTAAAATATTAAATAAAAAAAATAGAAAGTTAGAAAAGGGGGTGATGTAGTAAAGCTATTGGTGAGAGTTAGAAAAAAAAACTGAAGCCCACACATGAATCCCAATCCTGCAAAAAAGTATAAAAAAAAACTAAAAAGAAGAAAAATGTGAAAAAACAAAAGTAACGCGCAGGTTCAAACCCAGGACATGGGTCTCACCAGCGCACTGCTTTGCCACTAGGGTGGCTATACTTCCATTGTCTTCAGTGAAACGAGAACAATATAACACAAAACGCGCCCTATGCCCTGTACTTCATCTCCTTCCTCACGCTTGGCCAGACACCCTGTAACTTTCTCACACTTCCATAAAAATAAAAGTTCATAACATGAAAATTGTAGTGCTTGGACTCACGATTCCAACCATATAAGCTATGTAATCTAACTATCAAAGATCAAAGAGAATTTTAAAAGCCCAAAATTCTAACCTAATATTTTCAGAAATTTCAAGTCCCAAATTCTATCAATTCAAGTAAAATCAATGCAAGATAATGGTATGTACAACTTCGTTATGATGAGGACTACATTTTTTATTCACAAATCGTGGCCTAAGGTTGCCTGTACAAAGAGATAGAGTTTGAGATTTTACCTCCTTCAGTTGGAATCGTGTATGAAACTGGGATGAGTTTGAGGGAGGCCTGATGCTTGCTTGAGCTTCCTTGAACTTCCCTGGATGTATCCCAACCCTTGCCTTGCTCTGAAAGTAGTTGGAACTCCTTGGACAAGTAAAACTGTAAGCTCTGAAGTCAACAATGGCAGATGGTGAAAGAGTGATTACAGAACAAGAATGAAGGCCTGGATTGACTAGGTATCAAGTATGTAAGGTGTTTGAATGATCTGAACTCAAAACGCACGAGCCAAATGGAAGATGGATGTGCTTATGCCAAGTCTGCAGTTTTGGACAGTTTTTTTGGTGTTTTTCAGCTTGGGAGTGTTTCAGGTCCTTTCCAATCGTGTATTGTGTTGCATAATGTTTGTATATTATTATTGAAATGATTTGATGTCAACTCCCCAACAGATCTGCAAGCCCTAGCCTTTTTGCAACTTTCCTTGCATTTGAAGTAAAGTAAAGTGACTATACTTGCCATGCTTGTACTTGCTCCCTTAGGGTTGGTATTAGTTTGTACAACTTACTTGAGACCTGTGAGACTTGTATGCACCAAGGGGACATGTCCAAAGCTCAAAATTGTAAATTTGCAAAAGTTGCTCTTTTTCAAAATGGCAATGGAACCTTTTTGCCATAAATGGAATTACAAGTTGGATAAAAGTTCAAAAGCATGGATCAAAGCTTTGTCAACTGAATAAGAATTTAATTAAGGAGTGTGAAACAAGTTTAGGACCTGTACAGCATGAATTAGCCAGGATAGGATTGATTTGCAACTTTGTTCTTCATGAAATGGCTTGGACAAAAAAGTGAAAAATTTCCAACTTCATCTCTTCGATTATCCCTACTCAAAAATGATCTTGGGGAGTTATTGGACATTTTGGAAAGCTTGAAATGTGATATATAATTCATATTTGAAATGAATTTTGAGATACCTCTTGGAACTATGTGAAAAGTTGCCATGAAGTTGGGTCCAAAACCTGCCTAAATTAGGGCAAAATTTCACTAAGTTAACAAGTTCATGACGATGTATTCACCAATTTATATCTTGAGATCCAAGCATATTTTTGGAAAAGTGTGTGAAGAAAAGTTGTATATTTCATGGAGGTATACAACTTTCATGTTGGGAACTTTCCTTGAATCATTATGCATCATGGTGAAAAAGTGGTGTAAAGTTGAGAAAAAATAAGAAAATTTTCTATACTTAGAAAATTCCTAAGTTAGAAAATTTTCAAATTCAAAACCCTAATTTTCAAATTTGGTTTTCTTGATGAACAAGTTTCACATTTTGACATGTTTTTATGAATCATGACCCTTGGTACTTGATTTTGACCAAAAAGTCAAAGTTTGACTTTTCAGTGTACAATTGACTTTTGATCAGTTGACTGCAAATTTCATCTGTCAATCCAATGAATTTGAGATGTTTTAAGCCATGTAATTAAGTCAAGATGATGCCATTAAATCCTTTAAATCATTCTTGAACTCAATTGGTCATTTTCTAGGTTAAAAATCAGAAATTGCCCTTCCTCGGTCAAAACCCTAATTTTGACCATTTTGCCCTTTTTGTGATTTGATCAAATTTCTTGAGGAGTTGAGATCCAAACTTGATCAAATGATACATATAAGTTTAAAATGTTGACGTGGATTAAAAATTATGAAGTTTGACTGTAAATTGGCCATGGTTGACTTTTCCCCAATATAGCTGATTTTTAGGTCAACTGTCCAATTGACTGATCAAAAATATGGTTCAAGGTTTGAAACTTGTCATGAGTGATCTTAGGGACCCATAATGATGTTTTAAAATCATATGAAGCAATAATAGTCCAAAAATCCTTGTGCAAACTCAAACCCTAATTTTGGGTTATCAGTGCAAGATGAGATGTTCTGAGCTGAACAAACCCTAAGTTAGTCTTGGGTCAAAGAGATCTTGTGAGAAAAGCCTTGATAAATGGGAGGGAAAATTTTGGGGTACAACACATATGACCATGCAGCTTTCAGTGTCTATAGTGAAGATATTCATGGATGTGACAAAGTGAGATGTGATCTCCAAGAGATGATGGAAGAAGGTCTTATCCACATCATCAGACCAAGGTCCGAGTATGAGGAGGAAATGAATATGGTCTATGGATGTCCTGGTGAATTCCGAGTTTTTGATGTAAACTGGATGGAAGATGATCTGGTGAAGATGCACGCCAATCTTTGTTATATGGATGGTCAAGAAAGACATAATTATGATTCTTGTCAGATCTGTTATAAGGATTCCCGTGGGTGTTCTATTGTGAAGAGGGGTATTTGATGTTTGTTAAATGATGGTACCATTCGAGTCACAAGAAATAGAGATGATTATAATGGAGATAATATGGTTGAAGAGTATTCTGATGAGCCTGTATCTGATGATGAGTATGTTTATGTTGATGAGTTATTTTCTTCTGATCAGTTTGAGCCTGCCTATAAGAGTGTGCCTTCTGATAATGATTCTATGATTCCTGAATATGCTGAAGAAGCGGGGGTGAATATCATTATACCATATTTTGACATTCCCACTCCTGTAGAGATTGCACGCCGCAACAAGCCTATTGTAGCTCCAGTAGTTAACTGTTTTCCTGGTGTTGTTCCCTACAAGTCAGATAGAGCTATACCTTACAAGTACAATACAACTATCCTGGAAGACGAGTTGGAAGTTCCAATCCAGCCTCCATCCCATGTTGAAAATATTGCTGATGCCAATCATGTGACACAGAGCGGTCATGTCTTCGCTCCTAGCTTTCGAGGAGGTGTTGACCCTAGTGAGAAGATTGTTGAGACCAATGTTGAATCTAAGAAGGTGGTAGGAGAAGCTAGTGGTGCTACTTTGGAGAAAGATGTTGATGATCTGTTGAAGATCATTAAGATGAGTGATTATAAGATTGTGGACCAATTGTTGCAAACTCCATCTAAAATCTCCATTTTAGCTTTGTTGATGAACTCTTCTGTTCATCAAGAATCTCTGACGAGGGTGTTGGATCAGACTTTTGTTGAGTGAGATGTATCAATAGACCAGTTTAACAGTGTTGTAGCGAATATCACGTCTTGTAATAATCTGATTTTTTATGATGATGAGTTGCCCGATAAGGGGAGAAACCACAACATGGCTTTGCACATATCTTTGAATTGTAAGAATGACTCCTTATTCAATGTATTAATAGACAATGGCTCTGTTTTGAATGTGATACCAAGTAGAACTTTTTCAAATCTAAAATATCAATGGACTCCTATACGCCACAGTGGCATTATAGTAAAAGATTTCGATGGTTCGAGAATATCTGTCATTGAAGAGGTGGACTTGCCTATTCATATAGGTCCACATATGTTCCAAATTACCTTTTAGGTTATGGATATATTTCCAGCCTACAGTTGCTTGTTAGGACGACCTTGGATCCGTAAGGCAGGAGTTGTTACATCAACTTTGCATCAGAAGCTGAAGTTTATCCGTGAAGGAAAAAGGGTTATTATAAATGGTGAGCAAGCTTTATTGATATCTAATTTGTCTTCCTTTATCATTGTATAAGCTGATGAAGTTTCTCTTGGAACTCAGTTCCAAGCTTTGTCTATTGATGATATAAGGAAGAATGAATATTTTATCACCTCATTCAAAGATGCACAACAAGTGGTACAAAAGGGCCCTAGCAGTGTGTGGGGGCAGGTTATTGTTCCACTCGTGAACAAGAATGGGACCGGTTTGGGTTTCTCCCTGAAGAAAGGTAAGAATGAAGTGGTGAAGCCGAAGTCTATTTTCAGTAAATATCAAGACATCTTCCACAGTGCGGGTTATCTCCATCCAACTACTCCAAAGATCAACGCTATCCTTAAAGATGAGCCAGAGCGAGAGATGCCAAATTTTGTTACGCATGGAGTGAGAGTTCAGAATTGGATCATTGTTGATGTTCCTAATTGCATTCAGATTTCGAAGTAATTTGTCTTTGCTTGTCTTTTTCAAAAATACTTTCACTCTGCCCAAGGTGAAAGTGATATTTAATGGCGTGTCTTTTGTTTTTAATTTTAAAATCATTAATAAAAGTTGTTTTTGATTTCCAATCGTGTTTTTATTTTTGTTTTTTCTTGGAAAATGGTAATCAGAAAAAAAACCTTTCAAAATAAATAATAGTTGTAAATAGATCTGCATAATCACTCGTTACATTTGCCAATTTCCAAAATCATGCATAAATCATATGTGAAAATTAATTAAAAAAACGTGTTGAATACAATGACCCTGCACCCTCTCCCAACTTTTAATATCTTGTGTATGTGGCTGAAGAGGAAGAGTTCACTAAAATCCCTTAATAGGTTTCTCGGTTGCTTGAGCGTGAAGAAAATACCATTCAGTCGTACAAAGAGACGTTAGAGACTATTAACTTGGGTTCTGAAGAGGATTTGAAAGAAGTCAATTTGGGCTGCTTTATCCCGATATGAAAAGCAGGTTGATTGAGCTATTGAAGGAGTTTGCGGACATCTTTGCTTGGTCTTATCAAGATATGTCTGGGTTGGATACAGATATTGTGGAGCATCATTTTCCGTTAAAGCCAGAATGTCCACCAATTAAGTAGAAGTTGTGAAGAACTCATCCTGACATGGTAGTGAAGATTAAAGAGAAGGTCTTGAAACATATTGATGCCTATTTTCTTGTGATGTCAGTGTATCCTCAATGGGTTGCCAATATTTCTCTAGTACCTAAGATAGACAGAAAAGTCTGCATGTGCGTTGATTATAGAGATTTAAATAAAGCAAGTCCAAAAGATGATTTCTCATTACCACATATTGATATGTTGGTAGATAGCACAACAAAATTTAAAGTTTTTTTATTCATGGATAAAATTTCCGGATACAATCAAATTAAGATGGAACTTAAGTACATGGGAAAAACAATGTTTAACAAACCCTGGGGAACATTCTGTTATAAAGTGATGCCTTTCGGGTTGAAGAATGCTGGTGCAACGTACCAGAGGGCTATGACAACCCTATTCCATGATCTGATGCACAAGGAGATCAAAGTATATGTTAATGATATGATCTCCAAATCTCAGACTGAGGAAGGGAATAAGGAAGACTTATTGAAGTTGTTTCAGTGTTTGAAGAAGTATCATCTCTGCTTGAATCTGAATAAGTGTACTTTTGGTGTTGGTTCTCGTACATTGCTAGGTTTCATTATCAGCCAAAAAGGAATTGAAGTTCATCATGATAAAGTTAGGGCAATTCAAGAACTGCTTGCACCAAGAATTGAAAATCAAGTTAGAGGCTTCCTTGAGCATTTGAATTACATCTTCAGGTTTATTTCCCATATGACTGCAACATGTGAACCAATCTTCAAGCTTCTGAAGAAATATCAGGGTTGTGTATGGACGGATGATTACCAAAGGGAATTTGAAAGCATTACAGAGTATCTTCTCGAACCACTTATCTTGCTCCTTCCTGTCATACCCCAATTTTTGACCTAAGATCTCACCCTTTATTTGCATCAATTCATAACAAGTGTTTACGAGTGGTTTGACCTATTTTTTTTCCAATTATTGAGTTAGATTTCAAAAATTTATAACTTCTTCAAATTTCGACATTTTTTAGAGGTTCTTTTTTCATATGATTCTCCTTGACATCATCTACAATTTCTCTTTACAAGTCAAGAGCTGGTTATACTTTGAAAAGTCACGAAAAAATAGAAACGTTAGAAGTCGTTTATGAATTTAGTGGAATTTGATTTTTATTGTGTTTTATTCATTATTTCTTTTCCATTTAAAAAAATCACAAAAAAATGTACTTAGCATCATGTTATTTTTTTATTTACTATTTTTACCTCTTTATTAAAAAATTATCAAAAATATGTTCTTTTATTAATTTAAATTTATATATTTGTATCATTTATTTCAAAAAAATCTAGAAAAATTTATATAAGTCCTTTTACTTTCTTATATATATTTTATTTTTTTTATCTTTTAATTTGCACATATATTTTCATTTATTTTAATTCAAAAAAATAATCATAAATAGTTAATTTAATGTCTCTTTTATTTTCTAGTTTGTATTTATTATTATTACTAACACTTTAATTTTTATTATTATTATTATCATTATTATTACTTTGTCCTTTTGTTTTTTTGTTTCAATAAAAAAAACTTGGGACCACTATAATGTAGTACAAACACTTCGCATGGATTGCCAACTTGTACTTATCAATGGCCAAAAATCATTCTCACACTTCACATGGATTGCCAACATGGACTTATCAATGGCCAAGAACCATTCTCATAAAGTCACATGGATTGCCACATCAACACTCCCACCTTATTCACCCTATAAATAAGACTTTTTTTCTTCTTTCATTTGGAGGAACAATACTATAAATCATTCACTAAACTAAGCCAAAACTCTCTTCTTTTTTTTTCTCTTCATTTTCTTTCAAGTCATTTCTTCCTTTTATTGAATAGGTATGCTATTATACTTATTCTTTATTTAATTCTATTATATTTTTACTCTTTATTTATTTATTTATTTAATTATTTATTTAGTACCATAATTATCACCTTTTGGAAGTGTTTACCGTGGAATTTGGTAAACAACCGTTGATCCTCTAAATCTTATAACAGATTCAGTTACTCACGAGATCGATCAGATTGATCTCAGGACTTTTGTGTTCTATTATTTAGAAAGTATGCTTTGATGATAATCTTTTTAAACAAAAGGAATCACTTCATACATCAAAGTGAAACTTCTTTATGAAAGTAATGAAATATAAACTAGTCTAGACTGGGAATTGTAAAGAACGTAAAGAAATTTCATTGAATGTAAATGACATTGAATACAAAATATGGTGTATCATACGTACATTCTCATTAACTCTTTTCTCGAACACTGGTACTTTGAGTATTTTGTATAAAGATGTGAATACCTCAAATTGAAACACAAAAGCTACAATTTATAGAACTTCGACCCTAACAATCTTCTAATAAACAAATGCCACATTTCTGCTGGCATGTCTTCAACAATCCTAAATATTCCACGCGTCCTTCTGGATAAGAATGACCATTTGAATTCAAAAACTCTTCACTTATCCGTCTTGAGCGCCGAAACCTGATAACGGTTAAAGTATAACGTTTTAAACCTTATCTCGAATAACACCTTATTTCGCAATTCAAATTTCATAAACTATCCATCAATTTCGAATTCGAATCTTCATGGTTTTCAACAAACCAAATAGCCAAACAGTTCTCTAGGTATATTAAGACCATTGACTAGTCTCAATTTCCTCTTAGTCGAAATTTCCAATCAACAAATTGCCCCCAAGAAATATTCATTTCGAAACTAGAAATGCATATTGTTTGTAATCTCCTCAAATTTCGACCATCTAAACAACTCACCAACCGCTTCAACTATTATGACGTCATTATCATAATGACTTTTGATTCCCAAACGTCTAATCGCAGTATGGGTATCTATAAATCTCATTATTAGCTATGATAAATAGTCTTAACCTTGGAACTTACAAAAACCTTTATCAAGCAAAGGATCACCTTACATGTGTCCCACTATACAAAATTCAACTTCCCTCTTTCCATCAAAAAACGGTTCAATCTCCCTTCATATAAATTAATACCATTCATCTATTTCTTTTCTGCACTTTTTCAAATAAAAAATTTCTCCCTTCTTCTTCCAAACCTCAACAAACTTTTCTGCAACTTATTCTTCTTCTTCTACAAAACACAACCAATGGCGTCCCAGAAGAAATCAAAGTCTGGAAAGAGTAAACAAAACAAATATGATTTTTCTTCCAACCCTTTACTCAAAATAACAACACCCGTCAAGATTGGAAGTCAAGAATTTGTTCCCACACCATCTCCGAGGAATGAACAAATTGTCATCTACGCTTCTCAAGTAATGATTCCCTTCACTCTTGCTTTTGATACCTTAGGATATATGGGTCCTATACTCAATGTATCACATATATCAAAACTCAAGAGGTTTTTTTCTGCTTACCACTTGACTAGACCCATAGCTAGTAAACCTAGGGTTAGTAAAAAATCTGCTGAAAATACTAGGGTAGAAGACGAAACAATTCCCCAGAAAAATATTCCTCAAAATGGTAAAGAACAAAATGAACCCTCCTTTAAGCTATACTTCGTCACAGAAGTTCTAAGACCCTTTAGATCAGGTCCACCAAAAGGGGACAAGAAGTACCTTGGATGGTTATCTAGTATAGAGAAATCGAAATCGAAAACATGGAAGAAACTGGGAATCTTTGACTTGATTCATCTGTCGAATTTTGGTCCTGAATATTGTTAGATAATGTTAACATCTTACCTGTACTTCTGGGATAGTACTTATAACACCTTTCACCTACCCTGTGGAATGTTAACTCCGACACTTTTAGATGTTACTGCAATCACGGGTCTTCGACCCACAGGAGAAACTTTCGATCCTACCTTGGACGCTGATGACTCCATCAACTTCAGTAATGCTTCTCCCACTTACAACAATTACATTGATCACTACTTGGGATCAATAGACGAAGTTAGTGATCAGGAGCACATAACTTTTCTTGCTTTATGGCTTTCTCGATGTGTCTTCTGCTGCAAATCTCTATAAGTCGCCAGAAGATTTTTGACCCTTTCCAACCAACGCCATATTGGTCAAGATATTTGCTTGAGCAAATTGATTCTTGCTGGACTGTATGAGAGTCTTGGGGAGGCTTCCACAAGATTAAATAAATTTGAACCCAAAACCAATATTTTACTAGCTGGTATGTACTGGCCACTTCAGTTTTGGCTCAATTCCACATTTGAACCTTCCCTTTCGAATACAAACCCAATTGATGGATCTGACCATGAAATCAAGAACAGGACTATCTAAGGGACTAGACTAGTTCGTTTAACCCCAGATGATGGAGGGAAAAACCTTCAAGAGTGCTTTTCCAGGCACCTGATGATGTTTGCCAAGAGGCACAAATTTACCCCTTCAATGGCACCTGTGATACGGTGGGAGAACTGACTTGGGTTTTGCGTTTGTATTCGCAAATGTTTCGGTTGAGCAAGAGTCGCCACCGACTTTTTATTTTATCCTAAGGAAAGGTTAAAAAGCACAGCAAAAACCTTTGATATGTTTTCTTGGGTTCAGGGAGTAGATTATAGAAAGGGAAGGTATTAGCACCCTTTCTATCCATGGTTATCCATGGGCTCTTAGTTACTTGCTTAGATCACTCGCCTTGCATTTTCAATTGTTTGAAATGGTGCTTTGTGTGTGGGTTTGAAAATGTTTTAAAAAGAGGCCATTTGTTGTGGCAACCTTTGTAATGATCCATGTTTGAATGTATACAAAGGTGTATTTGTCTTTTGAAAAGTTTTCAATGTTTTTGAAAGTTGTTTTGAAAGTGTGTTGTGATGTGTGTTTTGAAAAATGGCAAGGATTGTTTTGCAAGATTGGTCAAGTAAGCAAGAGCTATCTACCCTAAATTTCTCAAAGATCTTTCCTATGTTTTTAACCCTTTTAACAATTTTGTTCCACCATTGTATTTGGTGGACAATCTTGTGTTAGGATGTTAACGGGACAGGCGCAGGTCATCGTTTAGACCATGATTGCAATAGTGCCAAGTGTCTTTGGCAATTTTTCTTTTAAGGGACTTGATCATTTTTAGGCAACTTTCGAAAGCGTCATCGAGGGACTATGATCGTTTGATATTGTTTTGTTTTGCCAAAAACACTCAACATGCAACATGGCCCATTTATTGAAGGCAACAAGTGGAGTAACCCTAGGGGTGCAAGTGTGATTGGTGTTGTCCATTTTCATGCTTTTTTTGTCTTTTGTTAGGTCAAGCTATTTGTCATTTTTTGATTTGCATACAAACCCTAAGTCTATCATGGCATATTTAGAAAGCTTTTAAATGCGAAAAATAAAAATCCTAAATTATTACAACATAATTATGGGACGGGGGGTACAAATGTTCAAATGAGGATATTTATCAAGAAATTAAAATCTAAGCTATTACATCCAAATTGAATATACAAAGATTAATTGTGCAATAATTAAGTAAATAAATATGCAAAAATGTATTTATGCACAAAAATGGTTTTTATATGTATGGGAAAGTATTTTTTTATGTGAAATATAAACAAAAAATAAAAGAATCAATTTTTGGATATTTTGTGTTTTTAGGGCAAAACCCTAATTTGCTAAATAAAAGTATTTATTATGTATTATATACAATATTTATTAATTATACACAAAAAATGAATAAAAAGGAAGTATATTGTAAAAAAGTGATTTTTGAAGTTAAATATTAATAAAAGAAAAAATGTATTATTTTTATTTTTTTATCCTAAATATTCTAAATATATAAGTATTTATATTATATATTAAATATATTAAATATATACAAAAATAAAATATTAATTATTTTACAAAAAAAAGTATATTTTTTAGAAAATGTTTTCAAAAGATAAAATAAAATAAAATCAGAAAATAAAATGTATTTGTATTATTTTTTAGTATTTTAAGTAAAAGTATATATATGTTATTTATAATGTATAAATTCAAATAAAACAAATAAAATCCAAATAAAATGCAAAAATGGTTGAAAAATATTTTTTATATTTTTTATGTTTTGACAAAAAATAAACAAGTCAGAAATAAAAAGAAAAAAAAATCAAAAATGATAAAAATAAAACACAATGGGCCAAGGGGGTGTAATTGTAAAAGGATGGTGTAAACAGAAAAACAAAGTCAGGCCCAGCCCAAGGAGGCTTGTCTTCAACCTCCAGCCAATTTCAAACAAAAACGCGCGTTTTCTCTTGTCCCTGCTATCTCTTGATCCTTTGATTTTCAACAAAAACTTATAACAGCAATGTTATAGAGCATCATGTCACGATTCTAAACATATAAAGAAGTTGATCTAACTCTCAGAAATGAGAGAGAATTTCTTCTCCCCCAATTCCTGACCTAACTTTTTTCTAATGTTCAGGTTCCAAATTCTCTTAACACACACAATATAAATGAAAAGTAATTATATGGGTAGCTTCAGGGCCATGAGTAGAACATGCTTTCTTCACAAACCTAAGCCTAAATATGCTTGGATAGAGAGATAGAAGTTCAAACTTTTACCTGTTCAGCTTGAATCGTGTGCAACAATGGAGGCACTTTCAATGCAGTGTGAGGACTTGTACAACTTGCTTGAGGTCCAAGGATGCTCTTCCAACCTCTAGCTTGCTTTGAAACTAACTGAAACGAGCTATGTAACTCAACCTGCACAATTGAAAAAATGAAAATGGTGAACTTGGTTAGAGGTGTTACAGTCTGTAGCTAGGGCTTGGGATAGCTTGTATGGATGTTATGGAGTGCGTATGAACAAACTTTGGCCAAAACGCACGAGCAAACTGAGTTGTGCAACTCAATCTGCAGGGATGCCCTGTTTTGTGCAGCAAAATGGTGTTTTGATGTTTGGGGAGGTATTGAAGGTGGTTAGGTCGTGCCTTAGGTCTGTTATGATGTATGGAAGATGTTTACAAACTTTACTTTGGCTAGTTGTTACAGGAATGAGAGATGTCCTTAGTTTTGCAAAGTTTCTTCCTAGATAAGCAAAGTTTGTCAAGTTGGGTTATAGGCCAAGGCAGGTCCCTCAAGCATGCTGCATAATCTCTCCTTGATCAGTGGGATTAGTTCATAATCTTGTGCCTAAAAGATCTGCTTTGTACTTCTTTGATTTTCTTTTGACATAAAGCACTTCTTTACAAGAATGGATAAAATGCTTTTTCCAAATATGGTTTGATTTTGTGTGTATTGTCCAAATGCACAAAATAACACTCTAACACAAAGGATATGCATTTAATTATTGAGTGTAAGAAGGATTAGAGGCCTGTAATCTAGCTTGTGCAAGCTGAGTTTGAAAATGCATAGTGTATGAACATGTACTTGGCCATGAATCAAAGTGACTTTTGCCTAACTTCACAAATTCGATTCTCCCTAACCACAAGGGTGTTTGAGAAGTTCTTGGATAATTTAGAAAGCTTGGAATGTGTACTACAATCCATATTTGTAATGCAAGTTGAGATTCCAAGTGGAAGCATGTGAAAAGTGGCCATGAAGTTGGGCAAAAATCCTGCCTAAAATAGGTCAAAAAATTTCTAAGTTAAGAATATTTTGCACCCTTGTTCCAAAAATCATAACTTGAGCTACACGCTTCCTTTGAGGAAACTTTGTGAATCAAATTTGTAGATTTTGCCATAGACTACAACTTTCATGTTTTGAGTTTAGCTTGAATCCAAATGTATCTTGATGAAAAAATGGGGCAAAGTTAGGAAAAAATTAGGAAATTTCATAACTTAGAAAATTTCTAAGTTATGAAATTTCTTCATTTCAAACCCTAATTTGTAATTTTTGGTTTCTTGATGAACAAGTTTCATGATTTGACATGTTTTGATGAAAAATGAATCTTGACACTTGATTTTGACCAAAAAGTCAAAGTTTGACTTTTCAGTATACAGTCAAATTTTGATCAATTGACTGGAAAATTCATCTGTCAATCTTGTGCATTTGGGATCTTTTGAACTTGTTGAATGTTCCAAGACCATGTCATTGAGTCCTTGAGTCCATATGTGAACTTGGTTTGCCATTGGCCAGGTCAAACAGTCAAGAATTGCCTTTGTGCAGTCAAAACCCTAAAAATGACCATTTTGCCCTTTTGGTGATCTGATCCAATTTCTTGTGGAATTGTGATCCAAACTTGATCAAATGGTCCATATGAGTTCATAATGTTGATGTGGGTCAAAAATCATGAGGTTTGACTGTCAATTGACCACAATTGACTTTTTCCCCAATACAGCTAATTTCTAGGTCAACTGTCCAATTGACTGGGCAAAGATTGGAATCAAGGCTTGAAACTTGGTATGGATAAACTTGTGAGTCCAACATGAAGTATGAAAGTCATCTTGGGCCTTTTAGGTCAAAACATATTTGTGCAAACTCAAACCCTAATTTGGGTCAACAGTGCAAGGAGGAGTTTTGAGCAGAGTAAACCCTAACTTGATCTTGAGTTCCAAGGGTCTTGTGATGAGAGAATATTGATTAAATGGGAGGGCAAATTTTGGGGTACAACAGTTGCCCCTGTTCAATGTTCTTAGACCTAAGGATGTAGATTGGCTTGGGTGCCTTTCGTGATCCGAAGGTGGAAGATGATTGAACACTAAAGTGCCCAGAAATTTGCACTCGCATAGTGGAGTATCAGCAATGTGATGGCGGGAATGGGCTTATAGATGCCATTTGGAGAGATGGTGGATAGGAGGATGGGCTTATAGATTCCATCGGGAGGTGTGACAGAACCTTGTTGGGAATGGGCTTATAGATGCCATTTGGAAGTGTTGATCGCGTAAGAGATTCCTTAGCGAGAACTTGCATACTTTGAGAAAGGAAGATGGTTTCCTGGCCTGTTACAGGTGTTGATCTTCAAACTCTTCATGCAGATATGCCCTGGCTAGATACAGGTATTGAATCTACAATCAAATGCTCACAGATATGCCCTGGCTAGATATAGGTATAGAATCTGGAATTTGTCGTCTACAGATATGCCCTGGCTGGATGCAGGTATCGAATTTGGAATTTGTCGTCTACAGATATGCCCTGGCTGGATACAGGTATCGAATCTGGAATTAGTCGTCTTCAGATATGCCCTGGCTGGATACTGGTGCCGAATCTGGAATTTGTCGTCTACATATATGCCCTGGCTGGATACAGGTATCGAATCTGGAATTTCAAAAGGTTGCTTACAGACATGCCCTGGCTGGATACAGGTATCGAATCTGGAAATGCGACAGTTGATAGTAATCATCTTTGGATTGACCTTTTTCCTGAAAAGGCAAAACATCATTGTGTGCAATGTCATGATGTATGAAATGCATGATGTCATGATGTTCTCAAGGATAAATGAGATTGTGTGATGTGATGCGTATATGCATGCGTCATGGTGTATGATAATGTGATGAATGTATTTTTGTCTAGGAAAATAAATCCTTGACGACTGCCGGGAGTTTGTGGAATCCTGGGCTGATGTTGAAGAGTAGAGTTCTTCGTTTCCGCTGGGGACGATGGTTGCAAGAATAAACCGGTAGGAGAAGATGACTCCGTTGGGGAATAAACTTGCTGGAGAGATTACTCTGTGGGGAATTATTCTGTGGGAAGAGATACTTCGCTGAGGTTTTGATGAGAGCTCCGCTGGGGATTACATTGATAAGTTATGTTGGGGAATTTGATGAACTCCGCTGGGGATAGGAAGAACTTCTCCGAGGACGATCTTTCCGTGGCTATTAGCTGAGGATAACCCAGTTATACCCTGGTGGAGAAATAACCTTTGAATAAAGTCGGGGAGAGACGTATGTACTCTGCAGGTGATAAGCTTCCAGAATCTACTGGGGATAAGCTTCCAGAATCTACTGGGGATATGGATTCCACTTTCCTGGGGAAACTTTTCAGACTGTACTGGGGAATGGTTCCACTGGGATGTCTGTATTCCGCCGGGGAACAAATCTTATATTAAGACTGCCGGGGATGCTTGCTGAGGAATGTCTGTATACTCCGCTGGGGAATATTGAGATCTTCTAGGGATACCCAACTTTCTTAGGGTTGACAATACACTAATTCTGCTTGAGGAGAGTATTGCTGACTTGCTAGGGATACTGTGCCTTTTTAGGGCTAACGGGAGACCAGCTCTTCCTGGGGAGAGTATTGCTGAAACTTGTCTTACTCTGTGGGGAGTTGAGGTAACTTGGTTACATTCTTCAGCCGAACTTACCTTGGTACCTCGGTGGACAGAGCAACTAGATTGCTTGGACAATTCTTTACTGTCCCTATTTCTGATGTCATCTATAATTAGTCCTTTGTTTCGCATGCAAATATTCATGATTAGCAATTAATGTCAAATGCATATATCAAAGATGAATATTGGACGTTCTTTGCAAAACAAAACAGAAAAAGGAAAAAATGATGGATAATTTGTCTGAAAAATCGAACTTGTATTGATTTTGAAATTTGCCTGTAAATAGGCGTTTTGTGTACAGGAGGCTGACGTCCTAGTAAGAGAACGCCGCCGAGCAACATAGAGTTTATACAATTTTGAAAAGGAAACAAAACAGCTATGTGAAAAATAATCCCACTGGGTTCCAACTCTGCTATCGCCTTTATGTCTTCAAGCGTCTCATCACTTTGCTGCTTAGTTGAAGATGAACCTGATTGATTGGAGTCATCTGAGCCCGATAGTGGATGCCGAACTCTGGATGCAAGGTGATCCAATGAGACATAGTATTACGCTTTATCCCTAACTTTTGCCTGGACCGCCCTTTCGGGTTTTCAGTCCACCGGGATACCCATTTTTGCCCAAGCCGCCTTTTCAGGTTTTCGACTTGCCGGGTGTACAGATTTTTTTCATTTTCATCCCTTATTTTTGCCTAAACCCTTTTGGTTCGCTGGGAAGCCCTTATTTTTGCCTAGGCCAGTCGACCTAGCGGGTCTTTAGTTCATGCGTAGTATCTTTTTACTATGTCTGCATTGGCGGGGTGAGGAAGGTCGTCACCATCCATGGTGGTTAGAATCATCGCTCCTCCTGAGAAGATGTTCTTAACCACAAATGGCCCTTCGTACGTAGGGGTCCATTTGCTCCTGTGATCACCTTGAGGTAGAATGATACGCTTGATTACCAGGTCTCCGACTTGATACTCTTGTCGTCTGACCTTCTTGTTAAATGCCCTGATCATCCGTTTTTGGTACGTTTGACCATGACAAATAGCAGTGAGTCTCTTTTCGTCAATTAGGTTTAATTGATCAAGCCGAGTCTGGATCCAGTCATCTTTGCTCAAACCTGCATCCTTCATTATCCGGAGAGAGGGTATCTGGACTTCAATAGGCAAGACTGCCTCCTTGCCATAGACCAAGGAAAAGGGAGTTGCCCCTGTTGACGTCTGTGCTGAGGTACGGTACCCATGAAGAGCAAACGGTAACATTTCGTGCCAATCTTTGTAGGTCACTGTCATCTTCTGCACAATCTTCTTGATGTTCTTATTCGCTACTTCTACAGCTCCATTCATCTTCGGCCAGTAGGGAGAAGAATTGTGGTGTTGTATCTTGAATTGCTCGCAGAGCTCAGTGATCATCTTGTTGTTAAGATTGGTACCATTATCCGTAATAATCCTCTCAGGTACACCGTATCGACAGATCAGGTTGTGCCGAATGAACCGTGCCACGACGTTCTTGGTTACGGTAGCGTAAGAAGCTGCTTCAACCCATTTTGTGAAGTAATCAATCACTACCAGGATGAAGCGATGCCCGTTGGATGTCGTAGGTCTGATTTCTCCGATCATATCAATGCCCCACATTGCAAAAGGCCAGAGTGCTGTCAAGACGTTCAGAGGAACCGGAGGAATGTGCACCTTATCAGCATAGATCTGGCATTTATGATAAGTTCGAGAATGCTGATAACAGTCAACTTCCATTGTGGACCAGAAATATCCTGCCCGAAGGATTTTCTTTGCCATGGTATGTCCACTGGAATGTGTTCCGAAGGTACCTTCATGTAGCTCTGCCATGATCCTTTCTGCTTCAGTCTTATCCACACAACGCAGTAAGGTTGAATCATGGTTTCGCTTGTAGAGAATGCCATTGCTGAGGAAGAACTTTGTCGCAAACCTTCTCAGGAACTTCTTGTCATTAACAGATGCGCCTTCGGGGTATTCTTGAGCTTCAAGGTACCTCTTCACTTCATGATACCAAGGTTTTTCAGTTACCTCCTCGGTCTCGAGATCGCAGCAATGTGCAGGTTCATCCAACTTCCAAATAATGATCCGGGGCGCCTCGTTGTCCCATTTGACTTGGAACATAGAAGACATCGTAGCCAACGCGTCCGCTAACTGATTCTCCTCTCTTGGGAAGTGTTCAAAAGTTATCTCCTCGAAGTGGGGAATCAATGTCAATACATACTCCTTGTAAGGAATAAGATTTGGGTGTTTCGTATCCCACTCGCCTTTGATCTGATTGATCACGAGAGCGGAATCTCCGAAGACACTTAAAAAATTGATCCTTAAGTCAATTGCAGCTTGAAGACCCATGATACATGCTTCATACTCTGCCATGTTGTTAGTGCAGTTGAAACATAGCCGGGAGGTGAGTGGAGTATGAGTGCCTTTAGGGGATATGATCACAGCGCTGATACCATTACCCAAAGCGTTCGAGGCTCCGTCAAAGTGCATAGACCATCGGGATCCTTCCTCAGGTCCTTTATCCGGTCCTGGTACTTCACAATCAGTCACTACCATGATATCCTCGTCTGGAAATTCAAAGTTCATCAACTGGTAATCGTCCACTGCCTGATGTGCCAAATGATCTGCCAATACACTTCCCTTGATTGCCTTTTGAGTCGTGTATTGGATGTCATATTCCGTCAAGATTATCTGCCATCTTGCTATTCTTCCGGACAAGGCGGGCTTTTTGAATATGTACTTGATTGGATCCATTTTTGAAATCAACAGAGTAGTGTGAGTCAACATATATTGTCTCAGCCGGCGAGCAGCCCATACCAAAGCGCAACAAGTTTTCTCGAGCAGTGAGTATCGGGTCTCACAATCGGTAAACTTTTTGCTAAGGTAATAAATGGTGTGTTCTTTTCGGCCAGACTCGTCATGCTGCCCCAGCACACACCCCATTGAGTTGTCCAGTACTGTCAAGTATAAAATTAGAGGTCTCCCTTCAACCGGTGGCATAAGAATGGGTGGCTCTTGGAGATACTCCTTGATTCTTTCGAAAGCAGCCTGACATTCATCGTTCCAACGTACTACTTGATCTTTCTTCAGCAGCTTGAAGATTGGTTCACAGGTAGCAGTTAGATGCGAGATGAATCGGGCAATGTAGTTCAACCGTCCTAGAAAGCCTCTGACTTCTTTCTCTGTCTTGGGAGTTGGCATCTCTTGTATGGCTTTCACTTTGGCAGGGTCCACTTGAATGCCTTTGTCGCTTACGACGAAGCCTAGCAATTTTCCAGATCTCACCCGGAAGGTGCACTTGTTCGGGTTCAACCTCAGCTTGTACAACTTTAGACGGTCAAACAGCTTCCGTAGATGGTCAAGGTGTTCCTCCTCAGTTTGGGACCTTGCAATCATATCGTCGACGTACACTTCTATCTCGAGATGGATCATGTCATGAAATAAAGCAACCATGGCACGTTGGTAGGTTGCCCCAGCATTTTTCAACCCAAAAGGCATGACCTTGTAGCAAAAGGTGCCCCACTGAGTAACAAAAGTGGTCTTCTCCATGTCTTCAGAATCCATCTTGATCTGATTATAACCGGAGAAGCCGTCCATGAAGGAGAATACTTTATGCTGAGCAGTGTTGTCAACCAGAACGTCGATATGAGGCAGAGGGAAATCATCCTTAGGGCTCGCCCTGTTCAAATCCCTGTAATCAACACACATTCGGACCTTACCATCCTTCTTCGGCACTGGAACCACGTTGGCAACCCACTGAGGGTAAGAAGTCACTGCTAGAAACCCGACATCAAATTGTTTCATAACCTCAGCTTTGATTTTCTCGGACATTTCTGGACGCATACGGCGGACCTTCTGTTTTACCGGAGGGCATTCTTCCTTGGTAGGCAGGTGATGAACCACAATTTCGGTATCCAACCCAGGCATGTCTTCGTAAGACCAGGAAAAGATTTCCACATAGTCATGCAGCATCTGAATCAACCGTTGTTTCACACTGAGCTCTAGATTGGCACCAATCTTGACTTCCTTTCTGTCTGTCTCAGTACCCAGATTTACCGTTTCCACTGGCTCTTCATGTGGCTGAATGGCCCTCTCTTCCTGGAGTAACAGCCTTGCAACTTCACCAGGCACTTCACAATCATCTTCACCTTCGTCTTCGGCTAAGTTGATTGGATTTTCGAAGTCATAACTGGCAGTAGCAGAATCGTTACCAGTGAGATCCAGAGTGGATTGGAACCTGTATAAGTGAGTGTGTGTAAATATAGCTGTTTTGCAATATATAATAAAGAAAGAAAAGGAGCGCAAGATTTTGAAATGCAACAAACGTCCAATGTTTTTATTGATGATATATGAAAATGACACACAAAAGCCCTTACAAATGAAGCCACGGTGCCTCGGGTAAGACACCGAGCCATAAAAGTTTCAAAATATTGTCTGTTACAAATTCAAAACAAAAGAGTTCATTACTGAGTGACAAAAGTAATAGGTGTGAAGTCTTTGGCAGTCCAGTCACTTGGTCCACTGTCGGTTGTTGGGTAGATCCAACTGTCGAATTCAGATTCCTCCATGTCGTCTTCAATAGCATTCACTCCCGGGTTGGTGATGAACACAGGAGGTCTTCCAATCCTTGCCTTACGAACAGCCCTCTGATCTTCTGCAGTGAAACCCAAACCAAACTTGTCAGTCTTTGGAGTGAAGTCAGGAAGTCGGCCCCAGTTTGCACACTCACCCTTCTCAATCACAGCCCGAGCATCCTTTAAGGAATCCATCTTCAAAGGAGAGTCTTCTTTAGTCACAGTCTCTTCCTACGCCAGTGTCTGAGGCACCTCTTCAAAGTGTTGAAAGGGGGTTTCAATGAATTCCCCATCCATCTCTATGTACCGGAAGGAGTTGAGGTGGCTGACCATATACTTTTCCTCTCCCTGAACTGTCACAATTTTCCCCCTGACCGGGTACTTCAGCTTCTGATGTAGTGTGGAGGTCACAGCTCCAGCCTTGTGGATCCATGGACGACCCAGCAAACAAGAATAGGATGGTCAGATGTCCATCACATAGAATGTAGACTCAAAAACTTGAGAGCCAACCCTGATTGGAATGTCAACTTCCCCATGTACCATCCTTTTTGAACCGTCAAAGGCCCGAACAACAATGTTACTAGACTTGAGCTCCAAACCCTCACAATCCAACCTGTCTAGGGCCTTCTTGGGTAATACGTTCAATGAAGAACCGGTGTCTACCAACACATGGGCAAGAGTAGTGCCCCTGCATTCAATGGAGACATGTAGGGCATCGTTATGGTTCTTTCCTTTGGCAGTTAGATCGGCGTCAGAGAAGCCTAACCCATTATCAGCAGTCAAGTTGGCCACACAATTGGTAAATTGATCAGCAAACGTTTCTTGTGGCACATGGGCCGTTTTCAGGAAGGAGATCAGAGCTTTGGCGTGGGCCTCTGAACACAACAACAGTGATAGCATAGAAATTTTTGATGGGGTGTGCCCCAACTGCTCAACTACATTGAAATCACTCTTCTTAATGATCTTGAGAATCTCTTCCATCTCTTGTTGGGAAGCTTCAACATTGGTTGTCTTTGGTGCCTCCGTCAGGGTAGGAAAATCAGTAGCAACCCCTTTGCCCCGAGCATCAGATGACTCGGCAGCAGGGGTAGAAACAGGAACTTGATTAGGAAGGGAAGCAGGCACACTTGCAGGTGTGATGATAAGAGGTCTCTGAATAGATGGTGGCGCAATATCTGGTGAGAACAGCCTACCACTGCGAGTAACTTTGGCAGGCCCGGTGATGTTACTGACGCCAGTACTAGTATCAAACTCTTGCTTCACTCCAAGAACATAAACATCTGCCCCATAGTGCCATGGGACAGCTTTGTCAGATGTATAAGGGAGAGGCCCCGAAACAGTGATGATGATAGGAGCAATCTTCTGAGTAGACATGATTTTGACAGGCTTTTTGAAGGAGCCTTAGGAGGGTTGTTGAAAATAGTAACAATAGACACTTCTTCAGCAGGGACAGCAGGAACAGCAATCTTCTCGAACAAGATCTCTTTGCTATCCATCAGGTTTTGGATACCTGATTTCAGCAAAGGACAACCAACAGGTGAAACAACACATAGAAGGCAACCTTCGCTACATCCCGGAAATAAACCGGCTAGCAACAGGTTCCTTTTGACGTCAATAACGGAGTAACAATCTCTTCCACGGAGGCTACATACCGGTCTTCTTCCACAGCATTCACTCCATGCTGGGGCATGGGAGCAGTCACAACATTGGGCCTTTCGGGCGCCTCAAACTGTATTTCCTTAGCATCAATAAGGTCCTGAACCTTATTCCTCAGAGCCCAGCAATCGTCCGTAGTGTGCCCCGGGCTATCAGAGTGATAAGCGCAACGGGCATTGGGGTTGTACTTTGGAGAAGCTGTGTTCACTACCTTTGGAGCTTCTTTGACAGTTACCAGATTGGTTGACAGTAGTTGCGGCAAAATCTGAGACAGGGTCATGCTGAGTCGAGTGTACTGTCTTTTGGGTCTCTCACCCCTTGGTTGGTTATACTGCTGAGGAGCAGCAGCAGGCTTTGAAATTACCAATGCGTTGACAGCTTGGCGGCGTTCCGGTTTAATTTGTCTTCTGGGACCATAAACAACACTGGCTTCCTTCTTGAAGGGCTTCTTTTCAGTACTCGCGGAGGCACCTTTCTGTATCTTCCCCGACTTGATACCAGCTTCTATTCTCTCACCAGTCAAGATCAGATCTGTAAACCCAGCAGAAGAATTCCCAATCAGATGGTTGAAGAACGGACCAGACAGGGTCCCTAAGAACATTTCCACAAGCTCACGGTCAGTCAGCGGTGGTTGCACCCTGCCAGCCAAGTCCCTCCACTTTTGCGCATACTCCCTGAATCCTTCGCTCGTCCCCAGTGACATACCCTGGAGTTGGGTACGCGTGGGAGCGAGGTCGGAATTGTACTGATACTGCTAATAAAATGCAGTAGCCAAGTCCTCCCAGTTTTGAATACTGCTCCAGCTGATAGAACCATTCGAGTTGAGCCCTTGAAAGGCTATCTTGGAAGAAATGGATCCACAGGTTCTTGTCTGCAGTGTAAGGTTGGATCTTCCTTACATATGATCTGAGATGCATCTTCGGGCAGGACAACCCGTCATATCTTGCAAAAATTTGCACTTTGAACTTCGGGGGAATCACAATTCCAGCAACTAATCCCAAATCTTCGAAATCTAAGCTGGGAACTCTCTGCAGCTCCATAGCTGCCAACCTATCTTCCAAGCTTTTGTACTTATCGTCGGCGGGTGGGTATTGTTGCTCTGAGTAGTCTTCGTCTTCTTCAGCCTCTCCTTCTTCAGCTTCGGATTCGGAAGGTACCGCAACCCCATTCCCTTTACTGGTTCCCTCTTCAGATGTAGGGGGAAATTCAAGAACTCTTCTGGCTTCACCCTCAAACCTTCTTCCCAGGGTAGCCACCCCGACTCTTTTCTTCTTCTTTTTCACTTGCTCTTTGTTCCCCAGCAGGGCTTTTAGATCCTCCTGACCCTTTGCCAAGGTCATCAGGAGATGTTGAAACTGTGAGTTTTGAGACTGCAAATCCTTGACCGTCTGTTCGAGATCCATCTTACTGAAATAAACAGCAGAAAGATAAGGAAACCTGGTGTGGAGACCTGCTTATGCGCATGATGAATGATATGTTTGTTAATGCAATGCATTCAAAGATTTAGAAAATTCAAAATTGTTGCAAACAAAAAGAACACACGTCATATTAATAAGAAGAAATTTTGTCAGTACATAAATGCCCCATGGGCCAAATATTACAAAAAAAATTCTCAAGGTAAAAAGACGTTGTGCATCCTCTTTGGTGCGATGTAGGTGTTGAGGGTCTCTTCCTCGTGGAGTCGGCGGGTAAGCTCCAAAACCTTCTTCTCACTGGCATAGAAATTGGCTTCAAAAGTATTCCGTTCCTCCTTGAGTTGGATCCAACAATTCTGCATCTCCTCCCATGATGTTGGCATGTCAGGATATAGGATGGTGTAGGGAACCTCTCCTTCCTTAACGAGCTCTTTAATCATAGGGAGAACATGAGGGTAAGGAATCATTAGACTCTGGGCTCGGGTTCGTACCCACTTGAGATAAGGCTCAAGAGGGATGGAGTTCTTGTGCCCCAGTGTCTTACTGTCTACCTTGTTAGGCATCCTCCAAGCTCTGATGAATCTTTGGCGAAGCCCTTGCGCATCGTTGTCGAAGTCAAAGACTAGGTCAGGAATCAACATGTCATGAGGGCCATCCCTCCGTGCATATCCAAATTTTCTCAAAGCTAGACAAGGGTTGTAGGTAATGCCTCCTCTAATGCCAAGCAATGGAACATTAGGGAACTCTCCACAATGATCGACGATGATGACATTTTCTCTGGACCGAGAACACCAATGTACATCAGAGTGAGTGAGGGTCATCAACCGTTGTGACCACCTTAAGCCTTGGTCATTCTTCAAGACAGATTGTGGAAGGTGCGAAATAAACCACCTTGCAAGGAGAGGAGTACAGCACATGAGAACACCCCTCTTTCTCATTGTTCGTGTGTAAAATGAGTGAAGGATGTCCCCAAGCAATGTTGGTATGGGATTCCTGGATAAGAAGATCTTGACGGCGTTGACATCTATAAGCTGGTCAGGATTTGGGAACAGGACCAACCCATAAATGAGGAGTGCCATAATTTCTTCAAAGGCTTGTAGATCCAATGAATTCCAACACTCTTGTGCCTTCTCAAACAAGAATTTTGCCAAGAAGCCTTTGACACCGCTTCTAGTTTCCCAATGCCCCTTGATGTCAGATGGTTGCAAGTGTAGTGCTTGAGCAACATCTTCAGGCTTTGGTTCTTTTTCCGTACCGTTGTAGGGTAGTTGATTAAGAATAGGAATTCTCAGGAGTTGAGAAAATTCCTCCAAAGTGGGCACCAATTGGTAGTCGGGGAATGTGAAACAGTGGTGAAGGGGGTCAAAGAACTGGAACAACACCTTTACCATGTCCTCTTCAATGCTGGTGTTGACTAGGCTGAGCAGTCTACCATGTCTTTCACTGAAGGGAGAGTTTTCCGGAATTCTGGATGTGAGCTCCTTGAGTTGAGGAGGGATTCTCACAAGATTGACTTGGATAGTTTTCCTGCGAAGAATTTCCATGACCTACAAAACAAGAACAAAGATGAAGATCTAAACCCTTGAAATGGTTAGTGTATGCATATGATGCTTTATGATGCTCATGATGTATGCACAAAACACATGTACAAGCAATTCACACAAAACCCTAGTTTCAGGCTTGCATGGGGTTTCATAGGTAAGTACCCTCTTGAGTGTAGTTGGCTTAAAAATATGTCCTATAAATAGTAACCGGGTTCTAAGGAGCTCAATATCATTGGATTGTTTTCCATGTTCATTGTTTTGGTTTAGCCACTTAACTAGTGACCAAAATATTCCAAGAAAACAACCCTCAATGAGTGTAGTATCGAGTATCTACCAACTTCGGACTGCACCAAAGCCGGTCATCTCACTACCCCTAATAAAAGGCCAAGATGGTCAAGTAAGGTTCTAGGTCATTAGTGCTTAGTGACATCACTCAGCGGCCCCGTACTCTCCTTGATTGAACTCAAGGGTTACCGGTACTCACAAATATGTCGCACTAATATAGCTATTGCTTTAACCGTGTCGGTATACCCCGCACAGTTTCCACAATGTATTGCTATCTATGAATGTTTCCCCAAATCCGGGTGTAGGATTTCAAGCCCAAACAAGAGAACCAAGATATAAAGCAATCAAAGCAAACAATTAGTCATGCAAGAGGGTGATCTAAGCCCTAAGGTTACTCCACTTTTAAAATTCTCCCCAGCAGAGTCGCCAGTTCTGTGATACGGTGGGAGAACTGACTTGGGTTTTGTGTTTGTATTTGCAAATGTTTCGGTTGAGCAAGAGTCGCCACCGACTTTTTATTTTATCCTAAGGAAAGGTTAAAAAGCACAGCAAAAACCTTTGAGATGTTTTCTTGGGTTCGGGGAGTAGATTATAGAAAGGGAAGGTATTAGCACCCTTTCTATCCATGGTTATCCATGGGCTCTTAGTTACTTGCTTAGATCACTCGCCTTGCATTTTTAATTGTTTGAAATGGTGCTTTGTGTGTGGGTTTGAAAATGTTTTGAAAAGAGGCCATTTGTTGTGGCAACCTTTGTAATGATCCATGTTTGAATGTATACAAAGGTGTATTTGTCTTTTGAAAAGTTTTCAATGTTTTTGAAAGTTGTTTTGAAAGTGTGTTGTGATGTGTGTTTTGAAAAATGGCAAGGATTGTTTTGCAAGATTGGTCAAGTAACCAAGATTGCAATAGTGCCAAGTGTCTTTGGCAATTTTTCTTTTAAGGGACTTGATCATTTTTAGGCAACTTTCGAAAGCGTCATCGAGGGACTATGATCGTTTCATATTGTTTTGTTTTGCCAAAAATACTCAACATGCAACATGGCCCATTTATTGAAGGCAACAAGTGGAGTAACCCTAGGGGTGCAAGTGTGATTGGTGTTGTCCATTTTCATGCTTTTTTTGTCTTTTGTTAGGTCAAGCTATTTGTCATTTTTTGATTTGCATACAAACCCTAAGTCTATCATGGCATATTTAGAAAGCTTTTAAATGCGAAAAATAAAATCCTAAATTATTACAACACAATTATGGGATGGGGGGTACAAATGTTCAAATGGGGATATTTAGCAAGAAATTAAAATCTAAGCTATTACATCCAAATTGAATATACAAAGATTAATTGTGCAATAATTAAGTAAATAAATATGCAAAAATGTATTTATGCACAAAAATGGTTTTTATATGTATGGGAAAGTATTTTTTTATGTGAAATATAAACAAAAAATAAAAGAATCAATTTTTGGATATTTTGTGTTTTTAGGGCAAAACCCTAATTTGCTAAATAAAAGTATTTATTATGTATTATATACAATATTTATTAATTATACACAAAAAATGAATAAAAAGGAAGTATATTGTAAAAAAGTGATTTTTGAAGTTAAATATTAATAAAAGAAAAAATGTATTATTTTTATTTTTTTTATCCTAAATATTCTAAATATATAAGTATTTATATTATATATTAAATATATTAAATATATACAAAAATAAAATATTAATTATTTTACAAAAAAAAGTATATTTTTTAGAAAATGTTTTCAAAAGATAAAATAAAATAAAATCAGAAAATAAAATGTATTTGTATTATTTTTTAGTATTTTAAGTAAAAGTATATATATGTTATTTATAATGTATAAATTCAAATAAAATAAATAAAATCCAAATAAAATGCAAAAATGGTTGAAAAATATTTTTTATATTTTTTATGTTTTGACAAAAAATAAACAAGTCAGAAACAAAAAGAAAAAAAAATCAAAAATGATAAAAAAAAAACACAATGGGCCAAGGGGGTGTAATTGTAAAAGGATGGTGTAAACAGAAAAACAAAGCCAGGCCCAGCCCAAGGAGGCTTGTCTTCAACCTCCAGCCAATTTCAAACAAAAACGCGCGTTTTCTCTTGTCCCTGCTATCTCTTGATCCTTTGATTTTCAACAAAAACTTACAACAGCAATGTTATAGAGCATCATGTCACGATTCTAAACATATAAAGAAGTTGATCTAACTCTAGAAATGAGAGAGAATTTCTTCTCCCCCAATTCCTGACCTAACTTTTTTCTAATGTTCAGGTTCCAAATTCTCTTAACACACACAATATAAATGAAAAGTAATTATATAGATAGCTTCAGGGCCATGAGTAGAACATGCTTTCTTCACAAACCTAAGCCTAAATATGCTTGGATAGAGAGATAGAATTTCAAACTTTTACCTGTTCAGCTTGAATCGTGTGCAATAATGGAGGCACTTTCAATGCAGTGTGAGGACTTGTACAGCTTGCTTGAGGTCAAAGGATGCTCTTCCAACCTCTAGCTTGCTTTGACACTAACTGAAACGAGTTATGTAACTCAACCTGCACAACTGAAAAAATGAAAATGGTGAACTTGGTTAGAGATGTTACAGTCTGTAGCTAGGGCTTGGGATAGCTTGTATGGATGTTATGGAGTGTGTATGAACAAACTTTGGCCAAAACGCACGAGCAAACTGAGTTGTGCAACTCAATCTACAGGGATGCCCTGTTTTTTGCAACAAAATGGTGTTTTGATGTTTGGGGAGGTATTGAAGGTGGTTAGGTCGTGCCTTAGGTCTGTTATGATGTATGGAAGATGTTTACAAACTTTACTTTGGCTAGTTGTTACAGGAATGAGAGATGTCCTTAGTTTTGCAAAGTTTCTTCCTAGATAAGCAAAGTTTGTCAAGTTGGGTTATAGGCCAAGGCAGGTCCCTCAAGCATGCTGCATAATCTCTCCTTGATCAGTGGGATTATTCCATAATCTTGTGCCTAAAAGATCTGCTTTGTACTTCTTTGATTTGCTTTTGACACAAAGCACTTCTTTACAAGAATGGATAAAATGCTTTTTCCAAATATGGCTTGATTTTGTGTGTATTGTCCAAATACACAAAATAACACTCTAACACAAAAGATATGCATTTAATTATTGAGTGTAAGAAGGATTAGAGGCATGTAATCTAGCTTGTGCAAGCTGAGTTTGAAAATGCATAGTGTATGAACATGTACTTGGCCATGAATCAACGTGACTTTTTCCTAACTTCACAAATTCGATTCTCCCTAACCACAAGGGTGTTTGAGAAGTTCTTGGACAATTTGGAAAGCTTGGAATGTGTACTACAATCCATCTTCGTAATGCAAGTTGAGATTCCAAGTGGAAGCATGTGAAAAGTGGCCATGAAGTTGGGCAAAAATCCTGCCTAAAATAGGTCAAAAAATTTCTAAGTTAAGAATGTTTTACACCCTTGTTCCAAAAATCATAACTTGAGCTACAAGATTCTTTTGAGGAAACTTTATGTATCAAAGTTGTAGATTTTGCCATAGACTACAACTTTCATGTTTTGAGTTTATCTTGAATCCAAATGTATCTTGATGAAAAAATGGGGCAAAGTTAGGAAAAAATTAGGAAATTTCATAACTTAGAAAATTTCTAAGTTATGAAATTTCTTCATTTCAAACCCTAATTTGTAATTTTTGGTTTCTTGATGAACAAGTTTCATGATTTGACATGTTTTGATGAAAAATGAATCTTGACACTTGATTTTGACCAAAAAGTCAAAGTTTGACTTTTCAGTATACAGTCAAATTTTGATCAATTGACTGGAAAATTCATCTGTCAATCTTGTGCATTTGGGATCTTTTGAACTTGTTGAATGTGCCAATACCATGTCATTGAGTCCTTGAGTCCATATGTGAGCTTGGTTTGCCATTGGCCAGGGCAAACAGTCAAAAATTGCCTTTGTGCAGTCAAAACCCTAAAAATGACCATTTTGCCCTTTTGGTGATCTGATCCAATTTCTTGTGGAATTGTGATCCAAAACTTGATCAAATGGTCCATATGAGTTCATAATGTTGATGTGGGTCAAAAATCATGAGGTTTGACTGTCAATTGACCACATTTGACTTTTTCCCCAATACAGCTAATTTCTAGGTCAACTGTCCAATTGACTGGGCAAAGATTGGAATCAAGGCTTGAAACTTGGTATGGATAAAATTGTGAGTCCAACATGAAGTATGAAAGTCATCTTGGGCCTTTTAGGTCAAAACATCTTTGTGCAAACTCAAACCCTAATTTGGGTCAACAGTGCAAGGAGGAGTCTTGAGCAGAGTAAACCCTAACTTGATCTTGAGTTCCAAGGGTCTTGTGATGAGAAAATATTGATGAAATGGGAGGGCAAATTTTGGGGTACAACAGCACCATTTTCTCAAAGAACACATGGCCCAGAATGGTTCACAATACCTCTTACTGGCCTTTCGACTGAACAACATGCAGAATCCCTCCAGATTTGGGAAGCTTTCCTGATCCCTAGATTTCTTGTTACTAGAATTATGCCCAAGAAAACTCAGAGTATTTTACTTACTTACCAACCCAATTTTGTCGCAAGATAATTTGGACTCTGCCAAATCCTTCCTGAACCATTGTACCACCACAAAAATGGCATCTGTCATAGAGGAATGAATTTCACAATTTTCGAAGCGAAGAAAATTATAAGAAAGTTCACAGGTTTACTCCACCTCAATCTTATCCCATTCAAACCCTCGACTTTTTGTACTCAAGACTTCGAAAGCTGGTGGCGAGAACCTTATGTCTCCAATATGTTTGGTGTTACTGACTTCAATAATCATATAACCAAAGCTTTTTCCTTTGTGCAGGACAAGATGAAGAAAGGTACGCATAGACATATCAAGGAGATCCAGGCATTCCAAAAGTACTTTGAAACTGTCTACAATCCCACTGATCTTGGTCGAACCATTTGAGATGCATCTTTGACTTTAAAGGAAAAGTTTACAACAAAACTCCCACATTTGAAAATACCTTCGTGTGTCAAACCTAAGGATCTACATAACTTGGCTTTTTAATTAGAGCCTCCTGTTGTACCCCAAAATTTGCCCTCCCACATATCTCAATACATATCAAGTAAGGCCCTCAAATTGCTCAAGGAAGTCCAAGGTTTGACCAGACAAACTCTCTCCTAAGGTAGTGTACCTCAAATTAGGGTTTCATTTTGCATCAAGATGATTGAGTCCAAAGGATCCCAAGTTCTCACCATTGTCCTAATATGTTCTCAAGATCATCCATGTCAAGTTTCAAGCCTTGCAGGGAAAAGTTGCCCAGTCAATTGCTCAAAGGCCTGAAAATTGACTGTGTTAGGGCAAAAGTCAATTGTGGCCCACATACAGTCAAACTTCAAGATTTTTGGTCAACGTCCACATTTTTAAGTATTATTCATCATTTTATCAAAGATTGATCATGATTCCTCAAGGATTTCTCACAATTCATAAAAACCCCAAAGTTGCTAAATTAGGATTTTATAGGAAAAGTCAACTCAACTTTGACCAAGCATAACTTTCTCATACTTTATCAAAAATGACCCATCCAAAGCTCATTTTGAAGAGGATGTAATTCCATACAATTCATCTTCATCTCCCAAGTTCAAAATATGCACTCACAAGAAGATATGAATTTGGAGATTATATGTCATTTTGAAAGGTCAACAAAAACACCTTTTAGGACAAAGCTTCGTACATGAACATGGAAGACTCAATTATGATGAGACCAAAAGGGTTGCTTAGAGGACACCCTAATATTTCTAAAAAGTCCAAGAACACATCTCTAGGGTCAAAATTGAGAGAGTTATGCATTGACCAAGTTTACCCTTTTTGCAAAATTTCCAAAAGTCAAATGTGTCCAAAATTGCATTTTTTGCTAAAGGGGCCCAACTTTTTATGCTTGCGCTGAGTTTGTAATACGACCCACGACCCATGAGCCATTATACTTGTCATTATTTAATTTTTGTTATTTATTTTGACTTTATTTCATTTAAATCAAATAAAATCAATATAAAATAATGAAAATATCAAAAACTAACTAAATATTGAGATTTTGTGCATGATTAGGTCCATTATACAGCCGGAGACAAGATCAAATCGTGCAAGGCTCCATATGGGCACAAAAAGATTGAATTTGCTTGTTATGGAAAGATTTGGTGCAAGGATGAAATCATGGATCAATATTCATAATTGAAAGAGATTTGATACAAACTGCAACCCTAATACATTCTAGTATACATAAGGAATAAAAGCAGACCAAAAGGAAGAGGCTAGAGGCGTGCAAAGGCAGAGAACAAATTGCAAAAATTCAAGAAAAAAGTGCAAACCAATTTCCAAGTTTCAGGTCATCTCAAGCCATTCTAACCATACCAATCAATTGTTGGACGCCCTAGGATCGTGTTTCAATTGTTAGCAAGCTTCCCCATGCCCTGAAACGCATCGTAGCAGTCACACGGTTTATCTCTTTTCTTGAATTTGAATACATCGATTCTGGCATATTTAGCATGATTGATTGGCATATTTTTAATCCTTGAGATGTTTGCAAGCTAATGACTATATTTAATTGCATTTTTATTGACTGAACATGAAACTGCCACGGCTAGGATTCTTTCTTTGTTTTTAGGGGTTTCTTGTACAGGGAAAATTGGCCAGTGATAATGGTACCATGATGCTCGTGAGGTTGAAACGAGTTGATTGGTACCATTGTGTTGTACCCCAAAATTTTCCCTCCCATATTCTTCAAAGTTTTGACAAGCATCATCTCAATTTGCTCAAGTCTACTCAAGGGTTGCACAGTTCAAACACCCTCATAAGCCAGTCAAATTAGGGTTTTGGTTCTTGCAAGGAAGTTGAGGTTTTCAAGGGCTCAATCAAGTCCCATATGCTCATATACATTGTCAAGCACCTACATGTCAAGTTTCAAGGCTCACAAGGTCAAGTTGCACAGTCAAAAACCCTAATTGCTTCACAATCAACTGTAGGGGTAAAATGGTCATTTGGCAGTCAAAAGTCAAATTTTTTGGTCAACATCTTATTTTGAAGCCACAATCATCATTGGATCAAATCTTGATCATGATTCCACAAGAATGGCTCAAAAATCATCAAGATGCAAAAGTTTCCATTTTTGGACAGCTGAAAAACTCAACTGTAACTTGACCAAGGCATAACTTTTTCATGGTTCATCAGAAAAATCCCATCCAATGCTCATTTTGAAGGGGAGGACATTTCCTACAACTCATCTTCACATTCCAAGTCCAAGAAATGCTCTCACAAAAAGTTATGAATTTCAACATTATAGGTCATTTTCAAAAGTCAACAAAAGGACACTTTAAGTAAAAGACCATAACTTGAGATTGGTAAATCAAAATGACATGGGACCAAAGGCATTGGTTAGAGGACTTCAATACCTTTCCAAAATGTCCAAGAACATGTTCATATGATCAAAATTGAGCAAGATATGCATTGGAGAAGTTGGGAAATTTTTGTGAAATGGCAAAAGTCAACTATCCTTGAAACTTCAATTTTTGACAAAAGGGCCCACTTTTTCCACTTGATTCAGCCTTGTCATGCCACCCACGTGTCCCATGATCAATTTCAAGACCAAATAATTATTTTTCTATTTTTATTTATTTTTTTATGGATTTAATTCATTTTAATCCATAATAATTCAAGTAAATCTAAAACAAATAATTAAATGGTATATTATGGTTAGAGTAGCCTTCATGAAGCATTTGCAACCTACCAATTTCATGCTAACTCATTTAGGCATGAAAATTCAAATTTTGAACAAGCTTTGAAAGGCCTTTAATGGTGGTTAAGACAAAATCCAAAGCTTAATTGCAATGGTTAAAGGCTCCTAAATGTGACTTATTCTCACTCATTACTATATATACAAGCCTTGCAAGCCTCATTCACAACCTAGAGTGTGCACAAACGGCCAGAGCAAAATCCAAAAAGTATCAAAAAAAGTGTGAGATCAAAAGGAGTGTTGCAAGTATTTTCAGGCCAAAAGGAGAACGTGACTCTCTTCTTTGCCATACTCTGAAGCTAAAGCAACCCTTTCCACGTCCTAAGGTCCATCATACCGCGCTGTAAGTTTTCCCAGGTCCCCTCAAAATCCCATATTATTTTTTCTTACGTACTTGTGTGCAGGCTTCAAAGAAGGCTTATCATGCGCCTCACAAATCCAAAGCGCCTGGTGGCTACAGGCATGCATCCAAAGGCCAGGAAATGATGAGCACCATGCTCATGAGTCAACGTGCTCCAGGCAATTCCAAAAGTCAGCAAGGGCTTGATCACTATTGGGCCCAGATTGCTTCACTTAACCCCTTTTTTTTTGTTCATCCCTTTTTCTTTTTGTTTTATATTTCAATTTTGTTTGTTTACTAATTATTTTTTTCTAATTATCACTAAACTAACATAATTAACTTTTCCCATAAAAAATCAAAAAAGAACTAATATTATTATTATTATTAATTTCATGTTATTTTTGTAAGTAAATACTAATAAATTGAATTAGTTTTAATTAGGCAACTTTAACTTTTTTTCTTAATAACTAAAATAAATTTAGAATTAGGTTTTTATTAACTTTTAATTTTATTTCCTTTTATTTTATTTCATTAAAAACATAAAAATACAAAAACATTTTTCTTTTAATAAATTAATCAATTAGTTATTAATTTTAATTTCATTTAATCACAAAAAAGGACAAAAAAATTCATTTCTTTTCTTAAAAGGGTCAAAACCCTTAGGACGTTCCCGATTAAATTTCTTCTCGCGCGCATCTATTTATTTTGATTATTTATGTAATTGTCTCCAGATATGTAATAGTTAAATAGGAATTTTACCGCTTTATTTAATTTCTCGCACTTTATTTTACAAAACGGGTCTTTGTTTTTTTGGCGATGTATAGACCCGCGCCTTGTAATAGTTAGATTTACCTTTCCGCAATTTATTTTCCGCACTCCTAACTGTTAAAAAATGCATGAAAGAATGTATGTAAATAAAACCAATCTATAGCTCACAAATAACATGTACAAAGACAATTAACTGAAAACAACACACAAAGCACATGCCACTTCTAGGGTACGCCTCACTGGTTGCCTCGAACGTGGTCATCAAGTATAGAGTGTCTTAGAGGTCGCCCTTCTGTCTAAAAGATCCAGTCGCCTCGAAACGGTTACCTCGGATAAAAAAAGGGATCTAGGACATTAGGGTTACTTCTAAGGTGTCCTACCATTGCTTCGGTGACCACATTGTCCCGATAATCGAATTGACCCGAACACCTCCAACGATGGTGTTACCTACCTCTCAATGGTGGGATAGCACTATCTAAAGGACTCTTACACAGCTTAATTCCTTATAGTAGGTAGATTCTCTTAAGTACTTGCTCTTTTCAAAACAAACAAAAACATCTTTTCACACCTCACACTTTCTAAAAGTTTTCAAACAAATTTTCCATACACTCTTGAGGACTGATACAAGAGTTACTTAGAAATTTTCCAAATGAAACTTTTTTCAAAACCCACACATACTTGAAAAGCAAACAAATTTTGAAAACATAAGAGCAAGTACCTAAGAGCCCATGGATAACCATGGATAGAAAGGGTGCTAACACCTTCCCTTTCTATAAATCTACCTCCCGAACCGAGAAACATTCTCGAATAAGGAATTTTGTTGTGCTTTTGTCCTTTCCATGTTGGAGAACATAAAAGACGGTGGCGACTCTTGCTTACCACGACATTTCGCGAAACCATCTTAAAAAACAGTCAGTTCTATTTCCACCGATCACAGAACTGGCGACTCTGCTGGGGATACTTAATAAGTGAGGTGTACCTTAGGATTAGACCACTCTTATGTTTTCAATTGCTTGCTTTTCCTGATTTAATATTGTGGGCCTGTTTTGGGAGTTTCATAGATCCTAACCCAGATCTGAGGGATACCTTTTAGAAAGTAGCAACAAACTGTGAGGGAACTGTGCGGAGTATACCGACACGGTTGAAGCAGTTTGCTACGTTGATGTGGCACTTTGGTGAGTACCGGTAACCCTTGAGTCAAGTCAAGGAGAGTATGGGGCCGCCGCGTGGTGTCGTGAAGCATCAACTGACCTTAGGAACCTTACTTGACCATCCTGGCCTCTTTAGGGGTAGTGAGATGACTGACTTTGGCACGGTCCGAAGTTGGTTGATACTCGATACTACACTCATTGAGGGTTGTTTTCTTAGGATATTTTGATCGCCAGTTCAGTGGCTAAATCAAAACAATGAACACATAAAACAACCCAATGATATTGAGCTCCTTAGAACCCGGTTACTTTTGATAGGACAGGTTTTGAACCCACCAACATCAAGAGGGTAGTACCCAAACTTCATGCTGGCCTAAACTCTAAGGGTTGTATTGTGTGACTTGTGTGCTTTCAAACTTGACTACTTGCATGCTTGTTATCTAACCCATGAGTTTCTTGCAGGGTTTGTTTACAGTCCTTAACCTGGACTCATAACAGGGTTTACTTACATCACTCCATGCATAGCATAACATCATGCCATCATACCATTGCATACATCCTACATAAGGACTAATCCATTTCAAGGATCTCAAGGGTTTGTGATGCAGGTCATGATGTCTAGCAAGGGGCAAATGGGATTTATTTTCCTCTAGCCAAGGTTGATAACTTGAGTCAGGGGCTATGACCCACTCGATATGGTAAGCTTTGACTCTTGAAGAAGGACTCTCAGTAACACGAAGTTCCTTCAATCAAGCTACCCAAATTCAAATTCTAACAAGTTTCTCTGTTTACCCCGCGAGATCCTTGAAAACATCGCATGCATACATACATATCATTGCATTACAGGTACTCTGTTCTACAGGTTGCTTAATCTTCTTCGCTGTTTATTTCAGACATCATCAGGAATCCTGAATCATCCAATGAACAAGCTATCAAGGCCCTCCAGGCCCAGAACGCCCAGTTCCAGGAGCTGGTCATGAGCTTAGCCCAAGGACAACAGGAATTGAAGACTCTGCTTTTGAAGAAAAAGAAGAAAAGGACTGTTTTGTTCAACCCTAGACGCAGATCTTGGAATGGATCACAAAATGAGGTTGAGCTGACCACCCCATCTACTGGGAAAGACAGCCCACAAGGGAGAGAGGTTCCTAGTCCCGTGGTCTCCGACGACGAGACAAATTTCAATGATGAGCGGTACCCTCCTGCTGAGGACAGGTACAAACAGCTGGAGGACCGCCTAAATGCTATGGAGATACAAAAGGTGCCCGGACTGGACTTCGAAGATCTAGGTCTATCCTCTGGGGTAGTGATCCCTCACAAATTCAAGGCACCGACTTTTGCAAAATACGACGGAGCTTTCTGTCCTAAGCTGCACCTCCGTTCATACGCAAGGAAGATCCAGCCCTACACGGCAGACAAGAATCTATGGATCCATTTCTTCCAGGAAAGTCTTTCAGGGACTCAGCTCGAATGGTTCTATCAGCTGGATGGAACCAGTATTCGTAACTGGGAGGACTTGGCAACTGCTTTTTATAAGCAGTATCAGTATAATGCCGACCTCGCTCCTACGCGTACCCAACTCCAGGGTATGTCATTGGGGACGGGTGAAGGTTTTAAGGAGTACACGCAAAAGTGGAGAGACCTGGTTGGCAGGGTGCAGCCACCGTTGACTGACCGTGAGCTCGTTGACATGTTCTTAGGGACCCTGTCTGGTCCGTTCTTCAACCATCTGATTGGGAATTCTTCTGCTGAGTTCACAGATCTGATCTTGACTGGTTAGAGGATAGAAGCTGGTATCAAGTCTGGGAAGATACAAAAGGGTGACTCCTCGAACACTGAGAAGAAACCATTCAAGAAAGAGTCCAATGCTGCGTACAGTCAGAAGAGTCGTCATGACCAACATGTAGGGGCAGTCCTGATCTCTGGTTCTACACCATGCCGACAACAGCAGAAGGGAAATCAGTGAAGGCCGGACGAGCCTAAAAGACAGTTCACCAACATCAATATGCCGTTGTCACAAGCATTGCAGCACATGTTGAAGATGAACCTGATTGTGGTGATCAACCCTCCTACAAATCCTAAGACTTCTCCTCCAAGCTACAACCCAGATGCGAGGTGTGCTTATCATTCTAGTAGCCCGGGGCATGATATTGAGGATTGTTGGGCGCTGAAATACAAGATTCAGAACATGATTGACGCCAAGGAGATTGAATTCGAGCCTGCTGAGACTCCCGATGTGATCACTGCTCCCTTGCCAAAACATGGCTAGGATTGAGAGACTCTTGTTCATTTAAATTCTGATATTGTATTTTTCTATGCTTATTCAAACAATTATCATGTCAAACTCTATTATTTCATTAATGCATTACACGTGTCTGTTTTGAAGTAATTGTGTTCTCTATATTCAAATTTGCTTTTATTTTTTCTTGATGTTCAACTCTTGATTGAAAATTCTAAGCCTCTTGAGGGAGGATGACGAAAACGATACCACAATCTACAGTATGCTTTTGAACAGACCCCGCTGATGAGGTACAGGCATTGTTTCAATTCCTAAACACTGGAGTTATAAGGAAGATAATCCCTCGTCAACCCCTTCGAGCCAAAGAAGTAGGAGTTTTGCTTTTCACAAAAAAAAATTAAAACCCTTAATCATAACCTGGGGCAGGGTAGTTCTCTCAGTTGATCCAGGTGCACAATGAATGGCATCAAAAGAGTCTTCCCAAAACAAAAGACAGTGATGGTTCCAAATAAACATAAAGATAGGCAGTCATTACCAAAAAAAAAACTAAAGCCCAATAAGTCAAAACCTATGAAGGAGACCTACAAAACTGGGGCATCCCGCTGACTGTAATCACAAAAGAAACAGTTCAGGCAAAAAATAGGGATAACGAAATCAAAAAGGAAAGAGGTCTTACAAACCCTCAACCAAAAAAAGAAATGACTGCCTATTCAAAATAAACTATCAATATCCGAACCATCACTGGTATATCAAAGCAAAGACTCAAACAAGGTCTAACGCACGATCAACTGATTTTAGGTTTGAAGAACATCACGAAGAGCGGGTGGGTACAAAAACTTTGAGCCTTTATCCTTTGTTTCTTAAACCGTGAACCAGGCCACTTATAACCCTCAAAAGTCCTAGCTGAAGCATGGGTTAATTCGAAAGCATACTGTTACAAAGGTATCCTGACTCTTATAGGGCTCGCTGTGAAATCTTGAGTTGACATCATATTTTACAAAAAAAAATGCTTGTTTTACTGAAAAACGCATTTTTAAAATCTTCAAGACAGACATAAGCTTTGCATTTTTAATATAACATTGCTTGCATATGACTATTTGTTTGAACAACATAGAAGTTCGCACGACGAATGTCTAATGAACAAAAGCACCTCCAATCAAGGGACATGGCATGATCATTATCTATCATCTGGGGCAGTTAAGTCAAGATTCAGAGAATCTCTCAAAAGGCCAACCAACTTGGGGCAAATCTCCATCTGGATCACTTGGGGGCATTGGACGATCAAACGAAGATCTTCTGGTGGTAATACGACACTACTGATAGTGACAACTCCCTACATTCTGAGAGCGTGGACATAGTCGAAAAAATACTACGCACAACCAAAGACCCGCTAGGTTGACATACCTAGGCAAAAATAAGGGCTTCCCGACGAACCAAAAGGGTTCGGGCAAAAATAAGGGATAAAAATGAAAAAAAAATTTGTACACCCGGCAAGTCAAAAACCTGAAAAAGCGGCTTGGGTAAAAGAGGGTATCCCGGTGGACTGAAAACCCGAAAGGGAGGTCCAGGAAAAAGTTAGGGATCAAAGCGTACGACTATGTCCTGACATCTCGTCACTTGCCTACCAGAAGAAGATTTGTCAATCGGCAGTCATCAAGCACCTCCACAAGTATCTTCTCCCATAGAAACAGGGGCAATAAGAATTGTCTGAACGATCTAGTTGCTCTGTCCACCTGATCGCACTAAATCGCACTATGTTTCTGACTCAAATATCACATGTTTTCCTTAGTTTTTATTATCATTTTCTCGTATTATGTTCCTTTTTCCTTTGTTTTCAGGATTCTTGTCATTTCAGAGCCTTCTGTGAAGAAACGAGCCAAAACGCCAAGAAATTAGGGTTTTTCAAGATATTCTGCACTTATGGCGTTCAGCGCCGCGCTGGCTACAGGGAACGCGATGACGTGGCCCACTTTCACCCAGAGACCAACTGCCACGTTCCCATGATGTGGCAGTTCCAGCCACCGCGCCCGCGGCCCCTGCCACCGTGCCCGCGGCCTTCACAAAAAGCTTCCCGCTCAAAAGAAGTTAAGGGGCATGCTGGTCTTTACGCATCTCAAGGATCCTCTATAAATAGTTTTCGATTTTCATTCTTTAGTTTCATCCAAGCTTAGTACAATCTTAAGCCATATACTATCAGTTTCTGTAAAGTGATAATCTCTTCACATCGGGGAGTTATTGCGGTGTAGATTGAGTTGTAATCGAGTCTTGGAGCACTTTGGTTGAAGTTCATCATACCAGCCTTACCATTCCGTAGATTTGTATCAGATTCAAGTCTCCGACTGGAGCAAGGTTCTATTTTATTGCATTTCTTTACTTATAATTGCTCTTACCATAGTCTACATGTTTTATAGACTTTAAATGCTCTTACCATAGTCTACACGTTTTATAAACTTTAAATGCTCTTACCATAGTCTACACGTTTTATAGACTTTAAACGCTCTTATCATAGTCTACACGTTTTATAGACTCGCACTTATTATGTCTGGCTAAACTATAAAGGTTTGGATGTAATGATTGTCATCATGGTCATGTTCTAATTATCATGCTAGTGAAAATACTCTGGGGATGTTTTGCTTTTAACTTAAGTCAATTATGTTTAAATGTTTATTGGGTAGATCGAAACCCGTCCAAACTAATGATACGACTTGATTATTATTTAACCAAACAAAAAGAGCGAAAGCCGTTGATTGGTTAAATAGGAATCATTGACCTTTTTAGAAAACGATTTTGAAACTATTTTCGGACGCGTTTGTAGGTTTGAAATCTGACTCTTGGTCAAAATCCAAAAGTCTCTTTAAGTTAATCTTTCCAAGTAAAATTACTTTTCTGTTAAGTCAAAACTATCAATTTCTTAAAAATAGGTTTACCTCTTTAACGCGGAAGGCACCCTTTATATGTGACAATAAAGGAATTTAATTTAAAGAGTAAACTCGGTTCTTAGTAGTCAAAAGCTACAAGTTCCCGTTAAATTGATTCTTTGCTATCAATAGAAAATACTGCCCCATAAGTAGTTTCATCTACGCATGACCGGACCAATATCTGATTACATGATTTACATTCCAACCTGTCTTTTAAACTGTTATTTACCTCGCTCATTTACTTTGTGCACTGCACTCACATCAATATTCTTGTTCGCCTTAGATAAGCACCTTAGCAATAGAGTTGATAGATTGACAATTGGTCTCTGTGGTTCGATAATCTTATATATTACTTCGATAGGCTGTACACTTGCAGCACTACATTTAGGCTATACGTTACAGATTAAACCCATCAAGTTTTTGGCGCCGTTGCCGGGGATCAACTTCGTCAAATTTCGTACCCTATTGTTATCCCGTTTAGACTAAGGCTATTCTAGCCGGTAGATGCGTAGAAATCGTAGCACCGGTAACCTAATAGATCCTTTAGTAGAACCTGAACGTTACGCTCGTGCCCGTCTTTTTATACGCAAGATAAGAAGAGCTATGGCAGAAGATCGTAACCAAAGACCGCTCAAGGAATTCGCCCAACCATCTAACGAGGAACCTAGTTCTAGTATAGTAAACCCTGCTATAACTACCAACAACTTTGAACTAAAGCCCTCATTATTACAATTAGTACAACAAAACCAATTCGCTGGTCTCACTACCGAGAACCCGAATCAACATTTAAAGGTATTTATCCAGTTAGCTGACACCCTTAAGGCAAATGGAGCCACACCCGAAGCTATCCGTTTAAGACTGTTTCCTTTTTCCCTTAGAGGTAAAGCTCACGACTGGTTAGACGCCCTTCCAACTAACTCAATAACAACTTGGGAAGACCTTAGGAGAGCTTTTCTTGCGAGATATTTTCCACCAAGCAAGACCGCTGTTCTTAGGAACCTGATCACTTGTTTCACCCAAAACCAAGGCGAATCACTTTTTGATGCCTGGGAGAGATATAAAGAACTTTTAAGAGCTTGTCCGCACCATGGCCTGGAGCAATGGTTAATCATACATACCTTCTATAATGGACTCCATTACAACACAAAGATGTCCATCGACGCTGCCGCTGGCGGAGCATTGATGAACAAACCTTACCCTGACGCTTGTGCCCTAATAGAGGACATGGCCCAAAACCACGCCCAGTGGGGATTAGAACGAGCGACAGTAGAGAAAAAGGAGAGCCATGGAGGAAAGCATGAGGTAAGTTGCATGGACATGATTAATGCCAAGATGGACGCCCTAGCTTTGAGAGTCGAGAACATGTCTCAAAACCCAACCACAGTAGCAGCAATCCAATCGGAATGCGAACTCTGTGGAACTCAAGGACATCAAACCGTTGACTGTAACCTTTTGAACGAATCTAGCTCAGACCAAGTTAACTATACCCAAGGGAACCCTTTCTCGAATACCTATAATCCTGGATGGAGGAACCACCCGAATTTCTCTTACAAAAACAATAACCCTATCCAAAATCCCGGACCTTCGAGACCTCAAGGATTCCAAACGCAAAAACAAAACCAACCTATGCAAATAGTGCCCCCAAGACCAAACCTTAAAGAAACCATAGACACCTTTATTCAGACTCAAACTCAGCAAAATAAGGAGTTTATGAACCAACACATTCACACGAACGAACTAGTTACTCAACTGGCAACCAAGTTTGACCAGATAATAACCCACACCAAAATGCTTGAGACTCAGATTTCCCAAGTAGCACAAAACACCTCTGTACAAGTTGCACCTGGAGGACAATTTCCTGGACAAACTCAACCGAATCCAAAAGGCCAAGCAAATTCTATCACCTTAAGAAGTGGAACTGCTTATGAAGAGCCTAGAAATCCTAACTTAAGCACATCAGAAAAACCTATGGAAGATGCTACACCTAAAGACCAGGTAGAGGAACCAGAGAAACCAGAAAAGCAATCAAAACCAGAAGTAGGGAATAACACTCAACAACCTTACAAACCACCTATTCCGTTCCCACAGAGGCTGAAAAACACCAAAGTAGAAAACCAGTACCAAAAGTTTATTAAGGTAATAGAGAAACTCCATGTAGAGATTCCTTTTACTGAAGCTATAACCCAGATACCATCATATGCTAAGTTCTTGAAAAATATTTTGACCAATAAACGGCGACTCGATGATCCCAAGCCTTTAGAATGTCATTCTATATCCGAAAATAAACTCGCCAAGAAAGATAAAGACCCTGGAAGTTTTTCTATCCCTTGCATCCTAGGTAACCATATGATAGACAAAGCATTTTTAGACTTAGGAGCAAGCGTAAGTCTGATGCCTCTGGCCGTCTGTAAGAGGTTAAAATTAGGAGAACTTCAACCTACTAAGATGTCCTTACAACTAGATGATAGATCTGTCAAATATCCCATGGGTATTTTAGAAGACATACCTGTCAAGATTGGTCAGTTGTACATTCCGACCGACTTCGTCGTAATGGATATCAAAGAAGATGAAGACATCCCAATCCTCTTAGGAAGACCCTTCCTATCGACCGCCAGAGCTATAATAGATGTTAAGAAAGGGAAACTGACTTTCGAGGTAGGAGATGAAAAGATTGAGTTCATTTTATCAAAGTTTCTAATGGCACCAGTGATAGGAGATGCGTGTTATGCCATCGACGTCATTGACGAATGTGTAAATGAGCTCAAACAAAACGAATCTTTAATCAAATTACCATCAACCCCTATTTTAGAGGATGACGGATTTAAGAGTATCGAACCGTACATTGACGACAACCTTTTCGAATGCTTAGCTCTTACCCCTGACCTTATGCCACGTATTGAGAAACCCACTATAGAACTTAAGGAACTACCCAAGAATCTAAGATATGAGTTTTTGGATGAGGAGATGAATAGACCTGTTATAATTAGCGCCGCTCTAAACCGAATAGAAACAAATCAACTCTTAGATACCTTGTGAAAATACCCCTCAGCTTTAGGGTATAAAGTTACAGATTTAAAAGGTATAAGCCCATCCGTATGCATGCATCGGATTATGCTAGAAGAAGATTCAAAACCCTCAAGAGAACATCAAAGAAGAATAAACCCTATCATGAGTGATGTAGTCAAGAAAGAAGTTCTTAAGTTATTAGAAGCTGGTATCATATACCAAATTTCGGATAGTGAATGGGTAAGCCCAGTCCATGTGGTACCCAAGAAAGGAGGTATCACTGTTCTGAAAAATGAGAAAGGTGAGCATGTGGCAAAACGAACAGAAGGAGGATGGCGTATGTGTATAGATTACAGAAAATTGAACAAGGCAACGAGAAAAGACCATTTCCCTCTCCCATTTATAGATCAGATGCTTGAACGTCTAGCAAGACACTCATGTTTCTGCTATCTTGATGGGTATTCGGGGTTTTTCCAAATCCCTATTCACCCAGAGGACCAAGAAAAAACCACATTTACTTGCCCTTATGGAACATTCGCTTATAGACGAATGCCCTTTGGACTCTGTAATGCACCTGCCACTTTCCAACGTTGTATGATGTCAATTTTCGCAGACTACCTAGATGGAATTATGGAAGTATTTATGGACGATTTTTCAGTGTGTGGGTTTGATTTCAAAAACTGCCTCTCAAACTTAGAGAAAATCTTAAAAAGATGTGTGGAAGTAAACCTTGTGTTGAATTGGGAAAAGTGCCACTTTATGGTAAATGAAGGGATAGTCTTGGGACACATTATTTCTGAAAGAGGTATAGAAGTCGATAAGGCCAAGATAGAAGTTATAGAAAACCTAAACCCACCTAAGACCGTTAGGGAAGTAAGAAGTTTTCTAGGACATGCCGGGTTCTACCGACGTTTCATCAAGAATTTTTCCGGAATAACAAAACCTTTAACTAACTTATTGATGAAGGATGTCGAGTTTGAATTCGACCAAAAATGTCTTGAGGCCTTTGAAGTTTTAAAGCAAGCTCTTATTTCAGCACCTATCTTTAAGACCACCTGATTGGACACAACCCTTTGAAATCATGTGCGATGCTAGTGATTTCGCTGTAGGAGCTGTACTAGGGCAAAGAAAAGACAAGAAACTGCATGCAATTTACTACGCTAGTAGAACACTAGACGCTGCCCAGCTAAATTATACAACCACAGAAAAGGAATTGCTAGCCGTAGTTTTTGCTATCGATAAATTTCGATCTTATTTGGTGGGAGCAAAAATAATAGTATACACAGATCATGCAGCAATCCGGTACTTGTTAAGTAAGAAAGATGCTAAGCCTAGATTGCTCAGATGGGTACTTTTACTCCAAGAATTTGACTTGGATATTAAGGATAAAAAAGGAGCTGAAAACTTAGTAGCTGATCATCTCTCTAGGTTAGAACACCTTAAACCTGAACTTATACCTATAGACGATCACTCTACTTATGAAAGATTAATAGCTGGGATAAACTCAACTGAAGAAGAGACCTATGAGGAAATCTCAACCATGAACAACATACCATGGTACGTAGATATTGTGAATTATCTGGCCGCTGATATCATACCCCCTGACTTAAGCTACCAACAGAAGAAGAAGTTTTTTAGAGATGTTAAACACTTCTTTTGGGATGAACCCCTCCTATTCAAAAGAGGAATAGATAATATATTCAGACGATGTGTGCCGGAAGAAGAAGTAGGCAACGTCATTAAACATTGTCATGCTTCACCTTATGGTGGACATGCAAGCACATCTAAAACATGCGCCAAAATATTTCAAGCAGGTTTTTATTGGCCTACTGTATGGCGCGATGTCCACACTTACATTACAAAATGTGACCGATGCCAACGCACTGGGAACATCTCAAGACGTGATGAAATGCCTTTAAGTAACATCCAAGAAGTGGAAATATTTGATGTCTGGGGTATAGATTTCATGGGACCTTTTCCTTCCTCAATGGGTAACAAGTATATCCTAGTAGCTGTCGATTATGTCTCAAAGTGGATAGAAGTTGTTGCATCACCCACAAACGATACCAAGGTAGTTATCAAACTGTTTAAGAATATTATTTTTCCTAGGTTTGGAACCCCGAGGTTAGTCATAAGTGATGGAGGATCGCATTTTATATCTAAGATATTTGACAAGCTTCTAAGCAAATACAGAGTAAAACATAGAGTAGCAACACCATATCACCCGCAAACCAGTGGCCAAGTAGAAGTATCGAATATGGAGATTAAGCAGATCCTAGAAAAAATCGTATCATTATCCAGAAAAGACTGGTCTGGAAAACTTAAAGACGCCTTATGGGCTTATAGAACGGCTTATAAAACCCCTATTGGAACAACTCCTTATCAATTGGTTTATGGAAAGTCCTGTCATTTACCCTTCGAACTAGAACATAAAGCCTATTGGTCCATTAAATCCTTGAATCTAGATTACCTAAAAGCCGGAGAAAAACGTATCCTGGACATTCACAAGCTGGAAGAGCTTCGCTTGAATGCCTATGAGAATGCCATCATATATAAGGAAAGAACCAAGATGTGGCATGATAAAAAAATCATCAAGAAAGATTTCAACATTGGTGACCCTGTTCTCCTATTTAATTCAAGGTTACGACTTTTTCCTGGTAAGCTTCGTTCAAGATGGACAGGTCCATTTGAAGTGTCAAAAGTTCTTAAGTCTGGAGCAGTAGAAATCAAAAACAATTCATGCGCTCCATTTGTGGTAAATGGACAAAGACTGAAGCTATACAAAGGAGGCGATTTTCCTGTTGACTACTCTAGTCATATTCTTATAGACCCACCAATACCCACATAAAGTAAGATCTAATCGTCAAGCTAAAGACGTTAAACAAGCGCTGCATGGGAGGCAACCCATGGTTTATTCTTAATTTTATTTTATTTTTATTAATTTATATATGTTTTATCTAGACTAATTTCTTGTGTTTATATTTTCAGGATGCATTACCCCGATGGTATGGTTGTGATTTTCAGGGATGAAGCACAAAAAGCCCGATTTGCTACCTTATCTGCTAGACCTATGGTACCCACTAGGTACCCCGATCAGAGCTGCATGGAGGCACTCGGGATTGAGCCAAGTATTAGGTATCTGTGCAACCAACTTGGCTGGGATTCTTATGCTGATGATGTCCACAAAACCTACAGGAACCTTACTCTGGAGTTTCTTAGCTCTATGGATTATAACCCACGGGTGGGTGAAGGAGATGAGCGAGGATGCCTAAGTTTCAGATTGTTTGGTACCGAGTATACCATGACCATCAAAGAATTTGGGGATTTGCTTGGTTTCCAAACTGGACCGACCGCTATCACTGAGTTTCCATTGAGTTACTATATGGACAGAGATATTGATAAATTTTGGCAGGACATTACTGATAGAGCCAGCCTTGACCCCTCTACCCAGCTGTCCAGGAAGATCCATAACCCGGCTTTCCGATACTTCGAGATGATCCTGTGCCACACTTTCTTTGGGAGGAGTTACTGTGACCACTTAGTCACCGCTGAGGAGATCCTTTTCCTATACTGTGCCAGTCAGTCCAGACCTATAGCTAGTGGAGGTTTTCTGATAGAGAGCCTCGAGCAGACTGCTCGATCCGCTGTAGGACTCATTCATTCCGGAGGGAATGTGATACAGATAGCTTCTGCTTTGGGTTTGGACAGTATGATAGCACAGCTGACCCCATACTGTGGATATACTTTCCTGGATTTAGACTTTTGCATGGATCGTGGGCTCATGAGGAGGGCCTCTTTCCACCCATATTAGTACAGATTGCTCATCGATGACCAGAAAGTTTACACCTTCACAATGCCAGACCCTCAGATGACTTGTGTTTCCAACCCTGCTAATTGGAACTATTCTGTAGAAGGTTGGGGTGAGATATCAGAGTACACTCCAGAATATACTCCTGCTTCCGAAGATCCCACTCAAGAATACACTCCTGCTTCCGAAGATACTACTCCTGAATACACTCCTGCTCCCGAGGACTCTACTCCAGATCACACATCCCGACCCGAGGTTACAAACACTACTGTTCTTACTAATAACCTCAGCTTGCAGGAACCTGATATTCGCACTCTGTTGACTGCTATGCGCACTGAGATAGCCACTCTCCGCAATGAGGTGGCTGACCTTCATTTACAGTTGGAAGTGAACGATGTTACCTTTGCTGGTGAGTTAGACGAATTAGCTCACGAGGTGGCAGAGATTCGACGCCAGCTGACTGAGCTGCGTGGCCCAGATACTCCTGCAGAGCATCCTACCGGTTGGCGATAGATCTGTGTTATTCACAAGATATCTAGTTCCAGTATTATTAGTATTATGTTGATTTCCTTTTCAGACTCATTTTTATTTGCATTATCTATTTCCTGCATTATCAATAATTATTTTGGTGACCCGATGTCCGTACCTATATATATATATATATATATATATATATATATATATATATATATATATATATATATATATATATATATATATATATATATATATATATATATATATGCATGTGTTTCATTTATATATCTTTCATTTACTAATGTTTTTGTTTTTCTGGTCACCATAATTTTAATATAAAAATAAATAAATATACATGTATATATGTATTCACATACATATATGCACGTTCATAAGAAAAATAGGTACACCTCAAAAAATTGAAGCTAATGGCAAGGAAGGAAAGGCCCAATGGAAAGGAAGCAAGACCGGCCCAACTTGCCTCGCCCTCACCACGCCCGCGGTGACCCATGCCGCGCCCGCGGTGACGCAACGGTCACCTAACGGCTAGTTGCTCGTTTTTCCCCCCATTTTGCCTCTTTTTCCACTTCCAATCCCATTTTCTTCCATTCTTAACCCCCATAACTTCCTTTATTATCCATACCTACCCCACTACATTGATTCTCATTATTCCCATCATAAATATTTCCAACCACCATTTTTCTTCACTACCTATAAATACCCCCACTATTTCATTTTCTTCCTCACACCTTCATTACTTCTACATCCCATTCTTTCTCTTTATATTCATCCACAAGAAAATCCTATGGAGTATCACGGTTACATTTTGCGAGGTAGCCAAGCCGGAGAAAGACAACAAAAGCGGCTTGAGAAATTGCTGACAACACCAATACACTCTACCAGGTATATCGATGAAAACTGTCTATATTCATTAGGTATATACCATAGTGTATTTTTCCTTCTCGACAAACTAGGCATGCATGATATTTTTGCTACTCAAGCACCAACCTACCCTAGGCTGACGTTCGAATTTTTGAGTTCTTTAATTTATAACGTCTCTCCTAACACCGCTAGCACCGTAGGTGGAGTAAAATTTAGAATGTTTAATGTTGAATATGACTACTCCACTGACGGTCTAGCTGACATGTTAGGATAGCCTTATGGGGATGGTGCCATTTGTGAAGCACCTTTAGACACGGATTGGGCATTTGAAGCATTTTGGGCCAGAATTACTAAACAAAATGCAACATCTTTTGATGGCCTACTTGCTTCTCATATCCACAATCCTGCCCTTCGTGTTTTTAGATTTCTTTTAGCATCCACCATCTTTGCTCGGGAAAACCCAAACAAGGTGAATGCTAAAGAATTAATTATCATGCAGAGCTGCCTCACAGACACCAAAGTTAATCTAGTCCCATTCATGATTGCCCACATGCACCATGTTTTAAGAAAAGGTGGGCCGATTTCCTTTGGTGGACTGATTACTACTATTGCCCGTGCCATAGGATTGGATACGGAACTTGCCACCCTTGAGCCACTTCCTCCTCGTATTGCAAATCTTAAATTTTTCAGGGATATGCGTTTATGCAAGACGAGGAGGGAAGGTGGTTACTTCCTCATGGTTGGAGGTGCCGCTGTACCCAGTGTTGTTATTCCTTGCACCCGTCGTACTGATATTAGATTTGAGCGTAACTGGACCTACGATCTCAACGCTCCTGCTTTTATTGGTCCGTTGCCCCCAAATCTACCTTTAAATGAGGGTAACAACATTGATGATGAGTACGATTTCCAAACGGAAGAACCACCCCACTTTTCACCACCACACACGACACCATCTACGTCTAACCCACATGCAGGTACAGCTCCTAGTTTCCATGTCACTGAGGACATGTGGCGTGAGCATATGGCCCGAGAGGCCCAGAGGGACACCCTCCTTGCTACTTTGCAGCAACAGGCGACCGATAACATGGCCTTCATGCAAGCATCCCAAGAGCAAAATGCTAGCTCTCTGCGCACTATTATGGAAAGTCAGTTGGCTTTCCAGCGAGAACAACACCTACACCAGACCACATACGCTCGTCACTTCCAATTGATGGAGGCAACCCAAGGCACCCTCATTGGTAGGACCCAAGAGCTACAAGCGGCAAATGCCGCCTTGACAGAGAGATTGGAGCAGCTTGTTTTGGACCGAGATAGCCGTCGTCGCAGCCGTAGCCGTCGTTCCGGTCGTACCAACCAGGATGGTGAAGGTCCTAGTGGCCCCCACTAGTGTTTTCAGGTACCTCCTCCTACCTTATTTTGGAACATTGAGGACAATGTCTGATTTAAGTGTGGGAGGAGCATTTATCGCTTTTATTTCCCGTTTTCGCTTTTATTTCCCGTTTTTCCTGCTTTTATTTCCCTTCCGCATTTTTCCTTTTAGGCATGTTATATTCGTAGTTAATAAAATGCATGTGATAGGCGAGTCTTTCTGCGTAGTGTACCCTTTCATTTCCCCCACTTTTTAGCCTTACAAAATTTTTCTTTTTTTTCTCAAAGAATTGTGGTTGTTTTTAAGGATTTGGGCTATGAGACAGGTCCTAGATAGGGTCTATTTCTTGGGCACTCACTTTTTGAAAAAATCGTTATCGTTTTAACACCGTAAGCCTTATTGAACATTTAGATTAGATCCTTTCTTCCCAATATGCTATGATTTTGAATAAAACTGTACAAATAGGTCTTCAAGTAGTTTATCTTAGCAGTCAGCTCCGGCCTAAGCATGCTCTAAGTGTAGGATCGATGAATATAAGTGGATGATCTCTATTTTGCCTTAAAAGTTATAAAATAAAGTATGAATACGACTACGAGTTGGGTGATCCTCACAAAGATTACTCAACTCAAGAAAGTTGTAAGCACTAATAAAAGCAAAGAAAAAAATATATAAGGCATATCCGTTGTAGTTGGTCCAGAGGTATCTGGTGCTGGACTTGGTAGGGCGGACTACAGTCCGATCCCCCGCAACTGCAAATGGGTAAAATAAAAAAGGGGTTAAACCAACTCTTGTACCAGAATCCCATCACTTGAGATCAGAGTCACTAACCGGTCACTACACCATGAGTATGTACAGATAACAGGCTTAATGTGATTGCGCCTGAATGAAAAAGGACCTCGTACAAAAAGAAGTCTTAGCATAGTAAGGATATTAGGATCGATCTGTATACTTATGAGGTTTATGTCCGCATTTCTGCGAGTAGTGTAATTACGATACCCTTGATTCAGATAGTTAGTGCCTGACAACACACCCTTACTCGGACTTAGAAGCCCTCTTTGCCCAAAACCTGTATACACCATAATTTTCTTTCATCTACTTCTAAGAGTTGTTGCTTGAGGACAAGCAAAGGTCTAAGCGTGGGAGGATTTGATCGCACTAAATCGCACTATGTTTCTGACTCAAATATCACATGTTTTCCTTAGTTTTTATTATCATTTTCTCGTATTATGTTCCTTTTTCCTTTGTTTTCAGGATTCTTGTCATTTCAGAGCCTTCTGTGAAGAAACGAGCCAAAACGCCAAGAAATTAGGGTTTTTCAAGATATTCTGCACTTATGGCGTTCAGCGCCGCGCTGGCTACAGGGAACGCGATGACGTGGCCCACTTTCACCCAGAGACCAACTGCCACGTTCCCATGATGTGGCAGTTCCAGCCACCGCGCCCGCGGCCCCTGCCACCATGCCCGCGGCCTTCACAAAAAGCTTCCCGCTCAAAAGAAGTTAAGGGGCATGCTGGTCTTTACGCATCTCAAGGATCCTCTATAAATAGTTTTCGATTTTCATTCTTTAGTTTCATCCAAGCTTAGTACAATCTTAAGCCATATACTATCAGTTTCTGTAAAGTGATAATCTCTTCACATCGGGGAGTTATTGCGGTGTAGATTGAGTTGTAATCGAGTCTTGGAGCACTTTGGTTGAAGTTCATCATACCAGCCTTACCATTCCGTAGATTTGTATCAGATTCAAGTCTCCGACTGGAGCAAGCTTCTATTTTATTGCATTTCTTTACTTATAATTGCTCTTACCATAGTCTACACGTTTTATAGACTTTAAATTCTCTTACCATAGTCTACACGTTTTATAGACTTTAAATGCTCTTACCATAGTCTACACGTTTTATAGACTTTAAACGCTCTTATCATAGTCTACACATTTTATAGACTCGCACTTATTATGTCTGGCTAAACTATAAAGGTTTGGATGTAATGATTGTCATCATGGTCATGTTCTAATTATCATGCTAGTGAAAATACTCTGGGGATGTTTTGCTTTTAACTTAAGTCAATTATGTTTAAATGTTTATTGGGTAGATCGAAAGCCGTCCAAACTAATGATACGACTTGATTATTATTTAACCAAACAAAAAGAGCGAAAGCCGTTGATTGGTTAAATAGGAACCATTGACCTTTTTAGCAAACGATTTTGAAACTATTTTCGGACGCGTTTGTAGGTTTGAAATCTGACTCTTGGTCAAAAGCCAAAAGTCTCTTTAAGTTAATCTTTCCAAGTAAAATTACTTTTCTGTTAAGTCAAAACTATCAATTTCTTAAAAATAGGTTTACCTCTTTAACGCGGAAGGCACCCTTTATATGTGACAATAAAGGAATTTAATTTAAAGAGTAAACTCGGTTCTTAGTAGTCAAAAGCTACAAGTTCCCGTTAAATTGATTCTTTGCTATCAATAGAAAATACTGCCCCATAAGTAGTTTCATCTACGCATGACCGGACCAATATCTGATTACATGATTTACATTCCAACCTGTCTTTTAAACTGTTATTTACCTCGCTCATTTACTTTGTGCACTGCACTCACATCAATATTCTTGTTCGCCTTAGATAAGCACCTTAGCAATAGAGTTGATAGATTGACAATTGGTCTCTGTGGTTCGATAATCTTATATATTACTTCGATAGGCTGTACACTTGCAGCACTACATTTAGGCTATACGTTACAGATTAAACCCATCACCACCAAGGTACCAAGGTAAGTTCAGCTGAAGAACATGACCAAGTTACCTCCATTCCCCGCAGAGTAAGACAGGTTTCAGCAATACTCTCCCCAAGAAGAGTTGGTCTCCAACCAGCCCCAAAAGGCACAATATCTCCAGCAAGTCAGCAACACTCTCCCCAGGCAGAGTTAATCTACTGTCAGCCTTAAGGAAGTTGGGTACCCCCAGAAAATCTCAACACTCCCCAGCGGAGTATACAGATGTTCCTAAGCGAGCATCCTCGGCAGTCTTAATATAGGATTGTTCCCCGGAGGAATATAGACATCCAGTGGAGCCATTTCCCAGTACAGTCCGAAAGTTTCCCCAAGAGAGCTGAATCAATCTCCCCAGCAGATTCTGGAAGCTTATCCCCAGTAGATTCTGGAAGCTTATCCACCAGCAGAGCACGAACGCATCTCCCCAGCTTTATTCAAAAGTTATTCCCCACCAGAACTTATAACTGGGTCATCCTCAGCTAATTACCACGGAAAGATCGTCCTCGGCGAAGTTCTTCCTACCCCCCAGCGGAGTTCATCAATTCCCTCTACAAAGCTTATCAACGGTATCCCCAGCGGAGTTATCATCAAACCTCAGCGAAGTATCTCTTCCCACAGAGTAATTCCCCGTAGAGTAATATCTTCATCAAGTTTATTCCCCAACGGGGTCATCCTCTCCTACCGGTTTATTCTTGCAACCATCATCCCCAGCGGAAATGAAGAACTCTACTCTTCAACCTCAGCCCAGGATTCAACTTCCCGACGTTCGTCAAGGATTTATTTTCCTAGACGAAGATACATTCATAGACATTCATCACATTATCATACACCATGACGCATGCATATACGCATCATAACACACAAATCTCATTTATTCTTGAGAACATCTTAATATCATGCAGTTCATGCATCATGACACTGCATACAGCTAACGTTTTGCCTTTTCAGGAAAAGGTCAATCAAAAGATGATTACCATCTACCTCTACAGTTTCAGATCAACATTGGTAACAAGCCAGGAAAATTCTGTGGACGACTGATCGTGGGTTAATATCTTAAACCAGACAGGACAATCATCCACTTGATCATCATGAAGCAACCCCACATTGGTTCCTTCTCAACTTCAGATGTAGTTTTACACGAACTCATCATCAGGCAACCCCACACCGGTTCCTTCTCAATTTTCAGACGAAGTCTTACACGGACCCATCACAAAGTAACCCTACACCGGTTCCTTTTCTTTCAGAAGAAGTCTTACACGGACTTATCATCAAAGTAACCCTACACCGGTTCCTTTTCTTCCAGAAGAAGTCTTACACGGACTTATCATCAAAGTAACCCTACACCGGTTCCTTTTCTTCCAGAAGAAGTCTTACACGGACTTATCATCAAAGTAACCCTACACCGGTTCCTTTTCTTCTAGAAGAAGTCTTACACGGACTTATCATCAAAGTAACCCTACACCGGTTCCTTTTCTTCCAGAAGAAGTCTTACATGGACTTATCATCAAAGTAACCCTACACTGGTTCCTTTTCTTTCAGAAGAAGTCTTACACGGACTTATCATCAAAGTAACCCTACATCGGTTCCTTTTCTTCCAGAAGAAGTCTTACACGGACTTATCATCAAAGTAACCCTACACCGGTTCCTTTTCTTTCAAAAAAAGTCTTACACGGACTTATCTCAAAATGACCTTACCCCGGTTCATCAAGAAGTTTTACACGAACTTACCTTGCAGTAACCTTACCCCGGTTCCTCGAGAAGTCTTACACGGACTTATCTCAAGATAACCTTACCCCGGTTCATCCAGAAGTTTTACACGAACTTACCCTGCAGTAACCTTACCCCGGTTCCTCCAGAAGTCTTACACGGACTTATCTCAAGATGACCTTACCCCGGTTCATCAAGAAGTTTTACACGAACTTACCCTGCAGTAACCTTACCCCGGTTCCTCCAAAAGTATTACACGGACTTATCTCAAGATAACCTTACCCCGGTTCATCAAGAAGTTTTACACGAACTTACCCTGCAGTAACCTTACCCCGGTTCCTCCAGAAGTCTTACACGGACTTATCTCAAGATGACCTTACCGCGGTTCATCAAGAAGTTTTACACGAACTTATCCCGAAGAAACCCTACACAGGTTCTCTCTCTCCAGACGTAGTTTTACATGGGCTCGTCGTCAAAGAAACCCTACACAGGTTCTCTCTTTCCAAAGATGCAGTTTTACACGGACTCGTCATCAGAAACCCTACCCAGGTTTTACTTCTTCCAGGATGCAGTTTTACACGGGCTCATCATCAAAGTAACCCCATACAGGTTCCCTTCTCAAACTCCAGACGTAGTTTTACACGGACTCGTTATCAGTAAACCATACATATGTTTCCTTCTCAGCTCTAGATGCGGTTTTACACGGACTCGTCATCAAAGTAACCCTACACAGGTTCCTTTTCCATTTTTAGATGCAGTCTTATATGGACTCATTATTAGTAAACCCTACACTGGTTTCCTTCCTTCAAAGATGCAGCTTTACATGAGCTCATCATCAGTCAACCCTACACAGGTGTCCTTCTTTCCAAGATGCAGTTTTACACGAGCTCATCGTCAGGAAACCCTACACAGGTTCCCTCTTTCAACTCACAAAATTACAACTCAACAGACAGTCTCCAAATGGCATCTATAAGCCCATTCCCGACAAGGTTCTATCACATTTCCAAATGGCATCTATAAGCCCATTCCCGACAAGGTTCTATCACACCTCAAGATGGAATCTATAAGCCCATCCTCCTATCCATCATCTCTCCAAATGGCATCTATAAGCCCATTCTCGACATCACACTGTTGATATTCTACTATGTGAGTGCAAATTTCTGGGCACTCTAGTGTTCAATCATCTTCCACCTTCGGATCACGAAAGGCACGCAAGCCAATCTACGTCCTCAGGTATAAGAAGATTGAATAGGGGCAACTGTTGTACCCCAAAATTTGCCCTCCCATATTCTTCAATGTTTTGACAAGCATCATCTCAATTTGCTCAAGTCTACTCAAGGGTTGCACAGTTCAAACACCCTCCTAAGCCAGTCAAATTAGGGTTTTGGTTCTTGCAAGGAAGTTGAGGTTTTCAAGGGCTCAATCAATTCCCATATGCTCATATACATTTTCAAGCACCTACATGTCAAGTTTCAAGGCTCACAAGGTCAAGTTGCACAGTCAAAAACCCTAATTGCTTCACAATCAACTGTAGGGGTAAAATGGTCATTTGGCAGTCAAAAGTCAAAAATTTTGGTCAACATCTTATTTTGAAGCCACAATCATCATTGGATCAAATCTTGATCATGATTCCACAAGAATGGCTCAAAAATCATCAAGATGCAAAAGTTTCCATTTTTGGACAGTTGAAAAAGTCAACTGTAACTTGACCAAGGCATAACTTTTTCATGGTTCATCAAAAAAATCCCATCCAATGCTCATTTTGAAGGGGAGGACATTTCCTACAACTCATCTTCACATTCCAAGTCCAAGAAATTCTCTCACAAAAAGTTATCAATTTCAACATCATAGGTCATTTTCAAAAGTCAACAAAAGGACACTTTAAGTCAAAGACCATAACTTGATATTGGTAAATCAAAATGACATGGGACCAAAGGAATTGGTTAGAGGACTTCAAGACCTTTCCAAAATGTTCAAGAACATGTTCATATGATCAAAATTGAGCAAGATATGCATTGGAGAAGTTGGGAAATTTTTGTGAAATGGCAAAAGTAAACTATCCTTGAAACTTCAATTTTTGACAAAAGGGCCCACTTTTTTCCACTTGATTCAGCCTTTTCATGCCACCCACGTGTCCCATGATCAATTTCAAGACCAAATAATTATTTTTCTATTTTTATTTATTTTTTATGGATTTAATTCATTTTAATCCATAATAATTCAAGTAAATCTAAAAAAATTAATTAAATGGTATCTTATGGTTTGAAAAGCCTTCATGAAGCATTTGCAACCTACCAATTTCGTGCTAAGCTCATTTAGGCATGAAAATTCAAATTTTGAACAAGCTTTGAAAGGCCTTTAATGGTGGTTAAGTCAAAATCCAAAGCTTAATTGCAATGGTTAAAGGCTCCTAAATGTGACTTATTCTCACTCATTACTATATATACAAGCCTTGCAAGCCTCATTCACAACCTAGAGTGTGCACAAACGGCCAGAGCAAAATCCAAAAAGTATCAAAAAAAGTGTGAGATCAAAAGGAGTGTTGCAAGTATTTTCAGGCCAAAAGGAGAACGTGACTCTCTTCTTTGACATACTCTGAAGCTAAAGCAACCCTTGCCACGTCCTAAGGTCCATCATACCGCGCTGTAAGTTTTCCCAGGTCCCCTCAAAATCCCATATTATTTTTTCTTACGTACTTGTGTGCAGGCTTCAAAGAAGGCTTATCATGCGCCTCACAAATCCAAAGCGCCAGGTGGCTACAGGCATGCATCTAAAGGCCAGGAAATGATGAGCACCATGCTCATGAGTCAACGTGCTCCAGGAAATTCCAAAAGTCAGCAAGGGCTTGATCACTATTGGGCCCAGATTGCTTCACTTAATCCCTTTTTTTTTGTTCATCCCTTTTTCTTTTTGTTTTATATTTCAATTTTGTTTGTTTACTAATTAATTTTTTCTAATTATCACTAAACTAACATAATTAACTTTTCCCATAAAAAATCAAAAAAGAACTAATATTATTATTATTATTAATTTCATGTTATTTTTGTAAGTAAATACTAATAAATTGAATTAGTTTTAATTAGGCAACTTTAACTTTTTTTTCTTAATAACTAAAATAAATTTAGAATTAGGTTTTTATTAACTTTTAATTTTATTTCCTTTTATTTTATTTCATTAAAAACATAAAAATACAAAAACATTTTTCTTTTAATAAATTAATTAATTAGTTATTAATTTTAATTTCATTTAATCACAAAAAAGGACAAAAAAAATTCATTTCTTTTCTTAAAAGGGTCAAAACCCTTAGGACGTTCCCGATTAAATTTCTTCTCGCGCGCATCTATTTATTTTGATTATTTATGTAACTGTCTCCAGATATGTAATAGTTAAATAGGAATTTTACCGCTTTATTTAATTTCTCGCACCTTATTTTACAAAACGGGTCTTTGTTTTTTTGGCGATGTATAGACCCGCGCCTTGTAATAGTTAGATTTACCTTTCCGCAATTTATTTTCCGCACTCCTAACTGTTAAAAAATGCATGAAAGAATGTATGTAAATAAAACCAATCCGTAGCTCACAAATAACATGTACAAAGACAATTAACTGAAAACAACACACAAAGCACATGCCACTTCTAGGGTACGCCTCACTGGTTGCCTCGAACGTGGTCATCAAGTATAGGGTGTCTTAGAGGTCGCCCTTCTGTCTAAAAGATCCAGTCTCCTCGAAACGGTTGCCTCGGATAAAGAAAAAAGGGATCTAGGACACTAGGGTTACTTCTAAGGTGTCCTACCATTGCTTCGGTGACCACACTGTCCCGATAATTAAATTGACCCGAACACCTCCAACAATGGTGTTACCTACCTCTCAATGGTGGGATAGCACTATCTAAAGGACTCTTACACAGCTTAATTCCTTAGAGTGGGTAGATTCTCTTAAGTACTTGCTCTTTTCAAAACAAACAAAAACATCTTTTCACACCTCACACTTTCTAAAAGTTTTCAAACAAATTTTTCATACACTCTTGAGGACTGATACAAGAGTTACTTATAAATTTTCCAAACGAAACTTTTTTCAAAACCCACACACACTTGAAAAGCAAACAAATTTTGAAAACATAAGAGCAAGTACCTAAGAGCCCATGGATAACCATGGATAGAAAGGGTGCTAACACCTTCCCTTTCTATAAATCTACCTCCCGAACCGAGAAACATTCTCGAATAAGGAATTTTGCTGTGCTTTTGTCCTTTCCATGTTGGAGAACATAAAAGACGGTGGCGACTCTTGCTTACCGCGACATTTCGCGAAACCAGCTTAAAAAACAGTCAGTTCTATTTCCACCGATCACACATTGGTTTTCATTTATCATGCGTATATAAGATTTTGGAAATGCACAGGGGCTATACCTACGCTTGATGTTCGTAGGTAAAAGTCTTTTATCTAAAACGACGGAAGCAACAAAGTAGACAATGGCGTGGCCGTGTGTGAGTGGCTTGTTTAAATTTATGCGTGTTTTGGGAGGCGTGGCACATTATTTGTATTATATTTTATTTGTTTCGTTATTATTACAACTAACATGCTAGGGCAGATGGTGAGATTGTTGGCCTTTGATGAACACGTCCTGGGTTCGATCCCAGGCGTGTGTATTTTATTTTCTCAACATTTTCAGGGCAATCCAGTGTATCACATGGCAAGGGATCCATCATGTACCATCCAGATCTGATAGTTCAATCCACCAAGGCTTCAGATCCAAGGCTTTCTCCCTGAAGGTCCACCATGCGCCTGAGTCAAGCTTGCACATAGGATTGGGAAAAGTCAATAAGGCCTGGACTTGTTGGGCTTAGATTTGCAAACAACACCCCTCCTTTTTTGATAAAAGCTATCGGGCCCATTCTTTTTTTCTTTCCTCTAATTTATTTCTTTTATTTAGTTTAATTAGCTTATTTATTTTTAACAAAATTAATTTCTTTTTTTCACAAAAAATCATAAAATCAAGAGTTTCACAAAAAATTTAGAATTAGGTTTTTATTTTATCAAATTTAATATAATTTTGTTTGATTTAATTTAGGGAAATTCTGATCTTTTTTTAATTAAAACCAATTAGAAAAAATTAGGGTTAAACTTGTGATTTATATTTTTATTTCTTTCTCAAAAAATGAAAAATACAAAAATAGGTTAATTTAATTATTTTTCTTAAATTAAAATTAATTAAGTTATTAGGTTTTATTATCATTATTCAATTGAGCTTTATTTTCTCAAATAACACAAAAACGACAAAAAATAATTTTCCTTTTAACTACAATTAGGTATGGTTAGGGTCAAAACCCTAATTATTTTGCATTCGATTTATCGCGCGTGTCTATTATTTTTTGCAATATTGATGTAACTGTCCACGGTATGTAATGTTTTAAATTAGGATTTTCTTTATTTATCGTCTTTTACGGGTTTTTTTGGCTATGTAATTAATCCCTACCCCGAAGCCTTGTAATAGCGTAGGTTTTATTTTCTCGCATTTTAATTCTCGCAAATATTAACTGTTTAGATGTATGTTGATAGGATTGTATGACAAGATTGCATGATAATTTAAAACGGCTAGAAAACCCTAATGTGCAAATATAATAACTGAAATCAAATCACTCGCACATGTGCACTCTTAGGGTATACTCTCACTTCGGTTGCCTTCGGTAAACGATCATTAAGTATAGGGTGCCTTAGTGGTTGCCCTCCTGCCTAACAAAGATCAAAAGTCCCGTTCAGAAATGTTACCTCGGAAATATTGCTTCAAATATGATTTTAAGACTCTAGGGTTATTAGTAAGACGTCCTAATATTGCTTTAGTGATCGTACGTCCCTTTCGAATTGACCCTTACAACTCCAACGACGGTGCTTCCTATTTCTCAATAGTAGGATAGTGTTGTCTAAAGGAAACAAGAATATAAACAATCTTTTTTCGAGTAGGTAGATGCTAGTAGGTACTTGCTCAAAATCAATCATTTTCACACAAACACTTTTCAAACAAAGTTTTCGAAAACAACTTCGTAACACTCTTGAGGACAGAAACAAGGGTTAAAACAAAGTAAAACAAAACTTTTCAAAATAAAGCACACACAAGCAATTTTCAAAATGAGCAAGTACCTAAGAGCCCATGGAAAACCATGGATGGAAAGGGTGCTAACACCTTCCCTTTCTATAATCCACCCCCCGTACTCAAAAATCTCGAAAAAGGATTTTTTCTGTGCTTTTTTTCTTTCCAGTTGTATAAAATAAAAGTCAGTGGCGACTCTTGCTTACCGCGACATTTTGCGAATACAAAAACACAAAACGCAAACCAGCATTTTCAAAACAGTCGGTTCTTCCACCATATCACACCTCCAAAATTCCCCAGATTTCCTATAGCTTACTTCGCTTTGGCTTGGTATCCACCTTATCTTAACTGGTTAAGTGTGAAGGGGGATTTTAAAGCCATGAAACAAGATGCTCTATGTTGTACCCCAAAATTTGCCCTCGCGCTTTTCCACAAGAAATCTCGGCTTCAAACATTTCCTGACTTCTCAAACTGGCTCAAGAATCGGACAAACGGACTTTTCTTGACAGTCAAGCAAAACTAGGGTTTTACTGATTTTCAGAGCTCTGAATTGTTTCATACAGTGGGCTTAGGGTTTGATTGATTTTTTGGTTCAATTTTGATCAAGCAAACGTGATTTGGCATTTAATCGGGAATTAGGGTTTTATGGGCATATTCTCAGAAGAATTTGAATTCCACAGCACTTTGCGGGTTATTTCAAGATTCGGATTAAAATTCGCGTTATCTTGGTTTAATCAGTAAAAGAGACAGTGGTTTGAATTCAGTACGTTTTGATTGGGCCAGTCAGATACAAGATGCAGTATTGGATTCACAGTGTTCATGTGTTTGATCAGTCTATCTGGGCTAATTGCTGCTTTGCTTTGGATGTTGGATAAGACAGGTTTATTGGATCAATGTTGTTTTTATTTTAGTTATTTATTATTCTAAAATTAAATGATTGAATTTATTTTTCAATTGTTTTAATTCTAAGAATTTTAAATAAATAAATAAACAATAAAGAAAGTTAGAACCAATTGGATAATTTGATTTTTATTGATATTCGAATTAGTTGTACAAATTGTTGTTACAAACAATAATTTACATTTAATTTAAATATTACATAGAATGAAAAACTATCCTATTTTCTAAATATTCTTCGTTCTTCATTCCGCTCCGGTATTCCGTTTTTCATCTGCAAAAAGAAACAAGAAAAGTCAGAAAGCATTAAATTGGAAAAGACAGTTAAAAGTTGCTCATCATTAGGGGCCACTGACTGGGATCAGTTGCCCTCTCTGCAAATCACGGGATTTCTCCCGGTTCACAGAGAGGGAAGATTTTCATTTCATGAAATGCAAATGCCTAAGTTATAAAATTCAAGCTACATAAGAATCTCAATTTCCCATTCAAAACCATATAGTTCAAATCCAAACTGAAAAATCCAATCCAAACTGTCTATCCAAAAGCAAAGGCTACTGTCAGAATGCCAAAAATATCAAAGAAATCAAAATAGTACAAGTTGCTATCAAAGCCTACAAGCTGTCAAAAAGGGACCTTTGCCAAGATATCAAGGAAAAGAGCAAGGCGCAAAAGCTGAAGAAGAAATGCAGAAAGCATATCATGCAAGCAACAAACATCTTAATTCATCATTTCCCATAGTTAGCCCCTTCAGAAAAGTACAAATAATAATCATATAAAATTCTTAAATTGTACTGTAAAGAGAGAAGTAAAGAGAGATAAAGCAAACAGGGTTTAGGCATAGTTCAGGTTCAGCAGGCATAGACAGTAGAGGCAGAAAAGATATACAAAAAAAGAGGATAATTCGGCATTGTTCAAAAATTACACAGCATAGCCAGTTACCGAAATGGGAAAAATGCCAAGAAACCTTGTGAAACTATCCAGCAAACTTGGGTCAAAGAGAAGACCAAAGTTTTGAATAAGGATTGGGCGCCAAAAGAAAAAAGAGAAAAAATATATAGCAGTTCAAGGAGTAAGGAAAAGGGGGAAGAAATATATACAACTCAGTAGATTGCACAAAACTCTAGCTAACCAATATCAAAAAACCTGAACCTTGTCCAAAATCACCATATCCAAACCACACAGCATAACACCTCAAACCTGTCTAACCCCTAAACCATTAAACCTGCATCAGTAAACACCAGGAGCATACCCTGCATTAAGCATACAAACTGAGGAAGCAAAAAAGCCTCATGACTGTCATCAAACACCAATATCCTGCCTTAACCTTCAAAAACACACAAACCTGACAAACAAGATCAAAAGCCTCACTACCAAAGACTAATACCCTGTCATAAAGCCAAAATCTGTTAAACCTGAGCAGCCAAGCAAACATACGATCACTACTGTCCAGAATCACAAGACACATAACACATCTCATACTCAAACCATTACTGTCATACCAGTACCAAACCTCTCAAACAGGTACCAACAACCATACCCATCATCAAAAATGCAAGCAAGTGAGGCAACTAGAAGAAGGAGATAAAGCAATATCAACATAGGCAAAACCAACAAATCAAGGCATCACAGTAAGAAGAAGAAGATAAAGAGGTGAATCAAAGAAAAGAACTTCTCAGAACGCATCATCATCAAAGCCCTAACATAAGCCAAGAACGAAGTTACCAGGGTCATCAAGAAGCAAGCCAGCGTCTTCATCACCGAATCTTCGCCGCTCTGGCCTCCTGAGCGCTACTTCTCCACCTTCCCTCCTTCTCCAAGTCAGGTAGTCAGTTATTTCTCCCTCTTTCTTCTCCATCGCCTCCATAGCAATACAAACTTAAGAATCAAATTCGAATCAAATAATGCGTGCCATTCATAAAAGAGAAAAGAATCAGAAAACATCTAAAGCGAACCTTTCTGTATTGAGGCCTTTGAGCTCGAGCTGGAAGGAGGAGGAAATGTAGGGGTAGCGCTGGTGGCCTCGAAGCAAAGAGAAGCACTCAAGCCTAAACGGAGAAGACGAATTCAGTGAACACGGCGCCGCTGATTAGCCCTAACCCTCGTTCCACAAACAATGCCTAACCCTAATTTCGCCCTTGTTTGACACGGGCCTAACCCGTTCCTAATTCCTCTAAGCCCAATAGTATCACTAACAAACACTAACCCTTTCTTTTCTTTACTGTATATTTACTTCTTTTTCTTAACATTAACTTTTTTTTTATTTCTTTTCATAAACAATATTTCTTTTACTAACTTTATTCTATAAACAATGTTTTTATTCTTTGTAAAAATACTAACCTAAATAATAAAATACTTTTATCATGTAATTAAATTTGAAAGCATTTTCTTTTAATTAATACACTTTTGTATATAATAACAATAAAATATTTTTTATACATAATAAACTTAAAAAACATTTTTTTTAAAAACACATTTGTACATATTATACATTTTTCATACATAATTAAAATTAAACTTTTTTTTCTTAGTTAATGTACATTTTTGTACATAATAATTCAATACATCTTTTAATATTGAAATTCACAAACATTTTGACTAAAATACTTTTTTAATTAAAACTTAACATTCTAATCAAAACACTTCATTTTTCTTTTGTACATAAACATACAAAAATCAAAAATACATTTAAAAACATTTCTCTAGGTCAAACCCTAATACGACTCGATTTCATATTTCGCACCTGAACATAATTACACAACTCATATACATATACATCTCACATTTACACTTACACAATATATTACACTATACACATGTTTATCTTACATTTATATTTGATATTCATTTTGATCGCACATTCGATTTGGTTGTAAATACTATAAGTCTCATCCCCTTGTACATTTATACCCCCACTCCTGGATATTATTTTGTAATAGCGTAGATTTACATTCCGCAATTTACAGTTTTCCCATTATACCATGGTTAGACCTAGGGTTTGTATGTACCTAAAATCAAAACGCTAGATAACCTAATACAAGACAAATACATGTAATCAATACACAATCACACTTGCACCCCCTAGGGTAATCCCACATGTTGCCTTCCAAATGGGCCATGCTTGCACGTCGAGTATCTTTGGCAAAACGAATCAAATGATCATAAGTCCCTCGATGACGCTTTCGAAAGTCGCCTATCAAAATGATCAAGTCCCTTCAAGCAAATTGCCAAAGACACTTGGCACCATTGCATTCATGGTCCATACGATGACCCGCGCCCGTCCCGAATGAACTTCCTAAACGCAAGATTGTCTACCAATTTCAATGGTAGCACAAAACTGTTAAAAGGGGTTAAAACATGACAAAAACCTTTGAGTACAATAGGGTAGACAAAACTCTTAGTTACTTGAGATCAATTTACAAAAACGCTTGCCTACTTTTCAAAAATCACAATCCATAACACTTTCAAAAATCAAACTTTCCAAACCTTTGAAACATCTTTTCGAAAAGATATACGCCTTTGTAAAACATTCGAGTAAAGAATTATTACAAGGTTAGCCTAAAGACAAGGCATCTTCTTCAAAAACATTTTTCAAAAGCACCCACACACACCATTTTCAAAGCAATCGAAAAACAAGGCAAGTGATCTAAAAAACCAAGTAACTAGGAGCCCATGGATAACCATGGATGAAAAGGGTGCTAATACCTTCCCTTTTCATAATCTACCCCCCGAACCCACGAAATATCTCAAAAGGTTTTTGCTGTGCTTTTTTAACCTTTCCTTTAGGATAAAATAAAAAGTCGGTGGCGACTCTTGCTCAACCGCACAAGTGCGAATACGAACGCAAAACACTAGTCAGTTCTCCCACCGTATCACAGAACTGGCGACTCTGCTGGGGAAAATTTTAAAGTGGGGTTACCTTAGGGTTTAGATCACCTTTACTTTCAATTGATTGCTTTGTTTGCTTTACATTTATGGGCTTTGTATCGGAGTTTTATAGATCCTAACCCGGATCTGGAGAAACCTTTTTTAGGTAGCAACAAGGCTGTGAGGGAACTGTGCGGGGTATACCGACATGGTTGAAGCAGTCTGCTACGTTGATGTGGCACTTTGGTGTGTACCGGTAACCTTTGAGTCAATCAAGGAGAGTACGGGGCCTCCATGTGGTGTCGTAAAGCATCAACAGACCTTAGGAACCTTAATTGAACCATCTTGGCCTCTTTAGGGTAGTGAGATGACTACTTTGGTGTACTCCGAAGTCGGTTGATACTCGATACTACACTCAATTGAGGGTTGCTTTCCTGGAATATTTTGATCGCCAGTCAGTGGCTAAATCGAAACGATGAACAATGAAAGCGATCCAGTGATATTGGGACCTCTAGAACCCGGTTACTTTTGATAGGACAGGTTTTTAACCAACAAACGGAAAGAGGGTAGTACCCGAACCTCATGCAAGCCTAAACCTAAGGCCTTGTGTGCTTTGTGTGAATATTGTTTGCCTGTATATACATTTACTTACTTGTGCATACATGTACATAACATCATAACATCATACCATAGCATTTTAGCATTTTCAATAACCATTTCAAGGATCTCGAGGGTTCTTTTGATGCAGGGTTACGTTGAACCAGAGATCTATCAAGGGGCAAGAGGTTTCTCCTCTAACCAATCCAGTCAAAGTTCAAGTGCAACAACTTGAATCATAAGCTATGACCCACTCGGCATGGTGAGCTTGATTCTAGTGGAAAGACATCCACCAACACAAAGCTCTCCAAACAAAGGTCGAGAACAACAGCTTGAATCAGTGGCTATGACCCACTCGGCATGGTGAGCTTGATTCTAGTGGAAAGACATCCACCAACACAAAGCTCTCCAATCAAAGTTCAAGTACAACAACTTGAATCAGTGGCTATGACCCACTCGACATGGTGAGCTTGATTCTAGTGAAAGAACATCCACCGGTGAAAAGTCCTCCAATCCAAGAGCAAAGTTCAACCTCTAACATTCTCTTGTGTTTACCCCAAGAGATCCTTGAAAGCATACATCCACATGTCATGCATTTCATTTTAACAATCTTTTCTTTTCCAGGTTTCCTTACTCTCCTACTGTTTATTTCAGTAAGAGATGGCTCTAGAACAGACTCTCCAGGGCCTCCAAGCCCAAAGCGCTCAACTTCAAGAGATGTTCTTGAACCTATCCAAGGGGCAAGAAGAGGTCAAAACGCTCCTCGCCAGGGGCATGATTGTGGGAAGTCCTAGGAACGACAGAGGTGACCAGTGGGAGCTACACATTGAAGTAGCCATATTGAAAAGAGAGCTGGCGAGTCAGAGGGCTCTCATCCAAGACTTGGCTCAAAAACAAGAAAAGCTCGGGGTTCTCGTCAATCAACTGCTTCGGAACAACCAACTGGGGCAGACATCTAAGGTTGAAAAGCAAGTCACCACTCAACCTCCTTCCACTCAAGAGGACAAAGGGAAGGCTCCTTTGCATGCTTCCGGGTCACAAGCCCATCAACAACCTCGCCAGCATCAACAGGGAAATCGGCGCAAGCAAAATGTACCTGGGAGACATTTCTCTGAGACTGAGATACCATCGTCCTTCATACTGAAGCGCCTGTTGGAGGTCAACCTACTTACTCTAAAGGATCCTCCCCGGAATCCCAACACTTCCGCTCCTACCTATCATCCCAATAGGAGGTGTGCCTACCACTCCTATGGTCCTGGGCATGACACTGACGACTGTTGGGCCTTGAAGAACAAGATTCAAGATCTGATTGACATTGGGGTGCTGGAATTCATGCCAGACGGCGAGATGAAGATATTCCGTTAAAAGGGTCTCCGCTTGAAGTGACGAAGCTCGAGACTGAAAGACTTTTGCTTCTTTTTGAATTTTCAAAGTTGTAATTTCTTTTGCTGTCAAACAATTATCTGTTGATGTTAAACTCTGTTTTCATTAATGCATTGCATATGTTTGTCTTGAATTCATCCATTCGTTTCACTATTCTTATGCTTTTCTTTATGATATTTGACTCTTGATAAAAAGCTGCAAGCCTTTAGAGGGAGGATGACGAAACAATACCGTGATCTTATACAGTATGCTTTTGAACAGACCTTGCTGATGATGTACAGGCATTTCTTTTAATTCCCAAACACTGGAGTTATAAGGAAGTTAATCCCTAGTCAACCCCTTCGAGCCAAAGAAGTAGGAGTTTCCCGTTCTAAACAATCAAAACCTTTGATATAAACCTGGGGAAGGGTAGTATCTCAGTTAATTCAAAAGAAAATGCGCATTGAAGTCGCAAACTCTCAGTTCGTAATACAACGAACAACGCCAAAAAGGAAAGCGTTCCTTTGGAATCAAAAGACAAAGGTGGTTCCCTATCACATAGACAGTCAATCTCCCAAAAGAGAAAAGCCCACCAAGCCAAAACCTATAAAGGAGGCTTAAGAAAGCTGGGGCATCCCGCTGACAGTAATCCCGAAAACGGTAATAGTCAGGCAAAAGTTAGGGATAACAAATCAAAATCAAAATAGTGAGGTCATTACAAAATCCTCAACAACATGAAAAGTGTTGAAAAATAAAAAGGAGATGATGACTGTCTCCCAAATTCAAACTGGTGAACCATCACCCAAAAGTCGTTCCAAACTCAAAACAGAGTGCGACGCACAGATAACTGAGCTTAGGTTGAAGGACATCACGAAGAGCGGGTGGGTACAAATATACTTTGAGCCTTTATCCTTTGTTTCTTAAACCGTGAACCAGGCCACGTTACAACCCTTCAAAAGTCCTAATTGAAGCATGGGTTAGTTCGAAAGCATACTGTTACAAAAGGTATCCTGACTCCTGTAGGGCTTTGCACTAAATCGTGTGTCAGCTTGTCTTATGAAAAATTTTCTGCTAAAAACGCATTTTTCAAAACTTCGAGACAAACATAAACTTTGCATTATTCGAATATCGCTGTCTGCATTTAACCCCTCTTGTTTGACAGCGAAGAAGTTCATACAGCGAATGTTCGGAGGAACGAAAACTCTCTCAGTAAGTCAAAATCACTTCAAAAGGATGACACTTCCATCAAATCTCCTATCAACAAAGGGGCATGACATGTCACAATCTAATTAACCTGGGGCAGTCCAGTCAAGATCCAGCAGATCTTTCAAAAGTTCAGTTAACCTGGGGCAGTCCAGTCAAGATTTCAAGAAATCTCTCAATATGCAGAGTAATCTGATTCAAGATTCCTTCTTCACCACTTGGGGCATTCGAATGTCAGAAGTGTTCAAAACCGATGCAGTTTTGCGCAAGCTCATCATCAGGAAGCCCTACACCGGTTCCTCTTCAAGACTTCTGAAAACAGTTCATGGATTCTTCCCAAGTAACGGATGTTAATCTATCAGCTTGTTCAGATGCAACCTTTGAATTTAGTTTACGGACGCTTCCCAACAACGGATGCGACTCTATGGCTAATTCAGCTTCAAGATTTCTGAAAACAGTTCACGGGTTCTCCAAGTAAACGGATGTTAACCTATCACTTGTTCAGATTCTTCTCAAGACTTCTGAAAACAGTTCATGGATTCTTCCCAAGTAACGGATGTTAATCTATCAGCTTGTTCAGATGCACCTTTGAATTCAGAAGCCTCCCAACAACGGATGCTGCTCTTTACTGATTCAACTTCAAGATTTCTGAAAACAGTTCACGGGTTCTCCAAGTAAACGGATGTTAACCTATCACTTGTTCAGATTCTTCCCAAGACTTCTGAAAACAGTTCATGGATTCTTCCCAAGTAACGGATGTTAATCTATCAACTTGTTCAGATGCAACCTTTGAATTCAGTTTTCGGACGCTTCCCAACAACGGATGTTGTTCTATTGCTGATTCAACTTCAAGATTGCTGAAAACAGTTCACGGGTTCTCCAAGTAAACGGATGTTAACCTATCACTTGTTCAGATTCTTATCAAGACTTCTGAAAACAGTCCATGGATTCATCCCAACAACGGATGTTAATCTATCAACTTGTTCAGATGCAACCTTTGAATTTAGTTTTCGGACGCTTCCCAACAACGGATGTTGTTCTATTGCTGATTCAACTTCAAGATTTCTGAAAACAGTTTACGGATTCTTCCCAACAACGGACGCCAATCTACCGACTTGTTCAGATTCTTATCAAGACTTCTGAAAACAGTTCATGGATTCATCCCAACAACGGATGTTAATCTATCAACTTGTTCAGATGCAACCTTTGAATTCAGTTTTCGGACGCTTCCCAACAACGGATGTTGTTCTATTGCTGATTCAACTTCAAGATTGCTGAAAACAGTTCACGGGTTCTCCAAGTAAACGGATGTTAACCTATCACTTGTTCAGATTCTTCTCAAGACTTCTGAAAACAGTTCATGGATTCTTCCCAAGTAACGGATGTTAATCTATCAGCTTGTTCAGATGCACCTTTGAATTCAGAAGCCTCCCAACAACGGATGCTGCTCTTTACTGATTCAACTTCAAGATTTCTGAAAACAGTTCACGGGTTCTCCAAGTAAACGGATGTTAACCTATCACTTGTTCAGATTCTTCCCAAGACTTCTGAAAACAGTTCATGGATTCTTCCCAAGTAACGGATGTTAATCCATCAACTTGTTCAGATGCAACCTTTGAATTCAGTTTTCGGACGCTTCCCAACAACGGATGTTGTTCTATTGCTGATTCAACTTCAAGATTGCTGAAAACAGTTCACGGGTTCTCCAAGTAAACGGATGTTAACCTATCACTTGTTCAGATTCTTATCAAGACTTCTGAAAACAGTCCATGGATTCATCCCAACAACGGATGTTAATCTATCAACTTGTTCAGATGCAACCTTTGAATTTAGTTTTCGGACGCTTCCCAACAACGGATGTTGTTCTATTGCTAATTCAACTTCAAGATTTCTGAAAACAGTTTACGGATTCTTCCCAACAACGGACGCCAATCTACCGACTTGTTCAGATTCTTATCAAGACTTCTGAAAACAGTTCATGGATTCATCCCAACAACGGATGTTAATCTATCAACTTGTTCAGATGCAACCTTTGAATTCAGTTTTCGGACGCTTCCCAACAACGGATGTTGTTCTATTGCTGATTCAACTTCAAGATTGCTGAAAACAGTTCACGGGTTCTCCAAGTAAACGGATGTTAACCTATCACTTGTTCAGATTCTTATCAAGACTTCTGAAAACAGTTCATGGATTCATCCCAACAACGGATGTTAATCTATCAACTTGTTCAGATGCAACCTTTGAATTCAGTTTACGGACGCTTCCCAACAACGGATGTTGTTCTATTGCTGATTCAACTTCAAGATTGCTGAAAACAGTTCACGGGTTCTCCAAGTAAACGGATGTTAACCTATCGCTTGTTCAGATTCTTCTCAAAGCTAACCACCACGGAAGATCGCGCTCGCCAAAATTCTTCCTATCCCCAGCCAGGGAACTCCCTGGAATTCAATTCCCCTCAGAATTTAAGCTTCCTTCAATCCCCAGCGGAGTCAAACTTTTAAACCTTCTCCCCACAGAGTTTTGAGGAAGCAATTTTTGAGTTCCCCAGCGAAGTCTCCAGGGTTACCCCCCATCAAACCGAAGATTCTCAATCTGGTCTCCCCGACATGAGTCTACTAGTTGGAGCTCCCCAGTAGAGGTCATCAGGAATTCTCTTCCCCAGCAACAGCCAAGGATTTATTTTCCCCGGCAGCAGTCAAGATGCTTTTATCTTCAGCCATCTCGGAATCATGTATCCTTGGCAAGATTAGCTCATCAGTTTACATGCGCATCCATCACATTCATAAATATTGTTGTCACATACATTGCATCATGCATCATAACATTGCATACAACTAACCCTTTGCCTCTTCAGGTAAGATCGGTCGACAGACACAGATCATCTCCCGAGGTTCATCCAAAAATAGTTCAGATGTGACCCGGACACGGCAACGTTTTGATACTTATTCCAGGTTCATTCAGACGCATCAGCAGAAACCTTACACCGGTTCCTCTTCAACTTCTCAACTTCTGAAACAAGTCTACGGATTCTTCCCTACAACGGATGTCAATCTACCGATTTGTTCAGACTCTTCATAGCTTCTGAAACAGTTTACGGATTCTTCCCTACAACGGATGTCAATCTACCGATTTGTTCAGACTCTTCATAGCTTCTGAAACAGTTTACGGATTCTTCCCTACAACGGATGTCAATCTACCAACTGATTCAGACTCTTCACAATTTTTGAAAATAGGTTACGGACGCTTCCCAACAACGGATGCTGCTCCATTGCTTGTTCAGTCCCAACTCCTGAGGATAGTCTACAGATTCTCCAGACATGGACGTCAATCTGTTGCTTGTTCAGACCCCAATTCAGAGATATTCCAAAACAGGGATGCCCTTCTGACGCTTGTCCACTCACCATTGACGTACAGTTCAACATCACCATATGGCATCTGCAAGCCCATTCCCAGATGGCATCTCTAAGCCCATCCCCCGACAAATTCTCTCGCACCAGATGGCATCTTTAAGCCCATCACCAAATGGCATCTTTAAGCCCATTCACCTCCACCGTCACATCGACGAGCGCAAATTTTCTGGGCACATTAGTGTCCAATCTCCTTTTACCTTCAAGTCGCGAAAGGCAAACTTGCCAATCTAACTCTTCAGGTCAAAGAAGATTGAACAGGGGCAACTGTTGTACCCCAAAATTTGCCCTCGCGCTTTTCCACAAGAAATCTCGGCTTCAAACATTTCCTGACTTCTCAAACTGGCTCAAGAATCGGACAAACGGACTTTTCTTGACAGTCAAGCAAAACTAGGGTTTTACTGATTTTCAGAGCTCTGAATTGTTTCATACAGTGGGCTTAGGGTTTGATTGATTTTTTGGTTCAATTTTGATCAAGCAAACGTGATTTGGCATTTAATCGGGAATTAGGGTTTTATGGGCATATTCTCAGAAGAATTTGAATTCCACAGCACTTTGCGGTTTATTTCAAGATTCGGATTAAAATTCGCGTTATCTTGGTTTAATCAGTAAAAGAGACAGTGGTTTGAATTCAGTACGTTTTGATTGGGCCAGTCAGATACAAGATGCAGTATTGGATTCACAGTGTTCATGTGTTTGATCAGTCTATCTGGGCTAATTGCTGCTTTGCTTTGGATGTTGGATAAGACAGGTTTATTGGATCAATGTTGTTTTTATTTTAGTTATTTATTATTCTAAAATTAAATGATTGAATTTATTTTTCAATTGTTTTAATTCTAAGAATTTTAAATAAATAAATAAACAATAAAGAAAGTTAGAACCAATTGGATAATTTGATTTTTATTGATATTCGAATTAGTTGTACAAATTGTTGTTACAAACAATAATTTACATTTAATTTAAATATTACATAGAATGAAAAACTATCCTATTTTCTAAATATTCTTCGTTCTTCATTCCGCTCCGGTATTCCGTTTTTCATCTGCAAAAAGAAACAAGAAAAGTCAGAAAGCATTAAATTGGAAAAGACAGTTAAAAGTTGCTCATCATTAGGGGCCACTGACTGGGATCAGTTGCCCTCTCTGCAAATCACGGGATTTCTCCCGGTTCACAGAGAGGGAAGATTTTCATTTCATGAAATGCAAATGCCTAAGTTATAAAATTCAAGCTACATAAGAATCTCAATTTCCCATTCAAAACCATATAGTTCAAATCCAAACTGAAAAATCCAATCCAAACTGTCTATCCAAAAGCAAAGGCTACTGTCAGAATGCCAAAGATATCAAAGAAGTCAAAATAGTACAAGTTGCTATCAAAGCCTACAAGCTGTCAAAAAGGGACCTTTGCCAAGATATCAAGGAAAAGAGCAAGGCGCAAAAGCTGAAGAAGAAATGCAGAAAGCATATCATGCAAGCAACAAACATCTTAATTCATCATTTCCCATAGTTAGCCCCTTCAGAAAAGTACAAATAATAATCATATAAAATTCTTAAATTGTACTGTAAAGAGAGAAGTAAAGAGAGATAAAGCAAACAGGGTTTAGGCATAGTTCAGGTTCAGCAGGCATAGACAGTAGAGGCAGAAAAGATATACAAAAAAAGAGGATAATTCGGCATTGTTCAAAAATTACACAGCATAGCCAGTTACCGAAATGGGAAAAATGCCAAGAAACCTTGTGAAACTATCCAGCAAACTTGGGTCAAAGAGAAGACCAAAGTTTTGAATAAGGATTGGGCGCCAAAAGAAAAAAGAGAAAAAATATATAGCAGTTCAAGGAGTAAGGAAAAGGGGGAAGAAATATATACAACTCAGTAGATTGCACAAAACTCTAGCTAACCAATATCAAAAAACCTGAACCTTGTCCAAAATCACCATATCCAAACCACACAGCATAACACCTCAAACCTGTCTAACCCCTAAACCATTAAACCTGCATCAGTAAAAACCAGGAGCATACCCTGCATTAAGCATACAAACTGAGGAAGCAAAAAAGCCTCATGACTGTCATCAAACACCAATATCCTGCCTTAACCTTCAAAAACACACAAACCTGACAAACAAGATCAAAAGCCTCACTACCAAAGACTAATACCCTGTCATAAAGCCAAAATCTGTTAAACCTGAGCAGCCAAGCAAACATACGATCACTACTGTCCAGAATCACAAGACACATAACACATCTCATACTCAAACCATTACTGTCATACCAGTACCAAACCTCTCAAACAGGTACCAACAACCATACCCATCATCAAAAATGCAAGCAAGTGAGGCAACTAGAAGAAGGAGATAAAGCAATATCAACATAGGCAAAACCAACAAATCAAGGCATCACAGTAAGAAGAAGAAGATAAAGAGGTGAATCAAAGAAAAGAACTTCTCAGAACGCATCATCATCAAAGCCCTAACATAAGCCAAGAACGAAGTTACCAGGGTCATCAAGAAGCAAGCCAGCGTCTTCATCACCGAATCTTCGCCGCTCCGGCCTCCTGAGCGCTACTTCTCCACCTTCCCTCCTTCTCCAAGTCAGGTAGTCAGTTATTTCTCCCTCTTTCTTCTCCATCGCCTCCATAGCAATACAAACTTAAGAATCAAATTCGAATCAAATAATGCGTGCCATTCATAAAAGAGAAAAGAATCAGAAAACATCTAAAGCGAACCTTTCTGTATTGAGGCCTTTGAGCTCGAGCTGGAAGGAGGAGGAAATGTAGGGGTAGCGCTGGTGGCCTCGAAGCAAAGAGAAGCACTCAAGCCTAAACGGAGAAGACGAATTCAGTGAACACGGCGCCGCTGATTAGCCCTAACCCTCGTTCCACAAACAATGCCTAACCCTAATTTCGCCCTTGTTTGACACGGGCCTAACCCGTTCCTAATTCCTCTAAGCCCAATAGTATCACTAACAAACACTAACCCTTTCTTTTCTTTACTGTATATTTACTTCTTTTTCTTAACATTAACTTTTTTTTTATTTCTTTTCATAAACAATATTTCTTTTACTAACTTTATTCTATAAACAATGTTTTTATTCTTTGTAAAAATACTAACCTAAATAATAAAATACTTTTATCATGTAATTAAATTTGAAAGCATTTTCTTTTAATTAATACACTTTTGTATATAATAACAATAAAATATTTTTTATACATAATAAACTTAAAAAACATTTTTTTAAAAAACACATTTGTACATATTATACATTTTTCATACATAATTAAAATTAAACTTTTTTTTCTTAGTTAATGTACATTTTTGTACATAATAATTCAATACATCTTTTAATATTGAAATTCACAAACATTTTGACTAAAATACTTTTTTAATTAAAACTTAACATTCTAATCAAAACACTTCATTTTTCTTTTGTACATAAACATACAAAAATCAAAAATACATTTAAAAACATTTCTCTAGGTCAAACCCTAATACGACTCGATTTCATATTTCGCACCTGAACATAATTACACAACTCATATACATATACATCTCACATTTACACTTACACAATATATTACACTATACACATGTTTATCTTACATTTATATTTGATATTCATTTTGATCGCACATTCGATTTGGTTGTAAATACTATAAGTCTCATCCCCTTGTACATTTATACCCCCACTCCTGGATATTATTTTGTAATAGCGTAGATTTACATTCCGCAATTTACAGTTTTCCCATTATACCATGGTTAGACCTAGGGTTTGTATGTACCTAAAATCAAAACGCTAGATAACCTAATACAAGACAAATACATGTAATCAATACACAATCACACTTGCACCCCCTAGGGTAATCCCACATGTTGCCTTCCAAATGGGCCATGCTTGCACGTCGAGTATCTTTGGCAAAACGAATCAAATGATCATAAGTCCCTCGATGACGCTTTCGAAAGTCGCCTATCAAAATGATCAAGTCCCTTCAAGAAAATTGCCAAAGACACTTGGCACCATTGCATTCATGGTCCATACGATGACCCGCGCCCGTCCCGAATGAACTTCCTAAACGCAAGATTGTCTACCAATTTCAATGGTAGCACAAAACTGTTAAAAGGGGTTAAAACATGACAAAAACCTTTGAGTACAATAGGGTAGACAAAACTCTTAGTTACTTGAGATCAATTTACAAAAACGCTTGCCTACTTTTCAAAAATCACAATCCATAACACTTTCAAAAATCAAACTTTCCAAACCTTTGAAACATCTTTTCGAAAAGATATACGCCTTTGTAAAACATTCGAGTAAAGAATTATTACAAGGTTAGCCTAAAGACAAGGCATCTTCTTCAAAAACATTTTTCAAAAGCACCCACACACACCATTTTCAAAGCAATCGAAAAACAAGGCAAGTGATCTAAAAAACCAAGTAACTAGGAGCCCATGGATAACCATGGATGAAAAGGGTGCTAATACCTTCCCTTTTCATAATCTACCCCCCGAACCCACGAAATATCTCAAAAGGTTTTTGCTGTGCTTTTTTAACCTTTCCTTTAGGATAAAATAAAAAGTCGGTGGCGACTCTTGCTCAACCGCACAAGTGCGAATACGAACGCAAAACACTAGTCAGTTCTCCCACCGTATCACACTCTAAAACCCGAAAAACGAGTGGTTGCGACCAAGGACACTTTGTACAGTTTCAAAGGCTTCCTTCACTTGGATTTAAAACATGTCAGAATGGACACTTCAGAAAGTGAATGTGTGGAAACCAAGGACTCCTTGGCTACTCCGAATACATTTCTCTCTTCTTGAAATGATTCTAACCAAACATTTACTTTGCATCCATCGAACTCCTAAAATCTAAAAATCAAATCTCCCGAAGACACTTCCTCTTTGTACTGATGTAAGCATTAAGACTTTGTTCCTCTTGAAGTTTCCTTGTGAGTTCCAACACTTTCTTCTCACTTGCATAGAATTAGGTCTCAAAGATGTCTCGTTATTCCTTCATTTGAATCCGAGACCTTTGAAACTCTTCAAGATCAGTAGGCATACCGGGGTGGAGAATGGTATTGTAATTGCAAGCTTCTCAAGTCATATTTAAAGCATTTGTTTTGATGAAGACAACTTGGATTTCAACATTCAAAGGATGTGCAAAAAGCTTATCAACATCATATAAAAGTCTTGAAGATTATAGAAGAATTATTGAAGAATCATCAAATGTTAATATGGTATAAATAATTCTTAATCTTGAATATACATGTTCACAAAAATATGCATTCATCAACATATACATATCCCATAATTTTAACATCAAGAAAAACTTTGTTTGAAATATTTTTTTCAAAAAGTATTTTTGAAAATAACCCTTTAGGAACCGGTTCCTCCCTAACAGGGAATCGGGTTCCAGACTTTCTCAAAAAACATGTCCCTGGTTTTTGTACCAGGAACCGGGTTGTACCAATAGGGGAACCGGTTCCTGCGTAATATTTTTTGAAATCTGACTTATAACGTTCACTAAGAACCGGGTTCTGTCAGTGTCGGAACCGGTTCCCAGCGAACCAGTGCAGCTTTTCTTTTGGTTTTTGAACATTTTTCAAGTGGTATCTTTTCATGAATGCATTGCAACTTTTCATATGAATTGGCATGAATGAAGAGGTTCTTGTAACTTTATAAAATGCTGCAGATTTTCTTATTTAAAAAAAAAAAGAATGCTTCAATTTTCAAATTAACAAATATACTTCTTCAATAAACAATTTTTCATCATTCACATTTGAATTCATACTTTCATGTGTTCATAAAATTTTGTGAAACTTGCCATATACACTTTCATTAAATCATTACAAGTTTCATACATTGTGAACATTTATATACATTGCTTGAGAATTGTTTTTATCTTGAAGAAGAAGATCAATTGAAGATTGATAAAGCTCTCCACATATTTCAAATCAATCATTGTATTACTTAAAGAATTTATTCCCTTACTATCCAGGATTGTTGGAAGTAAGTGTTGTGATTTGAAGAGGATTGTTCTTCATTCACATTAGTGTTTGTTTGGTCTTAAAGGTGTTAAGAACCTTTGATCACCCTATAGGTTAGATAGTAAGCATAGGCTGTACAATCATTCTAACTATAGTGAAATCTCTTTCGTGTTGGAAAGGGGACTGGAGTACTCTCGGATTGTGAGGGGAACCAGGATATATCACTGTGTTCTTTACTTTTCCGCATTTATCGCTTTCATCACCTTAATCAGGAAAAGATAAAGATATAATCAAAACCTTCAAACACTTAACCAAAAAGTTCTATAAATATTCTCATAAAACCAAATAAATTTTATAAGACCTAATTCACCCCCCCCCCCCCCTCTTAGGCACTCTGAGACTTACAATTGGTATCAGAGCAAGTTATAGGTAACTTGTTCCTAAAGATCCAGAATGGCTTCCGCAAATCCAAATCAAAATTCGATTTTCAAAGATGGTGGTAGTAACAACAAGCCTTCACTGTTTTGTGGTGAATACTTCGACTTTTGGAAAATTCGCATGAAGGCTCATCTTGAAGCGCAAGGAGAAGAAATATGGAATGCTGTTGAGAATGGTCCATTTACTCCGGTGTGTGTTGTCAATGGTGTTGGGTCATCAAAGCCTAAAGCATCATGGGATGACGATGACAAGAAAAAAGTTCTCTTTGACAAAAAGGCAATCAATATTCTCCAAAGTGCTCTTAGTATGGATGAATTTTTCCGAGTATCGGCATGTACAACGGCAAAGGAAATTTGGGACACTCTTGTAGAAACTCATGAAGGAACCGCCGAAGTAAAAAGGTCTAGATTGAACACTTTGAGTCAAGAATATGAATTATTCAGAATGTTTCCCGGATAATCCATCCTTGACTTGCAAAAGAGATTCGTTCACTTGACAAACCATTTGAAGGCACTTGGTAAAACTTTAACAAACGATGAATTAAATCTTAAAGTGCTTAGATCATTAACAAGGGAATGGCAACCAAAAGTGACGGCAATATCCGAAAAGAAAAGCCTAGCAACTATGACTTCCGCAACACTTTTTGGAAAGCTTCAAGAATATGAGACGGAACTTGGAAGACTTGAAAAACATGAGAATAATGAGAAGAAATCCAAAGGCATTGCTTTGAAAGTTGATTCAAAAGAAAGTCAATATAAAGATGCATCGGAGGAAGATGAAAATCTCTTGCTTCTTGTAAAAAGGTTAGGAAAATATTTTGGTCATAAAAATAATCTTCATAATGCTAACTTTGTCAAAAGAAAGAAATTCTATAAGCATAAAGACAAAGAAGCCTCCACATCAACACAAGATGTCACATGCTATGAATGTGGAAAGCAAGGTCACATAAAGCCGGATTGTCCAAAACTCTCCAAGAAAAATGGATTCAAAGGCAAAAAGGAGTTCAAGAACAAAAAGGCTTATGTTGCATGGGAAGATAATGAGATAAGTTCTTCATCCGATTCGGAAAGCGACGAATGTGCAAATCTAGCATTGATGGCTTCACATCACTTCGACGATGAAGAAGAGGTTAGTAATGAATTTAATCTTTTTGATGATGATGTTCAAGGTGTTATTGATGAACTCTTGGAAGAATGCAAAAGTTTATACAAAAAGGTGTCAAATCAAGAAAAAGAACTATTAATTTGTCTAGAAAAAATTGACACCATGACTAAAGATTTTGATCTTCAAAAACAAAATTTTATTAAAGAAAAGGAAAACTTTGCATGCTCCAAGTGTGAATCAAATGTCTTTCAAATTGTTCAATTGAAAAGAGTCATTGAACGATATGAAAAAGGACAAATAGGATTGGAAGGATTACTAAGCCAACAACGTTATCCAAATGATAAAAGAGGTCTTGGTTATGTGAATACTAAGAAACCAAGTAACAATCCCACTGTTTTTGTAAAGGCTAGTAATAGTTCCAATCCCAAGAAAGTAGAAAAGAAGCAAGTTGTTCATAATCATCAAAAGAAAATGGCTAATGTATCGAAAAAGAAAACATTTCCTAAAAAGAAATCTTATCCTTCTAGATATAGAAGTAACTTTGAACCTACTTGTTTTTATTGTGGTATTAAAGGCCATACACCTAATGCTTGCTATGTTATAAACTTTAGTATAGCAAGTTGGCATTATGTGTGGATGAAAAAGGGAACTAACTATGAAGGACCCAAGGCAACTTGGGTACCTAACAAAGAATAATTTGTTTTTGTAGGTATGCTTGAAATCCACATCAAATGTTTGGTATCTTGATAGTGGATGTTCAAAGCATATGACAGGAGATGTACACCAATTTTCATATCTAGTACATAAAGCCAAAGGGTATGTCACCTATGGAGACAACACCAAAGGAAAGATTCTTGGCGTTGGAATAGTTGGCACACCTCCATCCATTCAAATTGAGGATGTTCTCTATGTTGAAGGATTAAAGCATAATCTTCTTAGCATAAGTCAACTTTGCGATAGAGGGTTCAAGATCAAATTCAACAAAGATGAATGCCTTATTATGGATGAGGCAACCAATGAGGTAAAACTCAAAGGTATAAGAACTAACAATATTTTTATGATTACTCTAGATGATTTGTCTATGAAGGTACAATGTCTTATGGTAAACAACAATGATGCTTGGTTATGGCACAAGAGGATTGCTCACATTCACATGGAGCACTTGAACAAATTGATTAAGCATGACTTAGTTATTGGTCTACCAAAGATGAAGTTCATCAAAGACAAATTATTTAGCGCTTGCCAAAAGGGCAAACAGACCAAAACAACTTTCAAATCTAAGAATGTGGTGTCTACTACAAGGCCACTACAATTGTTACACATGGATCTCTTTGGTCCATCAAGAACAAAAAGCTTCGTAGGTAATGTATACGCATTGGTTATTATTGATGATTTTTCTAGATATTCTTGGACTTTGTTTCTTGTGCAGAAAAGTGATGCTTTTAAAGCTTTTAAGAAGTATGCTAATCAAATCCAAAATGAAAAACACTAAAGATTGTATCCATAAGAAGTGATCATGGTGGAGAATTCTAAAATGCACAATTTGAAGAATTTTGTGAAGAACATGGTATCTCTCATAATTTTTCAGCACCAAGAACTCCACAACAAAATGGAGTAGTTGAAAGAAAGAATAGGTTTCTAGTGGAACTTGCAAGAACAATGCTTAGTGATGCAAATCTTCCTAAATATTTTTGGGCGGATGCAGTTAGTACGGCTTGTTATGTTGGAAATTGAGTTATCATTAAACCTATAATAAAGAAGACTCCATATGAACTCTTCAAAGGAAGAAATCCAAACATTGCTCACTTTCACATTTTTGGATGCAAGTGCTTTATTCTTAACAATGACAAAGACAATCTCGGTAAGTTCGACGAGAAATCCGACGAAGGTATATTTCTTGGTTATTCGCTTTCTAGTAAAGCATATAGAATTTATAATAAAAGAACTTTAACTATTGAAGAATCTATGCATGTATCTTTTGATGAAACTAACCCCTCCAAGGAGGAAGTAGTTGTTTGTGATGATGATGATCCTATAGATTTACCCCTGGAAGATCTTTCAATTGATCAAATTGAGAAATCACCGGAAAATTCAGAAAACATTGTTCAACAAGATTCAAACATCAATGATCTACCAAAAGAATGGAGAACTCATAGAGACCATCCTATTGACAAAATTATTGGTGACATTAGCCAAGGAGTATCAACAAGATTGAATCTAAAAGATGCTTGCTTAAACATGGTGTTTGTTTCTCAAATTGAACCTACCAAAGTTGATGAAGCCTTAGGAGATGATCAATGGATTATTGCTATGCAGGAAGAATTAAATCAATTCGAGAGAAATCAAGTTTGGGAGCTTGTTCCTAGACCAAGTGGTAAACACATCATAGGTACCCGATGGGTGTTTAAGAACAAACTTGATGAGAATGGTCTAATTGTTAGAAACAAAGCAAGGTTGGTTGCCCAAGGTTACAATCAAGAGGAAGGAATCGACTTTGAAGAAACATTTTCTCCGGTTGCAAGGTTAGAAGCTATACGTCTTTTACTTGCTTATGCTTGTTCATTAAATTTTCAGCTTTTTCAAATGGACGTCAAAAGCGCATTCTTGAATGGATACATCAATGAAGAAGTCTATGTCAAACAACCTCCGGGATTTGAAGACTTCAAACATCCTACACATGTATTTAAGTTGAGAAAGGCTCTTTATGGCTTAAAGCAAGCACCAAGAGCATGGTATGATAGACTTAGCAATTTTTTATGTGAAAAAGGTTTCGAAAAGGGTAAGGTTGATAAAACTTTGTTCATTAAGAAAATCTAAAGTAACACTTTATTGATTCAAGTCTATGTTGATGATATCATTTTTGGATCAACTAACAAAGAAATGTGTGAGGAATTCTCATTGATGATGTAAGGAGAATTCGAGATGTCTATGATGGGAAAGATGAACTACTTTCTTGGACTACAAATTAAGCAACTAGAAGATGGAATCTTCATCAATCAATCTAAGTATTGCAAAGAACTATTGAAAAAGTTTGATATGGAACATTGTAAAGCAATGAATACTCCAATGGGCTCCGGTACATATGTTGATCAAGATGAATCCGGTACTCCAATTGATATTACAAAATACAGAGGTATGATTGGCTCTTTATTGTATTTGTCAGCAAGCCGTCCTGACATCATGTTTAGTGTTTGTCTTTGCGCTCGCTTTCAAGCAAATCCAAAGGAATTACACCTCATGGCAGTTAAAAGGATCATGAAGTATCTAAGAGGAACAACCAATGTCGGCTTATGGTATCCAAAAGGTAGTATTTGCACTTTAATTGGTTATTCTGACGCGGATTATGCAGGTTGTAAAACTGATCGTAAAAGCACAAGTGGCACTTGTCACATTATTGGAAATGCATTAGTATCATGGGCTTGTAAAAAGCAAGCATGTGTTGCTCTTAGCACGGCCGAAGCAGAATACATAGCAGCAGGTAGTTGTTGTGCACAAATTCTTTGGCTCAAGCAACAACTCTGTGATTACGGACTTGATCTCGGATGCATTCCTCTTCGATGCGACAATACAAGTGCTATCAATATTACAAAGAATCCGGTCATGCATTCAAGAACCAAACATATAGATATTCGACATCATTTTCTCCGTGATCATGTTCTTAAAGGAGATGTCGAAGTCACTTTTGTGGATACTCATAACCAACTCGCAGATATCTTCATAAAACTGCTTGCTCGAGAACCTTTCTTCAAAATCCGAAGAGAAATTGGTATTTTGGATGAAGGTGATATCTAAAGGTTTCTCATAAGGTGCACGTCTTAATTCTTCAACAAGAATTTTTATGTTTCAGTACACTCTGCTTCTACTCCTTCTTTTATATGTTTTTATCGTCTTATTTTTAAATATGTATTTGTTTCACTCTTTTTCCCCATCCTTTTTGATGTTAACAAAGGGGGAGAAGAATATGCATATGTGTTGTTTTGTTTTCAAAGAAATTGCAGGCCCAAATATCTATTATACTCACTCCAAAATTCAAGTAATCATGGACTTAGGGGGAGCATACAATTTAGGGGGAGCCTTGCATTTGCTCAACATATTTTCTACTCAAAACAACATAAACAATTCAAGAATCATTTTCAAGACTTGGTTGTCATCATCAAAAAGGGGGAGAATGTAATTGCAAGCTTCTCAAGTCATATTTAAAGCATTTGTTTTGATGAAGACAACATGGATATCAACATTCAAAGGATGTGCAAAAAGCTTATCAACATCATATAAAAGTCTTGAAGATTATAGAAGAATTATTGAAGAATCATCAAATGTCAATATGGTATAAATAATTCTTAATCTTGAATATACATGTTCACAAAAATATGCATTCATCAACATATACATATCCCATAATTTTAACATCAAGAAAAACTTTATTTGAAATATTTTTTCAAAAAGTATTTTTGAAAATAACCCTTTAGGAACTGGTTCCTCCCTAACAGGGAACCGAGTTCCAGACTTTCTCAAAAAACATGTCCCTGGTTTTTGTACCAGGAACCGGGTTGTACCAATAGGGGAACCGGTTCCTGCGTAATATATTTTGAAATCTGACTTATAACGTTCACTAAGAACCGGGTTCTGTCAGTGTCGGAACCGGTTCCTAGCGAACCAGTGCAGCTTTTCTTTTAGTTTTTGGACATTTTTCAAGTGGTATCTTTTCATGAATGCATTGCAACTTTTCATATGAATTGGCATGAATGAAGAGGTTCTTGTGACTTTATAAAATGCTGCAGATTTTCTTATTTAAAAAAAAAAGAATGCTTCAATTTTCAAATTAACAAATATACTTCTTCAATAAACAATTTTTCATCATTCACATTTGAATTCATACTTTCATGTGTTCATAAAATTTTGTGAAACTTGCCATATACACTTTCATTAAATCATTACAAGTTTCATACATTGTGAACATTTATATACATTGCTTGAGAATTGTTTTTATCTTGAAGAAGAAGATCAATTGAAGATTGATAAAGCTCTCCACATATTTCAAATCAATCATTGTATTACTTAAAGAATTTATTCCCTTACTATCCAGGATTGTTGGAAGTAAGTGTTGTAATTTGAAGAGGATTGTTCTTCATTCACATTAGTGTTTGTTTGGTCTTAAAGGTGTTAAGAACCTTTGATCACCCTATAGGTTATATAGTAAGCATAGGTTGTACAATCATTCTAACTATAGTGAAATCTCTTTCGTGTTGGAAAGGGGACTAGAGTACTCTCGAATTGTGAGGGGAACCAGGATATATCATCGTGTTCTTTACTTTTCCGCATTTATCGCTTTCATCACCTTAATCAGGAAAAGATAAAGATATAATCAAAACCTTCAAACACTTAACCAAAAAGTTCTACAAATATTCTCATAAAACCGAATAAATTTTATAAGACCTAATTCACCCCCCCCCCCCCTTCTCTTAGGCACTCTGAGACTTACAGGTATAAGGAACGCCCCCCTTAACAACAGGCTACACGACTATTGGGAGGATGGCTGGATATGGCATCATGAGACTCTTAGCACGAGCTTGTACCCATTTGAGATATGGCTCAAGAGGGATGGAATTCTTATGCCCCAAAGTATTGCTATCCATCTTTCTTACCATGCCCCAAGCATGTACGAACCTTTGATGATAACCTTGGACATCGTTCTCGTAGTCGAATATGATACCTTGAATGAATGCGCCGTAAGGACCATCCCTTCGAGCATAGCCAGAATGTCATAGAGCCAAATAAGGGTTATAAGTAATAACTCCCATAATTAATAAGAGTGGAACATTAGGGAATTCCCCACAACGGTAAATGATAGTAATGCCCTCTTGAGATCGAGAGCACTAATGGATATTTGTATGAGAAAGTAACCTTTGCGACCACCTCAAACCCTGCTCATTCTTCAAGACTGGTCAAGGAAGGTGTGAAATAAACCACCTAGACAGCAAAGGAAAGCAACACATAAGAGTCCCTCGCTTCTTTATGGTGTGAGTATGAAGAGAGTGCAAGATGTCTCCAAGCAATGTAGGCACTGGGTTACGTGTAAGGAAAATTTTGACAGCATTGACATCAATAAGTTGGTCAGGGTTAGGAAAAATCACCAACCATAGATTAGAAGAGCCGGGATCTCCTCAAAAGCTTGTAAATCCAAATTATCCCAAAATAGTCAAGCCTTCTCCATCAGGAATTTATCCAAAAAGCCTTTGACCCCATTTCATGTCACCCAATTATCTATAATGTTAGAATTCTTCAGATGTAAGGCCTTGGCAATAACTTCGGGTCTTGGAGTTTCCTCTAAATCGGTGAAGGGTATTTGATCAAGAACGGACACTCCTAGTAGTTGAGAGAATTCTTCCATTGTAGGAACCAATTGGTAATCGGGGAAGGTGAAACAATGATGTACAGGGTCAAAGAATTGGAAGAGAACCCTTATCATGTCTTCTTCGAGGCTTGAGGTAACCAAATTAAGAAGTCAACCATATCTTTTGGTGAACAAAGAATTTTTAGGAACCCTTGAAGCTAACTCGTTGAATTGAGGAGGCACTCTTATGAGGCTGATTCATATGGTATTTTTGTAGGAGGAAGCCAGAGTCTGCAAAACAGAACAAAGATAAATTCCCTGGTCCTTGAAATGGTTAGGAAATGGTTTGAATGTTATGATGCATTATGTTATGTTCAAACAATTTAATCACACACAAAAAAAATACAAGGTCTTAGGTTAAAGCTTACATGGAGTTTATAGGTAAGTACCCTCTTGAAGTTTAGTTGGTTCAACCTGTCTTAAAGAACGTAACTGGGTTCTAAAGGATCTCAATGTCACTGATCTTTCTTTCGGGAATTGTTCAGCTCAAGCTTCTTTATTAGCGACCGAAATATCCCGAAAGTCCGACCTCAATGAGTGTAGCATCAAGTATCAACCAACTTTAGTCTTGCAACAAATCCGACTATCTCACTACTTTCTAATGGCCAAGTTGTTTAACTAAGGTTCTACGGTCAGTTAGTGCCTTATGACACCATACAGCGGCCTTGTATTCTCCTCGACTGGACTCAAGGGATACTGGTACCAACAAACGTGTCACACTAACGTAGACATTGTTTTAACCATGTTGGTATTACACCGCATAGTCCACACAATCTATTGCTACTTACCTAATATGACCCAGATTCGGGTATAGGATCTATACATGAAATACCCAAACATAACCCGAAATGTAAAGCAAGCAGGTCAAACAAGTTAAGCATTTTAAATATGATCTAGCTCTATGGTAACCCCACTTTTATTTTTTCTTCCCCAGCAGAGTCACCAGATCTATAATACAGTGGGAGAATTGACTATACTGGTTTTTCATTTTATCGCAAATGTTGCAGTTAGCAAGAGTCGCCACTGACTTTTCTTTTATCCAACAAAGGAAAGGGTGAAAAGAATAGGAAAGACCTTTTTAAAGATTTTGACTTCAGGGGGTAGGTTATGGAAAGGGAAGGTGTTAGCACCCTTTCCATCTATAGTTATCTACGGGCTCTTAGTTGCTAGCTCACATTTGAAAATGCTTTTTGTGTAAGTGTATTTTGAAATATTTTTTTTGAAAAGACGCCTTAGTGCGGCGAACTTTGTAATGTTTCTCTTATCGTTGAGAACGTATACAAAGTGTTTCTTGTCTTTGAAAATATTTAGAAAAGCATTTGCGTATGTGAGAAAAATTGTTTTGTTTGTTTTTGTGAACAAGCAACTATAAGCGGTCTACCTACTCGAACGGTCTTTGTTCTTTTCATCTTTTCTTTTAGACAGTGTTATCCTACTATTAGTCAGTAGGTAGCCCTATCGTTGGATGTTTGAGTGATAGGCGAGGGTCATCGTACAATCATAAAGGTAACTTGTAGGACATTTTAGCAATTTATCATAAGAGACTAGATCATTTACCGAAAGGCAACATCATAGGGTCATCGAGGGACTATGATCTTTTTTACTGAGGGTCTTTGCTAAAGCGTCCCATGTTTGAGGGACATGACTAATGTTTATCCGAGACAACAAGTGGAGGTACCATAGAGGTGCGCGTGTGAGAATGTGTTGTGTTTCAGTTATTTATCTTTAAACATTTAGGTTTTCTACCGTTTATTTTTAGTCTTTCCATACAAGCCTATTAGCATACATCTAACAGTTAAATAAATATATATACAGAAAATAAAAGTGTGAGAATTTAAGCTACGCTATTACAATGCTTCGAAATGGGGGAATTACAAACCAAAAATGGGGGATAAGAAAATGTAAATGTCCTAGCTTAAAATCTATTACATTCCATGTACAGTTACAAAATTTATAATAATGTGAGTAAAATAAGTAAATACAAGGAGAAGAGAGAGCCCTAAAAAAATTTAAGTGACAAAAGAAAGAATTTTTTTTTTGTTGTTTTTGCATTTTTTGTTTAGAAAAATAATTAAGTTAAATTAATGAAACCTGAGTCTAATTGATTAATTAATTTAAAAAAAGGTGATTAAAAATAATTAATAAAAAAATAATCTAATTAACAAAACCTAATTCTAATGATTTTGGTGATTTTGATTTTATGATTTTTGTTATAAAAATAGTTAAAGAAAAGTTAAATAAATAAAGTGAAAACAAGAAAAATAGGAAATGGGCCTGCATCAATAGCAATTAGGGGGTGAGAATCTAAAAATTGTTAGGCCCAATAAGGGCTGAACCCAATAGCTGTGTGTGATTTGGTGTGAGTAGCCCTTGAAGGTCCATGATGGGGACGCGTTCTTGAGGCGCAGGATCTGTATCCATTAGAATTTGATGGTAAGAGAGTGATACACATGGTACGCGCGCTGGGATGCAATACGCTGGATTTTGCAAGAAATTGTTAGAAAAAGAAACACAAATGCAAAACATGGGATCGAACCCAGGACCTTGCGAGGAAGTGACTTAAACGCTTGTATATTACAGCTGGGCCAATTAACTCATTCGTGAGATTAAATAAATCAAAATAATATAATATGAACGCAAGTAAAATCTGAGTCAGCAAACACGCGCAAGTTGTAATGTTTGAATGTAGCAATCAGATTATTTCGTTGTGCCATGCGAGCTTTCACCGGAGTCAACGAAATCAGATATGCTAGAGTCAAACTCCGGTCATCTTCTCCGATCATGCTAAAATTTGAATCCTACAAAAATGCAACAATTGAAATATACAAGACAACCTATTCTCCTTAAAAATTTTCCCCTGAGTCCAAATCTGGCCTTAGTTTGGACTTAAAGTCCTTGCATTACTGAATCCAAAGCTTAAGAATGCTTGAGCCCTAATCATGGTGTCTATCGCATAGGGTTCTCATCTACACATGCGAACGTCCTAATCTGTTCTAAATAATCTCACAAACACACATCAATACACAAAAATGATTTATATGACATGAAATAGAGAGTTTGAAATCCAAGAGTATGAACAAACCGGTGCAACTTGGTTAGTGAGTTATGGCGTGTTTGAGAGTTAGCTATGGATATGTATGGCCTCCTAGAACCTTCAGGAAGATGATGCAAGGCTTTAAATTGCTTGAATATGGCTGGAAATTGCTATATAAAATTGCAATTTTTTTGAAAAAAAAAATGTAGAATCTTGGCAAGCTTTTGGAGGCCATTTTGTGTGTGTGTGTTAGGATTGCTTTGGATCCATATTTATAGAGGAGGATAGTGAGTTGGAAAATAAGGCAAGGGATCAAGACTTCATGGACCTAATTAACCCAAAATCAAACAAATTAAAAATCTTCCTTTTGCATGTTTTCTTGTCCTTTTGAATGTGCAACGAATCTGGACAGTTTATGGTTGGGCTCTCACGAATTCTTGAGTTTCAAAATGGGTCAAGTTAATCCCAAATGTATTAGCCCATGGTTTCTTGTATTTTTATTTAATTTATTTAATTTTAAACTAAATAAAATCAAGATAAATATAAATAAAAATCAAGGCCATTCCAAAATGGAATTAGAGGTCCTTTAAGGTATTATGCACATGTTTGAACCCTAAAAGTTAGGTCCACTTACATAAAAATGCAATTTTGCTCAAAGTTGACTTCATGCATTTTTCACAAATCTGTCCAACTTGTGCAAACTATAACTTGCTCAATTTTCATCTTTTGAAGATGAACTTGGACCTTTTGGAAATCCCAAGATGACCTCTACAATCTCTATGTTGATAATTTTTTCTTTTGAAGATATTATTTTGATGTCAGTTGCTTTGACAAAAAATGTCTTTTGTTGACTTTTGAAAATGACTTATAATGTATGAGATCATATCTTCCAAATGAATCATTTTTTGGACTTGAGAATAAAAGAAAACCTGTAGAGAACTTAATTTTATTCAAAATGGTCTTTGGTTGGGGAAAACTTGATGAAGCATGTGAAAGTTATGCCTGGTCAAAGTTCAGTTGACTTCTCCTAAGGAAACCCTAATTTGACAAATCTTGACTTTTGATTATTTGAGGACTAGGGAATAATGATTAATCCTTTATAAAATGATGAATATCACTTCAAAATGTTGATGTTTGACCAAAATTCTTGAAGTTTGACTACATGTTGACCATAGTTGACTTTTTGACCAATACAATTGATTTTCAAGCATTTAAGCCATTGACTGAGCAAACTTGTGATGTATGGCTTGAAACTTGACATGAACCTTTTTGAGGACCTATCAAGAACCATGGAAGACACTTGAGACCTTTTCAAACCAAATTTCCTTGAGAAACTCCAAACCCTAGTTATAGGCCTTTGGTTTAGGAGGTGCATTTTGACTAGTGAGCCCTTGAGTGTCTTGACTATTTGAAGAGCCTTGAAAGAATTCTTTGAGAAAAATGTGAGGGAATATTTTAGGGTACAACAATATTCAAAATAAAACATGGGAGAGAAAATAATATTTACAAAGTTTCGCTCGCCTGGGCCACGCGACCAAATGCCTACGTGTCCCTTTTAAGGAATCAAAGCGTCGTATTTCAGCTCAAAAGTTTCTGTTTGTTGCATATTTTTTATGAACGATGCCATTAAAACATGTCCTTTTTGGAAATATTTTAAAAATGAAATGTCCAAAGACAAAAAGGTTTGTGATGGTTGGTGTTTTTTACCTTGAAAAAAAGGGTTTAAAAATGTTAAAGTTTTTTATGCATTTGCCAAAGAAAAAGGTTTTAATCTTAAGAGTGAAAAAGGGAAAGAAAAATATCTAAGGAAAAATATTCATCTCTATCCCTAATGTTATCATGCAATGATTGATCCTAAGGTTGTAGTTTCAAAGGGAAAATACTATATAAGTTAGCATGCATGGATTATGATCCTAATGTCTAACTTGCATCGGAAACGAAACAAGTGTATCCTAAGGGAACATACAAAGGTGTAAAGAAAAGCACAAGCACAACTGTAAACAAAAATAGTCGAGCCGAAGCCAAAACAAAATTGAGTGAGATCTAAGAAACAAACAAAGAGTCCAATGGATCTCAAAGTGGGAGTAAGGAACTCTTTCCACCTGATTTGCTCGACCACCGACATCAAGTAACAACTCGGAGCGTCAACATTTGAAGAAACGTGAGCTAAAATCTTCGAAACAAATGACAAAGTGTGGGGGTTGGTTATGAACCCTTTTCCATTTTATTTTCCTCAATGGACAAGAATAGGCACAGTTCAAAGCACCAATATATAACGTGAGCTAAGAACGACAAAAACTAGAATGCGTGGGGGTCAATTGCAGACCCTTTGTTCCACTTACTTGACTCGATAGCAAGTACAAAATAAAAGGGAAATGGGAGGGGAATTGGATTTTCCTTTATCGAGATCTTTTGCATACAAACAACCACAAACTTGGCCTCTTTCTGAGGACCTTTAGAAAAACAAACCTCGCCTCCTTTGAGGACTTTAAACAGATTTTCCCACCTAAAGTAGGGACTCCCAGTCATACATCTATATTCCTACTTCTCATGGCAAGGAAAATGGTAAATCATGCAAAAAATAAACCAGAATCAGTATAAAACCAAAAAAACAAGAGTTCATAGCAAGCAAGCAAAAATAGAGAAACCCGAAAAACTTCGAGCAAGATTCACCAAGCAACAAGGAAATAATCATAAACAATATCCAACATAAGAATAAAATGTTGCAATGCGAAAATAAATCGCAAGCGGATAGCAACCGCATCCAATCAAATTCCTTGCAAAAGACAAGTATACACAACCAAACAAAAATCCCAACGTCATATGTCGCACGACAATGGCCTCCAAAAGGTTACACAAGTCACAAAACAAGTTATAAATTAACAAGACAACATAATCTAAGCTCAAGTATAAAAACAATACTAAAAAATAACAGTGAATTGCAAAGGAACTAAGTCATAACAAGCATCGGAATATGAAAACCAAAAATCGGGCAGCAACGTTGTTATTTCATGAACCACTCAAAATATCGATCCAAAGTCGTCACAACTCAACATAAATGCTAAACAAATGCCAATGCAAGCATACTCGTGCATCATCAAACAACAATTAAAACACGTGTTTGCACCAACTTACCAAACTGGGGAGCATTACCGTTATACATGTCATCGCAAAAAATATCGATCCAGAATCAAAAAAACTTGACATAAATGTCGTCCAAGTACCAAAACAAACTACCTTGAGAATTAACCATTAATTAAATAGTGCCTTATGCTTAACTTATCGAAACTGGGCAAGAATGCGTTGTACCACAAAATCATTTGAAAAATCGTGTGTAAAACGATATAATTCTATACCAATGGTCCATAAATGCATAAACATGCATGAATAAGCATCAAACAACATTTAAAAAGCCATTTGCAACACATTTGTATTTTCTGGGCAGCAACACGTGCATGAATCAATATCAATAAAAATCGAATTTGAAAATAACAAACGGAGGTGCAAAATCCTTTACCGATTCAAGTTATGTCGCTTAGAAATTACAAATGCTTACAAACAATTAAATCCGCATTCAATCAAGGATCCAAACCTTAAATCAATTATTTAAGTGTTAATGCAGTTTATCAGATTTGAGGTTTTTTTATGTCGAAAATTTGAGTTCATCAACAAATCGATTCAAAAATTGCATTAACTCATGAAAACAGAATTAATTCTCATTAAAACTCAATAATCAACATTTAGATCCAAAATTCGGTATTAAAATTAACATCTATTTTATCGATTAAATTCAAGATCTAAATCGATTAAGTCATCAATTCAACTAATTCCACACTTCAACATCATTATCAATTCAATGATCAGTGTTTCTTACAATTAAAAAATTCAACTCAATACATGTTCAAACAATTCACGATCTATTAAATCAACAACAATTAAAATCAAATTAAGATTAAGAATCAAAGAAGTTTCCGAAATTGATGAGGAGAACTTGAATCCAAAAGAAAATACGCAAACAAGCTTGCAATCTGAGAATAAGAGATATGGTCGGGAAGTCGCGACAAAGGGAGGAAGTGGTATCTGTGGAGATGACCGGCGGAGGGAGTCGTCGTCGGAAACGCGCAACGAAGGGATGGGAGGCGGACTGGCCAAAGTAAGGCGATTGGCACAGTGGTGCAAGGCAAAGAAGGAGAGAGATCGCATAAGCTTTCAGTGAGGGAGAAAGAGGTTGTAACTTTGTTCTTCAATGTGTTCTTTAGAAAATTGAGAGAAAGTTGAGAGAATTTGTGTTTTAATTTGAGAGATTTTGAAATAATGAGTGTAGTTGTGTTGAAATTTTGATTTCAAATATTTATAGAATTGGCTCTAAGTCTTGTTTGACTTGACGAAATGCTGATTTTTCCGCTTATTTCATGCACAGTCGACATCGAACCCCCAAACTCATGACATATGATGTGAAATCCTAACTCGAGGCCTGAAACAAAAATGTTGATAAAGAAATTTGTGACGCGGTGTTGAAAGAATTGCTCTGATACGATAACAATTGAGCAAGTTACGATGCTCTGAACAGCGAGAACTCGATATAAAAATTCGCAGTGCATATTTTTTTAGCTTATTTTGTGTATGGCGCACGAACAAACCACAAGCTCATGTTTCTCAATGCAAAATCCTGACGCGCAACCTGAAACAAAATCGTTGGCAACAAAATTTGTGACGTCGTGCCGAAAGTATCACCATAATACAATAAAAATCGAGCGAGTTATGATTTTTCGAATGGCGAGAAACAGTGGACTTATTTTGCTGTCTTGAAATTTTTAGCTTATTTTTAAGCGCACTTTGGGAAGAAAGCCATAAACTGAAGCCTTCGAAGCGCAATTCGAACTCGGGACCTGAAGCGAAGTTGTAGCCAATACAATTTGGGATCTCATGCTTCAAGAATCATCCCGATACGATAAAAATCAAGAAAGTTGTGATTTTTACAATATCAAGAAACAGTCCGGTAGAAAACCATATCAGGGTTCAATTTTCTCTAATAATTCGCACTTTTAGAGATCTTCTTCAAAGAATTAACTTCTGACCCGAACATACAAATCAAAGATAAAATCAAGACGTACTTTTCGCCCAAAAACCATCCAAAAATATCGAACCGGGTGAAAGTTATGAATTTTTGAACATCAAATAAACAACGGTTCAGAACACTATTTTCACGGTATTTTCACTGTATATCTTCAAAGTATTCGCACATTCAAAGATCTTCCTCAATGAATTAGCTTCCGAGCCGAACACGAAGACTAAAGGGAATAATAAGATGGATCAAATTCTCCAAGAACCACTCAAAGATGATTTTCCGATCAAAAGTTACAAATTTTTAAGCATCTGAAAACCATTGAGCCAGCAAATCCATCGTATAATGTGATTTCAAGTATTTTCACTTTTGAAAATCTTCCTCACAAAATTAGTCCTTGACCTGAACAGATGAATTGAAGAATATTTCAAGACGACTCTAAAGATTAAATAATCATTCTCAAACCATTTTCTGATCTCAAGTTATGAATTTCCGAATTTCTGTCTGCGTCGTCTCAAATCGATTGAAACGCTTGACTTTCTGTGCAATTCAAAGCGTGTCAAGACGCATGAGAGTGTGATATGATGATGACTTGATTAAGATTTGATTGGATAGTTTGGAACACATGCAGTGTGCATAAAAATGCAAAAAACTCTGAGTTCTGCTTCATAATGCTGCTTAACGGAGCAGTCAATTTTCTCAACTCTTTTTTCACAGAAAAAACCCTTGATTCTATGAGCATAGACCCAATGACATGTATGCATGCATATGATGATGAAATATAAGTTAATTAAGGTTAAAATGAAGAGGGTGAATTTTAGTGTGCAACAGTCTCAATATGCATTATCATCATCCTCAGATGCTCACAGTCCATCATTTACAGAACCGGAGACGACTCTCCATCGTTGACATCAAGCTTCCGACATGGTTATGGAAATTGTCTTCAATCCCCCAAACGCACTCCCCATTTTTGGTAAGGAGCGCTCCCATGGAATCAACGATTAAAGCCAAAATGTCATGAGTGATGACATCTTACAAGGTCCTTGTCCGACAATTGATGACAAAACCATGGGCCAAAAAGATAGGGGATTTCCTCGAAGTATCGTTGGCTGAAATGCCAGAAATAAAAGAGTGAGTGTTGAAATATTAGATTAGATTAGATTTGATTAGATTTAATATTTAAATATAATCCAATTTGTGTTATCCCAAACTCAATTAGGGTTGTATATAAATAGTCATAGTGTGTATCATTATTTGTACAATTCAATAATACAAATCCTTATTTCCTTTATTATTCTCTCTTTCTCTCCTCACTAAAAGTGCTCCACTCACTAACAAATTGGTATCCAGAGCTTCCGGTTATTGTTCTTGATCAAGTTTTCAAGAATTTCACATCAGAGATTGTGTTTCTAGGATAAGTGAATCAACCGCTGCGAAGATGGCTAGTGATAAGGGTATTCTGAATTCTCTTCCAATGCTTGACGACAAAAATTGGATCCGATGGAAAAACAGATGCAATCCTTGTTTGGCTTTCATGAAACCCTATGGTTACCGACAGCATTCCTGTGTTGGCTGCAAATGTAACCAACGAACAGAAAAAAGCCCACAATAAAGTCAAGAAGAAAGATTGCAAGGCTGCTTATTACATTCAAACGGCTATCAATGCTACTAATTTCGACAGAATCTATCATGCTGAAACGACAAATGAGGCATAGGATATTATGGTGAAGTATTACGGAGGAGGTGAGAAAGTCAAGATTGTCAAATTACAAACCTTGCATCGACAATATGAGTTATAGTCGATGGAAGAAGATGAAAAAGTTGCAGAATATACGCCGAAGGTTCAGAAACTCATCCATCTCATGAAGGGTTGTGGTGAAACCATTACTGATAAGATGATAGTTGAGAAGGTAATGAGAATATTGACCTCTCACTTTGATCACGTTATTGTAGCTATTCAAGAATCCAACAATCTTGAAACCACTAAAGTGAAAGATTTGGTTGGTTCGTTGGAGGCGCGTGAGATGAGGATTGTAGAAAGGAAAGGAGTTCAAGATTCGACACAAGCACTGCAAGCCCAGTCATGGAAAAGAATGGTGATTCCAAAAAATTTAAAGGCAAGTTCGACAAGACTCATGGCAAGAAGTCTTGGTCAAATCCCCATAAGAATAAGGTCAAAGATAGATCTTATGAATCCTCGAAAAGGGGAGGAGGAAACTATCAAAAGGACAAAGAAGATTAGAAAGGTATGCAGTGTTATAACTGTGAAAAGTGGGGACACTTGGCCAAGAATTGTTGGTACATAAAAGATAAGGGATCGAAAGGAAAGGACGAAGGAGCGAACCTTGCACACCAAGATTCAAATGATTCTAAAGGTGGTATGGTGGTTATGGTTGTAGTTGCAGATAACCATGTCGAATCCAAGATCTGGTTTCTCGACTCGGGCTGCTCAAACCACATGACTGGTTGAAATTGTTAGAACAATGTTTGAATCTACTACCCTATATTTAAGTTTTGATGATAACAAAGTGAAAAGATAGAGTATTTATATGTTTCATGTTTGAACTATATGCTGCCTAAAATTACTATGCTCTGACTTGCAGATACGCTGATTCAAATAAGCAAGATCACTTCTTCAGCATCAGAATTTGATTTCATACACCAGCATCAGAAGTTGCTGAATCAGAACGTCAAGATCAGATGACCAACTCACGCACATGCTGAAGCTTGATGAACAGAACTGCGCGTAAACACTCTGATACAGAAACACAATAGTTCATCAACAGCGAAGCAGAATCAGAATGAGCCAAGCCAGAACGTGCATTGAAGAAGCAACGGTACTGTGCATTGAACGCTAATTAATTCCAACGGCTTCATTCCAGACAAGATCTGCTCAAAAAGGAAAGCTTGTTATTAGCATTGAATCAAGAATATTTTCATTCAACGTTCATCTTCTCAAGTGCTATATAAACAAGGCTTCGAAGATTATAATGGCTAATGCTCTCAAAATCTCTACACGCAAAAAGCTGAACCTATAATCTTCATCTACCAGTTTTGCTAAACCAACAAACTCTGATACTCCATTACAGTTTAGCAATCTAGTTTCTAAGCTTAATTTGTGTATACATCACAGTTGTGATAAAGTTTTGTAGAAAACATTCACACACATTGTTTTATACCTTTGTAAGAAAGTGTTGCCTTGACAAACCGGATTGTGGTTTGAATCAAGAAGGCTTTAGCAGTTGTTAAAGCAGTCTGTAATATTCAGTTGAATATAGTGAATTAAGACCTCGTTGGAGAGAGGCGAAATCACCTTGACGGGTGGACTGGAGTAGTTTGAGATCAAACGAACCAGGATAAAAATATCTTGTCAATTGCTTTAAGATTTCAGTTTTACAATTCAACCCCCCCTTCTTGTGTTTTTCACCCCTTCAATTGGCATCAGAGCGCCTGGTTCTGAGCTAAAACACTTAACCGTGTCAGTACAAGATCTAGCGTCAGAAAAACACAATGGCAGGAAACAACTCTCATTTCAGCAATGACAACAATGAGGATAGAGACAGATTCAGCGGCAAACCTCCAGTTTTTGATGGAGAAAACTTTGATTACTGGAAAGACAGAATTGAAAGCTTCTTTCTAGCACATGATGCTGATCTGTGGGATATGGTGACAGATGGATACACGCACCCTATGAATGCAACTGGTCAGAAGATTGATAGAAAATCAATGACTGATCAACAAAAGCGTGATTTCAAGAATCACCATAAGGCCAGAACCATCCTCCTCAGTGCCATCTCCTATACTGAGTATGAAAAGATCTCCAACAGAGACACAGCTAAGAACATCTTTGATTCTCTCAGAATGACGCATGAGGGCAACGTTCAAGTCAAAGAAACAAAAGCTCTGGCGCTCATTCAGAAGTATGAGGCGTTCAAAATGGAAGAATCTGAATCCATTGAAGCTATGTTCTCTAGATTCCAGATTCTGGTAGCTGGTCTCAAAGTTCTGGACAAAGGATACTCTACTGCTGACCATGTCAAGAAGATAATCAGAAGTTTACCCAAGCAGTGGAGGCCTATGGTTACTGCTCTGAAGCTAGCGAAAGATCTCAACAAAATCACTCTGGAGGAACTTATAAGCTCCCTCAGAAGTCATGAGATAGAGCTAGAAGCTGACGAGCCTCAGAAGCAAGGTAAGCCTTTAGCTTTAAAATCTAACAGAAAATCTGAGTCTAAAGTTTTGCAGGCAGTTGAAGAAACATCTGATGGATCCTCATCAGAAGAAGACGAACTTTCCCTTCTCTCCAGAAGAGTAAATCAACTGTGGAAGCAAAGACAAAGGAAGTTCAGGAATCCCAGAAGATCTGATCAGAACGAGTCCTCTTCCAGATACAGAAGGACAGATTCTTCCTCTGGATACAGAAGATCTGAAGGCTCCTCCAGTAGCAAGAAGCCAAACACAAAAGACATCATCTGCTACGAGTGCAATGAGCAAGGACACTACAAGAGTGACTGCCCAAAGCTTCAGAGGGAAAAGCCCAAAAAGAAGTTTGGAAGAGAGAAGAAGAAAAGTCTCATGGCCACATGGGATGACTCTGACTCTTCTGAAGCTGACTCAGAATCAGATGATGAAAGGGCGAACATAGCGCTCATGGCTAACATTCCAGATGATAGTGAAGCTTCTGAATCAGACTCAGAATCAGACACAGAAGAGGTATTCCCTAACTTCGCTGTTAATTTTACAAAGGCTGAACTTGCTGAAAGCCTCAATGAAATTCTGGAACGTTATCAGCAGATTAGAGCTAAATTCAGAGACCTGAAAAGGAATCTTGAATCTGACTCTAATAAGTCTGAGAGTCTCAAATTGGAAAACTCTGAGCTGAGAGATAAAATTTCAAAATTAGAAAACTCTTTACAAAACTCTCAGAAGGAACCAATTTCTGAAACTCCCAGCAATGCTGATGAGATCATCAAGGAGTATGATCACAGTTTCCAGAAGTTCCTTGCTAAAAGCATAGATAGAAGCAGAATGGCTTCAATGATCTATGGAGTTAGCAGAAACGGCAGGAAAGGAATAGGATACCAAGGTAAGGTTCCTACACCTAAGAATGTCATGGATTTAACTATTAAACACACTCCTCTAAATTCACACTTTGTGTATGGTCACACACACGACATCAAATACACTAGCAGTAAGCACTCTGTGAAACCAAAATTCAACCAGAGTTTTGGTAAAACTAACAAGTCAGGACCCAAGAAAATCTGGGTACCTAAGGATAAAATAATACATGTTGCAGATATCTTTAGCAGCAAGTCAGAAACACCAGTCATGGTACCTGGACTCTGGCTGCTCACGACACATGACGGGAAGAAGGCATATGTTCCAAAGCCTGGAACTTAAGCCTGGAGGCCACGTTGGCTTTGGAGGCAATCAGAGGGGAAAGATAATTGGCTCTGGAACTGTAGGTAACGGAAATCTTCCCTCTATTAATAATGTACTGCTAGTTGATGGATTGATGCATAATCTGTTATCCATAAGTCAATTAAGTGATAACGGTTATGATATAATCTTTAATCAAAAATCATGTAAAGCTGTTAGTCAGAAAGATGGGACTATCCTGTTTAATGGAAAGAGGAAAAACAACATTTACAAAATCAAACTTTCTAAACTAAAGAGTCAGAACGTAAAATGTCTTCTGTCTGTTAACAACGAGCAGTGGATCTGGCACAGAAGATTGGGGCATGTTGGTATGAGAAGAATATCTCAGATTAACAAACTCAATCTGGTCAGAGGACTTCCAAACTTGAAGTTCAATTCAGATGCTCTGTGTGAAGCATGTCAGAAAGGCAAATTTGCAAAACCTTCTTTTAAATCCAAAAATGTTGTTTCTACCTCTAAGCCATTAGAACTTCTGCACATTGACTTATTTGGACCAGTTAAAACTGCTTCAGTCAGTGGCAAGAAGTATGGGTTAGTAATCGTAGATGACTATAGCAGATGGACATGGGTAAAGTTCTTAAGACACAAGGACGAGTCACACTCTGTGTTTGTTACCTTCTGTAACCAAGTTCAGAATGAAAAAGATCTTAGAATCGTTAAAGTCAGAAGTGATCATGGTGGAGAATTTGAAAATAAAGATTTTGAGTCATTCTTTAATGACAAAGGCATTCTGCATGATTTCTCTTGTCCTAGAACTCCCCAACAAAATGGAGTTGTAGAACGAAAGAACAGAACATTGCAAGAAATGGCCAGAACCATGATCAATGAGACAAACGTTGCTAAGACTTTCTGGGCAGAGGCAATAAACACAGCGTGCTACATTCAGAATAGAATCTCAATAAGACCTATTCTGGAAAAGACTCCATATGAATTGTGGAAGAACAGAAAGCCCAACATTTCATATTTTCATCCATTTGGATGTACTTGCTATATATTGAATACAAAGAATTATTTGAACAAGTTTGATTCTAAGGCACAGAAGTGTATTATGTTAGGATACTCTGAACGCTCAAGAGGGTACAGAGTATACAATACAGAAACACAGATTGTGGAAGAATCAATCAGTGTTCGTTTTGATGATAAGCTTGACTCTGAAAAGTCAAAGCAGAATGAAAATCTTGCAGGTATAGAAATTGAATTTGCAGGTTCTGAAGACAAGTCATCAGAAGCTCTCAACACAGACATTCCTTCAACGTCTGAAAGAAGCAATGCTAGAAATCCTACAACTGCTGCTGATCAACCTCAGAAGAGATTACCCAGAAGCAGTTTGGATCACCCAGAAGAGACTATCCTAGGAAGAAAGGAAGATCCAATCAGAACAAGAGCAAGCTTCAGAAACTCTGAAGAAACTCTTATGGGACTTGTGTCTCTGATTGAACCTTCTTCTATTGATGAAGCACTTCTGGACAATGACTGGATTCTGGCAATGCAAGAAGAGCTGAATCAATTCACCAGAAACGACGTATGGGATCTCGTTCCCAGACCAAAAGGATTCAACGTCATTGGAACAAGATGGGTGTTCAGAAACAAGCTAAATGAACAAGGTGAAGTCATCAGAAACAAGGCACGACTGGTTGCACAAGGTTATAGTCAGCAAGAGGGGATAGACTATACAGAAACCTTTGCCCCAGTCGCCAGGTTAGAATCTATCAGACTTTTAATCTCATTTGCTGTTAATAGAGGCATCACTCTGTATCAGATGGATGTCAAAAGTGCATTCTTAAATGGTTATATAGAAGAAGAAGTCTATGTTCACCAACCCCCAGGTTTTGAAAATACAAAACATCCAGAACATGTTTTCAAACTGAAAAAGTCACTGTATGGTCTGAAACAAGCTCCCAGAGCTTGGTATGAAAGGCTAAGTAACTTTCTGCTTGAAAATGAATTCACCAGAGGGAAAGTGGACACTACTCTATTCTGTAAAACAGTTAAGAGTGACATTTTAGTCTGTCAAATTTATGTTGATGATATTATTTTTGGTTCTACTAATCCTTCTCTTGGAAGAAAATTTGCTAAGTGTATGCAGGCAGAATTTGAGATGAGCCTCATGGGGGAACTGAAATTCTTTCTAGGAATTCAGATCAATCAAACTCCAGAGGGAACTTACATTCATCAGAGCAAATACATCAGAGATCTTCTGAAGAAATTTGACCTCTCAGAATGTAAGCCATCAAAGATTCCAATGCATCCCACGTGCATTCTGGAAAGAGAAGAGGTAAGCAAAAGTGTAGAACAGAAAGTCTACAGAGGTATGATTGGTTCTCTCCTCTATCTGACTGCTTCAAGACCTGATATCTTATTCAGCGTATGTATTTGTGCTAGATTCCAATCAGATCCTAGAGAATCTCACTTAACAGCTGTTAAGCGAATTTTCAAGTATCTGAAAGGTACTACTAATCTGGGTTTGTTTTATAGAAAATCTAGTGACTACAGCTTAGTAGGCTACTGTGATGCTGATTTTGCTGGAGACAGAGTGGAACGTAAAAGTACTTCTGGAAGCTGCCAGTTTCTGGGAGAAAATCTGATCTCATGGTCCAGCAAAAGGCAGTCAACAATTGCTCTGTCAACAGCAGAAGCTGAGTACATAGCAGCAGCAGGATGTAGCACACAAATGCTCTGGATGAAAAGTCAGCTTGAAGACTTCCAGATTTTTGAGAGTAACATTCCTATTCTTTGTGATAATACTTCTGCTATTTGCTTAAGTAAGAATCCTATTTTACATTCTAGAGCTAAGCATATAGAAATTAAGCATCATTTCATTAGGGACTATATTCAGAAAGGTATTTTAAACTTAAAATTTATAGATACAGACCATCAATGGGCTGATATCTTTACTAAACCCCTTTCAGAAGATAGATTCAATTTCATTCTGAAACATCTCAGCATGAAAGTATGCCCAGAATGAAAATGCTTTAATTTCATATATTTATCTTCAGAATGTAATTATATTACTGTGAACTTCTGATCAATCTTCTTTCAGAAAGATAGAACATGCAGATTGTATCAGATGCAAGTCTAAAGATCTGAGAGTCTAATCTCAAAGACAGACGTGCTGATCACTATATCAAACAAGTGTCATCCAATCATCAGCAAATCTCTGAAGCAGAACGCGTGCACGCTTCTGAGAAGGCAAAGCGCTGATTGGGTGCATTGAGACACATGTCTGGTAACCGTTTTTAAGTATCTTTCTCAAATCCCCCAAAATCAGCAAGCATTTAATGAAAAGTAATCACGCTTGTTAAATGGCAATCATTATTTTTTTTCTCTCTCTTAAAAACGTTTAATTTTTCAAAATAATTTTTGAAACCTCTATTTAAGCACATTAATCCTTCATTTTTATTCTTTACGCTTTCTCATAATCATTCAAGTATTTTCTGCATATTTCTGAGTTTATCTCCTACAAACCTTTTTCTCTCAAATCATTCTCAAAGCTTTTTTAGTGTGAACAATGGCATCCTCCAGCATTTCTGCAGGCAATCAGAAGAAAGAAACTTCTGAGCAATATCAGGTGCCCCTTAGAACTCTTCTCACACCGGTAAAGAATCTTGAAGTTCTCTCTGAGTTAATCATCGACTTTGAAAGTTTGAAGGAAAATGGATTTGACCTAACTGAAGAAATTAGGGCTCAAAAGTGGGAGAGGTATTTCGATAGGTTGGTTGGACCAACATTCCCAGCGCTTGTCAAGGAATTTTGGATTCACGCCAAGATTTCTAAACATCTAGTCATCTCTTCTGTCATGGGAAAGAAGATAGTAATTTCTGAAGACCTCATTGCTAGGCTAATCGGCCAAAGTGGCGGTGGAGTCCGTTGTGTGGACATGGCTGATAGATGCCCTGATATAGGTGTGGTAGCTAACAGCATTTTCACTCTTGGATTGCCCAGCAGCAAAATAAAGGATCTGAAGGATCACTGCAGAGTATGGGCTAAGATTGTTCTTGGATGCTTCAATCACAGGAAACCAACAAGTTCTCCTGATTATATAAAGGTGGATCAGCAATTTCTGATCTACTTTATTGATCAGAGGGTAAAGATCAATCTGGCACACTTCCTGTTCAACCATCTCAAGACCAGTGTCAAAGAAACAAGAGAAGAAGAAAGGACCAAAAGGGACTGGATACCGTTTGGAAGGCTTATATCAGATATTCTGACAGAGAATAAGCTGATAGAGTATCTGAGTGAAGCTCAAGTGCTGAGCACTATTGAACCAACTGTTGGAAAACCGCTGAACGCTAAGAACCTGAAAAAGATGAAGCTGATAGAAAATATTAAGAAGGAACCCAGAGCTACTTCAACTGCTGACATCTCCAGCAGAAGAGTGCCTCTGAGTGATTTCCCAAAATTTTCTGAAATGGAATCCAAACCAGAGATGTTTCTCAAGTATCCAGATTCATACAAGGAAGAAGATACAGGTTCAAAGCTGAAGATCAAAGATCTGAGTCAAATCCAACCAGAAGTGACTCAGAAGAAGACAAAGAAGAGGAAAGCGCCAACAGAAGGATCATCTCATCAGACTCCAAAGAGAAGAGGTATTTCATCTGCTGCCCCTATTTCAATTTCATCTACTATTCCAACATCTGTTGCCCCTCCTCAAACCTCTCACAGAATATCAATCCCAATCCCTACCATTGATGAAACCATACCAGAAGACCCTTCTGAGGCCTTACAACTCAGAAGAACCAGAACTAAAATTCCCAAACAACCAACTGTTTCAACAACACCAGCACTTGATCGAGTGCTAGCTGATATTGAGCGTGAACATGCTTCTGCTCAACCAAATTCTGAACCACCAAACATCCCTCCTCCACAACCAGAACAACAACCAGAATCAGAACCACAACAACAACAACCTCTCACAGAAGAACCTCTGATCCCTGAGCAATCAGAGATTCCACCTCCTCAACCAGAAAATAATCCACCTTCACCACAAACAGAGTCTCACCACTATGAAACCCCTTCTCCTCATCATTCTGACCCCCACTCACCTCAACCTTCACCGCTGGCAATCCAGTTGCCATGTGGAACCACTATTGTCAGGCCCCAGTTTCCATCCTCATTAGAATCAACACCTCCAAAAACTCCAACCACTCCAATAGAAATATCTGACTCTGACTCTGATACCCTTCCTCCAAAACAAACAACCTCTCAGAAAACCGCTGAAAACCCCAGCAAAACTTTCATTGACTTAACAAGTCTTGAACGTCTTGCTGATCTAAGACACAAAATTGCCATCCCCAAACCAAAGCAACCAGATGTTGGCTCTGGTATTTTGAATTTTGAAACAGGTGTGCTGCAATGGATTGCTTCTTTGAAGCAAGTCTGTCCTGGGATGATCGACCCAGCTGCTTCTGATCAGCTCTGGTCACAGTTCAGACTATGGGTACGTGCTGAAGCACTCAAGCTGCAGGACGTCAACTATGAGCAGGCTCAACAGAACTTCAGCAAGCTGCTGAAGGAAGTTGAAAGTCAGCTGCCTCAAGAAGTTGTGCTCCCTCTGGACAGTGAATCTTGGTCTGAGAAAGAGCAAGCTGCAAAGGTGCAACCATCAGAAGAAGACAAGACCATTCAGGCTGAAGAAAATCCAGCAGAAGATGTCGCTGAAAGTTCTGAGAAGCTTCCTCCCTCTGACACTTCTCAAGCTGCCTTGGACAGGCAGGCTCTGGAAGAATTAAGGCTGAATGACTTGCGTCTCCAGCAGCGGATGGAAGAGAATGATCAGAAGATGAAAGCAAGAATGGATGTTCAGGACAGCAAGATTGACACTGTGGTCAACATGGTTCAGAAGCAGAATGAAACTTCTGAAAAGATTCAAGCGATGCTGGAGAGCCTGTTCTCACGCATGCCCCCTCAACCTTAAAACTTTTTCATGCATGACATTCTCTATGTTTTCTTGCTTTTCTGAAGTACTGTTTTGACTATGTTTTGTAATGTTCTTTTGCTCTGATTCTGAACTATTTTAATATAATTAGTTTTTCTGATCTTAAGTGTTTTAACACATCACCAACACTTTTTGATTGCTGACAAAAAGGGGGAGAACAAGAATGATATTTAAAATCAATAACGGCTAACTAGACAGAAATTCTCAAACATTCTAACTCTATTACTTGAAATGTTTTTCTGTTTTGTTTAAAGTCTACAGGCACAAGGAAGCTCCTGAACACTATGAAGACTAGAAGCTCTGATCAATGTTGCTCTGATCTAATATGAAGTTCTGATCGACCAAATACTCTGATCCAAAGCAAAGCTCTGACAGGAAAAGCTCTGAAGCTCTGCTCTCTGATAAGTCAAAGACTCTGATAAGCTGATGTTCAAAGAAAGAAAAAGATCTGATCCTGAAGTACACGTATCATCAAAGGGAAGTAATCAACTCAGGGGGAGTATCTCCTAACTCTGATTTCTCCTTACTTCTTAACTCTGAAACATTTCCCAGACACCTTTTCACGTTATTTTTCATTTAAAATATCTAGTTTTTGTCATCATCAAAAAGGGGGAGATTGTTAGAACAATGTTTGAATCTACTACCCTATATTTAAGTTTTGATGATAACAAAGTGAAAAGATAGAGTATTTATATGTTTCATGTTTGAACTATATGCTGCCTAAAATTACTATGCTCTGACTTGCAGATACGCTGATTCAAATAAGCAAGATCACTTCTTCAGCATCAGAATTTGATTTCATACACCAGCATCAGAAGTTGCTGAATCAGAATGTCAAGATCAGATGACCAACTCACGCACATGCTGAAGCTTGATGAACAGAACTGCGCGTAAACACTCTGATACAGAAACACAATAGTTCATCAACAGCGAAGCAGAATCAGAATGAGCCAAGCCAGAACGTGCATTGAAGAAGCAACGGTATTGTGCATTGAACGCTAATTAATTCCAACGGCTTCATTCCAGACAAGATCTGCTCAAAAAGGAAAGCTTGTTATTAGCATTGAATCAAGAATATTTGCATTCAACGTTCATCTTCTCAAGTGCTATATAAACAAGGCTTCGAAGATTATAATGGCTAATGCTCTCAAAATCTCTACACGCAAAAAGCTGAACCTATAATCTTCATCTACCAGTTTTGCTAAACCAACAAACTCTGATACTCCATTACAGTTTAGCAATCTAGTTTCTAAGCTTAATTTGTGTATACATCACAGTTGTGATAAAGTTTTGTAGAAAACATTCACACACATTGTTTTATACCTTTGTAAGAAAGTGTTGCCTTGACAAACCGGATTGTGGTTTGAATCAAGAAGGCTTTAGCAGTTGTTAAAGCAGTCTGTAATATTCAGTTGAATATAGTGAATTAAGACCTCGTTGGAGAGAGGCGAAATCACCTTGACGGGTGGACTGGAGTAGTTTGAGATCAAACGAACCAGGATAAAAATATCTTGTCAATTGCTTTAAGATTTCAGTTTTACAATTCAACCCCCCCTTCTTGTGTTTTTCACCCCTTCAGAAAGGAGTTGTTTGCAGATTTTGACGAGTTGAAGAAGAGCAAGGTAAAACTTACTGATAATAGTTTGTTACAAGCAGAAGGTACTGGCAACATAGTCTTTTAAATGAGTAATGGAGGGAAAGCTATGATCAAAGATGTGCTCTATGTACCTGGAATGAAATTTAACTTGCTAAGTGTTGGACAACTAGTCGAAAAAGGTTTCTCAATTGTCATGAAAGATGGAGTTTTAAAATTGTTCGACACCAAGAACAATTTGGTCTTAAAATCTCCATGGTCGAAGAACAGGATATTTAAGACTATGATAAGTTTGACAGAAGTTCAATGTTTGAAAACTGTTGTCGACCATAATGATAGTTGGTTGTGGCATTTGAGGTTTGGACCTTTGGACTTTTAATCACTTAATCAACTTATTACTCAAGATATGGTTACTGGTATTCCAAGCCTTGAGATGCCTGAAAAACTTTGTGAAGGTTGTTTAGTGGGAAAGCAATTCAGAAATTCTTTTGTTTCGACTATGTTAATGAGATCATTCTGCATTCTCGAAGTGGTGCATTCAGATGTATGTGGTTCATTCGAAGAACATACAATTGGTGAAAACAAATATTTTGTTTCGTTTGTCGATGAGTTTAGTCGAAATTTGTGGATCTATGTGATCAAATGAAAGGACAAAGTATTCAAAATCTTTAAGAGATTCAAGATACTTGTCGAAAACCAGAGTGAGAAGAAGATCAAAGTTTTGCGAACAGATGGAGGTGGAGAATACACATCCAAGATGTTTGAATATTTCTGTGTAGAACATGGTGTTGATCATGAGGTAACTGCTTCTTATACACCTCAACATAATGGAATTGCTGAAAGACGAAACAGAACCATATTAGATATGGCGAGATGCATGCTGAAGCAAAAGAATTTTCCAAAGTCTTTATGGAGAGAAGCTATTTCGACTACAGTTTATATTTTGAATAGGTTTCCTACTAAGATATTGAAGAACAAGGTCCCTGAAGAAGTGTGGAGTGGCAAACGACCATCGGTAAGTCATTTGAAGTTGTTTGGCTCTATGTGTTACAAGCATGTTCCTGATGCAAGGAGAAGGAAGCTTGATGACAAGAGTGAACCTATGATTCTGGTAGGATATTATAAAACTGGTGCATACAGACTATTCAATCCAGTTAATGAGAAGATTGTGTTGAGTCGAGATATTGTGATTAATAAAAATTCTGCCTAGGATTGGAATTCTAACAATTCAATTAACAATCCATTAATGAAATTTGATTTCAACGAAGAAACTGATGAAGTAGAGGTCAGAGAAATTGTTGAGAATCCAATCGAAGAAGAAGCAGTTGCTGACACTCCCGACAAAGTCGAAGTCGAAGAGGTTGTGGCTGAAACAAGCCAAAGACCTGAAATAAATAGAGTTCTTCCAACAAGACTTCATGATTATGAAGTGGTGGGTGATGATGAAATCACACCAGATGGAGAATTAGTTCATTTTTCTTTACTTGCAGGTGCTGAACCAATCAACTATAACGAAGCTTTAAAGATTAACAAGTGGAAGTTAGCTATGGTCGAAGAGTTACATGCAATCTAAAGAAACAACACATGAGAGTCATTTGAATTGCCAGCACATACAAAAGCTATCGAAGTAAAATTGATGTTCAAGTTGAAACACAATTTAGATGGGCCAATAGAAAGACATAAAGAAAGATTAGTAGCTCGAGCTTTTCTTCAAAAAGCAGGACTTGACTACTCTGAAGTATTTGCTCCAGTAGTAAGATTATAGACTGTTTGACTAGTGTTAGCATTGGCATACAACCAAGGTTGGTCGACATTCCATCTAGATGTGAAATCAACGTTTCTGAATGGTCCTTTAGACTAAGAAGTTTATGTCACACAGCCTCCTGGGTTTGTGATTCAGAAGGAAGTGAGTAAAGTATATAGATTGCACAAAGCGCTATATGACCTTAAGCAGACACCTAGGGCATGGAACAAGAATAGTTTGGAGAATTTGTCGAAGTTTAAAGAACTGATGACGAAGGAATTTGAAATGCCAGATCTAGGAAAATTGTCTTATTTTCTAGGCATGGAATTTCAAATGTCGAAGCAAGGTATGGTGCTACATCAAATAAAGTATGTCAAAGAGATACTCAAGAGATTCATAATGCATGATTCGAATCCTGCATCCTCACTTGTCGAACCAAATGTGAAGTTGGAGAAGAATGGAGAGGAAGACAAAGTCGATGCAACTTTGTTCAAATAAATTATGGGATCTCTGAGGTATGTGTGTAACTGTCGACCTGATATAGGTTTCGCAGTCGAATTAGTAAGCAGATATATGGGTGAACCAATAGTGTCACATATGAAGGCTGCAAGAAGAATCCTGGAATATTTGAAGGGTTCAATAAATTGCGGAATACTATTTTGACGAGATTCTGAAGGTAAATAAGCAATAGTTAATTGTTTTTCAGATGATGATTGGTGTGGAGATAAGGAAGATCAAAGAAGCACAACTGAATATTTCTTTCAAGTATTTGGCTCCCCAATCTCATGGTGTTCGAAGAAGCAACATGTGGTGGCATTGTCATCGTGTGAAGCTGGATATATAGCAGGATCCTATGCTGCATGTCAAGCAATTTGGATCAGATCTATACTTAAAGAAATGACTTTTGAAGTGAAGAAACCTCTAGTATTGCAAATCGACAACAAGTCAGCCATAAATCTGGCGAAGAATCCAATTTTGTATGGAAGAAGTAAACATATTGAAGCAAAGTTTCACTTCTTGGGGGAAAAAGTAAATCAAGGTGAACTTGAAGTTAGACATTGTTCAAGTGAAGCACAGTTGACCGACATTTTCACCAAATGATTGAAGATCGACAGATTCCTGAATTTGAGAAAAAAAATTAGGAATAGTTCAAATTGATTACTTTTAAGGATGTTTGACAACTTGGATTATGGGAATGTGTTAAAATATTATATTAGATTCGATTTCATTAGATTTAATGTTTAAATATAATCCAATTTGTGTTAGTCCAAACTCAGTTAGGGTTATATATAAATAATCATGGTGTATATCATTATTTGTACAATTCAATAATACAAATCCTTATTTCCTTTATTATCCTCTCTTTTTCTCCTCACTAAAAGTGTCTCACGCACTAAGAGAGAGTGCGATCGAAATGGTCCCGGACAGAGAGTGGCATCGATATCTAAGCTCGTGTTACAGAACATTACACAGGATCACGTTAGATAAGTATTTTACATGCCATATTAATGGCCATAATCAACTCTTGTTTATAACGCCTACTGATATGGGTGTCATGTTAAAATTGTGATAATAATATTGGTAACGTCTCATAATGATAATAGCTTATCTATTGCTTAGTGTGTGATTTTAATAGCAGGTTTCTTACAAAAGAACCAGAGAAAAGCTGTTAGAAACGATAATAGGGACTGAAAACCGAGGGCATCGTCGAAGGAATCAATGAGGCGGTTCCAAATTGCTTCGGGTTATCGCAGAAGCCGGGTCGGGATATGCCAAACCAGAATCTTAACTGTGATCTTGAAGGTTGTCGCGAATATGATTAATGGTCACAAGCATCTCGCTGAAAATATCAGAGACGCAATCATCACTTATGCAGGGCCGTAGAAAGAGCTCGTTCATGAGTAAATGAGGCTGCTAAGGTTTATGGACAAGCTGTCGATCTCATATTAATCGGCAAATAGCAAGTATGCACACCCGAACTGGAACTATCGCAGTGCCGACACCGACGTGGATAGATAAGTGACATATCCTTACTTTTTCTATTCAATATCTTACATCCCGGAATTTTGCATGTGTATGTCAGTCATGTGGCACTGTCTTGTCTTATTTGACTAGCCGTGAATGCGTTAGAATCACTAGCGACACCTGGCGGATCAAAACATGCTTATAGCATTAAAACATGATGCATTACTTTATTGATCTTATGACGAGATTATGTATAGCCTGTGGCTGCATAAGAACATTATCATTTAAGAATTCTCTATGTTGCCGGGTAGATAACATTATTCTTGTATTATAAATATTTGAGCTTCTATACTAGTCAGATCATAGACTTGTCACTGTATTTTGATGGCCGGGTAGTGGTTGTTTTAAAGGATACACGGGCATAAGAAACATAGTGTAACCGCTGCAGTAGCTTTATGACATGATTTAGAGCTTCAGTGGCTGCGGAACAGAATCGTCGGGTTTGATTACAAATCGATGACCAGAATGCAAGTTATAGGCCGGGACTACAAGTCGGCGAATATGTTATTACAACACAACATTACAACACGACGCCTCCAATAAAAGATAAGTGATATGTTTTCTCTTTTTGAATGAATTAAGATCAAAATGAATTGCAATGCCTTTATCAAGGTTAATGTCTGAATGTTGGATGGCAAAAGCTAATTTCTTCATGACCTATTTCTGGAACCATGTAGCAAAAGCAGGGTTCCGTTTTGAGGTCGACGTTATTTATGGATGCTTTCTAATATGTTTCTTAGTTGGCCACTGCGAATTATTAGTAGCATTACGGAAACTACAACAAGTTATTAGCATTGTTAGGACGACTTCGATGAAATCCCTTAAACCAAAACCACGGTCGTGCGAAGCTACTTGGTCGTCCATTACGAGTTGCACGGCCACTGGAAAATTCAAAGATAAATAAAAGCTCCTTTATAGAAAATAGAGTCTGATTTAGCATAATTATGCCCCTTTCCATATTTTGTTGTACTTTGCTTTAGAATTATAACACTAACATTGAGCATGGCTATTGAAAGGTTTGGGAAAGACGTGTATGAATGAGGATAGAGACTCATGGATATCAATTCAAGTATGTTATAACTTGGTAATAATCTTGTTCTGGACTGGGCCGAGCTGGCCCAAAAACAATGGTGAAGGCCCAATCCAAACGGTCTTGCAGGGGGTCACGTCGACCAAGAGGCCACATCCGTGCCCGACACTCTCTACCAGTGTGACATCCTCGCCTTCATGCTATCCTGCTCGACCCCAGCTCGAGCACTCCTCCTAGGGCAGACTCTGTCCACTACACCATCATGTGGATCCTGAAAAGACCGCGTCCTCGTCCGTTCGTACTTCACGCAGAACATCCAGGAAGAAGACTACGTGCGAGTCCCCACTACACTCGTAGAACCTGGCAGTTCCTCCATTGGGCCAAACCTGCTCGGCCCAATGAAGGAACCTTGGCTCAGCGCTGTGGGCTATAAATACCCTCTGTTCCCAGAGGGTCAGGTATTCATTCTTTTACCCATACTCATACTTTTGCCTGCTCGTACTCTCACTTACTCCAGCATCGGAGTGCCTTGCAGGTACCCCCCCCCCCCCCCATCTCGGTCAAAACTTCAGCTCGGAGCCAGTCATGACGGTCCAAGTCTGATCAGGTTAGATCAGTGGCGCCGTCTGTGGGAAACTAGCTTCCCCGTCTTGCAAAACTCAAAGACCAAAGCTCAACTCAACTACCACTGTCATGGCTGACCAAGCTCGCGATGAACAAAACGTCCGCGTCGTCGACACCAACAACGGCCCCGCGGACAAAAACTGACACCTTGACAACGCCGGCAACCCCGGTCACAACACCATCCCTGCGTCAACTGCCCCCGGACCTTCAACCTACCGCGACGGGGCTACTGCGTCGTCTTCATCGGTCTCTCCGCCACTCGAAGAGGACGATGCAGCTCTCGCGAACTACCGGGCTGCCCAATTTCAGGAAGTCCCCGTCCCCGCCGGGGCGGACGCCACAACTCGAGCGTTGTTCGCAGCGATCAATCAAACAAACTACCTCATCTTCGCCCAAGGGGAAAGACTGAGGGCACTTGAAGACGACCGAAGACCCCCGAGGAGGCATCAGAGGCCCCATACTCCACCTCCTCGAGTGACTGAAGTCCAACTCCCGTCTCCTCCGCGGAGACATTACAGAGAAACCTCTCGAAGCCAGTCACCCCGACCATCGGGGAAACGCCCCCCTTTGGAGAGGCAGCCCATCATCCAAGCCGGAGGACATGGTCGCGACCCGGCGAGACAGGAAAGAAGGCACTCCGGAGACGGGCGTGTAAGAATCAACCAACGAGCATCACGCTCGAGAGAGGCCCAGCACGACCAGGACCGTCGTGCCCGACAGTATTACAGGTCCTCATCTTTGTCTCTGGAGAGGAGCGACGAGGACGACCCCCACAGTCCCCTGTCGCAAGCTATCATGGAAGCGCCCATCCCCCCCGGGCATGGAGAAACCCCCGCACTTGAAGGAGTACGATGGAGTCGCGGACCCGGTCGACCACATAGACGGGTTCGAGGCTATGCTGCATTACCACAATGTCGGGGGGCCCATCAAATGCCGACTTTTCCCCACGACTCTCAGGAAGGCGGCAATGGACTGGTACAAAGGACTCGCCCCGGGCTCAATCACCTCGTGGCGAAACCTGAAAAACCAGTTCATCAGTTCATTCACAGCTTCTCGGCGGCATCCAAAGACCGAGGCGGCTCTCGAGGCCATCATCCAAAGACAGGATGAAACCTTGAGGGAGTTCATCAACCGCTTCAACCGGGAAGCTATACAGGTCCCCTGTGCGGACCATATGAAGAGATATCTGCTGGAGAGGGGGCTCCTCCCCGGCACGGAATTCAGAAAAGTCGTGGGCATCGAGCCACCCAAGACGTTCGACGCCCTCCTCGAAAAAGCTCGGGCATACATGGACTACGAGGAGAGGGAAGCGGCCAACAGAGCCCGAGATCCCAGGACTCGCGGGTCCAACAACAACTCGCGCCAAGAAGCTCCTCCTCGACGAACCGGGGAGAAAAGAAAAGAAGACAGACTCCGGGAAGTTCGAGAATAAAGGGGACCCTCGGGGCGTTTTACCGAGTACACTCCGCTCACAGCTTCCCGCGAGCGCATTCTGGCGGAGTGTGCCAGCACCGACTTCAAGGACGGCGGGGTCAAACGTCCCCGACCTGCTCCCGCCAAGCCCGGAGCAGACAAGAACAAATATTGTCAGTACCATAGGAGCCATGGTCATCTGACTGAGGATTGCGTCCACCTCAAGGACGCCATCGAAACCCTCATCAAGGGAGGGAGGCTTGCACAATACCGGTGAAGCGACGCTCCCCGTCGTGACTCCCAGGAGACAAGGGAGCCGGAGGAAGATGCCCGACCATCTGACGAGTCGGTCCCCATCCAGACCGCCTTCTCCGTGACCAGACCCGAGGACTTCGACATCCCCGAGCACCTGCAGGAGCCGCTCACAACGCACAGCAGGTGGGAATATTTCCCCTCCGCCATGGTCATCAACGGCGGCGGATTCAACGACTTGACCATTAATTCGGCTAAGAGGAAGCTGGACGAGCTGGTCGACGCGGCGCCCCCGCAAACAGTGACGTTCGAAAGGGTGAAGGGCAGGTCGGAACCCATCACCTTCTACCTAGAAGAGCTCCCCGGCGGAGCCCCAAACGCGGTCATCCCCTTACTGATAAGGGCAAGAATGGCCAATTTCGATGTGCATCGCATCCTCGTCGATGAAGGAAGTTCCGTCGACGTGATGTACAACCAACTGTTCTGAACTCTACAGCTGGACGACTCACATCTCTCGCCGTATGTAGGGTCGGAATTACAAGGTTTCAACGGCTTGACCTCCAAGCCTTGGGGGTATGTCGAGCTCCTGGTTACATTCAGCGAAGGAACGGCGACGAGACAGGTCAAAGTACGCTTCCTCGTCATCGACTGCCCGTCTCTGTACAACTGCATCCTGGGGAGACCAACACTGGCAGAACTGACAGCGGTGCCCTCGACCGTCCACCTGAAGATGAAATTCTACACCAAAAGGGCACGGGTAGCTACTATCCAAGGAGACCTGGCCGCTGCTCGGAGGTGTTTCAACGCCGCATCTAAGGGACGCGACACTGTCGACGTGGGGACAAGGCCCGCCAAAAAGACACGATAGGAGCCTGACAAGCAAGAGTCCATCAAGGAAGAAGCCCAGAAAGCTCCACCAAAGGTCGACTCTATAGCTCTGGACACTCGTTTAGACCAGGACGAACCTCTCAACGGCGAGCAAATTCCACTCCGACCAATACCGGACGAGGATTTTGAGCTCGTCCCCCTCGGCACAGACCCGACCAAAGGAGTGAAGATTGGCGAAGATCTCCCCGACCTGGCAAGGAAGCAAATCAAGGCCTGCTTGCGCGAGAATGCTGACCTGTTCGCCTGGAGCACCGCGGAGATGCCCGGACTCGACCCTGAGGTCGCCTGTCACCACCTCGCCATAGATCCTGCCGCTAGGGCCGTAGTACAACGTAGGCGTAGGCAGTCTCCAGAAAAAACGGAGGCTGCTGAAAAAGCTGTAAAAGACCTCCTAGAGGCAAATTTTATTTCTGAAGCCTGGTATTCCACCTGGCTGTCAAACGTTGTACTTGTTAAAAAGAATAATGGAAAATGGAGGATGTGTGTTGACTATACCGATCTCAACCGGGCCTGCCCGAAAGATGCTTTCCCTTTGCCGAACATAGACATGCTGGTCGACAACTCGGCCGGCTACAAAACACTGTCGTTCATGGATGCCTACTCGGGCTATAACCAAATCCCGATGGCCGTGGGCGACAAACACTGCACGGCTTTCATGACCAGCTCAGGCAACTATTACTACAACGTAATGCCTTTTGGACTGAAAAACGCCGGGGCAACTTACCAGCGCATGATGAACAAGGTTTTCCACAAACAGATTGGGGACATGCTCGAGGTGTATATGGACGACATGATCGTCAAATCCCAAGCAGACACCGACCATGCAGCACACCTCAAGTCAGTCTTTGCCCAAGGAAGACAATGTAAAATGAGATTCAACCCCGAGAAATGTACGTTCAGAGTCAAGGCAGGAAAGTTCCTCGGATTCTACCTAACAGAACGAGGAATTGAAGCCAACCCCGACAAATGTCGGGCATTCTCCGACCTCCCGACACCGACATCGAAGAAGTCAATACAAATCATGAACGGCATGCTCACATCATTGTCCCGCTTCGTCGCGAGGTCCGCTCAGCACGCCCTCCCCTTCTTCAAACTCCTTCATAAAGAAGCAGCCTTCGAATGGAACGAGGAGTGCTAACGGGCGCTGCGCCACCTAAAGCAAAGTCTATCTCAACCACCCGTACTATCTCGACCAGTCGACGGGGAGCCACTGTTCTTATACTTGTCCGTCTCGAACGAAGCCATCAGCGCGGCTCTTATCCGCGAGACCACCGACGGACAGAAACCTGTCTACTTCACGAGCAAAGTCCTGCAAGGACCCGAAAGCAGGTACCAACAGATAGAAAAGGTAGCTCTAGCCCTCGTCAACGCGGCGAGGAGACTCAGACACTATTTTCTGGCCCACACAATCATCGTGCGAACTGACCAGCCAGTGAGGCAGCTACTGGGTCGGCCTGACATGGCGGGCAGAATGCTGAAATGGTCCTTGGAACTCTCTGAATTCGACATTCAATACGAGAGTAGGAAAGCCCTGAAAGCACAGGCCCTGGCCGAATTTGTCGCGGAAATGACCACTCATGACCCACCCGCGGGGAAGGAACACAAGTGGACCATCTTCGTCGACGGGGCATCCAGCTCGTCCGGAAGTGGCGCGGGAATCCTTTTGGAGAACGAGGAAGGCGTAGTGATCGAACACTCCTTAGCTCTCTCCTTCCCGACATCGAACAACCAAGCAGAGTATGAAGCCCTGCTCGCAGGACTGAGGCTAGCCGAAGACCTGGGAGCCCGCGAGATACAGATCTACACGGACTCCCAACTCGTCGCCTCCCAAGTCCAGGGGAGTTACCAAGCCAAGAACGACAACCTCGTCGAATACTTAAACTTAGTCAAAAAATACATGACAAAGTTTGAACGAGCGGAAATTTCACATGTTCCCCGCGAGCAAAACATAAGGGCAGACATATTGTCCAAACTCGCGAGTACGAGAAAGAAGGGCGGGAACAAATCCGTCATCCAAGAATCCCTAGCACACCCGAGTATCGATAGATCCTCGACGCCAATCGAGGTCCATGCCATAGGGGATGCCTCGTCCTGGATGACCCCAGTTTACAATTTCTTGACGAAGGGCGAACTCCCCTCGAACCAGACCGATGCGACCATCACAAAGCGACGAGCATGCTCCTACGTGGTGCTCGAGCACAAACTGTATCGCAGGGGATTCTCCATCCCCCTCCTAAAATGCATCGACGAATCCACAGTCCCCGAGGTACTATGGGAGATACACGAAGGGATTAACGCCCAACACATGGGCGGCAAGTCCTTGGCGAGGAAAGCTCTTCGAGCGGGTTATTACTGGCCGACGATGCAGCAGGACACCAAGGAACACGTTAAGAAGTGTGACAAGTTCTAGAGGCACGGTGACATGCACCTCGCCCCCCCCCCCCCCCCCCCCCTCACGAACTGAGCATACTGTCGTCCCCATGGTCGTTCGCCTGGTGGGGTATGGACATCCTCGGGCCCTTCGTACAGGGGACTTACCAAAATAAATTCCTCATTGTGGCCGTGGATTACTTCACGAAATGGATAGAAGCCGAGGCCCTCGCGAAGATCACCTCGCACAACATCCTCCGCTTCTACAAGAGAAACATCCTCGCCAGGTTCGGAATTCCGAGGGCACTGGTGACCGACAACGGCACCCAATTCACCGACCACGGGTTCCAAGACTTCGTCACCAGACTAGGAACAAAACAACACTTCACTTCGGTCGAGCACCCTCAAACCAACGGGCAAGCCGAAGCCGCGAACAGAGTCATCCTCCGGGGACTCAAACGCCGACTCGGCGAAGCGAATAGGGGATGGGTCGAGGAGCTGCATAGCGTCTTGTGGGCATGCCGCACCACGCCCCACTCAACGACGGGCGAGACCCCATTCTGACTAACATACGGCACCGAGGCCGTTATCTCGATAGAAATTATGGAACCATCCAGACGGACAGAGAACCCCCTCGATGAAGAAATGAACGACGAGGCACTCAGGGACGAGCTCGACTTAGTCGAGGAAATCCGATCTGGGGCGGCCCTGCGTGAAGCCACCCTAAAACAACGAGTGGCTCTGCGCCACAACGACAAGGTCATTAAGCGCGAGTTTGAAATTGGCAGCCTGGTATTACGAAGGAGCCAGAAAGACTCCCGCGAAAGGAAGTTGGCCGCAAACTGGGAAGGGCCTTATCGCGTCCACGACACCACTGGTACCGGGGCATACTACCTCGAGCAACTAGACAGAGAACCACTACCACGACCCTGGAACGCTGTTAACTAAAGCAGTACTATAGTTAAAAACCACAAACACCGAGGACCCTCGACTGTCGACACCCGCGCCCGGTCAACGAGGAAAAACGTCTGACTCCGTAGAAAGGCCAAGGTACAGGCCCGACCTACGCCCAAACAGCATAACACCGTTCAACAGACGAAAGTGAACGATCATGCCTGACGTGGACACCTCGATCGAGCTCCACCGTCGAAGTACCTGCAGGGCAGAACACCCAGCTCGCGATGGGCAGTTCATGCCGCGGGTGAAGAACCCCGATCTAGGTCATGTACCCGAACAAGCAGCTTCGCTCCGCACGCCCAACGAATCTCGAAGAACGTCGGGCCATCCAAAAGGGTCGAATAAGAAATCTCTCCTCAAGGTCATCACTCAGGCAAATTCGGCCACCGAATAGAAGCCGAGCACAGGCACGAACAAAAGACTTAGGAAAATTTGCCAACAAAGTCACAACCACGTACGGGCAAGATTCGGGCCCATAACTTAGGCCAGTTTCAGCGCAAAAAAGTTAAACACGAACACGGGCAAACAATTAAGAATCGAAACAAACATTCAGTTGAAAGGCCCGTAGGCAACAAAGCAAATAGATATAAACCGACCAAGAAGGCCAGCGATGTTCAGGAAATACAAAGAACGGGCACGCATGCCCAAAAAATAGAATATGAACGGGCACGCAGGCCCAAAACAAACATCAATAAAGGCGCGCAGGCCCCATCAGAATCTCACAACTCAGCTTCCCCGGAGCTATCACCATCGACAACAGGAGACTCGGGCGGAGGCACGACCTGACCATCAATGATCTGGGACATGTAGCCCACTCCTTCAGTGTTCAAATCAGGATTCAACAGAGAGAGCTCGCTGACCGCGACTTCAAAGCCATCCTCCATAGCACCGACACAGTCCATCTCGAGGAGTTGAATACGAGCGACCAGTCCCGACCGACTCCGCAAAGGAGTCGTCTCCTCCGACTCATCCTCGATAGGGAGCATGGCGGCCTTCAATTCCTCAACCTCTCTGGCGAGGCGCCCGTTGTCAATTTCCAGACGCTCCCGGTCCTCATGGAAATGGTCCCTCTCCTCGGCCAGCTTCCCCGAGTTCTCTTTCTCCAGAGCCAGCAACTTTGTCTCCGCCGCCAGCAGCTCGGCTTGCTCGCGGAACATCTCCTCGGAGCGCTCCAGAGCAGCCTTCAACTTTCAAGAACTCGAAGTAAGGGCAGCTTTCTCCTGTTCCAGCTCCTTGATACGATCAGAGTCTACCCCCTCCTCGGCCAGCACGACAGCCATCTCGGCCATCTTGACCAGCCCGACCATATTGGCGGCCAGATGCCTTCTCCGACTCTCCTTGCTCATCCGCCTAATGGTTTCAGCTTCATCAACACTCACGGACAAGGGATATCCCTCGAAAAAACCCTCCTCTTTAAAGCAAGGGGGCAACCCGAAGGACCTCACCGCGCTGGAGTCCTCGCCGACCTCCGGTTGGCTTTCCACCCGATTCCTCTTCCTCGGTATCAGATCGGTGTGAGGCTCGACATCCTGGGCGTCCGGGGTCCCTCCCGAAGCAGCTCCCGAGCTAGTTGGCGAGCCCACCCTTGTCGCCTGAGAAGCGCCCGGGCTAGATGGCGGGCCCATCCTCGTCGCCTGAGGAGCTCACACCAACCTCTTGTTAATCTTCTTATCCTGTGTCAGCTTCAGGAGCCTCTCCTTTCGACCAGCCATGAGACCTGCATAAAATAACCCCGGGTTAGTGGCGAACAAGTAACAAGTGAAGAAATTCAAACAAGACAAAACAATAACGACCTAGCAGGTTCGCGGCCTGCCCGAAGGACGGGCACTCCACAAGTGCCTTCGTATCGATCGGTCGGGCCTCGAAGGTCGGATAACCTTCTTCGTCAAGAATATCCTTCCCCTCCCTCGTGGCCCACCTGGCGGTGAAGAAACTGTCGACATACCGACAGAGAGTACCATAAGCCTTCTCGTCTTCGGGGCTCATCTCGCCCGCGGACGTGTGGTAGTACCCGGTGCCATGCTCGTAGTGCCTCGAGGTCCAATGCAAGGGAAATTTGGCCATGCGCCCTAACACCGGGTGTCCCTCGTCGTCTAGAAGGGCCTCCCCGTGATCGTCGGTCACGACCGTCTCTTCCTCATATACGGACTCTAAACCTGTTGTGGTAACCGGCCTCACAATGTACCACTTGTCCTTGAAGCCCCGCACGGAATCCATGTACATCCTGAACAGTCTCTTCAACTGCTTCAGGGAAACCCAGCTATGCCTACCTCCCCGGGACTGGCGCTGTAAGTGGAAGACTCTGAAGAAAAGGGGTATGGTCGCCCCAATCCTTAGAAACTGACACGTCAGCTCGAACGCCCGGATGAAAGCCAGCTAGTTTGGGTGAAGCTGCGACGGGGCCAGCTCCAGATGGCTGAAAACCCCGACCTGAAAGTCGCTGAAGGGGAGCTTTAACCCCAGGTCCTTGAAAGCAATATCGTACATCGGGAACCCATACTCGGGAAACTCCGAGCAAATTAGGGCAACAAGAGTCGGCCTACTGATGACAAAATTCTTCTGAAAACTGGGCTGACTACCGCCCTGTTCGATGATGGTGAATGCACTTCGACTATGTCAGCTATATGCCGAAGCAATCCCTCTGGGCTCAACGCCCACCCATTCCAGCAAAGGGTCATCGATGGTATCGACCAAATTTACATTCTCCTCGGCACTTTGGTCTTCCACCTCAGTGCTCCCCGAGGAACACGGTTCGTCGGCCATGGTTACCTACAAAGCACAAGAAACCGGTCAATTGGGGAGCAAATCCACACGCTCGCCATAACGGACGGGATGAAGAGCGCGACAAGCCATATCACTCCACGCGCGACAAAAAAAAGTTGGTGTCTCGAAACAAAAAGAGAAGTCACCTCCCCGACTCCCAGATACCACGATATGTCTCCCTACAAATCGCCTAAATGGGCCAGTATCTCGACCACTCACGAATATGTCGACCTAGGCTACGAACGTGGCGAGCGATATCATGAGTCTCAAAACTAGAGCCATGAGTTTACCGGGCACTACCAAGAATTAGGCGCCCTGAATCATGAAGATCTCGGGCAGCACTGCGAGTCAAATACCTAAACTATGCATTTACGGGGCGCATACATGCGTTCGTCGGGCATAAACATGGATTTGTCGAGATAAATATAAATCTACCGGGCTAATCCCAGGCGTACAGTCTCTAAGCGTCTAAAAACAATGAAAAAGCATGCATCACAGAGGAAAAGCAAAGGAGACAAGACGCTTACTTGGAATCAGGAAGGAAGTGCGACGACGGAGAAAGGGAATCAACGACGGAGATCACGGCGGTCCTATGAATATCTGGGAAGAACAGCAATAGCAGAAACAGAGGAAAGAGGAGAAGCGCGAAGAGGGAAAACACGTTCTGGGACCCAAGGACCCTATTTATAGTGATGACGTGGAATACCAAACGTCACCCCGGGGAACCACAGGCTTCCCTCCTCGACACACAGCTACCCTAGGCAATGATCACCCTACCTTCAATAGGGTGGCGGCACCACTCCCAAGAGATGCCTCGCGTGCTCAACAAACGCAGCCCGTCGAGAATCCCTCGGGCACTCCTCGAAGGGAATTATCTCGCGGACTCAGTACGGGGGGGAACTCCTCGAGTTACCACGGGGAACTACATCCCTCGCCCGGATACGGGACCCCGCGACGGAGGCGACCTAAGATCAAGTCATGGCTCCTACTCCAGGAACCACGACTTGGGGGGCTCCTGTTCTGGACTGGGCCGAGCTGGCCCAAAAACAATGGTGAAGGCCCAATCCAAACGGTCTTGCAGGGGGTCACGCCGACCAAGAGGCCACATCCGTGCCCGACACTCTCTACCAGTGCGACATCCTCTCCTTCATGCTATCCTGCTCGACCCCAGCTCGAGCACTCCTCCTAGGGCAGACTCTGTCCACTACACCATCATGTGGATCCCGAAAAGTCCGCGTCCTCGTCCGTCCGTACTTCACGCAGAACATCCAAGAAGGAGACCATGTGCGGGTCCCCACTACACTCGTAGAACCTGGCAGTTCCTCCATTGGGCCAAACCTGCCCGGCCCAATGAAGGGACCTTGGCCCAGCGCTGGGGGCTATAAATACCCTATGTTCCCAGAGGGTCGGGTATTCATTCTTTTACCCATACTCATACTTTTGCTTGCTCGTACTCTCACTTACTTCAGCATCGGAGTGCCTTGCAGGTACCCCCCCCCCCCCCATCTCGGTCAAAACTTCAGCTCGGAGCCAGTCGTGACGGTCCAAGTCTGATCAAGTTAGATTAAATCTCAACGCGTTCTCTTCATTTTATGGAAAATTGTAGATGTGACAAAATTAAAGCATGAAAGCGAGATCACCGACAAAACAAAGAGATTAGAGATGTATATGAACTCATACTGTAACTACATTTATCGTCGAATAAAGTGAGGAATAATCTCCTTCGTTTGTAATTATTTTAAAAGAATTCTTTAGGAATATACTTAAGATATAATTGTCGCTCCATTCCTCTGCGCGGGCGGGAGGCATAGGAGAGGCATCTCCTATTTTTATATAAAGATTATAGGAATGGCTAATAAGTAGACCGACATAAGATAACTAGTCGCCAATGAAGAGGAGAGTGGTGCCAAACAACCTAAGGAGCACCAAAATACAAGTTGGACAAAGCACAAATTTATGCTTTAACTAATTGGTATTGTTGTATAAGGCGAGCTATTGTCTTTGCCGTTTGTAAAATAGCTCATCTAGATTTATTAAAAGAAGTAAAAGGTATCGTCATTTACCCCTGTGTGGGAGGGAGACAACTTACTCTTGTTAAGTCTGAAAGTTAGGTGGAATTCAAACATTATGTAAAAGGATCGATAATCGACTTCAAGGATAACTACCAATACTCGGTCAACCTCGCTGTAAAAGTAAAAGGCTCTGAACTAATACTCGGTCAACCTCATTGTAAAGGTAAAGGAGCTATGCACCGATGCACCGTCACGTTTACAAAGCTTTGGGCCAAACTGAAGTTCAAGCGCACTTGAAGCCTCTGGCATAATCGGCTTCAGCCGGGTAGCGTGAATGAAACCTCCGGATCCTGAGTTTGACACTCCTCATCACAGAGTGTAGTAATATAATTGAGACTCCTCATTTAAGAGTCATAATACTATAATTGACACTCCTCTAAGAAGAGTTGTAGTACTTTATTTGACATTCCTCTAAAAAGAGTCGTAGTACTTTATTTAAAACTCCTCTAAAAAGAGTTGTAGTACTTTATTTGACAGTCTTCTAAGAAAAGTTGTAGTACCTTATTTGACACTCCTCTAAAAAGAGTCGTAGTACTTTATTTGACACTCCTCTAAAAAGAGTCGTAGTACTTTATTTGAAACTCCTATAAGAAGAGTTATAGTACTTTATTTGACACTCCTCTAAAAAGAGTCGCAGTACTTTATTTGACACTCCTCTAAAAAGAGTTAGTAGTATTTTATTTGGCACTCCTCTAAAAAGAGTCGTAGTACTTTATTTGACACTCCTCTAAAAAGAGTTGTAGTTCTTTATTTGACACTCCTCTAAAAAGATTCATAGTACTTTATTTGCACTCCTCTAAAAAGAGCCGTAGTACTTTATTTGCACTCCTTTAAAAAGAATCGTAGTACTTTATTTGACACTCTTCTAAAAAGAGTCGAATACTATTATTGACACTCCTCATATAAGAGTTGAGTCTCTCAATTGACACTCAGTCGAGTACTGGACCGGACCCGAGCTGGCACTCCTTTACCAAACTGAAGTTCAAGTGCACTTGAAGCCTCTGGCATAATTATTTGATCAACCTTGCCTTCACAACAAAATGGGTTATAAACGAAACGGATAACCCTGTTATGGTAACTCCCAAACATAAGAAATATCTTGACAGAATTGCCTGGGGCTCATTAACCCGGAGCTATGGATAAGCGTGTGGCCACTCGACCTCAAACAGGTCTGATAAACCAAAAAAGCTTCTAAACAGCGCAATTAAGCCGGATAAGATGTAAGACTGGGTACCAAGAATCCCGATACCTCCTCCATGAACTTCATGCCCGAAAGATTCAAAATATGTTTTTTTCACTCCGGGCACGCCTAGGGATCAAAGTGGCCGAAATTACCCTATTACGTTGCAACCCGGACAAAAATGTTACTTCAGTTTACCCAGGAAACCTATTGCTTCATTTAAGCACTCAAAATTAAAACCAAGTCTATAGGCTGCATAGATCTGTAGACAAAAAATATTTGGAAGGATCGCAACGAGAGACATTGAACTTCCTAAGGCTCCATACCTAAGAGGCTTAAAATAATACCAGGCATAAGCATTTGATGACAAAGATAACTACGAACCAAATTTATAAGCCACATGAGGCTTTACTTGGCTAAACTAAGAAAAAACTAAAGTGTTCAAAAAATCTCAAATGAACATCTAAGAACCAACCGAGTTCTATGTCAATGATTGATGTTGAACCTACTGGGGCTTCTATGTGAACAACCAAAAATATTGTCGGGATAATCGTATCCGAACACTTCACCTCTATGAACTTCGTGCCCATGGGGCTTAGTATATACCCCAAAATATTTTATACACATTGGGGTGGAGGAAGTCGATTAGATCCTTTCTCAAAAGGCAAAGCATATACGAATAGAATTAACATCTGGGATATAACTATTTTGGTCTCCAGGGTATTTTAACCCGACCTCAAAAGGCTTGAGGCTTATAAAGCCAATTGTTGCAGTCAAAATTAACAAAAAGGGCCCCATACTAAGCCTGAAATCATGAAACATCATATAAAAATGTTGTACGTAGACCCGGTAAGCATAAGTATAATCATGGTAATCAGACCTTTGATCAAATCACACAGGATAAGGAGAAATGACAGAATCCCACAGTTTGGTTTCCCCCAATAAAAATTCAAACAAAAAGGGGACAACTGATTATGAGTCACAGGAACTGTGCCAAACACCCTTGTTGGCTTCCTATACCATGCCTACCCTGTTGTAGACGACTTTATTCATGATTTTACTGTGACGACACATACTGCATTATTTGAGCATAGGGATAATATCATTCCTGGTTGAACTTCTGATTATCATGACCTGGGATAAGCAACGACCATTGGAAATGATATTTTGGGCACATCGATTGTGCATGAGATTCGTGAGGTAATCCTCGAGAAGGAATAACCACTCCTCTTATTGAGGATGAGATGGAATTTACCTGTAGGTCCAAACCATTTAGAGTAAACACAAATGCCCCTGAATCGAGAAAGTCATGGACTTCATACTTCAGCGCCTTGCACGTCTCAACATTATGACCAGGCTCCCTAGAATGGAAACACCTAGCATTAACATCAAAATCAGGAGAGAGATATGTGGAAGGAGACCCCAAATCACGAAGATTAATCAACTGAAATTCCAACAAGCGAGGAAGTAATTGGGCGTAAGGCATTAGGATTGAATCAACTTACAACTCAGGCTTCTTCTGTCTCTGCTGATAAGTTTTTCCCTTTGGATTCATCTGGGGAACAAGCACTGACTACTGACAAGAAGACCCAGGAACACCAAGTTGTGGAAGAAACCCACGAAGCACTTCATGATTTGAAAGAGGTCCCATGGGATGGAAAGGAATAATAACTTCTATTATAGCAGCAGGTATATGATTATCCTCCATTCTGAGCACTGTTTTGATCATTTCCATAACCAAGCTCAACTAAGTCTTCAACTGACAGTTTCCCTCCTTTAGGAGTTCTTGACTACGGGCCATAGCTTGCACGTCTACCATAAAAAACCATCTGAACCTTCACCTCAGACATTTCCCCATGAATTTATTCCACAAGTGATCTCTGAACACAGAGTGGTGAGAAGTCACGTAGCTCTAAAGAGAGAATCAAGTCTGAATAAGAATCTCAAACTCTGAATACTTGTTATGAATGAATGTTATGCATGAAGTGCATGAGTGAATGCAATGCCATGTTCAATCATTTCCAAGGAATCTACATTCTTTGATTAAGATGTTAAGCAAGTAAGAGATGGAAAAGCTCAGCATAAAGTTCAAAGGTACAATTCCCTGGAAATGGAGGAACATGTATGTTAAGTTGATGTCAACAATGTCATGCATGTAAAGTATATGGGATCAATTTTCCATCAACTCTGAACAATTGATGTGCTGCTTTCAGAACAAGGTTGAACCTATGTGGTTCTCAAGCTCGACGTTGTTTATGAATAATCTAAATATCATAATATCAAATTTCTGGTACCAATTCAGAACTCAAAGGAACCAAGTATCATGAAGATCATCATTTGTACCTGTAAGAGTAATTCCCACCCCATCTCACAGGTAAATTCTAATCAGAATAGAGGTTCCTAATGGCAAACCAGAGTTGGGAGTCCTCAGTGAAAATACTATGTCTTATGCATCAAGCATGAAGGACAATAGCACCCCAAAGTGAACCTTGTCTGGGTGCGGTATATTATGCCAACTGTTACGTGCCAGACGCCACAGGAGTCAACATAACTATCCACTCTAATCCTAGGTGAACATTGGCCCCAGTATTGGGCCTTTTACCTCATAGTATCACCCCACCCACCAAGAAAAATACAAAAACCCAAATATCTAACACAACAACATATATCCAAAATATGGAAAGCAATAAAATGTAATAAAAATACAATAAATATATAAATATATGCAATACATAAAGCGAGTAAAACATATAGATAAACACCCAATGAATATAAACACACAAGAGCTAGGACTGACTCACTTAGGTATTCCCCAGTGAAGTCGCCAGCTGAAGAAACTAGGAAAACAATAAAGTCGCCATCGAATATTATTTATCCCAAGGAAGGGAAAGGAAATCATCGAGTAAACCTGAGAGAAAATTAGGTCTTTCGACCAAGAGAAGGGTATCGGAGTTGATTATGCAAGGGGAAGGTATTAATACCCCTCACGTTCATGGTACTCCATGAACTCCACTCTTGTTGTTCTAATCAAAAGGTGTGTCTATCTAAAGGAATGCATGAATGCAGAATAAATATACAGGGAAAATAAAGGTTTTTAATAGTTGTGCTCGCTTAGGCCCGGCAACCCAATGCCTATGTATCCTTTTTAAGGAATCAGAGCGTAGTGGTTCGGCTCAAAAGTTTTTGTTTGTTTATGTTTTTTTATGGGTAACAACCCTTTTTGAAATGTTTTCATAAGAAAAGCCAACTGGAAAAATAGAATTTGATTGGTTGAATTTTTTTTGTTTGGAGAATACCTCAGATGGTCCTCCAAGGTCAGAGGTATCTGATTACTCCTTTACTTTCTGAAAAGTGTCTGAGATACGTACAATACTAAAGTCTATAATATGAGAGACTTTTAGATGGTCGAGCCAGGAGCCTCGTATCCAAAGTACTCTACGCATGCTTAAGACTGGTGTCGTATTTGCACACATCGTAATTATTAGTCTTTTTCAATTTTGCTTGAGAAAAAGGTTTTAGTTTTACATACATGAAATTCAAGAAATAAACCTAACACTAAGGGATCTTAATCCTACTTGTCATCATGCAATGGTGGCCTTAAGGTTAGGATACAGGGAATCCTACCTAAAGTTATCATGCTTGGTTTACAAACCTAGGGTCTACTCAGTTCGTCTTAACCAAAATCGAATCGAGAATCCTATGGGAGCATGGCATCTCATAAAAAAAGGGAGTGTACAAGTAACACGAAGGATACCTAAACAAGTAGTAAGCAAGAAAGCACACAAACAAGGAGAGTATACAAGTAACACAAAGGATAAATAAACAAGCAATAGGTAAGTAATAAGAAGCAATCACAACATGCTACAAGATATGATCAAGGGAGGGTACCTAAACATGAATTAGGTATCAACTAATACTAAACAAATAATAGGACTAGAATGATATCATGACAAGCATTTGTGATATGTAAGATATCCTAAAACATGCACTAGGATGAGAATGCTATCATGACAAGTATATGTGTTGTAAACTATCCTAAACATGAAATATGATGAGAATGCTATCATGACAAGCATACATACAAGTATCAAACCAACAGGTGAGGTGAAATGCGATAAGGAAAAGCATACATCAATGATGTTAAATCAACAAGGAAGTAGACATGTTATCAAGACTAACAGACACGTTATCAGGATAAACATGCAAGGTAATAGACCAACAAGCAAGGTAAGTGTTATCAAGACAACCAAACATGTTATCAGGATAAACATGCAAGGAATAGACCAATAAGCAAGGTAAGTGTTATCAAGACAATCAAATATGTTATCAGGACAAACATGCAAGGAATAGACCAACAAGCAAGGTACAAGCTATCAAGACAAGCAGACATGTTATCAGGACAAACATGCAAGGTAATATACCAATATGCAAGGTACAAGCTATCAAAAGAAGCAAACATGTAATCAGGACAAACGTGCAATATAATAGGCCAGCAGGCAAGGTACAAGCTATCAAGATGAGAAGACATGTTATTAGGATAAACATGCAATATAATAGACCAACAGGTGTCATACCCCAAATTTTGACCTAAGATCTCACATTCATTTGCACTCTCATGTATCATCAAGGTCATGAGATATAGTTGGTTTTTAATCTGCTCACCTTTGAGCATTGCTTATGGAGAGATTATCAAGTGTTGCGAACATCTTATCTTATGAATCACCAACATCTAATCAAATAGAAAGGTGTATGCTTTGTTTCATTGTTTTCATGTGCAGGGATAAGTCTGAATCAAAAGCATCAGGCATTGCGCCTTAATTAGGGTTTCTGACTCCTTAAGTGTTCAAATATGGTGAATCACCAATTCTCAAAGACTACTTCATCAACGTTTGGCCTTTAACCAAAAGCACAGTCAAGGTTTCATCAACACTAGTCCATATATGCATCAATATGTCTGGGAATGCGAGGATGGATCAAGTTTGCAAGTCAATTCAAAATGCTTCGACCAAAAGTCAACATTTTCAAGATCAAGTTCAAACGATTGTAACTTCTTCATTATTCAATGTTTTTGAGTGGTTATTTTTGCGTATGACTTTCCTTGACGTCATCTCCAACTTCTATTTACAACTCAAGAGCTGATTATGTGCGGAGGATCATCAAAAATTTGAATACTTTAGAGGTCCTTTTGTGAATTTGACCTAATTCCAAGAAGATCTTGTCAAACTTTCGAGGATCATAACTTCCTCATTTTTTGATGTTCTGAGGCAATTCTTTTTGCAAAGTATCACAAATAGTGTTGTCTATGAGATTTCTTCAAAAATCAAAGTCGAATTGAGCTTGGAAAGCCATGAAATTTACCGAAACGTTATAGGTCATGTTTTGACTTAGAATATTCTTAACTTCTACTTTCAACTCATAATAAGTTTCTTCAAAGGCATTGTTCATTATGGTGGATTGAAGTATAAGTTACAGCTTATTTTGATCGGTACAATTTTTTATTCTCATCAAACACTTGTTACTTCAATTGCAAGTCAACTTGAACTTGGGGAAATTAAAGTTAGGAGTTCAAGGTGATTTGAATTTTATCATTGAGATTTGAACTTTCATCAAGATTCATTCAAGGTTGCATTCAAACAAGAGCTCATTCATTATTCAAGTTCGTCATGAATTCAACGAGCAAGTTTCATTCATGTTCTAAGCATCGTTCATCATCATCATTGATTTGTTCATGTCTACTATCATTCACTCAAAATTCATACCATATTCAAGATCAAGATGCCATCCAATATTCATCCAAGGCTTTCATTATTTATATCAATTCAAGTTGCTATCAATATTGGAAGTATAAGAATCAGATTTGTTCATTATACCATCATTTTAATCATGGCAATATAACAAGCGAATTACAAGTATTACAAGTTACATATGAAACTTTGCATAAAAATAAAACAATTACACAAGACTTTTGTTCTAAACCTAATCTTCAATCCTTCATGCCATAAAATATGTACAAAAAAAGTTTTGTTGTCTTGTTGTCCTGTAATGCTGCCCTTGTCCAGCCATAAGACAACCATAACAGTCCAAGATAAACATGTTGCCCGATTTCCAACCCTACTGCCCTGTAAAGCCAATCCCTAAACTTGCAATTTGCTGCAATGCTGCTCCACCAGCCTGCCAAACCTATATAATGCAAAAATAGTTGAATTATGACCTTTCTTTATCCACAATATTTGCGGCAACAAAACAAAGGAAATAGTCCAAAATACTTGCACTATGGCCACAGAAAAATTATAGTTATCAGTCCAGATCTTACATTAATATGATTAAAAGAAAAAACTGAAGAAAAAAAGGTTAACACAACAGAAAGACCATAATAGAGCAAGAGAATATTGTCCAAAAACATACCAGTTCAAGCCTGCATTCAAGTTGTCCCAATTTTGCACAAGAATGGAAAGCTTCAGTCTGCATCAAAGAAAGCCAAAGTCAGCATACCAAATATGTTCAAATTCATCAGACTCTTTCTCCCTAAAACCCCATATACTTCACTATAAATAGAGAACCAAGAATCATCACCAAGGGGAGGGAAGAAAAGAATACAATAGTGCTGCAAAAAAAACTCATCTAGAAGATTCTTCCTCCATAACCTTCCATCAAAGCTCCATCATAAGCTATTAAGAGTTTCACACCGAAACTCTAAATAGGCTTGACCATAAACTTCCTTCAATTTGCAAATTCCCATCAAGTTTTCAGTCAACAATCAAACCAGAAAAACGGAGAAGAAAAGAAAAGAAATTATGTCCAAATTAAAACTCAACCTCTCTGCAATAACATCTAATTGATACCTATACAACCAATTCAATCATTGATACCTGCACAGAAAATTCTCAATAGCATCATACACCAAGCATCTTCATCATCATCAATAGAGAATCCAGAATGCATCGTAGAAAATAAGCAGAGGAAAGTACAAGGAAGCTTGTTAATAAGGAGAGATTTTTGGAACTCAACTCTTTGAAGCCCATCGGAGGGTCTCCGATAGGTACTTTCTTCTACAATTTTTGCATCTATGATTGTTGTTCTAAGTTTTTTGTCATGTAATTGTTGTTATTGTTTGCATACTATCATTTAGTTGAATCTGAAATTGTGAATATTGCGGTTGTTATTTTGTTCATGATAAAACCCGCGAGAACAAAGTGTTTTTTTTCTTCTACGAGAAGCGAAAGTTATGTTGTTGTTGTCTTCGATAAAAGAAAGATAGAGGAAGTAGAAAAAAATTAGAGCGGAGGGAGTATTTTGGAAACAAGTTATGGTTGTGAATAGGGAGTGGATTAAAGAGGAATCGATGGAGTATCTTGTTGTTGTCCGGTGAGGAAACGATTGAAATAGAGCAGACTTTTTTTTGTTGATTCCAAGAAGAGAAACAGAGGGAGTTTCCATCCCAGCGAGAAACCAAAGAGAATAGAGATTGGGGGAGATTACCTGGAACTGAAACTGAGAGGAGTTTGTCGATTTTGTTCTTAAACAAGAGTTTGAGTTAACATTGAATGATGAGAGGATCGAAAATGAGGAATTAAGAACCGATTAAAGATGATGAGGAAACCAGATGAAGGTATGGTTGCAGCTGCGGAGATGTGAGGGAGAAAATTGAGCGTAAGAGAGAATGAGGTTGAGGGAAGAGAAAAAAATCAGTTTACACTATAAGTGTTTTAATTAGTTGAAAAATTCAAAAGCATTAACCCTTCCCCTTTCCCAAAGCCAGCGGCGCCCCTTCTCCCAACAAATTAGGGTTTTCAAAACCCTTCCTTTCCCTTTCCCAAATCGGGTCAGTTTTAGGCCCTTTTTTCAGCCCAAATTTGTTTTAATATTTTCCTTTTATTTTAATTAAAGTATAGATATAACAAAATGAGAAATGTAGTGTAGTGGTAAGGCAGAATAGCTATATTATAGGGACTTGAGTTTGATCCCTGGCCCTTATGTTTTAGTTTTAACTCTTTTTTAGCCTTATTTCTTTAAAAAAGTTATTAGAAAAAAATACAAAAAATATATATTAGATTAGGTTTGTAACTATTTCTTTCTTACCCTCATAAAAAAAACCAAAAATACATTAGTATAATTTTTTCCTTTCTTATATAAATTTTTTGTTATTAATTATTCAGCTTTTTAATCACTATCTGTCTAATTTCTTCGATTATTTAGTCTTTATATCGTTGTCTGTTTGCGTCTAATTCCAAGGGAAAAATTAATTAGTTGACTTCATGTCATCAAGTATCTAATACGATTGTGCGAAACCCTTTCATAAATTTTAGTTTTTGTTAATCTTAAATTAAATCTCATGAAAACTTAATTTTTAAACTTGCACTCTTTTAAGCCAAAACTCCGACACTAGGTTGTCGCGTTTTCAAAATCCCATCCCCACACTCATTTAGCAAGCAAACCAATTTTAACCAAAAACAGATATTTCAAAATGTTCCTATATGATACTATATATACATAAGGTGCTAGTACCTTCCCTTTGTATAACCAACCCTCGAACCTTCGATCTCTTTGAAATGCATTGTATTTTTCTTTACTTTTAGTATTATTCATACTTTGCATATTCATGGGTTTTATTTCGCACTTTTCTCTTTTTCCTTGAAAATGATAAAGTGCGGTGACCACTCTTGCTTTTGCGAGTCAAGTTAATCAATAGTTTGATCTCTGATTTTCACCGTTACAACAGGCAAGGACAAGCTATCAAGACAAGCAAACATGTTATCGATACTAACATGCAAGATAATATACCAACAGGAAAGGTACAAGCTATCAAGACAAGCAGACTTGTTACCATGACAAACATGCAATATAATATACCAAAAGGAAAGGTACAAGTTATCAAGACAAGCAAACATGTTATCGGGACAAACATGCAAGATAATAGACCAACATGCAAGACACAAGCTATCAAGATAAGCAGGCATGTTATCAGGACAAACATGCAAGATAATATACCAACGAGCAAGGTAGATGCTATCAAGACAAGCATACAAAAACATCAAACCATCATCTAAGCAAGCAATAGAGACATGTGTTATCATGACAAGCATATAAGAGATGTAATATATCCTAAACATGTAATAAGATGGGGTAAATCAAGACATCACAATAGGGGTTACCTAAACATTTATTAGGCTAAGGTGAATCAAGACATCACAACAAGGATTCCTAAATAAGCAATAGGAAAGTGAATCAAGACATCACATAATGTTTACCTAAACATGCAATAGGCTAAGTGAATCAAGACATCACAATATGAACAAGCATCATAAAAAGATTTACCTAAACATGCATTAGGCTAAGGTGAATCAAGACATCACAACAAGGGTACCTAAACATGAATTAGGCTAAGGTGAATCAGGACATCACATAAAGTTTATCTAAACATGCAAAAGACTAAGTGAACATGAACATGCATAAACGTTATTGAACATAGATCGAGGAAATAAACAAGCATCTAGAAGATATTAAACATGAATCAAAGTAGAAAATGAACAAGTATCACAACAAATAATGGACTTGAATAAAAAAGAAAGTGAACATGCATCACAACAATTATTGAACCTGAATCAAATAGAAAGGTGAATGTGCGTCACAAACATTGAACATGAATCAAAACAGAAGGGTGAACACGCATCACAAACATTGAACATGAATCAAATAGAAAGTGAACATGTATCACACATATAATGAACCTGAATCAAATAGAAAGTGAACATGTATCACAACAAATATTGAACTTGAACCAAATAGAAAGTGAACATGTATCACACATATAATGAACCTGAATCAAATAGAAAGTGAACGCGTATCACAACTTTAGCATTGTGCTCTAGAGGTATCAACATGTATCATCACAAGTTAATTCCTAGCTACACAACAAACATAGCCTACGACGTTAGGACTTTCAGTCATGTATCTCTATCCTACTTCTCATGACAAGATTAAATGAAAACGATGCAAGAATGAAGAATAAAATAAAGCTACGATGATACCTAACGGAGAAGGTTCATCGCCTCTTTAACGCGTGCAGAAAGACTCCAGAAAAATATTCAAAGCTTCACACCCTCAATTAAAAATCGATCACAATAATTATAAGAAACAATTCAAACAGAGGAATCCAGAAGGTGCAATCTGCATACAGTGCCACTATATTAACAAATAAAACAATAGCGCTAAGCCCAATCTAAAGAAAATTCATGAATCATTTTGTGCAATGCATCAATTAAAAAAAGTTGCAAACAGGCCTAGAAATCTCGGCCCAATACCATCCAACTCTCTCTATTTTTATCAGCATTATCATTTTTATTTAATAATTCAATAATAATATTAAAAAGAAGTGAAAAGGAAAAGAGAAACAACGTAAAACGCGTGCGTATGGATAGTTGGATAGGGTTCCTTTGAGAATTTTCAATTTCCACGAGAAACAGAGGCTCTTTCTTCTCCTTCAACCCCAAACCCCGGCGATCTCCCCCCTTCTATCCATGAACGGCGCCGTTCTCACGACCCTCTGATGCTGCGATTCGACCTCCATTCGTTACCCGGAGAGATGAAGATTGAAGATAATTTTTAGAGGAAGATTGAGGTGAGTATTTCTTCTCTTTTGCTCTGTGATTCTTATGCCTATCAGAGAGAGAGAGAGAGTTTTAGTTGTTTCTTTCAGTTATTCTGTGATTGTTCTCCCTGTTATATCAGTGCTGATGAAAAGTTTGTTATATCATAGTAATTCTCAGCCTCTGGATTCGATTTTCTGTTAAGAAATTGGAGAGCTGAGATTGATTTAGTGTGAGCTGTTAAATAATTTTTTGATTCAATTATTTTCTGTACTTTTTTCTTGATACACAAATTATGTTTTTTTTTTTTTGTGGCTTTTTATCTCAACTGTTTCTCAATTTATTCTGATTTTCCGTTAGTTGAGTTGATTTCATTCTTCATTAATGATGCAGGTTTGTTATTGACTTTTTTCTGGATAGGTTTGGCATTCATGTTGTTTTGGCATGAAGTGTGATTACAAGACTTGGCCATGGACAGTTTGAAGGCAGACATGGAAACGGGAACAAGATTGCTTTGAAGAGTGACGAAAAACTTAGCTTAGATTTAGGATTAGGCACTTACATTTAGAATTCAATTTGAGATGTGATAACATGATACTTTGAATGAAGTTGAAGTATGGATATGGTTCTCTATAATGGATAATTGTAGACATATTGAACAAATCTTGAAACGGTAATGATAATTGGATGTAAATGGTTTGAACCTTTAGGACCTTGATTTTCTCGTGTAAGTTTTAGGCTGAGAAACTTTCATGTAATAACTTACTTGTATGAATAAGAATGTATCTTGTAATCCACCAACTTTGAATTCAAATAAAGTTTCTTTCAAATTTAATTCAAGTTTGACATCTTCTTTTCCATGATGTGCACCAGTACAAATAGCCATTGTTTTGAACATGAGTGGAGATTTCAAAGATCAGGTCAAGTCACTATCAATTATAATGCCTTGTTTGTCTCTTGTAGAAATCTTAATTCCATGTTAAAACCTGAAGTCTTCAATAACTTGCACTTGAAGCAACAATAGATTCAAGAAACATGCACCAATACCTAGTTGTTGACAAATGGATAAATGAGTTTAAATGTGGATCAAACTAAATTAAGAATCAAATGGATGGAAACTTATGATCCATATTCAAGCAGCGGAAACCTGGATCTCCTGATGATCCTGAGGAACTTGTATAGAAAGAAAAATCTTATATCTTGATGAGAATGATCCTAATGATAGTTGTTACCTCAAACTTGCATTGATTGATCATTGTATCTCATTCTTGATAGGAGAAAACCCTAATTCATTGATGAAATTGATCCCATATCACAAGAACTAATGCCTTGCATGTATGAATGATGATGAAACATATAATCCACTTAGGGTTAAAATTAAGAGGGAAAATTTCGAGGTGCAACATTGAGTACTTTCAAATATCTCATTCAATACAGCTGGAACATGAATTTTGACAGCCACAATCATATTATTAGGAATCTAGTTGATGACAAGGTTATTACTCTAGTGCATGTGGACTCTGAGAAACAACTGATTGTTATGCTTACCAAAGGACTATATGAAAATCAATTTGAGAACATGAGGAGTAAGCTAGGAACGTGAACTATTGAGGAGTTATAGCAGTTACATGTATGGAGGAATGCAGCAAATACTTTGTCTTTCCTCTATGTTTTGAGGCATGATACGCCTAAGCTAATTGCTATTGTTGAATTTGTCAAAGGGTTGAACAAAAGGCCTCTAAAAGAACAAAGGGTTGTTTTAAAGAAGGCATGTTCTAAGGTGGTACTAGTAAAGGAGTTCAGTACCAACACTCCTAAGAATTGTGACAACAAGAAGAAGTGCAGACGGATTTTTGACAGGGGTAAAAGGTGAAAGATCACCTGAAGATGATACAAGATTGTGTGTTTCCATCTGAAGTTTTGTGTTTCCATTGCTAGTGTTTTGTTCTTCCATCTGTGTTATTACTTGTGTGCAATATGTGTGCTTCCGAGTATTTTTATATTTACTCTATTTTTGACAATTTGACTAAAAAAGGGGGAGTAAAGTGTTAGTGTATTTGTGTTTATCCTGATGTCATGTCACATGTCTTGACATGTTGACTAACATTGTGATAGGATTGTGCTACTGTTAATTGAAGAGTAGTCTATTGTTGTTGCTTACTATATGCAACTATTTAGGGGGAGCATGATTGTCTGTCATGCTTGTTTGTGTTGTTGCTGCTACTTTTGATGTGGTATTTGTGTGCTTGATGTCATTCTAGATGTTCTAACATCTTTCCTGATGTGTTTATGGAGAATCCTAGTGCAATACGGTGGGAGAACTAACTTGATTTTGCGTTTTATCGCAAATGTTACGGATAGCAAGAGTCACCACTGACTTTTCTTTTATCCAATGAGGAAAGGGTGAAAAGAACAGGAAAGACCTTTGAGAATTTTTGAGTTCGGGGGGTAGGTTATGAAAAGGGAAGGTGTCAACACCCTTTTCATCTATAGTTATCTACGGACTCTTAATCTCTAGCTCACATTGTTTTTAAAAAATGCTTTATGTTCGTGTTTGAAAATATTTCGAAAATGCCTAAATACGACAATTTTGTAATGATTCTTGTATCAGTTAAGAACGCGTACGAAGTGTTTGTTTTTTAAAATATTTTGTAAGTGTAATTGTGAGAAATGTTTTTGTTTTTAAAAAAAATGTGAGCAGGCGATTAAGAACTATCTACCTACTCAAGGTCTGACTTGTCATTTTCCTCCTCCTTTAGATAATGTTATCCTACCATTAGTTAGTAGGAAGCCCTATCATTGGATGTGAAGGGACAGGCATGGGTCATTGTACAGTCATAAAGGCAAGTCGTAGGGGCACTTTATCATTTTTATCGTAAGAGACTAGATCGTTTATCGAAGGCAGCATCGAAAGGGTCATCGAGGGACTACGATCTTTTTAATCGAGAGACAGTGCTAAAGTGGCCCCATATTCAAGGGACATGATTGTTTCCCGAGGCAAAAAGTGAGGTTATCCTAGAGGTGAAAGTGTGAAGAGTGATTCATGTTCAGTTATTTTAGTCTTGTAATTAGGGTTTTCTATATTTGTTTTTAGTCTTTTCATACAAACCCTAATTACTAGCAAAATAATATAGCAATAGTGAAAAGTAGTAAAGTGCGAGAAATAAAACTCTACACTATTACAAGGCTTCGGGAATGGGGGTACAAAATAGTAAAAATAAGGGGGGAATAGTAAAACTCTAATTAAACTATTACAAACTGTAAGCACATATATAGTTGGAGAAATAATGAAACAAGCGACACTAATAAAATATGCGAACTTATAAAATAAAAAGAAACGGAAAAAGAAATTATTTTGTGATTTTTTTTATAGAAAAATGGTTGGATGATTAACCTAAAAACTAATTGATTTTAATTAATTAAAAGAAAAAAAACCTAAAACCCTAAGTTGATTTTAATTAATAAAAAAGGTTAATTAGTGAAAATCTAAAAATTAATTAAGGTTAATTAAATGAAAACCTAAAAATTAATTAGGTTTTTTAGAAAAAAAATTAAAGGTTTTGAAAAGGTTTTGTAAAAAGAAGGTTTTAAGAGAAGGATAGAGAATTGTAAGAAAATAAACTCAAAAGTGGTAGGGGTGGGTGTTGAACCCATGCCCTCAACAACTTTCAACCAACACCCTCACCACTGGGCCAAGCGCACCTTGGTGATAGGAAACAGGTTCAGCGCATTTAGTAATTAATCTTGCAAAATATGGAAATGTTAGGAAAATAAGTGGCAAAAGGCTGGATCGAATCCAGGCCCTTTGACACCAATGACTTAACGTGCGCGGTGCTACCTCTGGGATAATTGTACATTCATTAACTTATATCATTCAATAAATATAATAATATAAATAAAACGCTTAAACCGGAGAGGTGCCGGAGCCCTAGCTCCGATCGTCTTCTCCAGTAACCTATTTATTCAACCTGCCAAAATACAAAGAATTAGTAATCCAAAAACATCCTACCTGTTGTACCCCAATTTTTTCCCTTAAGATTCCTCTATCATCTCATATCAACTCAATCATATCAAGATCACACTAGTGTGAGGGCACAACACATTTCATCAGTTGATTCATAGGTTCATGAGTTTATTTTTATGCCTTATTCAACAAAGCTTCATTGAGATTCAAGCTTCATCATTGAAGATGCTTTAAAGTGACATCATGACAAGGTCTAATATGATTCATCATGCTTCAATTTGTCAAAGAAAGTCAAAAGAGGCAAGGATTGATTGAAGAGATTTGACCTAATTGGACAAGTTCTTGGCTTCTTGATCACAAGTGTATAAATCTTTCAATTCTTAATATTTGGAAGTGGTTTTTGGTGCTATGGTTTCTTATTATCATCCACAACAACTTCTATTCACATGGAAAAAGTTATTGTGCAAAGAAGTTTATCAAAATTGAAAGGGGTTTCCAAGTCATTTTGGTGCTCTAGGAGCTAGGGTTTTGAACTTCTAAGGCCTATATCTTGCTCATCTTTAGAGGTTTTTGAGTGATTCCAAAGATATTCTTATCTTTAAAGGTTTTTCAACAAATCACTTCAAAAGTTTCAAGAAATATTTATGTGGAAGATGCTTAATGATTGAGAAAGATTACAAGTCTCCTTGAAAGGCCTTTGAATTTTAGGGTTCGACTTCAAAAGATCATAACTTGGTCAATTCTTTTCTCCTTGAGACCATTATTTTTCCATAATGATCTTAAGAGTATGAATCGCAACTTTTCTTTTATGTGCAAAGCTTGAAAATGGTTAGAAGATGCCTTAAGAGTTCAAAAGGTTATAGGTCATTTCATGGATTTTCATCAACTTCACAAGGTCATAACTTTCTCAATTCATGGAGTTTTTAAGTGGTTAAAATCTCAAAATGTCATTTAAGAGATCTACTTCATTCCATCTTTTTTGGTCAAAAGCAAATTTTGAGTGGAAGGCCATGTTTGGATGCAAAATATTACAAGTCACTTTTAATGCCAAACTTAGAAATTTTTCTGAGTGTGGAAAATCCGTGTGTTTTTTATGATTTCAAAGATATACAATTTTTGATCCAAGACACCAAATGTAACCATTTTTTTTCACATTGTAAAGATTGACAAGATATCTTTTCAATGCTTCAAAAATCACATCATATAGTGCCTTACATTGTTGGCACCATGGCTATGAAGTTGGCATCTTGAAATTGAAGTTTCATGTTCAGTCAAATTTGAAAATTAGTTTAAACCTAATTACAAGCCTGTTTAAGGATCAATTCCGCGAATAATCATGTTTAGGAACTTGCCATAATGAGAAACGACCCTCGAACCATCCATTTTGCTGCGTTTTGAGCCATGTGAAGTCACACTTTTCCCACTTAGCAGATTCACACGATTTCATTAATTTTGCCTCCAATTCAAACGCTTGAGCCTTACATCATGATCAACTATAAATAAGGATCATCCCTCACTCATTTTTTCAAGCTTTTGATAGTTAATTGACCCTTGTTCAGATCCCACACAAACTCTAAATTTGAATTTCTAATTTCTTGCATTCTCACTCTAAAACACCAAAAGCTCCATTCAGTTAGCTTCATTGAACTTCTCTGAAGCTAACCATACTCTTACATTCAAGAGTTGTGACCTATATTGATCTATAGGAGTCCAGTTTCAAGGCCATCTTTTTCTACTTTGTTCAGGTAGATTTCTTGCTCAAATCGATCCAAATAAAAGACTAATCTACTCTTTGCATCCTTCTGATTCTCATGCCTTTTATAATTTGCAATTTCATTGAGATTTGAGTGCGATATTCCAGAATTTCGTGTTCGCTATTATTTCTGCATTTTCTCAATTTAAGCCTTGTTCAATTTATATAAATTTGGCGCGATGGTATCATTAGAATCTTTTTAAAGAGATGAATCTAATTGTACCGGTCCGGTCCTCTAATTTTATAGTTTGAGGAATCCTTATCTAGGGCGTCTGGAGGTTGAGGACGACCTATGTGTCGTGCTTCAACCAATGAAAGTGTGACATGTGATTTTTTGAATTCAATATGGTATGTTTGCTTTATCATACGCGCACTTTGAGAGCCCGTGTATTGATTACTTCTAATAGTCAGACTCCATCCAACGCACCAGAATTTTAGTTGTTTTTAAATATTAAAAGGTGATCCGGTGCAATTTCCAAAGCTGACCATCATATGCACAGCGTGCCTGATCCTTTGGATATGATTACTAACGCATTTTGACTCTCATCCAATGGTCTATATTTTTTTAAACTTTATTTTTTTTCTTCTGTTTTTTATACCAAACTTCAAAAAACCATAGAAAATTCATTTCTGACTAAAAAATAATGAAAAAATTCACAAAAGTATTTTCAAATATTTTCTTTCTAATTTTTACTTTTTCGTGATTTTATTTTCAGATTTGATATTTTTTATAAGTTTTCCTTTATTTTGACTTGTTTATAAGTATTTAAAAATACTTTTTGATATGTTTAAATTCTAAATTTTTTTATAAAAATCATTTTCCTCATTTTTTACTTTCTGGAATTTTTCAAGAATTTTATTTTGACTTCTATGATTATTTTTTATTTTTTTTACTTATTTGATTGATTTTAATTAGTTTAAAAATACTTTTCTGTTTTAAAAAAATTACCAAAATTTTTATAAAAATACTTGAGATTATTTCTGATTTTTCTATGGTCTCTTTAAATTTTTTCTTTGATACTTTGAATATGGTTTGATATTTTCCCTTTTATTTTCATTTTAAAAACAATTTAAAATCATTTTTCCTTTTTATCTTATTCATTAAATACAATTTATTTTTTAATATATTTTGGCTATGTGTTTATTGATCATGAACTTCCTTAACATCATTGGATCTTGAGTGTTGAGTTTAACTCCACTAAAATAGATGGATGATTTTAATGATAGTTTGCTTAATTTTTTGATTCAAATGTATCCCCTCCCTCTTCATCTTATTCCTTTCTCATTGTGTTACATGTTGTTAGAGGATGATATACATATCATCTCTCCAAACATATGGCACATAGATTGCTATTGACCGACCTCAAAACATGTGCGACTTCTATATAAGTCCACTTACGATTGCTTAACATAGCGGTAAATTTTATCCCGATTCGAGAAATGATCATGCATGGCCCAAACCCATGTTTTCAAGCCCAAGTATGTTTAATTTGAAACCTTTGATCCAATAAAATTGAGGTTCATTGTTAGGAGGCTTTGGTCTTCTCAATCCTCTAATGAATCATCATAAATTTTAGACTAAATGAATCATTTAAACATCGTTGATCATTTATTGTTGCCTTAAGAATTTGAAATGAATGATGTACTTGAAAAAAAGAAAATGAAACTTGTTGCTCAGAGACTTTGATTTTATCAATCTTCTAATGAGTTTTCAAATGCAAGATTCAATATGGTCATTCAACTAACCTCTAATTTCTAACTCATTAACAATTGACTCTTATTTTTATGCTTTTTACTTTATGCTCTTACTTTAAGCACCATTTATCTTAACATTTACATTTCATGCTATTTTCATCTTTGCTCACTTGAGCATTTATCTTCATGCCATTTTGTTTTGCTCACTTGATCTTTTCATTTTCTTTTTGAAGATACCTAATAACCGACTTGAACAATAAAAAACTTTAAGGTTACTTGGACTATTTGGTTACTATCCTTGGCATTTTGGAGTTGTGGACTTATTGGACTTAGGATTAGAGACCTTGACTACCTTAAGACCTTAGTGACTTCTATTGTTTTTGTGTGCAGGTTATTCTGATTATATGCTTTATCTGTAATTGGGGATTCATCTGTATATAGTCGTTACTCTGCCAAATTTTTGAGAAGACTTAATGCATTTGAAGTTTGGTATTCTTAAGAGGTTTAGAATATTTGCTTGCTTGGTTTTAATCCAAAGGATGGGAATTCTATATTGACTCTTTGTATCAAGTGTTGGGTCCTTGTTGGTTAGACGGTTCTTTTTTCCATAGCTCTTACCTTAAGCTATACAGTAGTCCCTTCATCTCCTCCCATCTTCTTTAATTTCAAAAATCTTCTTCCTCCTTTTCAAAACTCTTCTGGTTTTCTAACTTGAACCGCTTTCACAATAAACTTGGACTTAGGTCCATACATTTTCAAAAAAAAATTCTTAATCAAACTTTAAACAACTTAATAATACTTTGACATTTTTGTGAGAAGACTAAAAGTCAATCAATCTCATTCAAACCATTTTGCCACCTTGGCTTTTCATCTTAAAATTTTCCTAAAATATTAGACTATTGTCAATCCTTGTAGTGATGCGAACAACTATACTTCTACGATATATAGTGAAGCAAGATATTTTCCACTTGAGTGTTGAGCGAGGCTTTGTTTATTTTAAAATCCAAGCCATATCCTCTACTTTGAGATGACGCAAATTCTCTTTTCTCATAATTGTGGGTAATAAGTATGTTTTTCCACTCAGATAAGACGATGATGTTTTGTCTCTTAAAATTAACCAACACACTTGTGTTTTAAAATTTTTAAAGGTGAACTACGAGTACCCTGATCCCCTATTGCACGGAAGGTGGTACATATGCATTAAAGATTCGCAACCACGGCAGATGCAAAAATTATAAAAAATACTTCTTTTCTCATCCCCACAATCTACTTTTTGTATACAACTTTTATAGCTAAAATACATAAATTTACAAAGAGGTTCCTGCGGAGTACCGTAGATGTTTAGGATGCTGATACCTTCCCTTTGCATAACCAACCCCCGAACTTAGATTCTCTCCCCCTCTTTTAGGTTACTCGCTCTTTTCCCATTCCTCTGGAAACAATAAAGTGCGGTGGTGATTTTTAATTTGATATGTGCGAGTCATGTCAATCTAATGGCTTAGTCTCAGCACAAATTATGATGCCTCCAATTGAAGGAAGACCTTTGATAATGTACTTAACAGTGTTAGATAATTCAATGAGGTGTGTGCTGGGGCAGCATGACGAGTCTGGTCGAAAAGAGCACGCAATATACTACCTTAGTAAAAAGTTTACCGACTGTGAAACAAGATACTCATTGCTCGAGGAAACTTGTTGCACTTTGGCATCGACTGGTCGTCGACTAAGATAGTATATGTTGACCCACACTACCTTGTTGATATCTAAGATGGACCCGATCAAGTACATCTTCGAGAAGCCCGCTCTCTCCAGAAGAATAACAAGATGGCAAATGATCTTGACCGAATATGATATCCGATACACAACCCAAAAATCAATCAAGGGAAGTGTACTAGCTGATCATTTGGCTCATCAGGCCGTGGATGACTACCAGTCCATGAATTTTGAGTTCCTGGACGAGAATATTATGCTAGTGACTGACTATGAAGAACCTGGACCGGATGAAGGACCTGAAGAAGGATCCTGATGGATTATGGTTTTTGACGGAGCCTTGAATGCACTCGGTAATAGCATTGGGGCCATAATTATATCTCCTGAAGGTTGTCATACTCCTTTCACCTCTAGATTATATTTCAACTGTACTAACAACATGGCGGAGTATGAAGCATGCATCATGGGTCTTAAAGCTGCTATTGACCTGAGGATTAAGTTCTTGAGCGTTTTCGGGGATTCAGCCTTGGTAATAAGTCAGATCAAAGGAGAGTGGGATACGAAGCACCCGAATCTCATCCCGTACAAAGAACATGTGTTGTCATTGTTTCCACACTTTAAAGAGGTCGCCTTTGAACATTTTCCACGAGAAGAGAACCAGTTAGCGGACGCGCTAGATACCATGTAATCCATGTTCAAGGTCAGATGGGATAATGAGGCTCCCCAAATTACCATTGAGAGGTTGGATGAACCAGCATACTGCAACGAGATCAACACTGAAGAAGTAGCAGACGAACCTTGGTTCTATGAAGTAAAGAGGTATCTCGAGGCTCAAGAGTATTCCGAGGGGGCATTTGTCAATGATAAGAAGTTTCTGGGAAGGTTCACCGCAAAGTTCTTCCTTAGTAATGGAATCCTCTATAAGCGCAACCACGACTCTACTTTACTTTGGTGCATAGAGAAGAGCGAAGCAGGGAGGATTATGACAGATCTACACGAAGGTACCTTCGGAACCCATTCAAGTGGACATACCATGGCTAAAAAGATCCTACGGCCAAGATACTATTGGTTCACTATGGAAGCAGACTGCTATCAGCATTCCTGAACTTGTCACAAATGCCAGATTTATGCTGATAAGGTGCATGTACCTCCGATTCCTTTGAACGTCTTTACGGATCCTTGGCCCTTTGCAATGTGGGGCATTGACATGATCTGGGAGATTATACCTACCGCTTCCAATGGGCATCGCTTCATCCTGGTAGCCATTGATTACTTCACGAAGTGGGTTGAAGCTGCCTCTTTTGCTACTATTACCAAGAGCGTTGCGGCACGGTTTATCAAGCATAACCTAATTTGTCGGTATGGTGTGCCAGAGAGAATCATCACAGACAATGGTACGAATCTCAATAATACAATAATCACAGAACTCTGTAAACAACTCAAGATCCAGCGCCACAATTCTTCCTCTTACCGGCCGAAGATGAATGGCGCTGTGGAGGCTGCTAACAAGAACATTAAGAAAATGATACAGAAGATGAAGGTGACATACAAAGATTGGCATGAGATGTTACCATTTGCTCTTCACAGGTACCGCACCTCCGCGTGAACATCGACAGGGGCAACACCCTACACTCTGGTATACGGTATGGAGGTTGTCCTGCCTATTGAGGTCTAGATCCCTTCTCTGAGAATCATAAAAGAGGAGGGTTTGAACGAAGATGATTGGATACAAACTCGAATTGATCAACTGAATTTGATTGATGAGAAAAGTCCTATTGCTGTCTGTCATGGTCAAATGTATCAAAAACAAATGATCAAGGCTTTCAACAAAAAGGTCAGACGTTAAGTATATCAAGTCGGGGATGTAGTGATCAAGCGCATCATACTGCCGCAAGGTGATCCCAGGGGAAAATGGACTCCTACATACGAAGGTCCATTTGTGATCAAAAACATATTTTCTGGTGGGGCCATGATTCTTACCACCATGGATGGTGACGACCTTCCTCACCCTGTTAATACGGACATAGTGAAAAGATACTACGCATGAATAAGACCCGCTAGGTTGACTGGACTAGGCAAAAATAAGGGCATCCCAGTGAACCAAAAGGTTTTTGGAAAAAAATTAGGGATGAAAACAAAAAATATCTGTACACCCGACAAGCCGAAAACCTGAAAATGCGGCTTGGGCAAAAAAGGGTATCCCGGTAGACTGAAAACCCGAAAGGGAGGTCCATACAAAAGTTAGGGATTTTAAGCGTATCACTATGTCCCCATTGGATCTCCTTGTGACCAGACTTCAATATCAACTATCAAGCTCAAATGGTACTGATCAATCCAGTTAGCTTCGGACAAGTAGCAAAGTGATGAGACGCTCGAAGACATAGAGCCAATAGCAGAATTGAAACTCAATGAGATTGTTACACATAGCTGTTTTCTTCTCTTTGTACACTACATTGTATAGTCTTCACACTCACGGTGGCGTTCTCCTACTAGAATGTCAACCTCTTTGTACACAACGCCTGTTATAGGCAAACTTCAGAAATCAATACAAATTATTTCTTTGGAAGTATAAAACTGTTTTATTTTTCTTTTTCCTGTTTTGTTTTGCAAAAACGTCCAATGACTTATTCTTGACATATGCATTTGAATATGATTTCTATTCACAAATATTTGCATAAGAAACAGAAGGACAGTAGCTCATGACTTAAGGAACGGGGCAAAGTCTAAAAAAACAATTTGTAATTCTGACAGTTACTCCTTCCAGCAGGTACAGGGGCAGAAACAGTTTTGAAACAAAGTCACCATTACATGCGCCCTCATGACGTTTATGTTCCCCATAGAGTAGCGGCAACCAAAGGTTTTGACCTTTGCTTCCCCAAACAGGAGTTACTTTCCCCAGTCAAGTTCCTTCAGAGAGCCGATATTCATATTCCCCAGCCAAGTTTTATAATTGCAAGCGGTTTATAAAGTTTTCTCCCAAGAAGAGTTTATTTCTCTGAATGCAGAAGCTCGATCCCTAACAGAAGTTTATTTCCCCAGCTGCGGGAGTTCATCCCCCGGTGGAGTTTATTTCTCAGAATCGGAAAAATCTTCCAGCAAGGCATCTCCTCTCGCAAACAGAGTTATTCTCCCGCAGAGTTATTCTCAGGTAGAGTCTCTCCCCGCAGGATATTCGCAAATAGAAAGGAGTAAATCCCCAGCATAGTCATTTACATTCACCATCCCCAGCGGAAATTAAGAATTCAGCTTCCTAATACTTTTCAGTAGCAGTCTTAGATTTATTTTCCCCGACTAAGAAATACCGCAATAGCATCCCATATTCATACATCACGGCATGCACATACATATTGCATACAAACCAATCTCATTTATTTTGAGAACATCATCACGAGGCATATTCATACATCATGACATTGCATACGACTAACTCTTTACCTTTCAGGGAAAAGATCAAATCAACAAGTTATGTCTAACCAAGGACTATTCCAGGATTTTCCTCAGAAGGCTGTCCTCACAAGACTTTCCCTGGGTCAGACAGATCGACGCTAAGATCTCTATGATTACCATTCCAGTGGAAGAAGCTCCAAGACTTTCGTCTGGGTCAGTTGAATCGCTACTAAGATTCTCCTAATTACTATGCCAGTCAAAGTTAACCCAAGCTTTTCTTTGGATCATCCAGATCGACACTAAGATCTCTTTGATGACTATTCTAGTTGAAGATACTCTAAGACTTTCGTCTGGGTCAGCTGAATCGCTACTAAGATTCTCCTGATTACTATGCCAGACAAAGCTAACCTAAGATTTTCTCTGGATCATCCAGATTGACACTAAGATCTCTCTAATTACTATTCCAGTTGAAGATACTCCAAGACTTTCGTCTGGGTCGTTTGAATCTCTACTGAGATTCTCCTGATTACTATTCTAGTCAAAGTTAACCTAAGATTTTCTCTTGATCAGCCAGATCGACACTAAGATCTCTCTGATTACTATGCCAGTGGAAGATATTCCAAGACTTTCGTCTGGGTCGATCGAATCGCTACTAAGACTCTCCTGATTACTATGCCAGTCTAAGTTGATCTGATACCTTTATCTGGTTTAGTCAAATCGATACTAAGATTTCTATCCTAGTTGAAGATAATCCAAGACCTTTCTCTGGTTCAGTCAAAACGATACTAAGATTTCTATCCCAGTTGAAGATAATTCAAGACACTGTAAAGCCTGGATCCTGACTAGATAACAATCTAATCTCATCTCCCCAGTAAGTCGATGTGAAGCCTGGAGCACGACCAGATAACAATCAACTTTATTATCTTCAGCAAGTCACTATAAAGCATGGAACTTGACCAGATAGCCGTTCACTTCCATCCCTTCAATCAAGAGATGACTCCCCAGTAGAGTAACAGACAACTGAAGCTCCTAATACTCTATGTTCCAAAACACAGGCCATCATTCCTCAACGAAGTCCTCTCTAAACAGCAAGAGCAGGAATTCCTATAAAGGAATATCTCATGAATTCAACATTGTTCTAGATGGCATCTTTAAGCCCATCTCCGGTGATCCTCCGTCATCTTCTCCAAATGGAATCTGTAAGCCCATCTCCTATAACTCTCAGTCATCTTCTCCAAATGGAATTTGTATGCCCATTCCTGACATCATCAACCAACGAAGTTACTTCATGCGAGTGCAAATTTATGGGAACTCTAGTATTCAATCATCTTCCACCTTCCGGTCACGAAAGGCAGACCAGCCAATCTACATCCTCAGGTTTAAGAAGATTGAACAAGGGCAGCTGTTGTACCCCAAAATTTTCTCTCTCATATTTTTCCAAGATTTTCCTCTTGCATAGGTGGTTACAAACCTTTGCCTAAAGACAAGGAAAATTTTCAAATTATGTTTCTAAGTTTCCTTCGTTTGGCCTATTTCTAAGTTTCCTTCGATTGACCTGTTTCTAAGCTTCCTTCAATTGGCTTGTTAACGAGGTTCTTTGATTGGCACCTACTAAGTGCCTTTCGATTGACATCTCCAAAAGACTCTTCGACTGACATCTACATAGCGTCTTTCGAATGACATCTGCAAAAGGCCTTTCGATTGGCCTCATGACAAGTCTTTCAATGGTAATTGTGTCAAATCCTTTCGATTGGCGTAGTAAAGGACTCTTCATTTGACATTCCAATAAATACCTTCGATTGGTATTTGGACAAGGGCCATTCGAAGAACTCCTTCCAGGCCATTCTAAGGAGGACATCAAGAGGGCAATCGGAAAACATGTCCAGGACAGATTCTTGCCTTGTTTGGTCACAATGCCACAAGAGTTGATTCGACCAGGACTTCTCTTCAAATGGACAGGAAATCGAAGCAAAGGGTGCTCCAATTGAAGGGGTCTTAGTATTGAAGCTGTCACAGTTCTACTCATAACCATTAAGGAGAACAAGGTTCTAATAGAGAATGTCCTGATTAGTTCGAATTGAAGTTTAAGGCTGGAACGGAAGGCATTCGAAGGAATGAAGATCGGATTTGGTCTAAAACAAGCCAGAAATCCCATAATCAAAAAAAGATTGAAACAGGCTAGCAAATCAAAGAAAATGCGTGGGAAAGAACACAAAGATCTGGCCATTTTAGAAACAAAAGATACAAGACAAATCAAATCTTTTATCACTCAATCTTAAATATTCGGTTCAATTTTGTTAACCTAATTCATTCTACTATATATACACAACGAACCCTGATCAGAAGAGGAGGAATTTTGGCCGTGTAGAACACACAAGACTGTCCAAAATTTTGATAAAAAGTGTTGATCGAGTTTTGCTCTAGAGGGAGATTCAAGGCGTTTCAAAGACTGCAATCCATTCCTAGACGTAATTAGAAGCTTTCTGGACCACTCTCACGCATCAGTACATCCAAGAAACAATCTACACATGTATCACAGTTTGCTCTTTTTCTCTAAACTGGTCTTTGAAATATATGCATGATCAATTATTTTTAAATATACAGTCATGTTTATATGATTATTTAGAACATATCTGCATGATTAATTATATGTTTTGATGCATATTTGATTGAATACCATGGTTAAGGTTTCAAGGTTATTTTTAGGGTCTTTCATTTCAGGAAAAATCAGGACAAACGATGAGTACCATTGTACTCACGAGACTAAACACAATGGATCTGTATATCTGGTTTGAATTTATATTGTCTGGTGTTGATTTTTTAGAATTGCAGGTTTGTAGCTACAACGTTGTTTGTAGGTAAAACCTTTAGGCTAAAATGACAGTCCCAATAAAGAAGATGACTGCGTGTTAAAACCTGGTTGGGTAGTTTGAATGGCGCGCGTTTTTATTGCAACCACAAACATTCATTACACATAATGTATCTTGTTTTCTTGTGTTAACGATTGGACAACTAGCTCAGTGGCGAAGGGAAAGGCTTCTCAGCGTGCGCGTGTAGGAGGTCAGGGGTTCGATCCATGCCTCATACATGTTATTTTTCTTAAAAATTCTTTGCAGATCCCACGCTATCCTTCCAAGCGCGCACACCTTAGGCCCCCAGATCCTCATCCTTGGATCAATCAACGCCTGGATCCAATGTTCCCAACGAAACTCCCCATGGTGGACACTCCTGGGACAACCATGCTAAATCACACGCAGCTATGGGCCAACTGGATTGGGCTTTGAGCAGAAATTCAGCATGAACCCTCCAAATTGGGTTTACACCCCTCAGGCTTACTCTATTTTCCCTTCTAATTTTGTTTTATTTAAATTAGTTTATTTACTTTGTTTAAATCAATTTTTTTTCCATAAAATCATAAAATCAACATCACAAAAAATAGGATTTGGCTTTTTTTTTCAATAAATTAATTTTTGTAAATTAATTAATTTCATCAACTTTAATTTGTTTCATTAATTAAAATTAATTAGAAAAAATAGGTCAAACTTCAACTCTTTTTTTTGACAAAAAATCCCAAAGATATTTTCAATGATCAAATTAGGTTTTTTAGGGTTTCAAACTTATTTCAATTTTTTATTCTCACGCGTAATTATTTTTACCGTACGATTAACTTTTACTATTGATGTAACTACGCCCGGTTTGTAATAGCTTAATTAGGGTTTTGTTTCCTCATTTTATTTTAAGTCAATTCCTTATGTATCTACACCAAAGCCTTGTAATAGCGTAGGACCTTTATTTCTCGCTTTTATATTCTATATGCTTGTATATAACTGCTAGCAACCTAGGCATGTATGATTAATTAATCCATAGATCACTAAATTCAAGATAAATATATCTGAAAAAATCACACTTTTGCATACTTGCACCCCTAGGGTATTACCTCACTTGGTTACCTTCAGAAACAATGGTCATATCCCTCTAAACATAGGGATACTCTTAGCAAATATCCTCAGTTTAAAGTCATCATAAAGATCATAGTCCTTAAATGTCCCTCGAGTTGCCTACAAACAATGATCTTATGATAATAGTCCATTCGAAACGCTAAAGTATCCTTACATGTTGCCTTCAATGACCATTACACCACTTTCAATAGTCCCTCAACATCCAATGACTAGGGTTACCTACTCACTAATAGTAGGATACCACGGTCTAAAGGTTAGGAGGAAAAGAACGACCTTTTCGAGTATAAGTAGATAAGTTCTTAGATGCTTGCTCAAAACAACTTTTTGCACCTACACAAAAATATTTCGAAACACTTTCAAAAACATTCGCCTTGTCAACACTCTTGAGGACTGATACAAGAGTTACCATAAAGTGAATCTCCGCACTAAGGCATTTTTCAAAGCTTTTCAAACACACAAACACAAGAAATTTTAGAAAATGAGCAAGTACCTAAGAGCCCATGGAAAACCATGGATGGAAAGGGTGCTAACACCTTCCCTTTCCATAACTACCCCTTACTCAGAAAACTATCGAAAGGTCTTTTTCTGTTCTTTTCACCCTTTCATTTTTGGATAAAAGAAAATTTGGTGGTGACACTTGCTTACCGCGACATTTGCGAATAAAAAACGCAAACCAGTATTAAACACTCGGTTCTGCCACCGTATCACATGACTTAAAGTTGACTTTTTTGCGAATATCTCAGGTACTGTGTGTGATACGGTGGGAGAACTGACTTGAGATTTTGCGTTTGTCTTCGCAAATGTTTCGGTTGAGCAAGAGTCGCCACCGACTTTTTATTTTATCCTAAGGAAAGGTTAAAAAGCACAGCAAAAACCTTTTGAGATGTTTTCTTGGGTTCGGGGAGTAGATTATAGAAAGGGAAGGTATTAGCACCCTTTCTATCCATGGTTATCCATAGGCTCTTAGTTACTTGCTTAGATCACTTGCCTTGTGTTTTCAATTGTTTTAAATGGTGCTTGAGTGTGTGTGTGGGTTTGAAAATTGTTTTGAAAAGAAGCCAATGTGGTGGCAACCTTTGTAATGATCCATGTGGGGATGTATACAAAGATGTATATCTTTTGAAAAGGTTTTCATTTGTTTTTGAAAGTTGTTTTGAAAGTGTAGTGTTGTGTGGTTTTTGAAATAGGCAAGTGTTTTGTTTTGCAAGTTTGATTCAAGTAACTAAGAGGTTATCTACTCCTAAATTTCTCAAAAGATTATTGCTATGTTTTAACCCTTTTAACAAGTTTGTTCCACCATTGTATTTGGTGGACAAACTTGTGTTAGGATGTGAAAGGGACAGGCGCGGGTCATTGTTTAGACCATAATTGTAACGGCGTTGAATGTCTTTGGGCAATTTTCTTTAAGGGACTTGATCATTTGTTTTTGTTTGTTTTTGAAAAGTTTTATCGAGGGACTATGATCATTCAAATTGTTTGCTTTGCCCAAAGAAGTTCAACATACAATATGGCCCATTTATTTGAAGGCAACAAAGTGGAGTACCCCAGGGGTGCAAGTGTGAGATGTGTGTCCATTTTCATGCTTGTTTATCTTGAGATTAGGTCATAACTATTTTTTATCGTTTTTCGCATACAAACCCTAATTCTAACATGTTATCATTAGAAAGCAATAAAGTGCGAAAATAAATTTACTAAGCTATTACAAAACCAAATATGGGAAGGGGGGTACAAATGTTCAAATGGGGATATTGACAAGTAATTTAAACCTAGATTATTACATCATTTTGAATATTTGCAATTTAATCAATGTACAAAAATTAAATAAGAATGCAAGATGCAAAAGAAATGTTTTGTATATGTATGAAAAAATATTATTTATGTAAAAGAGAAAAGAAAATAAAAATATATTATTTTTTGGAGTATTTTGAATTTAGGGCAAAAACCCTAATTTTATTAAGGAAAATGTATTATTGTTTAATTTAATACAAACATTTATTTATTATGTACAAAAAATAAAAATAATGAAATATATTTATGAAAAAGTATTTTTTTTTTGTATCAAATATTAAAAAAAATGAAAAATTCAAGTATTTTTATATTTTAACTTAAATATATTAATAAACATATATATATACATATATTAAGTTCTAATATACCTTATATACAAATAATAATAATAATTAATTTTTTAATAAAATCAATAAAAAAAAGTATTTTTTATGTGAAATATTTTCAGAAGGTAAATAAAAATAAAAATGTATTTACACCATTTTTGTATTTATTCTAAATAAAAATATGTATATATTTATGTATAAACAAAAGAAATAAATCAAATAAATATGCCATAAATTCAAAAAAAGATGGAAAAAATATTTTTATGTTTTTTATATCATGAGAAAAAATAAACAAAGTCATTCAAAAAAGAAAAAGTCAAAAAAGTCAAATAAATAAGCAAATGGGCTCAGGGGGTGTAATAGCAATTAAGTGGTGTGAATAAGAAGAGATACACAGGCCCAGCCCAAAGCCACTGTCTTCAACCTCCAGCACAAATGTTTGAAAAAAACGCGCGCCATGTTCATCAATGTCCAACTCTCGATTCCTGGCTTTTTAGCAAAAACTCATAACACAACAAATGTTCAGCATGAAGAGACGATTCTAACCATGTATGGAACTTGACCTGACTCTCTAAGATGAGGGAGAATTTCTCCTCCCCCAAATCCTAACCTAGTTTTTCTGCCATTTTTAAACTCCAAATTCTCTCTACTCAGGCAAAAGAAATGAAATGTAAAGATATGTACATGTTCAGGGCTATGAGTAGAACCTTGTTTCTTCACAAACTTAAGACTAAAGATGTATGATAAGAGAGATACGAGTTCAAAGTTTTACCTGTGCAGTTGAACTTCTATCTGGAGAATGAGGAACTTCTGGTGCAAGGTAGTGATTGGAAAAGCTTCCTTGAGGTCCAAGGATGCTGTTTCAATGCTTACTTTGTCTTGAAACTTCTTGTATCGAGCTGTGGAACTTCAACTGCAAGAGGAAAAAATGAAAATGGTGGAAACTGTTAGAGGGATTACAGGCCAGGTTTTAGGTCATGGTTAGCTTGCATACATGCTAGGGAATGTGTATGGATTGATTTTGGTAAGAATGCTCGAGGGAAATGGGAGTTGGCACTCAAACTGCAGAGGCAACCCTGTTTTTGCAGTTTGAGGATGATTCTGAGATGGAGGGTGCTTGAGAGGTCAAGGACTCGTGCAAAAGCTTGGATATGTTCTTTGGAATGTGTTTGATAACTTTGTTCTTGTGTTTCTATGCCGAGAAAAAGAGTTGTCACAAGTTATGCTATGTTTCTTCTATGTGAAGCAAAGAAATGCAAGTTGTGTTTTTTGACTGATGCAGGCCCCCATAACAAGCTGCAAACCCTTGTCTTGATCAGTGAAATTAGCTCCTAAACTTGTGCCAATGAGATCCTAACTGTACTTGCTTGGATTTCAATTTGACATAAAGCTAGCTTTTTACAAAAATGGATAAAGCACTTTATCTACTTTGAGATCAATCCACTATGCAATGTTAGAACACAAAGAACATGGCCTTGGCACAATGAATAAGCATTAAATTATTGAGTATGGAATGGTTCAAGGACCTGTAATCAAGCATAAAGCAAGCTGAGTTCAAATTTGCAAGGTTATGAACATGTCTTGGTTAAGAACAAAAGTGAATTTTTGCCAACTTGTGAAATTCGAATCTCTCAAGTTATGAGGTTGTTTGAGAAGTTCTTGGACATTTTGGAAATCTTGGAATGTGTACTACAATCCATCTTTGAAATAAAAGTTGAAATTCCAAGTGGAAGGGTATGAAAAATGGCCTTGAAGTGGGGTAGAAAACCTTGTCAAAATAGGTTAAAATTTCACTAAGTTAAAAATGGTTTAGTGCCCTTATTCAAAAAATTGTAACTTGAGATACAAGCTTCAAATGAGAAAACTTTGTGAATAAAAGTTGTAGATTAGGCAACAAGCTACAACTTTCATGTTTTGACTTTTGTTTGAATCCAAATGGATCTTGGTGAAAAGATGGGGCAAAGTTGGGAAAAAATTAGGGTTTTTCATAACTTAGAAAAATTCTAAGTTATGAAAAATTCCATTTTCTAACCCTAATTTGCATTTTGTGATTTCTTGGTGAACAAGTTTCATGATTTGGCATGTTTTGATGAAAAATGAATCTTGACTCTTGATTTTGACCAAAAAGTCAAAGTTTGACTTTTCAGTATACAGTCAAAATTGATCAATTGACTGGGAAATTCAACTATCAATCTTGTGTACTTGGGATCTTTTGAGCTTGATGAATGTGTCAAGACCATTTCATTGAGTCCTTGAGTCCATATGTGAGCTTGGTTTGCCATTGGCTAGGTCAAACAGTCAAAAATTGCCTTTGTGCAGTCAAAACCCTAAAAATGACCATTTTGCCCTTTTGGTGATCTGATCAAATTTCTTGTGGAATTGTGATCCAAACTTGATCAAATGGTTCATATGAGTTCATAATGTTGATGTGGGTCAAATTTCATGAGGTTTGACTGTCAATTGGCCACAGTTGACTTTTTCCCCAATACAGCTGATTTCTAGGTCATCTGTCCAATTGACTGGGCAAAACTTGGAATCAGGACTTGAAACTTGGTATGGATAATCTTGTGAGTCAAACATGAGACATGAAAGTCATCTTAGGCATTTTAGGTCAAAACATCCTTGGGCAAACACAAACCCTAATTTGAGTCCACAATGCAAGGAGAAGTCTTGAGCAGAGGAAACCCTAACTGGATCTTGATCTTCAGGGGTCTTGTGATGAGAAAATGTTGAGGAAATGGGAGGGAAAATTTTGGGGTACAACAGTTGCCCCTGTTCAATCTTCTTGAACCTGAAGAGTTAGATTGGCAAGTTTGCCTTTCGCGACTCGAGGGTAAAAGGAGATTGGACACTAGAGTGCCCGGAAATTTGCACTCGCATGTTGAAGTATCAGCAATGTGATGTCAGGAATGGGCTTACAGATGCCATCTGGAGATGTGGTGAATAGGGAGATGGGCTTATAGATGCCATCTGGAGATGTGACAGAACCTTGTCGGGAATGGGCTTATAGATGCCATTTGGGAGTGTCGGTCGCATAAGGGATTCCTTAGCGAGAAACTTGTATATTTGAGAAAGACGGATGTTTTCCTGGCTTGTTACAGGTGTTTGATCTTCAATCTCCTTATGCAGATGTGCCTTGGCTAGATACAGGTATCGAATCTACAATCGGTTGCTCATAGATGTGCCCTGGCTGGATACAGGAGTCGAATCTGGAAGTAGTCGTTAATAGATATGCCCTGGCTGGATACAGGAATCGAATCTTCGAACTCTTCAGACGTGCCCTGGCTAGATACAGGAATCGAGTCTGGAAACGTGGTCAATGGATATGCCCTGGCTGGATACAGGAATCGAATCTTCGAACTCTTCAGACGTGCCCTGGCTAGATATAGGAATCGAGTCTGGAAACGTGGTCAACGGATATGCCCTGGCTGGATACAGGAATCGAATCTTCGAACTCTTCAGACGTGCCCTGGCTAGATACAGGAATCGAGTCTGGAAATGTGGTCAACAGATATGCCCTGGCTGGATACAGGAATCGAATCTTCAAGCTCTTCAGACGTGCCCTGGCTAGATACAGGAATCGAGTCTGGAAATGTGGTCAACAGATATGCCCTGGCTGGATACAGGAGTCGAATCTGGAATTGTAATAGTTGATAGATAGTTGTTTTTGGGATTGTCTTTTTCCTGAAAAGGCAAAACATAAGTTGTATGCAACGTCATGATGTATGATATGCATGATGTTATTCATGAAATGGTGTTGTATGCACTTTATCATATATGTAAGCAAGATGTATGAAAATGTGAAATGTTTATGAATGTAATGTCGTCTTAGGAAAATAAATCCTTGATGAACGGCCGGGGAGTTGCTTTGTGGAAGAGATACTTGGCCGAAGTTTTGATGAGAGGCCTGTTGAGGACTTTAATGATGGATTCCGCTGGGGATAATGACGATAAACTCCGCTGGGGATTGAAGGAACTTTGCCGAGAGCGGTCTTCCGTGGTTTTTAGCTGAGGATAACCCAGTTATAAGTCCTTGTGAGGAAATAACTCTAGATAAAACTCGGGAGAGACGTCCGTGTATTATAGGGAACAAGCTTCCAGAATCTACTGGGGATGAGCTTTAAGACCTGCCGGGGAATGTTGTGCCTTTAGGATCGACGGGGGACCAACTCTGCTTGGGGAAAGTACTACTGAACCTTGTTTTACTCTGCGGGGAGTTGAGATGATTTGGCCACATTCTTCAGTTGAACCTACCTTGGTACCTTGGCGGACAAAACAACCAGACTGCATTAGACAACTTCACATTGCCCCTGTCTCGGATGTCACCTGTAATCAATCTCTTGTTTCATATGCCAATATTTATGAATCAGCAATTTAATGTCAAATGCATATATCAAAAATGAACATTGGACGTTCTTCGCAAGACAAAACAGAAAAAGGAAAACAATGGTAATTTGTATGGACAAGTGAATTTGTATTGATTTAAACTTTGCCTGTGAATAGGCGTTTTTGTACAAGAGGCTGACATCCTAGTAAGAGGACGCCGCCAAATAACATAGAGTTTACAATTTGGAAAAGGAAACAAAACAGCTATGTGAACAATCCCACTGGGTTCCAACTCTGCTATCGCCTTTATGTCTTCGAACGTCTCATCGCTTTGTTGCCTAATTTGAAGATGAAGCTGATTGGTCAATGCCGAAATCTGGAGCCAGATAGTTGATGCCGAATTCCGGATGCGAAGTAATCCAATGAGACATAGTGTTACGCTTTTATCCCTAACTTTTGCCTGGACCGCCCTTTCGGGTTTTCAGTCCACCGGGATACCCATTTTTGCCCAAGCCGCCCTTTCAGGTTTTCGACTTGCCGGGTGTACAGATTTTTATTCATTTCATCCCTTATTTTTGCCCGAACCCTTTTGATTCGCCGGGAAGCCCTTATTTTTGCCTAGGTATGTCAACCTAGCGGGTCTTTTATTTATGCGTAGTATTTTTTCACTATGTCTGCATTGGCGGGGTGAGGAAGGTCGTCACCATCCATGGTGGTTAGGATCATGGCTCCTCCTGAGAACACACGTTTAACCACAAATGGCCCTTCGTATGTGGGGGTCCATTTGCCCCGGGGATCACTTTGAGGAAGGATGATGCGTTTGATTACCAGGTCCCCAACTTGATACTCTTGCGGTCTGACTTTCTTGTTAAATGCCCTGATCATCCGTTTCTGATACGTTTGACCATGACAGATAGCAGTGAGCCTCTTTTCGTCAATCAGATTTAATTGATCAAGTCGAGTCTGGATCCAATCATCTTCATTCAAGTCTGCATCCTTCATTATCCGGAGAGAGGGTATCTGGACTTCAATTGGCAAGACTGCCTCCATGCCATAGACCAAGGAGAAGGGAGTTGCCCCGGTTGACGTTCTGGCTGAGGTACGGTACCCATGAAGAGCGAACGGTAACATCTCGTGCCAATCTTTATAGGTCACTGTCATCTTCTGCACAATTTTCTTGATATTCTTATTGGCTGCCTCTACAGCCCCATTCATCTTCGGCCGGTAGGGAGAAGAATTGTGGTGCTGTATCTTGAATTGTTCACAGAGTTCAGTGATCATTTTGTTATTGAGATTGGTACCATTGTCCGTAATGATTCTTTCTAGGACGCCGTACCGACAGATCAGATTATGCCGGATGAAACGTGCCACAACGCTCTTGGTTACTGTGGCGTAGGAAGCTGCCTCAACCCACTTTGTGAAGTAATCGATCGCCACCAAGATGAAGCGATGCCCATTGGATGCTGTCGGTCGGATCTCACCGATCATATCGATGCCCCACATTGCAAAAGGCCAAGGTGCCATCAGGACATTCAAAGGAACCGGAGGGATATGCACCTTGTCAGCATAGATCTGGCATTTATCACAAGTTCGGGAGTGTTGGTAACAATCGGCTTCCATTGTGGACCAGAAATATCCTGCCCGAAGTATTTTCTTAGCCATGGTGTGTCCACTGGAATGTGTTCCAAACGTGCCTTCATGTAATTCCATCATAATTTTCTCTGCTTCAGCCTTATCCACACAACGTAGCAGAGTTGAATCATGATTCCGTTTGTAGAGAATGCCGTTGCTGAGGAAGAATTTTGCAGCAAACCTCCTCATGAACTTCTTATCATTGGCAGACGCACCTTCAGGGTATTCCTGAGCTTCCAAGTACCTCTTCACCTCATGATACCAGGGTTTTTCGGTCACCTTCTCAGCCTCGAGCTCGCAGCAGTATGCCGGTTCATCCAACTTCCAGATAATGATTCGGGGAGCCTCATTGTCCCATTTAACTTTGAACATTGAAGACATCGTAGCTAGGGCGTCCGCTAGCTGATTCTCCTCTCTAGGGAAGTGCTCAAAAGTTATCTCTTCAAAGTGAGGAAGCAAGGTCGACACATACTCCTTGTAAGGAATAAGATTCGGGTGTTTCGTATCCCACTCGCCCTTGATTTGATTGATCACGAGAGCGGAATCTCCGAAGACACTTAGAAACTTGATCCTCAAATCGATTGCAGCTTGAAGACCCATGATACATGCTTCGTATTCTGCCATATTGTTGGTGCAGCTGAAACATAATCGGGCGGTGAGGGGAGTATGAGTTCCTTTGGGAGATATGATTACAGCGCCGACGCTGTTACCCAAAGCATTGGAGGCTCCATCAAAATGCATAGACCATCGGGATCCTTCCTCAGGTCCTTCATCCGGTCCAGGTACTTCACAGTCAGTTATCACCATGATGTCTTCGTCCGGAAAATCAAAGTTCAATGATTGGTAATCGTCCACAGGTTGGTGTGCCAAATGATCCGCCAGTACACTTCCTTTAATTGCTTTCTGAGTTGTATACTGGATATCATATTCTGTTAAGATCATTTGCCATCTCGCTATTCTTCCAGACAGAGCGGGCTTTTCAAATATGTACTTGATGGGATCCGTCTTTGAAATCAATAAAGTAGTGTGAGTTAGCATATACTGTCTCAGCCGGCGAGCAGCCCATACAAGAGCGCAGCAAGTTTTCTCAAGCAGTGAGTAACGAGACTCACAGTCGGTAAACTTTTTGCTCAAGTAATAAATAGCGTGCTCTTTTCAGCCAGACCCGTCATGCTGCCCCAGCACACACCCCATTGAATTGTCAAGTACTGTCAAGTAAAGTATCAGAGGTCTTCCTTCCACCGGTGGCATAAGAATGGGTGGTTCTTGGAGATATTCCTTTATCCTTTCAAAGGCAGCCTGACATTCATCATTCCAGCGTACTACTTGATCTTTCTTCAGCAATTTGAAGATTGGCTCACAAGTAGCAGTCAGATGTGAGATGAATCGGGCAATGTAATTCAGTCGTCCTAGGAAACCTCTGACTTCTTTCTCTGTTCTTGGAGTCGGCATCTCTTGTATGGCTTTTACCTTGGCAGGGTCCACCTGAATACCTTTATCACTTACAATGAAACCTAGCAATTTTCCGGACCTCACCCCAAAGGTGCATTTGTTGGGATTCAATCTCAGCTTGTACAACTTGAGTCGGTCAAATAACTTCCTCAGATAGCCAAGGTGCTCCTCCTCAGTTTGAGACCTTGCAATCATGTCATCCACGTATACCTCAATCTCATGATGGATCATATCATGAAATAAAGCAACCATGGCACGTTGATAGGTTGCCCCAGCATTTTTCAATCCGAATGGCATGACCTTATAACAGAAGGTGCCCCACTGAGTTACAAAGGTAGTCTTCTCCATATCTTCTGGAGCCATCTTGATCTGATTATACCCTGAAAAACCATCCATGAAGGAGAACACCTTGTGTTGAGATGTATTGTCAACAAGGACATCAATGTGAGGTAGGGGGAAGTCATCCTTGGGGTTGGCCCTGTTCAGATCCCTGTAATCAACACACATTCTGACTTTACCGTCCTTCTTCGGTACTGGTACCACATTGGCAACCCACTGAGGGTAAGAAGTCACTGCAAGGAACCCGGCATCAAACTGCTTCATAACCTCGGCCTTGATCTTTTCAGACATCTCTGGACGCATCCGTCGGACTTTTTGCTTTACCGGAGGAAAATCTTCCTTGGTTGGCAGGTGGTGAACTACAATGTCGGCATCCAAACCAGGCATATCTTCATAGGACCAAGCAAAAATCTCCATGTAATCCTGTAGCATCTGGATCAATCGTTGCTTCACGCTGAGCTCTAGATTGGCACCAATCTTGACCTCTTTCCTATCTGTCTCGGTACCCAGGTTAATTGTCTCCACCGGCTCTTCATGTGGTTGAATAGCTCTCTCTTCCTGGAGTAGCAGTCTTGCGAGTTCACCAGGCACTTCGCAATCATCTTCACCTTCATCTTCGGCCAAGTTGATCGGATTTTTGAAGTCATAACTGGCGGTAGCAGAGCTGTTACCAGTGAGATCCAGAGTGGATTGAAACCTGTATAAGTGAGTGTGTGTAAATATAGCTGTTTTGCAATATATATAACACAGAAAGGGAAAGAGCACAAGATTTGAAATGCAACAAACGTCCAATGTTTTGATTGATGATATATGAAAATGTCATACAAAAAGCCCTCACAAATGGAGCTACGATGCCCCGGGTAGGACACCGAGCCAACAAAGTTTTAACATATTGTTTGTTACAAATTGGAAATCAAAAGAAATTAATTACTGCGTGACAAATGTGATAGGGGTAAAATCCTTTACCGTCCAGTTGCTTGGTCCGTCGCTGGTAGTCGGGTAGATCCAACTGTCAAACTCTGCTTCCTCTACATCTTCCTCGATAGCATTCACCCTTGAGCTGGAGATAAACACCGGAGCCTTTCTGACCTTCTCCTTGCGCACAGCCCTCTGAGCCTCTGCAGTAAAGCCCAGCCCAAACTTGTCATTCTTCTGAGTGAAGTTAGGAAGCTGACCCCAGTTTGCACAATTGCCTTTCTGAACCACAGCCCGGGCATCCCTTAGGGAAGCCATCTTCAAGGAAACATTCTCTTCGACTGTTGTTTCTGCTGCTGCTGAAATTGGATGCACCTCCTCGAAATGCTGAAAGGGGGTTTCAATAAACTCCCCATCCATCTCAATGTATCTGAAGGAATTCAAATGGCTCACCATATACTCCTCTTCTCCTTGCACAGTGACGATCTTCCCTTTGACAGGGTACTTCAGCTTCTGGTGCAAGGTAGAGGTCACTGCCCCAGCTTTATGGATCCAAGGTCGACCCAGTAGACAAGAGTACGATGGACGTATATCCATCACATAAAAAGTAGAGTCAAACACTTGAGAGCCCACACGAATAGGGATGTTAACCTCTCCATGAACCATCCTTTTTGAACCGTCGAAGGCCCTGACGATGATATTGCTGGGCTTCAGTTCTAGGCCTTCATAATCCAATCGGTCCAAAGCCTTTTTCGGTAGAACATTCAAGGAAGAACCAGTATCCACCAACACATGCGCCAGAGTAGTGCCCCTGCATTCGATAGAGACATGCAGGGCATCATTGTGGTCTCTTCCCTTCGCAGTCAGGTCAGCATCTGAAAAACCCAAGCCATTGTCTGCTGTCAGATTTGCTACGCAATCAGTGAACTGGACTGCAGACGTTTCCTGCGGCACATGGGCCGTTTTGAGAAATGAGATCAAGGCCTTAGCATGGGCCTCGGAGCACAGCAATAAAGAGAGCATGGAGATCTTGGAGGGCGTATGCCCCAGCTGCTCGACAACATTGAAATCACTTTTCTTTATTATTTTCAAGATCTCCTCCATTTCTTGTTGGGAGGCCTCAACATTTATAGGTATTGGTGCCTCCATCCGGGCAGGCTCTTCTTCAATCCCTTTGCCCCGAGCGTTAGATGACTCGGGGGCAGGGGAAACAACTTGATCAGCAACAGTAACAGGTACACTTGTAGGTGTTATAAGGAGGGGTTTTCGAGTAGCGGGCGGTGCAATGTCAGGCGAGAAGAGCCTACCACTGCGGGTGACCTTGGCTGGACCAGTGATATCGCAGATACTGGCGCCAGTGTCGAATTCTTGTTTGATTCCATTTACATATACGTCTGCCCCATAATGCCAAGGGACAGCTTTATCAGATACGTAGGGGAGAGGCCCCGGAACAGTAATAATCACAGGTGCAACAGTCATGATTTGAACAGGCTTCTTCGGGGAGGCCTTGATTGGATTATTGAAGATGGTAACCACAGAAACTTCTTTTACCGGAACCAACTGAACAGCAGACTTCTTAAATAGAATCTCCTTGCTATCCATTAGGCTTTGGACGCCTAACCTCAGCAAGGGACAACCAGATAGGGAAACAGCACAGAACAGGCAACCTTCACTGCAACCCGGAAATAAACCGGCCCGCAGTAGGTTCTTCTTAACAGTCTTCAGAGGGGTGACAACTTCATTTACCGAAACAGCATACAGTTCTTCCTCAATGGCATTTACTCTATGCTGGGGCATAGGAGCAGTTACAACATTTGGTCTCTCCGGCGCTTCAAACTGAATTTCCTTTGCGTCGATCAGATCTTGCACTTTGTTTCTCAAGGCCCAGCAATCATCAGTAGTGTGCCCGGGACTATCAGAATGATAAGCACACCGGGCATTTGGGTTATACTTAGGAGACGCAGTGTTGACGACTTTAGGAGCTTCTTTGAGGGTCACCAGGTTGGTGGATAACAGTTGGGGTAAAATTTGAGATAAGGTCATACTTAGTCGGGTATACTGCCTCTTGGGCCTTTCGCTTCTTTGTTGATTGTACTGCTGAGGAGCAGCAACAGGTTTCGAGATGACCAAAGCATTGACGGCTTGGCGACTTTCGGGCTTGACTTGTCTTCTAGGACCATAGACGGCACTTGCTTCTTTCTTAAACGGCCTCTTCTCAGCACTTGTGGAGGCAGCCTTTTGTATCTTGCCTGACCTGATGCCAGCTTCAATTCTTTCTCCCGTCAATATCAAATCTGTAAACCCAGCAGAGGAGTTACCAACCAAATGATTGAAAAACGGACCAGACAACGTCCCTAGAAACATATCAACCAGCTCACGATCAGTCAATGGAGGCTGCACCCTGCCAGCCAAATCTCTCCATTTTTGAGCGTACTCTTTGAACCCTTCACCCGTTCCTAGGGACATACCCTGAAGTTGGGTACGCGTAGGAGCGAGATCGGAATTGTATTGGTATTGTCTGTAGAATGCGGTTGCCAAATCTTCCCAGTGTCGGATGCTAGTTCCATCTAATTGGTAGAACCATTCAAGCTGTGACCCCGAGAGGCTATCTTGGAAGAAGTGAATCCAAAGGTTCTTGTCTGCCGTATAAGGTTGGATCTTCCTCACGTACGACCTTAGATGCAGCTTTGGGCAGGAGACCCCATCATACTTGGCGAAGGCAGGCGCCTTAAACTTGTGTGGAATTACCACCCCAGAGGATAACCCCAAATCTCCGAAATCCAGTCCCGGCACATTCTGAATTTCCATGGCGCTCAAGCGGTCCTCCAATTGTTTATATCTGTCAGCAGCAGGTGGGTATTGTTCGTCGTTATAGTCCGTCTCGTTGTCGGAGACTGCGGGACTAGGAGCTCCTCCCCCTTGGGGACTGTTCTTCTCAGCAGAAGAAGTAGTTGGATCAGCTTCATTATGGAGTGTGTTCCCAAATCTGCGTCCGGTGTTGAACAACGCAGTCCTCTTTTTCTTCTTCTTCTTCAGGAGTAGAGTCTTCAACTCTTGCTGACCTTGGGCTAGGCTTAGGACCATCTCTTGAAACTGTGCACTTTGGGCCTGAAGGGCCTTGATTGCTTGCTCACTGGATGAGTCTGGATTCATGATGACTGTGTAAAATAAACAGCGAAGGAGATTAAGCAACCTGTGAAATAGGGTACCTGCTATGCATATGGTGCAATGGAATGCGTATGTTTTATGTTTTCAAAGACAAACAAGATTCAACTTTGTAGACAAAAAGGGAAACACACTTCATTAGATTAAAATTTTCAATTGTTCAACAATTTGCCCTTAGGCATTACAGGGATAAAAAATACTGGAAAGGAAATAAACTATAAAAGGAAACATCCAAAGCTCATCAATGCTCCCATGGCCTCCTCTTTTCAGTGCTGATGTAGTTGTTCAGGACCCGCTCTTCCTCCAATTGCCTAGTCAGCCTCTGGATCTTCCGTTCCTGCTCGTTGAACTTCTCCCGATAGAAATCCCGTTCTTCCTTTAGCTGCGCCCAAGATCTCTTCATGGTGTCAAAATCAGTAGGTATCTGAGGAGGGAGGACAGTTGGAGGAACCCCATCTTCAACAGGAGGCTCAAGAATGAGAGGTCTAACAGCTTCGTAGGGCATACCTAACCTTTGAGCACGGATACGGACCCATTTGCAATAGGGCTTCAATGGCAGAGAAGTCTTTGGTCCCAACTCATGTGGGTTGGCTTTGTGGATTCTGTCCCAGGCTCTAATGAATCCCTGGCGTAGTTTGTCACTGTCTGCCTGAAACTCAAAATGGAAGTGAGGAACCAGCATTTCATGAGGCCCATCTCCTCTGGCTCTTCCAAATTGACGGAGAGCTAAACATGGATTGTAAGAGATTCCTCCTTGGATACCAATCAACGGAACATTAGGGTATTCTCCGCAACGGTCAATAACAGCTACCTCATCCAAACCTCTGAGAGTCCAGGTGATGTCATTATCAGTGAGAGACATTAACCTCCGAGCCCAACCTTTTCCTTCTTCATTCTTCAGCACGAACTTAGGAAGATGCGAAATAAACCACCTTACTAGCAAAGGAGCACAACACCACGGAGTTCCCCGTTTTCGAGTAGTACGAGCATAGAGTTGTTGTAGAATATCACCCAAAAGAGTGGGTACCGGATTCCGAGACATGAAGATCCTTATGACATGGATACTGATGAAAGTGTCAGGGTTGGGAAACAATACCAGACCATAGATCAAAAGAGCCAGAATATCCTCGTACGCCTTGAAGTCCAAGTCATTCCAGAAATCATTAGCCTTGCCAACCAGAAATTTGACCAAAAAGCCCTTGATCCCATTTCTAGTTTCCCAGTTGGACAATACCTCTTCTCTGGTCAAGGGGAGAATTGCAGCAATCTCTTCAGGCCTAGGAGTCCTTTCCAAACCAGTGAATGGAGTTTGTTCCAAGACAGGGATCCCAAGCAAATAAGAGAACTCTTCCAGGGTAGGAACCAGCTGGAAGTCTTGAAAGGTGAAACAATGATACAGAGGGTCATAAAATTGGGTCAGAACACTTATCAGTTGTTGGTCCCATTTTGCAGTGACCAAGCCAAGGAGAGAACCATGTCTGTTGATGAAGGAAGAAGTGTTTGGAATCCTTCCAACCAAATCCTTGAGTAACACTGGTGGTTGAACAAAGTTGAGCCGGACAGTATTCCTACGCACAGGCATCATGATGTCCTACAAAATAGAGCAAAGATGAAACCTTTTTGTCTTTGAAATGGGTTAGCCCTTTATACAGGATGCATGCAATGGTATGATGGCATGATGCTATGATGAAGCACACGACAAGTATTCACATAGGTAAATAAGGCACACAAGTCACACAAGACACCCTTAGGTTTCAGGCCAGCATGAGTTTCAGGTATTACCCTCTTTTGGTTTTGTTGGTTAAAACCTGTCCTATCAAAAGTAACCGGGTTCTAGAGGATCTCAAATCATTGGCTACCCTCAATCGGTCATAACTCCAGCATCGCAATCTTTTCTCGCGGCCAGAACCATCTCGAGAGTTTAGCCTCAATGAGTGTAGCATACTGCTACTGTCCTAATAGCCAAGTTGGTCAATTTAGGGTTCTAAGGTTGGTTGGTGCTTAATGACCCCTTAGAAGACCTATATTCTCCCCGTTGCAACACAAGGGATATAGGTACAGACTAAGATGCCACACCAACGTAGCCACTGCTTCACCCATGTCGGTCTACGCCGGACAGGTCCCTCACAGATTATGCTACCTAAAAAGGGTATTTCCCAGATCCGGGTTAGGATCTATGAAACTCCGATGCAAAGCCCACAAATATAAAAGCAAACAAGGCAAACAATTGAAAACAAAGGTGATCTAAACCCTAAGGTTACCCCACTTTTAAAAGTTTCCCCAGCAGAGTCGCCAGTTCTGTGATACGGTGGGAGAACTGACTTGAGATTTTGCGTTTGTCTTCGCAAATGTTTCGGTTGAGCAAGAGTCGCCACCGACTTTTTATTTTATCCTAAGGAAAGGTTAAAAAGCACAGCAAAAACCTTTTGAGATGTTTTCTTGGGTTCGGGGAGTAGATTATAGAAAGGGAAGGTATTAGCACCCTTTCTATCCATGGTTATCCATGGGCTCTTAGTTACTTGCTTAGATCACTTGCCTTGTGTTTTCAATTGTTTTAAATGGTGCTTGAGTGTGTGTGTGGGTTTGAAAATTGTTTTGAAAAGAGGCCAATGTGGTGGCAACCTTTGTAATGATCCATGTGGGGATGTATACAAAGATGTATATCTTTTGAAAAGGTTTTCATTTGTTTTTGAAAGTTGTTTTGAAAGTGTAGTGTTGTGTGGTTTTTGAAATAGGCAAGTGTTTTGTTTTGCAAGTTTGATTCAAGTAACTAAGAGGTTATCTACTCCTAAATTTCTCAAAAGATTATTGCTATGTTTTAACCCTTTTAACAAGTTTGTTCCACCATTGTATTTGGTGGACAAACTTGTGTTAGGATGTGAAAGGGACAGGCGCGGGTCATCGTTTAGACCATAATTGTAACGGCGTTGAATGTCTTTGGGCAATTTTCTTTAAGGGACTTAATCATTTGTTTTTGTTTGTTTTTGAAAAGTTTTATCGAGGGACTATGATCATTCAAATTGTTTGCTTTGCCCAAAGAAGTTCAACATACAATATGGCCCATTTATTTGAAGGCAACAAAGTGGAGTACCCCAGGGGTGCAAGTGTGAGATGTGTGTCCATTTTCATGCTTGTTTATCTTGAGATTAGGTCATAACTATTTTTTATCGTTTTTCACATACAAACCCTAATTCTAACATGTTATCATTAGAAAGCAATAAAGTGCGAAAATAAATTTACTAAGCTATTACAAAACCAAATATGGGAAGGGGGGTACAAATGTTCAAATGGGGATATTGACAAGTAATTTAAACCTAGATTATTACATCATTTTGAATATTTGCAATTTAATCAATGTACAAAAATTAAATAAGAATGCAAGATGCAAAAGAAATGTTTTGTATATGTATGAAAAAATATTATTTATGTAAAAGAGAAAAGAAAATAAAAATATATTATTTTTTGGAGTATTTTGAATTTAGGGCAAAAACCCTAATTTTATTAAGGAAAATGTATTATTGTTTAATTTAATACAAACATTTATTTATTATGTACAAAAAATAAAAATAATGAAATATATTTATGAAAAAGTATTTTTTTTTGTATCAAATATTAAAAAAAATGAAAAATTCAAGTATTTTTATATTTTAACTTAAATATATTAATAAACATATATATATACATATATTAAGTTCTAATATACCTTATATACAAATAATAATAATAATTAATTTTTTAATAAAATCAATAAAAAAAGTATTTTTTATGTGAAATATTTTCAGAAGGTAAATAAAAATAAAAATGTATTTACACCATTTTTGTATTTATTCTAAATAAAAATATGTATATATTTATGTATAAACAAAAGAAATAAATCAAATAAATATGGCATAAATTCAAAAAAAGATGGAAAAAATATTTTTAAGTTTTTTATATCATGAGAAAAAATAAACAAAGTCATTCAAAAAAGAAAAAGGCAAAAAAGTCAAATAAATAAGCAAATGGGCTCAGGGGGTGTAATAGCAATTAAGTGGTGTGAATAAGAAGAGATACACAGGCCCAGCCCAAAGCCACTGTCTTCAACCTCCAGCACAAATGTTTGAAAAAAACGCGCGCCATGTTCATCAATGTCCAACTCTCAATTCCTGGCTTTTTAGCAAAAACTCATAACACAACAAATGTTCAGCATGAAGAGACGATTCTAACCATGTATGGAACTTGACCTGACTCTCTAAGATGAGGGAGAATTTCTCCTCCCCCAAATCCTAACCTAGTTTTTCTGCCATTTTTAAACTCCAAATTCTCTCTACTCAGGCAAAAGAAATGAAATGTAAAGATATGTACATGTTCAGGGCTATGAGTAGAACCTTGTTTCTTCACAAACTTAAGACTAAAGATGTATGATAAGAGAGATACGAGTTCAAAGTTTTACCTGTGCAGTTGAACTTCTATCTGGAGAATGAGGAACTTCTGGTGCAAGGTAGTGATTGGAAAAGCTTCCTTGAGGTCCAAGGATGCTGTTTCAATGCTTACTTTGTCTTGAAACTTCTTGTATCGAGCTGTGGAACTTCAACTGCAAGAGGAAAAAATGAAAATGGTGGAAACTGTTAGAGGGATTACAGGCCAGGTTTTAGGTCATGGTTAGCTTGCATACATGCTAGGGAATGTGTATGGATTGATTTTGGTAAGAATGCTCGAGGGAAATGGGAGTTGGCACTCAAACTGCAGAGGCAACCCTGTTTTTGCAGTTTGAGGATGATTCTGAGATGGAGGGTGCTTGAGAGGTCAAGGACTCGTGCAAAAGCTTGGATATGTTCTTTGGAATGTGTTTGATAACTTTGTTCTTGTGTTTCTATGCCGAGAAAAAGAGTTGTCACAAGTTATGCTATGTTTCTTCTATGTGAAGCAAAGAAATGCAAGTTGTGTTTTTTGACTGATGCAGGCCCCCATAACAAGCTGCAAACCCTTGTCTTGATCAGTGAAATTAGCTCCTAAACTTGTGCCAATGAGATCCTAACTGTACTTGCTTGGATTTCAATTTGACATAAAGCTAGCTTTTTACAAAAATGGATAAAGCACTTTATCTACTTTGAGATCAATCCACTATGCAATGTTAGAACACAAAGAACATGGCCTTGGCACAATGAATAAGCATTAAATTATTGAGTATGGAATGGTTCAAGGACCTGTAATCAAGCATAAAGCAAGCTGAGTTCAAATTTGCAAGGTTATGAACATGTCTTGGTTAAGAACAAAAGTGAATTTTTGCCAACTTGTGAAATTCGAATCTCTCAAGTTATGAGGTTGTTTGAGAAGTTCTTGGACATTTTGGAAAGCTTGGAATGTGTACTACAATCCATCTTTGAAATAAAAGTTGAAATTCCAAGTGGAAGGGTATGAAAAATGGCCTTGAAGTGGGGTAGAAAACCTTGTCAAAATAGGTTAAAATTTCACTAAGTTAAAAATGGTTTAGTGCCCTTATTCAAAAAATTGTAACTTGAGATACAAGCTTCAAATGAGAAAACTTTGTGAATAAAAGTTGTAGATTAGGCAACAAGATACAACTTTCATGTTTTGACTTTTGTTTGAATCCAAATGGATCTTGGTGAAAAGATGGGGCAAAGTTGGGAAAAAATTAGGGTTTTTCATAACTTAGAAAAATTCTAAGTTATGAAAAATTCCATTTTCTAACCCTAATTTGCATTTTGTGATTTCTTGGTGAACAAGTTTCATGATTTGGCATGTTTTGATGAAAAATGAATCTTGACTCTTGATTTTGACCAAAAAGTCAAAGTTTGACTTTTCAGTATACAGTCAAAATTGATCAATTGACTGGGAAATTCAACTATCAATCTTGTGTACTTGGGATCTTTTGAGCTTGATGAATGTGTCAAGACCATTTCATTGAGTCCTTGAGTCCATATGTGAGCTTGGTTTGCCATTGGCTAGGTCAAACAGTCAAAAATTGCCTTTGTGCAGTCAAAACCCTAAAAATGACCATTTTGCCCTTTTGGTGATCTGATCAAATTTCTTGTGGAATTGTGATCCAAACTTGATCAAATGGTTCATATGAGTTCATAATGTTGATGTGGGTCAAATTTCATGAGGTTTGACTGTCAATTGGCCACAGTTGACTTTTTCCCCAATACAGCTGATTTCTAGGTCATCTGTCCAATTGACTGGGCAAAACTTGGAATCAGGACTTGAAACTTGGTATGGATAATATTGTGAGTCAAACATGAGACATGAAAGTCATCTTAGGCATTTTAGGTCAAAACATCCTTGGGCAAACACAAACCCTAATTTGAGTCCACAGTGCAAGGAGAAGTCTTGAGCAGAGGAAACCCTAACTGGATCTTGATCTTCAGGGGTCTTGTGATGAGAAAATGTTGAGGAAATGGGAGGGCAAATTTTGGGGTACAACACTGTGTAACCATGGATTCTGGAAAAAGAAAGACTCAGAAGTACAGTTTCAAGAATCCTAATGATTTGATGAGTCTAATTCCTGAGATCGAGAGTTCTACTGATTTTCGGAAGAAGTATGGATCCATCGTGTCTCTCATGAAGCTAAGGATGAAGGTGGTTATTCTCTCGACTTTGGTCTAGTTCTATGATCTGATGTATCGATGTTTCAATTTCCCTGATTATCAGTTGATGCCTACATTGGAGGAGTATTCTTACCTACCGGGTTTACCTATCACCGATCGTGTTCCTTTCACTGGTTTGGAGGGAGAGCCAAAGTCCCATGAGATAGATGTTATGGTTCATTTCAGGAAGTATGAGGTTGAGGCCCACATGACTACCAATGGAGGAATAAGAGGATTACCCGCTCAGTTTTTATTAGATAAAGCTCACTACTTTGCTAGAATGAAGAGTACAGTTACTTTTGAGGCTATCTTTGCTCTACTTACTTATGGGTTGTTCTTATTTCCGAATGTTGACAACTTTATGGATATTAATGCCATCAGGATCTTTTTGATAGGGAACCCAGTTCCTACATTATTAGGAGATTCCTATTACTCCATTCATCTTCGGGATTCTTATCATGGAGGGATGATCATTTGTTGCACACCTTTGTTGTATCGGTGGTTTATTTCTCACTTACCTCGACCCGATGCTTTATGGGATATCAAGAAGGAACCTCGTTGAGCTTCAAAGATTATGGCCCTCACTCATTCAGATATTGTTTGGTATCACCAGGCTTACCATGATGTAGAGATTGTCGATAGTTGTGGTAGTTTCCCCAATGTACCTTTTCTTGGTACAAAGAGAGGAATTAACTATAATCTCATTCTTGCACGACGTCAGCTTGGATATCTGATGAGAGATAAGCCAAATAGTATTCATTTGAGTGGTTTCTTTCTCAAAGAAGAAGATGATCATAAGAAACCTAAGGAGGATATTGCAAAGGCTTGGCACCATATTCACAGGAAGAGTAGAAAGGACTTGGGGCCTAAAGGTGTTGTTTTTTTGGAGCCTTATCTCTGATGGGTATAGGTAAGGGAAATTCAGTTGAAGATGCCATATTCCCGTGAAGAACCTATGCCTGATATGTTTGTGAAGACCAATCCTCCCTTTTTAGATGATGTGGAAGAGCTTCAGCTTGCCCTAGTTAGGATGTAGCAGGAGAAAGAGGCTTGGAAGAACAAGTGTCAGACTTTAGAGACGTCCTACCAGGAAGACTTGAAAAAGAAGGATGACCTAATTGAGATTCTTAAGATTCATGCTATAGAGATGAAGGGGAAGCAAGAGGATTTATTTTCCTCTAAAGCTTGATCAGGACTTATTCATTCATTTCCCAACTCTGGTGAATAGAAAGTGGTTGCCGACAGGTATGCAGAAGAGAATAAGCAGTTGAAGGCTCAGATTACAAGACTCACAGGAAAGCATCAGTGTGTGGAGGGATCTTCATCAGCTTTGCCTTCTTAGGATTTTAGATTCTACCTTTTCTTGTACTTGGGATTGTTGAAACTTGTGCTAAAAAGTTGTAATCCATTTTGAAGTTATTACAATGAGATTTTCAGTGTTTCAAAATGTGTTAGTACTTTAATATTTGCAAATTGTCTATAATTCTTTGAGTACCTTGAAATATTAATAATAATAATAAAAATAATAATAAAATAAATCATATGCATTGCATATCATACATCATATTATACATATTTCTTGCATTTCTGTTCATACACATGTGTCTTACTTAGTTTCTCTACTTCGTTTAGCAAATTGTCTCACTGGTACAATACTCTGGCTAATTCTAATAAGAAGATGGAGAATCTTGAATAAGAGAATTGCGAGTTGCGCGAAAAAGTTACTGTTTGAAGGCCGGTATGGCCAATCTTACTGCTTTGATGGAATCATTAGTGGCTGCTAAGAATCAGCCACCACTTACTCAGCCATAAAAAACAATGGTCACTTCTGAAGTTCCATCAATTCCCGTTTCGGTTACTTCAGCTACTACTACTCAAAATCGTATGCCTCAGGGTTACCCATGGGGAATGCCTGAAAACATCATGCCAGAAGGGTACAACCTTACTGCTCCAGTCGCTCCAGTTGTTCAAGCTGCTGCTACTCCTGCACCTCCGGTGGTGCATGTTACTCTTGCTGCTAGAAATGAGATCCACTATGCTGCACCTCCTTCGGTGAATGTTATGTTGTTTGTTAATGATGAAGTTTATCGTCATGTTCCTCCACTGAGTGAAAGAGTGGGTTTCTATGACCGGTTGGATGACTTTTAAGACCAGTTCAATGAGATGCAGAAGGAAATGAAGGCCCTTCGAGGAAAAAAATTGTTTGGACAAAATGTCAGTGAACTCTGCCTCATTCCCAATGTAAAGGTGCCAGCCAAGTTTAAAGTGCCAAAATTTGAGAGGTACAAGGGAAAATCTTGTCCTCGTGTCCACCTTGTGATGTATATCAAGAAAATGTCTACCCATACTGATGATCAGCGTTTTCTCAGTCATTTCTTCCAAGATAGTTTAACTGGTGCTGCTTTAAAGTGGTATATGAGTCTTGACAGTAGTAGTATACGTACCTTCAATGATCGGGGAGAAGCCTTCATCAAACAATATAAGTACAATATGTTCATGGCGCTTGACCGTGACCGATTAAGGGCAATGGCTCAAAGAGACAAGGAGTCGTTTAAAGAATATGTGCAGCGTTGGCGCGAGATAGCTGCCACCTATGGGAGAACAAGAAATGACCAAGGTCTTCTTGAAAACCCTTGGATCATTTTATTATGAAAGGATGGTCGCCAGTGCGCCAAGTGACTTCACCGAGATGGTGAGCATGGGTGTTCATTTGGAAGAGGCTATCAGAGAAGGGCGCTTGACAAAAGATGAAGGGACGAAGAAGTCTTCATACGGGTTCTCTCGAAAGAAAAAAAGTGAAATGAATGCTGTTATTGGGGAAAGAAAGATTAGGCCACCTAGAAGACATCAATGGTACCAGCAATAGGTTGCTTCTGTGACTCTAGTTGTCAATGTAGCTCCAACCATTGTTTCCTATCAGAGACCATCCCCTCAGGGAAATCAAGGGCAAAGTTAGAAGAGAGAGGCTTTTGACTCTATTCCAATGAGCTATGCAGAGTTACTTCCGGCTTTGATTCAGAAGAAGTTGATTATGACTATGCCGCCCCCTGCTATACCATCACCTTTACCCTGTTATTATAAGGCAAACCAGACGCGTTCTTTTCATCAAGGAGCACCAGGGCACATTATTTAGAACTATTATCCTTTGAAATATAAAGTATAAAATATGGTGAGGTCTGGCCTCTGATCCTTTAAAGATGTTGGCCCTAACGTGAAAGATAATCCTTTGCCAAAGCATAGAGGAGCAAATGCTGTAAACATGGTTACTGGTTGTCCAGGGGACTTCCGAATTTTTGATATTAACTTGGTTAGAGGGGATCTGGTGAAGATGCATGCTGACCTCTGTGAGTTCATTTAATATACGCACGACCATGCTGGTTGTAGTATTTGCGATACAAATATCCAAGGATATGATAAGATAAAAGTTAACCTTCAAGAAATGATGGACAAAGGCCTCATTCATATAATTAGGCCTAAGGCAGAGTACAAAGAGGATGTGGATATAGTCTTTGGATGTCCTGGAGAATTCCAGATTTTTAACGTGAACCATATGAGTGATGATTTAGTGCAGTTGCACGCTACCTTCTGTCACATGGATGGTCAAGAAGAACACCATTATGAGTCTTGCCGGATCTGCTGTAGAGATTCTCGAGGTTGTTCCATAGTGAGAAATGTTGTTCAGTTGTTATTGGACAATGGTACTATCAAAATTTCAGGAAATAGAGATGATTACCTTGGGATTAATGTGATTGAAGATTGCTCAGCCGAGACTGTGTCAGATGATGAGTATGCTTCTGTAGATGAATTCTTTTCCTCAGATGAAGATGTTCTCTCTAGCAATGATTTTGTAATGTCTAAGTATTCTGAAGAAGGGGCGAATGTTATTGTAGCTTGTTTTGGTGTTCCCGCCCCTATAAAGATAGAGTATCATAGTAAGCCAACTGTTTCTCCAGTGGTGATTTGCTTGTCGGGTCCTATTCCTTATGAATCAGACAAAGTCGTGCCATATAAATACAATGCCACAATCCTAGAGGATGGTGTGGAAGTTCCCATCCAACCTTTGTCTGATGTCAAGAATATTACTGAAGCCAGCCGAGTAACCTGCAGTGGTCATGTTTTTGCACCTGTCATTCCAGGGAATGTTAATGCTGATAAAAAGGTTGTTGAAAGTGTTGAACCTAAGAATGCAGTGAGGGAATATAGTGGTACTACTATGGAAAAATATGTGGACGATATATTGAAGATTATCAAGATGAGCGACTACAGGATCGTAAATCAATTATTCTAGACTCCATCAAATATATCTATTCTTGCCTTGCTAATGAACTCTTTTGCCCACAGGGAATCTTTGATGAGAGTATTGGATCAAGCTTTCATAGAAAGTGATATGCCTTTGGACCAATTCAATAATGTTATCAGGAATATTACATCCTGTAGTAACCTGAGTTTTTGTGATGACGAACTGCCTAACAAAGGAAAGAATCATAACTTGGCTCTCCATACCTCCATGAATTGTAAGAACGATTCATTGTCCAATATGCTGATTGGCAATGGGTCTGCTTTAAATGTCATGCTAAGGAGCACACTCATGAAGTTGAAGTGCCAAGGAACTCCCATGCGCCTGAGTGGCATAATTATGAAAGCTTTTGATGGATCAAGGAAGTCTGTCATCGGGGAAGTAGATTTGCCTATTCACATAGGCCCGCACTTATTTCAGATTACTTTCCAAGTTATGGATATTTTTCCCGCTTACAACTGTTTACTGGGATGACCGTGAATCCACGAGGCAGGGATTGTTACTTCAACTTTGCACAAGAAGCTGAAGTTTGTTCATGAGGGAAAGGTGGTCATCATAAATGGAGAACAGGTGTTGTTAATATCTCATTTATCCTTTTTCAGTGTTATGGAAGCGGATGAAGCTACTGTTGGAACTCAGTTCCAAGATTTATCCATTGATAATGTAAGGGAAAATGAGAGTTCTATAGCTTCATTTAAGGATGCTCAACAGGTAGTGTGTAATGGCCCTAGTAAAGTGTGGGGCATATTGTTTATCCACTTGTGAATAAGAATAGAGTTGGTTTGGGATTCTCTGTGAAGAGTAATAAAGGTGAGAATATGAAGTCAAAGTCTTCTTTGGGCAAATATCAAGACATCTTTCACAGCGGAGGTTATCTTCATCCAATTGTTCCTAGGATCAATGTTATTCTGGAAGGCGAGGCATATCAAGAGATGTTGAACTACATAACACATGGAGTCAGAGTCCAAAGTTAGATCACTATTGATGTTCCCTCTTCTATTCATATTTCAAAGTAATTTGTTTTTTTTGTTAATCTTTTCAAAAATCTTTCACTTTGTCCAAGGTGAAAGTATTGATATTGTATGGGTGTAACACCCCAATTCTACCCCAAGCAAATTATGCAAAATAAATCAGAGATATAAAATTTCAATCATACAAATGAATCGGGATGTCACAAATTCTTCTAACAAATTCATTGCATTCATCATGGATATATAACACATTTTCAAAACATCGGAAGAACCGTCAACATGACATCTTTCATTAAATAATTCAACCACTACGCAGCGGAATTCTTCAATAACATATTTAAAATAAACAGCAACTTCGAAACATCTCATATTTAGTAAATAAACAATTTAAAGTTCAACAACTAAAAATTAGCAAACATTCATCCCCCCGAGTGTTACGTATCAGAGCAATGACACCGACTCGATCTATTGAAGGTATACAACCTTCACTCGCGATTACCTACACGTTACCAACATAGGGGCAACATTCAAACAGAAGGGGTGAGATATCTAACAATATAATAAAGCGCATGATAATTAATATATTAGATTAGATCAATAATATCACCACTTCTCGTCTCATAATCAACAACAATTACAGCATATATACTCATTCATCAACATCAAATACACTTCATTATTCAATCATAAAATGCAACTCAAAACTATGCAAATGCATGTGGTACCATTGGAGCAGAACTCCCATCTCAAAAATCTAATCTGCCAATTAATAGAGGCATCAACAAGGCATAGCCTTCATCTCAAAATTTGCCAATCCAGGCCATCTCAACGAGCATAAGCTCCATCTCAAAAATGAAATGTATGCGACTCATCATGAATGTAATGTTAACACTCAATCAACCACATCTCAATCATCTCAAAACAACAACATCTCATGAACGTCTCAGAACAACAACATCTCATAAACATCTCAAAACATCTCGATTACAGCATCTCATAATCATCTCAGAACAACAACATCTCAATCATCTCAAAATAACAACATCTCATAAACATCTTAAAACATCTCAATCATCTCAAAGCAACAACATCTCATAAACATCTCAAAATAACATCTCATGAACGTCTCAGAATAATAACATCTCATAAACATCTCAAAACATCTCGATTACAGCATCTCATAAACATCTCAGAACAACAACATCTCATAAACATCTCAGAACAACAACATCTCATAAACATCTTAGAACAACAACATCTCAATCATCTCAATTACAGCATCTCATAAACATCTCAAAACAATTTATTAAACATCATTTATTTATCAAACGTCATTTGTACATCATAACTATCAAACACAACTTTAATAACCACATCTTAATAATAACTCAGCTGTATATTAATACTACAGTAATCCATATTGTTATTCTGCTACTGTACATCATTATTGTCACTAATCCTACTGTCATAATCCTAACAACAACCTCTGAACATCTCATATTCATCAATCTGTCCAAAAATCAGCAGAACGGTCATCTACGGGAATTAATTCTAAATCTTAAATTAGTTACTAAGATTACACCTCTTAATCATCATTTAAATCATCTAAAATAAAGTTCATCGCGTTAGCTAATCAATGCTTCGAACGACATCTCAAATAGCATCCTACAACTCAAGTTACAGCACTTAAAACTGAATCTGTCAAAATTAGACATTATGTATCGACACAAAACTCCTTAGATCGACTTATCCTGCTTCATTTGTATACTATGAGTCGACACATCCTCCTTATGGATCGACACATTCTAGTTTTCAATACAGCATGTATCGACACATGCAGTTCACCGGTCGACTCATCCTGAGTCTCACACACTCATGTATAGACACATCCTCTCTTCGTGTCGACTCATCCTGAGTCTTACAACGAACATGCATCGACGCAAACCCTGCATGCATTGACTCATCCTGATTCTTACAACGAACATGTATCGACATAAACCCTGCATGCATCGACGCATCCTGAGTCGAACATCCTTCATGTATCGACACATCCAGCTTGGGGTCGACACATCCTTCGACAGTTAGCATAATTTTCTGCGTTTTCTACTGTAATTTCACTATGGAAATTATACTACAGCCCTAAAAACCTTATCATGATCATGGTAATTCATCACCTAATCATTATACTCTATTACTCCATCGATTAGACAACATAATAACATCATTATTCATCCAGAATTCATCAATATTCACCATACATCATTCATAACACATCTAATTCAAGAACAAACAACAATTACATCTAACCCCATATATCGAACATCATGAACCCAATTATAAAGCCAGAACCCCACCCTTACCTTGGATCGAAGGTTGCTCTACAATTTCCGGGTTGAATCTTCGTTCTTGTTGTCTCCTTTTATTTTCCAGCAGCTTCACGTTCTTCACAATCCTCATTTTCTTTTACAGCTTCTTTCTTCTATTCCTTCTCACAAATAATAATATAACCTAATATTATTATATTATTCTTATTGGGCTCCAAAACCTACACCCCCTTATTACTTCCACTCACACATTATAGGCCCATATTAAATAATATTAACTTCTAACATTATTTCACATAATAATATAATACCTCAAATATATTATTATTTCTCCATTTAATAAAATAAATCCAATTTAATAACACTTCTTCACAAATATTCTAAAAATAATTTAATTAAATAATTTATTAAATTACGGGCGTTACAACTCTCCCCCACTTAGAATATTTTTGTCCTCGAAAATTTACCTCAATCAAACAATTCAGGATAGGAGTCTCGCATCTTGCTCTCCAATTCCCAAGTCATGCTTTCTCCAGCAGCTCCTAGCCAAACCACTTTAACCAAGGCAATCTCTTTGCCCCTCAGAGTCTTCATTTCACGATCTGTGATCCGTACAAGCATCATCTCCACCGTAAGATTATCCCGTACTTGCACATCGTCCATATGAATCACATGAGATGGATCTGAAATATACTTCCGAAGTTGCGACACATGAAACACATCATGCAAATTCGAAAGATTAGGCGGTAAATCCACTCTATAAGCAACATTCCCCACTCTCTCTGAAATCTGATATGGTCCAATAAAATGAGAAGTGAGCTTCTTAGACTTCAATGCTCGCCCAACACCAGTCACAAGTGTAACTCTTAAAAACACATGATCACCAGCTTGAAATTCTAAATCTTTCCTTCGCTTGTCATGATAAATCTTCTGTCTACTTTGTGAAGCTTTCATATTTTCTCGAATCAACTTCACCTTCTCAGTAGTCTCACGAACAAGTTCAGGTCCAAGTACTACACTCTCACCAGATTCATGCCAACATAACAGAATTCTATATCTTCGACCATACAACGCTTCAAAAGGTGTCATCCCAATACTAGAATGGTAACTGTTGTTATAAGTGAACTCTATCAACGGAAGATAAGTATCCCACGAACCTCCCTGCTCAAGAACACATGCCCTTAACAAGTCTTCTAACAATTGAATCGTCCGTTCAGTCTGACCATCTGTCTGAGGATGATACGCTGAACTCAACCTCAACTTAGAACCCCAACGCTTCTTGCAAACTCTTCCAAAAATCAGAAGTTAATCTTGGATCTCTATCTGACATAATGCACAAAGGAACACCATGCAGCTTCACAATCACACTAACATAAACTTCAGCCAACTTCGACACTGGAAAACTGATGTTAATAGGAATAAAATGAGATGACTTTGTAAGCCTATCAACAATCAACCAAATCGAATCATGCCCTCTTGAAGTACTAGGCAACCCCGTCACAAAGTCCATTGAAATGCTATCCCATTTCCATTCTGGAACTTCCAACGGTTGCATCAATCCTGCAGGCTTCTGATGTTCAACTTTCGACTTCTGACAAGTCAAACATGCATACACAAATCGAGCCACATCACTCTTCATCCCAGGCCACCAAAACAAACCTTTCAAATCTTGATACATCTTTGTAGCTCTTGGATGAATACTCAACTTACTTCTATGACTCTCTTCGAGTATCACTTTCTTCATCTCAGCATCATCAGGAATACAAATCCGGTCATGAAACCTCAACACACCTTGCTCATCTAACTTAAAATCACTATTCTCAGATTGATCAGTCCCAACCATCAAATCTACCAGTTTCACATCCAACTTTTAAGCTTCTCTGATACTGTCTAGAAATTCATTATTAATCTTCAACATACCCAACATGACACTCTGCAGAGTAACCTCACAAACTAAGCTCATATCTCAGAACTTCTCAATCAATTCCAACTCTTTAATCATCATTGCTGACATATGTAAAGTCTTTCGACTCAACGCATCAGCTACCACATTCGCTTTTCCTGGATGATAATTCAAACTGAAATCATAATCCGTTAACAATTCTAACCATCTTCGTTGCCTCATATTCAATTCCTTCTGATCAAACAAATACTTTAAGCTCTTATGGTCACTAAACACTTCAAATCTAGGACCATAAAGATAATGCCTCCAAATCTTCAACACAAAAACAACAGCAGCAAGTTCTAAATCATACGTAGGATAGTTCTTCTTATGAGTCCTCAACTGCCTTGACGCATAAGCAACTACCTTACCATTCTGCATAAGCACACCTCCTAAACCCATCTTGGAAGCATCACAATACACCACAAAATACTCTCTTGGATTAGGCAACGTCAAAATCGGAGCCGACGTCAACCTCTTCTTCAATTCTGTAAAACTTTCTTCGCACTGAACATCCCATACAAACGCTCAACCTTTACAAGTCAACTTAGTCAACGAAAGTGACAACTTAGAAAACCCTTCGATAAACCTTCTATAATAACCAGCTAATCCCAAGAAGCTTCTAATCTCAGTAGCTGACTTTGGAGTTTTCCATTGCAACGCAGCCACAACCTTCGATGGATCTACAGCAATGCCACTACCTGAAATCACATGACCAAGAAAACTAACCTCTTTTAACCAAAATTCACACTTGGACAGCTTTGCATGCAACTTCTTCTCTTTCAAAATCTGCAATACTACTCTTAAATGTTCAACATGCTCTTCTTCTAACTTAGAGTAAATCAAAATATCATCAATGAACACCACTACGAACCGATCTAAATAAGTATGAAAGATACGATTCATATATTCCATGAATACTCTCGGCGCATTAGTAACACCGAAAGGCATCACCGAATACTCATAATGTCCATAACGTGTTTTGAAAGCCGTCTTATGAATGTCTTCATCCTTCACTTTAATCTGATGGTAACCCGACCTCAAATCAATCTTACTAAACACACGAGCATCCACTAATTGGTCTATCAAGTCATCTATTCTTGGAAGCGGATACTTGTTCTTTATTGTCACCTTGTTCAACTGTCTATAATCAACACAAAACCTCATACTTCTATCTTTCTTCTTTACTAACAACACTGGAGCTCCCCACGGCGATACACTTGGTCTTACAACATAAACAACGATTAGAACTTAAAATAACAATACTCGATTGTTAGACAATTAAGACTCGATGACAAGGTCGGACCAACCTTTTGCTCTGATACCAACTTTGTAACACCCCAATTCTACCCCAAGCAAATTATGCAAAATAAATCAGAGTTATAAAATTTCAATCATACAAATGAATCAGGACGTCACAAATTCTTCTAACAAATTCATTGCATTCATCATGGATATATAACACATTTTCAAAACATCGGACGAACCGTAAACATGACATCTTTCATTAAATAATTCAACCACTACGCAGCGGAATTCTTCAATAACATCTTTAAAATAAACAGCAACTTCGAAACATCTCATATTTAGTAAATAAACAATTTAAAGTTCAACAACTAAAAATCAGCAATCAAAAATCAGCAAACGTTCATCCCCCCGAGTGTTACATATTAGAGCAATGACACCGACTTGATCTATTGAAGGTATACAACCTTCACTCCCGATTACCTGCACGTTACCAACATAGGGGCAACATTCAAACAGAAGGGGTGAGATATCTAACAATATAATAAAGTGCATATAATTAATATATTAGATTAGATCAATAATATCACCACTTCTTGTCTCATAATCAACAACAATTACAACATATATACTCATTCATCAACATCAAATACACTTCATTATTAAATCATAAAATGTGACTCAAAACTATGAAAATGCATGTGGTACCATTGGAGCAGAACTCCCATCTCCAAAATCTAATCTGCCAATTAATAGAGGCATCAACAAGGCATATCATTCATCTCAAAATTTGCCAATCCAGGCCATCTCAACGAGCATAAGCTCCATCTCAAAAATGCAATGTATGCGACTCATCATGAATGTAATGTTAACACTCAATCAACCAAATCTTAATCATCTCAAAACAACAACATCTCATAAACATCTCAAAACAACATCTCATGAACGTCTCAGAACAATAACATCTCATAAACATCTCGATTACAGCATCTCATAAACATCTCGATTACAGCATCTCATAAACATCTCAGAACAACAACATCTCAATCATCTCAAAATAAAAACATCTCAATCATCTCAAAACAACAACATCTCATAAACATCTCAAAACAACATCTCATGAACGTCTCAGAATAACAACATCTCATAAACATCTCAAAACATCTCGATTACGGCATCTCATAAACATCTCAGAACAACAACATCTCATAAACATCTCAGAACAACATCTCATAAACATCTCAGAACAAAAACATCTCAATCATCTCAAAACATCTCAATTAAAGCATCTCATAAACATCTCAAAACAATTTATTAAACATCATTTATTTATCAAATGTCATTTGTTCATCATAACTATCAAACACAACTTTAATAACCACATCTTACTAATAAGTCAGCTGTATATTAATACTACAGTAATCCATATTGTTATTCTGCTACTGTACATCATTATTGTCACTAATCCTACTGTCATAATCCTAACAACAACCTCTGAACAACTCATATTCATCAATCTGTCCAAAAATCAGCACAACGGTCATCCACGGGAATTAATTATAAATCTTAAATTAGTTACTAGGATTACACCTCTTAATCATCATTTAGATCATCTAGAATAAAGTTCATCGCATTAGCTAATCAACGCTTCGAACGAAATCTCAAATAGCATCCTACAACTCAAGTTACAACACTTAAAACTGAATCTGTCAAAATTAGACATTATGTATCGACACAAAACTCCTTAGATCGACTCATCCTGCTTCATCTGTATACTATGAGTCAACACATCCTCCTTATGGATCGACTCATTCTGGTTTTAAATACAGCATGTATCGACACATGCACTTCACTGGTTAACTCAGGGTTGACTCATCCTGAGTCTCACACACTCATGTATCGACACATCCTCTCTTCGTGTCGACTCATCCTGAGTCTTACAACAAACATGCATCGATGCAAACCCTGCATGCATCGACTCATCCTGAGTCTTGCAACGAACATGCATCGACGCAAACCCTGCATGCATCGACTCATCCTGAGTCGAACATCCTTCATGTATCGACACATCCAGCTTAGGGTCGACATATCCTTCGACAGTCAACATAATTTTCTGCGTTTTCTACTGTAATTTCACTACGGGAATTATACTACAGCCCTAAAAACCTTATCATGATCATGGTAATTCATCACCTAATCATTATACTCTATTACTCCATCGATTAGACAACATAATAACATCATTATTCATCCATAATTCATCAATATTCACCATACATCATTCATAACACATCTAATTCAAGAACAAACAGCAATTACATCTAACCCCATATATCGAACATCATGAACCCAATTATAAATCCAGAACCCCACCCTTACCTTGGATTGAATGTCGCTCTATAATTTCTGGGTTAAATCTTTGTTCTTGGCGTCTCCTTCTATTTTCCAGCAACTTCACGTTCTTCACAATCCTTATTTTCTTCCACAGCTTCTTTCTTCTATTCCTTCTCACAAATAATAATATAACCTAATATTATTATATTATTCTTATTGGGCTCCAAAACCTACACCCCCTTATTAATTCCACTCACACATTATAGGCCCATATTAAATAATATTAACTTCTAACATTATTTCACATAATAATATAATACCTCAAATATATTATTATTTCTCCATTTAATAAAATAAATCCAATTTAATAACACTTCTTCACAAATATTCTAAAAATAATTTAATTAAATAATTATTTAAATTACGGGCGTTACAATGGGCATATCTGTTGCTTTGATCTTTAAAATCATTAATAAAAGTTGTCTTTGATTCCCAAATTGTGTCTTTATTTTCTGCATTTTCTTGGAAAATGGTAATCAGAAAAATCTATTTTAAAATAAATAATAATTGTAATTGAATTTGCATAATCACTTGCTATATGTGTCAGTTTCTAAAAGCAATCATAAATCATATGTGCAGATTAATTTAAAACCCCATTGAGTACAATGACCCTAAACTCTTTCCCAACTTTGAATATCCTACGTATGTGGCTGAAAAAGAAGAATATGATGAAATCCCAGAATAGGTTTCACGTTTTCTTGAGCGTGAGGAAAGTACCATTCAACCATATAAAGAACTGTTAGAGACGGTTACTTTGGGTTCAGAGGAAGATCCGAAAGAAGTCAAGATTAGAGCGTTGCTTCATCCCGACTTGAAGAGAAAGTTGATTGAATTGTTGAAAGAGTATGTGGACATATTTTCTTAGTCATACCAATACATGCCGGGGTTGGATACTGATATTGTGGAATATCATTTGTCGCTAAAGCCAGAATGCCCGCCAATCAAGCATAAATTGCAAAGAACTCACCCTTATATGGCAGTGAAAATTAAAGAAGAAGTTTTAAAGCAGATTAATGTTGGTTTTCTTGTGACATCAGTGTATCCTCAGTGGATTGCCAATATTGTCCCAGTACCAAAGAAAGATGGAAATTTTCGCATGTGTGTGTATTATAGAGATTTAAACAAAGCTAGTCCAAAAGATGACTTTCCATTTCCACATATTGATATGTTGGTTGATAGTACATAAAAATTCAAAGTATTCTCGTTCATGGACGGATTTTCCGAATATAATAAAATTAGAATGGCTCTTGAGGACATGAAAAAACAACGTTTATCATACCCCGGGGAACATTTTGTTACAGAGTGATGCCCTTCGGGTTGAATAACGGTGGTGCAACGTACCAAAGGGCTATGACAACCCTATTCCATGGTCTGATGCACAAGGAAAATGAGGTATATGTTGATGATTTAATTTCCAACTCCAGACTGAAGAAGGGAATGTAGAGGATTTATTGAAATTGTTTCAGTGTGTGAGGAAGTATCGTCTCCACTTGAATCCAAATAAATGCACCTTTGGTGTTCGATCAGGAAAATTGTTAGGTTTCATTGTCAGCCAAAAAGGAATTGAAGTTGACCCTGATAAAGTTAAGGAAATTCAAGAAATGCCAGCACCAAGAACTGAAAAGCAAGTTAGAATCTTCCTTGGGCGTTTGAATTACATTTCCAAATTTATTTCCGATATGACTGTAACATGTGAGCCGGTCTTAAGTTGTTAAAGAAAGATCAGGGTTGTGTGTGGACCGATTATTGCCAAAGGTAATTTGAAAGTATTAAAGAGTATCTTCTTGAACCTCCTATCTTGCTCCCTCTCGTTGAAGGAAGACCATTGATTATGTATCTGACGGTGTTAGATAATTCTATGGATTGTATTTTAGGATAACAAGAGGAAATAGGGAAGAAACAATATGCCATTTATTATCTCAGTAAGAAGTTTATTGACTGTGAGTCACAGTATTCTATGTTGGAAAAAATATGTTGTGCTTTGGCTTGGGTGGCAAAACGGTTGCGGCAATATATGTTGAATCATACTACTTGGTTGATTTCAAAATGGATCCAATTAAGTATATTTTTTAAAAGCATGCTCTTACTGGGAGAATTTTCCATTGGCAGATGCTGTTGTCTGAATATGAATTGAATATCATACTCAGAAGGCTATAAAAAGCAGTGTGTTGGCAGATTATCTTGCTCACCAACCGGTTGATGATTATCAATCTATTAAATATGATTTCCTTGATGAGGATGTGATGTTTTTGAAAATAAAAGATTGTGATGAACCGTTGTCTGGGGAAGGTCCTGATCCTGAATCTCGTTGGGGAATGGTGTTTGATGGAGTTATGAATGCCTATGGGAAAGGAATTGTTGTTGTAATTATCACTCCCCACGGATCACATATCCCTTTTACTGAAATATTGGCATTTGATTGCACCAATAGTATGGCAGAATATGAAGCTTGTATCATGGGTCTCAAAGAGGCTATAGATCTCAGAATCAAAATTCTAGATGTATATGGCGAATCAGCTTTGGTAATAAATCAGATTAAAGGATAATGGGATACTCGTGACGTTGGCTTGATTCCCTATAAATACTATGCTAGAAGATTATTACCCTTCTTTAATAAAGCTAAATTTCATCATATTCCCAGAGACGAGAATCAGATGGCAGATGCTTTAGCCACTTTGGCTTCTATGTATCAAGTAAATACTTGGAATGATGTGCCTTGTATCACAGTGCCACATCTGGATAGGCGGATCATGTGTTTTCAGCAGAGGAAACGTCAGACGAAAAACCTTGGTATTATGATATCAAGCATTTTCTCCAGAATCAGGAATACCCGGCTGGTGCGTCAAACAAGATAGAAAGACATTGAGAAGGTTGACAGGAAGTTTTTTCCTTAATGAAGATGTTCTATACAAAAGAAATTATGACATGGTCTTGCTCAGATGCGTGGATAGACACGAAGCAGACATGTTGATGCATGAGATCCATGAAGGTTCCTTTGGAACTCCTGCTAATGGATATTCAATGGAAAAAATGATACTTAGGGCAAGTTACTATTGGCTGACAATGGAATCTGATTGTTACAAATTTGCAAAGAAGTGTCATAAGTGCCAGATTTATGCTGACAAAATTCACGTGCTTCTGATGCTTCTCAATGTTATTTCTTCCCCGTGGCCTTTTTCTATGTAGGTAATTGACATGATTGGAATGATTGAACCTAAGGCGTCAAATGGACATCATTTTATCTTTGTGGAAATTGACTACTTCACCAAATGGGTAGAAGCAACTTCATATGCTAATGTTACTAAGCAAGTGGTAATATGCTTTATCAAGAACAATCTTATATGTCGGTATGGTGTGCCAAGCATGATTATCACTGACAACGGCTCGAATCTGAATAACAATATGATGATAGAACTTTGTGAAGAATTCAAGATTGTCCATCATAATTCATCTCCTTACAAGCCCAAGATGAATGGGGTTGTTGAAGCTTCTAATAAAAACATCAAGAAGATCATCTAGAAAATGCTTGTTACCTATAAAGATTGGCATGAGATGCTCCCTTTTCCTTTGCACGGGTATCGAGCATCCGTCTATACTTCAACATGGGCAACCCCGTTCTCTCTTATGTATGGAATGGAAGTAGTGCTCCCCGTTGAGGTTGAGATTCCCTCTTTATGTGTGATAATGGAAACCAAGTTGTCAGAGGATGAACGGGTCCAGACAGGTTTGACCAATTAAATTTGATTGAAGAAAAGAGAATGACGACCTTGTGTCATGGTCAATTATACCAGAAGAGAATGAAGAAAGCTTTTGATAAGAAGGTCAAGCCTCGTGAGTTCAGAGAAGGAAACCTTGTGCTCAGGAAGATCATGTCTTTTAACACTGATTCTAGGGGTAAGTGGACTTCTAATTTTGAAGGCCCATATGTTGTCAAGAAAGCCTTCTTTGGCGGTGCATTGATTCTTGAAACTATGGACGGCGAGGAGTTCCCACGTCTTATGAGTGCTGATGTCGTCAAGAAATACTTCGCCTAAAAGAAATAAAAGAACAACTTGCTAAGTCGAAAACCTGAAAGGGTGGCTTAGGAAAAAAAGAGCGTCTCGGTAGGATGAAAACCTGAAAGGGTGGTCTAGGCAAAAATAAGAGACATAAACAGAATAAATTCTTCTGCTAGGTTGAAAACCCGCAAGGGCAACTTAGGTAAAATTTAGGGATTTCTTGGCAAGTAACTACATCAGACAAGACTTGATTATTGAAGCAACAAATCTTCTTGGATCCTCACCATACTTCAATAGAAGTCGTTGCTCAGGAATTCAAAGTTGTTAGGGAGAATAGTGGTCATTGTATTTCAATGTATCTTTTCCAATATATTACCATTTTCTAAACTTTGTAATCATTTATGGGGTCTCGCCATTCATAGACTAACATTCTATTAATAAAGCTTGAGCTTTTATCCAATTCTTTACAGTTCTTATTTTATTTCGCTCACAAAGACTCCATTTATTATTGATGGTAATTTTCAAAACAAAGAGATTTAATAAAAAAAATTGTTTTTGAAAAGAATTTACGAATTACTTTTTACTTTAGATTTTGTGACTCAAGAAAAAACAAAAATAGTGATTTCGAGGATGGACGAACTCTGAAGTAGGTATTCCCCAGGAAAGTTCTTTCAGGTCACTTTCGTTGATATGCGTATTATCTTTTTGTTGTTTCTCAAATAGTTGGCTATAATTTCAATTGATGTATGGTGTGATGTTGGGTTTGTGATCCCATTTTCCCTAATAAAGTCTTGGTTCATTTTGTTTTCCTCTGGGATGATTATTTTGATTTCAGGTTTGCATGGTCTAAAGCCTTTATCCTAGATTCCCTAGTAAGGTCTTCGCTCATATGAAGAAAGTCTCTTCTCCCTTTGTGTGCTGAGGTGGAATCATTTGCAATACATCGCCCTTTATAGTAATAGCATTATTTTTGTAGTTTGTTTTCCAGGCGACTAAACAAGGGCAATATCTTTTATAAGAAGTGTTGAAACAATTGTCAGCTTTTTGGGTTTTCTCCCGCCAAGCCCTGGGTTTGTTTTAAAATCCCCATAATTTTGATTTCTTAATGTATTGTTTACACTTCTTAGATCTTCAAGTAAAGCTAAGATAATGTTTCTCTCAGAAAGTGGTTATCCCCGTGTGGTTTCATGATTTCTCCCCAGAGAAATTTGTGTAATCATCACTCTTGGTATTGAAGAATGTATTTTGGGCTCCCCACGGTGATGTGGTGTTGTACTCCCCAATGAAGTCAACACGGGATTCCCAACTGATATCTCGATGGCACGATTTTCATCTGCCCTAATGAAGTCAGTATTGTAATTCCCCAGTGGAAGTATAGACGTTGAAGCATTTGTTTTCCCCATTGAAGTCTGTGTGATATTCCCCGGTGAAGTCTGAAGGAGGATGTTATATCCCTATATATGTACTGTTTTAATTTGATTGTTTTTGGATTATGTTACTTCCCAGTGAAGTTAAGCCGTGAAATGGGAATTTATTTCCTCAGTTGGTACTTACTTTCTTGAGAAATTTTCCTCCTGGATGTGATTTAGCCGAGTATTGGCGTTAGCCAAGCTTGTTTTGTCTGGTTATTCCCAGTGTTGTATGTCTGTTTTATCAGCATATACATGATAAAATTCATACATTCACACATACATCATGCATATATGAATTTAACTTTCATTTCTCATTTGCATTCATTGATGTTTTTGTTGGCATATTACCCTATTTTGCATAATTATGTTACCCTCTCTCCAATAGAGTGTCGACCTTAAACATAAAGAGTATATTCTTTCTAATTTCCCCACTGAGTTATCCCTCGTGGAAGAGTTTTGCTCAAAGTCTTCTTATTCGGCTCATTATCTGGTTAGATTCGTGTTTCCCTTTTGACTTTATTTCTCATCAGATGCTATCTTGGTTGACTGTTTCACTCCAGTTTATTTGTGATCTGAATTTGTGGCTCCTGGTAACATTATTATTATTCTGATTTTCGTAGGCTCTGGACTCTGGATTAAGCGTGTGCATTTATTTTGCACAAGAATGTTTTATCTCCTCAGTATGAATATATTGAAACTTCCCCAGAGAAGTCATATTTCTTTGCCTGAAGGGTTGCTTATAATAGCAAGTGACAGGTATCTTTACTTGAGCAACCTATACTTCCCCAGTAAGTCTGTTAGTTCCCCGAGAAAACTCATTTACACTGCAATGGATGGTAATCTCATCATCATGGGAGATAGCTTGTTGTTGATATTTTGTTACTCCGATGGATGGTAATCTTATCATTATGAGAGATAGTTCATTGTTGAGATTTTGTTACTCCAATGGATGGTAGTCTCATCATTATGGGAGATAGTTCGTTGTTGATATTTTGTTACTCCAATGGATGGTAATCTCGTCATTATGGGAGATAGTTTGTTGTTGATATTTTGTTACTCCGATGGATGGTAGTCTCGTCATTATGGGAGATAGTTCATTTTTGAGATTTTGTTACTCCAATGGATGGTAATCTCATCATTATGGGAGTAGTTAGTTTTTGAGATTTTTGTACTCCAATGGATGGTAATCTCGTCATTATGGGAGATAGTTCGTTGTTGAGATTTTGTTACTTTGATGGATGGTAGTCTCGTCATTATGGGAGATGGTTTATTGTTGAGATTTTGTTACTCCAATGGATGGTAGTCTTATCATTATGGGAGATAGTTCGTTGTTGAGATTTTGTTACTCTAATGGATGGTAGTCTCGTCATTATGGGAGACAATTTGTTGTTGAGATTTTTTACTCTAATGGATGGTAGTCTCGTCATTATGGGAGATAGTTCGTTGTTGAGATTTTGTTACTCCAATGGATGGTAATGTATTAATTATGGGAGATAGTTCGTTTTTGATATTTTGTTACTCCAATGGATGGTATTCTCATCATTATGGGATGTAGTTTGTCGTTGAGATTTTATCACTCCAATGGATGGTAGTCTCGTAATTATGGGAGATAGTTCGTTGTTAAGATTTTGTTACTCCAATGGACAGTAGTATCATCATTATGGGAGATGGTTCGTTGTCTAGATTTATACACCGATGGATAGTGATCTTGTCATTATGGGAGATAGTTCGTCGTTGAGATTCATTTTTCTCTGAAGAATTCATTTGTTTCCAATCGTAAGTACTGTTGCTGATTATTTGTTGCCTACCCTAATATTGGTATTTTTTGGTATTATCCTACCATTTCTTTCCCCCTGTGGGTTGACATTACCTTTTCTTGCTATCTTCTCAGTGAGTGGATAGTTTCCAGTTATCTGTCGATCCCCATTATCCTTTAATTTCTCTCATTGATATTTGAATTGATGTTGCTTTGTCTCTTCCTTGGGCTTTACCCCAATAGAGTCGAGTCTTCTGTTCACTAGTGATTTATTTTCCTGGTCGAATTTTATTTTGATCCCTTATTTTCTGTTTCCCCAGCGGTGTCCCATGTCACCTTTGGATCTGTTTATTTTCATGCACAATCATAAGCATTGCATGGCATCTCAGGGCCAAAATAGGGCTTGTTTTATATTTAAGTATCTTCAATTGCGTCGACACGAAGATCTTAATCTTCGCATCTCCAGATATAAGACACTTAAATAAGGGTAGCTATTGTACACCAATTTTCCCCCTAATATTCCTCAATCATCTCATATCAACTCAATCATGTCAAGATCACACTAGGGTGAGAGCACAACACATTTCATTAGTTGATTCATAGGTTCATGAGTTTATTTCCATGCCTTCTTCAACAAAGCTTAATTGATACTCAAGCTTCATCATTGAAGATGCTTAAAAGTGACATCATGACAAGGTTTACTATGATTCATCATGCTTCAATTTGTCAAAGAAAGTCAAAAGAGGAAAGGATTGATTGAAGAGGTTTGACCTAATTGGACAAGTTCTTGGCTTCTTGATCACAAGTATATAACTCTTTCAATTCTTAATATTTAGAGGTGGTTTTTGGTGCTATGGTTTCTTATTATCATCCACAACAACTTTTATTCACATGGAAAAAGTTATTTTGCAAATAAGTTTGTCAAAATTGAAAGGGGTTTCCAAGTCATTTTGGTGCTCTAGGAGCTAGGATTTTGAACTTCTAAGGGCTATATCTTGCTCATCTTTTGAGATTTTTGAGTGATTCCAAAAATGTGCTTCTCTTTAAAGATTTATCAACAAATCACTTCAAAAGTTTCAAGAAAAATTTATGTGGAAGATTCTTAATGGTTGAGAAAGATTACAAGTCTCCTTGAAAGGCCTTTGAATTTTAGGGTTTGACTTCAAAAGATCATAAATTGGTCAATTCTTATCTCCTTGAACCCATTATTTTTCCATAATTATCTTAAGAGTGTGAATCTCAACTTTTCTTTTATGTGAAAAGCTTGAAAGTGGTTAGAATATGTCTTAAGAGTTCAAAAGGTTATAGGTCATTTCATGGATTTTCATCAACTTCACAAGGTCATAACTTTCTCAATTGTTGGAGTTTTTAAGTGGTTCAAATATTAAAATGTCATTTAAGAGATCTATTTTATGCCATATTTTTTGGTCAAAATCAAATTTTGAGTGGAAGGCCATGTTTGGATGCAAAACATTACAAGTCACTTTTAATGCCAAACTTAGAAATTTTTCTAAGTGTGGAAAATCTGTGTGTTTTTGTTGATTTCAAAGATATATAGTTTTTGACCCAAGACACCAAATGTAACCATTCTTTTTACATTGTAAATATTGACAAGAGATCTCTCTAATGCTTCAAAAATCACATCAGATAGTGACCTACATTGTTGGCACCATGGCTACAAAGTTGGCATCTTGAAATTGAAGTTTCATGTTCAGTCAAATTTGAAAATCAATTTAAACCCAATTACAAGTCTATTTAAGGATCAATTCTACGTCTAATCGTGTTTAGGAACTTTCCATAATGAGAAACGACCTTTGAACCATCTGTTTTGCTGCGTTTTGAGCCATGTGAAGTGACACTTTCCCCACTAAGCAGATTCAGACGATTTCATTGATTTTGCCTCCAATTCACACGCTTGAGCCTTACATCATGATCAGCTATAAATAAGGATCATCCCTCACTCATTTTCTCAAGCTTTTGATAGCCAATTTACCCCTGTTCAGATCCCATACAAACTCTGAATTTGAATTTCTGATTTCTTGCATTCCCACTCCAAAACACCAAAAGCTCCATTCAGTTAGCTTCATTGAACTTCTCTAAAGTTAACCATACTCTTACCTTCAAGAATTGTGACCTATATTGATCTACAAAAGTCCAGTTTCAGATCCACCTTTTGCTACTTCGTTCAGGTAGATTTCTTGGTCAAATCGATCCAAATAAAGGACTAATCTACTCTGTGCATCCTTCTGATTCTCATGCTTTTTATAATTTGCAATTTCACTGAGATTTGAGTGAGATATTCCAGAATTCCATGCTCGCTATTATTTCTGCATTTTCTCAATTTAAGCCTTGCTCAGCTTAGATAAATTTGGCGCGATGGTACCATTAGAATCATCTTGAAGAGACAAATATAATGGTATCGGTCTGGTCCTCTAATTTTACAGTTTGAGGAATCCTAATCTAGGGCGTCTGGAGGTTGAAGACGACCTACGTGTCGTGCTTTAACCAATGAAAGTGTTACATGTGATTTTTTGAATTCAATCCGATATGTTTGCTTTATCATATGCGTGCTTTGAGAGCCCTTAGATCTGATTACTTCTATTAGTCAGACTTCATCCAACGCGCTCGAATTTTAGTTGTTTTTAAATATTAAAAGGTGATCTGATGCAATTTCCAAAGCTGACCATGATATGCACAGCGTGCCTGATCTTTTGGATCTGATTACTAGCGCATTTTGACTCTCATCCAATGGTCTATATTTTTTTAAACTTTATTTTATTTTCTGTTTTTTATACCAAACTTCAAAAAATCATAGAAAATTCGTTTGAGTCAAAAGTTATGAAAAATTCACAAAAATATTTTCTCAAATATTCTCTTTCTGATTTTTACTTTTTCATGATTTTATTTTCATACTTGATATTTTTTATAATTTTTCCTTTATTTTGACTTGTTTCTAAGTATTTAAAAATACTTTTTGATATTTTTAAATTCTAAATTTTTTTATAAAAATCATTTTCCTCATTTTTTACTTTCTGAAAATTTTCAAGACTTTTATTTTGACTTCTATTATTTTGATTTTTTTTAATTTATTTGATTGATTTAATTAGTTTAAAAATACTTTTCTGTTTTAAAAAAAAATTACCAAAATTTTTATAAAAATATTTGAGATTATTTCTGATTTTTCTATGGCCTCTTTAAATTTTTTCTTTGATACTTTGAATATGGTTTGATATTTTCCCTTTTATTTTCATTTTAAAAACAATTTAAAATCATTTTTCCTTTTTATCTTATTCATTAAATACAATTTATTTTTAATATATTCGGGCTATGTGTTTGTTGATCATGAACTTCATTAACATCATTGGATCTTGAGTGTTGAGTTTAACTCCACTAAAATAGATGGATGATTTAAATGATAGTTTGCTTAATTTTTTGATTCAAATGTATCCCCTCCCTCTTCATCTTATTCTTTTCTCATTGTGTTATATGTTGTTAGAGGATGGTCTACATATCATCTCTCCAAACATATGGACATATATTGCTATTGACCGCCTCAAAATAGGTGCGACTTCTATATAAATCCACTTATGATTGCTTAACATATCACTGAATTATGTCCCGATTCGAGAAATGATCATTCGTGGCCCAAACCCATGTTTGTAAGCCCAAGTATGTTTAATTTGAAACCTTTGATCCAATAAAATTGAGGTTCATTGTTAGGAGGCTTTAGTCTTATCAATCCTCTAATGAATCATCATAAATTTTTTACTAAATGAATCATTTAAACATCGTTGATCATTTATTGTTGCCTTGAGAATTTGAAATGAATGATGTACTTGACAAAGCAAATAAAACTTGTTGCTGAGAGGCTTTGATTTTATCAATCTTATAATGAGTTTTCAAATGCAAGATTCAAGATGGTCATTCAACTAACCTCTTATTTCTAACTCATTAACAATTGACTCTTATTTTTATGCTTTTACTTTATGTTATTGCTTTAAGCACCATTTATCTTAGCATTTACATTTCATGCTATTTTCATATTTGCTCACTTGAGCATTTATCTTTATTTCATTTTGTTTTGATCACTTGAGCTTTTCATTTTATTTTTGAAGATACCTAATAACCAACTTGAACAATAAAAAACTTTAAGGTTACTTGGACTATTTGGTTATTATTCTTGGCATTTTGGAGTTGTGGACTTCTTGGACTTATGATTAGAGACCTTGACTACCTTGAGACCTTGGTGACTTCTATTGTTATTTTGTCTAGAGTTCTTGGGGTTTACCCAAGACATTGAGTTGTTTGTTTTTTTGTCTGTGTAGGTTATTCTGATTATATGCTTTGTCTGTAATTGGGGATTCATCTGTATACAACCGTTACTCTGCCTAATTATTATGAAGACTTAACGCATTTGAAGTTTGGTATTCTTAAGAGGTTTAGTATCTTTGCTTTCTTGGTTTCAATCCAAAGGATAGGAATTCTATATTGACTCTTTGTATCAAGTGTTGGCTCCTTGTTGGTTAGACGATTATTTTTCCCTAGCTCTTACCTTATGCTATAGGATAATCCCTTCATCTCCTCCCATCTTCTTTAATTTCAAAAATCTTCTCCCTCCTTTTCAAAACTCTTCTTGTTTTCTAACTTGAACCACTTTCAAAATAAACTTGGACTTAGGTCCATGCATTTTCAAAGAAAAAATCTTAATCAAACTTTAAACAACTTAATAATAATTTGACATTTTTGTGAGAAGACTAAAAGTCAATCAATCTCATTCAAACCATTTTGCCACCTTGATTTTTTATCTTAAATTTTCCCAAAAAATTAGACTCTTGTCAATCCTTGTAGTGATGCGAACTACTATACTTCTATGATATATAGTGAAGCGATATTTTTTCCACTTGAGTGTTGAGAGAGACTTTGTTGATTTTAAAATCCAAGCCATATCTTCCTCTTTAAGATGACGCAAATTCTCCTTTTTCATAATTGTGGGTAGTAAGTTTGATTTTTCCACTTGGATAAGACGATGATGTCTCGTCTCTTAAAATTAACCAACACACTAGTGTTTTAAAATTTTTAAAGGTGAACTACGAGTACCCGGATCCCCTATTGCACGGAAGATGGTACGTAGGCACTAAAGGTTAGCAATCACAGCGGGTGCAAAAATTATAAAAAAATACTTCTTTTCTCATCCCCACAATCTATTTTTTGTATACAACTTTTATAGCCAAAATACACAAATTTACAAAGAGGTTCATGCGGAGTACCATAGATGTTTAGGGTGCTAATACCTTCCATTTGCATAACCAACCCCCGAACTTAGATTATCTCCCCCTCTTTTGGATTACTCTCTCTTTTCCCATTCCTCTGGCAACAATAAAGCGTGATGGCAATTTTTAATTTGATATGTGCGAATCAAGTCAATCCAATGGCTTAGTCTCAACATTTCTACTACTACACTACCCCCCATAAATCGAGGGCTGTGAGTTTGATGGGATGATTATTTGGAGCTAAAAATCAATGGTTTTTGAGTTATGAATAAAAATGCATGGATCGTTGCAATGATGGTGGCTCACGATTTAACATGCATGAGATTATTATGATGATCCAAACCTATCCAAATACATTTCAGAAGTATGTTAGTAGAATCAATATGGCTTAAAATGAAACAAAAATTAAAATATTAATATTGTAAAGTTTATGAAATCAGAGATGCATGTATGGTGTTTTCAGGAGCTTTGGAACATCAAAATCGATCCAATCTTACTTTATATGATTGCTAGGAGTGAATGGAATGGTTGTTTTGTAGTGACGGGGTTTGTGATAAGGGCTTCAAGATTTTAGGTTTCTTGAAAAAAATTGATCTTTTTTGACAAGTTTGTGAGGCAAGGTGTCGTTTCTTGCTTGTATGAAGAGAATGAGATTATATAATGTGGAATTAGGTCAAATATTTGTGGACTTGGACATTGTAAGAAATGCCTTGTATTATTTCATTTAATTTTGACTTAAATTAATTAAAAATAATAATAATAAAGAGGTCAAAGGGTTCATGAGTAAAACGTGAGGTGTATGAGAAGTATAACACACACTTGGACTTTAAAACAATGGCCAAAAAGTCCAAAATATCAAATTTTCTCAATTTGAACTTCATGTATTTGCTCAAAATTTCCAAACTTTCACTAGTCATAACTCACTCATTTTTCATCTTTTGAAGGTGATCTTTGACTTTTTGGAAAGCTCAAGATGTCCTCTACAATCTCTTGTTTGACCATTTTTACATTTGGAGACTTTATCTTGATGTAAGTTGCCTTGAAAAAAAGTGTCTTTTTGTTGACTTTTGAAATGACCTGTAATGTATTGGCTTATATCTCTCAAATGACACACTTTTTGGAATTGATCTTAGAGATACAAAGTTATAGATAATTTAATTTCCTTCAAAATGAGCTTTGTTTGGGGAAAAGATGATGAAGCATGTGAAAGTTATCCTTGGTCAAAGTTCATTTGACTTCTCCTAAGGAAACCCTAATTTAGCAACTTTTGACTTTTGATGATTTGAGGGCTTTTCTTGAGGAATCATGATCAAACCTTGATAAAATGATGAATATCACTTCAAAATGTTGATCTTAACCAAAAATCTTGAAGTTTGATTGTATGTTGACCATAGTTGACTTTTTTTGTCTAATATAGTTGATTTTCAGACATATGAGCAATTGATTGAGCAAACCTGTGATGAAAGGCTTGAAATTTGGTATGAGCATTCTTAAAGACATATAATAAACCATGAATTCCATTTAATACCTTAGAAACCCAAATCACCTTGTGAAAAGTGAAACCCTAATTGTGAACCCCTTGCTTAGGAGAAGAATTTGGTGACCAACTCTTGAGCATCCTTGAGCATTTTGAGAACCCTAGGAGAATGCCTTGAAGAAATGGGAGGTAAAATTTTAAGGTACAACACCTAGTTACTCTAGTTTCTTTGTTTTCTTTGTGAGGATTATTGTTAATCTTTTGTTACATGTGCATCTGATATGTGAACTTGAATAATTCATGATTGGTTTGATTTTATTCCTTTTTTGGTGATTTGGATTTTCCCTTTAAGGGGGAGTATTGGTTATGTGTGACGGGGGGAGTAATGGACCTGTCTGATTGAACAAGCTCTTGTGTTATGTTGGAGTTGTGTTGATATGATGTCAGACCACACATCTAGACATCTGGCTTCTAGAGTATTGAAGATGGTGATTTGTAACTGCAATGTATCTTTGATATATTTTAATGTTTGCATTTTTGTACAAATTTTATATGTTTTCATGTAGCTTGTATTATGTGATTGTGGTTTTATTCCTCTCTCCAGAATTATAGTGCAAAGGTTGTTTTAGCCAAAATTTGCCAAAGAAGGAGATTGTTAGGTTTGTGATTTTATAACTGGCAACAATTTTGGTAAAACATGTTTCATGTTGAAAACATGTATCACAACCTGATGTTGAGCAAGATCTCATGTCATCTTGACCAACTGGTATAATAGAGTTTGTTGTTACTATTTTTGACATATGTTTTGACAGATGTTGTGACATGTTATACCTGAACATCATAACAATACAACTGTTTAAATCCTTGAAGGTTTGATTTTAAAATATGAGATTATGGATGATTCTAGTTCTCTACAGGAACAACCAATCAAGGATATTTTAGGAATAATGCATATTTGATTTGGCTTCATAAAATGGATCTTGGAGACTTTTTAGGAAACTTTGAAGATTTGTTCCTATTTTTGTGAAGAAGATCTTGCAAATGATTTACTATTGGAAGATTGGATTTGATAGAAGAGTACAAGCCCATACTACAAGAGTCTATATAAATGGACTTACTAAACCTATAAACTTAAGCATTATCATTGAAAAAAAACTGTGTGTGGTTGCAATAAGAGTTTAGGGTATTGAGATTACTTTAGGTGCTTTGTTTTTTTTTGTATGTCACTCATGTATCTTCTGATTCATTGAGGTAGACTGATTGTTCATTGTTACTTGATAATCACTCTTGAGCTCTTAAGAAAAGAGTTGATTGTGCATCAAATTATTATTCTCACTCATGAGCTTTTAAGCAAAGAGTTGAGTATTGTTTATTGGAATTGTAATCTTCTGTTTTGGTTCTTGTCACTGGTTTGTGACTGGTTTTATCACTGAGGTGATTGTAGGAAGTGACAGGGGGTTCTCATATCTATGAGGTTCTTATGTATAAATTTCATAAGGTAGTGATTAGGTGATATGTTTTAAACCGGGATTGTTTAGGCTTTGAACTAATACTATAATAGTGGATTTACTTCCTGACTTAGATTCTCCCAGAGTATGTGATGTTGCACTGAACTGGGTTAACAATTGATTGTGTATTTTACCTTCTGCAATTTAATTCTACATAATTTATATTTTGGTAAAAATTTTCTATCAGCAGATGATGTCTCAACATCTATCTTGACATTGTGTTTTGGTGTTGAGACATTAGTCTTGACATCTATATTGCAAGTGCCAGAATTTCACTACTCCCAAGTGAGACACCCTCGGTCTCTCTATGAATCTACTCACAATACTGACACTAAACTCCAACTTCGTTCACGTAATGTACAAGTAACGCAAGGATCCAATCAACCTACTATAGTAACTTGGATTCACCTCTGGCTCATCCTCATTCTTAGACAACTTCGACCTTGGTTCAGCAGGAGTAATGGCAACATTAAAATGCTTTATTTCAAACATCTTCAAAATCTTAAGTCCATGCCTTCTTTGGTGCATGAGCAGTACCTTCTTTGACTTGTGGAACTCAATACCAAGGAAATATGTAATGAGATCAAGGTCAGTCATCTAGAACTATTTCTTAAGCTCACTCTTGAACTTAGAAATACATTTTTCGTCATTTCCCGTAATCAACAAATTGTCTACATATAGACAAATGATGATCGCCCTTACTTGTATTCGTCTTCACATTCACACCATGTTCAGATACATACTTCTTGAAGCCAATATCCTTTAATAAACCATTTATACTCTTGTTCCAAGCTCTTGGAGCTTGTTTCAAACTGTACAACACTTTCTTCAACTTGTAGAACTTTGACTCTTGATTTTAATAATAAAACCAGGGGCTGCTCTACATATACCTCATCTTCAGGCGGTCCATTCAAGAAAGTACATTTAACATCCATTTGATAGATGGACCAATTTTTATTATTTGCAATACCAATAACTAGTATTATGGTCTCAATTCTAGCAACTAGTGAAAATACCTCTTTAAAGTCTATGCCTTCTCTATGCAAAAATCCCTTTGCAACTAATCGAGTCTTATGCTTGATTATTTTACCCTTGGGATTTTATTTCACCTTATATATCCATATTACACCAATTGACTTCTTTCCTTTAGGTAGACCAACTAACTCCTAAGTATTGTTTTTCTCAATCGATTTCAGTGTATCCTTCATAGCACAAATCTATTTTGGATCACTCAAGGCCTTTTTCGTATTAACAGGTTCAGATTTGGCCTTAAGTTCAAAATGAATGAAATCACCATCATCATCGACTTCATTGTCTCAGAAAATCTCACAATCTTAGAATCTTAGAGGAAAACATATTTGCCTTGTTGATTTTTGTACCCCAAAATTTGCCCTCTCATATTTCTCAAAACATTGCAAGAAAAATCTCCAAGTGGCTCAAGATTGCTCAAGAGTTGGACAGTCAAGCTATCTCCTAAGACAGTCAACCCCAAATTAGGGTTTTGTGTTGCATCAAGATCTTTTAGTACAAATGACCTCAAGTGCTCCCCAATGTCCTAATATGTTCTCAAGGTCATCCATGTCAAAATTCAAGCCTGGCAGAGGAAGTTTTCTCAGTCAATTGCTCAAAGGGTCCAAAAATCGACTGTGCTAGGGCAAAAGTCAATTGTGGCCCAAATACAGTCAAACCTCAAGATTTTTTGTAAACATACACATTTTGAAATATATTTCATCATTTGATCAAGGGTTGATCATGATTCATCAAGGATTGCTCAAAATTCATCAAGACTCAAAAGTTGCTAAATTAGGATTTTGTAGGAAAAGTCAACTCAACTTTGACCAAGCATAACTTTCTTATACTTTATGAGAAATGACCCATCCAAAGCTCATTTCGAATAGGATGAAATTTCCTACAATCCATCTTCATACCCCAAGATCAGAAAATGCACTCACAAGAAGTTATAATTTTGGACATTATAGGTCATTTTTGAAAGTCAACAAAAACACCTTTTTTGCCAAAGCTTATAACTTGAGCATGGAATATCAAAATGCGATTAGACAAAAAGGGTTGGTTATAGGACATCTCAATCTTTCTAAAAAGTCCAAGAACACTTCCAAAAGTTCAAAATTGAAGAAGTTATGCATTGTTGAAGTTGGGCATTTTTGCAAAATTGCCAAAAGTCAACTATCCCCATAACATCAAATTTTGTCAAATGGGCCCATTCTTTTTCACTTGATTTGATCTTGTCACACTACACACGTGTCCTAGCTTAAGACTTGTGTCCATTTATCAATTTTTATATTTTATTTTATTTTTTTATTGAATTATTTCATTTTAAACCAATTTAAATCAAATAAAATCCCAAAACTTGATTACATGAGATCTTTTTCTATTTTCGTGACCTAATCATCATCAATATCATGATCAAATTCGTATCAAGCATTCCATGTGCAAAAAGATTGGATTTTTGGCGAATTAGGCAAGTTATCAATGGTGAATCAAATCCAATCTCAAGGCATCAATGTGCAAGGATTCAGTCCACAAAAGTTGACCTAATACATTGCATCATACATATACAATCCAAGGAACACGAATTTGAGGGCTAGAGGCTGCAAGAATACTGAAAACCAAACTTGAAAATAGGTGGAAAAAGTGTGAAACCAAAATCACACTTAGAGGCAAATTCAGGAGCAAAACTCAATACCAATCGCTTGCTGGAGGATCATTGAAGCAAAACCAACCTAAAGCTAATCTCCATACACTCTCTAAAGCTCTGTAAGTATCTCAAAATACCGCCCTTTTCTTGAATTCGCAACTCTTATTTCTTGCATCTTTTGCACAAACTATGGGCATATTCATAATCCTCGTCCAATTTACAAGCATTCTGCATTAGCCAATTGCGTTTATCTGGCCTGTAACCCCATAGCTGAATCTAGGGTTCGTGGTTTGTTTTTTTGGGCATTTCTTTTACAGGCAAAATCAGCTCCATTGACGGACATAGGCGTGACCAGGGGAGATAGACGAACATAACCATGGTCTTGGGGGTCGTTTTCATGGCCTAGATTTAATTTTTGGAATGTCCTGCGAATTTAGCTGAGGATATAAATCCGTAGGTAAATATACAAGGTTGAAGGAAGAAGACGAAGACGTGTCTCCCCCTGGTTGGACGGTTCAAACTTGGCACGTTTTATTTTTGTTCTGGCATAATGACGCGTTTTTATATATTATATTTAGTTTGTGTTATATTAACAATTGAGACATAGTGGTGCAGTGGTAGTGGCGTGTGTTAAAAATCCAACAGGACCTGGGTTCGAATCCCAGGTCCCCCCATATGCATTGTTATTATTTTTCTTCAGGTGATCCAATGCCATGCCAAGCGCGCAGCCTACAATGCTCCCTCTCAACCAATGGACAAATGGCCCCAGGCCAAATCTGATGGCCCAGATGAAACGTCCACCATACTCCCTAGTAAAATGCACACGCTGGATTCCAAAAGTCAGCCTGGCTTGCACATTTGGGCCAAGGAAATTGCCATTCTAACCCCCCTAATCAGGCCCAAACCCTAACTTTTTCTCTTTTCTTTTATTATTTCTCTTAATTATTTATTGTTATTATTTTTAATTATTAACTAACCAATCACATTTTTTTTCTTCATAAAATTAAAAACCAAAAAATATATTTTGTTTATTAAATTAAATTTCAGTAATTTATTTTTGTTAATAAATATTAATTTAATTAATTTAGTTCTAATTAGGAATGACTTTTAATATATTTTGCAATAATTAAAATTAACTTAGACAATTAGGTTTTCTTAACATTGATCAAATTTATTTTTATTTCTTTAAATACCAAAAACCCAAAAATATTTTATTAATTAATTTATTTATTAATTTGATGATTAACTTAGTTTAATTTCTTTTTAATTCAAAAACAAACCAAAAATCATTTCTTTAATATTAAAGGGTCAAAACCCTAAAAAACTTGCGCCCGATTTAATTTTCCACACGCGATCCATTTTCTCAATATTGTATCTGTTTCCTGGAATGTAATAGCTTAATAGGACTTTAAACATTTTTACCGCTTTATTTATTTTCTGCATTTTAATTTCAAGGGTTGCTTTTGGCGATGTAAATACCCGACGCCTTGTAATAGTTAGTTTAATTTCCGCAATTTAATTTCCGCAACTTATAAACTGTTAGATGTTTGATAATAGGTAATGCATGACAAGATTGAACGTTTAAACCTAAAATCAACATAGATCACCATTAACATGTACAAAGATAAAATAAACTGAATATAACACACTCGCACATGCGCACTCTTAGGGTACACCTCACTTGGTTGCCTTCGTAACGCGGTCATTGAGTATAAGAAGTTTTAGAGGTCGCCCTCTCATCCAAAGATCATAGTTGCCTCGAAACAGTTACCTCGGATAAAATGATCTAAGATATTAGGGTTACCGCTAAGGTGTCCTAACATTGCTTTAGTGACCGCATGTCCCTAAAATCGAATTGACCCTTAAACTCCAACGACGATGCTACCTATTCATCAATAGTGGGATAGCATTGTCTAAAGGACATTAGTACAGATTGATTCCTTTTTCGAGTAGGTAGATAGTTCTTAAGTACTTGCTCTTTCAAAACAAAACAAATTTTCACACTTACACTCCTTTTCAAACAAAAACTTTTCAAACCCACAAACACAAAGAAAGCAAATTTTGAAAACATTATGAGCAAGTACCTAAGAGCCCGTGGATAACCACGGATAGAAAGGGTGCTAACACCTTCCCTTTCTATAATCTACCCCCCGGACCCGAGAAACATCTCAAAAAAGGAATTTTTCTGTGCTTTTTTCCTTTCCTTGTTGGATAAAATAAAAGACGGTGGCGACTCTTGCTTACCGCGACATTTTGCAAAAACAAATGCAAAACGCAAACCAGCATTCCGAAAAACAGTCAATTCTCTCCCACCATATCACAGAACTGGCGACTCTGCTGGGGATTCTTAATAAGTGGGGTGTACCTTAGGAATAATTCATAATGTTTTCAATTGCTTGACTTGTATGCTTTATATTTGTGGGCTTGTATCGGAGTTACTATAGATCCTAACCTGGATCTGGGGATACCCTTTAGGTAATTAGCAATATACTGTGAGGGAACTGTACGACATAGACCAATACGGTTGAAGCAGTAGCTACGTTGGTGTGGCACTTTAGATTGTACCGATATCCCTTGTGTTGGAACGAGGAGAATATGGGTCATCTAAGGGGTCATTAAGCACCAACTGACCTTAGAACCTTTAGATTGACCAACTTGGCCATAGAACAGTAGCAGTATGCTACACTCATTGAGACTAAACTCTCGCGATGATTCAGGCTGCAAGAAAAGGTTGCTAAACTGGAATTATGACTGATCGAGGGTAGTCAGTGATATTGAGATCCTCTAGAACCCGGTTACTATTTTTAGGATAGGTTTAAACCAACTGAACTGAAAGAGGGTAGTACCTAAGCTCCTTGCCAGCCTGAAATCTAAGGGCTCTCTGTGTGACTTGTGTGCCTTTACCATGTTTGCTATTTGTGGATACTTGTGATGTGCTTTCTATCATGACATCATGATATCATAACATTGCATACATCTTGCATTGGACTAACCTATTTCAAAGACAGGAGGGATTCATCTTTGTTCTGTTTTGTAGGTCATGATGCCCATGCGTAGGAATACCATCCGGATCAACTTTGTCCAGGTTCCCACCATGCTTAAAGAATTGATTGCAAAGATGCCTAATACTACCTCCTTCATCAGAAGACATGGGCATCTTCTCAGTTTGGTCACCTCCAAATTGGACGAGCAGATGATGAGTGTCTTAGTCCAGTTCTATGATCCACTGTACCATTGCTTTACTTTTCAGGACTACCAGTTGGTCCCCACCTTAGAAGAGTTCTCTGATCTGCTCGGTATCTCTATTCTGGAGTAGACCCCGTTTACTGGTTGGGAGAAGATCCTTAGGCCATAAGAGATTTCTTCAGCCCTTCATATGACCAAGAATGAGGTAATGGCTAATTGGGAGACTAGAAGTGGAGAAAAGGGCTTCCTGACTAAGTTCTTGGTTGGTAAGGCTAATTATTTCTGGGATAGTCTAGACTTCAAGGCATTCAAAGATATCCTGGCTCTTTTGATATATGGCTTGGTATTGTTTCCGAATCCTGACTCCTTTGTTGATGTGAATGCGGTGAAAATCTTCATCTCTCGTAATCTTGTACCCACTCTCTTGGGTGACATTCTTCATCAGCTTTATGCCCGTACTACTCGAAAGCGGGGAACCTTGATATGCTGTGCTCTATTATTGGCGAGGTGGTTTATTTCGCACCTCCCTAAATCAGTGCTGAAGAACAAATAAGGCATGGGCTGGGCCTATAGGGTTATGTCTCTCTCTCATAATGACATTATCTGGACTATCAAGGGTATGGACGAGGTGGCTATTATTGATCGATGTGGGGAGTACCCCAATGTTCCCCTGATAGGAACCAATGGAGGAATTTCTTACAATCCATGCTTGGCCTTACGTCAGTTTGGGCGAGCCAGAAGAGAAGGACCTCATGAGCTGCTAATGCCTAGTATCATCTTTGATTTTCAAGGGGATAACAACGAGCAACGCCGCAGATTCATAAGGGCTTGAGATAGAGTTCACATATCTGATCCACATGAGCTGGGTCCAAAGACTTCTCTTCCGATGGAGCCATATCTCAGATGGGTCCGTATCCGTGCCTAAAAGCTGGGTATGCCATATGAAGCCGTCCTGCCTATCATTGTTAAAGTTGCTAATGAAGAAGGGGTTCTTCCGACCATCCTCCATCCTCATATGCCCACTGACATTGGGGCACTAAAAAGGTCTTGGATGCAGCTGAGAGAAGAGCGGGATGCTTACCGAGAAAAGTTTAACGAGCAAGAGCAGAAGATCTAGAAGTTGACTAGGCAACTGGAGAATGAGCGGATCCTCAATGACTATGTCCGCACCGACAAGAAGCGACCATGGGAGCACTGATTGTCCTTTGATTATTTCCTTTCCAGTTTTTATTTACTTTTCAGTATTTCCTTTCTTGTAACACCTTAAGGGCAATTTGTTGAACAATTTGAATTTCAAGTTAACCTAATAAAAGTGTGTTTCCTTTTTTTTGTTTACAAATTTGAATCTCTCGATGTCTTTGAAATCATATCACACGCATTTCATTCCATGCACCTCATAACAGGTACCATTACAGGTCTTTTATCTTCTTCGCTGTTTATTTCAGCATCATGTCTGCTGAACCATCAACTGAACAAGCAATCAAGGCCCTACAGGCTCAAAATGCCCAATTCCAAGAGCTGTTCATGAATCTAGCTAAGGGTCAGCAAGATCTGAAGACCCTTATTCTGAAAGAGAAGAAGAAGAAGAAGAGGACAGTCCTGTTTAACATAGGTCACAGGTTTGGAAACAGGCTACGGAATGAAGTTGATTTGACCACCTCATCTGGAGGGAAAGATAGTTAGGAGGAAAGAAGGGCTCCTAGCCCTGTGGTCTCAGACAACGAGACGGACTTCGAAGAAGACCAGTATCCACCTGCTGAGGATAGATACAAGCAACTGGAAGACCGGTTGAGTGCGATGGAAGTTCAAAAAGTGCCTGGTCTAGACTTTGGTGATCTGGGTCTATCATCTGGGGTAGTGATTCCCCACAAGTTCAAGGCACCAGCCTTTTCTAAGTATGACGGAGTTTCTTGTCCGAAGCTGCACCTCCGGTCATATGTAAGGAAGATTCAGCCGTACACCGCTGATAAGAACCTATGGATCCACTTCTTTCAAGACAGTCTCTCAGGGACTCAGCTTGAATGGTTTTACCAGTTGGACGGAGCCAGTATTCGCAGTTGGGAAGATTTGGCTACTGCTTTCTACAGGCAGTACCAATACAATTCCGACCTCGCTCCCACGCGTACCCAACTCCAGGGTATGTTAATAAGAACGGGCAAAGGTTTCAAAGATTATGCTCAGAAGTGGAGGGACCTCGCCGAAAGAATGCAACCACCCTTGGCTGATCGGGAGCTTGTGGATATGTTTCTGGGGACCTTGTCTGGTCCATTTTTCAACCATCTGATTGGAAGCTCTTCGTCTAGGTTTACAGAGCTAATTATGATCGGTGAAAGGATTGAGGCTGGTATTAAGGCTGGTAAGATACAACAGGGTGCTTCGTCAAGCACCAAGAAGAAGCCTTTTAAGAAGGAATCCAGTGTTGTTTACAGTTCGAAAAGCCAGAATAAATCTGAACACCGCCAAGCTGTTAATGCGGTTATTATTTCAAGACCTGCTGGTGCTCCTCAGCGCAACAATCTACAAAAGGCCGAGAGACCTCGAAGGAAATTCACCCAACTCAACATGACTCTGTCTCAGATTTTGCCGCAATTATTAAAGACCAATCTAATGACTCTAAGGGAGGCTCCGCAGAATCCCAACATTGCATCACCTAAGTATAACCCTAATGCCCGTTGTGTTTTCACTCTGATAGCCCGGGGCATAATACAGATGATTGTTGGGCTTTGAAGAACAAAATACATGACTTAATTGATGCTAAGGAGATTGAGTTTGAGGCGTCCGAAAGACCTAATGTTGTAACTGATCCTATGCCCAAGCATGGAGTGAATGCTATAGATGAAGACTCGTTTGTGGTTTCTGTGAACGACATTGTTACCCCTTTGATGACTGTGAAGAAGAACCTTTTGCTAGTCGGTTTATTTTCGGGCTGTGACGAAGGTTGCCGTATGTGTTATGTTCTACCTACTGGTTGCCATCTTTTGAAGTCAGGTGTCCAACACCTGATGGATAGTAAATAAATTCTATTTGAGAAGATTGTTGTTCCTTTAGTTCATACTGAAGAAGTTGCTATTATTACCATTTTCGACGATTCTTCCAAGGCTTCCTCGAGAAAGCTTGTTAGAATTACATCTGTTCCAAAAATCACACCATTGATCATCACTGTTCCTGGGCCTATCCCCTACACCTCTGATAAAGCTGTCCCTTGGCATTACGGGGCCGATGTTTATTTTCATGGAGCTAAACAAGAGTTAGATGCTGATACTGACGTCAGCAATATTGTTGGACCTGCTAAAGTCACCCGCAGCGGAAGACTTTTCTCACTTGATATCTCTCCACCAACTGCCCGAAAACCTGTTGTTATTACACCTGCCAGTGTACCTGCTACTATTCCTATTCAAGTTCCTATTCTTACCCCTGTCGCCGAGTCCTCTGACACTCGGGGCAAAGGGATCACCAGTGAACCTGCCCAGACGGAGGCACCGAAGACGATTACTGTTGAAGCCTCTAGGCAAGAGATGGAAGAAATTCTGAAGATCATCAAAAAGAGTGACTACAATGTAGTTGAACAGCTGGGGCAAACCCCGTCCAAAATCTCTATGTTGTCACTGTTGCTATGCTCAGAGGCCCAAGCCAAGGCTCTGATTGCATTCCTGAAGACTGCACATGTACCGCAAGAGACATCGGCTAATCAGTTTAAAGATTGTGTGGCTAGTCTGACTGCCGATAATGGGTTGGGTTTCTCTGACGCCGGCTTGACTGTTAAGGGGAAGAATCACAATGATACCCTGCATGTCTCCATTGAATGCAGGGGCACCACTCTTGCTCATGTATTAGTGGATATTGGTTCCTCATTGAACGTCTTGCCTAAAAAAGCTCTAGACAGGTTGGACTGTGAAGGGTTGGAGCTGAAGCCAAGCAACATTGTTGTTAGGGCCTTTGATGGGTCAAAAAGAATGGTACGCAGAGAAGTTGATATCCCGATTAAGGTTGGTTCTCAGGTTTTTGCATCTACATTCTATGTGATGGACATTCGACCATCTTATTCTTGTTTGCTGGGTCGCCCATGGATCCATAAAGCTGGGGTAGTAACATCTACGCTCCACCAGAAGCTGAAGTACCCAGTGAAAGGGAAGATTGTGACAGTGCAAGGAGAATAGGAGTACATGGTGAGCCACCTCAACTCTTTCCGATATGTAGATATGGATGGGGAGTTCATTGAGACCCCATTTCAGCATTTTGAAGAGGTTCCCCAGACGCTGGCATCAACTGAGACTGTTGTTGAAGATTCTCCTATGAAGATGGCCTCCCTAAAGGATGCCCGGGCTGTTGTCGAGAAAGGTGGGTGTGCAAATTGGGGCCAACTCCCTGATTTTGCACAAAAGACTAACAAGTTTGGTTTGGGTTTCACTGCAGAAGCTCAAAGGGCTGTTTGGAATGCACGAATCGGAAGACCTCCCGTGTTCATCAGTAATTCGGGAGTGAATGCCATTGAAGACGATGTTGAAGAGTATGAGTTCGACAGTTGCATCTATCCTACTACTGACGATGGACCAAGCAACTGGACAGCAAAGGACTTCATCCCTATTTCTTTTGTTACCCAGTAATGAAACTTTTTGTTTTGAATTTGTAACAGACAATGTTTAAACTCTACGGCCCGATGTCTTACCCGGGGCACTGTGGCTTCATTTGTGAGGGATTTATGTGTGTCATTTACATATATCATTAATAAAAGCATTAGACGTTTCTTGCATTTCAAATTTTGCGCTCCTTGTTTTTCTTTTATTACATATTGCAAAACAGCTATTTTACACACACTCACGTATCATGATCTACATCCACTCTGGATCCCACTGATAACGACTCTGCTACTGCCGATTATGACTTCGAAAGTCCGATCAACTTAGCCAAAGACGAAGGTGAAGATGATTGTGAAATGCCTGGTGAGCTTATTAGACTACTGCTTCAAGAAGAGAGGGCCATACTACCTCCAAGACACCAATTCTGATGCCTCCAATTCTAGAAAGACCATTGATCTCATACTTAAAAGTGTTGGATAATACAAAGAGGCGTGATGGGGCAACATGACGAGTCTGGCCGAAAAGAGCATGCTATTTATTGCTTTAGCAGAGTTCACCGACTGTGAGATACGATACTCACTACTCGAGAGAACTTGCTACGCTTTGGCATGGGCTGTTCGCCGGCTAAGACAGTATATGCTGGCTCACACTACCCTATTGGTATCAAAAATGAGAACGTCTTGACGGCACCTTGGCCTTTTGCAATGTGGGGCATTGATATGATCGGCGAGATCAGACCTACGACATCTAACGGGCATCGCTTCATCCTGGTAGCAATCGATTACTTTACAAAATGGGTTGAAGCGGCTTCCTTTGCTACCGTAACCAAGAACGTCGTGGCACGATTCATTCGGCACAATCTGATCTGTCGATATGGTGTACCAGAGAGGATCATTACGGACAATGGTACCAATCTCAACAACAAGATGATCACCGAGCTCTGCGGTCAATTCAAGATACAGCATCACAACTCTTCTCCCTACCGCCCGAAGATGAATGGGGCTGTTGAAGCGGCTAATAAGAACATTAGGAAGATTGTGCAGAAGATGACAGTAACATACAAAGACTGGCACGAGATGTTACCATTTTCTCTTCATGGGTATCGTACCTCAGCACGGACGTCAACAGGGGAAACACCCTATTCCTTGGTATATGGTATGGAGGCAGTATTTCCCATAGAAGTTCAGATACCCTCTCTTTGGATCATGAAGGATACATGTTTGAGTGAAGATGACTGGATTCAGACCCGACTTGATCAGCTGAACCTAATCAACGAAAAGAGACTTACTGCTATTTATCATGGTCAGACGTACCAAAAACGGATGATCAAGGCATTTAACAAGAAATTTAGACGACAAGAGTATCAAGTTGGGGATCTGGTAATCAAGCGTATTATCTTACCTCAAGGTGATCCCAGGGGAAAATGGACCCCTACTTACGAAGGGCCATTTGTGGTTAAGAATATTTTCTCAGGAGGAGCTATGATTCTAACCACCATGGATGGTGACGACCTTCCTCACCCCGTCAATGCAGACATAGTGAAAAGATACTACGCATAATCAAAGACCCGCTAGGTTGACTGGCCTAGGAAAAAATAAGGGCTTCCCGGCAAACCAAAAGGGTTCGGGCAAAAATAAGGGACGAAAATGAAAAACAATCTGTACACCCGGCAAGTCGAAAACTTGAAAAGGCAGCTTGGGCAAAAAATGGTATCCAGGTGGACTGAAAACCCGAAAGGGCGGTCCAGGCAAAAGTTAGGGATCAAAGCGTAACACTATGTCTCATTGGATCACCTTGCATCCAGACTTCGGTATCAACTATTAAGCTCAGACGACACTAATCAATCTGATCTACCTTCAACCAGTAGAAAAGTGATGAGATGCTCGACGACATAAAGGCAATAGCAGAGTTGGAACCCAGTGGGATTGTTCACATAACTATTTTGTTTTTCACAATTTGTGTAAATTCTATCTGCTCGGCGGCGTTCTCTTACTAGGACGTCAGCCTCTTGTACAAAAACGCCTATTTACAGGCCAAACTTCAAAATCAATACAATTCATTTTCAAAGAAATTTCAAACTGTTTTTTTTCTTTATCTGTTTTGATTTGCAAAGAACGTCCAATGTTCATTTTTGGTATATGCATTTGACATTAATTGCTGCTCATGAATATTTACATACGAAACAAAAGACGATTACGGGTAACATCAGAAACAGGGGCAATAAGAAGTGTCCAAGCTGTATAGTTGCTCTGTCCACCAAGTACAAGGTAAATTCAGCTGAAGAATATGGCTAAGATACTTTCACTCCCCACAGAATAAGACAGTAATGGTAGCTCTCTCCCAGTTGAGACTTGCAACTATGAACGAATCAGTAATGTTCTCCCCAAGCAGAGTTGATCCACCATCAATACTAAAAAGGCTTGATATCCCCGACAGTCTTAATATTCCCTAGCGGAGTATAAGAATGTTCCCCGGTAGAATACAAGATACCCCCAGTGGAGTTAAAATTTTCCCAGCGCAGTCTGAAAAAGCTTCTCCAACGGAGTTGAAGCATCATCCCCAGTATACTCTGGAAGTTTATCCCCAGCGGAGTACAAAATAAATCTCCCCAGCCGAGTTCAAAGGATCATTCCCAGCAGAATTCAGAGGATTATCCCCACAAAAGTCTAACAGGTTATCCCCAGTAACGTCGCCACTGGGAGATCGTCCCCAGCGGAGTTCTTTCCTTTCATAAACAGGAATTCAATCCCCAATAGGATTCAATATCACCAGCAACGATAATACATCCCGACGGAATTTATCAGTGGAATCCTCATCAGAGCATCTCTTCCCCACAAGTAATCTCCTCATAATTTTATTTCCCCAATGGAGTTATCCTCTCCTGCAGGTCTATTCTCACAATCATCTTTGTTCGTCATCCCCAGCGGAAACGAAGAATCCAGCTCTATTCTTCAGCAGCTATCCGGGATTTATTTTACCCAGCTAGAAACATTACATTTCCATACATCATGATACATGCATATACACATCATGCCATACAATCTCATTTATGTTGATAGCATCATTGCTTGATATATATCATGCATTTCATACATCATGACATTGCATATGACTAACTCTTTACCGTTTCAGGGAAAGACGAATCAATAAACACTGTTGACTACTCATATGACCTGGTAGTCCCCTCAAAAGGAAACTACAGCTATGGAAGACTTTCGTCTGGCTCAGTTAAATCGATCCTAGGATTTTTCAGATTCTTATCTAGTCAAAGTTAATCCAAGACCTTCTCTGGTTCAGTCAGATCGACCCTAAGATCTCCCTGATTCGTATTCCAGTTGAAGATATTCCAAGACTTTCATCTGGTTCAGTTAAATCGACCCTAAGATTTTTCTGATTCTTATCCAGTCAAAGTTAATCCAGGACCTTCTCTGGTTCAGTCAGATCGACCCTAAGATCTCCCTAATTCGTATTCCAGTTGAAGATATTCCAAGACTTTCGTCTGGTTCAGTTAAATCGACCCTAAGATTTTTCTGATTCTTATCCAGTCAAAGTTAATCCAAGACCTTCTCTGGTTCAGTCAGATCGACCCTAAGATCTCTCTGATTCGTATTCCATTTAAAGATATTCCAAGACTTTCGTCTGGTTCAGTTAAATCGACTCTAAGATTTTTCTGATTCTTATCCAGTCAAAGTTAATCCAAGACCTTCTCTGGTTCAGTCAGATCGACCCTAAGATCTCCCTGATTCGTATTCCAGTTAAAGATATTCTAAGACTTTCGTCTGGTTCAGTTAAATCGACCCTAAGATTTTTCTGATTCTTATCCAGTCAAAGTTAATCCAAGACCTTCTCTGGTTCAGTCAGATCGACCCTAAGATCTCCCTGATTCGTATTCCAGTTGAAGATATTCCAAGATTTTCGTCTGGTTCAGTTATATCGACCCTAATATTTTTCTGATTCTTATCCAGTCAAAGTTAATCCAAGACCTTCTCTGGTTCAGTCAGATCGACCCTAAGATTTTTCGGATTCTTATCCAGTCAAAGTTAATCCAAGACCTTCTCTGGTTCAGTCAGATCGACCCTAAGATCTCCCTGATTCGTATTCCAGTCGAAGTTCATACCTCCTATCAACAGTCTCCAAATGGCATCTGTAAGCCCATTCCCGATATCACAAGGCTGATACAACTTCATGCGAGTGCAAATTTCTGGGTACTCTAGTGTTCAATCATCTTCCACCTTCAGATCACGAAAGGCACGAAAGCCAATCTACATCCTCAGGTTTAAGAAAATTGAACAGGGGCAGCTGTTGTACCCCAAAATTTTCCCTCTCATATTTCTCAAAACATTGCAAGAAAAATCTCCAAGTGGCTCAAGATTGCTCAAGAGTTAGACAGTCAAGCTATCTCCTAAGGCAGTCAACCCCAAATTAGGGTTTTGTGTTGCATCAAGATCTTTGAGTCCAAATGACCTCAAGTGCTCCCCAATGTCCTAATATGTTCTCAAGGTCATCCATGTCAAAATTCAAGCCTGGCAGAGGAAGTTTGCTCAGTTAATTGCTCAAAGGGTCCAAAAATCGACTGTGCTAGGGCAAAAGTCAACTATGGCCCAAATACAGTCAAACCTCAAGATTTTTTGTCAACATTCCCATTTTGAAAGATATTTCATCATTTTATCAAGGTTTGATCATGATTCATCAAGGATTGCTCAAAATTCATCAAGACTCAAAAGTTGCTAAATTAGGGTTTTGTAGGAAAAGTCAACTCAACTTTGACCAAGCATAACTTTCTCATACTTTATGAGAAATGACCCATCCAAAGCTCATTTTTAAGAGGATGCAATTTCCTACAATCCATATTCATACCCCAAGATCAGAAAATGCACTTACAAGAAGTTATAATTTTGGACATTATAGGTCATTTTTGAAAGTCAACAAAAACACCTTTTTTCCAAAGCTTATAACTTACGAATGGAATATCAAAATGTGATTAGACCAAAAGGGTTGGTTAGAGGACATCTCAAACTTTCTAAAAAGTCCAAGAACACTTCTAAAAGTTCAAAATTGAAGAAGTTATGCATTGTTGAAGTTGAGCATTTTTGCAAAATTGCTAAAAGTCAACTATCCCAAAAACTTCAAATTTTGTCAAATGGGCCCATTCTTTTCCACTTGATTTGATCTTGTCACACTACACACGTGTCCTAGATTCTTCCTTGTGTCCATTTATCAATTTTTCTATTTTATTTGATTTTTTTATTGAATTATTCCATTTTAAACCAATTTAAATCAAATAAAATCCCAAAACTTGATTACATGAGATCTTTTTCTATTTTCAGGACCTAATCATCATCAATGTCATGATCAAATTCGTATCAAGCATTCCATGTGCAAAAAGATTGGATTTTTGGCGAATTAGGCAAGTTATCAATGGTGAATCAAATCCAATCTCAAGGCATCAATGTGCAAGGATTCAGTCCACAAAAGTTGACCTAATACATTGCATCATACATATACAATCCAAGGCACACGAATTTGAGGGCTAGAGGCTGCAAGAATACTGAAAACCAAACTTGAAAATAGGTGGAAAAAGTGTGAAACCAAAATCACACTTAGAGGTAAATTCAGGAGCAAAACTCAATACCAATCGCTTGCTGGAGGATCATTGAAGCAGAACCAACCTAAAGCCAATCTCCATACACTCTCTAAAGCTCTGTAAGTATCTCAAAATACCGCCCTTTTCTTGAATTCGCAACTCTTATTTCTTGTATCTTTTGCACAAACTATGGGCATATTCATAATCCTCGTCCAATTTACAAGCATTCTGCATTAGCCAATTGCGTTTATCTGGCCTGTAACCCCATAGCCGAATCTAGGGTTCGTGGTTTATTTTTTTGGGCATTTCTTTTACAGGCAAAATCAGCTCCATTGACGGACATAGGCGTGACCAAGGGAGATAGACGAACACAGCCATGGTCTTGGGGGTCGTTTTCATGGCCTAGATTTAATTTTTGGAATGTCTTGTGAATTTAGCTGCGGATATAAATCCGTAGGTAAATATACAGGGTTGAAGGAAGAAGACGAAGACGTGTCTCCCCCTGGTTGGACGGTTCAAACTTGGCGCGTTTTATTTTTGTTCTGGCATAATGACGCGTTTTTATATATTATATTTAGTTTGTGTTATATTAACAATTGAGACATAGTGGTGCAGTGGTAGTGGCGTGTGTTAAAAATTCAACAGGACCTGGGTTCGAATCCCAGGTTCCCCCATATGCATTGTTATTATTTTTCTTCAGGTGATCCAATTCCATGCCAAGCGCGCAGCCTACAATGCTCCCTCTCAACCAATGGACAAATGGCCCCAGGCCAAATCTGATGGCCTAGATGAAACGTCCACCATACTCCCTAGTCAAATGCACACGCTGGATTCCAAAAGTCAGCCTGGCTTGCACATTTGGGCCAAGGAAATTGCCATTCTAACCCCCCTAATCAGGCCCAAACCCTAACTCTTTCTCTTTTCTTTTATTATTTCTCTTAATTATTTATTGTTATTATTTTTAATTATTAACTAACCAATCACATTTTTTTTCTTCATAAAGTTAAAAACCAAAAAATATATTTTGTTTATTAAATTAAATTTCAGTAATTTATTTTTGTTAATAAATATTAATTTAATTAATTTAGTTCTAATTAGGAATAACTTTTAATATATTTTGCAATAATTAAAATTAACTTAGACAATTAGGTTTTCTTAACATTGATCAAATTTATTTTTATTTCTTTAAATACCAAAAACCCAAATATATTTTATTAATTAATTTATTTATTAATTTGATGATTAACTTAGTTTAATTTCCTTTTATTTCAAAAATAAACCAAAAATAATTTCTTTAATATTAAAGGGTCAAAACTCTAAAAAACTTGCGCCCGATTTAATTTTCCACACACGATCCATTTTCTCAATATTGTATCTGTTTCCTGGAATGTAATAGCTTAATAGGACTTTAAACATTTTTACCGCTTTATTTATTTTCCGCATTTTAATTTCAAGGGTTGATTTTGGCAATGTAAATACCCGACGCCTTGTAATAGTTAGTTTAATTTCCGCAATTTAATTTCTGCAACTTATAAACTGTTAGATGTTTGATAATAGGGAATGCATGACAAGATTGAACGTTTAAACCTAAAATCAACATAGATCACCATTAACATGTACACAGATAAAATAAACTGAAAATAACATACTCGCACATGCGAACTCTTAGGGTACACCTCACTTGGTTGCCTTCGTAACGCAGTCATTGAGTATAGGAAGTTTTAGAGGTCGCCCTCTCGTCCAAAGATCATAGTTGCCTCGGATAAAATGATCTAAGACATTAGGGTTACCGCTAAGGCGTCCTAACATTGCTTTAGTGACCGCACGTTCCTAAAATCGAATTGACCCTTAAACTCCAACAACGATGCTACCTATTCATCAATAGTGGGATAGCATTGTCTAAAGGACATTAGTACATATTGATTCCTTTTTCGAGTATGTAGATGGTTCTTAAGTACTTGCTCTTTCAAAACAAAACAAATTTTCACACTTACACTCCTTTTCAAACAAAAACTTTTTCAAACCCACAAACACAAAGAAAGCAAATTTTGAAAACATTATGAGCAAGTACCTAAGAGCCCGTGGATAACCACATATAGAAAGGGTGCTAACACCTTCCCTTTCTATAATCTACCCCCCGGACCCGAGAAACATCTCAAAAAAGGAATTTTTCTGTGCTTTTTTCCTTTCCTTGTTGGATAAAATAAAAGACGGTGGCGACTCTTGCTTACCGCGACATTTTGCGAAAACAAACGCAAAACGCAAACCAGCATTTCGAAAAACAGTCAGTTCTCTCCCACCGTATCACATTGATCTTCTCACATTTTATTCAATTTAGGCTTCGATGGGGGCTGGTTTTGCACTCTCAAATTCTGCATAAATTGATTTTTCCCTGATGTAACCGGTTACAGCTTTTATGTAACTGGTTACAAGTTGTTGTAGCTCCTTGATTTTGTCAACAAAGATGTCTCGACTGATCACAATTCTCCTATTTGATAATCATACAACTTGTAACCACCGGTAGAGTGATACCTTACAAGTATCATTAATTCTCCCTTGTCATCCAGCTTCTTTCTAAGCTTGCCCGTAACATGTTGATAAGCTACAAAACCAAAAACTCTTAAATGGTTCAGATTTGGTTTAAATCCAGACCATGTCTCTTCCGATGTTGTATTCTCAAGCTCCTTTGTTGGACACCTATTCAACAAATAGGAAGTTGTGGATGCCGCTTCTCCTCATAATTCTTTCAGCAAGTTCTTCCCTTTCAACATGATTCTCACCATGTTCATAATCGATCGATTCTTCCTTTCATCAACACTATTTTACAGTGGTGTATAAGGTAGTACTACCTCATGTACTATCCCATCTTGATCACAAAATCTCCTAAAGTCATTTGATACGTATTCGCCTCCACCATCTATTTTGAGAACTTTGATATTGTGACCATTTTGTCGCTCAACCATGGACTTGAAATTCTTAAACACTTCCAATACCTTATTTTTCCTCTTGATTAGGAACTTCCATAGATTTCTACTATAATCAATCGATGAATGTGACAAAGTATCTATTTCCCCTAATCGAGTCAACTTGTATCAGTCCATACACATTGGAATACACTACCTCAAGGTGATGCTTGGTTCTACAACCTCCATCCTTGCTGAATTTTACCTTGAGTTACTTTGCTTGTACACACTCTTCACAAATTCTAGTCAGTATGTTGATGAATGGAAACCCCGTTACCATTCCATTCTTTTGCAATGCATTGAGATCTCTGAAATTAAGATGCCTAAGACGATAGTGCCATATCCACTCTTCTCGACTAGCCATTGTAGCAAGACACTAATGCTCCATAACCTTTAGCTCAACCTTGAAAGTTCTATTGGCATTCATAGGAGATTTTAGGACCAAAACCCTGTTTGCATCCATAATGCATAACACCTTGTTCTCCATGTTAATCTTGTAACCCTTCTTAAGCAATTGACCAATACTTACAAGGTTACATTTGATTCGTGGAATGTACAATACATCTTTGATCAATGAATGTCCACTATCCTTTCTCATGATCAAAAAATCATCGATCCCATCGGTCGTTAGAGTGGTTTCATCAGCGAACATTACTTTGTTCTTTATTGCATGATTACTTTTGACAAACCAATTTTTCCTACCCGTCATATGCGTAGAACACTCGGAGTCCAAATACTATTCCTCATTGCACTGAACTGCTTCTTTCATAGTCATAGAGGTTATCAGACTCACGAGTCTACTCTGACTCATAAAGGGCCTGTAGACTCAACTAGTAGACTCGACTCACAAACTCGTACGAGTCTATGGCAAAATTAAAATTGACTTTAAAAAATATGTAAGTGACACATATATGGCACACACATATATTTTTAAACTTGTAAATGCCTCGTATATAAAACAAATATATATAATAGAACACAAATTAACATCAAAATTTAAATCTCATACTCCATAACAAATTTTTTGACAAAAAAAACTCGATAATGAAACAAATAAAAGAGCAAAGTATGTAGTTAAAGACTTAAAGTACTAACTTCTTAATTGGCTAGTGGTTACTACATAAAAAATAAAAATCATAACACATATATGCTAATAGCTTCAAACACCCAAAGCTCTGGTGAAATCATCACCACCAATATCATCACCATCACCTTCATCGGTATCTTGAGATGCTTTAAAGCTCCAAAGCAATCGCAATATCTGCAACCACCACCACCCTCGCGACTATAATTTAAAACAATTTCCCTACTCAAACTATTCTAGCCTTATGTCAAAACAAATTCTGAATTAAGGTATTTTTATGTCTCTATCTTCAATGTCGTCCAATCACTCGAGCTTCCCTTACAACACTTGTACGCATGTTTCTTATAATTATCATTAATAATTAATTAATTAATTAATTAATTAATTAATAAAAATGTAGCAAATTTTCATGTGAGCAATGCATTATTTCAAAATAGACTAAAACATTTTCTGCAATAAATCATAATTCATTTAAAACATTTTGTCACGTACAAATTGATACACGGGGATCGTGATGAGTGGACTTGATTGAACAATGGCGCGTCACTTTTACACAAAAGAACCTACAAGAGAACATATAATAAATCATTCAAGTGAAACATACAAGAAAATACTTACACAACAAAGGATTGATTTATGACAATAAACAAGAAAAAAAATCAAGTCTATGAGAGGGAGGAATAAACTTTGCTGAAACAAATGACTATGAGAGAGACTTTCTAATTCTCGTACAAGAAGAAAAAAAGGATTTTTTTAAATAAAATAAAATATTTTGGGGGAATTTGAGCCTTTTTTGAGACTTAAAAAACAAAATTCAGAAAAAATTATAGACTTGTAAACTCACCATAAATTCATGAGTCTACACAAGTTTGTGCGAGTCTATCCGAGTCTACTCGAGTCTATCAAAAAAATATTTTATGCACGAGTTTACTCATTTTTGCTTCCAAGACTCGTAAACTCGTACGAGTTTACGAGTCTACCTGCGAGTTTGACAACCATGATAGTCACAATTACATTTTCTTCTGCTTGTAACTGATTACAACTTTTACGTAACTGATTACAACATGTAAGTGTAGCGTTCCCAAAATTGTTGTTGTTACTCTCCCACAACATGTTGTTGTTACATTCTCATTTTGTGATCATGACCAAGAGTGTGTTCTCTTCATTAAACTCTTGTCTTACAACCTTGTCTTCATCCACTTGAGGTTCCTTCTTGTTCGCGTTGCACTCTCTTGCAAAATGACCAAACTTTTGACAAATAAAGCATTGTATCTTGCTCTTGTCAATCTTTCCCTTTTTACCTCTAAAGTTACCTTGACCACCATTCTTGTTGCAACTGCTCTCACCCTTTTGACAAGCCAAATTATTGAAACTTTAGGACTCTCTTCCGTTGAAATTTTAGAAACTCTCTTTACTATTCATGAGCCATTTTCTTTCGACTTCTTATATTTCTCATTAAAACAAGCTTGCAAAGCGATCTCCACCTTTTCCTTGTTTTTATTTCTCTCCTCCATCCTTTGCTCATGAGCGTCGAGAGAGCTTTGAAGCTCCTCTTTGCTCATCGTCGCAATATCCTTCGATTCCTAAATCACTACGAATATATTATTGAATCTTGTCGTCAAAGAATGCAAGATTTTCGCGATAACATACTGCTCTGTAACAGTTTCTCCACATGCTTTTATTTGTTTCACCAATAGAGTAATTCCCGGCCGCGTAATATTTGATTGTCTCTTTTTCCTTCATTTGAATTAATTCAAATTGATGTTTGTGAGTTGTAACCTCACCACCTTCGCCTTGTCAGCCCCTTCATATGTCTTCTCCAAGATTTCCCACGCTTGCTTTGACGATTCACAATCGCCAACTTTCTCAAAGTTGTCACCATCCACTTCATGAACATCTTAGTAGCCAAACTACACATTCATTTGTTGCACCATTTGTCGTAACTCTTCGTATCAATAATGGGTAGGTTTGTAGGGATTCTTTCATTAGAGACCGAATTTATATTGCACACTAGGTGTTTGATGTCAAATGTTAGAACTTGGAATCACTTGATTGGTGAAAATGTAGGGTTTGAATAACATTACTCTTACTCTAAGAATAATGTTATTTTGACACCATTTAATACACCAACACCGAATTTCACTGTTCACCAATACGATGAACAGTAATATATATATATATATATATATATATATATATATATATATATATATATATATATATATATATATATATATATATATATATATATATATATATATATATATATATATTTTAAAATATAATTTTGTTTTTAGATTATTTACTAATATAAACTTATGCGATTAGCCAACTTCATAATTTTATTAATCAACTGTTAATATTTCATTAATCAACTTTAATTTATTACTTAAAATTAATTTTAATATCTGATCGTTTATTAATAAACTTTATAATTTCGTTAACCAACGTTTTACATTTCATTAATCAACTTTGTTTTATTACTAAAAACAATTTTAAATATATAGACTTTTATTAATCAACTTTATTACTTTATTAATTAATATTTTACGTTTTATTAACCAACTTTATTTACTACTAAAAAATATTTTTAACATTTGTGTGTTTATTAACCAACTTCACTATTTCATTACCAACTTTTTACTTTTCATTAACCAATTTTATTTCACTGCTAAATTTTTTTTAATATTTGAATGTTTATCAACCAACTTTATTAATCGATTTTTTATATTTCATTAACTATCTTTATATTACCACTAAAAATACTATTCATGTACTATTCACATGTGATGTTCACTACTCACAGTGAAAATTACCTAAATATAAATATTTGATACCATTTTAAGTGTCAAAATATCATTACTCTAACTCTAATTAGATAAATTTTCTAAAATTCGATTGAATAACAAAAAAGAAAAAGAATTAGATAAGCTTAGAACTTTACAAGTGATTCATTAATATATCCACAAAATTAAAACCTTATAAATCACTGTAAAAAATTATTATTGGTACTAAATTAGCCTATGGATTGATCCTATAAAAAATTGACCAACCCAAACCCGAATTGTTGATCCGAAATTAGCCTTTTGGATATATAATAAAAACTATCCACAAAACCAACCCGACCCGACCCTATACCTATCCCATCAATTATTAGAAATTCCATAAAAAAGTATCGTTAATTATTAATCCATCCAAATTCTCTTCTCCATAATCATAATTAGGAAGCTCCGGAACATAAAAATCCCCTCCAAAATCATCAAAACTCGGAAAATTTGAGTAATCGGGTTCACTATTACCCGACCCGTTCACAGCAAACAAATCCGAAAACAACCCATTTTGCTTCGAATCACAATCCATCTGAAACGTCGATTCCGAAACCGCCGGAGACAGTGATTCCGATTCCATAGGCAACAACAATGCAGTTCCCTCAGAAGGAGACTCCACCAAATTATTATCGGGTTGACCCGGATCCGTATCATGAATGTAAGAATTCGCAAAACGGGCTGCAGCAGCCTGAATCTGAGAAGGAGTCATAGACCTTCCTCCAGCTATCTCAGGAATATTACCCGGAAAATTAAACCGTGCACCACTGCCACGTAAGCAAAACATAGCCGCGTCGAATGCACGCGCCGCCTTCTCAGCAGAGTCATAAGAACCTAACCATATCCTCTGACGGCTGTTCGGTAGTCTGATTTCCGACACATATTTTCCCCATTTCCTCTTCCTCACTCCTCGGTAAACCGAATCACTTCGTTCCGCCGCAGGTTGTTGTTCAATGTTGGTCTTCACCATGGTTTTTACTTTAGTACGATGTTGTTTTTTTTTTTTTTGTGTCGTTTGTTGTTGGAACCGAAACACGAAACTAAGAAAGTATTTTTTTAAAATGAGGAATAAAATCTCTGTCGTTTGCTGTTTTGTTTTGGCTGCGTTTGAGAGTGAAAGTATTTATATATAAATCAAGTACAAAGAAACGAGTGAAAAAAGTTTGACTAACTGTTAAAAGAGTCAACACTCTAAGTTCTAAGACGTGTATTTTGATTTTTGAGAGAATAATAAAACTGGATCCATTAGATTGTTACACGTGTACGATCACGATAGATTTATGATTTTCCCCAAACTCATACGCGTCGTGAAGTGTCTCTAGACAACAAAGTTGAAGCATGTGATCTTAATAAAAGATGCATGTGAATTAAAAATGGGTGATGAAAACAATGTGCATTTTTTTTCGAGTTTTGAATTCATTGAGGGATTTTTGTTTTTTGTTTTGGAACAATGTATGGTAATTAATGTGTTAATTATTTCCAACGGTGGACCGGTTTTTACTGCCAGTGGTTTTAATTTTCATTCCTTTGGGGTTAAGCAGTTCATATTCCCAATACTTTAATTGTCTGTTCAATTTAATTTTCTAGATGACTGAAAAACTAATTCTCGTTATTTTTGAATTTTGATTATAAATATAATTATTTTTGACTAAGTAGTATACGAATGAAATAAAGTAGTAATAACTTAGCAATAAATTATACAATTCTTTTTTATTATAAATTATTTTAACATTTTTATATAAACAAAATGTAGTTTTATTATATGAAAAATGAAATTATAAATGATTTTATAAATTTTTTTATTAATGATATTTAAAAATAAATTTAAAAAATAAAAATAAGAGAAAATTCTAAATACTTAAAAGTATAATAAAAAATATCATTAATCCCTCTGTCTTTTAGTTTTTTCTTTATCTCTTTGTAGCCTGAAACATTTTTGATCCACTTCTGTACTTCTTAGTTTTTGATAATAAAATTTCTTTTTCTTCAAAAAAAATATATTTTTAATAATTTATTGAAATTGTAAAATAATTTAAAATTCAATACACTTTTTTTAAAAATAACTCATGATAAAAGTGAGGGTCTAATATTAATTTTCGGAATTTAAATTTAAAAATAAAGAATTATTTTAAATTTTTCTTATATTTTTATTATTAATTACTGAAAAATATAAATAATAGAAGTATATTGATAAAAAATAATTAATTTAATTGAAAATTATAAAGAGATTTACATAAAGAGACAAATCAATTCTAGAGTCCTATGAGACAAATCAATTCTAGAGTCCTATCCATAAAGAGGGGAGGTAAGAAATGAAAAACATGCTCCTTTAATTTTAAAAATAAATAAAAAGTTAAACAAAATTAATTCAAATTTGAATAAATATATTTGATGTTTTACTTTAAGATAAGACAAAAGCGAGCAAGCAAAAAATTATAAGCATCTCTTATAGACTGTTTGGACCCAAGTCAAAGGGTCCCCAATACGTCTAAGTAAAACTATAAAAGAACGTTTTTAAAATATCACGTTAAAAGTATTTTAGGACATGAAAATTGAATATCTTACGCAAATATAAACGTATACGTAATATATACATAATTAAAAAAAGACTTACTATTTTTTCTATTATTTTAATTTTAAAATTGATTAGATAAAATTAAAAATATATTTATTATTATTATTGTGTGTAAGTGATTTGAAACGTTTGACAAAACTTATCTTCTTTGCATGTTAGTTTATTTTTTTTGAAGAGTCAATTTTATGATTACGCACTATGAGTCAAAAATCACAGATGATTGCTCGATCATTATAGGTGAACTCTGTTTACTCTTCAATTGCTTATGTCTTTTTCAGAGAGGAAACTCCATTTGTATCCATGCCACTGATCTTGAAAAAATGAAGAGTATCCGACGGGTGGAGTCATGGTGGGGAGATACAACCTGTTCTTGAACGTGATCAACCCCGTTCATGGCTTCACTTGCAAAATCATACTCAGCATTGTGGCCGCCCTCTTCTTCAGGGTCGACACTCACATATAACTAATTAGCCCAATTAGAAATGTCAATTCTATCATTGTCAGGTAAAGAAAGGATACATCTACCATGAATCATCAACCCGTAAAAGTCTCGAGACACAGAAATCATCCCTTGATTAATAAGGGAAGCCATATCAATTTTACTCTTTCCACCCACAACGAGTTCCTCAAACAAAAGCCCACCATAACCAAAATGATCAGCTATCTGGGTAATCATACCCCACTGAAATACCACCTGAGTCAGCGCGGCTGTTGTACCCCAAAATTTGCTCTCTCATTTATCAAGATTTTTCTCACAAGATCTTTTGGACTGACCAGCTCAAGACATCTCATCATGCACTGATAACTCAAAATTAGGGTTTGGAATTGCACAAAGATTTTTGGACTATCAATGCTTCATATGACTTTCAAGTATCATTATGGACCCCTAAGATTACTCATGTCAAGTTTCAAGCCTTGAATCATATTTTTGATCAATCAATTGGACAGTTGACCTAAAAATCAATTGTATTAGGGAAAAAGTCAACCATGGCCAATTTACAGTCAAACTTCATAATTTTTGATCCACATCAACATTTTAGGCTCATATGTATCATTTGATCAAGTTTGGACCACAATTCCTCAAGAAATTTGATCAAATCATCAAAAGGACAAGATGGTCAAAATTAGGGTTTTGACTGAGAGAGGGCAATTTCTGATTTTTGACCTAGCAAATGACCAATTGGTTTGAAGCATGATTTCAAGAGTTCAATTGCATCATCTTGACCTAAAGATATGGTTCAAAACATTGCAAATACATTGGATTGACATATGAATTGATCAAAAGTCAACTGTATACTGAAAAGTCAAACTTTGACTTTTTGGTCAAAATTAAATGCCAAGGATCACAATTCATCAAAACATGTCAAAATGTGAAACTTTTTCATCAAGAAATCAAAGATTGAAGATTTTGTTTTGAAATTTGAAATTTTCTTAACTTAGAATTTTTTCTAAGTATAGAAAATTTCTTATTTTTTCTCAACTTTAAGTCAAATTCTCACCATGATACAAGATGATTCAAAGAAAGTTCCCAACATGAAAGTTGTAGATCTCCATGAAATATACAACTTTGCCTCACACAATTTCTCCTAAAGATGCTTGGATCTCAAGATATAATTTTGTGAATACATGCTCATGAACTAAAATAACTTAGTGAAATTTTGCCCTAATTTAGGCAGGTTTTTGACCTAACTTCATGGTAACTTTTCACCTAGTTCCAAGTGGAATCTTGGAAAGCAATTCAAATATGAGTTATAGATCACATTGCAAGCTTTCTAAAATATCCAATAACTCCTTGAGATCATTCTTGAGTAGGGAGAATCGAAGAGATGAAGTTGGCAATTTCTCACTTTGATTTCAAGCCATTTCATGATGAACCAAAATTCAAATCCAAACCTAGGCTGCATAATCCTTGCTTTACAGGTCTCAAACTTGTTTCTTACTCCATAATTAAATTCTTACACAGTTGATAAAGCTTTAATCCAAGCATGAGAGCCTTTATCCAAGCTATAATTCCATAAATGGCACAAAGTTGCCATTTCCATTTTGGTAAAGCACAACTTTTGCAATTGTCAACTCCTTGAGCTTTGCACTTGTTCTTTCTGCACACACAAACCTATAAACCAAAAGTAATGTATCTAAGACTTGTACCAACTCAGCTCAGGCTTGTACAAGCACATAGAGAGTTGTCTTTTCACTTTTCTTCAAAAGCAAGCAATAGAGCAAAAAGTCTATAACTCAGAAATCTTGAGGAAGCTTGAGGTCTAACCTTTTCTATACTTATACAAAAATGTATTGTGACTTAGGGGATGATGGCTAAAGCTCAGAAACTCTCCTAAACCCTCTATCACTAAAAACCTGCCATAACTTATAGTTTTTCATCTTGCATTGCAATCTCAAAAACTACTCGTGCGTTTCAAGTTCTAATCACCCAAACACTTAACCTACATTATATCTAAGTGTTCCAGATCATCATCCTTTCACTGTAACTCCTCCTTGTCCATCTGCCATTTTTGCATTTCAAGCTTGCAAGTTGACTTGAATAGGGAGATTCAAGAACTCTCAAGGCAAAGTAAGGATTGGAACACACTCAGGGAGGTCCAGGCAAGCTAAACAGATTCTTAGGCCTTCTCAAAACTCACTCAAATTCCATTCACGATCTCAACTGAAAGAGGTAAAAACTCTAACTTCTATCTCTTCATACAGGCATCCTTTGGTCTCGATTTGTGAAAATAAAATGTAGATATCCTTGTACTAAAGCCAACCATGTTCATAGATTTCATTTATATTCATTGTGTATAGAGAATTTTAGATTTGAAATTTCTGTAAAAATTAGGTTTGAAATTAGGGCCAGTAAAATTAGCTTTGATCTTTAACTTTTAGTTTACATGAGTTACATGGTTGAAATCGTGGGAAGGAGTACTATAATTTTCATGTTTGGAGTTTCCATTTTCATGGAGAAATGAGAGAGATACAAGTGGTCCGGCTAGCTAGAGGAAGAAGACGAAGTACAGGGCAAGGAAGTGATTCATGTTATGTATTTTTGTTTTCATTTGAACTAACGGATGTACAGCCACCCCAGTGGTAAGGCAGTGCGAAAAAATGCTTAAGGTCACAGGTTCGAGCCTTGGCGCTGCCTTTTTGCATTTTTCACATTTTTCATCCATTTTTTTGTTTGTTTGCAGCGTGGGCTTCCACATTTGGGCCCTATGTTTTTTTTAACACCCACCTTCTGATTACTCAAGACACCCCTGGCCCAATCATTTTCATTTATTTATTTTATTTTGTTTTACTTCATTAATATATTTGTTTAAATATTATAAAATCATAAAAAATATAAAAATGATAAATGTTATATGTTGTTTATTTTACTTTATTTTCTCATAAAAAATATTTTTATTTAGTTATATATTAACTATTTTTCTTAATAAATTTGTAAATAAAAATAGAATTAGGTTAATTCTTTATTCTTTTTTCTCACACTTATAAATATTTATTTTAACATGTAAAAGGACTAAAATATTTCATAAATACTATTTATTATCTTAAAGACACAAAATAAAAAAAATACTTAAAGAACTTTATTTTCTTTTAACAAATTAGAATTAGGTTTAATCAATTTCTAAGAAATAATTCCCTTTTCTTAAATTATAAGATTTAGTTCAAAACTCTTTTTTTTTTCACATAAATTTTTTTTTTTGCATATAAATATCTTTGCATATTTAATTTATATTGTATATTATTTATTCAAATATTTGTACAAATTCGATTTGATTGTAATAGTTTAATTAGATTTACATTATTTCAAATCTCCATTCATAATTTGTATACCCCTCCCTCCCATAAAATGTTGTAATAGCGTAGTAATCTTTAAATTACGCAATTTATCGCTTTTACATAACATGCTAGTAATTAGGGTTTGTATGACAAGATAAAAACAATCAAATAGAAAACCCTAATCCAAGACAAAATCAAGCATGAAAATAACACACTTGCACACAAGCACCCTTAGGGTTACTCCACTTGGTTGCCTTATACAAAAATGGCCATGTTACGTATGTGAAGCATCTTAGCAAAACAAACAAATATAAGATCATAGTCCCTCGATGACGCTATTCAAAGTTGCCTTACAAAAATGATCTTAGTCCCTCAAAAATGCTAAGATACTTTGCAACATTGCTAATCATGGTTATACGATGACCCACGCCCGTCCCGTTTACATCCAAAGATAGGGTTGCTTACCAAGTCAATGGTAAGACAACAATGTCAAAGGAAAATAAAATGAACAAGAAAGACATTTGAGTAGGTAGATTACTTCTAGTTACTTGCTCTATTCCAAAACAACTATCCTTGCTATTTTCAAAAACAAACACACATACTTTCAAACATCTTACAAACATCGAAAACATTTTCAAAAAGACAAACATCTTTGTATACATTCTTACGAACGAGAATCATTACAAAGATTGCCTAAACAATGGCCTCTTTTACAAAATACTTTCAAAACCACACAAAGCACAATTTCAAACAAAAGAAAGTGATCTAGCAAGTAACTAAGAGCCCATGGAAAACCATGGATGAAAATGGTGCTAATACCTTCCCTTTTCATAATCTACCCCCCCGAACTCAAGAAACAATCTCAAAGGCCTTTCCTGTGCTTTTTCACCCTTCCTCTTGGATAAAAGAAAAGTCGGTGGCGACTCTTGCTAACCGCAACATTTGCGATAAAACGCAAAACCCTCAAGTCAGTTCTCCCACCGTATCACAGAACTGGCGACTCTGCTGGGGAATATTTTAAAAGTGGGGTTACCTTAGGGCTAGATCAAATTTATTTGCTTACATTGTTTGACTTTTATGCTTTACATTATGGTTCTTTGTTTGGGTTTGAAATCCTCTACCCGGATTTGGGATACATTATAGGTAAATAGCAATAGGTTGTGGAAACTGTGCGGGGTATACCGACACGGTCTAAGCAATAACTATGTTAGTGTGACATATTTATGGGTACCGGTAGCTTTTGAGTTAATCAAAGAGAATACGGGGCCGCTGAGTGATGTCATGAAGCACTAATGAACTTCTAGAACCTTTACTTGACCAACTTGTCCTTTAGGATGTAGTGAGATGACCAGATTTGGTGCAGTCTGAAGTTGGTAGATACTCGATACTACACTCATTGAGGTTTAGTTTCTTGGGATATTTCGGTCGCCATTAAAGAGGCTCGAGCTGAAACAATGACCAAGGAAACAATCCAGTGATATTGAGCTCCTTAGAACCCGGTTACTATTACTAGGACATGTTTAAGCCAACTAAACTTTAAGAGGGTACTTACCTATAAAACTCCATGCAAGCCTAAACTAAGAACTTGTTTGCTTTGCTTGTATATGCATACATGTACATAACATCATGGACATCATGAACATCATATACATCCACTAACCATTTCAAGGATTTTGGGATTCATCTTTGTTTTTGTTTTGTAGGATATGGATTCACTTTGCAGGAAAACTATCCAAGTCAACCTTGTAAGAATTCCTCCACAATTTAAGGATCTAGCTTCAAGGATCCCTGAGAACTCTCCATTCACCGAAAGACATGGTCGTCTACTCAACTTGGTCACCTCCAACACTGACGAGGATATTATGAAGGTGCTCTTTCAGTTTTTTGATCCTTTGCACCATTGCTTCACATTTCCCGGCTATCAACTTGTGCCTACTTTGGAAGAATTCTCCCAACTCTTGAGGATTCCCATTCTCAATCAACTACCTTTCAATGGCATGGAAAGAGACCCAAAGCCATAAGGGATTGCTCAAGCTCTTCACTTGCACTCATATGATGTCACAACTTATTGGGAAACTAGAAGTGGTGTCAAAGGCTTCTTAGAAAAGTTCCTGTTTGAGAAAGCCTAAAGCTGTTGGAATTCCTTAGACTTGCAAGCCTTTGAGGAAATTGTGGCTCTTCTTATCTATGGGATGGTCTTGTTTCCCAATCCTGACCAACTCATAGATGAGAGCGCCGTCAAAATCTTCATGTCACGCAACCCGATGCCTACATTGCTAGGGAATATCCTACACTCTTTTCACACTCACACAATGAGGAAAAGAGGTGTCCTTACGTGTTGCACTCCTCTCCTGGCAAGATGGTTTATTTCCCATCTTCCCCAATCAGTCTTAAAGAATGAGCAAGGTTCAAGGTGGTCACAAAGGTTAATGACGCTCAAACATTCAGACATTCATTGGTGCTCCCAATCCAAAGAGAATGTTATCATTGTTGACCGTTGTGAAGAATTCCCTAATGTCCCTTTACTTGGAATTAGAGGAGGCATCACCCACAACCCATGCTTAGCTTTAAGACAATTTGTTTATGCCTGAAGGGATGGCTCACACGAGATGCTGATTCAAGGTTTGGTATTTGACTACGACAACGACGACCAAGGTCTTCGCCAGAGATCCATCCGAGCTTGGAGGATGCTAAAAAAGGTGGATAGTAAGACTTTGGGGCACAAGAATTCCATCCCTCTTGAGCCTTACCTCAAATGGGTACGAACCCGTGCTCAAAGTCTTATGATGCCTTATCCTTCCATCCTTCCGGTAATCATTGAGCCTGTTAAGGAGGGAGATGTTCCATACACTATCCTCATCCTGACATGCCCACATCTCTTAAAGACCTATAAAGGGATTGGATACAGCTCAAAGGAGAGAGAGATAATTTTGAAGCCCAATTCTACGCAAGCGAGAAGAAGGTTTTGGAACTCACTAGGCTACTTCATGAGGAGCGGACTCTAAATGCCTATATTACACCAAAGAGGATGCGCACTACTTTTTTATCTTAGAGTTTTGTATTATTTTGTCCAAAGGGCATTGATGTACTCAAACTTTATCTTATTAATATAACGTGTGTTTCTTTTTGTCCAAAATGAACTTGAATATTTGAAATCCTTGAAAACATTGCATATGCACATATCATTCATCATAACATAAACAGGTCTTTTGCAACAAGTTTCCTCATCTCTCTACTGTTTATTTCAGTAAGATGGATCTCGAACAAATAGTGAAATATCTCCAAGCTTAGAACACACAGTTTCAACAGTTGCTCATGACCCTAGCCAAGGGGCAAGAAGAATTGAAGACTCTACTAGCTGAAGAGAAGAAAAAGAAAACAAAGAAGGTAAATGGAGTCTTGAACATGGGGAGAAGATTTCATGAGCAGACCAGAAGGACTCTGAATTTTGCAACAATATCCGGTGAAGGAGAGGGGAAAGGCAAGGAAACAGCGGTCCCGTCAGAATCTGAAGAGGAGGAAGAAGATGAAGACTACTCTGAGGAACAGTATCCTCCAGCTGATGGCAAGTACAGACATCTCGAAGAGCGTTTGAGCGCAATGGAAATACAAAAGGTGCCAGGCTTAGACTTTGAGGAATTGGGACTAGTGTCGGGGATTGTGATTCCTCCGAAATTCAAAGTGCCTATATTCGCCAAATATGATGGAGTGTCATGCCCTAAGATGCATCTCCGATCATATGTGAGAAAGATACAACCATACTCCGCTGATAAAGACTTGTGGGTGCATTTTTTCCAAGATAGTCTATCTGGAACACAACTCGATTGGTTTTACCAACTAGAAAGAGCCAACGTCCATAATTGGGAAGATCTTGCCGCAACTTTCTACAAGCAATATTAATATAATGCTGATTTGGCGCCTACCCGTACTCAAATTTAGAGTATGGCTATAGCTTCCAATGAGGGTTTCAAGGATTACACACAGAAATGGAGAGATCTGGCTGGAAGAGTTCAACCCCCTATGTCTGAAAGGGAATTGGTGGACATGTTATTAGGCACCTTATCTGGCCCTTTCTTCAACCATTTAATCAGAAGTTCTTCTACAGGCTTTACTAAATTAATACTAACCAGAGAGAGGGTGGAAGCTGGCATAAAAAGTGGAAAGATTCAGAAGGATTCATCTTCTTCTACAGCTGTGAGGAAGCCTTTTATTGGGAAGAAAGAGGTAGATGCTGAATATCCGCAAAGAAACCAAGAGAGAGCCGAACGCCGACCAATGGTGGGGGGTGTTATGATTCCAAAGCCTACGTCTGATCAACAAAGAAGTAATCAACCAAGGGTGGAAAGGCCAGTCAGGCAATAACTTCAATAAATGTTCCAAATGATCTTCTTCAGTTTGTGATTTGGCAATCATATCATCTACATACACTTCTATCTCTTTATGCATCATATCATGGAACAAAGCAGTCATGGCCCTTTGGTATGTTGCACCAGCATTCCTCAAACCAAACGGCATAACCCGATAACAAAATGTTCCCCAAGGTGTAATGAAAGCTGTTTTCTCCATATCTTCTGGTGCCATCTTGATTTGGTTGTAACCAGAGAAACCATCCATGAAAGAAAAGACTTTGAACTTTGCGGTACTGTTGACCAATACGTCAATGTGCGGTAATGGGAAGTCATCCTTTGGGCTAGCTCTATTCAGATCTTTATAGTCTACACACATTCGAACTTTTCCATCTTTCTTAGCAACAGGCACTATATTGGCTAACCACTGAGGATAGACCGATGTAACAAGGAAACCTGCATTAATCTGTTTTTGAACTTCTTCTTTGATCTTGTCAGCCATATCGGGACGAGTCCTTCTCAACTTCTGCTTAATCGGCGGACATTCAGGTCTCAACGGTAAACGATGCTCCACAATATTGTTGTCCAAACCTGGCATATCTTGGTAGGACCAAGCAAACACATCAACATACTCTTTGAGAAGCTCCAACATTTTCTCTTTGACCTCTGGGATAAGCAATGCTCCGACCTTAACTTCCTTTTTATCTTCTTCATCACCCAAATTGATCAACTCTAAAGGTTCTTCAAACGGTTGAATAATCTTTTCATCATGCTCAAGTAAACGGGAAATTTCATCAGGAATCTCTTCACTATCCTCTTCTTCGGCTCTAAACACAGGGAATTCAAAGTTGGGAGAGGGCATAGGATCATTGTTTTCAATGGTTAAGTCATGGATTAATCTGCACATATGATTATGCTTTATTTTAGAAATCGATTTGTACAAATAAAACAAAAAGTTATTATATTTTCCTATTACTACCAATTAATTTTCATTACTATTTCCTAGAAAAAGTGAAAAATAAAACAGTAGTGGACAAAATAATATTTTTATTCATGACGGGAAATACTTGAAACAAAGAGCCCAGACATTTTCTCTTTTGCCTTGGGCAGAGCAAAAGGATTTATTTTCAACATAGCCCGACACAAATACTTTTCGCCTTGGGCAAAGCGAATTTTTTTCAAAAACAAAACAAAACATTACTCAGAAATGTGCATCACAACAGGAACATCAACAGCAATCCAGTTCTGGAAAACCACTCCATGCGTCACAAAATCGGGTAAATCCTCTTCAGAATCGTCTCCTATTATAGCATCAACTTCAGGAGGAGTCGGATGGATAAAACCTGCACTTCGGAAAACTTCTTGTATCGGGCGAGTAACTACTTCCTGCTTGACTCTTGCAGACACGGGATGAAAACCAAGACCTTCTCCAGACTTGTTCTCGGGCAAAGTCAACACCTGGCCCCAACCTTCAGCCGAACCACCTTCAACCACTCGTCGCGCATCCTCAAAAGAAGAAATAGATGTCCCTTGCTTCTTCACTTCATTATTAGCAACAGATAGAGCTTGGAATTGGGTTCCAACATCCTCATCAGCATCAATAAAAGAGAAAGATGACAAATGGCTTACCACCATAGCCTGCTCTCCACCAATCATTACCAGCTTTCCATGCCTTACAAACTTCAATCTTTGATGGAGCGTTGAAGTGACTGCCCCTGCATCATGGATCCATGGACGACCCAATAGACAACTGTAGGCGGCACGAATATCCATTACTTGAAAAGTGATCTGAAAAGTATGAGGACCAATTACCATAGGCAGATCTACTTCACCAATGACAGTCTTCCTAGAACCATCAAATGCTTTGATAATTACTCCACTAGGTCTCATGGGAGCACCTTGATATGAGAGTCGAGATAATGTAGTTTTGGGCATTACATTTAACGACGAACCTGTATCTACCAACACACTTGATAAAGTATCATTTCCATAACTTATTGAGATATGCAAAGCCATATTATGGTTCCTTCCCTCCTCCGGAAGCTCTTCATCACTGAAACCAAGATTGTTACACGAAGTAATATTTCCCACAATTCCATCAAATTGGTCAACCGTCACATCATGATCCACGAATGCCTGGTCCAAGACCTTCATCAAAGCTTCTCTATGGGCACCAGAATCTCTCAGTAAAGCAAGCAAAGAAATCTTGGAAGGAGTTTGCAATAGTTGGTCCACAATCTTATATTCACTTCTCTTGATGAGCTTTAGAATTTCATCATCATCGGGATGTGGGATAGGTTCATTGGATCGGCCTATCTCAACCCTTGGTTCCACATTTCTCGCTGGAATTTCTGCCGGTATGGGCCTCCTGACTTGAACTTCTGGTCTCTTCAATGGTACTGCTGCAAAGACACGTCCGCTTCTCGTAACTCTACTCACATCAGCGATGTTAACAAAAGATGGCCTTGTTGGTATAGGGACTTCTACCCTATTCTCAATCATTGTGGCATTATACTTATACGGTATAGCTTGGTTTGAGTTGTAAGGCACGAGGCCAGGTGGATAAATGATCAAAGGAGCAACAGGTGCAGTCTGACTGTCGTAAACGATCTCAACTGGTTCAGGCAAATTGAATTGTGGTATTATAACATTCACTTCATCCTCCGGATCTCTGTCATATGTAATAGTGATAACCCTCTGGTCTAACAATTTTTGAATATCCTCTTTCACAATAGGGCAATCAACCTCTCTTGAACAAAATTCACAGACATCATAATCATGCTGATGCCTAACAAAGGCAAGTCTTCTTAAGCTCTGATGTAACCTGATCAACGACTCTCTTATGTGTTCAACTTGAAAAACTCGGAACTTTCCTGGACAACCTTCCACCATATTCACTGGTGCTGCCCCACGTCGAGGCAAAGGATTATCTCTAACATTTGGGTTAACATCCTTGAAAGACAAGATACCATTCTTAATCAACCTCTGCACGTCCGCCTTTAAAGCGAAACAATTCTCAATGTTGTGCCCCGGCGACCCTTGATGATATTCACAAAACTGATCCGCCTTGTACCACGGAGAAGTACTATTTGGTGCGACAGGAGGAGGTTTTGTCGTTATGAGGTTCTTTCTGATAAGAGCAGGGAACAATTTAGTATAAGTCATGGGAATGGCATCGAATTGCGGTTTCCTTGGTGAACGGTTCTGGTTGTTGAATGGGTAAGCCTGTTGTCGAGGCTGCTGCTGAAATGACCGTTGTTGAGTTGGTGGGGTTTGATGAGTTGGGGTCATCAATACTGGGCGGACAGCCGGAGTGACTGCCGCAACGTGTGAGTAACCTCTCCTCGGTCTCCCTGGGAAGATTGCGCTGACATCCTGTTCTTTTCTTTTTGGGAAAACACTTCCAAACTTCTTGGTACTGCTAGACGGACTTCCTTCTTTAACCAAACGCCCTTCACGAATCCCTTCCTCCAACCGCATGCCCATGCTTACCATTTCGGTGAAGTCACTGGGTGCGCTGGCGATCATTCTCTCATAGTAAAAGGAACCTAAAGTCTTCAAGAATATCTTCGTCATCTCTTTCTCCTCAAGAGGAGGATAGATTTGAGCAGCTATTTCGCGCCACCTCTGGGCGTATTCCTTAAAAGACTCTCTGTCTCTCTGGGACATCGCCCGGAGTTGATCCCTGTCCGGCGCCATGTCAACGTTGTACTTATACTAATGGACAAAAGCTTCGCTAAGATCGTTGAAGTTGCGGATCCGAATGCTGTCTAAACCCATATACCACTTTAGAGCGGCACCAGTCAAACTGTCTTGAAAATAGTGAATCAACAAGTCATGATCATCAGAATATGTAGACATCTTTCTCACGTACATAGTCAAGTGACTCCGAGGACACGAATCACCCTTATATCTTTCAAAGTCTGGAACTTTGAATTTTGCTGGAATCTTGACATTCGGAACTAAACAAAGATCATGAGTGTTTTTCCAAACAAATCCTTCCCCTTTAACGCTCTGAGCTCCCTCTGCATTTCTTGGAATTGGTCTTGAAATTCTTCCATTCTATCAAAAAGACCCAGACTTTTAGTAGGCTCGGCAGGATAAATAGGTTCATTCAAGTATGGCATAGAGTGAACCACAGGAGCGACAATTGTCATCACCGGTTGCGGGAAAGGTGTCACTGACGGGATTACCAGCGGCATGGCAGTTGTCTCTGGTTGAGGAAAAGACATAGTAGGTTGAAACAAAGGCTGTACGACAGGCTGATACCCCTCTGGCACAAAGTTGTAAGGCATTCCCCACAGAAAACCTTTTGGCATCTGATGTTGAAGCGGAGAGTTGATTTGAGTCACGGATGTTGGAACGGTGTCAATCTCGGAAACCACAGTAGTTGAAGTCTGAATCTCAGCAGCTGTAGTCGATGGCTAATTCTGAGCAGCCATCAAACTTTCCACTAGCGCAGTTAACTTTTCCATACCGACACGAAGGGTAGCGACCTCCTCACGAAGCTCGTGGTTTTCCTGTTCCAGATCTTCCATCTTCCTCTGACGATTGGCTCAAGTATCGTATCAATGAGACAGCTTGACAATCTATCGGAGTGGAAAAAGAAACAAGGATAAGACTCTAGAAAACATGTGAAGTGGAATGTTGGATGATGCATGATATGTGATGCAAATGATAATTCATTTTGATAATTTTTTAAGGAACTTCAATAATTTTGCACACATCAATGGTAAAGGAATTTGGAACAACAAAAACTCAATCCATTAATCAAAAGCGGTAAATTACAACTTACAACTTTGGAACAATAAAACAATAAATTACAACTTTGGGATAACAACCCAATAATAAAGCAGTAAACAACAACTTTGGAACATGAAGCCCATAATAAAAGCAGTAAATTACAACTTTGGAACCTGAAGCCCATAATAAAAGCAGTAAATTACAACTTCGGAACATGAAGCCCTTTTACAGAGTTTTACAAAATGACATCAGTAAAATAACACTAAGAACTAAAGATTACTCAGAATCATCAGATGAAGGACCAAATGCCAACTGTAACCGGAGCTTCCTGATCTTCTCTTCATAAAAGTCTTCCATCTCTTTCTTCTCAGCTACCAGTTGATCAATGATTTCCTTTTGTGGATTAGGAATAAGAGCAACGCTTACCGAACCTTCCTTCTTTCTCTTCCTTTCACTAGCATATTTCTTCAGTAAAGCATCCTTTTGACGAAGCTTCTCATCATGATCAATGAACCAGCCGTCTTGAATAAATAGCAAATCCTCCTTTTCCTTTAGTTGTCGAGCCAGGACCCGATTCTCATATTCAGACATATTATACTTTTCTTTCCAAGCATCTCTCTCGGACTTCATCCTAGCCAGATTTCCTTGGTATTCTCCCATATTCTCGATAGGGACATCAACAGATGACGATGCAACGGTAGGGAATAAAGGTTTCTCAGGTTTATAGGGCATCTTGAGAGCATAAGCCCTAGCGCGGACCCATTATAGGTAAGGCTCCAAAGAAACGGCACCCCTATGTCCTAACATGTCCCTTCCTTTCCTATGGATGTGGCGCCAAGCTCCTTCGATCTCCCTCTTAGCTGCCTGGTGATCTTGTCCTTCTTGTAGAAAGAACCCACTCACTTGAATATTGTTTGGCTTGTCCCTCATCGGGTATCCAAACTGACGGCGCGCGAGAACAGGGTTATAGTTAATTCCACCTTTCGTACCAAGAAGAGGCACGCTAGGAAAAACACCACAATTATCGATGATCTTCACGTCATAGTAAACTCGATTATACCAATCAATGTCGAAAGGAGTGAGAGCCATAATTTTTGGCGCCCATCGCGGCTCCTTCTCGAGATCCCAGAAAACATCAGACCTAGGTAGATGAGAAACATACCACTGATACAGCAACGGTGCACAACAAATGATCATCCCTCCTTGATAAGAGTTTCGAAAATAGATGGAGTAGTAGGTATCTCCTAGCAGCGTAGGGACCGGATTTCCAATCAAGAAAATTCTGATGGCGTTGATATCCACAAACTTATCAATGTTAGGGAACAAGAATAGACCATAAGCGAGTAAAGCAAAGACGTCTTCAAAGGCAATAGTATCTTTTATCTCAGCGAAGTGACGAGCTTTCCTCAACAGAAACTGCGCAGACAAGCCTCAGATTCCCCCTTTTGTAGTCATGTTCTCCTCTATCTCTGACTTCTTCAAGTGGATGATGGTCGCTATCTCGTGAGATTTGGGTTCCTCTTCTAAGCCAGAAAAAGGAACACAGTCGGTGATCGGCAAACCAAGTATGTAGGAGTACTCTTCTAAGGTGGGCATTAACTGGTAATCCGGAAAGGTAAAACATCGATACAAAGGATCGTAAAATTGGACCAACGTATTAAGGATGCCTTCCTTCATCTTGCGCTTCATGAGAGGTATAATGGACCCATACTTTTTCTGAAAATCTGTCGGGTTCTTGATCTTAGGAATTAAACTCTTCAGTTCTTCAATCTCGGGCTCCTTAAAACTAAAACTTCGAGTGTTTCTCCTTCCAAATTCCATAATAATAGTACCTGAGATGTCTGCAAAAATCATTCCTAAGTTCCTTGAAAAACAAGTTTTTTACAAAAAATGTTGATGAATGCATGAATGAATGATAATGCAACAGTTACACACAAGTCCTCAAACATGGGGTTCAAAGGTTCAACGTTTCAGCATGGAGTCAAAGGTAAAGCCTACCCCAAGGTATGTACTATGGTTTCATCACACCTGTAAGACAAGGTTCTAAGAGTTCCCAGAGTCTACATTCCTCCTTCGGATATTACCAACGTCTTGATTACTCAATAATTAGCAATATTCTCAAGAGAAACTCATTCGAGCGTAGCATCGCGTAACAACTACTTCTGAATTACTCCGTTATAGTCTCCGCGCTACACCTAAAAAGGCCAAGATGGGTCAGGGTTCTACGGTTCTCAATTTCTCTGGCTCCCAGGTCGAAGATAATAATGTCTTCCCGATTACTCGGTAAACAAATATTATGTTCAAAAGGGCCTTCCATTGAGTGGGGAATCTCATGCCTCCTTCTTCGGGATTACTCCCTCAAAGTTAACATGACTATACCGCCCGTCCTATTCTTAAGTGTAACTTAATCCGGGTATAGGATTCGTCCTTTTTTGCAAAAACCCAAACAACCCCAATATAAACACATAATCAAACAAAACAAATAATAATAAAACAGATAAAACAAACTAGGCTTAACCCACTTAGGGATGGACCAGCAAGAGGTCAATCTTTCCCCAGCAGAGTCGCCAATTCTGTAGCGATAAAAAATGTAGCCAGGTTAATCGGAGATCGAACTATTAATTAATTCGTCTCACAAAAGCAAGATTCGCCACCTCGCTTTATTATTTCCAAGGGAAAAGGGAAAAGAGCGAAATAAAACCCTAAAGTATGCAATGTAAAATAATACTTCCTAAAAGTAATAAAAATACAAGGCGTTTTTGAAAAGAGGTCTATGGTTCGGGGGTTGGTTATACAATGGGAAGGTATTAGCACCCAATGCATCTATAGTATCCTATAGGAACCTTTTTGAAATATCTGTTTATTAAAATTTGTTCGTTGGATTAAAAATAAATTGTTTTGGCCGAAAAGGGGTACGAACGGGTTTTTTGAAGGTACGACGACCTAATGTCGAAGTTTTGACTTAAAAGGTATAAGTTTTGAAAAGATTGAATATTTGAGGAGAAATTGTCTTAAGTTTTAATGAGATGAAGATATTCGCGTGATTGGATTTGAGGACATGAAGTCAACAAATTTAATCATTTTTTTCTCTCTTGGATTTAGACGTAAACAGAATAAACAAGTAAAGACGGAATAATCAAACAGAAAACTAGATAGATAAAGATTAAGTAGCTAATTGATATATGACCATAACAATGATTGAATAAACAGACTAAATGGCGTGAACATGCATTTTATATTTTTCGTTTAATATGTACAAAACAAGAGAATTAATTAAAGAAAAATAAAATGTTTTAATTCTTAAATTTCTATTTTTTATATATTTTTAGTATTAATATACAAATAATAAAATGACTTAATGTCTTATGCTAATTTAAGTATTTTAACTAATCCTTTATATATAAAGTCTTAATTAATGTAAAAAGGGATTATTCATTATGAATTAATATAAATAAATTAATATATTTAATTAAATTATATGAAAAAAAATGGTTTGTATTATTTAAAATTATAAAAGAAAGGTGAATCAAATTTTTTGTTTAGGAATGTTTAAAACAAAATAAAAAGAAAAAAAGAAAAGGCCAAAGAGTTTTAAGGGCCCAAAATAGAAATGGGATGGGGGTGTCTCAAGAAATTCGTTTGGGGCTTCTAGGCAGGGAAACGGGTCAAGCCCAATCATTTCTCACAATGCTTAGGGTCATCAGATTTTTGTTTTACTTGAGTTAGGGTTAGCAAAGGGTACAACGCCGCTACTCTTCGTTCACGCGTTCTTCTTTGTTCGTCTTCTTCGTTGCTCTCATGCCCGCTTCTGAACTTCCCCTGCCCGAGCCACCAACGCTACTTCTGTGTTCTCCTTCCCGCGATGAAGCACGCGATAGTTCAAAGGTTAACTTGCGTTTTTATCTCTTTGGGGTTTTTTTATGATTTTTGCATGTTTATGATTTACATCCATTTTGATTCTGACTCTATTTTACATGTGGTTTCTGTTGAGATGGTGGAAAGGAAAAAGAAAAAGCATAGCTACCTTTATGAAGGAGGAGGAAGAGGCGTTCCGGAGGCTTGCTGGCGGAGGAGTGAAGCGCGGTGGCTTGGAGTCCTGGTATTTCGTTTCTTACTTCTTTTGTTTGGTGATGAAATCCTGAAAACAAAACTTTATCCTTTTCTCTTGCTGCTTCTTTGCTTCGTATACTTCTTTTCCTTCTTCTTTCTGTGGGCTTGATGCTTTGCTTCTGTGAACTTTTGCCCAGTGATGAGACTGTCTGAGGGCTTTTGATGCTTGAATGAGTTGCCTTGAACGTTTCTTTGTTTGGTGGCCTTGATGCTTGGATGCTTGAATACTTTTCCTCTCTTCTTTCGACCTTGCTCCTGTTGCTTTCTTTGTATATTGGCCTATGATGAAGTTTTTATGAGGCCTGATGGGTTTGGAAATTGGTTTGATAAGTTTGTATTGTTCTGATTTTTGGCTTTGGGCGTATTATGGTTCATGGCTATGGCTTTAGAACTGGGCAGGTTTCTTGTTGTTTTATTGCAGGTTCTATGGTTTAAGGCTTGAACACAGGTTGAAGCCTCTTGACAGGTTTACTGTTTTTTTGGTGTCAGTTTTGGCATGGAATGGTAAGGTTTGAAATAGGTACAGGTTTCGGGCCTGGACACTGGTTTTAGGCTTTGACAAGGTTTCACAGGTTTTATGGTTTTAGGCCATACTGGTTGTTGCTTTGGTGAGGCTTTTCTGGTTTTTCTGGTTAGGCTGGACAGTCTAGTGTTTTTCTGGTTTTTTAAGCCATGGTTATTGGTTTTGAGATAGCAGGTTCTTGAGATTTTGGTCTTGAGACAGCAGGTTCTTGAGGCTTTTTTTTGACCTTAAGAATTGACTTGGTATTTGTTTGACAATTTTGAGTTTTTAGGCTTCCAACGGGTTATGAACTCTGGCTTTCTTTTGAAGAGTTTGTGTTGTTTTATAATAGTTGGTTCGCTTGGCTCTGATGGTTCAGGTTCTGAATATTTTTACTATTTTCCTTTGATATCTCTGCACATCTACTGTTCCATTCAGTTTGCTTTATCCTTTTCTATACTTCCTTTCTTACTGTGTTACTGCAGTTTTGTTTTATATCCCTTTTCTGCCTAAGGCCAAAACCTGTAAAACCCACACTCTTTTCTCTCTTCTCTCTCCTTAGTACAGTTGAAACATTAAAATGTTATATGTACTTTGTGTTCTGAAAAAGCAAAGCTGGAAAATGATGAATTTAGGAACATTTCTTGCATATTTGGTTTTAATCTGTACATGTTTCTCTTTGCCATCTGCATTGTTACAGTAGAGGAGCCTTGTGTTTTTGACCTCTTCCCATACATTGGGTAGTTTACGTTGGACTTTTGTGTTGAAAATGTAACTTTGACTATGCAATGTGCAATTTGTTATGAAATATGCAGTTGGTTTTTGAAATATGCAGTTGGCTTTTGAAATGTGCAATTGATTTTGAACTATGCAGTTGGTTTTTGAAATATGCAGTTGGTTTTGAAATATTGAATTTGTGCATATTTTTAACTTGTGCATTCATATTTATCAATAAATAAACATCCCTTTTTATGAACCGGGAGAAATCCCGTGATTTGCAAAGAGGGTAAAAAACTGATTCCAGCCGTTTGCTTTTAATGATGAACGCTAAATTAATCGTCTGCTTTTAATTATATATCTTATTTCTGACTTTTTCTTTTAATTCTTTGCAGGTAAAATCCAATGAGAATCAAAGAAGTATTGGATAGAAGATGAAGATTTAGAATTTATAAAAAATTAGGATAGTTTTTATTTCACTTTAAACATTTGTAAAATTATCATTGTAAATACGTTGTAAATAAATACGGTATTTAAACAACAATTGTAACAATTAGAATAAAATGAATAAAACTCCAATATTTTACCAGTTAATTCTTTTCTTCTTTCCAATTATTTACTTTATCATTTATAATTCTTAAAATTATAATAACTGAAAATAAAATTTCAACTATTTAAATTCAGAATAATAAACAATTAAATAAACATCATTGATCAATAAACTTCTCTTCAATTATTTACTTCATTATTTATAATTCTCTAAATTATAATAACTGAAAATAAAATTTCAACTATTTAAACTTAGAATAATAAATAATTAAATAAACATTGTTGATCAATTAATAAACTTCTTTTCAATTATTTACTTCATTATTTATAATTCTCTAAATTATAATAACTGAAAATAAAATTTCAACTATTTAAACTTAGAATAATAAATAATTAAATAAACATTGTTGATCAATTAATAAATTTAGCGTTTCAAAAATAAACAGCTCTTAACTTAAAAAAGTTATGAATTTAAAATCTGCTTTGAAAATTGATAAAAATAGGTCAAAACACTTGCAATGTAATGATGCAGATGGGAGATGGTATCTTAGGTCAAAATTTGGGGTACAACAACTACGACAACGACGACCAAGGTCTTCGCCAGAGATCCATCCGAGCTTGGAGGATGCTAAAAAAGGTGGATAGTAAGACTTTGGGGAACAAGAATTCCATCCCTCTTGAGCCTTACCTCAAATGGGTACGAACCCGTGCTCAAAGTCTTATGATGCCTTATCCTTCCATCCTTCCGGTAATCATTGAGCCTGTTAAGGAGGGAGATGTTCCATACACTATCCTCATCCTGACATGCCCACATCTCTTAAAGACCTATAAAGGGATTGGATACAGCTCAAAGGAGAGAGAGATAATTTTGAAGCCCAATTCTACGCAAGCGAGAAGAAGGTTTTGGAACTCACTAGGCTACTTCATGAGGAGCGGACTCTAAATGCCTATGTTACACCAAAGAGGATGCGCACTACTTTTTTATCTTAGAGTTTTGTATTATTTTGTCCAAAGGGCATTGATGTACTCAAACTTTATCTTATTAATATAACGTGTGTTTCTTTTTGTCCAAAATGAACTTGAATATTTGAAATCCTTGAAAACATTGCATATGCACATATCATTCATCATAACATAAACAGGTCTTTTGCAACAAGTTTCCTCATCTCTCTACTGTTTATTTCAGTAAGATGGATCTCGAACAAATAGTGAAAGATCTCCAAGCTTAGAACACACAGTTTCAACAGTTGCTCATGACCCTAGCCAAGGGGCAAGAAGAATTGAAGACTCTACTAGCTGAAGAGAAGAAAAAGAAAACAAAGAAGGTAAATGGAGTCTTGAACATGGGGAGAAGATTTCATGAGCAGACCAGAAGGACTCTGAATTTTGCAACAATATCCGGTGAAGGAGAGGGGAAAGGCAAGGAAACAGCGGTCCCGTCAGAATCTGAAGAGGAGGAAGAAGAGGAAGACTACTCTGAGGAACAGTATCCTCCAGCTGATGGCAAGTACAGACATCTCGAAGAGCGTTTGAGCGCAATGGAAATACAAAAGGTGCCAGGCTTAGACTTTGAGGAATTGGGACTAGTGTCGGGGATTGTGATTCCTCCGAAATTCAAAGTGCCTATATTCGCCAAATATGATGGAGTGTCATGCCCTAAGATGCATCTCCGATCATATGTGAGAAAGATACAACCATACTCCGCTGATAAAGACTTGTGGGTGCATTTTTTCCAAGATAGTCTATCTGGAACACAACTCGACTGGTTTTACCAACTAGAAAGAGCCAACGTCCATAATTGGGAAGATCTTGCCGCAACTTTCTACAAGCAATATTAATATAATGCTGATTTAGCGCCTACCCGTACTCAAATTTAGAGTATGGCTATAGCTTCCAATGAGGGTTTCAAGGATTACACACAGAAATGGAGAGATCTGGCTGGAAGAGTTCAACCCCCTCTGTCTGAAAGGGAATTGGTGGACATGTTCTTAGGCACCTTATCTGGCCCTTTCTTCAACCATTTAATCAGAAGTTCTTCTACAGGCTTTACTGAATTAATACTAACCAGAGAGAGGGTGGAAGCTGGCATAAAAAGTGGAAAGATTCAGAAGGATTCATCTTCTTCTACAGCTGTGAGGAAGCCTTTTATTGGGAAGAAAGAGGTAGATGCTAAATATCCGCAAAGAAACCAAGAGAGAGCCGAACGCCGACCAATGGTGGGGGATGTTATGATTCCAAAGCCTACGTCTGATCAACAAAGAAGTAATCAACCAAGGGTGGAAAGGCCAGTCAGGCAATTCACCAAAATCAACATGACTCTGTCCCAAGTATTACCGCATCTTCTGAGATCCAATTTGGCAACCTTGAAAGAAGCTCCAAAAAACCCCAACACAACATCCCCTCATTATCACCCCAATGCCCGTTGCGCATATCACTCTGAAAGTCCTGGTCACGATACTAATAACTGTTGGGCCTTGAAGAACAAAATACAAGACCTCATTGAAGCAAAAGAAATTGAGTTTGATGCGCCCGAGAAACCAAATGTCATTTCTGCTCCTATGCCCAGACATGGTCACAATACCAATGCTATTGAAGAAGATTTGTTTGTTACCATAATTGATGAAATCGTGACTCCACTTCCAACGATTAAGATAAACTTGTTGAAAGCCGATGTGTTCCCGAGCTGTAATAAGGAATGCCATCTCTGCTTATCCTCACCAACTGATTGCCCTTTGTTAAAAATAGGCATTCAACGCTTGATAGATAACAAAGAGATTCTATTTGAAAGTACTCCTGTTTCACCTATTCCTGTTGAAGATGTTTCAATCATTACCATCTCCGCCAATTCTTCCAGGGTCTCCACCAAAAGACCCGTTAGAATTACATTGGTTCCAAAAGCAACTCCTCTAATAATCACAATTCCTGGGCCAGTCCCATATGAATCAGACAAAACTGTGTCGTGGAATTATGGAGGGGACATTTACTACCATGGCATCAAACAAGATTGGCCGGCCGCCGAAGAGATAAACTCTGAAGAAGAAGATTCTGACATCAGCAATATTGCCGGAACTAGTAAAATTACCCGAAGCGGTAGGATCTTTTCTCCAGAAATTGCCCCTCCAAAGGCAGTTTCTGGACCCGTGGCTGTTCCAAAGGTTACTTCCGTACCCATAATCATCTCTGCAAGTGCTCCTATTGATGAAGCCATTACAACCCCTGTTGTCATTCCTACCAACACTCCTATTGCTGAAACTCGAGGAAAGAATATTCAAGTGGAGCCTGTCTGGACGAAGGCTCAATCACTGACTATCCCCGATACATCCAAGAAAGAAATGGAGGAGATCCTAAAAATTATAAAGAGGAGCGACTACGATGTAGTTGAACAGTTGGGGCAAACTCCCTCCAAAATCTCCATGCTGGAATTACTACTGTGTTCCGAGGCACATGCAAAATCCTTGGCGAAGTTCCTAAAAACAACCCATGTGCCTCAAGAGACGTCTGCTGATCAATTTCAAGACTGTGTGGCCAGCTTGACAGCGGATAACGGCCTAGGCTTCTCAGATGCTGATCTGACACCAAGGGGAAGAAAGAACAATGAGGCATTGCATGTCTCTATGGAATGTAGGGGCACAACTCTGGCCTATGTTTTGGTGGACACTGGCTCATCTTTGAATGTTTTATCGAAAAAAGCTCTTGACAGACTTGACTGCGAAGGACTGACGTTAAAGCCAAGAAACATAGTAGTAAGGGAATTTGATGGCTTGAAGAGAATGGTGCACAGGGAAGTGGATATCCCCATAAAGGTTGGGACTCAAACTTTCAATTCAACCTTTTATGTAATGGATATCCGCCCTTCTTACTCCTGTCTGCTAGGACGGCCATGGATCCATAATGCTGGCGCTGTTACCTCTACATTGCACCAGATGCTGAAGTATCCGGTTCAAGGAAAGATTATCACTGTCCACGGAGAGGAAGAATACATGATCAACCATCTCAATTCCTTCAGGTATGTGGAATTGGACGGCGAGTTCATTGAAACTCCTTTTCAACACTTCGAAGAGGTCCCCCAAGAGGTAGCAGTGACCAAGACTGTGTCCCAGATTCCCAAGATTACAAGACCTCCACTCCGGATGTCATCTCTGAAGGACGCCAAAGAAGTAGTAGAGGAAGGTGGATGCACCATCTGGGGGCAACATCCGGATATCTCGTATAAGTATGACAAGTTTGGCCTAGATTTCACTTCAAGTGATCAAAAGGTTGTACGCCGTTCCCGTGTTGGAGGGCCACCCTTGAATATTAGCAACAGTGAGGTCAACGCGGTAGAAGATGGTGAATATGATTGCAACTTGGAGGATTGGATCTTTCCGACAGTCAATGGAGGACTCTGCAATTGGGAGGCTAGGGACTTCGTCCCAATAACTTTCATCCCTTAGTAATTTATCTTTACATTTTGTTGGATCTGTAATATTCAAAAATAATACGCACTCTTAAAACCTTGTGTCTTGCCCGAGGCACGATGGTCCATTTGTAAGGGTTATTATTTCATCTTCATATGAAATCAATGGATCATGGACGTTTTTCGCATACAAACTTTTTTGCTCATTGTTTTTCTTTTACATTTTCTTTTCTTTTAAAGATAGCTATACCCTTACACACACCCACACTCACAAATGCAGGTATCCATCCATTCTGGATCCCATGGGTAATGATAATGCTATGGCTTTTTGTGACTTTGAGGATCTAATCTACCAAGCTGAAGGAGAAGGTGAGGAAGATTGTGAAGTACCAGGGGAACATGCCAGACTGCTACAACAAGAGGAAAGAACCATTCAGCCTCACGAGGAACCTGTGGATACAATCAACCTGGGTACTGAGGAAGATAAAAAAGAGGTCAAGGTGGGTGCCAATCTGGAACCCAGTGTCAAGGAACGTCTGATTCAGTTGCTACACGACTATGTTGAAGTCTTCGCTTGGTCATATGAAGACATGCCAGGACTTGATACAGACATTGTGGTACATCGTCTGCCTACAAGGGAAGATTGTCCGCCAGTAAAACAAAAGGTTCGCTGTATGAGACCTGATATGTCAGAAAAGATTAAAGCGGAGGTCATGAAGCAATTCAATGCTGGATTCTTGGCTGTCACCTCCTACCCTTAATGGGTTGCCAACATTGTTCCCGTACCTAAAAAAGACGGAAAAGTACAAATGTGTGTGGACTACAGAGATTTGAATAGGGCGAGCCCTAAAGATGATTTTCCACTCCCCCACATTGATATCCTAGTTGACAATACGGCACAACACAAAGTTTTTTCCTTCATGGACGGATTCTCAGGTTATAACCAAATCAAAATGGAACCTAAGGACATGGAGAAAACAACATTTGTCACACAGTGGGGCACATTCTGCTACAAGGTAATGCCATTCGGATTGAAGAATGCTGGGGAAACCTATCAGCGCGCCATGGTAACTTTATTTCACGACATGATACATCATGAAATAGAGGTCTACATAGACGATATGATAGCCAGATCTCAAACAGAAGAAGAGCATCTTGATCACTTACAAAAACTGTTTGAGAGACTGAAGAAGTACAAGCTGAGGTTGAATCCAAACAAGTGCACATTTGGAGTACGGTACGGTAAACTCCTAGGATTTGTCATCAGTAACAAAGGTATTGAGGTCGATCCTTCCAAAGTTAAAGCAATACAAGAGATGCCTGCTCCTCGTACTGAGAAGGAAGTCAGATGATTCTTGGGACGTTTGAACTATATTTCCAAATTCATTTCTCACCTAACAGCTACTTGTGAGCCAATCTTCAAACTATTGAAGAAAGATCAAGTAGTCAAATGGAATGATGAATTCCAAGTTGCTTTTTACAAAATCAAAGAATACTTACAAGAACCTCCTGTATTGATGCCACCAATCGAGGGAAGACCATTGATCATGTATCTGACTATTTTAGAAAACTTGATGGGGTGTGTATTGGGGCAGCATGACGAGTCTGGCCGAAAAGAGCATGCTATTTATTACCTGAGCAAAAATTTTATCGACTGTGAAACCAGATATTCATTGCTTGAGAAAACTTGCTGCACTCTGGCATGGGCTCCTCGTCGGCTAAGACAATATATGCTGACTCATACTACCTTATTGATATCTAAGATGGATCCGATAAAATATATCTTCGAAAAGCCTGCTCTTTCTGGGAGAATAGAGAGATGGAAGATGATCCTAACAGAGTACGACATACAATACACTACCCAGAAAGCCATAAAGGGTAGTGTGTTAGCTGATCACCTTGCTCACCAAGCTGTAGACGACTATCAGTCCATGAAGTTTGAATTCCCGGATGAAGACATCATGACATTAGACAACTGTGAAGAATTCAGGCCGTATGACGGACCTGAACAAGGATCCCGATGGACCATGTTCTTTGATGGAGCCTCCAATACACTCGGCAATGGTATCAGTGCTGTACTCATATCTCCAGAAGGGTGTTACACTCCCTTTACCGCCAGACTTTGCTTCAATTGTACAAACAACATGGCAGAATACGAAGCATGCATCTTCGGTCTCAGAGCTGCCATAGACTTGGGAATAAAATCATTGGATGTATTCGGAGACTCAGCCTTGGTCATCAGTCAGATCAAAGGGGAATGGGACACCAAACACCCTAAACCTATCCCTTACAAAGAACATGTTTTTACATTGCTACCACATTTTGAGAGGATTACCTTCGAGCATTTCCCGCGAGAAGAAAATCAGCTAGCAGATGCTCTAGCCACAATGTCATCTATGTTTAAACTTAATTAGGAAAACGAGGCTCCCCAGATCATCATCGAACGAATGGATGAACCAGCACACTATCACGAGATTAGTACTGAAGAAGTAGTGGACTAGCCTTGGTTTCACGAAGTCAAGAGGTATCTCGAGGCTCAAGAAAATCCAGAAGGAGCTTCAATCAATGATAAGAAGTTCTTAAGGAGATTCTCTGCTAAATTCTTCCTTAGTAATGACATTCTGTACAAACAGAGTCATGACTCCATTTTGTTTCGATGTGTGGGTAAGGTTGAAGCTGAAAGGATCATGGCTGAATTACATGAAGGTACTTTTGGCACCCACTCTAGTGGGCATACGATGGCGAAGAAAATCCTACGGGCATGCTATTATTGGTCTACCATGGAAGCAGATTGCTATCAACACTCTCGAACCTGTCATAAGTGTCAAATTTATGCTGACAAGGTGCATGTACCTCCGGTTCCTCTGAATGTCTTAACGGCTCCTTGACCCTTTGCTATGTGGGGAATTGATATGATTGGAGAAATCAAGCCAACAACCTCCAATGGACATCGCTTCATCCTAGTGGCCATTGACTATTTTACAAAATGGGTGGAGGCAGCTTCCTTCGCTTCCGTTACCAAAAATGTTATTGCCCGCTTCATCAAGCAAAACCTTATTTGCCGGTATGGTATCCTGGAAAGGATCATCACTGACAATGGTACAAATCTCAATAACACATTATGATCACCGCATTATGTGAGCAATTCAAGATCCAGCATCACAATTCTTCTCCCTATAGGCCAAAGATGAATGGTGTTGTCGAAGCTGCAAATAAAAACATTAAGAAGATCATACAGAAAATGACAGTCACATGCAAAGACTTGCATGAGATGTTACCGTTCACTGTCCACGATTATCGTACCACGACTCGCACATAAACCGGGGCAACACCCTATTCTTTGGTTTACGGCATGGAGGTTGTCTTGCCTATTGAGGTCCAGATTCCCTCCCTGAGGATTATGAAGGATGCAGGGTTGAACGAAGACGATTGGATCCAGACTCAACTTGATCAACTGAATTTGATTGATGAAAAGAGACTTACTGCTGTTTTCCATGGTCAAATGTATCAAAAGTGGATGATCAAGGCTTTCAACAAGAAAGTCAGACGCTAGGTATATCAAGTTGGGTATCTAGTGATCAAACGTATCATCTTGCCACAAAGTGATCCCAGGGGAAAATGGACTCCTACCTATGAAGGACCATTTGTAATCAAAAGCATGTTCTCCGGCGGGGCAATGATCTTGACCACCATGGATGGTGACGACCTGCCACACCCTGCGAATGCAGACATAGTCAAAAGATACTATGCATAAGGGACCCGCTAGGTTGACATACCTAGGCAAAACAAGGGCATCCCGGCGAACCAAAAAAAAGGGGTTTGGGCCAAAGTTAGGGATAAAATAATTTTTTTTTTACACTCGACAAGTTGAAAACCCGAAAGGGTGACTTGGGAAAAAAAGGGTTTCCCGGTGGATTGAAAACCCGAAAGGGCGGTCCAGGAAAAAGTTAGGGAATTAAAGCGTATGACTATGTCCCATCGGATCACTTTACGGACAACCTTTGGCCTCCACTGATAAACTCAGAGTTTCTGATAAATTCAATCATCTTCGGATAAGGCACAAATAAACAAGATACTCGGAGATACGAGGGCTATAGCAAAATGGAAACCCCATGGGATTTTTATACACATAGCTATCTTTTCTTTGTATCAAAATTTTCTTGTTTTACGATAGCATTCCCTTACTAGAATGTCTGTCCCCTTTGTACAAAATATTTATTCAAAGTCAATACAAAGATATCCCTTTGAAAGTACAAAAACTATTTGTCTTTTTCTTTACGCTTGTGTTTTGTTTACAAAAAATGTCCAATGATTCATTGTTGAACATATGCATTTGAACATGATTACTGTTTACAAATAAACAAAATGAGAAAGACCATTAATGATAGGTTGAAAGAATAGGAAAATATCTCTAGGCTATTCCATAAGTAATCCCTTACAATACGTCATTTAAATCCCCAGCGGAACAAAGTTCCCAGTTATCAATCCTCAGCAAAAGTCATCACATTTCTCAGGACTCCCCAACAAATCTTACAAGCAGTACATGGCGTTGCCCTCACAACAGAATTTACTTCTCTTAACAAAAGTTCATCATTACTTCAACTTCAAGACATGAAAATTCACATATCCTCAACGACATTCAGGGATTTATTTTCCTCAATCAAACAGTAATGCAACAAATTAGTTCACATACACACATTGCATCCATATATCATAAACATTGATAAAACACATGCATTGCATCATACATTTCATGCAAACATAAATTTGTATTTTTAGCTAACATCTTACCCTTTTCAAGATAAGATTAACAACTACCATTAACAATATGCAATCCAGATACAGTTCAGATATGCTCCAGACACGGATGCCATTCTGATACTTATTCAGATACAACTTTCAGATACAATTCAGATACGCTCCAGACACGGACGCCATTCTGATACTTATTCAGATTCAACTATCAGATACAGTTCGGATACGCTCCGGACACGAATGCCATTCTGATAGTCATTCAAATACAGTTCAGATTCTCTCCAGACACGAATGCCATTCTGACACTTAGTCAAAATCAGCTTCCAGATACAGTTCAGATACGCTCCAAACACGGACGCCATTCTGATACTCATTCTTTCAGCTTACAAATTACAATTCAACAAGCATTCTTGGATGGCATCTACAAGCCCATCTCCAACAAGATTATATCACCTCTCCAAATGGTATCTTTAAGCCCATTCCCTCAATCACACATCGTCGAGTGCAAATTTCTGGGCACTCTAGTGTCCAATCATTCTTTCACCTTCGGGTCACGAATGGCAAAACTCGCCAATCTAACTCTTCAGGTATAAGAAGATTGAATAGGGATAGCTGTTGTACCCCAAAATTTTCCCTCTCATTTATCAAGATTTTTCTCACAAGATCTTTTGGACTCAAGACTGGATTAGGGCTTGACCAACTCAAGACATCTCATCATGCATTGATAACCCAAAATTAGGGTTTGGAATTGCACAAATATTTTTGGACTATCAATGCTTCATATGACTTTCAAGTATCATTATGGACCCCTAAGATTACTCATGTCAAGTTTCAAGCCTTGAATCACATTTTTGATCAATCAATTGGACAGTTGACCTAAAAATCAGCTATATTAGGGAAAAAGTCAACCATGGCCAATTTACAGTCAAACTTCACAATTTTTGATCCACACCAACATTTTAGGCTCATATGTATCATTTGATCAAGTTTGGACCATAATTCCTCAAGAAATTTGATCAAATCATCAAAAGGGCAAGATGGTCAAAATTAGGGTTTTGACTGAGAGAGGGAAATTTATGATTTTTGACCTAGCAAATGACCAATTGGTTTGAAGAATTATTTCAAGAGTTCAATTGCATCATCTTGACCTAAATACATGGTTCAAAACATTGCAAATACATTGGATTGACAGATGATTTTTTTAGTCAATTGATCAAAAGTCAACTGTATACTGAAAAGTCAAACTTTGACTTTTTGGTCAAAATCAAATGCCAAGGATCACAATTCATCAAAAAATGTCAAAATGTGAAACTTGTTCATCAATAAATCAAAGATTGAAGATTTTGTTTTGAAATTTGAAATTTTCTTAACTTAGAAATTTTTCTAAGTAGAAAATTTCTTATTTTTTCTCAACTTTAAGCCAAATTCTCACCATGATACAAGATGATTCAAAGAAAGTTCCCAACATGAAAGTTGTAGATCTCCATGAAATCTACAACTTTACTTCACACAATTTCTCCTAAAGATTCTTGGATCTCAAGATATAATTTTGTGAATACATGCTCATGAACTAAAATAACTTAGTGAAATTTTGCCCTAATTTAGGCCGGGTTTTGACCTAACTTCATGGCAACTTTTCACCTAGTTCCAAGTGGAATCTTGGAAAGTAATTCAAATATGAGTTATAGAGCACATTGAAAGCTTTCCAAAATGTCAAAGAAATCCTTGAGATCAATATTGAGTAGGGAGAATCGAAGAGATGAAGTTGGTAATTTCTCACTTTGATTTCAAGCCATTTCATGATGAACCAAAATTCAAATCCAAACCTAGGTTGCATAATCCTTGCTTTACAGGTCTCAAACTTATTTCTCACTCCATAATTAAATGCTTACACATTTGATAAATCTTTAATCCAAGCATGAGAGCTTTTGTCCAAGCTATAATTCCATAAATGGCATAAATTTGCCATTTCCATTTTGGTAAAGCACAACTTTTGCAATTGTCAACTCCTTGAGCTTTGCACTTGTTCTTTCTGCACACACAAACCATATAAACCAAAAGTAATGTATCTAAGACCTGTACCAACTCAGCTCAGGCTTGTACAAGCACATAGAGAGTTGCCTCTTCACTTTTCTTCAAAAGCAAGCAATAGAGCAAAAAGTCTATAACTCAGAAATCTTGAGGAACCTTGAGGTCTAATCTTTTCTATACTTATACAAAAATGTACTGTGACTTAGGGGACGATGGCTAAAGCTCAGAAACTCTCCCAAACTCTCTATCACTAAAAACCTGTCATAACTTGTAGTTTTGCATCTTGCATAGCAATCTTAAAAACCACTCGTGCGTTTCAAGTTCTAATCACCCAAACACTTAACCTACATCATATCTAAGTGTTCCAGATCATCATTCCTTCACTGTAACTCCTCCTTCTCCATCTTCCATTTTTGCATTTCAAGCTTGCAGGTTGACTTGAGTAGGGAGATTCAGGAACTCTCAAGGAAAAGTAAGGATTGGAACACACTCAGGGAGGTCCAGGTAAGCTAAACAGATTCTCAGGCCTTCTCAAAACTCACTCAAACTCCATTCACGATCTCAACTGAAAGAAGTAAAAACTCTAACTTCTATCTCTTCATACAAGCATTCTTTAGTCTCGATTTATGAAAATAAAATGTAGGTATCCTTGTACTAAAGGCAACCATGTTCATAGATTTCATTTATATTCATTGTGTATAGAGAATTTTAGATTTGAAATTTCTATAAAAATTAGGTTTGAAATTAGGGCCAGTAAAATTAGCTTTGATCTTTAACTTTATTTTACATGAGTTACATGGTTGAAATCGTGGGAAGGAGTACTATCATTTTCATGTTTGGAGTTTCCATTTTCATGGAGAAATGAGAGAGATACAGGTGGTCCGGCTAGCTAGAGGAAGAAAATGAAGTACAGGGCAAGGAAGTGATTCATGTTATATATTTTTGTTTTCATTTGAACTAACGGATGTACAGCCACCCCAGTGGTAAAGCAGCGCGCAAAAATGCTTAAGGTCACAGGTTCGAGCCTTGGCGCTAGCTTTTTGCATTTTTCACATTTTTCATCCATTTTTTAGTTTGTTTGCAGCGTGGGCTTCAACATTTGGGCCCTATGTTTTTTTTAACACCCACCTCCTGATTACTCAGGACACCCCTTGCCCAATCATTTTCATTTATTTATTTTATTTTGTTTTACTTCATTAAATATATTTGTTTAAATATTATAAAATCATAAAAAATATAAAAATGATAAATGTTATATGTTGTTTATTTTACTTTATTTTCTCATAAAAAAATATTTTTATTTAGTTATATATTAACTGTTTTTCTTAATAAATTTGTAAATAAAAATAGAATTAGGTTAATTATTTATTCTTTTTTCTCACACTTATAAATATTTATTTTAACATGTAAAAGGACTAAAATATTTCATAAATACTATTTATTATCTTCAAGACAAAAAATAAAATAAAAATACTTAAAGAACTTTATTTTCTTTTAACAAATTAGAATTAGGTTTAATCAATTTCTAAGAAATAATTCCCTTTTCTTAAATTATAAGGTTTAGTTCAAAACTCTTTTTTTTTCACATAAAAAAAATAAACAAAATATTTTTTCGCATATACATATCTTTGCATATTTAATTTATATTATATATTATTTATTCAAATATTTGTACAAATTCGATTTGGTTGTAATAGTTTAATTAGATTTACATTATTGCAAATCCCCATTCATAATTTGTATACCCCCTCCCATAAAATGTTGTAATAGCGTAGTAATCTTTAAATTACACAATTTTTCGCTTTTACATAACATGCTAGTAATTAGGGTTTGTATGGCAAGATAAAAACAATCAAATAGAAAATCCTAATCCAAGACAAAATCAAGCATGAAAATAACACACTTGCACACAAGCACCCTTAGGGTTACTCCACTTGGTTTCCTTATACAAAAATGGCCATATTACGCATGTGAAGTATCTTAGCAAAACAAACAAATATAATATCATAGTCCCTCGATGACGCTATTCAAAGTTGCCTTACAAAAATGATCTTAGTCCCTCAAAAATGCGAAGATACTTTGCAACATTACTAATCATGGTTATACGATGACCCACACCCGTCCCGTTTACATCCAAAGATAGGATTTCTTACCAAATCAATGGTAAGACAACAATGTCAAAGAAAAAGAAAATGAACAAGAAATACATTTGAGTAGGTAAATTACTTCTAGTTACTTGCTCCATTCCAAAACAACTATCCTTGCTATTTTAAAAAACAAACACACATACTTTGAAGCATCTTACAAACATCAAAAACATTTTCAAAAAGACAAACATCTTTGTATAAATTCTTACGAACGAGAATCATTACAAAGATTGCCTAAACAATGACCTCTTTTAAAAAATACTTTCAAAACCACACAAAGCACAATTTCAAACAAAAGCAAGTGATCTAGCAAGTAACTAAGAGCCCATGGAAAACCATGGATGAAAAGGGTGCTAATACCTTCCCTTTTCATAATCTACCCCCCGAACTCAAGAAACAATCTCAAAGGTCTTTCCTGTGCTTTTTCACCTTTCTTCTTGGATAAAAGAAAAGTCAGTGGCGACTCTTGCTAACTGCAACATTTGCGATAAAACGCAAAACCCTTAAGTCAGTTCTCTCACCGTATTACAGCGGCCAACTCGCCCCATATAATCTTCCGCAAAGGCGGCCACATTAACCTGTCTCAGCTAGGCCATACAATATAAGAAGAACAACTACCTCTGAGTTGCTACTCCAGTACTGTCACCTCGACCAAACAAGGTATAAGCTAGGCCCTTTTGGGCGTATCTGAAACCGGGGTTTTGAATACTGAAGCCTTGGCCCCTTTTGCGACATAATTAGTTTTACCTGTAATTATCGTCCAAAAGTCTTTCGGGACAAAAGTATTTGGAACAACGTCGGGGCCAACAAGCGGGAGTTTTAGGAAGCCCCCAACTCCGTAACAGATGATCATGATCAATATTAAATAGGCAGGAAGTAATACTACCGTATTATTCTCGTGTAGAACCAGTCCACCTGTTTCTGAGCTTAAACTCAATTGTGCTCAGAAATTTAAGAGTTATTCGCTCATATATTGGCTCCTCAAATTGCATAAATTCTAAGATACCCAAAGTGTGAAACATCCTATGAATTTTGATTTTAAACCTAGATCATTCAAGGTGTTGTCACAGATATACCTTGTTGGCGTAAGTTTACGCTTCACAAGAACCGCATACCTCCGTTTGTGCTAAGGGGGGTGTCCAACATTATGTCATGCGCATTAGGAGCACGACTGACCCTCCTCGGTGAGCGTTACAGTTTACCCACTAACTGTTTCCCTGTAGTAACCCTCTTTGCGGACATTTTCGTACCTTCTCAAAAGAGAGAAAAACCACAAAAAATTGAAATGTGAAATTAGTGAAAATAACCCCTGGAACCTTGTAGAGGATGCAAAATAGAGAAGGTTTTATGAAGGAAGTTTATGAATATGAGTGTGGATGAGGGGAAAGGTGGGAGCTTTATGTGGCAGTTTCAATGGAAGATAAGGGTTTTGTTGGGAGAGAGAAAGGTAAGAGATGACAAATGAGCAACAAAATCATAAATACGAGTGGGTAAGATGGAAAAATTGTTTTAATGAGAAGATGGGACCATGAAACACAAAAAACACAAGTTATAAAATTTCACTCGCTACCCTGACACGGGGCATGTCGGCCCACACGGTCGGCCGTGTCAGGGATCATTAATTCACTTTTTATTTGATTTTTTGCGCAAGCTTTAGGGGCCCGGACACAGGCTGTGTCACCTGACACAGACGACCTCGTCAGGGGCCTGTTTCTCTTAAAAATATTTCCTCTTTTTTCATATTTTTTTGCTTCTCTTGGCACAACTTCCTTCACCGATGCTTGCCCGGGGAACTTCATAAATCTAAACACAACCTACAAAATAAACTTAACAACAACAAAGAAACTAATTAACAACAAAATAAGTGGGTTGCCTCCCATGAAGCACTTCGTTTAACATCACATGGCTTGACGGTTCATCCCCTTTATCATGGGGGGTACTTCCTCTTCCACACCTTGTTGCCTGTCCTTTCCGCAACCCAAAACCCATCTAGATCAAAATTCTGAACAACTTTGTGCCTCAAGTTACTTCCACCCTCCATCTCCTTACCTTGTTGTTCCTTCTTCTTTATCTTCTTGATTTCGTGATTGAACTTAGGAATTTTTATGGATGCCATCTGGGAGATTATGCATGAGACTTCTTCTGGGAGTGGTTTTGAAATCTTTCTTTCTCCTTCTAGTTTGATCATACCGACTGAAGATTCATTATTTCCACCAACACCTTACTTCTTAATTCCAACACCTTCAAACTTATCTCCTCATGAAATGATTTTAATGTTAGATTATCTGTCTCGATATCAAAATTGCACCGACTAGTCAACAGAAACAGTCGACCAAGAATGATAAGAGTCTCTTCATATTTAGGTATGTCCATGATCTAGAAATCAACTAGAAATACAAAATTGTCAATTTCTACCAATACATCTTCAGCTAATCCATATGACTGTTTGATGGTGTGACACCAAATTTTAATTTTGTCCCACTCTCGCTTATCTTTTAAATACCAAGCTTCTTGAAGATAGATAATAACATTAAACTCACACTAGATCCAGAATCAATTAGAACCCTCTTGAAAGTTCAGTCTTTTATTGTGCGCGATATTGCAACTGACCTAGAATCCTTTTGCTTGATGGGTATTCTCCTCTCGGACACAATTTCACACAATTTCTCATCACCGGTTACTGATCCATCTCAGTTGGTCTCTTTTTTTATAGTATCTCCTTCATGAATTTCTGGTGCAATGGCATTTTCTCGAGTGCTTCAGAGAATGGTATGTTGATCTCGAGCTTTTTGAACACTTTGACAAATTTGTCAAAGTCTTTCTCTTTTGTGTCCTTCTTTGCTACTCGAGAGGGATACATCAACTTAATCACCGTTTTAGTCTCCTTTGCACTCTTCATTTCAGTTGGCTTCACAAGTGATACCATTTCTTCCTGCTTTTTCTTGTTCTCTCTCACTTCTAGGATATTATCTTCAAATTTTACCTCATCTTCTTTTTCTTCAGCAACTTTCTAACTCCTTGTTGCAACATCATTAACATTCTCATGATTTTTCTGATTTCCTTGTGCTTGCAGAGCTACTTGTTGTGAAATATGTCCCATTTGAACTTCCAAATTTTTTATTGGAGTTGTGGTATTCCTGTGATTTCTCATTGTATCCTCTTGGAATTGAGAGGTGTGGGTAGCCATCTTTTCAGTAGCTATCTCCCATTCAACCTTTTGTGGAGCTTATTGCTGATTCTCTTTCTAGGAGAAGTTGAGATGATTCTTCCACCCCGAATTTTAGGTGTTATGAGGCCCACTACAAATCTCACAACTGACAGTCTGAGCAGATTGAACTTAGGCAACAGTTTGAGTACACAAATTCGTAGTCTTAAGTTTTTTTTCCTCAACTTCAAAAGCAATTTGATCTTCTATCTTGACCCCTTAATTTGCAAGTTTCAAGTCAATCACTCCCTCTGATTTACTCCCACTTTGGTCATATAATTCCATGTGTTCATTTGCAGCAATGACTTCAATGACCTTCTTAATACCAGTGGCTATTGTAAAGTTAGATGAGCCACCGACAAGTGTATTAATAAGTTGCTTTATCTTTATTCAGAGGCCATTCACAAACATCTGTATTTGTTCAGTTTGATCCATATTGTGAGTGGGGCAAGCTACCAGTACCCTATTGAACCTCTTATAAGAATCACCTAGAGACTCTCCTTCTTTATTCTTAAAATTCACAATATCACATCTTTTGCGAATGTAAACAGAAGCAGAAAAGTATTCATCAAGAAAAGTCTTCTCCATCTTTTCCTAAGTAGTATACTCCCAGCAGGTAATGAGTAAAACCACTCATCAGCATCTTCAGAAAGCATGAATGGAAAAATTCTTAATTTCTTAGCTTTTTTCAGAGTGCCCTTGAATCTTCAAAGTAGTACTCATGGTGAGGAGTGGTGCTGAAAGATCTTTCCAGTGAAATATCTGTTCTCAAGCTGTTAGATTATTAAGGAGTGGTGCTGAAAATTTGCAACAGTTACCGATTGATTCACAATAGTCAACCGACCTGCTAGAGCATTTGCTCCTTCATAGTCCCCAAGAAGTCTCTCAGGTAGTGGAACTTCACCCATTGGTCTTTCCTCTCCAGATTCATACTTTGTATGCTCTGAAAGGTGTTATGACTCTGACTCTGTATGAACTTAATGTTCTTTGTCGGAGGCCAGTCATGCTAATCGAGCTTGTCTACGCCTTGTGTGAAAAGTTATTTCTATCTATGCATCAAAAGGAAATTCATCCGAGAACTTTTCTTGCATACAAAGGTTAGACATAAATCAATAATGACAAAAATATATAAAAATAGAAAAAAATAAAATTTTAGTCGCAAAGCAACAAAATTTTAATTGAACTCAAATTAAACTCTATAATTTGGCAGTCCCCGACAACAACGCCAAAAACTTGATAGGAAAAATAGCAAGTGTACTATTTTTCCTATGGAATAATAATGGAGATATTCTCCAAATGTCAAACTCGAGGACTGCGTAGAAATATCGAGTTAAATTGTTATTCAATTAAACAAAAACTAAAAGTATGGTTTGGTTTGGAATTTTATCCTTAACAATAATAAAAATAAGTATAATGTAAAATAAGGTTTTTTCACAAGTATGAGCAACATGCTAGGGTAAAGTGTGTGATTGCCCTATAATAACCTTGGCACTTGATTTCTTCAACAAGTTCATAACCTTCAATTACCAGATCTTAAGTATGTTTCCCCTAAGTCCTTAGTGGGAAAATATTTGGTCATTCATCCTAATACCTAGGTCCTTAGAGAATTATGATGAAACCAAGCATTTATTTATCAAGATTTTACCGGTAACTGTAGGGTACCCCTAGTCCTAGGTGATATCTACTATAGTTTAATCATACAAAAACCTTAATAATGGCGGTCCAGCCCTAATTGTTAACCGTGAATCAGTCCTTATTTGTCTGATAGAAAAAGTATTATAACATTGAACGATTAAATTGAAAAGAAACTATTGTATTAAAATCATAAATTCATAATCATTACAATTGCAAAATAAGGACACCCCCTAGCATTTGGGGGTTTAGCTACTCATAATATTGTTCAAAAGAATTACAAATACAATAAAGATAAACATTACAAATTATGGTGAACGTAGTTCTTCAATTGCTCCTGCTCATGAAAAGTCTTTGTTCCCTAACTCTTGCATAAAACTTCAATCTCAATCATCTGAATTATCTTGTATGCAAAAAAATTCCCTAGGTTTTTCATGGAAACTCTCTCAAATAGTGAAAATTCATTTTCCTTGGTCTGAAATGTCAAAAACACCCTTCCGAGTCAGACTTGGTGCATGAGAAGTTATTCTTTTAAATTGGCTGACACGCCCCGTATCAAGTGACACCGATGGCTGTGTCAGCCCCCTGGACTTCTTCTTCTTCCAATGTTTCCCACCTGACACAGCCCGTGTCTGGTGACATGGGTGGCCGTGTCAGGCCTTCTGATACTTCAATTTTTCTTTTTCGAAACTTCCAATTTCTTGACTCTATTGCACTGAGTACCTTGGGTCTTTCATTTGAACCTGAAACAGTCACAACAACCAACCAAAGCATAATATGCACAAATACTCAAAATAAACTAGAAGTCCTAAAATACTGAAGAAACTAAATAAACATCAAAACGACTCAAACAATAACAAAATAAGACACAAACCGATGCAGAATACCTGGATTATTGTCGGACACGTGACCAAAACCTAGTGAAAATGGTAGCCGATCAGGAAGCCTTTGCAAAACCATACCCAAGCACAACTCACCCATACCCTGACAAAAGCCATAAGAAATATGGAAACACCAAACACTCACATAATGAAAGAGGAAAGAGAAACCTCTATAACTAGATGAGCAGTTACTTCGAAATTAACGATCTTTGAATGTGACAAAGTTCTTGGTCAAAGAAAACGTTATTTGAGGAGAAAAACTACCACCAAAATCAATGTGCACCGTCCAAAACAGCTATGAATTCCTTTATTATCTCTGGAATATTTCTTCTGAACATAACATGTCCCAATACATGCACATGCATAGTCAAACGCACCTTCTACACTCCCTTATGACACGTGTTTGATCAAACTGTCTATAACATTCCTCTATTTGTCTCCAAGTAAAAATGTCCTGAAAAATGTCTGAACAACCTGTCAGACATTCTCTTCTTTATCTTACATGCATAAAGGCTTGACCAACAAATAACTGTGATACATAATTATCTCCTTATTCTGAATCACAAACATAATTCCTTCCACTGATCTCTACATATATTCCTTTTGACCAACATAAACCACAATATCAAGACCATCACATGTGACAACTCCCATTCAACCAAAACCTCTGATAGAGTCCTTCCAAAATACTACAGAGAAAAATAAATTCTCCCAGATACAAACGAAACTGCCCTTCAGACTCCTCTTAAGAAACATGTGCGCACATGATTCAAACAACTAGCTTTATGAGTATACCACCGAGCACCCTGAGTTAGTCACACACCAAGGACACAATTAATAATTGTCCTTACAGAACCGTATAAGACACACTTGATTTTGGATTTCTCACATATTCCAGAACAAATGCTCTTAGCTTGCTTGTTACACAAGTTCTAGATTGACACCATCTTCTACTTGTAGTAGAAGAAACCACCACCTCAACAACCATTCTGATCAGATCACCCTATCTGACACTCTTCTTGTGATCTTAGAAATTTCTAGTCCAATTGCTATCTTCAATCATGACATAAGTCATGCATTTTACCACACACCCTAGAGGACAGGGTCAGAAGCTTCATATCTTTCTCCATCATAGTTAGAATTGCCACTTCTAAATATGATGTAGAATAAAAAATTATACATTCATAATCCCGAGCTTCTTCCAATGACATCCACAAGCAAGCATGATGTTATAACATCATTTAGGACATAAATTTTACTTTACAGACTCTGGTTCTTAATACACCATTCAAAAGACTTATTATGCATTGAAGTCCTTCAAGAAGCTCCCAACAAAAAGCATAGCCAGTGAAACTCATTTAGATTATCCCTGACACCTGAATACCATGGAGCGAAATAACCTTTCACACACTTTCTGAACCATAGTTCAGACAACAGACTTGCATATACCCATCATATAAATACCCAGCTCTCGACAAGGTCTTTACCATCAGTCATATGCACATCTTCACCTGATCAGACTAATACCCAGCTCCCGATAAGGTATTTGCTATCAGAGGAAAAATTTCCTCACACACAAACAACAGATGATGCTACCCTTCCACACATGGTAGACCATTTGATTTAACATTCTTCTTCTGCACACATATGGTATTAGCCGATTCTTCTTCATGATAATAGTCATGACACCCATTCATTCCATAAACCATGCCAGATTAGGCCAGTGGCTTGACTATGCACTTCCACCATGGGCTCCAAAAACAATTTCCTTGGTTGAGGAAACAAGGAACTGAAATGATGTTTAAACATCAGTTCAGACATCAACCTAGAACACATGGACTTAACTATTTACCATGGCTTTTAAGACAATACCCATGGAAATCTATATACAAATCTTGCAAGAGGCACAAGAGGATCAACCATTAGTAGTTGATCAACATTCAAGACCAAATAAAAATACATGAAGAGCATGCACACCTCAAGAAGGTTCTTCTTATACGCACAATGTCCAGACCTCCTGTCTGACTTTAAGGTGGTACACACCATCCTTCTTCACCTAAAGAGGAGATTCCATCTAACTGGTATCTGGAGCAGACTTCAATAAATATGGCATTGAATGGTCCTTATAAGCCACAAACAGACTACAAATTAAGGCCGCTTCTTCCAATCCTTCAAAACACAAGGATTCCCTTCAATCCATGCAAAAGTAAGTGTTCTATCATGTGAGGACACCACATAACTGAACCCATGTTTGAGGAGAAACTTCTCATGCAGACAACATGGAACCATAATTCTTTGTTCCCAGACACTACACCTCCTCTTTACTCCAGACACAAATCTGAAATGCTCATCCTAGGTGGTTTGGATGACACTCCATAAGTGAAGACAACACACAACCACTTAACTCAGGTTGATACATCTCCAATGCCCACAACCCTTGAAAGACATTTCACCTCAATAGAACAAGAGTTCCATGCTCTCATAGACTTGAAAATAATATCAAGTTTGAGGAAACAACCTCCATCCTGTTTAAGAGAAACATCACCAGACATATTGAGAAAAATAAATTCTCAATACAAAGATGTCAAGACATTATGTCTGACATTTCTTCAAGTTCTTCCAGCTTCAGATTAAGGACTCCCCCTTATTAACTGCCAAGAACTCCTCATGGAATTATACATTCTCCCCTCCAATAGATGCACATCCCGTGGTTGGTATACACACATTACTCCCCTCAAACAAAACCTGTTCTATGGCCATAAATAAGATTTCATAACTTTGGCTCCTTTGATTAGAAGGATCCTCTAGAAATCAGAGAGAATGTCCTTGCCAATTGAGCTTGATATCCATATATAAAGGATCTGGTTGAGATACATTTAACAAGCCTCCCCAGGAAAAAAAGCACAACCTCCACACTTTGAATCACTTGGATCAGAAGTAAAGTAATCCAATAAGTGACAATATGTTGGTCATCTCTTAACTAACTCAAATAACACCCCAGAGGCCTCCTCTTCTAGACCAAGAGTAGGTTCCAAACATGTGTGATCAATACACAGGAATCTACACACCTGCTGATATGATATTCTAACATCCAGTAGAACATCAGTTCCCTTCTCACGAAACACAAAAACAATCCTTGACTACTCAAACAACCGGCTGAGCATATCATCGAGATGAAATCAATAAAGTCGTTATCTAATGTTTTTTATCCCATATGAAGGGAAAGGTAAATATAGACTAAACCTGAGAAGGGTGAAATCACGATCAAACGACCGAGAGATCGGGTAAGGGAGTCTGTTACACGAGGGGAAGATATTAGCACCCCACATGCCTGTAGTACTCTATGGTATCCACTCTTGTTATTCTAATCAAAGGGTGTGTTCAAATATAAGGCTTATGAGCTAAAAAGAAAATGCAAAGAGGGGATGCATGCAAAAGAAAACACAGGGAAAAGAAGGAAATATTTACAAAGTTTTGCTCGACTGAGTCCCGTGACCAAATGCCTACGTATTCCTTTTTAAGGAATAAGAGCGCCGTAGTTTGGCTCACATGTTTTGGTTTGTTTTGTGTTTTTTAATGAACAATATTAATTTGTCTTTCTGCCGTAGCTCGACCTTTAGAGACTCACGCATCAGTACATAAGTGAATTAACATGTTATTTTTGAAAGTTTGAAAGAAAAGAAAAGGAGCCCGAAGGTGAAAAAGAGTTTGCATCAGTTGATGTTTTTCACCTTGAAAAAGGATTTGAAAGTTGTTAGATGTTTTATGCATTTTCTAAGAAAAGAGAGTTTTAGTTTTAAGGATGCAAAGGAAAAGAAAAACATCAAAGTGATACTATCCTAAATCTAATCCCTAATTTTATCATACAATGATGGTCCTAAGGTCGAGTTTGAAAGGGAAATCTCTACCTATGTTAGCATACCAAAAACCTAAGGGTGAGGATAACTATCCTATAAGGAACATGCAATGATCGAAGTCGTTTTCTCAATTCTAATTGAGTGACATCATCGATCGTAAACAAAGGAAAACGATAAAAAGCTAAGGGGAGCATACAAAGATCGAAGTTGTTATCTCAATTCTAATTGAGTAACATCACCGATCATCAAAAGAAATGAGCCATGAAATACTATGAGGAACATGCAAAGATCGAGTTTGTTTTCTCAATTGAGTGACATCATCGATCATCAACAAAGGAGGCAAACACAAGCACAAACACAAGTAAAAAATAAGTGTGGAATGTCTGCTACAGGTCTTTAAACAGCCACTTCGAGCGCACACTCTTTATTTCCTACTTCTCATGATATCTAGAAAGTAATAAAAAGCGAAAAGATAAAACAAGCTATGAAGTAATACCAAACAGATAAAATGTCTGTTATACAACAAGCAAGCAAAGCGAAAATACTCCAGAAAACTTCGAGCAAGATAACATCAATAAAGCGAAATAGTCAGAAATCATGCGCTTAACATAAACATCAAAGTATCTGTAATGTGAAAATAAATCACATATGACACATGTATCAGACACATAAGTATCACAAACAATACACCTACATAAAAAATCACATCCAGACAAAAACACAAGCAGTGTATATTATCTCATATAATGAGAATCAATAATAAAATGCATCGGATGCAGCCACAAATCAAATGCTTTAAATCAAATAACAACCATTTAGCTACATGATTGAAAGCTTTCACAAAGTACCTTGCACGAGTCAATAAACACGTAAAAAATAACAAGGAAATCAAAACTGGAGTTATACACTTCCATCACAATTGAATTTGCCAATTAAGCATAAAGAAAGTGAAAACTGAAAAGCATAAGAGAATGAAAGGTTATTTGCAATTATCACTAGGATTTGAATTTCAATGTTAGAATAAAATATTCAAATATTAATCATTAAAATCCATCAGGAATTAATGATGCTTTCCAAAAATCACAGAAACTTTGAATTTGATTCTGACATCGAAACGAATCGTAATTAACAATTGCAAAAGCACTTAACAGTTAATCAACCAATTCCAATTTTCATCGTTAACAACAAACTGTATTAAATCAAGATCTCAAGGTTTAATAGTTAAAAAGTATTCCAACGTATCAACATAAATTATATCGTGAACCAGTAAATCTAGAACTCAATTCAAAATTCACTTCGTGAATAATTCACAGTTCAAAAATTAATACGATGCACAAATTCAAACTCACTTTAATTCAAGAATCAACACAATTATTATTTAAATTAAACAGATCGAACCTATTCCACATGCTTCTGTCATTGAAAATAGAAAATAGATCTGCATATTCAATTCACATTAATTCATGTATTCCTCAATTAAGTACTTATTCAAGCAAACTCACTTAACAAAAGCAATTAATCAAGTGAGATTAGAAATTACTGGATCTAAGCTTTAATCGGTGGAGTTGAATCGGAGTGAGAAATGGAAGAATCGGCCAAAAATGTAAGCAAAATAGAGAGAATTGTGAGTTGTGACGGTCTCTTAAAGCTAGGTGGCGGTCGGCAGAGCATGCGTGGCGGTCGCTTGAAAGCAGTGCTGACGGTCACCTTGAAGAGGTGTGGCCGACGACTTAGGAGTGTGTTGTGGCTGTTTCCATAAAGGAACTAGTGGCGGGTGCCACTAAGGAAGGAAAAGAGTGAGTATGGAGGGATCCACTAAATAGTGTGGCCAGTGCCACTAAGAGGTGACCGGTGCCACCAAGTAGAGAATGGAGTGGCGGGAGCCACTAGGTGTGAATGGCAGAGTTTTTTAAGATTCAATTTTCTTTTTCTTCAGAGAGAGAGAGAGAGAGAGAGTAGAGAATATTTTTTGACCTTTTATTGAGCAAATGAATTGAGTCCCCCTAAATTGTGAAGAGAAAATTGATAAATAGTTCCTCCAATTGGGCCTTGGGTTTATATTTGAATTGGGCCTTGTTTTGACAGTGTAAGCAAATTTAATACTCAATGCGAGTACAAAATGCCACATCATCATTGATGTGAAATCTCGACTCGAGCTCAATATCAAAATTGAAGCTTGCAAAATTTGAGACGCGATGCCGAAAGAACGGGATCAATCGGATAAATGACGAGAAAGTTATGAATTTCTGAAGATGCACTGACACTGTCTCAGACAAACTTATTTCATTTTCAACTTTTTTCATTGTTCAGCCTGGAAAGAATGCCACGAACAACAATCCTTTGTTCAAAATCCAAACTCAGGGTCTGAATCAAATTTGAAGCTAAAACAATTTGTGAAATTATGCCGAAATAACTGTCACGATACAATAAAAATCGAAGAAGATACGAATTGTACAACATTGAAGTACGGTGTAAAAGAAATTTTGTTTAGCACAATTATTTCTCTGGTAATCCAAAATTTTGGGGACTTTCCTCAAAGAATTAGCTCTCGGCCCGAACATAGAAATCGAAGATAAAATCAAGATGAACTTTTCATCCGAAGAAAAACTCAAAAACATTGACCCAAGCAAAATTTTATGAATTTTTGAACGTCCACAAAATAACGGTTCATCACAATATTTTCACTATTTTTGCACCGTTTAGCTTCAAAGTACTCGTGCATTCGGAGATCCTCCTCAAAGAATTAGCTTTTGAGCCGAACATGAAAGTTGGAGTAAATAACAAGACAATTAAAACTACTCAAGAGGCACTCAAAGATGATGATCCAATCAGAAGTTATGAATTTTTAAGCGTCTGAAAACTAGGGAAACGGTAAATCCACTATATACCGCAATTCAAGTATTTTGCGCTTTAGAAAATCTTCCTCACAAAATTAGCCTTTGACATGAACAGATGAAATGAAGAAGACATCAATATGTTTCTAATGACTGAAGAATCATCCCCAAACCATGTTCTGAACCCGAGTTGTGAATTTCTAAGTTTGAACATACTATACTGAATTTCTGTCTGCAATGTCTCAAATCAACCGAAACACTTGACTTTCTGCATAATTTAGAGCATGTTGAAACACATAAGAGATTGATATGTTGATGACTTTCTTGGTTGTTTATTGGATATCTTGGAAACCATGCGAATCACATAAAAATGCGAAAAACCCTGAGCTCTGCTTCATAATGCTTTTTAACGGAACAATCAATTTTCATAACTCTTTCTTGCAAAGAAATACCCCGATTCCATAAGTATAAGCCCAATGACATGTATATATGCATATGAAAATGAAATATAAGCCAATTAGATTTAAAATAAAGAGGGAAAATTTTGGGGTACAACACTTACCTTTAAGGTCTTCAATGGAAGTCCATCTTCCAACAACATGCAGATGTATCTTGACCAACTTCTCTTCAGATTCTAATCAACCTTATTGACAAGTGCCTTTATGAGTGTACTTAAGTTAACCCTCAAGTATCTTTGGAAACTTTTAATAAGTTGAGTGGAATAATCTTCCATATATCACAACATCATAGGATATCTCTGCTGAGGAGACCAAACCTTAATGCCTTTCCCATACTTGCATTCCAATAAAATACCTTACTAAAGTCTCACCACTAGAGACACAAGGAATGACCGGGGTTACATCAGATACCATGCAACGAAACAAACCAAAACTCCTCAGCAACCTTCAGGAACAACATAAAATCGTTGCACACAACCATCATAATCCAGGTTTAAGCAAAATAACCTAGATTTGAAAATAAATCAAACCCAATGCAGCAACTCACCACAAAAGCTACATGCCTAATAACAACAGACATGTCTAATACACACCCTGTCAAGAATAGTCCATCCTCCACTTTAAGGGACCATTCAAACAACAATGCGAACTATCCAAGTTTAAAAAACTTTTTAGTAAATACCTCCTTCCTTGCCCATGAACCAGAAAGTATCATCCCAAGATCTCACCTAGAAAAAGAACAGGATGCCTACTCTGATACCAATTAAAATTCCGGTAATATCAAAATTCAGATGTCCTATGATATATCGAGACATCTGATATGAACAAACACGCATACAAGGTATAAAACATGTAAAACATTACTGAAAAGTAAACAACAAACCAGAATTGTTAACCTAGTTCAGAGAAACTCCCATACTCTGGAAGCATACCAAGCCAGGGATAAAGTCCACTATAATAGTATCAATTTGAAGCTAAACTCCCTCGTTTACAACTTTTCACTTAATCACTACTCGTGCTTTACTTTCTACCTAAGACTCACCTAGGTATGAGGCACTCCTCAACTCCCTCATCAATCATAGACAACAATTGGATTAAAACAGGAAGACACACTTCCATGATGTAAAACTAGAAGACACACTTCCATGACAATATTAGAAGACTCACTTCTAAAATAATACCTAGTTAAGACTCTTAACAGAGAACAATAATTAGATTTACTTAGAAGCTTCCTCCAAGAACAATACTCACTCTTGCTTCACAGATTCGAGGAGAACACAGACTAACTCTCAATGAGAGTGACACACACGATAAAGCCCTATTGATTCTACATATTAGACTCGTGCTCTTCTAGGTTACAAACACTTCAATTTATAACCTTTTTCCCAACTGGATCTAGGCTTTAAATCACAATATATCAGATGCTACAAATCAGTAGAAACTTATGCTATAAAATAGGTATTCAAGCAAATATTTCCTAATTTATCTCCATAATTAGAAAGTCAACATTCTTCAATATTCTTCTTGATTCTGACTTGAATCTTCCAGACCTATAAAACAACACCACATAAGATAGCATAGTATTCCCAAAATATTCTGCATCTGTTAAATCTTAAACTGATCCAAATGTCCAACTTAGCATAGGTGTGATGTCGAATGATCCTACATAGAACATCTTATCCGACATGTTACTCCAGATGTTGAAATATTTCAACTCAACATGTTCTTCATAAAATAAGACTTCTTGTTCAACCTATTCTTACCAGCAAGTTAACACATCCAATTTAACATATTGTTGACTTATTTGTTTTACAAAAATTAATGCCAATCCTAAAAATACAGAACTGACAATTTTAAAGACCAATTCTTTCTGGCCACTCCTATCCATCCAAAAGCTCATGCAATGATCTGTTCTGCTAGAGACAAACTGGAAGGTAGATGTGTTAATTTATTACCCAAGTACTAGAATGTGAGTCATTTCTTATTGAGAAATATGGTGTACGTCTAAAAAGAGGAAGACCTTTCTCAGGAAGAGTTGTATCAGAAGAAAAGACTGATGAGTTTTGTGAAAGACTTGGGTTATATTGGGGGAGGTACTCCTCAGGATGAATCCAATCAAAAATGTTTGAAATGCCTCATTGATTTCCGCTTGTTGATGGAGGCCCATGCCATGGAATAAAGTAAGATTATTTTTGGTTTATTCGCTTTTCTTTTGCTTACTCTCGGTGTGTTTACCTTGGTAATGACTACATGCATATTAAATGATTTATGAGGTAACACTCTAGTTTTTAAGGCAGAGAATCTAGCCATAAGTAATTGTAGCAGATCCTCCCATTACTTTAGAGTCCTCTAGGGTTGTTGTTGCTTTAAATGCTCTTTAGAGGACAATGCATACTTTAGGCCTCTATTGTTAACGGGGATGGGCTCATGCTCCTCTAATGATCGTTATATTCTCCTTTAGAGGAGTACTCTTCGTACCTAGACAATCTGTTTGGGTGTGCCATAGAGGAGGAACTTCCAACTCTAGCATGGTATACTCAACGCACTTTTGCTGCTTTGGCCGTTGGTGAGACTGATAGTTGGGATGCTATTTAGTCTGACCAGCATTGTGAGGAGAAACATAGACTAGAAGAAAGTGTTTTTAGCTTGACACTCCAACGAGATACAGACCTGCAAGAAATACATGCAACTTCCATTTCTCTTATTGGGATATGTGATGCTTTACGCCCCCTTGGCCTCCCTGGCTCTCTTACCAAACATGCGACTCTTTTGGTGAAGGGATGTAGTGAGGAAAGACAAGTCTCTAGCTTTTATTTGGGACATTTCATCTACTAAGGCATCACTTTTGGAAGCTCATAGAGAGTTAGAGTCTTTGCGGCTTGAGAATGCTTCGTTGACTCCCTGTTTGACCGACTGTATGACCGCCAGCCTTGGGGAAGTTTCATAGTCCTTTGAAAACACTTTGTATCAAGTTGAGTATTTTTATCATCCCCTACATGTTTTGAGGGAGAAGCTTTGATCAGATCATATGCTCGAAGGTGGAAAAGTTATCTCCCTATAGGGGTAGCCCTGTTGTTTCATTTTTTCTGTATTGTACGTAGAGTACCTTTACAATGAAAAATATATGCGCATTGATAAATAAAGGCATAATTCCACAGTAGTTGTTACAAAAAAAATGGTTTGCTAAAATGACATTACAACTAGCATTCTGGCATTACAAGTAGCATAATACATTTGTCCAAAATGACATCATAAGATAACAGTTGACATTACATATAAATGTCTTCCAAAATGACATAAAACTATCACATGTACTTGAAACATACGACATTACTGAGACAAATTCTTAGAAATTTCTTCCCATGATTTCATATTATGCACACAAGTTCCTAACTTAGGGAAAACATCTTCCAATTGTGCAGAGTCATCAACTTCCAATGGTGCTTCAGGTGTTGAACCCGCCCCACCTCTTTTGTATTGCCTGAAGATTAACTTCAACCTTTCAATACTCCTAGAAGGTTTTGGTGATGGTAGTTTCTTCTTATTTCCAACCAGATATCTCTTGCTAACATGGATATTATTTGGTGATGGTTGAGCATCCTCATTATCTGCAGGCTGAGTCACTTGAGTAACTTGTGATGGCTGAGCATCCTTATTATCTGTAGGTTGAGTCACTTGAGTAACCTGTGATGGCTTATCATCTTCATCATAAGTGTCAAACCATTCATAAATTATAACATCTAGTTCTGGATCATGGAAATGATCTTCAACTGCAACTGTCTCATTCTCAACTGTAATCGTCTCTTCTTCAGTTGCAGGTTTCTCAGGTCTTGATGTTTCACCCTTTGTTCAGGGTGTTTTTCTCTGCATACATAAGTGATAATCATAACACAGAAGGTATATACCGAAAATAAATCAACAATGAAAAGCATGTCGTTTACCTTTATCTTCAATACATTATTGTCATGTTTTGTGCTTTGACATTTCCTTGAATTATGCCCAATTTTATCATATTTTATGCACATATATGACACACCAGGCCTTCTCATCCTTGAGCCATTTTCATCATTCTCCCTCCACCTTAATTTTTTTGGTCTTCTAGGTCCCTTCTTATACATTGGGGGCAACATCTCTTCAAATTCCACACTTGGCTACATGTTCATCTCAATGATTGGGCTGACACTATTTTCATAACATAACTTATATGCATCCTTTTTGTAACAGTCATCTACATATAATTCAGGATCCAAATCTTGATATTGCATGGCTTCCACAACATGACAGCTGGGTATGCCAACTAGCTCCCAAAAGTAACATGAGCAAGTTTTTTTAAATCTAAATCAACAATAAATTACAGCCCATTGAATGTATGATGGACTTCCCACATCTGACTCATGCTCCATGTTGGCAGCCACTGACCACTCAACATCACTTCCTTATCAAGTGTCTTCCCAGGTATTGGCATTACACTATGTTTCAATTTATCTAGCTTAACTAAATTTTTTGCAACCCTATTCATTAGGTAGTTCCTTATCCACTCATATAATGTGAGAATAGGCTTACCCCTAGCTTGTAAGATAGTGCTATTAAAGGACTCACTAAGATTTTTCATTAATACATCACACTTTGGATAAAAGCTAAAAGAATGCTTACACCATAGTTTTGTAAGGACTCCATCAACTATTCCCATGCCTTTTTGTCCAATACCTTTAGCTCAAACATCTCCTTTTCCCATGATTTGTAGTATGTTGCTTTTGCTGCTCCAATTAGTAGGTCTCTTATTACAGCTCCACCTCCAAACTTCTTCTTGAAGTTAGCATAGAGATGCCTAAGACAAATCATGTGTTCAACTTATTCTAACAAGTCTTCAAACACACTAACCAGCCCCTGTAGTAAGAACATATGGAAAGCAACATAACAGTTAAATGTAATAAACAGTTGATTTGGAACAAAGGTATAATGAAGCAACATATACTAAGTACCTTTTATTTATATGACATAAAAACATATTTCCTATTTGTCCCAATATCTTGAAGAAGTAACTCTAAAAACCATCTCCAACTATATTTAGTTTCTGTCTCAACTACACCAAATGCCAATGGGTAGTACTAGTCATTTGGATCTCTGGCTACAACAACCAACATTTGTCCACCATACTTGGTTTTGAGGTGGCACCCATCAACTCCTATGAAAGGTCTACAACCCTTAACAAATCGCTTCTTCCATCCATAAAAAAAAGAAGTAGAATCTCTCAAACCTTGGTGGAAAACTTGGTAGTAGCCTCTCAACATTCATCTTCACTATATTCCCAATATATTTCCTTTTCAACTCTGCAGTATAGCTCCATAACATGGAGTATTGCTTCAATGCATCCCCTTCAACCACTTTATCAGCCTTGTTCTTAGCGCTCCATGCCTTACCTATGGTGATACCCACATTGTAGTTGTTTAGTTATTGGCTTGCATTTTTGGTAAAACCCAAGTGTATGTGTGAATGTCATGACTGATGTCATAACATTCTAGTTTAGTTGTACTGATTCATTAGGTACCTTTGCAGAAAAATATTGTCATTCAGGTACTGATGTTTATAAGTGTGTATCTGAGCATTTTGCAAAATGATCACATTTTCCTAAATCAGTAGACAGGTTTTCTCAGATGTCATAACAGATGTTAAGACATCCTGTTCTGAACTAACCGGTTTTCAGTTTGGTTAATTCTGAGTTTTTTCAGGAAAATAACTCAGTCTTTCCAGAACAGAATCCTGCGTTTTCTTTGGGTTAACCTAGCTCAACCCTAACCTGGTTAATAGAGTCCTGTGACCTAGTCTTAAGGTCAAACGAAATTAACCCTAGGTTTTTGTGGAAACCCTAACTGAAGTTGCAGCTGCTATATATTCAACAGAGCTGCTGTTTTGCAAGTAATCCCTTTTTGGTCAGAAGATCATTTGTAAACTGTATAGGTTTAATTATTGTACTCCAAGCAATTATCATTTTGATAAGTGTCTTGGAATAGGTTTTTAATTGTAAGGGTTGTGTAGCACTCAAAGCTTTGAAGCAAGAGTGTTTGAATGTTTCTTGACTAAAGCTGTGAAGCAGAGTCAAGTTAGTTGTGTGTATCACTCAAAGCTGTGAAGCAAGAGTGGTTGTGTTGCTTGATTAAAAAGCCGTGAAGCTTAATTAAGTGTATGTTTTTGAAGAGTGTCTTCATCAATTCATTAGTCAAATTGTTTTATGTATCACTGCTGTGATTGAAGGGGAGTGAGTAGGAACTCAGGTTTAAGTTGTACTTAGATTGAAATTGCATTGGGTAGGTCTTAAGTGAAGGAGATAAACTGGTTGGTTTATTCCTGAATTAACATCTCTTATAGTGGATTTCCTCCCTGGCTTGGTAGCCCCCAGAGTAGGTGTTGTTGCACACTGAACTGGGTAAACAATTGACTGTGTTCTTTACTGTTTTTGTATTTACTGTCTTATAGAAAGTCAGATACGATGTCATAACATTAAACGTGACATTGAGTATCTGCAGCCAGAATTTCAATTGGCATCAGAGCAGGCACCCTGCCTGTATTACTGGGTGAGATCTAGGGATATCACTTTCTGGCACTATGGACAAAGAAGGAGTTTTTGGAAATAGACCACCCATTCTGGATGGAACTAATTATGACTACTGGAAACCTCGTATGATTGCCTTCTTAAAATCTCTAGACAAAAAGGCTTGGAGAGCTGCTGACAAAGGATGGATCCATCCCACCATAACTGAGAAAGATGGGACAATCAGTCTGAAGCCTGAGGAAGATTGGAGTAAAGAAGAAGATGAGTTAGCCCTGGGAAATTCCAAAGCTTTAAATGCCTTGTTCAATGGAATTGATAGAAACATTTTCAGACTAGTACATCAATATGAACTGGCCAAGGAAGTTTGGGACACTCTCAAAACTACTCATGAGGGCACTTCCAAAGTAAAAATGTCAAGGCTTCAGATGTTGACTACCAAGTTTGAGAATCTAAAAATGATGGAAGATGAAACCATTCATGAGTTTCACATGAACATCTTGGAGATTGCCAACACCTCAGGAGCACTGGGAGAAAAGATGTCAGAAGAAAAACTGGTGAGAAAGATTCTCAGATCCTTGCCTAAAAGATTTGCAATGAAGGTAACTGCCATAGAGGAAGCCCAGGACATCAGCAAGTTGAAAGTGGATGAACTTATTGGGTCTCTTCAGACTTTTGAGATGGGGATCACTGATAATGGTGACAAGAAGAACAAGAGTATAACACTTGTGTCCAACACTGATGTTGAAGAAAATATTTCAGAAGCTATAGCCATGCTTGGAAGACAGTTCAACAAACTCATCAAAAGAATAGATCCAAAGTCAAGGTCTAATGTCCATAACATTCCCTCTGACATTGACAGTTCCAGCAGAAGACCAAGGTCAGAAGAGAAGGGAAATCAAGGCAGAGGAATTCAATGCCATGGTTGTGAAGGATATGGGCATATTCGAGCTGAATGCCCTACCTTTCTTAAGAAACAAAAGAAAGGAATGACTGTTACTTGGTCTGACTGTGATCCAGAAAGTAATTCTGAAGAAGAATCTGCCAAACTAGTTACTGCTTTAACTGGTGTTTGTACCTCTGAAAGTGACATCAGTGATGAAGAGGTGACTTTTGAAGAACTGGCTGATACTTACAAGAAATTATGTATCAGAAGTACTGAAGTCTGTGTGCAGAATGAGAAACAATCAAAACTCATCATAAAGCTGGAGGCTGAAAAAAGGGCAAACCTTGAAACTATAAGTCATCTAGAAGGAGAAGTTCAATTGCTGAACTCACAACTGAATCAAATGACCAAATCTGTCAAGATGCTGACAAATGGAACAGACAAATTGGAAGAGATCCTTTAGGTTGGACAAAATGTGGGAAATAAATCTGGACTAGGATTTATGGAAGCAAAGAAATCTGGTACAGATAAGAAGATCAGGCCTGATAAACAAATGTCAAAACAGATGTCTCAACACAACTCTCAACATCAGGAACAGAGACATATGAAGAAAAGGTACCAAAGATGGAGATGTCATCATTGTGGGAGATATGGCCACATAAAGCCCTTCTGCTTCAGATTGCATGGATACCCTAATCAGAACTCAGGTGTCAAACCTAAGTCTAAAAAGGTACCACATTCTCCTGAATGGAAGAAAAAGGCTACTGCCCTGATAGCCCACACTTCCCTGAGGGTCTCTGCAAAGGAAGACTGGTACTTTGACAATGGATGTTCCAGACACATGACTGGAATCAAGAACCTCCTCAATAATGTTAAGCCTCACACCACCAGTTTTGTGACCTTTGGAGATGGTGCTAAAGGTGAAATCAAAGGAGTTGTTGATTTGGACTGCCCTGGAGTTCCAAGTCTGAATGAAGTACTGCTGGTAAAAGGGATGACTGCTAATCTCATTAGTATCAGTCAATTGTGTGATCTAGGATTCAAGGTCAATTTCTCAAAATCTGAATGTCTTGTAATCAATGACAAACAAGAAATTGTAATGAAAGGAGTCAGATCTAAAGACAACTGTTACTTGTGGGAGCCTGAGAACACTAAATTCTCCTCTGTGTGTTCCATTGCAAAAGAAGAAAAAGAGGTGAAACTGTGGCACCAAAAACTTGGCCATCTTCATCTAAGAGGTATGAAGAGGATTATCTCCTTGGAGGCAGTCAGAGGGATTCCAAGACTGCAAATTGATGAAGAAAGAGTTTGTGGTGAATGTCAGGTTGGTAAGCAGACTAGGAAGTCACATCCAAAGTCAAGACATCTGACCACCTCTAAGGTTCTAGAACTTCTTCATATGGATCTGATGGGACCAATGCAAGTAGAGAGTCTTGGTGGAAAAAGATATGCCTATGTGGTTGTGGATGATTTTTCCAGATTCACCTGGATTATTTTCATTAGGGAAAAATCTGATGTATTTGAAGTTTTTAAAGAATTGTGCAAAAGAATTCAAAGAGAAAAGGAAGGGTGTATTGTCAGAATCAGAAGTGATCATGGCAAGGAATTTGAAAACAGCAAGTTTGATGATTTCTGTTCTTCAGAAGGAATTAGTCATGAATTTTCTTCTCCTATAACACCTCAGCAAAATGGAGTTGTGGAAAGAAAAAACAGGACCATACAGGAATCTGCCAGAGCAATGTTACATGCCAAAAGACTTCCTATGTATTTTTGGGCTGAAGCTATGAATACAACCTGCTATGTTCATAACAGGGTCACCTTGAGAAAGGGAACCTCATCCACCATATATGAACTCTGGAAAGGAAGAAAACCAACTGTGAAGTACTTCCATGTGTTTGGCAGCAAATGCTATATTCTGGCTGATCGTGAACAAAGAAGAAAACTGGACCCTAAAAGTGATGAAGGCATATTTCTAGGATACTCCTCAAACAGTAGAGCTTATAGAGTATTCAATTCCAGAACCAAAGCCATGATGGAATCAATAAATGTTATAATTGATGACTATCATAAAGAAATAGATGTTCCTTGTACTGTTGAGATATTCTTTGAGACTTCAACCCAACATAATGATCTACCCAACTCCACCACAACAGAATCTGAATCAAAGGAAGCTAGCAAGATCCCTTCCATCAGAATTCAGAAGGATCATCCAAAAGAGCTCATCATAGGAGATCCCAACAGTGGAGTCATCACAAGATCTAGAGAAATCATCTCAAACTCTTGTTTTGTGTCCAAAATGGAACCAAGAAATGTCAAGGAAGCTTTAACTGATGAATACTGGATTGGTGCAATGCAAGATGAACTGAACCAATTCAAGCAACATGAAGTTTGGGAACTGGTTCCTAGACCTGAAGGAACTAACATCATTGGGACAAAATGGATATTCAAGAACAAGTCAGATGCTGAAGGAGTTGTCACCAGAAATAAGGCAAGACTTGTTGCTCAAGGATACACCCAGGTTGAAGGGGTTGATTTTGATGAAACCTTTACACCTGTAGCCAGGCTGAAATCAATCAGACTCCTATTGTCAATTGCTTGTCTTCTGAAGTTCAAGTTATTTAAGATGGATGTGAAAAGTGCCTTTCTAAATGGGTACTTAAATGAGGAAGCTTATGTGGAACAACCTAAAGGCTTTGTGAATCCAACCCACCCTGATCATGTCTACAAATTGAGAAAAGCTCTATACGGCCTGAAACAAGCTCCTAGAGCATGGTATGACAGGTTAACAAAGTTTATCTCAGACAAAGGCTACAGAAAAGGAGGCTTGGACAAAACTCTCTTTGTCAAAATTGAAGGAGGGAAGTTGATGGTTGCCCAAATATATGTTGATGACATAGTGTTTGGAGGAATGTCAGAACATATGGTTAAACACTTTGCTGACCAGATGCAGGCTGAATTCGAAATGAGTCTCATGGAAGAACTAACTTATTTTCTTGGACTGCAAGTCTCACAGATGGAGGACTCAATCTTCTTATCTCAAAGCAAGTATGCTAAGAACATTGTAAAGAAGTTTGGTATGGAGAATGCAAGTCACAAAAGGACTCCTGCTCCTACTCATCTAAAGCTTTCCAAAGATTCAAGTAGGGTTAAGGTGGATCAAAGTCTGTACAGAAGCATGATAGGAAGCTTGTTGTACTTAACTGCCAGCAGACCTGATATTGCCTTTGCAGTTGGAGTTTGTGCAAGATACCAAGCTGATCCCAAAGTCAGTCATATCAATCAAGTGAAGAGAATTTTGAAGTATGTAAGTGGAACTTACAACTATGGGTTGATGTATTCTCATGGTTGTGAACCAGCTCTGACTGGCTACTGTGATGCTGATTGGGCTGGTAGTGCTGATGATAGAAAAAGCACCTCTGGAGGATGTTTCTTCTTGGGAAATAATCTGGTTTCCTGGTTCAGCAAGAAACAAAATTGTGTGTCTCTTTCTACTGCTGAAGCTGAATACATTGCAGCTGGTAGTAGCTGCTCTCAAATGATCTGGATGAAACAGATGCTTACTGAGTATAATGTCACACAAGATGTTATGACATTGTACTGTGACAATCTGAGTACAATCAACATTTCCAAGAATCCCATTCAGCATAGTAGGACCAAACATATTGACATACGACATCACTTTATCAGAGACCTTGTAGAAGAGAAGACAATCAAATTGGAACATGTTGCCACTGAGCTACAGCTGGCTGACATTTTTACCAAGGCTCTTGATGCAAATCAATTTGAAAACTTGAGGGGTAAGTTGGGTATTTTCCAACATGAGGAACTGTAGCAATTAAGTTTGCTTAAAATAAGGGTTAAAGGAGTTATGCTTGTTCTGATTGGGTTAAAATTATATTTTCCCATTTCCTTCAATTCTTTTAAGAAGTTGAATAAACACTCCTTTTCTTCCTTCCCCTCTCGTCTCCTCATCATAACCCAGTCTCTCAATCAGAATTTTCTCTTCAGTTGCTGTTGGTCCTCTAAGACTGTCAAAATGTCTCAAACACCATCATCATCCAATACGACTATTTCAACCTCTTCCTCTGATCAATATTCTAGGACAATCTCTTCTTGTCTAGACTCTGAAGTCCTGGAGATATCTTCTCGTAGAAAAGTGGGAACTAACCCCACCAAGGTCAAAGAGTTGAGAACAAGACATGCAGGAAAGCCCCAAGCTTCTGCCTCTGGTAATCCATCTCATCCTTCTTCTTCAGTTCCCCCTGAAATTGCAAATAGGGAAGGGTCAGCCTATGTTAGTCAAGCAATAGCTAAAATTGTTTCAAGAATTCTGAACGAGAACCACTCAGTTCCTGGCATTTCTGTTCCATTGAATCAAGAAAGTTCAAATGCTGAAACAAATCCAGATGTCTCTAAGGATGTTGAGACATCAGACAAAGAGAAGAATGCTGACATTGCTCACAAGAAAAGGAAGAAGCCCGAATCCTCTGAGTCTGATGACAGTGCTTAAAGGTTGGTTGCTGTTTGGTGGTGGTGATACCTGGTGGAGTTTGGAAGTGTGTTCAGTTTTTAGTTCTGCTCTCATTACTTTTTTTGGATGACTGTATAACTTTTAAGAACATGTATCTTTGGCCCATTTGTGGCTAAAGAGGGGGAGATATATTTTGGTACTTAATTAGACATTCTATTTTTCTGCAGTCATTTCTTTCTGCTGCTATCTATCTCTGATTGCTTAGGGTCTTTAGCCAAAAATCTGCCAAAGGGGGAGTTTGTAGTTGTTTAGTTATTGGCTTGCATTTTTGGTAAAACCCATATGTATGTGTGAATGTCATGACTGATGTCATAACATTCTAGTTTAGTTGTACTGATTCATTAGGTACCTTTGCAGAAAAATATTGTCATTCAGGTACTGATGTTTATAAGTGTGTATCCGAGCATTTTGCAAAATGATCACATTTTCCTAAATCAGTAGACAGGTTTTCTCAGATGTCATAACAGATGTTAAGACATCCTGTTCTGAACTAACCGGTTTTCAGTTTGGTTAATTCTGAGTTTTTTCAGGAAAATAACTCAGTCTTTCCAGAACAGAATCCTACGTTTTCTTTGGGTTAACCTAGCTCAACCCTAACCTGGTTAATAGAGTCCTGTGACCTAGTCTTAAGGTCAAACGGAATTAACCCTAGGTTTTTGTGGAAACCCTAACTGAAGTTGCAGCTGCTATATATTCAACAGAGCTGCTGTTTTGCAAGTAATCCCTTTTTGGTCAGAAGATCATTTGTAAACTGTATAGGTTTAATTATTGTACTCCAAGCAATTATCATTGTGATAAGTGACTTGGAATAGGTTTTTAATTGTAAGGGTTGTGTAGCACTCAAAGCTTTGAAGCAAGAGTGTTTGAATGTTTCTTGACTAAAGCTGTGAAGCAGAGTCAAGTTAGTTGTGTGTATCACTCAAAGCTGTGAAGCAAGAGTGGTTGTGTTGCTTGATTAAAAAGCTGTGAAGCTTAATCAAGTGTATGTTTTTGAAGAGTGTCTTCATCAATTCATTAGTCAAATTGTTTTATGTATCACTGCTGTGATTGAGGGGGAGTGAGTAGGAACTCAGGTTTAAGTTGTACTTAGATTGAAATTGCATTGGGTAGGTCTTAAGTGAAGGAGATAAACTGGTTGGTTTATTCCTGAATTAACATCTCTTATAGTGGATTTCCTCCCTGGCTTGGTAGCCCCCAGAGTAGGTGTTGTTGCACACTGAACTGGGTAAACAATTGACTGTGTTCTTTACTGTTTTTGTATTTACTGTCTTATAGAAAGTCAGATACGGTGTCATAACATTAAACGTGACATTGAGTATCTGCAGCCAGAATTTCACACATAATACTTTACTCTCAACTTAAACATAATCTCATCTACCTTGACCATATCTTGTGACTTTATTTTCTCAACCACTAACTTGGATACTATTGTACCCCAAAATTTATCCTTTTCATTTCAAATTTAATTTGGCTTATATTGCATCATCATATGCATACATATAACTGGTTCTATGGTTATGGGATCATGATATTTTAGATGAGCCTCGGTAAATTACAAGAGACGTTTATCTCATCAATAGACGCTCTCAGGATATTTTTATGCTAATAATCGGTTCGCTGTTTCGCACAGTTTGGGTAGTCAGAAACTCACAGGGCTAATCCGATTCGTCATATTCAGATGTTCTTTATCCAAGATATTCCTGGTGATGTATTCTTAAATTCATGTATGGCTCGAGAGCTAATTCTTTAAAGAAGAGCTTCGAATGTGCGAGTTGTTTCGAAGAAATACAACGAAAAAGTGTGCTGGAAGTGCAATTTTTGGATACTAAAAAATTCATAACTCAGAGCCTGCAACTCGTTTTGAACTCATTCTGGTGGCCAAAATTCCTTCTAAATCTCCTCTACATTTTATTTCTCACGACTGTAAGCTAATTCTGCTCAGAAGGTCTCCAAAATTGTGGATTTATCAAGTGTGTTCGCACGGGGAAATTGTGAAAAATGTTTATCTGCATCACATTCAAAAATCATAACTCGGTCGATTTTTATCGTATTAAGATGGATCTGGTGGTGTTGATTCAAAAATCTCGTCTACTTAAACTTATCTTCATATGCTAAAAGAAAATGATGACCCTAAGGTTCTCGTTTTTGGTCCAAACCACGTGCAACATATTGAAAATCCTGAACCGAGAAATATTTTCATCTGAGATGAAACTTCAAAAATTCATAACTTTCTCCTTGTTTATCCGATTGAGCCCATCTTCAAACAAGAGGTCATTATTGACATGTGTTACATTTTGTTATCACATGTCAACTTCAAAAATCACACCGAGGTTCCTGAGAATTTGCTCGGGATGTGTTGCACTCTGATGAATTGAAAATCTGCATTTTTAGTTTGTGATTATTTGAGACCCATTAATCAAATCTACTCACATAATTCCACACTAAATATTCTCATTTACTCCAATTTTTAGGAGGCTCTCATAATTCATAAAATCTTACAAACACTCTAAACTTTTCTCCCAATTCTCTCAAGGATCAAATCAAAGTTCTACAACTTTTTTCATCAAGAACACAACAACAATTGCATCAAGATCAAAAAGTCAAGATCAAGAGCAAATCTTCTCTGATTGTTGATCTGTTCGTTGCGATATCTATACCTAAGCTTCCTTTTCACTTCTAGCAGTGAGTTTTCTTGAATTAAACACTTTTTGAAATAAGTGATTATTCGAGAAGCACTTTTTGATCAAGCACGAATTGAATCTAGGTTGAATTATGAATCAAGAATATAGATCTAGGCCTAGAATTGTGAATTGATTTGATGATTATGCATAAATCTAGAATTGAATAGTTGAATTAAGTGCTTATTGAATAAAGTGGATTTACATGAAAATGCGTAATTATTGAAACAAATTGATAATGTTGCATGAAGCTTAATTGTTGATCCTTAAGTCGTCATGTATAGTGTGAATCTGGACTTTGAATTATGCAAAAGCATGTGTGTGATATGAGAGGATCTTGTGTTTGATCAATTTCCTAAACCATTGAAAATACTCAAAAATCTGTTAAAACTGCCTCTAACACGAGGGTAACCGGTTACCATTCATTTCGCTCACAAAATTTTTCAAAACTGTCACGAGGTAACCGGTCACCCAGTTATGGTAACCGGTTACCCCAAGTCAGTAGAAAATTTCTAGATTTTCCAACTTTTGGTAACCGGTTACCCAGACAGAAATGTCAATTTTTGCTTTGTTTTATTGCATGTTTGCAACATTGTCTTGTTACTTCTAACTCCTTTTGTGAATGCTTTTCAAGGTACACTGTTAGGCCTCCGACCTTTAATTAGAGCATGATTATTTGGTTGAAAGTACTCCTTATGTGTTTACTTGTTAAGTTAAAGTTTGCGTATGATATGCAAATGATATCATTCTTACATAAATCCTATTTTCGTACAGGTACCCGGGATCACACGAATGTGTTTGCTACACATTCCATTGTGTGATTGTTATTTTGTATCTTGTAAGAATTGCAATTAGTGGAAGTACTTTGTTAATGGTGCGACAATGTCTGATACATATTGTGCCACGTGCTCACATTTGTTGTTCACTGTGCTAATATACTTGTGTTTGGATTGATATCTGGTGCAGGTGTATTTTGGTACTCGGGTGTGTCCGCTACACATTCCGATCTTGATTTGTTTATACTTTGACGCTTAGACTGATGATATTTTCTTTATTGATGATAGCATCTCGCGAAGTTTTCTGAGTTTCTTTGCTATTGCTCGTTGTGATACAGTGGGAGAACTGACTTGAGGTTTTGAGTTTTGTGTTCGCAAATGTTTCGGTTTAGCAAGAGTCGCCACCGACTTTTTATTTTATCCTAAGGAAAGGTCAAAAAGCACAGGAAAGAACTTTGAGATGTTTTCTTGGGTTCGGGGAGTAGATTATGAAAAGGGAAGGTGCAAGCACCCTTTTCATCCATGGTTATCCATGGGATCTTAGTTACTTGTTTAGATCACTTGCTTTGCTTTTTCAATTGTTTGAAATGGTGCTTTGTGTGTGGTTTTGAAAGATGTTTTGAAAAGAGGACATCGTTGTGGCAACCTTTGTAATGATTCTTGTTTGAATGTATACAAAGGTGTTTTTGTCTTTTAAAAAGATTTCAATGTTTGAAAGTTTGATTTGGGAAATGTTTTGAAATTGTGTTGTGAAGTGTGTTTGAAAATAGCAAGGATGTTTTGCAAGTTTTTGATCAAGTAACTAAGAGCTATCTACCCTATTTTACTCAAAGATCTTTCCTAATGTTTTTTACCCCTTTTGACAGTGTTGTTTCACCATTGCATTTGGTGAACAACCTTGTGTTAGGATGTTAAACGGGACAGGCGCGGGTCATCGTATAGACCATGATAGCAATTGTGTCAAGTATCTTTGGCAGTTTTCTTGAGGGACTTGATCATTTTGTTTAGGCAACTAAGATAGCGTCATCGAGGGACTATGATCTTTTGTTTTGTTTTTGTTTTGCCAAAGTACCCAACATGCATACCATGGCCCATTCTTGAAGGCAACAAGTGGATTGTAACCCTAGGGGTGCAAGTGTGTATTGTGTTAGTTTTTCATGTATTTTTGTCTTTGATTAGGTCAAGCTACTTGTTAATTTGGATTTTTGCATACAAACCCTAATTCTCTAATCATGGCATAATTGAAAGCGTAAAGTGCGAGAATTTAAATTCTAAGCTATTACAACATGATTATGGGGATGGGGGTACAATTTGAATGAGGGGTATTTGACAAGAAATATAAACCCTAATTTACTATTACATCCAAATTGAATTTAATTGCGTGAATAATAAATGAATAATATTTAAATAAACAAAATAAACAAATATCAAATAATATATATTATGCAAAAAAAAGGTTTTTGTTTACCTATGTATGTAAAAGTATTTTTGATGTAAAAAGTATAAAGAAATAAATAAAAAAAGATTAATTTCATTTGTTTAAAGGGTAAACCCTAATTTCTTTAAGAAAATAAATACTATATATATTTTATATACAAAAAATATATTAATATGTACAAAATGAAAATTATTTAAAAAAGTGGTTTTTTAGTATAAATAATAATAGAAATAAAATGCAATATTTTTGTATTTTTTGTTCTAAGTATTTAATAAAATTAAAGTATATATATATATATATATATATATATATATATATATATATATATATATATATATATATATATATATATATATATATATATATATATATATATATATATATATATATATATATATATATATATATATATATATATATATATATATATATATATATATATATATATATATATATATATATATATATATATATATATATATATATATATATATATATATATATATATATATATATATATATATATATATATATATATATATATATATATATAAATATACTAAATATGTATAATATAAAATAAAATATGTACAAAAATAGATTATATTTTAAATAATATTTTCAGTATGAATAAAAATAAGAAATAAAAATAAAAGTATAACTTACATATTATTTTCAAGTTTAAGTAAATAATACAAAAGTATTTAAAATGTTTTCTATATTAGAAAAATTAAAATAAAATGCTAAATAAATGTAAAAAATTATGAAAATATTTTTTAGGCATTTTTTATATTTGGAAATAAATAAACAAAATCAGAAAAGAAAACAAAAATGTAAAAATGTAATTATTCAAGAAATTGGGCCAGGGGGTGCAAAAATGGAAAAGAGGGTGTCAAAAGCAAACAGGCCAAGCCCAACCCAAATCTTCATCTTCAACCTCCAGCATTTTGAAAAAAACGCGCGACTGCTGTACAAACTTGGACATCCTGTATACGTGATCTTTTGCAAAAACTCACAACATCAAACTTGTATAGAAATTCAAGACGATTCCAACCATGTAAAAAACTAATCCTAACTCTCAAAGACCAGAGAGAATTTCTCTGGCCCTAAAATCTGACCTAGTTTTTTCAGCATGTTCATGGATGAAATTCTCCTAACACACTTAATATAAATGAAAGTTGAGCATATGCATGGCTTCCTAGCAATAAACACTATATTTTTTATTCACAAACCTAAGGCTAAATGTTCCTAAATAGAGAGATAGAAAGTGAGGAAAAACCTGTTTCAGTTGGATTCGTGTAGGGCAATGCAGTGCTTCTCAACAAGTTTTGAGGTGTCTGGTAGCTTGCCTGAACTTCACTTGATCTTTTCCAATAGCTAGCTTGCCTTGAATGTCCCTGAATCAGCCTATAGAACTCAACCTGCACAAGCTTGAAATGAAAATGGTGAACACTGTAAATGGAGTTACAGTTGGCAATGGAGGTTTGAGATAGCTTGAGTGAGTTGAATGGAAGGTGTTTGAAGCAAAAAGGGGCAAAACGCACAAGCCAAATGAGCTATGGCACTCAAGTTGCAGCACCTGCCATGTTTTGCCAAAGAAGTGTGATTTCTGGATATGAGGTGCTTAGGGGCTCAAACACTCGTGTATCTTGCTCAAAGGGTTGTGTGAAAGTTGTTTGAAATGTTTGTGTAAGTTCACAATGGCTGGTTTTCAAGTTGTGAGGATTTTGACAAGTTGCTTGTTTTTGAAGTAAGAATGGGAAGTTGTGATTACAGGCCTGCACAAGCCATCAAATATGCTGCATACAATCCTCTTGGCCCCTACAATTTGTGGATTTGATTTGGCTTCTGAGATCTTGGCCCTATGCTCAAAGATCATGGTTTGACATAAAGCACACTTTTGCAAAAATGGGAATTTGCCTTTTTCTACTTAAGGCCTAATCTTGTGTACAATATCTAAATGGCCAAAACAAAAGCTTAGACTGATGGATTTGCATTAAATTAAGGAGTGTGAAGTGGTTTAGAGGCCTGCAAACTAGTACAAATCATGCTGGTTTGAAAATGCCACTTGAGTGAACATGAACTTGCCATGGATACAAAGTGAGTTTTTTCCAACTTCAAGCATTCGATTCTCCCTAACCACAAATGTGTTTGAGGATTTATTGGACAATTTGGAAAGCTTGCAACATGATCTATAATATATCTTTGAAATGAAACTTGATACTCCAAGTGGAACTATGTGAAAAATGGCCAAGAAGATAGGTCAAAATCCTGCCTAAACTAGGGCAAAATTTCACTAAGTTAAAAGTTTTAGGGACCCTTGTTCCAAAAATCATGAGATCCAAGCTTCTTTTGAGAAAACTTTGTGAATCAAAGTTGTAGACTTTTTGGAGGACTACAACTTTCATGTTATAAGTTTTGTTTGAATCCATTTGCATCATGGTGAAAATGTGGGACAAAGTTAGGAAAAATTAAGAAAATTTCATAACTTAGAAAAATTCTAAGTTATGAAAATTTTCAATTTCAAACCCTAATTTTCAATTTTGGGTTTCTTGATGAACAAGTTTCATAATTTGACACATATTGATGAAAATTACCCTTGGTACTTGATTTTGACCAAAAAGTCAAAGTTTGACTTTTCAGTGTACAGTCAAATTTTGCTCAGTTGACTGAAAAATTCATCTATCAATCCCATGCATTTGAGATCTTTTGAACTTGTTGAATAGGTAAAGATGATGCCATTGAGTCCTTGAGTCCATAGTTGAACCTAATTTGCCATTGGCTAGGTCAAAAGTCAGAAATTGCATTTGTACAGTCAAAACCCTAAAAGTGATCATTTTGCCCTTTTGGTGATCTGATCAAATTTCTTGTGGAGTCGTGGTCCAAACTTGATCCAATGGTTCATATGAGTTCATAATGTTGATGTGGGTCAAAATTCATGAGGTTTGACTGTAAATTGGCCACAGTTGACTTTTTCCCCAATATAGCTGATTTCTAGGTCAACTGTCCAATTGACTGGGCAAAAATTTGATTCAAGGCGTGAAACTTGATATGGACAAACTTATGAGTCCAATATGAAGTATGAAAGTCAATTTGAGCATTGAAGGTCCAAAAATCCATGTGTAAACTCAAACCCTAGTTTAGGTCATCAGTGCAAGGAGATGTCTTGAGCAGAGCAAACCCTAGCTTAGTCTTGAGTCCAAAGAGTCTTGTGAGGGGAAATATTGGCAAAATGAGAGGGAAAATTTTGGGGTACAACACTCGCCATCTAAGGATTGTTATCCGTTTGGTATATTTCCCTTCTATTTTCCTTTTCACATCTTATTATTTTCTAGAGATCATGTCAAGTAGGACTTTTACTGTTTTCCATTCCATGAGAAGTAGGAATAAAGATGTATGGCAGGGATCTCTGTTGCTGATCATGTCAGGAATCGCTCTAGTTTATTTAAAGACCCGTTTAGGGAAATTTCACATTATATGCATTATGTTTGCTACTTGTGTTTGTTTAAAACCCTACCTTTTAAGTAGGTATTCTGCATGTGTGTTTACATTTGTGCTCACATATTCCCCCATCCTAATAAGTCCTCAAAAGGAGGCAAGTGGAAAGGGTTCGCAATCGACCCCCGCATTTCGTCCATGTCATCCTTAGCTCACGTTGTACGTTGATGCTTTGGTTTGTGCAAATCATGTGTATCGAGTCGGTCACGTGGAAAAGGGTTTCGCTATCAAACCCCCACACTTTGTCAGGAGTTTGCAATGGTCGTTGCTGACACTTAGCTACCCACTTATTTGCTTTGGGTGATCCGCTCCCCTTAGCTAAAGTAATGCTTTTCTTTTTTATTTCATCTCAGTCTCCCGCTTGTTTGCTTTGGGTGATCCGCTCCCCTTAGATAAAGTATTTTCTTTTCATACCCTCATCCCCCGAGTCAGTACACCCCGATTGTATGCTTTTACAAAAGAACTTGTTTGTATATACCATGCTCCCTTAGGATGTGCTTGTTTCTTTCCCGATTCGAGCTAGACCTTAAGATAGGTAATCCATGCATGCTAACAATAGGTAGATATTTGCCCTTTATCCTTGACATAGGACCATCATTGTATGATAACATTAGGGATAGATTTAGGATAGTCATCCTTAGATGTTTTTTTTCTTCTTTTGCATCCTTGCATTAAGACTAAAACTCTTTTTCTTAAAAAAGATGCATACAATATCTAACAACTTTCAAATCCTTCTTTAAGGTAAAAAAACCTAACCGACTCCCTTCTTTTTTCCAATCGGCTTTTCTATTCTAAGAGCATGTTAGTTCCTTTCCACTACAGGTCATAAGTCTCCGAAGGTCGAACAACGGTGGAACAATTGAATTTAACATTATTCAACTAAAAAACACAAACCCACCAAAAAAATGAGCCAAATTACAGCTGCTCTGATTCCTTAAAAGGGATACGTAGGCAGAGGCTTTTTATGGGGCCTAATCGAGCATATCTTTGTAAAATATCTTTATTTTCCCCACAACTTTATTTTCTCTACATTATTTTATCTTTTCTTTTGCATGCATTCCCTTTTATCTTTTAAATCTTAGACGTAGATTTAAACCACACCCATTAGATTAGAACAACAATAGTGGATACTGTAGAGTACTAAGGGTGTGTGGGGTGCTAATACATTCCCCTCGCGTAACAGACTCCCTTACCCGATATTTCCGTCGTTTGACCATGATTTCTCCCTTCTTGGGTTTACTCGATGTTTGCCTTTCCCTTCCCGTGGGATAAAAAATGTTCGACGACGACTTCTTTAATTTCATCTTGATGATTTGTTCAGCCATTTGTTTCAGCTGGAGACTTTATTAGGGAAGGTTGACCAAATACTGGTCCATCCCGGAGTCGCTCCTAGCTTTTATTTTCTTTTCTTTGGGTGTTTATTTTTATGCTTTCAGTTTATTCATTCATACCTTTTTACCCGAGCATATATGTGCATTGCATTTTACTGTATCCCATATACTCCTGATGTGACGTCTCTGTTTAATGAGGGGTGGGTGTTACAAGAGGTAAAAGGCCCAGTACCCAGGCCAAGTGACAAACAACAAGAACACTAGGAATAGAGTGGAACATGAATGGTATGGGATGTAGATATCCCTATTCGGTTATTTCGTCCATGCTCAAATGAGGTCCCATGATGGCATCATTATCACGAGGTGTATGGTGATGGTACTCTCTAAATAGACCCAGAATTTTGAGTTACCCTTGCCTTACCCTGACCTAGTTTTGACCTGTGAGTGGGGCAGGAATGAATGAAATCTTTTACAGGTACAAATGGTGATTGTTATTGTCATGTCATGGACTGTTTGGTTCTCAGATTTATTTTCTGAGTTTTCTGATCCGGTGTCTCTGAGGCTTCTTTGATTGGTGTTCCGGGTCTTTGATCCTGGTATTCATGGTGTAATCAGAAACAATACAACGACTAGTATTGAGGATACTTTGGTTCCATGATAATTGTATTTTCATTATAGCATATTTAGTTTTACAAAAGAAATGTATAAAAAAAACATATGTGAAAAGGAAACTAAACTGCACATGAATACCATTTCCAGGTTGATATGTGGTTGTCATCAAGAATGGAAACTAATGCTGGAATAGGCAAAGAGCTTCTCAAGAAGACATCTTGTTACCATTTTCATGGCTTTCCGCTGACTCAGTTGAAAGAATTGGGTTTTCTTGTGATCGGTCCGAATGAGAAGACATTCAGAGATAGATATGGGAATCTGTTGCCATTATTATATGATGGTTATGAACATTGGGCTATGGTATCTCTTCTGCAATTTTACGATCCTCCATTGCATTGCATTACATTCTAGGATTACCAACTCGCACCAACTCTTGAGGAATATGTATACATACTCGGTGTCAAGATTCTGAGTTGCACACCATTTATCTGCTTTCCTGAAGTTCCTGATTATGTGGCTATCGCTAAGGTTCTTTATTTGAACCTTAGAGGTGTGAGAAATAATTGGGCAATAAGAGATGAAATGCCTAGTTTTAATTTGGACTTTTTGATATCCAAAGCTAGAGAGTTCGCAATAAACAATGATTGGATCACATTCAATACGTTACTAGCCGTCATGATATATGGCATCATCCTTTTGCCTAATATGGAGGAATTCGTGGATTTCTCAGCCATATGTGTGTTCATGAACGGAAATCCGGTGCCGACAATTCTTTCCAATACTTACTATGCTATTAATTCCTGGCATGGCAAGAAAGGGTGTGTTCTCTGTTGCATCCCTCTTCATTACAAATGGTTCATGTTGCATATGCCTATCAAGGGACCATTTGTTTCCACCGTAAATACTCTTTTCTGGTCACGAAGGATTATGACTCTTACTTCGTATGATGTCATCTGGAATAACATAAGGGGTGTAAATGAGATCATTGTAAGTTGCGAAAGTTTTTCTAATGTGCCGCTTGTGGGGACTAAGGGTTGTATCAATTATAATCCTATCTTAGCACGGCGTCATCTAGGATACGACATGGAGGATAAACCAATTGATCGTGAAGTATAAACCATTTATTTCGGAAAAAGGTGAAAACCTTATCTTCCTAGAGAGGATGAAAAGAGCGTGGAATCATGTTCATCAGCATGGAACAACTCTTTTTGGTAAAAGGGAATGTTTAACTCATGATCCCTATGTACGGTGGGTCAAAGATCAGGTGAAGATGATATTGTTTCCTTACAGGAGAGAAGTGACGTTGTACCCACAACCTACTTTTGGATTATCACCCGATGGTTCGTTAGCATTGGACACTGCAATTGGTCAGTCACTTCCACGTGAATCATCCATTCTACAATCCGTTTCAAGTGAATCCAAGCTTGTCCCTATGAAACTCATTAGGAAGGCTGAAGTAGATAACCTTAAGTTAGAGGTGGACAAACAAGATTTGAATTTGGAGCTTGCTTTTGTTGTGCAAGAAAAACAAAAGTTGCTTCATGAGGCTAAAATGAAAGATAGGGTGTTAAAAGAATATGGTTTGCTTGAACAATCAAAAAGGCCAAGAGTTGAAATTTCTCGCATCCCAATTCAAACGGAAGCCATGAGAAAGATTCAAAGTGATCTTGTTAAGAGCCAACAGAAGTTTGAAAGTCTTCGAGTGTCCAAAGACCGTATGCAATTTGATCATAAAGCGTAAGTCAAAGCTTTGAGGAAACAACTTCGTGAGGAAGGGTTCATATCACACGAAGCCGTAAAACGACAAGAAATCTTATAGAAACAGGTCCAAAGTCAAAAAGTGCAGATTGATGAGCTCCAATCGCAAATCAGAGAGAAGAATGCCTTAAGGCTCGCGACAGATACCCGATTGAAGAAGAAGGATGCCCAGTTTGCCCAAGTGACCTCAGAATTAGCTCAACTCAAATCTCGGTTGGGAGTTTGATACTGTCGTTTACCTTTGTTGATCTCTTTGTATTTGATCGATTCACCGCCAGTTTTGTTGGATGGGTTACTCTGACTTTATCTGTATGAACTCATTTTGAGATGTCTTTTGTATGGATGATATTTTCCTATGATATATACAGTCTCTTTCTTTAATGGTGATTTGCCCATATCCCATTGTTCATATTATTGGTGAAGATCTAAGATTTCCCTGGAAATGGTAAAACATTGCATTCACATATCATTCATTCATACATTTTGCATCATGACAGGTTTCTGGCCGATACTCTTATATTGATTATGCTTTTCTTATCATAGTTCAAGATGACTAATCATCGCTAATCTACCAGGAACAACTTTCCGCGTAAGATGGAACTCGTAAAAGAAGAGCTTGCAAAAGTCAAGGCTCAGATGGCCACCCAGATGACCCAGTTCATGGAGGCCATCGCCAACATGAACCGCGAACAACAAGAATTAAGGGCTCTTACGGAGAGACCTCGTGTTGAAATGGAACAATTGGAAGTCGAAGACTTCTCAATGGGACATCTGCGTCCCCAGTTGGTTGTGAACTTGAATATTAATGGCCATGCTCGTGAATAGGGTATAAAGTTCAATCATGGCCATTTTCTGCCGATCCCTCCTCCACATCTCCTTGATGGCAATCCTCGTGGACAAAGTCCAGATATGGGTTTTCATGATGACATATTGTCTGTGGATGGTAGTGAGGCTAGTTTCTTGGTTGATGATCAAAAGTTTCGTCAGCTCGAAGAAAGGTTGAAGGCTGTTGAAGGAGTAAAGATGTCTGGTCTGGATATCAATGATCTCAGTTTGGTGCCTGGGGTGAGGGTTCCCCCAATGTTTAAGGTTCCGGTTCTTGACAAGTATACTGGTGTCACTTGTCCCAAAACACATGTCAAGTCCTACTACAGAAAGATGTTTGTGTATTCAAAAGATGAGAGGTTATTGATGCATTTCTTCCAGGACAGCCTATCTGGGGCACCTTTAGAATGGTATATGCAGCAAGAAAGCTCTCGTATCAGACACTAGAGAGATTTGGTGGAAGCTTTCCTTGAACAATATTAATTCAATTTAATCTGGCGCCAAATAGGACTCAATTGCAGAGTTTGACACAAAAGTTTGGCGAAAGTTTCAAAGAATATGCTCAGAAGTGGCGGGAGCTTGCCGCTAGGGTTCAACCACCTATGATGGAGAGGGAGATGATTGACCTTTTTACCAATACTCTTCAAAACCATTAATTTGTAGCTTGCAGTTCATCTTCTAGATTTGCTGAGATGGTAACTATTGGTGAGTGTATAGAAAGTGGATTGAAGTCCTGGAAGATTCAGTCTGTTATACTGGTGCTTCTACTAGTGGTGGTGGAAAGAAAGTATTTGGCGGTTACCCTAAGAAAAAGGAAGGGGAGACTAGTACTATGCACGGTTGAAGGGACCATAGAAAAGAGGAATGACATGTCAATGCTCTAATCATCTCTATTAATCAACCAACACTTTATCAACAACGTCAGGGCCAATATCAAAGGCAGCTGAATGCTCCCAGGAAACTGTGAAAATTTGATCCCGTGCCTATGCCTTATTCTGAAATACTCCAACACCTTCTCGATAATAAGTTGGTTGAGAAAAGGACTATGCCTACTTATACAGGAAACTACCTCACAACTATGACGCTAATGCTAAATGTGAATTCCATTCTGGAGGAGTGGGGCACACGATGGAAAACTGTTTGGCATTGAAGTATAAGGTGAAAGATATGCTATATACAAAGGCCATTCAGTTTGACCCACTGCCAGAGCCTAATATTATCCAGAATCTAATGCCGCCTCATGCTCAGGAAACTGTCAGTGTTATCTCCGAAGTTGAGGATGTTAATTTGGTTTTGGATGTGGATAAGGTGGTTACTCCTTTGTTTTTTGTCAAAGAATTGATTTTCAAGAGAGGTGTTTATCCTGGATGCAATTTAGACTGTTTTGATTATATGTTTCAACCTGAGGGCTGTGCCAAGATGAAAATGGGTATTCAGAAATTGATTAATGAAGGTGAGCTTCATTTTGATTGTCAAAATGGGAAAAGCACAAAGGATATTGATGTGATTTCTATCTCACTTACCCCAACTAATCTGAATGCTCCGGTCAAACCGATACCTCTTATGATTACTACGCCAAATCCTATCCCTTATGCAAGTGATAAGGTTGTAGGGTGGCATTATGGAGGAGATGTGTATTGTCAGGGAGTGAAATGGGAGAGTGGTCTTTCAGAAAAGAAATTCTTGGGGCAAGATCAGTCAGATGTTGATAACATTATCGACACCAGAAGGGTAACTAGAAGTGGGAGATTAATCTCACCACAGGACGTACAGGATAAGGAAGATGCCTTAGCTAGAGCTAAAGGTAAGTAACAAGTGGTGGCCTATGCCCCGATCCAAGAATTGGATGCTGATATGACAAAGGATGTTGAAGAGATTATGAGGTATATACGAAAGAGTGATTACCAGGTTATTGATAAGCTTGGTCAGACTCCAGCCAAGATCTCTATCTTATCTCTACTTCGTGATTCTGAAGCACATAGGAATGCATTGATGAAATTGTTGAATATGGGGTTTGTCCCATAAGAGGTCTCAGTCAACCAGTTTGAAAGTGTGTGTGCGAGTATAACTGTTGGTAACAGTCTTGTTTTTATAGATTTCGATCTTCCTCCAGAAGGAAGAAATCACAATAAAGCATTGGACATTTTGATGGAATGCAAGGGGACTACTCTACCCCGTGTCTTGGTTGATATCGTTTCCTTTCTGAATGTTATCCCAAAAACTTCTTTGATGAAGATTGAGTACTTTGGACTCGAGTTGCATCCAAGTGATCTGGTTGTCAAGGCATTTAACGAGTCAAGACGCACAATGTTTGGCGAGGTGGATCTTCCTGTTAAGATTGGTCCTCAGGTCTTCACCTATACTTTTTTCTTAATGGATATTCAACCCACTTATTGTTGTTTGCTTGGTCGTCCATGGATTTACAAGGCTGGGGCTGTGACGTCCACCTTCCATCAGAAGATCAAGTATCCGATTAATGGCAAGACCGTTACTGTGTGTGGTGAAGAAGAGTATGTGGTGAGTCACATGTCGTCTTTCCGGTATGTTGAAATAGAGGGTAAGGTGCATGAGACACCTTTTTAGGGCTTCGAAACTATTTAGATGATCAAGACTCCTCATTCCAAGGAGAGGAAGAAGCTAAAAACATCCATGTCATCTTTGAAAGATGCTCAGCTATGGTTGAAGCAGGTAGCCCCAAAGGCTGGGGTAGCTTAGTAGAGGTTATCCCAAAGTTTAACAAGTTCAGTTTAGGATTCAAACCCGATAATCAAGGTGCGGCTCCCTGAGCTCCAAGTTTATCAACTCCCATAAGGTTTGCCAGTGCTGGCATCTTCAAGAATGGGCAGGTCAACATTGTTGAAGACGTCGACGGTGATTGTGATATTGATAGCTGGATTCGACCAAGTGTGTCAGGGTTTGAGCTCAACAAATGGACTTCTTAGGATGCTATTCTGGTTACACTTGTTAAAGAGTAACTTTATTTTATTTTCTTATCATGCAATAATTCCTGCACTATTCCCAAGGCATCAGTGAAGCATATGTAGGGCCCTCATATTTTCATTTACAAATCTTTATCATTAAATTAAGGACGTCTTTTTGCATTCAAATATTTTGTTCTCTGTCTTTCCATCTACATTTTAAAAATATATAAAATGGAAATGCTTTTGTTTTTATTTTACCATCCCGTGTCTAAAAGAAACATAAAATCGATCATGCATATTTAATCTCACTATCATAATGGATCCATTCGATAACGATTCTGCTATCACTCATTATGATTTCGATAATTTGATCAACCAAGTCGAAGAAGAAGACGAGGAATATTTTGAACTCCCTGAAGAGTTAGCCAGATTGTTAAAGCAAGAGGAAAGGGCCATTCAGCCACATGAAGAGACGATTGAGGTAATGAACTTGGGAAATGAAGAGGCCAAGAGAGAAGTTAAGATAGGGACTGCATTAGAAGAAAGTGTAAAGAAAATATTGGTTGGTATGCTTCGAGAGTATTCAAACATCTTTTCCTGGTCTTACGAAGATATGCCTGGGTTAGATATCGATATTGTGGTGCATAAGTTGCCTTTGAAAGAAGGATGTCCTCCTATGAAACAGAAGCTTCGAAGAACTCATCCTGAGATGTCTAAGAAGATTAAGGAGGAAGTGCAAAAATAACTTGATGCATGGTTTCTGAGTGTGATCTCCTATCCATCGTGGATTGCAAATATCGTGCCAGTGCATAGAAGGATGGAAATGTCATAACGTGTGTTGATTATCAGGATTTAAACAGGGCAAGTCCGAAAGATGATTTCCCACTTCCGCTTATTAATGTTCTAGTTGATAATACAGCTCATGCCAAAGTCTTTTCGTTCACGGATGGTTTCTCTGGTTATAATCAGATTAAGATGGTGCCAGAGGACATGACAAAGACTATGTTCATTACCTCGTGGGGAACTTTCTGTTATAAAGTGATGCCTTTTGGTTTGAAGAACACAGGGGTAACTTATCAGCATGCAATGGTGACTCTTTTTAATGATATGATTCACAAAGAGATCGAGGTGTATGTCGATGACATGATCATGAAATATCAAACGGAAGAAGAGCATCTTGTTCACCTACAAAAATTATTTTAAAGACTGAGGAAATTCAGGTTGAGGTTGAATCCCATCAAGTGCACCTTCGGGATGAGGTCTGGAAAAGTGTTAGGCTTTATTGTAAGTGAAAGAGGTATCGAGATTGATCCTGCCAAAGTAAAAGCAATACAAGAAATGCCTGAACCAAGAAATGAAAAAGAAGTCAGTGGCTTTCTCGGAAGATTGAACTACATTTCTAGATTTATCTCTCATGTTACAACCACACGTGACCCTACTTTCAAGTTATTAAGGAAAGATCAAGTGGTCAGGTGGAATGAAAATTTCCAGGTGGCGTTTGATAAAATAAAAAAAATATCTACAGGAACCTCTGATCCTTATGTCTCCAGTAGAGGGGAAGTCATTGATCATGTATCTAACAGTGCTCGAAAGTTCTATGGGTTGCGTTCTAGGTCAGCATGATGAGATTGGAAAGAAAGAACAAGCAATTTATTACCTGAGCACGAAGTTTACGAAATATGAGTCAAGGTATACGTTGCTTGAAAAAACTTGTTGTGCATTGGCTTGGGCTGCTAAGTCCCCGAGGCAATATATGTTGATGCATACCACCTACTTGATATCCAAAATGGATCCTATCAAGTACATTTTTGAAAATCCAGCTCTTACAAGCATAATGGATAGGTGGCAGATGATTTTGACTGAATATGATATCCAGTACACTACTCAGAAAACCATCAAGGGTAGTGTCTTGGCAGACTATCTTGCTCATCAACCCATGCATGATTATCAACCAATGAGATTTGAATTTCTAGACGAGGACATCATGTATATCATGGATTGTAACGTTCCTGACCCAGAAGAAGATCCCGAACCAGGTTCGTAATGGACGCTTGTGTTCGATGGTGCCTCAAATGCATTGGGGAATGGTGTCGGATACGTTATTACTTCTCCTACAAGTTTTCATATCCCGTTCACCTCCAGAATTTGTTTCGATTGTACCAACAACATGGCGGAATACGAAGAATGCATCTATGGTATTGAAGCTACAATTGATTTGTGAATCAAGCACTTGAAAGTTTTCGGGGATTCTAATCTTGTTATCAGTCAGGTTAATGGAGATTGGGAAACTCGTCATCAGAATTTGATCCTGTATCTAGAACATGTCATGAAGTTGATTCCTTACTTCGAGGAGATCACATTTGAGCACATCTCTAGAGAAGAGAAAAATCTGGCCGATGCTTTAGCCACTTTGGCATCCATGTTCAAAGTTAAGTGGTCTAATGAAGCACCTTCGATCATAATTATACGGTTGTGATGAATTGACATTCTGTTACGAAGCCAAGGTGGATCTAGATGGAAAGCCATGGTTCTATGACATCAAGAGATATCTCGTGACTCAGGAGTATCCTTAAGAGGCATCAGTCACATATAAGAAGTTCTTGAGAAAGTATTCTTCCAAGTTCTTCCTCAGCAATGATGTGTTGTATAGAAGAAACCATGATGGTTTATTGTTGCGATGTATTGATAAGAACAAAGCGGAAAAAATCATTGAAGAAATCCACAAAGGTTCCTCCGGGACGCATTCCAGCAGACATACTATGGCCAAGAAGATCTTGCGAGCTGGATACTATTGGTCCACCATGGAAAATGATTCTTACAACCATACCAGAATCTGCTACAAGTGTCAGGTGTATGCTGATAAAGTACATGTACGTCGGTACCGTTGAATGTCTTGACTTCTTCCTAGCGGTTTGCAATGTGGGGAATCAATATGATTGTAAAGATCAAACCAACTGCGTCCAATGGTCATCATTTTATTCTGGTTGCTATTGACTACTTCACCAAGTGGGTCGAAGCTGCATCATATGCAAATGTTACCAAGCAAGTGGTGACTCGATTTATCAAGTACAATATCATCTACCATTATGGAGTTCCTGAAAATATAATTACAGACAATGGATCTAATCTCAATAACAAAATGATGAAGGAGCTTTGTGAGTCTTTCAAGATCAAGCATCATAATTCTTCTCCGTATCGACCAAAGATGAATGGCGTTGTTGAAGCGGCCAATAAGAACATTAAGAAGATTGTGCAAAAGATGGTAGTGACCTATAAGGATTGGCATGAGATGCTGCCTTTTGCATTGCATGGATATTGCACCACAGCTCGCACTTCAACTGGGACAACCCCATTTTCGCTCGTTTATGGCATGGAAGCAGTTTTGTCTGTGGAAGTGGAAATTCCTTCGTTAAGAACTATGAAAGATGCAGAACTTGATGAGGATGTGTGGATTCAGAATCGACTAGATCAGTTGAACCTCATTGATGAGAAAAGGATTGCGGCTATTTGCCATGGTCAGGTATATCAGAAAAGGATGAAGAAATCGTATGATAAAAGGGTTCGGCCTCAGTACTATAAGGCCGGTGACCTCGTAATGAAAATAATAATTCTTCCTCAAGGTGATCCCAGGGGCAAGTGGACTCCCAATAATGAATGGCCATTCGTTATGAAGAAGGTTTTCTCTAGCGGTGCAATGATGCTTATGACGATGCATGGTGAAGACTTCCCACTCCATGTGAATGCCGACGTTGTTAAAAAATACTTCGCATAAAGTGACCATTGAGTTGACTAGCTCAGGAAAAAAAGGCACACTCGGAGAACCTGGTGAGTAGGTTCAGGCAAAAGTTAGGGATAAAAGAAAGAGGGTATGAGTGAAAAAATGTACACCTGCTAAGTTGACCTGTCAAAGGTAGCTTAGGCAAAAAAGGGTATCCCGGTGGATTGAAAACCCAAAAGGGCGATCCAGGCAAAAGAGGGAATTAAGCGAATGATTACGTCTAGCGTCAGATCTTTGATTTTGGTGCTACAGTTGGTAATTCTAAAAGGTAGGAATCAGTCCAATCATCTTCAACAGGAAACAAGATGATGAGATTGTTGAGGTCATAAGGTTGATAACAGGATTGGAACCCGGAGGGAATCCGTTGTCGAATTTCCATGTGTCTGTCACTCTTTGAATTCTATTTGTTGTTTTCAATTACCTCTTTCTAGGAATTGTATCTTGATGTACTTGCCTATTTATAGACCTATTTTTATCAATAAAAGAGTCTTTCGTTCAAAAGCCTTTTTTTTATATTTTACTATTTTGCTTGCATTAAAGATGTCCAATTTTTGATAAAAAATTGCATATAAAAATTGGGGGCCTTACACATGATAAGATATATTTTAAAGTTGCTTATAAAACATGTGTACCCGGTTGGAAGACAAAGTCATCATGCCATACCCGAGGCATTTTGTGTTTTTCTGTCTTGTAGGTTTAGTTATGCATATTCTGAAGCGGGGATGTCCACAGTAAGGTTGATATGTTCGACCAACTAGAATAGATTTTTGATCCCTAGCAAGTCATATCACAATTTGGTTATCCTCGGTGAAATATCCCATCCTCGGTGAAGTATGCCATAAATTGGTACTCCTTTTGAGAAATCACGATGAGGCCTGCTGATATTTCAGGTACTAGATCCCTTTGTTTCCCCAGTAGAATCGCCTATTAAGAGTGGCCGGACACATGATATCATGCCACCAGTTAATTCAAAATGGAATATTACTTCCCCAACAGGGTTGGCATATTTTGAAGAGTCATCTTAAGAAATATTATCCTCAGGAAATTTCCTTGATTTGTCCTCATGAAGTGATCATTGAGTCCCAGAAGACTGAACTCAATCCTCTGTCCTCCATGAGGTCTGTAACTTTCTGACTTGCAGGAAGTTGCATATTCCCTATGATGTCGGTAATTGCAATGACAAGACTATTCTTTGTTTGAAAGAGACTATCTCGTCAGTGAAGATCTTCCCTAATAAGGTTTTCTTCCCCGTAGTGGAAGGTTGGTAAAGCCTGGCCGAGATTTGCGCATCTCTAGAGAATTGTGCTGGAGTGCCTTACGTCTCTACGAAGTACCTTTCATTCCGTCTGTTTTTGGATTTCGTTTCTCTTCAGTGAGGTCATTCACTTTGAAAGTGTTTCTCCCGCAAGGTTGGCGTTGGTGAAATCTCTTCGGAATCCGCTGTACTTTTCCAATAAACCGCCTTTTTCCTCAGTGAAATTTTCTTCTTTAAATATGGATGGCTTTGAAAAGCTTGATAGAGATATGTGATTCCCCTATGAAGCATGTGAGTTGTTCCTCGGCAATGTCTGACCTTACCAATGTGTGATAGGTAGATCTCTCTGATGCCCCATTCTGGCCAAAAGACGATGTCTGTTTTATTCCCAGTGTGGTCTCGTTGGTAGGAACAACCTATGTGTTGCTATATTGCTATATCCAGAAAGCCAGAAATGTGAATCCATGTTAAAGTGGATGTTTGTTCCCAGCAAAATTGAATGATATTCTCCTGGTAAATCTAGTGGTTACTGGTACCTCAGCGGTGTTCGCCCAATGGAGCCCCGGTGACCTGCTTTTTTGTCTTTTCGTTTTTGATGTTTCTCAGTGGAACATTTAAACATGCATCATCACATTGAATCCTCAAGCATGTAGTGTTCCCATTTTCTTTAGGGATATTACTCCATAAGGAAAAGAATTTCAGACATGCATTTAAGTATAAGCCAAGTTTATCATTTTGCTCCCTAGTGGTCTCGAGTTTAAATGCTCGCTTTTCTCAATATTTTTGTTTCAAGGTTTGGATGTTTCCCCAGTGATTCCTTAGGTTCATCAGATATCACCTGGTTGTCCCTTTACTTCATGTAATTCGGCCCCTTTGTTGCCTCTCACCTAAGGGAATTTCCTACCTCTGTGTAGGTTCTCGTGGGTCGCGTTCAATCGCTATGGGTGTACCTCCATTTTTTGTTTATATGTTCTAATCCTTATTCAATGTCATCCTTTTTCGAGTTACTACTCATTGGACTAGTTATGATCTAGTTCGGTCCTGGCGTAGCGTTTCTTTTGGGTTGGTCATTATCAGCGGCTTTGATGTCGATTCAATACTCGCATATCTTTTTCGGAATACAATATTCTGGTATTCTGAGGAGTCTAGTTATTGCTAGTCTTCCCCTGTCGAGTCGTTACTCACATATCTTTTTCAGAATACAATGTTCTGGTATATTGAGCAGTCTAGTTGTTACTAGCGATCCCTTATCGAGTCGTTACTCGTTTACCTTGTTGCTGTTAGCTTCGCCCTAACGCAATATTGTGGGTTGGTAGATACCATTTCCTACCAAGGTTAAGTTTGCAACTTGTCACCTGATTTTTGAGTGCACTGGTCTGGCATTCATTCTGTATTGGTTGAATCTAGTCATTACTAGGTTCTACCAAGTCAAATTAATATTTGTCTCGTTTCATATCTGTAATTCCTTGGTTACGGTCAGTCGTTACTACTTCTTTCGGGTTTGGGATTATCAGGTGTTTGCCTTGTTTGAGGATCCAATTGTTATTAGTCGTTACTAATTCCTTTTTAAGCAGGAGTCATTACTCTTGGTTTTGGTTTGTGGTCCAGTATGGAACATTCTTTAAAGTATTCCTAAGATCGATTCGTTACTCATACCTTCTCTCGGTCCCCCAGCGTTTCGATTAGCATGCCAATGGGTTTTGGTTCAGAAAGGCACCGTCCAGTTTGATCGAGACCAGTTGTGACTGGTATTTTGAGAAGTCTAGTAGTTACTAGTCTCCTCCTATAAGGCCGTTATTTCTTTCTCAGAATGCAACATTCTGGCATTCTGTGAAGTCTAGTTTTTTCTAGCATCTTTTAGTATTTATCTTATTTTTTAGTACAACATTCTGGCATTCTGTGAACTCTAGTTGTTGCTAGCATCTTTCAGTCTTTATCCTTTTTTTCCCGGAATGTAGCGTTTTGGCGTTCTTTGAAGTCTAGTCGTTACTAGCACCTTTTGGTTGTTACTTTTCTTCCTTATAATGAAGCATTCTGGAATTTCGTGGAGTCGATTCGTTACTCGCACACTTTGTCTCAGAATGCGGTCTTTCATCTTTATCTCCCACTTACAAACTTATTTTTTTGGTTCAGTGCCAAGAGGTCATCAAAATTATACCCTATGTCGATACTTCGTCTCAATTCAGTGAAAATTCTTGAGTTCATTTTTGTATTCAATCTCCTTCCACCTTATCGCTCGAAAGGCTGTCGTTGCCAATCTTGCTTCTGGTTTAAGAAGTTTGAATAGGGCAGCAGTTGTACCCCAAAATTTACCCTCTCCATTTCGACTTTAATTTGTCTTATATTGCATCATCATATGCATACATATCATTGGTTCCATGGTTATGGGATCAGGGTATTTCAGACGAGCCTCGGTAAATTGCAAGAGACGTTTATCTCGTCAATAGATGCTCTCAGGATATTTTTATGCTAATAACCGGTTCGTTGTTTCGCACGGTCCGCGTAGTCAAAGATTCACATGGCCAATCTGGTTCGTCATATTCAGGTGTTCTTTCACCAAGATATCCCCGGTGATGTATTCTAGAATTCATGTGTGGCTCGAGAGTCAATTCTTTGAAGAAGAGCTTCGAATGTGCGAGTTGTTTCAAAGAAATACAGCAGAAAAGTGTGTCGGAAGTACAATTTTTGGACACTAAAAAATTCATAACTTAGAGACCGTGGCTTGTTTTGAAGTTTTTCTGATGGCCAAAATTCCGTCTAAATCTCCTCTACATTTCATTTCTCACGACCGTAAGCTAATTCTGCTCAGAAGGACTCTAAAATTCTTGATTTATCAAGTGTGTTCGCACGGGGAAATTGTGGCAAATGTTTATCTGCATCACTTTCAAAAAATCATAACTCAGTCAATTTTTATTGTATCGAGCCGACTCTGGTGGCGTTGATTCATAAATCTTGTCTACTTCAACTTATCTTCATATGCTAAAAGCAAATAATGACCCGAAGGTTCTCGTTTTTGGTCCAAACCACGCGTAACATATTGAAAACCCTGAACCGAGAAATATTTTCATCTGAGATGAAACTTTAAAAAATTCATAACTTTTTCCCCGTTTATCCGTTTAAGCCCATCTTCAGACAGAAGGTCATTCTCAACATGGGCTACATTTTGTTTTAACATGCCAACTTCAAAAATTGCACCGAGGTTCCCACTAAGTTTCCCGGAACGTGTCGCACTCTGATGAATTGAAAATTTGCATTTTTAGTTTGTGGTTATTTAAGACCCATTAACCAAATCCACTCACATAATTCCATACTATATATTCTCTTTTACTCCAATTTTCAGGAGGCTCTCATAACTCATAAAATCTTACAAACACTCTAAACTTTTCTCCCAATTCTCTCAAAGATCAAATCAAAGTTCTACAACCTTTTTCATCAAGATCAAAAAGTCAAGATCAAGAGAAATTCTTCTCCGATTGTTGATCCATTTGTTGCATTTATTCGCAGCAGAAAAACATCATTATAAATCATTCTCAACATAAGTAATAGTTGTCACAATTCAGAACTTAAATTAAAACATCAATTAAAATTCAACAAAACTGAGTTCTACAATATTTTACTCCCATCATAATAAACCAAACGTGAAACCCCCAAGTGTTACGTATCAGAGCTGACACCGACTCAATCTACGCAAAATGAGGCACTTCTCAGCTAACCTCGACCTTAAACTACTTCTGATCATATGCATATTACCCACATAGAGGCAACATTCAAATAGAAGGGGTGTGATATCATAACAATATAAAAGTGAGCATAATAATGAGTATATAGTAATTTAAGTACCCATAAAATGCTTCTTTACCTCACACCTTTATTTTATCCATCATACCACAAAATTACATCAACATATAAGTGAATATACACACAACACATAAAACTCATCATAATGTGGATCATATTCTTTTGGCATTAAAACATCAAGTCAACAATCATAATGTAATACAATGAGACCGACATTGACTCAATGCATGTGGTACCAATAGGGAAAAACTCTCATCTTAATAATGCCAACATAGGAAAACAACATTGTAATGCTAATACAGACATCGTTTGCAAATATAGGCCATCGTTCGCCAATACATGCCATCATTTATGAATGCATGCGACACTAACATGCAACAACACAATTCACATTGATTATTTTTACTTATTAACTCCAAGCCAATACATGCCATCATCATCATCATGACCTTGCAATACATAATGCAAAACAATCAAATTATTCATACAACATCATCTTACTCAGTAGCATCTCAATTCATGGCACATTACTCAGGAATATACACAGATATACATCAATATTGGTAAAATAATTAGCTACTATTTTCTAATTTATTTTTATAGGATAGAAAATCATTTTAGCTTCGTACTAGTCTAAATGGCGCGTCAAACTGACACCCGAATCAAATGTTATGCAATTTACAAATTTTAAATAAATCTGATGTTTCCGTGGTAACTGGTTACTGCATAGTGGGTAACCGGTTACACCCCTCTGGTTCAGAATTACAATGCTACTGTTCAGTGGGGTAACCGATTCCCACCTATGTTTTACCCGGGTACACGTTCATATTTTTGCCTAGTCTGCCTAAAATTGCACAGGGTAACCAGTTACCCTCTATGCCATACCAGGTTACACCTATTGTAGAGTTCAAAAATATGCAACTTTGCAGGTTACAAAAATCCATGTTTCTAAACCCCAATTCCCAAAAATTCAACAAAAATAGTATTTTTAAATTACACTAATTATTCACCAACAATGCATATCCATTACATATAACATTCATCGTCGAATTTCACCAATAACATACAAGAGTGCATCAAAGAGTTCATCAATGGGAAAAACACAATCAAGCAAAATAGAGAAAAATCAAGGACAATAATCATGAGACCTAAACATTACCATACCTCATTGTTATCCAACTCATTATAGTCTTATAATCCCACCCTTACTTTAGATTTCGGTCGATTCTTGATTCCTACTGTGAACCTTCTTGCCATAGCTTTTCCTCTTCTTCTCTCTTCTATGATCTTCTGTGTTCTTTTTGTACATTGTTTTTCCTCTTCTATATTCTTACTCTATTTTATTCCAAGGACCCCTAAATCCTAATACCAATCTTTCCCTTCTCAATTAAATAAAATAATAATTATCTAAATAACCATAAAATAATAATAATTCTATTATTCTACTAACAATTCTATTTAATTATTATACTATAGTATTAAATCTAATATTTTAATACACATAATACTAATAAACTATTTATCTCTCTACACCTCATGTTTCTACACTTTTGATCATACACGACCCATTATCTCAATTCTAATAATTTCTCAGATATCTAATTCCCAACAGAAGCATCATAACATAACCAAAGATTCACCGAAGCACATAAATACATCACATCAATTAATTAATCTAAATAAAACAATTCAACAAAATTAGGGTGTTACATTAGGGATAAAAATAAAAGAATAAATCAAAAGAATTGAATAAACCAGTAAGCTGAAAACCTGAAAAGGAAACTTAGGAAAAAAAGGTTATCCCCGTGGATTGAAAATCCGAAAGGGAGATCCAGGAAAAAGTTAGGGATTCGAAAGCGAGAGGCTGCATTCTATGTTGGATCTGTGATTTCATCTCATTATAACAGTTGGGAACCCCGAAGGATAGGAAATAGTCCAATCATCTTCTTCAGAATAAGTATTGAGAACTTCGAGGTCATAAGAGTTATAGAAGAATCAAATCTCGCTGGAAATTCGTTTTCATGTTGCCATCTTTGTATTTTCCTTTTGTTGTTATGTGTGTAATTACCTCTTTTGGGAATTGCTTCCTGATGTAAATTCCTATTTACGGACCAATTTCAATCAATAAAATTTCTCTTTTCATTCAAAAAGCTTCCCCTTTGTTTTATTTTACTATTTTGTTTGCAAAAACGTCCGAAATTTTTTATAAACATTGCATTTAAAAATTGTTGGTTCAAATCACAAAACTATGTTAAGGCTAGATTGTCACATGCAAGTATACATGTTTTGATTGCAACAAGTAATAAGTATAAGAGTATCCTACCCACAGGGAGTAAATACTACTTATATTTGACTTTGTAAAAACTCTATTCTTACAAATTAAGCAATGAGTAAAGAAATAATAATGTTGGTGGTAACATGTTCAGTGTTACATAAAACAAGACTACAAGTAGTGTGGGATGGAGTGAAAGTATAATAAGAGTAATTGAGTGGAGCATAGACCCGTTAATATCATTTGTGAATTTATGCGTTAATGCTGTGTGGAGTCGTGATAGGCAAGATCAGAATGATCTTGTGGTGTATTTTTATAACATTTAGAACATGCATACAAGGGCAAGGGAACAAATCTCTAAGCCTCACTTATATCCCAAATATACGTGTTTTAGTAAATCTGAATTCCTTAATGATTGCAGTCTCTTATCTCTAAGTAAACTAGGTCAAGTAAATATATCTATCCTACTTTTTCAACCATTTTTACTCATGAAATACACTTTCTATTGGATCTCTCTCAACACCAAGTTGTTACCTATTTCTAAGTTGATCAATCAAAGAAACAACTTTTGTAACAAATAAACACATGGTAAAACAAGCACTAACCACACAACATATAACATAAACACACTTTAATATTAACTTCACTTAGCTTAACTACAAAGGTTTTAGCTCATGGTAAGTTGAGTACAAAAAACAAGAAAGGTTATTACAATAAACATCTCAAGGAAAATGAATGACAGAAGATATAAACCTAGGAGAGAACTTGAACGACTCTGTAGGCTGAATAATCTTCAGGAGACAACTTCAGCCACACAACTGCTCATCAGTTAGCACCAGAATGGATTAGGAAATAAGACTCTCTTACACTTCACTATCCAAGCACTTAAAACTCGTTGTAAATATTTTCTTCGAACAACCAAACTCCATTCTCTTCAGATTCTCTCTCTCTCTCTCTCTCTATATATATATATATATATATATATATATATATATATATATATATATATCTATATATATATATATATATATATATATATATATATTTATATATATATATAGGCTAGGGATTAGGGTTGGTGTCTTGCATTGGATCTTGGGCTTGAGCTTATGAAATCACATCCAGCCCACACAGAGTTGCACCAAAACATTCCAACAACTACTTAGCAAGAAAGGAACTCATACAAAGGGGACAAAAGCGGTAGACAAGGTAGAGTGTGGCAGGATCCCACAACAGGCATAGGCGGTGCATTATGATCACAGTAGAGTATGGATGTACCCATTTTTGTCTTCTAGCTTTTCCATTACCAACTTTGAATTTGAATAATCTTTATCCTTTTTTCTAGTACTACCAAGCTTTCCCCCCATTCATTATTTCCTTCCACGCTTCCCTCAAGAGATAACAACTTCCTTTATCATATTCCCTTTGCTCAATACTTCTTTTTATGATGCTAGCTTACGCTACATGCAGTAGTCAACTGCAGTCTCGCCTATGATTGCCCATGCTAACCTTTGATCATACAAAAACACAAATAAATGATAAAAAAAGGGAGCACCTATTGTGCTCCACACTAAACACTAATTTGACTAGAAAATTCAAGAAATTAAACAAAAAAGCATTAAAAATACTAAAAACATTAAAACATAAAGCCATGTATTTAGTCATAAAATTCACTTCCCTACCCCTCCTTGTCAAGACCATATTTATCAAACTCAAAAAATGCTTTCTCAAGGGAATTGTCTCAAATACAGGTATAACTCAAACCAAAGGCACAATCATGAATATGTTCTATGGGCCAAAGGCACTTTCTGTCATGACAGAACTCTTTTGTCAAGATAATCAACCTATTTTTCAAATTTTGCTTGTTTTCTCCTATGGTCTAGCAGCTGAGACTTTCACTTTTCAATGGTTTTTTTATTTCATAATTCTTTTAACCTTCACCTAGGACCCCCCCCCCCCCCCCCCCCCCCCCCCCACATGCATGTTTTTTTTTTAAAAAGAGAAAGTTGTAGTTATCCCACCTTTTCACTAGACGGGATCTCACTTGTAATGAGTCCAATCTGCTAATTATGGTAAGACAAGCTATTGTCCTCCAGTTTCAGGCACAATAGCATATTTCAAAGCTTTATCTTCCAGTTTCGAGCACAAGAGTTTATTTAGGAGTGCACTTTGGAAACTTCCTTTTTACACATATTGATGTGTTTATTTTCTTAGTCGTGTAGTGTTCCTGGAGTGTTCTAGTCCTTATAATCATTGTATCAACCACCCCACTAAACCTTACTTCTAGTTCATATGCCATACTTAAAAGCAAATCATTTTTATCACAAAGGCTGACTACTTAACCGACTACTATAGTAATGACAAGATTTGTCTGTAACATAAGATCAATGCACAAAATACTCCTCAAGTCCTTGTTCCCTATATTATTAAAGTCCCAATATAACTTTCTCTAAGTCTTACTCAGATAGTCTATGCTAAGGGGATGGGTTACTATTCATCTTTGTTCAATGCCTTTATTCTATTTTTTAATTTTTTTTAGCATTGAAAATGAAAAACTAACTACAAAATTAAAAGAAAATAAAATAAAATAGTTCATTAAAAAGGCAGCAGTAGCCAACAGTGAAACAAACAGGATGGATACAGTCATCCAGAAACAACAAATTAAAATAGAAAAACAAACATTATGATATGTGTGAAACGGTGGCAGAATCGACTGTATACTGGTTTGCATTTTGTATTCGCAAATGTCGTGGTAAGCAAGAGTCGCCACCAAATTTTATTCCATCCAACAAAGGAAAAGGAAAAAGAACAGAAAAAACCTTTTTTCGAGATATTTCTGAGTACGGGGGGTAGATTATAGAAAGGGAAGGTGTTAGCACCCTTTCTATCCGTGGTTTTCCACGAGATCTTAGGTACTTGCTCATTTTTTAAATTGCTTGTGTGTGCTTGTTTTGAAAAGTTTTGTTTACTTCATGATAAGCCTTGTATCGGTCCTCAAGAGTCTGACAAAGTTGTTTTGAAAACTGTTTTGAAAAGTGTTTGTGTGAAAAGTTTTTATTTTGAGCAAGTACTTAAGATTTCTACCTACTCGAAAAAGTTTGTTTGTTTTTGTTTCCTTTATACAGTGCTATCCTACTATTAAGGAGTAGGTAGCTCCGTCGTTGGAATTTTAAAGGGATGTTCGAAGGGACGAAATGGTCTCTGAAGGCAACAATTAAGGATAACTTAGCATTTCGAAGAGACTATCGTCATAAGATTAATTTACAGGCAACTCGAGGGACAAGTAGGGACTATGATCTTTATGAAGATTTTGAATCACGGGTCATTGCTAAGGTATCCCTACGTTCGAGGGACACGACCATTATTTTCGAGGCAACCAAGTGGGGTAAACCCTAGGAGTGAGCATGTGCAAGTGTGTTTGTTTTAGTTAATTATCTTTGCACAATTAAGGTTGTCTAGCATTTCAAAGTTATTTGTCTTACCAATCAATCCTATTATCCATACATCTAGCAGTTTAATAGTTGCGAAAATTATAAGCGGAAAAGAAAAATCTATGCTATTACAGGGCTTTTGGACATATACATCAATATTTGACTGAAAAATAAAGATGCAGAAATTTAAAATCCTAATTAATCTATTACAAACCCAAAGCAGATACAATAATTCAAAAATAAATAAAACGCGCGCGAAGAATTAAGAAGGGAATGAAGAAAAGATATTTTTGGATTTTTGAGAAAAGCAATTAATCTTTGCAAATTAACCTAAATTTTATTTGTTTTTAATTATATAAAAAAGTTTTTAAATTAAACTAATTTTTCTATTGAATTTTAATAATAAAAAAAGGAATTTGAATTAATATAATTAACTAATTAATTAGTAGCAATTAAATATTTTGTGAAAAAAACTAAATCTAATTTTTAGTGATTTTCTGATTTTCTGATTTAATTAAAAAAAGATTTTTTGTAAAAATAATTAAAACAAGGAATTAATACAAAATAAAGAAATTAGAAAAAAAATTAGAGGAAATGGGCCTGATATGATTAGTAACTTGGGGGGTGTACTGCCAATTTTGTGTTAGGCCCAAAGCTGGCCCATTGTCTGGCGCCTGATCTAGTGAAGTCATCTCCTGAGGACTCATGATGGACCCTCAAGGCTGGGGCGTGGGAACTACATGGTGATGGATCTCAAGGATGAGATTAGGGGCGTATGGTGGACGTCTTCGGATATTATGCACTGGAACCTGTAGGAAATGTTAGGAAAAATGCAAAAGCACACGCCTGGGGTCGAATCCAGGACGTACACTTCATAGACCTTTCTCCATGCCAACTGTGCTACTAAGCCATTCGTTTATATAATAGCACAAAAATAATTAAAAGGAAAACCAGTGTTAGATCCAGGTCATCAAAAATGAACGCGTTGGCAATATAAGCCAACCAATCAAGATACGTCAAATTGACATGCAGGCTTCCCAAACGGAGTCAATATTCAACGATGCCAGAGAGAGTCTACGGTCATCTTCTCCGGGAGGATGAAAATCCAAAACCTGCAAAAAGTGGAATTTAAAAGGCACAAAGGATCCTACACCCCCTGAAATTTTCCCAGGAATCCAAATTCAGGGTTAGTTTGGTCTGAAGGTCCCTAGATCAAGAGTTTCGCAAGCTTCAGTTCGTGATGCCCTAACAATGGCATCACGTGATTTAGGCCTTGACACTCTAATGAGAAGCATCCAACCTGTCCTAAAAGGTGTCCTGAATACAAATCAACACATCAAACATGTCAATAATGCCTGAATTAACAATTTCGAATTCAACAAACCTTGCTAACCGGTGACACTTGGTTGTTGCAATCTGAAACGCTTCAAGAGTGAAAGAGATAAACTCTTGGTATTCTCAGAAGCGTGATAGAGTGCTTAGATCTCACTGAGGGGGACTGGATCGAGTGTTTGAGAGTTGCACCACTTTTGGAATTTTTGAAGCTTTGTTCTTGGATTGGGAGGCCAGTTGCGCGTCTGTGTGTTCTGTTTTAGGGTTAGAATCTCTTCCTTATGTATGAGGCAAGACCTAGGTTAACATATATGGAGAGAATCCAAAAGAATAATGGCCTTTTAAAATTGCTTCCAAACTTTCCATTTTTGAATATTCTCTTCCTTTTCCATGGCTTTCACGATTTCTTGGCCATAATCAACATATATTGCCATTCATTAAATGGAAAACCATTTCAAAATATTTTTATACCATTTATTTAATTTAATTTGGATTTTTAATGATTAAAAACCAAAATAAATAAAATAAATGAGAAGATGAAGCATGGATGGGTTTATGGGTCGTGGACCATGTTGATAATGAAATATAAGCACAAAAAGTTGGGCCCATTTGCCAAAAAATGCAATTTTGGGCATTGTTGAGTTTTGACAATTCTCCAAAAATGGTCAACTTTGACAATGCATATCTCCTTCAATTTTGACCCTAAGAGGGTGTTCTTGGAGTTTTTAGAAATCTTGGGGTATACCCTAAACAACCCTTTTGGTTTCATCTCAATTGGATCTTCCATGTTCATGTAAGAAACGTTGACCCAAAAGGTGTTTTTGTTGACTTTTAGAATGACCTATAATGTCTGAATTCATATCTTTTCACGAGTGCATTTTTTGAACTTGAGGGATGAAGATGAGTTATAAGGAATTGTATTATCTTCAAAATGAGCTTTGGATGGAAAATTTCTGATAAAGTATGAGAAAGTTATGCCTGGTCAAAATTTAGTTGACTTTTCCTAAGAAACCCTAATTTCGCAACTTTTTGAGTTTTGATGAATTAGGAGCATTCCTTGGGGAATTGTGATCAACCCTTGATCAAATGATGGATATCACTTCAAAATGTTGGTATTGACAAAAAATATTGAAGTTTGACTGTATGTGGGCCCAAGTTAACTTTTGACCTGATATAGTTGATTTTCTAGCATCTGAGCAGTTGATTGGGAATACTTCTTGTGCATGGCATAAAACTTGGCATGAATGGTCTTGAGAAAATATTAGGACTATGGAGAGCATATGATGCCTTTGGAGCTCACCCATATTGATGAAAATGGAAACCCTAATTGGAGGTTCATTGCTTTAGGAGAGAGTTTGTCTGGTCAACTCTTGGGCATCCTTGAGCAAGTTGAGTATCTTAATGAATATATGTTGAGTAAAATGGGAGAGAAAATTTTAGGGTATAACAATATGATATAATATGACGGGGGATGAGTCGAGTCACGACTCAAGCCACCACTCCCCCCAAACTTAAAGTAAGGACAATGTCCTCACTGTTCAATAGAAAGGATGAGGCATGCCAATGTTCTCTTGCTTACTAGCTAGGCACGAAGCCTCCTACTCTTTCAGACCGGTTTCTTCTGGGCAGGATCTTGCTTAGTCTTCTTCCTAGCCTCCTTTTAGGAAAGCTCTGGAAGAGTTCTTTCCTCAGCAGTAGCCTTGACTTGAGTCTTCTTTAGAGGTGATTTAGGCTTGGCTGGAGTCTTGGCTAGAGAAGGTCTCTTAGCAATATTTTTGGCTGGGCTTAGAGTGTCGACCTTTACAGGTCCCTTAACCTTCTTAGGGGTGACCACTGGGGTCACATCAACACCCGTCTCATCAGGTGTCTCTTCAGATTATTCAAATTCTTCCAAACCATTTAAAGATTCCCCTCCTTCCTCATCTCCCTCTTCTTCAGCCATCTCATTTGGACCTTCTTCTGCCCTTTCTTCCAACACAACCTCATTTTCAGTCTGATTATTGTCTTCCACTTCTTCCTCCGTAGAGTCATCCTCAGTCATAACACGGGTTTCCTCCATCACAACATCTTCTTCCTTATTTTCTCTTCCTCTTACTTTTCTTCAACCTTCTCCTCAACAACTTTATCAACTTTCTTTTCCACCACTTTTTCAGTTGGCTCCTCATTCAGTTCTTTCACACCCTCCTCAACAGTTTTCTGTGCAGCAACCTTTTTAGGTTTTTCCTTTTTAGACACTTCTACCTTAAACTCTTGGTTATCACGATCTGATTTCTTAATTATAGTATCCAATGTCTTATCATCACCTGTGTCAGATTCTTCCATCACCACTGGTATCTTTTCAATAATCTTCTTTGTCACAACTTTCTTGGCTGGCACTTCCTTATTAGATTTTTTCTTCTTCTTTTCAGGTGAGTCCTCCATAGGCACGCCTTGTGTAGACCTACCAGGATCTCTCACATGTTCATTTTTCATTACCTTATTTCCCTTCTTTTTAATCTTTTCTTCCTCCTCCTTATTCACATGGTCCTCCTCTGTCTCCATTATCCCTAATATATGATTAGGGAATGGAGGAACTGGTTCATTATTATCCATGATACTGTATAGTTTTGATTCCTATTCATATCTCTCCTTTTGAAACTTATAGTACTCCCTCTGGTCCTTCTGCATTCGTAACAAAACTTCATGTGATACGGTGGGAGAACCGACTGTTTTTACTGGTTTTCATTTTGTGTTTTGCATTTTTTGTTTGCAAAATGTCGCGGTAAGCAAGAGTCTCCACCGAATTTTATTTCATCCAATCAGGAAAAGGAAAAAGAACAGAAAAAACCTTTTTCGAGAATATTTCTGAGTATAGGGGGTAGATTATAGAAAGGGAAGGTGTTAGCACCCTTTCTATCCATGGTTTTCCATGGGCTCTTAGGTACTTGCTCATTTTAAAATTGCTTGTGTATGCTTGTTTTGAAAAGGTTTTACTTCGTGATGACTCTTGTAGTAGTCCTCAAGAGTGTGACGAAGTTTGTTTTGAAAATTGTTTTGAAAAGTGTTTCTGTAAAAGTTTTATTTGAGCAAGTACCTAAGAACTAACCTACCTACTCGAATATGGTCTGTTCATTTTCCTTAAGACAACGCTATCCCATTACTAAGGAATGGGTAGCACTGTCGTTGGAGTTTAAAGGGACGTTCGAAGGGGCATATACGGTCAGAGAAGCAATGTTAGGAGGTGTTAGTAATCATCCTAAAGCCTTAAAGATCTGTTTCCGAGGCAACATCTGAATGGGTCATTTGAGATCTTTCGGGGCTAGAGGACGACCACTAACAACCCTATACTTCATGACCGCTTAACTGAAGGCAACCGAAGTGGAGTAAACCCCATACAATCCTATTATCATACATCTAACAGTTAATAATTACGGAAATTTAAAAGTGCAGAAATATAAAACCTAACTATTACATGGCTTTCGCAGATACAAAATTATTTAACTGAAAATAAAATGCGGAAATTAAAACCCTAACTAAAATCTATTACAACCTCGAAACAATTACATAAATAATAATCGAAACGGTAATTAAAATGCGCGACGAATTAAATGCGAAGAATTAATTAAGAGACCTAAAATCTAATTAAAAAATAATTTGGTTATTTTTTGGAGAAAAATTAATTATTTACAACCCTAATTTCTAATTAGTTTTAATTATGAAAAGGAATTAAATTAACCTAATTTAAACTAAAATAATTAATTAAAGAAAATAAAATATTTTAAGAAAAAAGATTTTTATGTTTTTTGTGATTTTGATTTGATAAAAAATGATTTTGTTATTTTATAAAAAAGGAAACCTATTGGTAAATAATTAAAATAAGAAAATAAAAATAGAAAAAAAGAGAGATTTGGGCCTGTATGTGAAGAAAATGGGGGGGGGGGGTGCCTTTCTGAATTGATCCAAGCCCATTATGATTGAGGCCCAGTCAGCGCCTGATCCAGTGGGCTGGTCCCCTGATGATCTATGGTATGACTGCGCGTGTGGGACGTTGGATTGGATGTGATGAGATCTTGAGGGTTAGATCTGAGGTCTCACAGTGGACTTCGTTGGACATGGTGCATTGGAACCTGTAGAAAACATCAAGAAAATGCAAAATTAACACGCCTGGGGTCGAACCTAGGACGTGCACCTCATAGGTCTCCTCCTTTGCCAACTGCGCTACCAAGTTATTTGTTAATATAAACACATAAAAACAATATATTGTGAACTGGTCAGTGACTATAACCAAACGCGCGCGAAGTTTAAACCATCCACTCCAATCGTGACACGCACTCGTCTCCTCCAGGGAACTGTCGTCTTAGGTTCATAGCTTTTACCCACAGACAATCAGCCATAGCTAAAACCTACAATTCTCAAATATCCTGTCTAGGCAATATAAATCAGATTCAAGGTCATGAATCAATTGGATTCGGTCCTCTGATCATGATGGTATCCATCTTGAGATCCAATATTTCCTGCATTTGAAAGCCCTAAAGCAACCTTGTAAACCCTAGCAATGGTGACTATCAATAGATGGGCTCAAACATCAATTAAACCAATCCAATTCGTTGCAAATATGATAACAAACACATACCTACCATTAAAACATGTTTATGATGCAAGAATCACTATAATCTATTTTGAAATAAAGGGAAAATCATATGAGTTGCAGCGCGCAATTCTTGATGCTTCAGGCCTTGCAAATGGTTGGGACAACTTCAGTGCACGCCCAGGATGCGATTGCTGGCCTTAAATTTCTTTGAAAGGTCCTGTGGAGTGAAATCCGATCCCTACTTTTTGAAAACTTTTTTGAGTTTTCTCTTGCTCTTTCACGACTACAAAACCTTGTTTTATCCTTGGTTCTTGTTCACTATATATGCTAGAGCGAAATAGGGTTGCAAAAACAGATGATATCTTTGGAATTTTGGAAGATTTGATTTGATTTTTCATCCATATGCAAACCTTCTATATTGAGCCAAATTATCCCATTTTTGTACCAATCATGTTTGATTTGATTTGGTCTTGATATCTCCGCATAATTTGATTGAGATCTTATCCAAAAATCATATCAAAACATATCTTTGATATTATTTTCCAATTATTTGATTTTATTCAATTTTTAATTAATAAAAAGTCAAAATAAAATGGAAAATGAAGCAAATGACACGTGGGTGGATATTTGGGTCGTGGACCATGCTACAAGTGAGGTGCAATCATGAAATGCTAAGCCCATTTGGTAAAAAAAATGCATTTTTGAGCATATTTGACTTTTGTCAATTTTGCAAAAAAGGTCAACTTTGACAAGGCATATCTCCTCCAATTTTAACCCTAGGATATCCCCTAAGCAACCCTTTTGGTCTCATCTCAATTGAGTCCTCCATTTTCATGTAAGAAGCTTTGACCCACAAGGTGTTTTTGTTGACTTTTCAAAAGGACCTATAATGTAGAAATTCATATCTTTTGATGAGTGCATATTTTGAACTTTTTGGTGGAAGAGGAATTGTAGGGAATTGCATCCTCTTCAAAATGAGCCTTGGATGGAAAATTTCTGATAAAGTATGAGGAAGTTATGGTTGGTCATAGTTTGGTTGACTTTTCTTGAGAAACCCTAATTTAGCAACTTGTGGGTTTTGATCAATTTGGGGCATTACTTGAAGAATCATGATCAACCCTTGATCAAATGATGAAAGTAACTTCAAAATGTTGATGTTTACCAAAAATCTTGAGGTTTGACTGTATGTGGGCCACAGTTGACTTTTGACCTAATACAGTCGATTCTCAAGCATTTGAGCAGTTGACTAAGCAAACTTCTTGTGCAAGGCATGAAAATTGACATGGATGATCTTAGGAATATATTAGGACCATGGAAAGCATTTTGGTCCTTTGTGGTTCACACATCTTGATTAAAATGGAAACCCTAATTTGAGGTATACTGCCTTAGGAGAGAATTTGTCTGGTCAACTCTTGGGCTTCCTTGAGCAAATTGAGGACTTCAATGAGCATGTGTTGAGTAAAATGAGAGGGAAAATTTTGGGGTACAACACTTCCATCATCAAACTGTCAATCTCAAAACTTAAATCTCATTCAGTCGAATGTTATTCTGCCTCTGTCCTTTTTCTCGCCTTTGGCTTCATAAGCATTTGCAAACTGTTTTTATAAAAATATACCTTAGGGTTGCTAATCTCATTTGTATCATTTTCCATTATGTTAGACAATAGGATGTATCTATAAGGGGGGGGGGGGGGGGTTGAATTGATACCATAATTTTTAAAATTAGTTTATAACAAAAACTTTAAACATAGTGAAAGCTACCCGGATACACTCGTCTAAAAACGATCCTCTATTGAAAAGACCGGATATGCGAAAAATCGAATGGGACGAATCAATGAGAATTATTAACACTTAAATCAATTGTAATTGATCACTTATACTCTTTAACTATTGTCAATTACTTCCAATGAAATGTTGAGAAGAAAACACACAAGTTTGCACTTTTAGACTTTTATCAAACACTTGGTATGCTTAATTATAACAAGTCCAATCTACCTTAATTTGTAGAGTTGAAATCAATTATAGCAATCAAAGTGATTACTATAGTTTTTAGTAATAGTTCTATTGCACTACAAATCAAGACAATTGGAACCACAAGAGCAAATTTACAGATTATTGCAAATAAACAGTAAAAGGCGAGAAAGAAAAACGACACGTGATTTGTTTAGGAAGTTCCCCTGTCGTCCTCGCGTGGGGTACATATGCCCCTAATTCTAGAATATATAATTAGGATAATTTCTATTATTATTGCAAAGTTTATACAAGATATAGAAAATAGTCACCACAATTCAAACACAATATGTTGAATTGAAAACTAAGCTCCTCTCTTCCCTTGATTCGATTAGAATCAAGTATGTCACTAATATTCGACAAACCTCCGGTTGTAGCTACCTTGTTGAGAACCCAAACCATTTCTCAAACCCTCTGCTCGGATGATTTGGTCGCAAGATGATGACCCCAATTCTTCCCTCAAAATCCTCTGATTGTAGCTACCTTATTGAGCGAGCCCATAATTCCTCAATCCCTTAAGCACGGCTGAATTTGATGAAACAAATAATCTTCAAAACCCCCCAAATCCCAATGATCTTAAAGGATAAAACCCTCAGATTTTATTCAATAAAAACCTACAATTACTCAACCCGAACAATATCACAATCTTCTACTTCGAACGTTATCAACACACTCTCTTCACCTTGATCGACAAAAGTTATTATGTGTAGTTGCCAACGGATGAGTGAGAGGTTGAAGATGATGAGTACCTTGTGTATCTATTTCACTTTTCTTGTTAAAACCAAATGATATAACCATACAAGAATTTATATGTTATTTAAAGTCAAGACCCAAACTAACAGACTGAAAAACAGTGTTTTGAGCGAACGGTCGACCTATGCAAAAGGGGACTCGACCTGAGCATTCCCGAAAGTGCCATATGACAGTGTTCACGATTCATGCATCTACCTATGCAAAATGGTGACGCAACCTGAGCATTCCCGAAGGTTCCACATGATAGAATTAAAGATCCATGCGTCGACTGCTCCAGGGGTACGCATCGATGCATAGTTCCTAAACATTGATTCCAGGATGAGTCGACCATATAGTCGACATGAGAAAACCCGAGACTTCCAAAAAGAGCAACTTTTAATCACGCGTCGACCTGAGCTTTCTTTGAGTTGACTCATAGAATATAAATTTCCAAAAATGCCAATTCTTGAAGACTTTTCATGCTACTTTATCCACCTTATCATCTAGCAACATTTCCAACATAGTTTTGACATCATTGAAACTTTTATTGAAGGAACCTTTCCCACACATACTCCCCCTTTTTGATGATGTCAAAACTTGTCTTTAGCACCATGTATCAGAATGTTAATCTTGGAGATTTATCCCCTATCTTTGATCACCCTTTCATTTCGTATGGCTTTCATATCATCATCTGTTCTTGGCTAGCTTCCACATGCTTCTCCCCCTTTGACAACATCAAAAAGAGTCAAAGCAACATGTTAAAATAACAATAATCAATACAAGTAAGGTTAGATCATTATCTACTTTGGTAATCAATAACTCTAACAAACAATCACATAAAGAGATGTTAGAGAAAGGAATAAAAAATAAATAGATACCAATCAAGCATAAATAACCACCTAAGAATAGATCACACATCACAAAGATTAAAAAGCACTTATCACAAGGAATTAAGAATTTTCAAGTTTACTGAATTGGGTTATCAAGAATAGAGTTAGAGTTAGAATGATATTACCTGTATGATGTGGGATGATAGTTTACCCTCACAAGCAACTTGATACAAGAGTGTAGATAATTTGTGAGAGTACAAGTATAAATAAGAGTAGTAAAACTAATGTAGTTGCAACCTATCCGAAATATCGAGAACACCAAGTTCCCTACGGATGTGGAAGAAAGGCTCGGTCGCAAGAGGTTTTGTGAAAATATCTGCAAGTTGATTTGTGCTATCAATATGCTCAAATACGACGTCATCTTTTTCTCAATGATCCCTAAGGAAGTGATGCCTAATCTCAATATGTTTGGTGCGTGAATGTAAAATCGGGTTTTTTGGTTAGGTTTATAGCACTAGTGTTGTCACAAAATATCGGAATATGATCGAGTTTGACATCAAAAATCAAGTAATTGTTGTTTTAGCCACAAAATTTGGGCACAACAATTACCGACTGCGACATATTTTGCCTTGGCAGTTGACAAAGCAACGAAAACTTGTTTCTTGCTATGCCAACTTAATAAGGAATTTGAAAAGAAATGACACGTACAACTAGTACTTTTCCTATCTAACTTGCAACCGGAAAATTCAGAATCAGAATAACCAACCAAAGAGAAATCACAACCCTTAGAGAACCATAATCCATACTTAGTCGTACCACAAAGATACCTAAGTATGCACTTAACGACTTTTAAATGTGACTCCTTGGGGTATGATTGATACCTAGCACACATACATACACTAAAAATAATGTCGGGATGAGAAGCATTAAGGTAAAGAAGGGAACCGATCATACCTCTATACCTTTTTACATCAACTGGCTTACCATGTTCGTTACGATCAAGATTAACGGCGGTAGGCATTAGAGTATCACTGGCTTTTGATTTAGACACGTAGAAGTGCTTTAATAGTTCTTTACAATACTTGGTTTGACTTATAAAAGTCCCTTCCTCGAGTTGATTAATTTGAAGCCTAAGAAAGTACTTTAATTCACCCATCATACTCATTTCAAATTCTCACTGCATCAACTTAGAAAACTCCTTGACCAAAGATGTATTAGTAGAACCAAATATAATATCATCTACATAAACTTGTACTAAAATTAAATGTTTTCCTTGGCGCTTAATGAAAAGAGTTATATCGACCTTTCTTATTGAGAATCCTTGTTCTAACAAAAACTTGCTAAGTCGTTCATACCAAGCCCTAGGGGCTTGTTTGAGACCATATAAAGCACGTTTTAATTTGTAAACATGGTTAGGATACTCAAAGTTTTCAAATCTGGGAGGTTGAGATACATACACCTCTTCATTAATATAGCCATTTAGAAAAGCACTGTTAACATCCATTTGATATAACTTGAAGTTTTGTGAACATGCAAAGGCAAGCAAAAGGCATATAGCCTCAAGTCGGGCGACCAGTGCATAAGTTTCCTCATAGTCGATGCCCTCCTCTTGGTTATACCCTTGAGCAACAAGGCGAGCCTTGTTGCGAGTTATTATTCCATTTTTGTCCAATTTTTTCCTAAACACCCATTTAATGCTGATTACACGATGGTCTCGAGGAGGAAGGAGAAGATCCCAAACCTCATTTCTCTTGAATTGGTTCAGCTCATCTTGAATAGCTAAAAACCATTGTTCATCGAGTAAAGCATCTTTGGAGTTTTTAGGTTCAACTTGTGAGACGAAAGCAAAATGATAACATAAGTTACTTATCTTGGACCGTGTAGTGACTCCTTTTGTGATATCTCCAAGGATATTGTCGATGGGATGATCCTTGATAGATTTCCATACCAATGGGAGATCATTTTCATTGCTTTTAATATCCAAATCTTTTTCTTTGATAGATTCACATTCTAAGGGGGAATTATTTTCATCGCTTTCAACATTCGGATCTTTTAGTATACTTTCCGAAGATACATATGCACCGTCAAATACAATATCTTTTCTGACCAATCTCGAACAAGATTCATCAAAAGATTCATCAAAATATACATGCACAGATTCCTCAACAATTTGTAACCTTTTATTAAATACTCTATAAGCTTTACTAGATTGAGAGTATCCAAGAAAGATACCTTCATCTGCTTTTGAATCAAACTTTCTAAGATTTTTCTTTCCATTATTCAACACAAAACATTTACATCCGAAAATGTGAAGGTGTGAAATATTAGGCTTTCTTCCTTTTAGTAGTTCATACAGAGTTTTGTTTAGAATTGGACGGATCATGATCCTATTCAAAACGTAACAATCCGTACTTATGGCATCCTCCCAAAAGCACTTAGGAAGGGCATGTTCATTGATCATAGTTCTTCCTAGTTCTTCTAAAATATGGTTTTTGAGTTCCACTACTCCATTTTGTTGTGGAGTACGTGGTGCGGAAAAATTATGATCAATGCCATGTTTTTCACAAAATTCCTCAAAGAGGTGGTTTTTAAATTCACCCCCGTGATCGCTTCGGATTGTAACTATTTTAGTGTTTAACTTGTTTCGGAACATCTTAGCAAATTTTTCAAACGCGGAAAAAGTGTCACTTTTGCTAGCTAAGAAAATTGTCCAACAAAATCTATAGAAATCATCTATTATAACAAAACCATAATAATTACCACCTAGACTTTTTATTCTAGATGGTCTAAAAAGATCCATGTGAAGAAGTTCAAGTGGTTTTGTTGTAGAGAGAATCTTTTTAGATTTAAAAGAAATTTTTGTTTGTTTACCCATTTGACATGCATCACATAAGTGATCTTTAAATAACTTTATTTTGGGTAAATCAACAACTAGATCTTTTGATACAATTTTGTTTAGCAAGTCAAAATTGACATGCGCTAATCTCCTATGCCAAAGCCATGAGTCTTCACTCATGGAGACAATACATTTAGCACCGGTCAAAGATACTTCATTCAATTCAATCATATATAAATTATTAACCCTCAAGCCTTTAAAAACAAGTTCCTTATCACTATTTTCAATTAAGAAACAATATTTTGAAAAGGAAACTTTATATCCTTTGTCGCATAATTGACCAATACTAATGAGATTATGTTTAAGACCATCAACTAAAAGGACATATGAGATAATAGTAGAAGAGGGATTACCTATACCACCTTTTTCGAGTATATCTCCCCTGTTGTTATCAACATAGGTTACAAATCCCTTCTTCTTAGCCACAAAGTCAAAGAATAGGGAAATGTCAAGTGTCATATGTCTTGAGCATCCACTATTGAGAAAGCATATTCTCTCTGTAGTCTCAAGACATTCTACCTACAAAATCAAACAAGGGAGATAGGTACCCAATTTTTATTGGGTCCTTGTCTGTGAGTGCAACATGGGCTGCCTTTGGGAGACCATTTGAAAATGCCTTTAGGTACCAAAAATCTTCTAAATCGACATTTTTTAATGGTGTGTCCCTCCTTGCAACAATATAAACAAGCTGAGTCTTGATAGGAGTTACTTTTGCTTGATTGATCTCTTATTTGATAAGAATATTTTTGATAGGTATTAATCATGTTTTTTCTAAAGTTTGAACGATCAATAGCAAATATAACTTTGGTTTGTAAAGCCTTGTATAATTTGGCTTTAAGAACTTTCGTCTCTTTTTTCCAAATGTGACATGTTTCACATCCATGCCAATTTTGCCAAGAGGTCTTGTAAATTTCATCTTTGTCTTTGATACTCTCTATCAAGGATGCCTTGAGAGTTTCCAACTCCTTTTTGGATTTGGTAAATTTAAGCTCAAGGTATTTGAAAATATTTTTATTTGAGGCTTAGCGTTTGAAAGCTTCCTTAGCCTCATGATGTAGAGTATTAAATGCATTTTGTAATTCAATATAAAACATTTCATCAACATAATCATATTTAGAGTGACTTACATTCTTTTTATTTTTGTGATGCGCCGTAAGACATAAGTTTGCTTTTTCTTCTTCATCACTAGAGTCATCTTTGCTTGATGAGTCACTATCACTATCCCAAGCAATGTAACCTCTCCTAGATTTGTTTGGCTTCTTTTGAGAATTGTTTCTTACTTTGTCTTTCTTGAACAAAGGACAATCTGGTTTGTAATGACCGGGTTTCCCACAATTGTAACAAGATCCTTTTGACTTATCTCTCTTGCTTTCAAAAGTTTTGTTTGCTTAGCTTTCCTTCTATAGTCAACGAGATTCTTATCCGAATGTTGAATTTCATTCTTCCAAAGATATCTATTGTACTTCCTTATGAATAAACCCAAATCTTCATCCAGACTCTCATCTCCATCACTTAAGTCACTCCCACTTGAATCTATGGTGGAAGACTTGGAACTTGAATCCCTTAACGCGATGTACTTCTTCTCCGTGTCCCTCAGCTTTTCTTTCTTCTCTTTCTTTTCATGCTTATAAAGATCTGTGAGCTCTTACTCATGTTCTTGAAGCTTACCAAACAATGTTGTAAGATCCAATGCAGTTAGATCATTGGCCTCCTTGATAGCTGTGACTTTAGGTTGCCATTCCCTGTTAAGACATCTTAAAATCTTGTTAATAGCAACAACATTGGAATTAATATGACCAAGTGTGTGTAAGCGATTTATTATGTGAGAAAATCTCTTTTGCATGTCCGCAATGGTTTCACCATGCTTCATGTGAAGAGATCAAACTCTTGAGTTAATGTGTTAATCCTTGCTAGTTTGACATTATTTGTACCCCCATGGGTAACTTGTAAAGCGTCCCACATTGCCTTAGCGATAACACAATACGAGATACAAAAGTATTCATCAACTCCAAGAGCCGATATGAGCATATGTTTAGCTTTCCAGTCATAAGCATAGTTTTTCTCATCTTTTTCATCCCATTGTGCTTCCGGTTTGGGTACAACAACACCCGTATTGTTTAACATAGTTATGGCCAAAGGACCTTCTTCTATGACTTTCCAAAATTTTCTATCAACAGAGTTATTATACACATGCATACAATCTTTCCAATAGCTATAATTTTCACTAGTGAAAATAGGCACTCTATTGTACGCCCTTTTGGATCGTTCTCCATTGTCTAAAGAGTTATACGTGAAGCACTAGGTGAACTGGTGCTCTGATACCACTTGTTAGACGATAAGACGTATCTAGAAGGGGGGGGGGGGGGGGGGTTAATAGATACCATAATTTTTAAAATCAGTTTTTAAGAAAAACTTTAAAGGCAGTGAAAGTTACCAGATACACTTGTCTAAAAACGATCCCCTATTGAAAATACCGAATATGGGAAAAACCGAATGGAATGAATCAATGAGAATTATTAACACTTAACGCAATTATAATTGATCACTTATACTCTTTAACTATTATCAATTACTTCCAATGAAATGGTGAGAAGAAAACACACAAATTTGCACTTTTGGACTTTTATCGAACACTTGGTGTGCTTAATTATACCAAGTCCAATCTACCTTAATTTGTAGTGTTGAAATAAATTATAGTAATCAAAGTGATTACTATAGTTTTAAGTAATAGTTCTATTGCACTACAAATCAAGACAGTTGGAACCACAACAAATTTTTTATAGATTATTGCAAATAAACGGTAAAAGGCGAGAAAGAAAAACGACACGTGATTTGTTTAGGCAATTCCCCTTGTCGTCCTCGCGTGGGGTACATATGCCCCTAATTCTAGAATTCAGAATTAGGATAATTGCTATTATTATTGCAAAGTTTATACAAGATATAGAAAATAGTCACCACAATTCAAACCCAATATGTTCAATTGAAAACTAAGCTCCTCTCTTCCCTTGATTTAATTTGAATCAAGTATGTCACCAATCTTCGATAAACCTCCGGTTGTAGCTACCTTGTTGAGAACCCAAACCATTTCTCAAACCCTCTGCTCGGATGATTTGATCGCAAGATGATAACCCCAATTCTTCCTTCAAAATCCTTTAATTATAACTACCTTGTTGAGCGAACCCACAGTTCATCAATCCCTTAAGCACAACTGAATTTGATGAAGTAAAGAATTGTCAAAAACCCCTAAATCCCAATGATCTTGGAGGATAAATCCCTCATATTTTATTCAAGAAAAACCCATAATTACTCAACCCGAACAAGATCGCAATCTTCTACTTCTAACATTATCAACACATGCTCCGCACCTTGATCGACAAAAATTATTATGTGTAGTTGTCAATGGATGAGAGAGGGGTTGAAGATGATGAGTACCTTGTGTATCTATTTCAATTTTCTTGTTAAAACCAAATGATATAACCAAACAAGAATTTATATGTTATCTAAAGTCAATACCCAAACTAACAGACTGAAAAATAGTTTTTACAAGCTAACGATCGACCTATGCAAAAGGGGACTCGACCTAAGCATTCCTGAAAGTGCCATATGATAATGTTCATGATCCATGCGTCAACCTATGCAGAAGGGTGACTCGACCTGAGAATTCCTGAAGGTGCCACATGACGGAATGCAAGATCCATGCGTCGACTGCTTCAGGGGTATGCATCGATGTATAGTTTCTAAACATTGATTCCAAGATGAGTAGACCATACAGTCGACGTGAGTAAACTCGAGACTTCCCAGAAGAGTAACTTTTAATCATGCATCGACCTGAGCTTTCTTTTAGTCGACTCATAGCATATAAATTTCCAAAAATACCAATTCTTGAATACTTTTCATGCTACTTTTTCCACCATATCATCTAGCAACATTTCCAACATAGTTTTGACATCATTGAAACTTTTATTGAAGGAACCTTGACCTCACACCTTACTCCATGTTTAGTACACAGAGCAGTGATCAAGCATGGGAAATAAATCATCCCATCTTTCTTTTTAGAACAATCTTGGATTTCCTAAACAATAATCTTCCCTACATTGACATTGTACCCAAAAGTGATACAATGTAGTAGGGCCAACCTTTGCTTGTTGACGGTTTCATTCTGGGTGGTGGGCTTGAGCGAGTGTTTTATGAATTGATACCAAGCCTTTGGTTTCGGCTTCAGATCCGTTGTTCTCAAAAAAATTTCCACTCTAGATTCCACCTAAGTGGTATTCCAGTTGTAAAGTGATTGTATGTACACGTCATACTCAGTCTCATCAACTCTTGACAAAATCTTCTGATACTGGTCATCAGATTTCTTTAGTCCATACAACATGTTGATTGTCCCCTCAGAATAAAAGACACAATATCCGCTCACCATGAATTATGATTTCTTGTCGGTGGGTCTCAAGTTGGAATAAAACTCCTTCACTATTTGAATGTTGTAAGGTTCGGTATGTTAACAAAATTTACTCCACTTTTTGTTGTTGATTAGTGAGCCAATGTTTGCAGGCAGCTCTAGAGTTTCATGATCCAAATCAAGAGAAAATCCCATTTTAGAAAAGAGCCCTCTACTGGAGATGGAATCGATGAATCTCCTTCTGTAATCTTCGTTGATGAATATCTCGCAGTCACTTCTTTCATCGTCGCAGGTATCCATTGTTGGGGTGGAATTTTTCATAGCACAAGTTTTTATTTTGACTGAGAGTGAGTGGGCTTCATTATGTTGTAAGGGTTTTGAGAGAGTACAGATTGTGAGTAATAAAGGGATAAGGTGTTGAGATATAAAAAGTGATTATGGACATGGAGGTTTATAGGGAATGATTTGTGAAACGGTTGTGAGTGAATGATGGGGTAGTGGGAAGTATTCTTTGTGAGCGGGGGTTGAGAAGTTAAGTGGTTAAGAGTAGAGAGAGGTAACATACACTTTTGGAGAAGATTTGTTTGAATTTGTGATAAGAGAGGTTATTTTGACAACATAGGTTATGGTGAGGGTTAAAATTAGCCACTACTAATCACAAAATGTGCAACTAGCAATGAATGTATGTCCCATTTATGACGCCACTCTGCTTTAGAGCATACTGCCACGTGTGTATAACCCATTCTCTCTCTTCCTGATCAGTTTTTCCTCACGTTTCCCAACACTTTCCTTTCCCAAGATACTTCTTATGACAAAACCTTAATAATTTCTCCCATTTTCTCATGCAAGACTAACTCAGCTTTTATAGTCACGATTGGACTAGACAATGACTCCTCCATCTTTATTTTATCAATCACAATACCTGAAAAGTAAACTATCTAAAACACAAAAGTTAAATTGGGATGCCTCCTAGTAGCACTATTTTATAGTCTTTTAGCCCGACTAAATAAGAATTCAAACATAATCACTTAAAAGCATGCTGGTCCTTGTGTTGTTTGAGGATTCACCATGATACATCTTCAATCTTTAGCCATTTACTTTAAAGTTTCACATGTCTTTTCATTCAATAGATCCATTGCCCCATGAGGATAAATCTTAATGAGTTTAACTGGCCCAGACCATCGAGATTTCAGCTTCCCTGGGAAAAACTTTAATCTAGAATTGAACAAAAGAACAACTTGTCCTTCAACTAACTCCCTCTTTAGGCACTTGATTTCGTGCCACTTCTTAGTATTTTCTTTGTACAATTTAACATTATTGAAATTCTTGTTATTAGATACTAGATGTTCTAAAAGATGTTGAGACACCGGATCCGGCTTCACACACAACAACAAGATGTATTGGAAAATAAAACAGCGATGAATGAAAATAACACGCGATATGTTCACCCAATTCAAAACAACCTTCCTACTCTGAGGGATATCAAGCCAAGGATGAAATTAACTTGATAATATCAATTTGTATATATCACAATAAACTTCTAGTTTATAGCCTACACACTTAATTACTACCCTTTGCTTAACTTCTACCTAAGATACACCTAGGTAGGAGGGCATCCTCAAATCCCTCTTCAGCTACACTTAGCAATTCGAGAAACTCTAAACACAAGTAGAGAACAAAAACAATTAGAAGCTATACTTCCAAAAACATGCAAGATTCAATGCTTAAAAGTTTATGAGAATTGACACACAATATGTTCAATGCTTAAAAGGTTATGAACATCTAACAGAGAACTTACAACCCAACAATAAGGATTATAAAAACCCAAACACAAATACATCCATAAGTTTCACCTAATATTAGGTACACACCAGTCTATTTATAAATTTATTCTAGATTGGGTTGGGGTTCAAAACCGCAACAGTGAGGCTCCACAAAGTCTGCAAAATCTTCTCCAAGAAAATAGGTCTTCAATCATTAGTTTTATAAAAAGTCTCCAACATCTAGAAACTAACGAAATATTTGAAAACCAACAAATAATAACCTATTTGTCAATCTTAGATGCCACATAAGCTAACTGAACATTCCCTGAATATACAGTAGCTAAAAATCAACTGATTCACAACTGTCAGCTTGTTGCAGACGCGATATCCTATCTCCTTGCAGGGACATCTTACTCGACATGTTAAAGACATAATATTGGGACATCTTGTTCAACATGTTTCTGCTAAAAATGGTTTTAGCAAAATTAAGCCAATCATACTTTCAGAGAAATAAAAATCCCCCCTTTGGAACATTTAGGCTAAAATACTTAAACAACCTTTTCACAATAAAGTATGCTTGAAAATAAATCAAACATACACATCAGAGGTACATCGGCGAATAGAAAACATATGCAAGGTTAACAATACAGAAAATAGCAGCATACACATCAGATAGTTAGTAGTTAGTTGATATACTAACAAAACTATAACAAAAATAGAGAACACCTAAGTTCTCACACCATTTTGTTAAGATATCATGTATGACAACTCTTCAAAACAACATGAACTCCCCCTCAAGTCAATACCTCGTATCACGAAACAGAGAATCATAGAATTCTCCCCCTCAGCAGAATCACCAGGTAGTGCCAGCTCCAGCACCCTCAATATCATACTACCCCCCCTCCCCCTTTTTAGCCATAATATGACAAAGGTATGTAGACAATATTAGCAAAAAATTTAAGCACCTAAAGTTATAGTAGCAAGGTGCAAAAATTTAAAAATATCCTAGGCATTTAGCCCTTACAAAATCCTAAACCAAAATAAATAGAATCATAAGATAAATCCAAGTAAAATCCTATGACCAAATGTCATACATTAACATCTTCTCTTTCCTCGAAAACACTGGCAGAGTGTTCATTAGGTGCAACACCATACTTAGCAACCTCAACACCGGATGCACCACAAACAGTAATTGCTATAACTTTTCATATATACAGATCCCAAGTCTACTCCTTAGGTTCTTGAACTGAGCAACATCCAGAGCTTTTGTAAAGATACAGCAAGCTGATTCTCAGTATTGACATGCTAAAGCTTAATGATTTTGTCCTCCACAAGTTCTATGATGAAGTGATGTCTGATGTCAATGTGCTTGGTCCTACTATGCTGAATATGATTTTTGGAAATGTTTATAGCACTCAAATTTTTGAAAAACAATGTCATAACATCTTATGTGACATTGTATTCAGACAATATTTGCTTCATCCATACCAGTTGAGACCAGTTACTTCCTGCTGCTATGTATTCAGCTTCAGCAGTAGATAGAGAAACACAGTTTTTATTCTTACTGAACCAAGAGATCAAGTTTTTTCCCATAAAGAAACATCCTCTAGATGTACTCTTTCTATCATCAGCACTTTCATCCCAATCATCATCGTAAAATACCACTATGAGGAATTTGTATCATGGGAGTACAACATACCATAGTCACATGTTCCATTCATATGCTTCATAATACTTTTACCTTGGTTAATGTGAATTACCTTAGGTTTTGCTTGATATCTTGCGCATACTCCAACAACAAATGTGATGTCTGGTCTTCTAGCAGTAAGATATAGAAGACTACCAATCAAGCTTCTATACAAACTTTTATCAACACTAACTTCTTTTTCATATTTGGTTAACTTCAGGTGTGTAGGAGCAGGAGTCCTCTTATGGATTGCATTTTCCAACCCAAACTTCTTCATAATATTTCTTGCATATTTGCTCTGATAGAGAAAATTGGAGTCTTCTATCTGCTTGACTTGCAATCCTAGAATGTAAGCCAGTTCACCTACCAAACTCATTTCAAATTTAGATTGCATCTGCTTGACAAACTGTTGGACCATTTCATCTGACATCCCTCCAAAAATAATGTCATCCACATAGATCTGAGCTATCAAATACCTTTCTACATTCATCTTTGATAAAGAGAGTCTTGTCAATTCCTCCCTTTCTGTATCCATGACTGACTAAAAATTTAGTCAATCTTTCATACCAAGCTCTTGAAGCTTGTTTCAGTCCGTACATGGCCTTCTTCAGTTTGAACACATAATCTGGGAAGGAAGGATCAACAAACCCTTTAGGTTGTTCAACATAAACCTCTTAGTTCAAGTACCCATTAGGAAAGGCACTCTTGACATCCATCTAATATAGCTTGAACCTTAGATGACAAGCTACTCCAAGCATCAGTCTAATAGACTCTAAGCGAGCCATAAGAGTAAATGTTTCATCAAAGTCTATTCCCTCAATTTGAGTGTACCCTTGAACAACCAGTTTGGCTTTATTTCTGATTACACCTCCTTGTTTATTTGTCTTGTTCTTGTACACTCATTTTGTTCTAATGATATTCATTTCTTCAGGTCTTGGTACTAAATCCCATACTTCATTTCTCATGAACTGACTAAGCTCATCTTGCATAGCATTAATCCAAAATTCATCAGTCAAAGCTTCTTTCACATTTTTAGGCTCAATCTTTGAACCAAAGCAAGCATTTGACATAACTTCCCTTGACTTGGTGACTATTCCTTGTCTAGGATTTCCTATTATCAGCTCCTTAGGACGATCCTTTTGAATTCTAAGAGAGAGTCCTTTGTAAGTTACCTAAGGTTCTTCAACTTCAGAATCAACACTTGAATTTGCACCATTTGTGGTAGATGTTGTGACATTTTTTTCAAGAACCACATCTTCAATAGGAGTAGTTGTCTCAACTTCTTCTGGGACATCATCTTCATCAGTTGATCCATCAACACTAACATTTGAAGACTCCATCATCACCTTGGTTCTAGAGTTGAATACTCTATATGCTTTACTGTTAGTAGAGTATCCTAGAAAAATTTCTTCATCACTCTTAGCATCCAACTTCCTTCTTGGCTCACGGTCAGCCAGAATATAACATTTACTTCCAAAGAAATGAAAGTACTTTACATTTGGCTTTCTTCCTCTCCATAATTCATACAAAGTAACCGAAGTTTCAGTTCTGATCCTCACTCTGTTGTGAATATAGCAAGTAGTGTTCATGGCTTTAGCCTAAAAGTAAAAGGGTAATTTCTTGGCATGGAGCATAACTCCGACACACCCTTGAATAGTCCTATTCTTTCGCTCAACACACCATTCTGTTGAGGAGTTATGGGTGAGGAAAACTCATGACTAATCCCCTCAGAAGCCTAAAATTCTTCAAACTTGTTATTCTCAAATTCCTTCCCGTGGTCACTTTTGATTATGACAACACCACAATCTTTTTTCTCATTGAAATTTGTGACACAATTCCTTGAACACTTCAAACATCTCAGATTTCTATTTGATTAACTTCACCCAAGTGAATTTTAAGTAGTCATCAACAACAAAATAGGCATACCTTTTTCCTCCAAGACTTTCCACCTGTATAGGTCCCATCAAGTCCATATGAAGAAGCTCTAGAACTCTTGAGGTAGCAAGATTTTGAATCTTCTTATGGGACATCCTTGTCTGCTTCTAAATTTTACATTCTCCTCAAATTCTCCCTTCATCAATCTTTAGTTTGGGAATATCTGTAATAGCTTCCTTTGACAGGATCTTCTTTGTTACCTTCAGACGTAGATGTACAAGCTTTTGATGCCATATGTTTACTTCATCATCTTTTGATAATAAGCATGTTAAGATACAATCTGGAGAATTCCATAGGTAGCAGTTGTCTTTTGACTTGGTTCCCCTCATAACCACTTCATTCCTATAATTTGTAATCAAGCATTCAGATTGAGTAAAGTTAACTTTGAGACCTTGATCACAGAGTTGATTGATACTTATCAGATTTGTTGCTAGCCCTTTCACTAACAACACATTATCTAGACTAGATTTTCCAGTATAATCCACCTTTCCCACAACTTTGATTTTACTCTTTGAACCATCTCCAAAATTGACATAGTTAGTGGCATGTGGTTTGATGTCCACTAGGAATCTCTTAACTCCGGTCATATGTCTGGAGTAGCCACTATTAAAATATCAATCTTCTCTAGTTGAGGATTTGAGAGAAGTGTAAGCTATGAGTCTATATGAGTCATGGTGAAAGGCTCTTCTTGACTTTTCCTTATAGATATCATCCTTCCTTCTGTAAGGGAGTCTATGGATGGGATATCCATACAGTTTATAGCACGTGGAATTTAAATGTGCAAAACCTCCATAGTAGTGACACCTCCATGGCTGATACATTGGCCTATGATAACTTCCTTGATGTCTTGACTGATGTTGGAACATGTGCCTTGACATCTTCTGATCATTCTTCATCTTTTGAGGAAAAAACTCCACTACTTGCTTGTTGTTATTCACGATTTGGTTATCAACACCAAGCCTCTTCATACTCCCAGCACTCTCCTCTTTAAGATTAGCAATGATAGATATATTCTCTTCTTTCTCAGCCTCCAGTTGAGTAATTACAAACTTTTGTGTCAATATTTTCTGACATAGTCTTTCATTCTTGAGGCACTATTATAACTGGTTTAAAAATAAGAGTCTCCACCATTAATTTTTATCCTAGGGATGGGAATATAACAGATAACCCTAATTTTATCAGAGATTCTAAGTTATTGACTTGCTCTAGACAAAGGGAAGGTGTTAGGCACCCCTCATCTACCTTGTTCACAAGGATACTAGGGTTTAGATTTACAATTTAGGAAATAGGGTTTTAATTGTAATCAGGGGAACTCGCCACAGTTTTTAAGTTGTGTGCCTCCGTATCCTCTTAGGAGGACTCAGAGTCCCAATTCGTAGTTCGTAGTTGTTTGTTTAGTTTTTTTTATGGATTATAGAAAAATCTCGAATTCTCCTTGAACTGTCTGAGTTTGTAAATTATGGAGTTGTTAGACGAAGTTCGCAGTTGATAGGAAATATTTCCATAATCCTTTTTGAAAATATATAGGTTTGAATTAAGTTAATGGAAAATTGTTAGTAGTTTAATTGATTAGATGTTTTCTAATAAGTGCGCAATATGAGGAAAATAATATTTTTCATGCATGAGAAAAAAGAATTTAATGTAATTAAAGTATTTAAATAAGTTAGTATTTAAAAAGGAATTTGAATTAAAAAATAAATAACTTTAGAATTTATTAAATTAAGTATATTAAAAAAGTTAATTATGCAAAATAATAGAAATTAAAAAAATAAATAAATAATGTTATAAAAATAAATTGATTTTAATTAAAAAGGCAGGGGGGCTGCGAAGTGAGTTGGTTAGTAAAAGGTTTGGGGTATGAATAGTAAGGCTCTAAATCCAGATATTGAAATTAGGCTCAAAGCACAAGGGGGGCCCAAGTCCACATGATAGACTTGGCCCAATAGCGTAGGAGGGGGTGTATTTTCCAATTATGCAGTAAAACAAAGGCTGTGTTTAGCATGGGCTTAAGACCAGAAAATTGGTCAAGAGGCCCAGGAGATTTGGGTGTGTGTGTGGTACGTGCATGGTGCTACGGTGAGGTTTCAAGGTTTAGATTGTTTGATTAAGATCAGAGGGACATAAAATAAGGATGCACGGTAAGAGTGGTGTATAGGAACAGAGGGATGTTTATACAATTGTCATCAGGATTTGAAGCCCATTTCTTCCATTTCTTTCTTTCAATACCCTCTTCTCTCAAATAGAACACAATTTTAGAGAGAGAGAAGCTCTCGCTTCTCTCTATACGATTAGAAATCTCCCCGCCGGCGGCTCCACCCTTTAGCCACCGTATGAACCCAGAACCACCACAAATCTTCATCTGGATTCTTATGAACCCAAAGAACCCTAGGGTTCTCGCATGAACCCTAAACCTTATCCAAACCCGGAAACACAAACCCTTAGAACCCTAAGTTAACACAAAGAACCCTAAGAACCCTAACCCTAGGATTTTTCCTAAAACCCCAAAATTAAACACAAATCGCAGAGATTTAACAATTATAACCATAAGCTAAGTGAATCTGATTATCTCCCGTGCAATGATTCTTCTTGTATTAGTCCTTTTCTGGTCTTCTGATCCTCCCTTTTAATCTCTTCTATCTTTGATTCATAGGTACACGGTGTGGCGGAGATGATGCAGCATCGAGGGATTGAAAGTGACGGCGGCGTAGTTTAGATATAGGGTTTCAGAAATTAAAACCCAGATATCTCTTCTTCTACTCCTTCTTTTTCAGCCTTTGTTACGATTTTCTTCCTTTTTCTTAGAATTTTTAGGGCTCTATTTATAGGTTTTAGATTAGAACAAATTAGGAAAATTTTGTTGATTAGGCATTACAGGTTAGATGATTTTGTTAGAAATTAGAAGATTTTGATTGATTTTGTAATTAGAAACATATTTAGGGATTTGATTGGATATGTATAATATTTTTAAAGATTGGTACTGTAATTTTTTGATTTGGTACGATTCTGTTTTGTAAATTAGTTGTAGATTGAGATTGTAAACACTTTGTATTGGTTGAGATTTTATTAAAAATCTTATGATTTGGTCTGATTTTGAATCAATAAACTAATTCTACAATATTAGATTCGTTTCATATTTGATTCGTATAGTAGATATCATCTGGGATTAGAGTTGTGATTGCTTAATGAAGAAGAGGAAGGAACATATCGTTCATTGATTGATTAGGGTTTCAAAAACCCTTTTTGGATTTGGTTGACCCCAGTCAACGCGTTTCAAAAAAGTAATTATTAAAATTAACAACTCTAAATAAAGATACAGTTATATTTTATTTTAATGAAAATAATAATAAAAAAAATTTGAGAAACATTTTGACTTCAGTCAACAGACCTAACATGACGGGCTTCGAAGAAACGAAATATGGGCCTGCAAGCAAAACAAAGATACTCCCATTGTGTCATCTTCAAACAAAAATGAACATGGGCCTTAAAACACAAGATGACCCGATCTGGGTCTCTAGCCTTGACAAAATCTATAGTCCAACAAAAAAGAACACACACCCTTTGTCTGTTCTAAACAGGCCTCACAATGCAATGGGCCAGCATGATTTATGCATAAAAGAAAACAACCTTAATGGGCCATCAGATTTTGATGTTCCTCTTGAAATATACACCCTCTCTTATGTATTTTAAAACCCCCATTTTAGAATAAGACCCAAAAGTACACCAATTGAAACAAAATAATTTTATAATTTTGGCGACATAGTAATAATATATAAGTAAAATGAACATCAAAATTGATGGGGAAAATTTAGGGTATGACAACTTCCCCTATTTAATTACTCTTCGATTAAACAATGCGAGAATACACAGGTCTCACAAATTTGAATCGGAGGGTTATTAAATAATGGAAGACCCCAAAATTTGACCAAAAGATTATATGGATATGATGTACTACATTCCTATGAGTACTGAGAAAGTAGGTACAAATTATGATGTATCATCTTACCATAGTTTGAACACAAAGTTTAGATTCGGCCTAGATATGATGACGCGAATAACTCATCGGTTCCTATAAGAGATTGTAGATTTTTCGCGTATTTATCATAACCTAGGAGGTAAATAACACAAGTTTAAAAACTGACTTACTAATGCTTTGAGACTAACATAGTAAGCTTATAACATAGATTTTGGTCTATTCATATCATTCTAGGGGATGAATAAAACAGAGTTTGATAATACATTGTCGCATGGAGACTAACACAATGAATTATATCCCAGATTTCATATATTTACTGCGACCTAGAGAGTAAACAGTACGAGGATGAACTTGTGCATTTATCACGACCTAGAGGATAAATGACACAAGTATAGGCTTATGTATTCACCACAACCTAGAGGATGAATAGTATAATCCTGAAAATTCGCATACCTATCACAACCTAGGGGATAGATATTTGAAAAAGTTTGCGTGTTTACCACGACCTAGAGGATAAACGACACGAAGATAGATTCACGTATTCATTACGACCTAGAGAATGAATAATGTACACCTGATAATTCAAACACCTACCACAACCTAGAGGCTATATGATTGAAACGTTTGTGCATTTATCATGACCTAGAGTAAAAATGACACGAGGGTAGTCTTACGTATCTATCACGACCTAGAGGATAAATAACATAACCCTGAAAGTTCGCATACCTACCACAACCTAGAGGATAGATACTTGAAGAGCGTTTTGGTAATCGAATATTAGGTAACTAGACCAAAGATAAGATATGAGTTTACTGGTTGTGTCTATTCTCAACCAAGGTATTTGTTTGTTTTATGAATCAGATAATCCAATGATGAGCCCCAAGAATGTTTGTAGTTTACCCAAAGTGGAATTTGAAGAAAATGTCATGTATGATATATATGTATAATTCCCTGGATTAATATGGAACCCAAATGTGTATGTACTGAGTCTTTTATATATGCCCTGAATGTACATGTTTGTATATGCCCCAAATGTTCTGTATATGCACTAAATGTTTTGTTTATTCACCAAATGTAAATGCACCAAGTGTTTGTATGTTCCCCAAATGTTATTGCCCCAAGTGTCTGTATATGCCCCATATTCTTGTTGTGAATTTTTTTAATGTTCTCTCCTTTTAAAAAATTGGTTTTGTGTCGTCGACTCTCTAATGTTATATGTTGCATTTGTCGTGGTATTTTGAATTGATTTGAACAAGATGGATTGTGTCAGCAAGATTTTGATATTTGCATCGCAGGCGTAGCCATGGTCGTAGTTGTGGACATATGCATGGATATGGATATGATCGCAGGCGTGGACGTAGTTGTGGATTTTCTTTCATGTTTTTCTAACCAAAGTGCTTTTTGATGTTTTATCCAATGCTTTTATTCATTTGTCAAATCCCCAAAATGATTTCAATGCAGTACTCACAAGAAATAATCGTAGTATTTTGCAAACAAGTTCGAAAAAGGAAAAACACGATTGAAAGATTGAAAAAGTAAATGTTTTATTGATAAATATGCCTCTGAATAGGAGATAGTACAAGATGTAATTCCTAAAAGAGGTAATTACAGAAAGTTTAACAAAAATTGAAAATGGCAATGAAAATGATAATTGCTACCACTGTTTATCAATATCCTTTTGATAGCTCCAGTCTCCTTTTCTTCTGAGCCATATAATTTGGATCAACCCCTCTCCTTCATGGTTGTAGTCATGGTTTTTAGACCGCAGTATTTTTGTTCTTTATTTTGAATTTGATCCCTAACTTTTTCCTGGACCTTCCTTTCCGGGTTTTCAATCCATTGGGATATTTTTTTTTTGTGTATGTCCCTAATTTTTGCCTAGGTCGCCCTTTAGGGTTTTCAATCCACCGGGACACTCCTTTTTGCCTAAGTCTCCCATTTAGGGTGAAGGGTGAGAAAACACTTAGAAGGGAGGGGGGGGGGGGGGGGGTTGAATAAGTTTTTCCTTTTTCTCGCACAATAATAATGGAAGGACACATGTAATTTTATCCTGGTTCGTTTGAAACTCAAACTACTCCAGTCCACCCGCCAAGGTGATTTCGCCTCTCTCAACGAGGATTTAATCCACTATAATCAAAACTGATTACAAATGCACAACCGAACTGTTGTGACTAACAATACAATGCACAAGCCAACTGCAAGTGACTAACACCTATAAGACTCAACTAGTCCTAGCCCTCTTGAGAAATCTTACCCAACTGGTCTCTCAAGGAACAATTACAAAGATTATCTCTTAACAGTAGTGAATCAGAATGCTTCTAATAAGCTATGTTAAAAACTGTGATTTATCACTAAGATTTTAGCCCAGCACTTAAGAATTACCCACTATATACAAAGAGTTTACAAGAATGAAAATAGTGAGCTTCAGTATATTTTGCGTGGATCAGTAACATTGCTCTGAAACAAATGGTCTTCTATATATAGCTTCAAATTTTGACAGTTACTGCCTTGAAGAGAGAGTATGCATTAATGATGCGTGTTAGCTTGACCTTTATGTTTCCAATTCTCTCGTGTGTAGTACCACTTGAGTGCATTAGTTGTCTTAGCATTAAATGATCAACATTACTGTCAAAGCTTATCTCTGGAAGTTTAAGAGTTTGCTTGCAGCATTGTAACATTAGAGTTTTCTTTAACTTTTCTTCTATCAGAGTTTGCTATATCACTCTTTCTGTCAGAGTTTTCTTCATTTTATGTTCATCAGAGTTTGCTTCAGCTTGCATTATCAGATATTGCTTTCAGCGTGCTTCTTTCAAATCTTTTTTTTAGCTAGCTTTATTAGAGGTTGCTTAAGATTACTTTTTATCAGAGTTTGCCTTGGAGTGCTTCCTTCAGAGTTTTCTTCAGACTTGCGTTTACATAAAATTTCTTAGGAACTTCTTTATCCTTTTTCTGTTCAGCGTAGAATGATGTTTCACTTTTGAGAATGCTTGAGTCAAAACATCATCTGAATTAGAAAACATGCACATCAGAGTATAAAATATATTATACAAAATTTATTTCATTGTTATCATCAAAACTCTAAGATATGATTAGAACCAAACTTTGTTCTAACATAGGGTTCGAACTTAGTGAGCTTTTTATACATAGTATTTTTTGATTGCGTCAGAGTTTGTCAGGTGTGGTAGTTCTTCCCCATCCATTGTTGTGAGGATAAGGCCACCTCCCAAAAAAGTTTTTTTTAACCATATATGGACCTTCATAGTTGGGTGTCTATTTACTACGTGAATCAAGGCAAGGTAGTAGGATCTTCGTGAGCATAAAATGTCCTTCTTTGAGTACTCGAGGACGAACCTTCTTGTCAAATGCTTTTTTCATCCACTTTTGGTATAATTGACCATGGTACAAAGCTGTCGAGAGTTTTTCTTCAATGTGGTTAAGTTGATCAAGTCACGTCTGAACCCACTCCGCTTCTTCAAGTTTTGTTTCGGCTAGGACCCGTAGCGATGGAATATCTACATCAACAAGGAATACTGCCTCCATGCCATATACTAGAGAGAAAGGAGTTGCATCTGTTGATGTATGTAAGGAAGTGTGGTAGCCATGTAGAGCGAAGGGAAGCATTTCATGCCAATCTTTGTATGTCTTCATTTTTTGAATAAATTTCTTGATGTTCTTATTGGAAGCTTCAATGGCCCCGTTCATCTTGGGTTGATATGGTGAGGAATTATGATGCTCGATCTTGAAGTCATCGCATAACTCCTTCATCATTTTGTTGTCCAAATTAGACCTGTTGTCTGTAATAATCCTGCTAGGACCCCCATATCTGCATATAAGATTATGCTTGATGAACCGAGTAACCACTTGTCTTGTCACATTTGTGTAGGACACGACTTCCACCTATTTGGAGAAGTAATCAATGGCAACTAGTATGAACCAGTGTCCGTTAGAGGCTTTCGGTTCGATTATTCCTATCATATTAATTCCCCTCATCAAAAATGGCCAAGGAGAACTTAGGACATTCAAAGGAGTTGGTGGCACATGCATTGTATCGGTGTAGATTTGGCATTTACGACATGTCTTTGTAAATGGTAGCAATCTGCTTCCATTTTCAACCAATAATAACCTACTAGTAGAATCTTTCTATCCATGGCATGTCCATTTGTATGAGTTTCGAAAGTGTCTTCATGGATTTCTCTCATAAGTGTATCCGCTTCATGTTTCTCCATGCACCTGAGTAATACCATATCGTAGTTTCTTTTGTATAACGCATCACCATTTAAAAATTAAAGCTAGCTTCCGCAGAGTTCTCTTGTTAACCATAAAGACATTTTCTGGATATTCTTGTTTCTTGAGATACCTTTTGATGTCATAGAACCAAGGCTTGCTATCCGGTTCTTTTTCAATAGCAAGGCAATGTCCTGGTTCTTCAAAATGTCTAATTGTAATGTGTGGTTCGAGATTTGGCCAGGTTACTTTGAATATGGCTGAAAAATTTTCCAAGGCGTTTTCCATATGATTTTCTTCTCGCAGAATATAACTGAATGTAATTTCGGTAAATTTTGTAGCTAGCTTCAAAACATGATCCCGATATGGAATCAATTTCGGATGTTTAGTTTCCCATTCACCGTTGAATTGGTATATGACTAATCATGAGTCTTCATACACCTCGATGTGCTTAGTTCTTAGGTGAGTAGCAGCTTCTGGTCCCAAGATACAAGCTTCGTATTCAGCGATATTGTTGGTGCAGTCAAAACATAACCTTGCAGTATAAGGTTTGTGAAAATTCTTTGGAGAAGTCAAAACCTCCCCAATACCATTCCCTAGTTCTTTTGAATCCCCGTCAAACGTGAGTGTCCAACGTGCCCCTGGTTCAGGTCCTTCATCGGATCCTGGTATTTCATAGTCACCTATAACCATGACATCTTCATTTGAAAAGTCGAACTTCATTGGTTGATATTTTGGAAACGGCTGGTAAGCTAGATGGTCAACTAATACAGTACCCTTGATGGCCTTTTAAGTAATATGATACGGTGGCAGAACCGACTTTTATACTGGTTTTGCGTTTGTATTCGCAAATGTTACGGTAAGCAAGAGTCGCCATCGACTTTTCTTTTATCCAACAAAGGAAAGGGTGAAAAGAACATAAAAAGACCTTTAGAGTGTTTTCTGAGTAAGGGGGTAGATTATGGAAAGGGAAGGTGTTACCACCCTTTCCATTCGTAGTTTTCTATGGGCTCTTAGATGCTTAGCTCATTTTGAAATACCTTGTGCTTTGTGTGTTTTTGAAATACCAATAGTAAGGCAACTTGCTTTATGATAACTCTTGTATCAGTCCTCAAGAGTATTGATAAAGCGTTTTGAAAATGTTTTTCGAAAGTGTTTTGTGTATGTGTAAAAGTTTGTTTTTGAGCAAGAATCTAAAAGCTATCTATTATACTCGAAAGGATTGTTCTTTTCCTCTTTTCCTTTAGACAGTTCTATCCTACTATTAGTGAGTAAGTAGCCCTAGTCGTTGGATGTTTGAGGGAAATTCGAAGGGACATTTGTACAGTCATAAAGGCAATTGGGCAAGAAATCTTAGTAACTATCCTAGGGTTTTAAGATCACTTTATCGAGGCAACATCGAGAGGGTCACCGAGGGGCTTGTGATATTTAAACCGGAGGGTAGCCACTAAAATATCTCACGTTTCGAGAGTTGTGACTGTTTTTCCAAAGGCAACCAAAGTGGGGGTACCCTAGAGGTGCGCATGTGCAATTGTGTTGTATTCAGTTATTTTTGTCTTTGCATTAGGTTTGCTAGTGTTTGGTTATTAAACTCTTGCCATACAATCCTATTAGTCATGCATCTAAGCAGTTAATAATTTGCAGGAATTTAAAATCCGGAAAGATAAATTCTAAACTATTACAAGGCTTCGGGGAGGGGGATTAATTACATATCCAAAACTTCGGGGGGGAAATAAAGTAGTAAATGTAAAGTCTTAATTATGCTATTACACACAGTAGGCTGTTACAATAGTATGAAAGCAATAAATGCGCGCGAATTAAAAATAATGTATAAATCCTAAGTGTAAGGAAATCTTTTTTTGTGTTTTATCTTGTTTGGAAAATGCTAAATATTCAATTAAGTCAAATATAATTAATTAAAATTATTGATTAAAATTAACTCTAAAACAGACCTAATATTTTTTTTGCATTTTTTAGTTTATGAAAAGGATTGAATTCAAATAAATCCTAAGTCTACTGATTTTAAAATTGAGGAAAATAAGTTAAAATAGTTAACTAAATTAAATCATTAAAAAATAAAACCTAATTCTAAGTTACTTGTATTTTTTTTGTGATTTTTATGTTGATTAATAAAAAAACTAAAAGAAATAAACAAAAATAAAGTAAACAAGTATAAATGGGCCAGACAGCAAAAGTAAGCAGGGGGTGGAGCGCAGGCCTGGATCGAAAAGAGGCCCAGGTTTCCTTTCGATCCAATGATGGAGCCCTTCAAAGGTTCATGGTGAGGCATACGTCTGAAGCCTTTAGATCTGGATTGAATGGGGATCCATTGGTTATGATCATGTGGTGTATGGTGTACGCGCGAAATCTACAAGAATTGGATCTGTAAGACAATTGTTAGAAAAAAGAAATGCACGACCTGGGTATCGAACCCAGGTCTCTTCCCTTTGATTCGAACCCCCCCTAATTCGAACTCCCTGAGTCCAAATCAGGGTTATTTTGGCCTGAAACGACCTATATCATGAGTTTCGAAAGCAATCATCTTCGAAGTCCCTAACAATGGTATCCTATCATTTGGACATTGCAACTTACATATATTACGTTAGATCATTCACAAACAACAATAATAACATGAATATGCAATCAAAATGAGTTTAAATTAGAGATCGAATGAGTTGAGATTAAATTTTTTTTACCACACGGAGGTGCTTCGATCTATAGTTTTGAGCGTGGGATGGCTTGTGCAAGGATTGGGTATGGCTTCCTGGAAGTCTTAAGAGAACGAATCCGGTATTTGTTTGGATTGAGGGAGCTTGCAAAGCTGGGTTTTGTATTTAGACAACTTATGAGATTTTTTAGAGTTTTGAGACGGTTTTCTGAGGTAGTGTATGAGTGTGGCTCTTTGAGGTGATTTTTTTGTGTGGCTCTTTGAGGCAATTTTGTGTGTGTGGCTCTTTGAGGAAATTTTTGCGCGTCCTTTGCTTCTGATTTAATCTTGTACTTATAGGGGTGTGGTGATGAACAAATGTGGCATGAATCCGCCATTAACCATGGCTTTGAAAGCAAAATCAAAAGATTTGGAAAGTTACCATTTTGAGATTTTCTTGCCATTCTTGAAGCATGATGAACCTATACATGTTATGGTTGGTGTTTAGACTTACATCTCCATTCCACATCAATTGGTTCTTTCGACCAGCTCCCAAGCATTATTCTTTCTGATGGCCTTGAGTTCCAATTTAAATTGTTCAAAGCTTCATCATCATGGCTTCTTCGATTAAGTCACCATCTGCTTTGATTGTGTAATCTGGGAACCCCTTATATCCAATCAGCCTAGTTGAACTCGGTTCTTGTTCTTTTCTATCTTATTTCTTTCTGCATAAGTGGTTCTTTGATTCAACCAGTCGAAGTATCACTTTGTTCATTTTGACTTGTCGAAGCTTCGTTCTATTCATCTCCTTCGAACACAGCTGCACTAGTGGTTCTTCAATTCGACCAATCGAAGTATCACCTCTTCATATTGACTTGTCGAAGCTGAACTTCGACTCCAATCCCACCCTTTGCTTTCGTCTACAAGATAATCTTTATTGATCACTAGTTTATCTTCGATTGGTGAATACAACTTGTATGCACCAATCGAATGATAACCTATGAGTACGAAGACTTCACTTTAATCATCCAACTTCTTCCTTGCCTGTTTAGGTACATGCATGAAACACATTGATCTAAAGACTCTAAGAGGACTTATATTTGGTTGATTTGACCTTAAATCCTTCTATGAAATCACGCCACATTCGAAGGTTTCTTGTCCTTCGAACCATTAGACTTCCATGTGTTTCTTCAAAGCTTTCGAATTCAAAATCTTCTTCTTTTCGAAGCGCCAATTCAAATCAACATGACAGTCGAAATGTCTTTCCTTGTAATGCTTCGAATAACTTATTTTTTCCAATAATTAGAAAACGAAACCTTTGAAGCTCTTTACTAGCTCTTCATCAATTGAAGACTTCATAAATAACTCCTCATACTTTCTTTCAAACTATTCTTTCTTCAATCATCTGCTTCGTTGGGCATCAAATTAGACTGCATACTGCTGTCGAAGTTGCTTCGACCCAAAAGCTGTTAGGCACATTTTCAGCTTTCAACTTACTTCTCGTCAAGTTTAGTACACTTCTTTTCTTTCTTTCAGCTATGCCATTATGTTGCGGCGTATAGGGTTCCATGGAAATCATTTGAAGCTTTTGCAAACCAAAGTTCTTTGTGAGAAATGAAACCCTAGATGGAAATCCATTTCTTAGGAGGAGAATTTGTCTGGTCAATTCTTGGTCAACCTTGAGCAATTGGGTACCTCAATGAGCATGCCTTGAATATAATGGGATGGAAAATTTTGGGGTACAACAAGTGACATATTGGATGTCGTACTCGGATAGTAACATTTTCCATCGGACAATTCTTCCTATAAGAGCTGTTTTTTCAAACACATACTTTAAAGGATCCATTCTTTCTATTAACCACATGGTGTAAGTTAACATATATTGCCTTAACAGTTTAGTAGCCCAAGGCAAGGCACAACAAGTCTTCTCAAGGAGCGAGTACCTGGTTTCACAGTCGGTGAATTTCTTACTGAGGTAGTAAATTGCATACTCTTTTCTACCTGTTACATCATGTTGTCCTAATACACATCTCATTGACCCTTCAAGCAATATTAAGTACATGATGAGCGGTCTTCCAGGAACTGGTGGCATTAAGATTGGTGGCTCTTGTAAATATTTTTGTATTGTCTCAAAGGTTGTCTGGCAATCATCATTCCACCCCATTGTCTGATCTTTTTGAAGTAATTTGAATATAGGCTTGCACGTAGCAGTTAGGTGTGATATGAACCTAGAAATGTAATTCAATCTTCCTAAGGAACCACAAACCTCTTTTTCTGCCCTTGGAGCTGGAATTTCTTGTATGACTTTCACCTTGTCGGGATCTACCTCAATACCATGCTAACTTACAATAAAAGCCAGTAACTTGCATGATCTAACACCAAATGTACATTTGTTAGGATTCAACCTTAGTTTGAACTTTCGCAGACGTTCGAATAATTTTGGTAAGTTAATGGTGTGATCTTCCTCCATATGGGATTTGGAAATCATATCATCCACATATACCTCGACTTCCTTGTGGATCATATCGTGAAATAGTGTGACCATAGCTCGTTGATAAGTTGCCCCTGCATTCTTTAGACCGAAATACATCACTGTGTAACACAAAGTTCCCCAAGGAGTCATGAAAGTAGTATTTTCCTTATCCTTGGGTGTCAGTTTGATCTGATTATAACCTGAGAAACCATCTGTTGTACCCCAAAATTTTCCCTCTCTTTTTTTTACAAGAAATCACAGCTTCGGGCGTTTCCTGATTTTTCAGATTGGCTTAGGAATCGGTCAAACAGACTTTTCTCGTCAGTCAGACAAAATTAGGGTTTCCATTTGATTTTGAATCAGTTCAAGCAGATTGTTAGGGTTTGGTTGAGTTTGGCTCAGGGTTTGATCAGGCAGACGCTTCTTTGACAATAAATCAAGAATTAGGGTTTGCACGCGCATTTTCAGAAGAATTTGAATCCACAGTGTCTTAATTGGCTGTTACACTGCTTTGACGCCTGCTCAAGATTTCAGTTTTGTTTCTAAAAAAAAACTGAACCTCTGAGTTAGAAGCTGAGGCTTCTGGTTGAAAATTTGCAGTGTTTGGTTTAATCAGTAAAAGGAAAGGCATATGGATGTTTGTTTGATTAACTGTGCATTGCTTATGTTTAATTGGAACGCCGGGTTTATTATTGGTCAATGCGAAGTTGCAAGACTACAGTGTTTATTAATTATTTATTTTATCTAAGTTAAAATAATTGGAATGCATTTCCAGTCGTTTTAATTCAAGAGACTTAAATAAATAAATAAACAGTGAAACAAAGAGATATCTGACAAAGAAAGATTTTTATTTATTTTTAATTGTTTGTTACAAATATTATTTGAACACTGTAAATTTATTTACAGTTGTTTACAATAATATTATTACAATGATTAAAAGTAAATTAAAACTATATCCTAAATCTCTGGAAATCTTCATCTTCTACTGCCGCTCCCCATTGCTCAACTGATATTTATCTGCAAAGATAAAAAAGAAAGAAGTCAAATGCAGATGAATTAAAAAAGGGCATTTTTAGACAGTTAATCATAAAAACTCATCATTAAAAGTGTTGGCCAGAATCAGTTTGTTCGCCCTCTCTATAAATCACAAGAAGACTCTTGGTTCAGAAAGAGGGAAAGAAATTATCTTGCAAGCATATGAATTAAATACAAGGCAGCATGTTAAACAAAATGCCCAAGAATGCATAAATTCAAACAAGACTGTCACTAAAACAAACAAGTTACAAACAAACTGCACATGGCAAACTAAGTTACCAAGAGATGTCAACCAAGCTGCCAAAAGATATCAAAGCTATCTAAACTGTCAACAAGTACACAAAAGATATGCAGGAAATATGGAAATATGCAGAGCAAAGCTAACAATGCAAGCAAAACACTTTTAATCATCATTTTCCAGGCCATCACTTTTTCAGAAAAAAGGACAGTAAAGCATTAAAATATGCTTTTCTGATAGAGAGAGAAAAGAGAGAGAGAAGTAGAGGCTTACAGGCAGGCTTAGAGATAAAGAGAACAAATCAGAACACTGTAAAAGAAGAGGCAGAAACACATAGAAAAATATAGGCTACAAACTGTAAACAGAACACAAGCCTTTCAAGAAGAAAACACAAGCCTTTCAAACCTACATAACACAAGCCCTTCAAGCCTGCTTAAGCTTGCCTCCAAACTGTAACATCCTGCCTAGAACACATAACAAAAACAAACAAGCAAACTGATAAATCTCCAGCCTGTTTCAAACTACCATAAGCCTTAAAGCCCGTAAACACCAAGCCTTGAAGCATGTAAACACAAGCCAGAACAACCTGTTTCAACTTAGTATCAAAACCTGTCTCAAGCCTTATTCAAACAAAACTCAAACAAGAAAACAATAAACCTATACCAATAACCCTTCAATCCAAACAACTCTCAGATTCAATATTATCATCATTGATAAAAAGCCAACTCAGAATCAAAGCCAAAAAAGATAGAAAGAAGATCAATAGCCAACAATGCCTCAGAACCAAGGTTCATCATAGGCTACACAGAAGCACAACAATAAGGCAACTCAGAACCAACATGTCAAGCAACTCAGAAGCAATAAATACTGAGGCAAAAGCAACAACAACATCATCAAACTCAGAGGCGAGCATTCAGAAGAGGAAAAGAAGCAACTATCACAGGGTTTTCAGGATTTAATCTCATCATAAAACCTAACAAAAGCAAGATACAAGTACCAGGAAGCTTTTATCATCGCGTCCACGCCTCCGGCCGCCTAAGACACCTCCGGTCCAGGTTCTCCGTCTCCTCTCCAAAGGTAGTAATTTCTTCTCCCTTTTTACACACCTCACACAAACAAAGATAGCACATAAAAATCAATAGCGTGTAAGAGGTAAAACATGCAAGAGATAAATCTTTGAAACCCTAAAACATAAAAGAACTGAGAAATCATTACCTTATAACATCGCCTGGATACGACCATGAGGAGAGGAGAGATGGACGGTGGCGTCTGGCAGCTGGGACAAAGAGAAGCGTCAGAAACCATGGCTCAAGGACAACGAAGAAGAAGATGGAAGCGGCGCCGTTCGCACAAACCCTTGTTCTGAGACGAAATAATTCAAACCCTAAACAAAATGTTGTAAAGCGCAGCTGAGCCTAATCCCCATTGAACCCTAAGCCCAATCTCCTTCAGCGTGTGCACCCCCCTTTTTTGTCTTAATCTGCATTGGGCTTGCCATGTACATAATGTCTAGGCCCATTTAACTCTTTTTATTTTTCTTTTCTTATGATTACAAATCAATTTTTTTTTAAAATCAACACCTTTATTTTAATTTTTATAACCTAATTCTTTTTGATTAAATAAAATATTGATCTGTCATTTTTTTATTTTTAATGATACTTTTTATTATTACACTTAAAAGTACATAAATCTTAGGGTTATTAAGTTTAAACATTTTTTATTAAAAATTTTTTTTGTTTAATTTAAATCTTGTATATAAAAACATAACTAAAATATATAAACAATAGTTTTTTTTCTTTAAACTTAAAACATTTTTCTTTTCTTTTCACTAAAACCTTTGTTTATACATAATTAACAAAAACATAAAAATAAATAAAATGCTTAACAATTGCATTAGGTTAACAATTTATATCATTTGTAAATAATCACATACATTTTACAATATTTTTGTTTATCTTTGATTCTTATACTTTGATATATTTTACATTGAGGATGCGATTCGATTTTGTTGTAAATAATATTTGGACACTACTATCCCGATAAGTCTCATCCCCATTTGTAAATATTTGTATCCCCATCCCCGTTATCATGTTGTAATAATTTAGGACTTTAAATTCCCGCAATTTATCGCTTTCAATTATACCATGTTTAGACTTAGGGTTTGTATGCCAACAAAATCAACCGCTAGATAACCTAATACAGAATAAATACATGACAATCAATACACAAATCACACTTGCACCCCTAGGGTAATCCCGCTTGTTGCCTTCAAAAATGGGCTATGTTGCATGTCGAGTGTCTTTGGCAAAATAAAAACAAATCAAATGATCAGAGTCCCTCGATGACGCTTTCGAAGTTGCCTAAAAAATGATCAAGTCCCTTAAAGGAAAAATTTCCAAAAGACACTTGGCACTATTGCATTCATGGTCTAAACGATGACCCGCGCCCGTCCCGTTAACATCCTAACACAAGGTTGTTCACCAAATACAATGGTGAAACAACACTGTTAAAAGGGTTAAAACATGACAAAGATCTTTGAGTAAATTTAGGGGTAGACAACTCTTAGTTACTTGATTAAACTTGCAAAACACACTTGCCTACTTTCAAAACACACTCCACAACACAACTTTCAAACTACTTTCCAAAACATTGAAATATCTTTTCAAAAAGACAAACACCATTGCATATACTCAAACAAGAGTCATTACAATGGTTGCCTAGACAAGGCATCTTTTTCAAAACATTTTCAAAACAACACACACAAAGCACCATTTCAAACAATTGAAAAGCAAGGCAAGTGATCTAAAACAAGTAACTAAGAGCCCATGGATAACCATGCATGAAAAGGGTGCTAATACCTTCCCTTTTCATAATCTACCCCCCGAACCCACAAAAACATCTCAAAGGTTTTTCCTGTGCTTTTTAACCTTTCCCTTAGGATAAAATAAAAAGTCGGTGGCGACTCTTGCTAAACCAAACAAGTGCGAATACAAACGCAAAACCTCAAGTCATTTCTCCCACCGTATCACAGAACTGGCGACTCTGCTGGGGACAAAATTAAAAGTGGTGTTACCTTAGGGTTTTAGATCACCCATACATACTTGCTTTGATTGCTTTGATTGCTTTACTTTTTTGGGTCCTTGTTTGGGTTTGTTGTAAATCCTACACCCGGATTTGGGGGCACCTTTTTAGGTAAATAGCAATAAAACTGTGAGGGAACTGTGCGGGGTATACCGACATGGTTGAAGCAGTATGTTATGTTAGTGTGACATATTTGTGAGTACCGGTAGCCCTTGAGTAGTCAAGGAGAATACGGGGCCGCTGAGCGATGTCATGAAGCACTAACAAACTCTTAGAACCTTAATTGACCATCTTAGCCTTTTTAGGGGTAGTGAGATGACCGACTTTGGTGCAGTCCGAAGTTGGTAGATACTCGATACTACACTCATTGAGGATTGTTTTCTTGGAATATTTTGGTCGCCAGTTAAGTGGCTAAACCAAAACAATGAACACAGAAAATAATCCAGTGATATTGAGCTCCTTAGAACCCGGTTTCTATTTTAGGACAGGATGAGCCAACTAACTTCAAGAGGGTACTTACCTATGAACCCCATGCAAGCCTAAACCTAAGGACTTGCTTGCTCTGTGTGAATATGATTGCCTGTATATACACTTACTTGCTCTCGCATACATGTACATAACATCATAACATCATACCATAGCATTTTCAATAACCATTTCAAGGATCTTGAGGGTCTTTTGATGCAGGGTCACGTTGAACCAGACGTCTACCAAGGGGCAAGAGGTTTTCCTCTAAAACAAATGCCATCAAAGATCAAGTGCAACAACTTGAATCAGGGGCTATTACCCACTTGACATGGTGAGCTTGATTCTCGTGGAAAGACATCCACTGATACAAAGTTCTCCAATCAAAGATGTGGATCGAAGTTCAACCTCTAACATTTTCTTGTGTTTACCCCGAGAGATCCTTGAAAACATGCATTCACATATCATGCATTGCATCATAACAGTTTTTCCTTTTCAGGTTTTCCTTACTCTCCTACTGTTTATTTCAGCAGAGATGGCTCTAGAGAGGACTGTCAAGGATATCCAGGATCAAAATGCTCAACTTCAATAAATGTTCTTGAACCTGTCCCAGGGGCAAGAAGAAGTGAAAGCTCTCCTCACAAGGGGCTTGGTCCAGGGGAACTCAAGCAATACCGGGAGTGATCAGTTGGAGGAACTGCAGTTTGAGCTGGCAACAATGAGGATCCAAATGATGGGACAACTGGTGGGCCAGATGGCTCTCATCCAGGACTTGTCTCAAAGACAAGAGGAGCTCAGGGTTCTCGTCAACCAACTGCTTCAGGACAACCAAGTGGGGCAAACATATGAGGTTGAAGAGAAAGTCATCATTCAACCCCCTTTGAGACAAGAAGACAAGGGAAAAGCTCCTCAACTTGCTTCATGGTCACAAGCTCACCAACAACCTCGTCAGCGTCAACGGGGTAATCGGCGTAAGCAAACTACGTCTGGAAGACAGTTCACTAAGACTGACATACCGTCATCTCTAATACTGGAACGCTTGTTGGAGGTCAATATGACTGCTTTGAGGGATCCTATTCGGAAGCCCAATACCTCTGCTCCTAGCTATCATCCTGACGCATTTTGTGTATACCACTCCTATAGTCCGGGACATGACACCGACGACTGTTGGGCCTTGAAGAACAAGATTCAAGATCTGATTGACATTGGAGTGCTGAGATTCATGCTAGATGGCGAGATGAAAATCTTCCGTTAAGGGTTTCTCCACCTGAAATGACAAAGCTCGAACTGAGAGACTTTTGTTCCATTTGAATTTTCAAAGTTGTAATTTATTTTGTGATTCAAACAATTATCTGTTGATGTCAAACTCTGTTTCATTAATGCATTGCATATATTTGTCTTGAATTCATCCATTCGTTTTCACTACTCTTATGCTTTCTTTATGATATTTAACTCTTGATAAAAAGCTGCAAGCCTTTAGAGGGAGGATGACGAAACAATACCATAATCTCATACAATATGCTTTTGAACAGACCTCGCTGATGATGTACATACATTTCTTTCAATTCCCAAACACTGGAGTTATAAGGAAGATAATCCCTAGTCAACCCCTTCGAGCCAAAGAAGTAGGAGTTTTCTATTCTAAACAAATTGAAACCTTTGATTTAAACCTGGGGCAGGGTAGTCTCTCAGTTAATTCAAAAAAATGCGCGTTGAAGTCGCAAACTCTCAGTTCGTAGTACGAACGAATGACATCAAAAAACATTCCTTTGGAACAAAAAGACAGTGATGGTTCCTTATCTCATAGGCAGATGATCTCTCAAAAGAGAAAAGCCCACTGAGCCAAAACCTATAAAGGAGGCTTAAGAAAGTCGGGGCATCCCGCTGACTGTAATCTCGAAAACAAGAACAGTCAGGCAAAAGTTAGGGATAACAAATCAAAAGAACGAGGTCAGTACAAATCCTCAACAACATGAAAAATGTTGCAAAAGAAAAGGAAAAAAAAATGTCTGCCTTCCAACAAATTCAATTGGTGTGAACCATCACCAAAAAGTCGTTCCAAATTCAAATAGAGTTCGACGCACAATTAACTGAGTTTAGGGTTGAAGAACATCACGAAGAGCGGGTGGGTACAAATATACTTTGAGCCTTTATCCTTTGTTTCTTAAACCGTGAACCAAGCCACGTTACGACCCTTCAAAAGTCCTAATTGAAGCCTGGGTTAGTTCGAAAGCATACTGTTCAAAAGGTATCCTGACTCCTGTAAGGCTTTGCCCTAAATCTTGTGTTAAATTTGTCTTATAAAAAGTTTTCTGCTAAAAAACGCATTTTTCAAAAACTTCAAGACAAGCATAAACTTTGCATTATTTGAATATCGTTGTTTGCACATGGTTATTTGTTTGACAGCAAAGAAATTCATACAACGAATGTTCGGAGGAATGAAAGCTCTCTCAGTGAACAAAATCAATTCAAAAAGGATGACACTTCCCTTGACAAATCTCCTATCAATAAGGGGCATGACATGTCACTATCCAGCACACCTGGGGCAGTCCAGTCAAGGTTTCAACAGATCTTTCAAAGTTCAGTTAACCTGGGGCAGTCCAGTCAAGATTTCAACAAAATCTTTCAAAGCTCAATTAACCTGGGGCAGTCCAGTCAAGATTTCAACAAATCTCTCAATTTGCAGAGTAACTTGGGGAAAGTCTCCCTCACCATCACTTGAGGCATTCGAATGTCAATCTCAAGAGCGTTCAAAATTTCCTTCATCACCTGCTGGAAGTTGCAACCACCAACAGAATAACGGATAATTGAAGCTCCTAAAAATCTGTTTCTCTCAAGAATGAAGACTCTCATCCTTAAAACCTCAGAAGATTGGTATACTCCCAGTTTCTGACCGTTAACAGAATGAAGATTCTCATCACCTCAGAAGATTGGTATACTCCCAATTTCTGACCCTTAACAAAATCAAGATCAACATCTTCCAGATTTCCTTCTAGAGATAGTTCAGATGTGACCCAGATTTGGCGACATTCCGAAACTTATTCCAGATTCCCTACTAGAGATAGTTCAGATGTGACCCAGATTTGGCGACATTCCGAAACTTATTCCAGATTTCCTTCTATAGATAGTTCAGATGTGACCCAGATTTGGCGACATTCCGAAACTTATTCCAGACTCCCTTCTAGAGATAGTTCAGATGTGACCCAGATTTGGCGACATTCCGAAACTTATTCCAGATTTCCATCTAGAGATAGTTCAGATGTGACCCAGATTTGGCGACATTCCGAAACTTATTCCAGACTCCCTTCTAGAGATAGTTCAGATGTGACCCAGATTTGGCGACATTCCGATACTTATTCCAGATTTCCTTCTAGAGATAGTTCAGATGTGACCCAGATTTGGCGACATTCCGAAACTTATTCCAGATTTCCTTCTAGAGATAGTTCAGATGTGACCCAGATTTGGCGACATTCCGAAACTTATTCCAGATTTCCTTCTAGAGATAGTTCAGATGTGACCCAGATTTGGCGATATTCCGATACTTATTCCAGACTTCCTTTTAGAGATAGTTCAGATGTGACCCAGATTTGGCGACATTCCGATACTTATCCCAGATCAATACCTACAGTAATCAAAAGATTCTTGCAATCCCCAGCGGAGCTAAAACTTCCAACTATCAATCCCCAAGCAGAATGAAGACTCTCATTCTCAGTTCCTCACAGAGTATTCAAATATTCTCCAGTGAAGATCCCCTCAAGACAGGAATCCCCAGTAGATTGGCATACAACCTAAGCTCCTGATTCCCCAACAGTGGTCCCAGGACTTCTCATTTTCAACGATCAAAAGATTCTTACAATCCCCTGCAGCAGTCAAGGATTTACTTTCCCCAGCAGCAGTCAAAAATTTCATTATCCAGGATTCGTCTCCCTCAGCAAGACAGCAACTCAGCTTACATGTGCATCCATTCATATCATAAACATTGATGAAGTACAATTCATTACATCATGACATTGCATTTAACTAACTCTTTACCTTTTCAGGAAAGATCAATCAACGGACAAAGATCATCATCTTCCGAGATTCCTTCTAGAGAAAGTTCAGATGTGACCCATACATGGCGACATTCTGATACTTATTCCAAATTCCTTCTAGAGATAGTTCAGATGTGACCCAGACATGGCGACATTCTGATACTTATTCCAGATTCCTTCCAGAGACAGTTCAGATGTGACCCAGACATGGCGACATTCTGATACTTATTCCAGATTCATTCAAATACAGTCCGAATACGATCCAGATTCGGATGTAATTCTGTCACTCATCCAAAAGCAATTCAACAATCATTTCTCAATGGCATCTGTAAGCCCATTCCCGACATCATAATACCTGTAGAGATTGAAGATCAATACCTGTAACAAGCCAGGAAAACTATCTTTCTTTCTCAGGTCAGAGATCAATACCTGAAACCAGACGGGACAATTATCTACTTGACCATCATGAGGCAACCCTACACCGGTTCCTTCTTTCCAAGATGCAGTTTTACACGGACTCATCACTAGGCAACCCTACACCGGTTCCTTCTCAATTTCAAGACTTTTGAAAACAGTTTACAGATTCTCCAAACACGGATGTTAATCTATCGCTTGTTCAGACTCAACTTTTGAAAACAGTTCACGGATGCTTCCCAACATGGATGCTGATCTATTGCTTATTCAACTTCAAGACTTCTGAAAACAGTTTACGGGTTCTCCAGATACGGACGTTAACATATCGCTTGTTCAGATCCAAGACTTCTGAAAATAGTTTACGGATGCTTCCAAACATGGATGTCAGTCTATTGCTTATTCAGACCACCAGTTCAAAGATGTTCCAAACAGGGACACCTTTCTGATACTCACCCACTCACCAACGACATACAGTTCAACAAACAATCTTTGATGGCATCTCTAAGCCCATCCTCCTACCAACATTTCCAGATGGCATCTCTAAGCCCATCCCCCGACAAGATTCTGTCACATCTCCAGATGGCATCTTTAAGCCCATCACCAAATGGCATCTTTAAGCCCATTCCCTCAAACTACGCTTTGACGAGTGCAAATTTTCTGGGCACTCTAGTGTCCAATCTCCTTTTACCCTCGAGTCGCGAAAGGCAAACCTGCCAGTCTAACTCTTCAAGTTCAAGAAGATTGAACAGGGGCAACTGTTGTACCCCAAAATTTGCCCTCTCTTTTTTTTACAAGAAATCACAGCTTCAGGCTTTTCCTGATTTTTCAGATTGGCTTAGGAATCGGTCAAACAGACTTTTCTCGTCAGTCAGACAAAATTAGGGTTTCCATTTGATTTTAAATTAGTTCAAGAAGATTGTTAGGGTTTGGTTGAGTTTGGCTCAGGGTTTGATCAGGCAGACGCTTCTTTGACAATAAATCAAGAATTAGGGTTTGCACGCGCATTTTCAGAAGAATTTGAATCCACAGTGTCTTAATTGGTTGTTACACTGCTTTGACGCCTGCTCAAGATTTCAGTTTTGTTTCTAAAAAAAAACTGAACCTCTGGGTTAGAAGCTGAGGCTTCTGGTTGAAAATTTGCAGTGTTTGGTTTAATCAGTAAAAGGAAAGGCATATGGACGTTTGTTTGATTAACTGTGCATTGCTTATGTTTAATTGGAACGCCGGGTTTATTATTGGTTAATGCGAAGTTGCAAGACTACAATGTTTATTAATTATTTATTTTATCTAAGTTAAAATAATTGGAATGCATTTCCAGTCGTTTTAATTCAAGAGACTTAAATAAATAAATAAACAGTGAAACAAAGAGATATCTGACAAAGAAAGATTTTTATTTATTTTTAATTGTTTGTTACAAATATTATTTGAACACTGTAAATTTATTTACAGTTGTTTACAATAATATTATTACAATGATTAAAAGTAAATTAAAACTATATCCTAAATCTCTGGAAATCTTCATCTTCTACTGCCGCTCCCCATTGCTCAACTGATATTTATCAGCAAAGATAAAAAAGAAAGAAGTCAAATGCAGATGAATTAAAAAAGGGCATTTTCAGACAGTTAATCATAAAAACTCATCATTAAAAGTGTTGGCCGGAATCAGTTTGTTCGCCCTCTCTGCAAATCACAAGAAGACTCTTGGTTCACAAAGAGGGAAAGAAAATTATCTTGCAAGCAAATGAATTAAATACAAGGAAGCATGTTAAACAAAATGCCCAAGAATGCATAAATTGAAACAAGACTGTCACTAAAACAAACAAGTTACAAACAAACTGCACATGGCAAACTAAGTTACCAAGAGATGTCAACCAAGCTGCCAAAAGATATCAAAGCTGTCAAAACTGTCAACAAGTACACAGAAGATATGCAGGAAATCTGGAAATATGATGAGCAAAGCTAACAATGCAAGCAAAACACTTTTAATCATCATTTTCCAGGCCATCACTTTTTCAGGAAAAAGGACAGTAAAGCATTAAAATATGCTTTTCTGATAGAGAGAGAAAAGAGAGAGAGAAGTAGAGGCTTACAGGCAGGCTTAGAGATAAAGAGAACAAATCAGAACACTGTAAAAGAAGAGGCAGAAACACATAGAAAAATATAGGCTACAAACTGTAAACAGAACACAAGCCTTTCAAGAAGCAAACACAAGCCTTTCAAACCTACATAACACAAGCCCTTCAAGCCTGCTTAAGCTTGCCACCAAACTGTAACATCCTGCCTAGAACACATAACAGAAACAAACAAGCAAACTGATAAATCTCCAGCCTGTTTCAAACTACCATAAGCCTTAAAGCCTGTAAACACCAAGCCTTGAAGCATGTAAACACAAGCCAGAACAACCTATTTCAACTCAGTATCAAAACCTGTCTCAAGCCTTATTCAAACAAAACTCAAACAAGCAAACAATAAACCTGTACCAATAACCCTTCAATCCAAACAACTCTCAGATCCAATATTATCATCATTGATAAAAAGCCAACTCAGAATCAAAGCCAAAAAAGAGAGAAAGAAGATCAATAGCCAACAATGCCTCAGAACCAAGGTTCATCATAGGCTACACAGAAGCACAACAATAAGGCAACTCAGAACTAACATGTCAAGCAACTCAGAAGCAAAAAATCTTGAGGAAAAAGCAACAACAACATCATCAAACTCAGAGGCGAGCATTCAGAAGAGGAAAAGAAGTAACTGTCACAGGGTTTTCAGGATTTAATCTCATCATAAAACCTAACAAAAGCCAGATACAAGTACCAGGAAGCTTTTATCATCGTGTCCACGCCTCCGGCCGCCTAAGACACCTCCGGTCCAGGTTCTCCGTCTCCTCTCCAAAGGTAGTAATTTCTTCTCCCTTTTTATACACCTCACACAAACAAAGATAGCACATAAAAATCAATAGCGTGTAAGAGGTAAAACATGCAAGACATAAATCTTTGAAACCCTAAAACATAAAAGAACTGAGAAATCATTACCTTATAACATCGCCTGGATACGACCATGAGGAGAGGAGAGATGGACGGTGGCGTCTGGCAGCTGGGACAAAGAGAAGCGTCAGAAACCATGGCTCAAGGACAACGAAGAAGAAGATGGAAGCGGCGCCGTTCGCACAAACCCTTGTTCTGAGACGAAATAATTCAAACCCTAAACAAAATGTTGTAAAGCGCAGCTGGGCCTAATCCTCATTGAACCCTAAGCCCAATCTCCTTCAGCGTGTGCACCCCCCTTTTTTTGTCTTAATCTGCATTGGGCTTGCCATGTACATAATGTCTAGGCTCATTTAACTCTTTTTCTTTTTCTTTTCTTATGATTACAAATCAATTTTTTTAAAATCAACACCTTTCTTTTAATTTTTATAACCTAATTCTTTTTGATTAAATAAAATATTGATCTGTCATTTTTTATTATTATTAATGATACTTTTTATTATTACACTTAAAAGTACATAAATCTTAGGGTTATTAAGTTTAAACATTTTTTATTAAAACTTTTTTTTGTTTAATTTAAATCTTGTATATAAAAACATTAACTAAAATATATAAAAAATGGTTTTTTTTCTTTAAACTTAAAACATTTTTCTTTTATTTTCAGTAAAACCTTTGTTTATACATAATTAACAAAAACATAAAAATAAATAAAATACTTAACAATTGCATTAGGTTAACAATTTATATCATTTGTAAATAATCACATACATTTTACAATATTTTTGTTTATCTTTGATTCTTATACTTTGATATATTTTACATTGAGGATGCGATTCGATTTGGTTGTAAATAGTATTTGGACACTACTATCCCGATAAGTCTCATCCCCATTTGTAAATATTTGTATCCCCATCCCCGTAATCATGTTGTAATAATTTAGGACTTTAAATTCCCGCAATTTATCGCTTTCAATTATACCATGTTTAGACTTAGGGTTTGTATGCCAACAAAATCAACCGCTAGATAACCTAATACAGGATAAATACATGACAATCAATACACAAATCACACTTGCACCCCTAGGGTAATCCCGCTTGTTGCCTTCAAAAATGGGCCATGTTGCATGTCGAGTGTCTTTGGCAAAATAAAAACAAATCAAATGATCATAGTCCCTCAATGACGCTTTCGAAGTTGCCTAAAAAATGATCAAGTCCCTTAAAGGAAAAATTGCCAAAAGACACTTGGCACTATTGCATTCATGGTCTAAACGATGACCCGCACCCGTCCCGTTAATATCCTAACACAAGGTTGTTCACCAAATACAATGGTGAAACAACACTGTTAAAAGGGTTAAAACATGAGAAATATCTTTGAGTAAATTTAGGGGTAGACAACTCTTAGTTACTTGATTAAACTTGCAAAACACACTTGCCTACTTTCAAAACACACTCCACAAAACAACTTTCAAAACAACTTTCCAAAATATTGAAATATCTTTTCAAAAAGACAAACACCATTGCATATACTCAAACAAGAGTCATTACAATGGTTGCCTAGACAAGGCATCTTTTTCAAAACATTTTCAAAACCACACACACAAAGCACCATTTCAAACAATTGAAAAGCAAGGCAAGTGATCTAAAACAAGTAACTAAGAGCCCATGGATAACCATGGATGAAAAGGGTGATAATACCTTCCCTTTTCATAATCTACCCCCCGAACCCACGAAAACATCTCAAAGGTTTTTCCTGTGCTTTTTAACCTTTCCCTTAGGATAAAATAAAAAGTCGGTGGCGACTCTTGCTAAACCGAACAAGTGCGAATACAAACGCAAAACCTCAAGTCAGTTCTCCCACCGTATCACACCATCCATACCACCGCTAAGAATCTTGCATTAAATTATTTAAGGACCTCTTCTCGAATCTTGCTAGACATGCCTGGACGAGTTCTTCTGAGCTTCTGTGTAACTGGAGAACAACTTTTCTTGAGACGTAGTCTATACACCACAATATCTGTATCAAGCGTGGCATGTCTCTGTAAGACCATGCAAATATATCCACATATTCATGTAACAACTTGATCAGTCTTTCTTTGACCCTTATTTCCAATGTTTCCCCTAGCTTGATTTCTTTTGGATCTTCCTATGTGCCAAGGTTAATGGTCTCAATAGATTCTTGGTATGGTTATATATTGTCAACTTTTTTATCTATCTCCCTTTCTAATTATTTGGAGAGCTCAAGATTTTCATCAACTTCCTCTCCGGCTTGGTTTATAGGCGCATCAAAATTATATCGGATAACAGCAGTAACATTATCGGTGATTTTAGGCACAGATCTGCACATTTATCATGTTTTGGTGCAGTTTTTAGTATGTGAATTTGAAAATGCATATGAAGAAAAGTATTTCCATTTTAAAAATATAAGATATAAATGCAAGAGAAATATAGGGATATTAATTGAGTGTGGAATATAACTTTTATTCATTGCGAATACTGTTTGAAGCAAATTGGGGACCCTTACAAGCTACCCCTATGCCTCGGGCTTTACATAGGTTCTTTCAAAAATAAGAAAAATTACTTTGGAAAGAAAAAGATCTATGGAATTTCCATGGCTGCCCAATTCTTGAGTTCTTCGCCTGGAGCACACTCACAGATGAAGTCATATGCTCTTTTGGTGTTGCTCTTGTTAGATATCATCGCCACTTGTCTGTCATGCTCTGTTCCTTTGTTGATGAAGGTCTCTTGGATTGGAGGAAATTTCTCATTGCCTTTTAGAGTATCCTTTGATGATTCGTAGCCCAAACCAAAATGATTCTTCTTCTCATGTATCTCCACAAGTTTACCCCAACCTTTTGAGGTACCATATTCCATAACTGCTTGTAAATCTTTCCACGAAGTGACAATAGGTTTCTTGATTTTTTCCACCGGTAGGGTTACCATTGAAGCAACCTCTAAGACTTAAAGTTGTGTTTCTATGCAATCTTCATCCGCACTGATATATCTGTAGGACTCTATGTGACTCACAAAGATGTCCTCTTCACTGTCGATTATAACCAATCTTCCTTCAATGAAGAACTTCAATTTTTGGTGTAGAGTTGAAGTAATAACCCCTGTAGCATGAATCTAAGGTCGTTAGAGTAAACATGTATATGTTGGTTCTATATCCATTACTTGAAAGGTAATACAAAACATATGCGAACCGATCTTGATAGGAAGGTCTACTTCTCCGAATACCAAACTTTGAGAACCATTAAAAGGTTTGACTATCGTAGAAGTTGGCCTTATAACAACCCTATCTAGTGTCAACTTCATCAAGCTGGATTTTGGTAGCATGTTGAGGGCAGAACTAGTATCGGTGACTACTCTGGATATGTTAGTTGTACATATCTAGATAGAAATGTGCAATGCCTTGTTGTAAGATCTACCTTGTGGAGGCAACTCATTGTCATTAAAACCTAGATATTATCCAGATGTCATATTTTCTACAACATTGTCAAACTGATTCATTGTAATCTCTTATACAACATGAGAAGAACTTATAACCTTCAATAGAGAGTCTCAATGCGCTTTTGAATTGAAGAGCAACAAGTATTAAAATCTTGGTCGGGGTTTGGTGTAGTTGATCCACCACCCTATAATCACTCCTCTTGATTATTTTTAGGAATTCTTGCGCCTCTTGGTCAGTAAAATTCTTGCTTGGTGGTTCTTGTTCTTGGCTTGCCTCCACCACATCTTTCCCCTTACCTTTAACTTCAGCATCATTCCAATTTGTGGTTCAGGACTATAGATTCGACCACTGTGAGTCATGCCCCCTGTTCCAGCTATATTTGTGACCGCAGGTCCTTGACTTATTGATGGTTCATATTCTTGCTTTAAACCATTGATCTATACAGTAGAACCATAACTCCATGGTACTGCTTTGTTGCTTTTGTAAGGGGTAGAAGATGGCCCCATAATCACCATTGTAGTCTTTGGAACCACTGGAATTCTCAGGGTATAATATGGTATCATCACTGGTGCTTCTGTTGATTCTCCCCATGGAATCACAAGAGTCTTTTTATTAGGTTTGGCCCTTTGCAAGGAATTACCAATGGCTTCTTCGTATTTCCATCGATCGCAGCTACATATTCTTCTTTAGGGTATTGTCCGAATTGGACTATCCCCTGATCCACCAGTTTTTGTAACGACTTCTCTAAAGCTTCATTATGTTCCAAGAGGAACCCACACGCCAACAAATATTCTTTCAAAAGGTTTATCGGGGTTTCACTTGTCTGGCTGCCCCAAAGTCAGTGACCACCTCTTGGAGAGAGGATCAAATATTCTCGGAGGCCTTTCAAACCTATTATGTTTTTGTTCTCGTGGAATTAACAATGATTGTTGTTCCCTTAGGTGTGATGTGACATCATTAATTTCTCCTTCCTTCTTTTTCGAGATGTTTAGAACACGTCTCTTTGAATTATAAGGAGTACTAGATGATGCCCCTTGTATCTTCCCACTCTTTATACCAACTTCAATCCTTTCACCAATAGTCACCAAATCAGAAAATCCGGAAGATACGCTTCCTACCATCTTGTCATAATACAATTCTTGTAAAGCACCCATGAACATATCGATTATTCTTTCTCCAGGAGTGATGGTTGTACACGATCTACCATTTCTCTCCATCTTTGAGCATACTCCTTGAAAAACTCCTCCTTCTTTTGAGACAAGTTTTGGAGTTGCACACGGTTAGGCACCATGTCCAAGTTGTACTTGTACTGTCTTAAGAAAGCATTAGCAAGATCTGCCCATGTCTGGATATGAACCCACTCCAATTGCATGTACAATGCTAAAGATGCCCCACTCAGGTTGTCTTGAAAGCAATGTATCATTTGTTTTTGATCTTGAGCATAATCATGCATCTTCCTGCAATACATGCGTAGATGGTTCCTTGGGCATGTAAGTCCCTTATATTTTCCAAAGTCAGGTACTTCAAATTTAGGAGGGATCACCACATCTGAAACTAGACCTATTTCGAGAGCATCGACATTGAAAGCATCGTAACCTTCCACAACCTTCAACCTTTCTTTAAGGGCTTTATACTGATTGAGCGCCAAGGGATTTTCAGTAACATGGGTATGGGTTGTCTTTTGAGGTGCTTGATTTACATCTTCTAAGTCATGGTCTCCATACTGAAAGTATATTTAGTCGTCTGCATTATTGACCGAAATATGCAAAGCATGGGATTCCCCTACCTATGATGGAGAGGGGACAAACCCTTCAATATTAGCTTTTCTAACCTCTTTTTATGCTACAGTTGACTTTTGAGGTCCTGATTCTAGTTCTTTCCTTGGTTGGTTACCGCTCGATGCACCAATAGTTTGGGATACTTCTTCAAAGGCTGCCCTAGGAATTTTTTCTTGCCTTTCGATGATGTTCTTCAAGGCTAGAAGAACTTGGCTCATATCTCCCTTCAACAAGTTGACGTTGCCTTTCACTTGCTCCAAATTTTATTTGAATACAACTTGGTTTTCTTCGATCTGTTCCATCACTTTATTTTGATGGGCTTTTGTATGATATGGTGGTCGGTGAGGTGGTGGTTTCCTACCAATGATTTAACTGGAGAAGGTTTTTGAAAAATAATAAGTTTTTGCATGAATTTATGAAATGCAATGTTTTTGAATGCATGGATGCATGTGAATATGCTAAAGTTCCATTTTTGAATGTCTTAGTCACTTGGATTATATATATTTTTTATATGTTTTTTCTTAGGTTTTGCTTTTTTAATGGCAAGCGTCTTAAAAATAAATACACAAATGATATACAGAAACAAAACTTTTATTGATAATAATTTTCTTTAAAAGAGAATATAATTCAGATATTGAAAAATATTCAACCAAAAAATCAAAATTAACTTGTTGAAAGAAATAATTAAGGGAAACAAAATCTTTTAAGTGCGCTTACGTATTTCTGCTCTGAAGCCATCAACCATAATCCTACATAGCTTGAGGAAGCCTTATACGTCTTTTGGGAGCGGGACCATCACATTTTCCGCGTCTCTCAAACTTTTAGGGATGTCACCAATGAGATTGTTGGCTAAGAAGGCGAGTCTTGCATGCTTGTCTTTATAGAAATGATATTCGTGGTAGAGGTTCAAAATTATCTTATAATTATCCTTTCTTGCTTTGGCAATCTTTGCATACTTCTCTTCCCAATATAATTTTTCAGCCCTCATCTCCGTATAGTTTCCTTTGTATGAGGAAATTCTTTCGGAGGTCTTCTAACTCATGACACACTTGCTTATATTCATCAATCTTTTGGGGGAGAAGTCTTTCTACCCTCATCCTCTTGAGATGTTCCCATACATCAGATTCTTGACTATCTTGGAGTCTCGTAGTAAGATACTTCATTTGCTCTTCTTGATCTAAAGAAGCTTCTGCCAAACTTTGAATTTGAGCCCTAAAATTTTCTTCCGTCTCCTTTTTGTCTTGTAAAGCCTTTTCGTACCACCTTCTTAGCTTCCCGGTTTCACCAAAAGCATCTTCCAAACTTTGGTCGTGGGAATCCAGGTTAAAGGTAACACTCAACAACCCTTTAGTTGAATGTTTTCGCTTAAGGCTCTCTTTTTCAAATTCTTCACGGTCTTTCAGAATCTGTTGATCTTTGGACTCAAGATCGCGTTACATTTCTCTTTCTTTATCCAAGTTATGGAGGTTAAGCTCCAATTCTTCTTTCTCCCTTTGAGCTTGATTTAAATCTTTCTTCAAGTTGTCTATTTCATCTAAGGACATAGGTAGAGGATCTGGCACATCTGGCTTGTACTCCAGATCAACTTCAAATGGTAACTTACAATTTGCACCCTATCCAAAACCCATATAGTGTAAGGTTCTTTTTCCACAACATTCTTTCTTTCAGCTTTTCTTATGTTAATACTATTCCAAGCTCGAATGATCTTGTTGAGCCATTATCTTTTTGTCCATCTCATGAATGATTAATTGTTGAAGTTGTTCATCGAATGGTTTATCCTCCAAAGGGTACCCAAGTTGTCGCAATGCCAAAATAGGATTGTAGTTGATGTAACCACGTAATCCAATTAATGGAAAATTCAGAAAATCTCTACAACTATAAATGATATCTTCAATGTTTAGCTTCCTTGAGTACCACAACACAAAATCATCAGTAAAAGACCTTAAATTTTGGGGCCACTCGAATCGTGTCACAGTTTTAATCATGTAATAATCTTTGTAGAGATGAGGAATAAAACAAGAATATAGAAGCGAGATACAACAGTTCAGTGTACCCCTCCCCTTTTCGTAACGAGTGTGGAGAGAAGAGTAAATATCAACAAGCAAAGCAGGAGTTGGGTCCGCATTCAAAGATTTTGTGCCCCAAAATACACTAATAGCTGCAGGGTCAATATAGTCCAAAGTTTGCAGAAACAAAATTACACCAAATACAAGTAGCCCTAAACAATCAACACAATACTCCCATTCTTTTTTATTAGCAAAAGAAAGGTCTTTAGCCTCCAAATATTGTCTTTTAATCCCTTGTACGTCTCCTTCTTTTTTGTCATTAAGTGAAAATTTAGGATAGGGGATCCCTAAACCATTTTCTAAGTCCTTAATGTCAAAAGTTTATCCAATTCCCACATATGCTTTTCCCTTAGAAAAATTCAAAAGTCTATCAAATTCTTCCAAAGTCGGTGCTAGATGAAAGTCTTGAAAGGTAAAACACCTCAAGGGAGGATCGTAGAAATGAACCAAGGCATAAATAACATCCAATTGTACATCGACTTTTGTCAACTCAGGGGTATCCCCATAATGACAAGTATACATCTTTAAAGATTTTTCATATAATTTCCCTTTGATGCTCTTGATCTTCATCATATTTGGCATGACGGGATTAATACAGACAAGTTATTTCCTCTGGCATTAATTTTTTAAGACACTTCACCAAAAACCTTGCTAATTATTTTTTTAATCATGTGAATAAGACAAACAAAAATAATGGAGAATAATGAATATGTGAAACGCAAGATGTATGACTGCATGATTGTGTGGTATAGAAACAGGATATATGAAAGATATATGTTGTACCCCAATTTTTTCCCCTAAGATCCCTCTATCATCTCAATGTTAATTCAATCACAACAAGATCACACTAGGGTTTTGTTTTTCTCCTTATCTTTAGCTTTACTCATGGGGAATCACCAAGCACCTTGACTTTTATATTGCCATCATCTATGTTTTGTATTGATTAACTTTTAACTAATAAATACAATGAATGTTTGCCCTAATTAATGATATTATAGGTGAAAGCATAACACATTCGATCAAGTTGATCTATAGGTTCATGAGTTATTTCCATGCCTTCTTAAATAAAGCTTCATTGAGATTCAAGCCTCATCATTGAAGACATTTTTAAGTAATATCATGACAAAGTCTATTATAATTCATCATGCCTCAAGTTGTCAAAGATAGTTCAAAGATATAAGGGTCGATTGAAGAAATTTGACATAATTGGACATGTTCTTGATTTCTTGGTCACGAGTGCATTTTTACATCAATTCTTAATATTTGGAAGTGGTTATGGTTGATATTGTTTCCCATTATCATCCTCAACAACTTCTATTTACATGAAAAAAGTATTTGTGCAAGAAAGTTTTTCAAAATTGAAAAGGGTTTCCAAAGCATTTTGTTGCTCTAGGAGCTAGGGTTTTGAACTTCTAAGGGCTATATCTTGCTCATATTTTTGTATTTTTGAGTGATTCCAAAGACATTCTTCTCTTTAAAGGGTTATAAACAAATCACTTCAAAAGTTTCAAGAAAAATTTATGTGGAAGATGCCTAATGATTAAGAAAGATTACAAGTCCTCTAGACAGACCATCAAATTCCCTTGTGTGACTTCAAAAGATCATAACTTGGTCAATTTATATCTCCTTGAGCCCATTATTTTTCCATAATGATCTTAAAGGTGTGAAATTCAACTCTTATTTCATGTGCAAAGCTTGAATATGGATGGAAGATGCCCTAAGGATGCAGAAGATTATAGGTCATCTCATGAATTTTCACCAACTTCAAAAAGTCATAACTTTCTCAATTTTTAGCGTTTTTAAATGGTCCAAGTCTCAAAATGTAATTCAAGAGATCTACTTCATGCCATATTTTTGGGTAAACAGAAAATTTTAAATGGAAGACCATGTTTGGATGCAAGACATTATAGGTAATTTTTGAAGAAAAACTTAGAATTTATCTGAGTACAAAAAGTCAGCATTTTTTTCCAACTTTGACTCATCACAACTTTCAGCTCAGGCATCCATTTGATTCCATTCTTTTCACATTGTAAAGTTTTTGATCTCATCTTTCTAAGGCATCAATAATCAAGTCTTAAGGTTCCCTAATCGTGCACACCATTGATTCAAAGATGGTACCTTGAGACTGAACTTTCCTCCAAAGTCAGAATTCGAAATTCATAATTTGGCCTCTAACCACAAAAGTTCTGCGTGTTTTTACTTCTAATCATGTTTAGAAATCTTCCAAAAGTAATTATCACCTTGAAATGTGAGTTTTGGTTGAGTTTTGAGCAAAATATAAGTCACACTTTTCATGTTTGCAACTTCACACGATTTCCCTCCAAACTTCATCATTTCTCACGCATAAGCATTCCATTAGCTTTCCTATAAATAGAGGGTCATACCTCATTCATTTTCTCAAGCTTAGATAGCCAGAATCACCCTGCCAAACTCTCTCTTCAACCCACTTTTCTGCAACTTCGAATTTGGTTTTATAGCTTTCCTCAATCCATTTTCTTTGTCAATTCTTCATCCTTGAACTTCACTGAAGCTAACAGAAGAAGAACAAAGCCCTAGGACTTCCTAAATCATGCTAGCCAAGTCAAGTTTCAGAGCTTTGAATTTGAACTTCAATAGGTATATTCCTTCATCAATTCTCTCAAACTTTGGTACTGTAATGAAGCTCTCATCATTCTGATTATAGTCGTAACATTTGTTTTCAACTAGAAGTGAGTTTTGGCCGTGAATTTTCAAATCCCTTTTCAAATATTTCTTTCTGAAACGACTGAGCTACACCTTACATGAATTTTTCACGAGGGTACCATTGGAATCGTCTTGAAGAGCCGAAGTGAATGGTACCAGTCTTGAGCTCTAATTTTTCCATTTCATGAACCTGAAATTTCATTGACAAAATCTGAAGATGACCTACGTGTCCGTCTTCAACCAATGGGAATTTGCCACACATTTTTTCAAATCTGATTTAATAGTTGATCACATGTTTTATTCATTAAGGACCATGATATGCACAGTGCGCATGATCCATTGGATTAGCCTACTAATGCGTTTTGACTCTCATCCAATGGTCTATATTTTTTGACTTTAAAAACATTTTAAAAATCATTTTCTTTTTTTTATTCATTAAATACAATTTTATTTTTGTATATATTCGGACCTTTTGACTTTTGGTCATGTACTTCATTAACATCATTGGATCTTGGGTGTTGAGTTTAACTCCACCAAAATGGATGAATGGATTTAATGATAGTTTGATTAAATTTTTATTTCAAACATATCCCTTCCATCTTCATCTCATCCTCTTCTCACTGTGTTACATGTTATTAGAGGATAATATACATATCATCTCTCCAAACATACGACACATAAATTACTATTGACCGACCTCAAAATAGATGTGACTTCTATATAAGCCAACTTACGATTGCTTAACATAGTGCTACATTTTATCCCGATTTGAGAAATGATCATTTGTGGCCCAAACCTATATTTGCAAGCCCAATTATGTTAATTTGAAACCTTTGATCCAATAATCTTGAGATTCATTGTTAGGAGGCTTTGGTCTTACCAATCCTCTAATGAATCTTTATAAGCTTTGGTCAAAGTGAATCACTTAAGCATCATTGATCATTTACTGTTGCCTTGAGATTTTGAAAATAAACAATATACTTGAAAAAAAGCAAATGAAACTTGTTGTTGAGAGGCTTTAATTTTATCAATCCTCTAATGAGTTTCAAATGCAAGTTTCAAGATGGTCATTCAACTAACCTCTAATTACTAATTCATTAACACTTGACTTATATTTTATGCCCTTTATTTTATGATTTTATTTTATGCCTTTACTTTATGCACCATTTTATTTTAGCATTTACATTTCGTGCTAGTTTAATCTTTGCTCACTTGAGATTTTCATTTCTTTTTGAAGATACTTAATAATCAACTTAAACCATAAAAAAACTTTAATGTTGCTTGGACTATTTGGTTACTATCCTTGCCATTATGGGGTGATGGACTTCTTGGACTTAGAATTAGAGACCTTGACCTACATTATGGAGTGATGGACTTATTTTTCCTAGCTTTTACTTTATGCTTTAGGATAGTCCCTTCATCTCCTCCCACTTTCTTTAATTTCAAAAATCTTCTCCCTCCTTTTGAAAACTATTCTTGTTTTAAACTTGAACCGCTTTCGTAATAAACTTGGACTTAGGTCCATGCATTTTCAAAATATTTTCTTGATCAAACTTTAATCAACTTAATAATACCTTGACATTTTTTTGTGAGAAGACTAAAAGTTAATCAATCTCATTCAAACCATTTTGCCACTTTTGGATTTTTACTTTAAAATTTTCTCAAAAGATTAGACCATTGTCAATCCTTGAAGTGATGTGAACTATTATACTTCTACGATATATAGTGAAGTGAGATATTTTCCACTTGGGTGTTGAGTGAGGCTTTTTTGATTTTAAACTCCAAGTTATATCCTGCACTTTGAGATGGCACAAATTCTCCTTTCTCATAATCGTGGATAGTAAGTATGTTCTTCCACTCAGATAATACGATGATATCTCGTCTCTTAAAATTCACCAACATATTTGTGTTTTAAATTTTTTAAAGGTGAACTACGAGTACCCTGATCCTCTATTGCATGGAAGGTGGTATGTAGGCACTAAAGGTTCACAACCGCGGCGGGTGAAAAAATTATAAAAATACTTCTTTTCTCATCCCCACAATCTATTTTTGTATACAACTTTTACGGCCAAAATACACGGATTTTTAAAGAGGTTCCTGCATAGTACCATAGATGTTTAGGGTGATAATACCTTCCCTTTGCATAACCAACCCCCGAAATTAGATTCTCTCCCCCTCTTTTGGGTTATTCGCTCTTTTCCCATTCCTTTGGAAACAATAAAGCGCGGTGGCGATTTTTAATTTGATCTATGCGAGTCAAGTCAATCCAATGGTTAAGTCTCAATATTTTTACCGCTACAAAAAAAATGGAGACTTCACTGGGGATATATCGACCTATTATTAGTCCATCCCTAAGTGGGTTGAGTCTATCTTTGTTTATTTGTGTATATTCTTTTATTTGTTGTATATTATGTGTTGTATATATGTTTGTGTGGATTTTCCTGGTTTTCAGGGTGCTTGGTGATTTCTCATAAGTCCTCTACCCGGACTTGGGCAAACTTAAGATAGGATGGGTGGTATAGTCATGTTAACTTTGAGGGAGTAATCCCAAAAAAGGAGGCATGAGATCCCTCACTCAGTGGATGCCCCTTTGACTATAATGTTGTTTAGCGAGTAATCGGGAAGACGTGATGCTTTCGACCAGGGAGCCTGCTGAAATTGAGGACCATAGAACCTTTAACCCATCTTGGCCTTTTAGGTGTAGTACGAAAGCTATAACGGCGTAATCCGGAGATGGTTGTCACGCGATACTATACTCAGAGGAGTTTTTCTTGAGAATATTACTAATTACCGACTCAATCGGGACATTGGTAATATCCGAAGGAAGGATGTAGACTCTGGGAACCTTTTAGAACCTTGTTCGGCAGGTGATAAACTATTAGACCATACCTTATGGGTAGTACCTTTGACTCCATGCTCGTGACGTCAAACTTATGAACCCCCAAATTTGTGATCTTGTGTGTGATTGTTGCATCATGCATTTGTGCTCCCATGAGCATCTTTTAAGACATTATGGTTAAAGGGACTTAAAGTTGACTCTTTGTGAATATCCCAGGTGCTTTTGACCATGGATTCTGGAAAAAGAAAGACTCGGAAGTACAGTTTCAAGAATCCCAAGATAGATGATTTGATGAGTCTAATTCCCGCTTGAGAGCTCTACAGATTTTTGGAAGAAGTATGGATCCATCGTGTCTCTCATGAAGCTTAGGATGAAGGAGGGTATTCTCTCGACTTTGGTCCAGTTCTATGATCTGATGTTTCACTTTCCCTGATTATCAGTTGATGCCTACAATAGAGGAGTATTATTATCCACTGGGATTACCTGTTACTGATTGTGTTCCTTTCACTGGTTTGGAGGGGGAGCCAAAATCTCATTAGATTGCTGCTTTGATTCATTTGGGGAAGCCTAAGATTGAGGCCCACATGACTACCAAAGGAGGAATCAGAGGCTTACCCGCTCAAATTTTATTAGCGAAAGCTTGCTACTTTGCTAGGATGAAGAGTACGGTTGCTTTTGAGACCATCTTTTCCCTACTTGCCTACGGGTTGTTCTTATTTTCGAACGTTGACAACTTCATGGATTTGAATGCCATCAGGATATTTTTAATAGGGAATCCAGTCCCTACACTATTAGGTGACGCTTATTACTCCATTCATCTTTGGGATTCTTATCACTGAGGGATGATCATATGTTGCACGCCTTTGTTGTATCAGTGGTTTATTTCTCACTTGCCTCAGTCTGATGCTTTCTGGGATGTCAAAAAGGAATATCATTGGGCTCTGAAGATTATGGCCCTCACTCATTCAAATATTGTTTGGTACCATCCGACTTACCATGATGTAGAGATTGTCGTTAGTTGTGGTAGTTTTCCCAATGTACCTCTTCTTGGTACAAAGGGAGGAATTAACTACAATCATGTTCTTGCACGACGACAACTTGGATATACGATGAGGGATAAGCCAAATAGTATTCATCTGAGTGTTTTCTTTCTTAGAGAGGGAGAGAATTGTAAGGAATCTAAGGAGCAGATTGTAAAGGCTTGGCGTCGTATTCACATGAATAGTAGAAAGGACTTGGGACCTAGAGGGGCTGTTTCTTTGGAGCCTTATCTTCAGTGGGTACAAGCAAGGGCAATTCAGTTGAAGGTGCCATATTCCCGTGAAGCACCTATGCCTGATATGTTTGTGAAGACCACTCCTCCCATTTTGGATGATGTGGATGAGCTTCAGCTGGCCCTAGTCAGGATGCAGCGGGAGAAAGAAGCTTGGAAGAATAAGTGTCAGACTTTAGAGATATCCTACCGGGCAGACTTAAAGGAGAAAGATTACTTGAGAGTCGTGTTGTAGATATGATGGAGAGGCAAGAGGATTTATTTTCCTCTAGCACTCATTCAGGGCTTAGTCATTCACTTCCTGACTCTGGTGATTGGAAAGTGGTTGCTAACAGTTATACAGAAGAGAACAAGCGGTTGAAGGCTTAGATCGCAAGATTCACAGGAAAGCGTCAGTGTGTGGAGTGATCTTCATCAGCTTTGCTTTCTTAGGGTTTTAGATTCTATCTTCTTTTTCTACTTGGGATTGTTGAAACTTGTACTAAAAAAGATGTAATCCATTTTGAAGTTATTATAACGAGATTTTCCAGTATTTCAAATGTGTTAGTACTTTCATATTCGTAAATTGTTCATAAATATTTGAGTTCCTTTAATTTATTAATAATAAACTAAATCATGTGCATTGCATATCATGTATCATCCTGTACATAATTCTTGCATTTTTTTTCATACCCAAGTGTCTTGAACAGGAAAATCGCGAGTTGCGCAACGAGTTTACTGCTCTAAAGGCAGGTATGGAAAATTTAACTACTTTGATGGAGTCATTGGTGGCTACTCAGAATCAGCCACCACTTTCTCAACCTCAACAAACAACATTTGCTTTTAAAGGTCCATCAATTCCCGTCTCTGTTGCCCCAATTACTGTTCCTCATAATCGTATGCCTCAGGGTTATCCATGGGGAATGCCAGAAAACTTCATGCCATAAGGTTTTAATCTTGAAACTCAAGCTGCTCCAGTTGTTCAAGCTGCTGCTACTTCTGCACCTCTTGTGGTGCATATTACTCCCGCTGCTAGAAATGAGACCCGCTATGTTGTACCTCCTTCAGTGAATGTTGTGTCGTTTGTTAATGATGAGTTTTATCCTCCTATTCCTCCACCAAGTGAAATCTTAGGCTTCTATGATCGTATGGACTATTCTCAGGATCAATTTGATAAGATGCAGAAAGAGATGAATGCCCTCAGAGGAAAAGAACTATTTGGGAAGAATGTGAGCGATCTATGTTTGGTTCCAAATGTGAAAATACCTGCAAAGTTCAAAGTACCGGAATTCTAGAAATACAAGGGCAATACTTGTCCCCGTGCTCACTGTGATCGGTGGATCTGGAACTGACTGTTTAACGTTGGATCGCGAAATGTCGCAGAAGCAAGAGTCGCCACCGTCTTTTATTTTCTCCAAATGGAAAGGACAAAAGCACAGAAAAATTCCTTATAGAGATTGCTCTCGGTTCGGGAGGTAGATTATAGAAAGGGAAGGTGTTAGCACCCTTTCTATCCATGGTTATCCATGGGCTCTTAGATACTTGCTCATTTGTGTTTTCAAAAATGGTTTGTTTGCTTTTCAACAGTGGGTTTTAAAAAAAAGTTTCTTTGAAAATTACAGTTCGACTCTTGTATTGGTCCTCAAGAGTGTTTGAAAAATTGCTTTCGAAAGCTTTTTGAAAAGGTGTCGGTGTGAAAAGTATTTTTGATTTGTTTCGAAATTAGAGCAAGTATCTAGAGTCGTCTACCTACCCTAAGGAATTCGTCTGTGTAAATGTCCTTTAAAGTAGTGCCATCCCACCATTGAGAGGTAGGTAGCACCACCGTTGGAGGTGTTCGGGTCAATTCGAAGTTCGGGACATGGTGATCACCAGAGCAATATGAAAATACCTTAGAAGCTACCCTCATGCCAGGTTCCCGGATCATGAGGACTTACTAAGACATCCTCTACTCGACGATCACCTTTCGAGGGGCAAGGCAACAGTGAGGCGTACCCTAGGGGTGGTGTGTGATTTGTGTGTCATGTTCACTTACATTTATCTTGTTCATGTCGGGGGTGATCTACGCTTTTGTTTTTATTTTAACATTCATTCTTGCATGCAATTTATTAGCAGTTAAAAAGTTGCGAGAAATATAAAGTTCCTAAACTATTACAAAGGCGCGGGTCCACATCGCCAAATTAAATCCAGGACCCGATTTGACATAAAATAAAGTAAAGTGCGAAAAATATAAATATCGAATTTACATGGCTTTGAGAGAATTACATAAAGGGAGGAAATAAAATAAACGCGCGAATTGGGATTACGATCGAATGCGAGGGCGTTGGACCCCTTTTGAATGAAATTAAATTATGGTCAACGAATTAATTAAATTAAAATAAAAAGAAAAGATTTTTCAGTTTTTGTATTTATGGATTTTTAATAAGAAAATTAAATGAAACTAAGAAATTAATTAACCCTAATTCTAACTATTTTTATTTATTAAGAAGAAACATTAAAATTTAATCTAAAATTAAACCTAATTAATTAATGCAATTTTATTTACAAGAAAATAATTAATAATTAATAATGATAAAAGAAAAGAAAAAGATAAAAGTAATTAAAATCTAATTCTACAAATTTTAAATTTATTAAGAAAATGTTAAAGTTAACCCTAGAATAAAAAAACTAATTAATTAATAAGACCTTTTTTACAAAAAAATAACATTAAATGAAATATATTTTAATTTTTATGACTTTCTGATTTTTATTATTTTTTTATATTAAGAGAATGTTAATTTAAAGAATTAAATTAAAATTAATTAAAACAAATAAAAGTAGAAAAAATACAAAAAAAGATGAAAGAGCAAACCTATGGGGGGTTCTGTCCCCAAACTGGAGGTCTTTGGCTAGCAATCAGGCCCAATGTTCCAAGGCCTCTTTTGACTTTCCTGGTCACGTGTATCTGCATTGACTGATGCCCATGGTGCTCCTCAAATCTCAACCTTTGGATTGGAGTTATTGGCCATGTGGCAAGCTGAGATTGTGGGCATATGATGAACCTTTGGAGGCAAGCTGCATAGGATTATGTTGAAAGAAAAAATATTGAAACAGAGTGGGGGACCTGGGAATCGAACCCAGGTCCCAGTGCCTTATGAGACAACGCCTTCACCATCTGTACCAACTGCGCGCTTTGTTTATTATATGACAAATAATTATTATAAGAAAAGACAAACGTTAGTGGGACATTTTTGCGCGAATTTCAAATGCTCCAATCATTGGCCTACACATCACCATCTTCTCCCATGGCTTGCTGTACCTGAAACAAAAAAACAAATTGAATAGCGGGGGTTTTAAACCCCCACTAAGTGGTAAACAGGATAATAGCGATTAGCACATGGTGGCTCATAAATTGAGCGCGACATGTGTGTTCGATTCACATGAAGCTTCTGAATCCAATAGCCTTGGTCTCGTGGTCTAATTTTTCTGGACGAGGAAACCCCCAATTTTTCAGTTTCGTAACCCTAGTAAGCTTCCATGGTGATTTCGCGTATAGGCCAGCAAAACTCAATCAAAACATATGGTTAGCTTTAGAATGATCCAATTAACATAAATCAATAAAGAAAATGCAATGAGGATGCTTAAAAATTGAAACACGAATATGCATATTTTCATGAAAAGTGAAACATATTTCTACCAATTCTTTGTGTTAAAACTAGTGGCTTTGATCCAGGAATGTTCACTGATGCTTCAGGAATGTAATGGAGTCAGTATTTTGCCTTGAAACTCCTTGAAATCGTGATTTCAGTTTTTTTGAAAATTTGGAAAAAATGACAACTTTGTTCTTCAGATGGGGCGCAGCTTAGAGGTTCTTTTTGCATTAGGTTTGCATCTTGCTTATGTATGGAATGTATTAGGGTTAAATTATGAGTCCACAAATCCTTGCATTGATGAAAACAATATTTGATTTTCATGGCATATCTTCCAAATCTTTTTTCACATGTTTTTGATTCCAATCATGGCAAAACCTTCCACTTTTGATTATGCACGAATCTTGAGCCTTTAAGAAGAGTTTATCTTGCACAAAAGATTTAAAAACTTTGGTTTAGTATTTTTCCATATTTTATTTAATTTAAATGAATTAATTGTAATTAAAAATTCAAATAAATAAATAAAAATGATGAATAAATCCCCTTTGGGACAAATGGTCGTGCATATGCTTTGGATGATGAATCTTGGAAGAAAATGTGGCCCATTAGCAATTTTAAGGCATTTGAAGCAAAGTTGACTTTTCAAAATATCCAAAAATTTCCTAACTTCCACAAGGCATATCTTGCTCAATTTTTAAGCTTTGATCATGTTCTTGGACATTTTGGAAAGGTATTGAAGTCCTATAACCAATTCCTTTGGTCCCATGTCATTTTGATTTACCAATCTCAAGTTATGTCCTTTGACTTAAAGTCCCTTTTTGTTGACTTTTGAAAATGACCTATAATGTTGAAATTGATAACTTTTTGTGAGAGCATTTTTTGGACTTGAAGTGTGAAGAGGAGTTGTAGGAAATGTCTTTCTCTTCAAAATGAGCTTTGGATGGAATTTTTCTGATAAACCATGTGGAAGTTATGCCTTGGTCAAGTTACAGTTGACTTTTTCAACTGTCCAAATATGGAAACTTTTGCATCTTGAGACTTTTTGAGCCAAGCTTTGAGAATCATGATCAAGAATTGATCAAATGATGTTTGTGGCTTCAAAATAAGATATTGACCAAAAATTTGATCTTTTGACTGTCAAATGACCATTTTGCCCCTGCAGTTGACTGTAGGGCAATTAGGGTTTTTGACTGTGCAATTTTGTGCTGTAAGTCTTGAAACTATGTATGAGGATGCTTGACCATGTTTATAGGCATATGGGACTTGATTGGACCCTTGGAAACTTCAATTTCTTTGTCAGAACCAAAACCCTAGTTTTTGACTGTCTTAGGAGGATGGTTGACTGTGTAACCCTTGAGTAAACTTTGAGCCATTTGAGGTGATGCTTGGCAAAACCTTGAAGATTATGGGAGGGCAAATTTTGGGGTACAACAGTTGCCCCTGTTCAATCTTCTTAAACCTGAGGATGCAGATTGGCTGACGTGCCTTTCGTAATCCGAAGGTGGAAGATGATTGAACACTAGAGTGCCCAAAAATTTGCGCTCACATAGTAGTGTGATGGTGGGAATGGGCTTATAGATGCCATTTGGAGATTGATGGATAGGGTGATGGGCTTATAGATGCCATGCTAAGAGATGATGGATGGTGGATGGGCTTATAGATGCCATCTGGGTGTCGATCGCGTAAGAGATTCCTTAACTATAACTTGCGTATCTGCAAAAGAAAAGGATTACCTGACCCGTTATAGGAGCTGGTCTTCAGATTCTTTATGTAGATGCGTCCCGACTGGTTACAGGAGCTGGATCTGGATTTTCAAAAGGTGAATGAACCAGGGATGGTTACTACCTCAACAGGAACGCTGAGAGAACCTTGGACGATTACTACCTCAACAGGAACGCTGAGAGAATCTGGGGACGATTACTACCTCAACAGGAACGCTGAGAGAACCTCGGACGATTACTACCTCAACAGTAACGCTGAGAGAATCTTGGATATCTTCTACTGAGTCTTTATCAGGAAAATCTGTTAGGGGTCGATTTAACTGGACTAGAGAAGGCCTTTGACTGGATAAGAAACAGGAAAATCTTAGGGTCGATTTAACTGAACCGGTCTAGGTCTTGAAATCTTCAACTGGATAAGAAACAAGGAGATCTTAGGGTTGATCTGACTGAACCAGAGAAGGCCTTTGACTGGATAAGAAACAGAAAAATCTTAGGGTCGATTTAACTGAACCAGGCTAGGTCTTGAAATGTCTTCAACTGGATAAGAAACAGGGAGATCTTAGGGTCGATCTGACTGAACCAGAGAAGGCCTTTGACTGGATAAGAAACAGAATAGTCTTAGGGTCGACTTAACTGAACCGGTCAAGGTCTTGAATATAGCTGGGAACTTAACTGAATTCTTCCTGAAAGGTAAAGGTCAGTTATATGCAAGGCATGATATGAATCAAGCGATGATGTTCTCAACATAAATGAGATTTGTGAGATATGATGCGTATATGCATGCTATAATGTATGAAAATGCGATGTTTATGAATGTGTCTTTTCGTCTAGGAAAGTAAATCCTTTGACGGGTGCCGGGAAGTTAACTCCTGGGCTGATGTTGAAGAATAGATTTTGCTTCCGCTGGGGATGATAGTTGCAAGAATACCAGTAGGAGAAGATAACTCCGTTGGGGAATAAACTTGGCGAATGGATTACCCTGCGGGGAAACAAGTACTCTAGTGATCTTGCTGGGGAGCAATACTCTGCGGGGAGAGAGGTACTTTGTTGAGCTGCTGATAGTAACTTGCTGGGGATACCCTTGTTGTGTTGGAAGTGTTGATAGACTTCGCTGGGGATAAGAGGACTTCGTCGAGGACGCTCTTTCCGTGGCTTTTGGCTGAGGATAACCCAGTTATATCCTGGTAAGGAAATAACCTTTGAATAAAGCCGGGGGACGTGTTCATGCTCTGCGGGGGTAAGCTTCCAGAATCTACTGGGGATAAGCTTACTGCTTGGGGAGATGGATTCCAACTTTCCTGGGGAAACTGGATTGGACTCTCCTGGGGAAAATTTGAACTATATTGGGGAAGTGACTCCATTGAATGTTTTGATATACCGCCGGGGAACAATCTTTAGCCCAAGACTGCCGGGGATGCTTGTTAGGAATGCATACATACTGCTGGGGAATATTGAGATCTGCGGGGGATACCCAACTTCCTTGAGGTTTGATAATATAGCTTGGGGAGAGTGCACTGACTTGTTGGCTCACTCTCTAGGGAATTGGGATGTACTGGTTATGTTCTTCAGCTGGACTCACCTTGATACCTTGGAGGACAGAACAATTAGATTGCTTAGACAACTCTTTATTGCCCCTGCTTCTAATGTTACCTGTAATTAATCCTTTGTTTCGTATGCAAATATTCATGAGTTGGCAATCTATTGTCAATGCATATATCACAAATTGAACCTTGGACGTTCTTCGCAAAACAAAACAGAAAAGGAAAAACAATTGGCAATTTTAACTGAAAAGTATATTTGTATTGATTTTTTGAATTTTCCTGTAAAATAGGCGTTTTTGTACAAGAGGCTGACGTCCTAGTAAGAGAACGCCGCCGAACAAAAGAGTTTATACAATTTGTACAAAGGAAAATAAAACAGCTGTGTGAAATGAATGATCCACTGGGTTTCAACTCTGCTATCGCCTTTATATCTCCGAGCGTCTCATCACTTGATGACCTTAGTTGAAGATGAAGCTGACTGATCGATGCCGTCTGAACTTGATGTAGATACCGGATTCTAGATGCAAGGTGATCCAATGAGACATAGTATTACGCTTTATCCCTAACTTTTGCCTGGACCGCCCTTTCGGGTTTTCAGTCCACCGGGATACCCATTTTTGCCCAAGCCGCCTTTTCAGGTTTTCGACTTGCCGGATGTACAGATTTTTTTCATTTCATCCCTTCATTTTGCCCGAACCCTTTTGGTTCGCCGGGAAGCCCTAACTTTTGCCTAGGTATGTCAACCTAGCGGGTCTTTTTTATGCGTAGTATCTTTTTACTATGTCTGCATTGGCGGGGTGAGGAAGGTCGTCACCATCCATGTTGGTTAGAATCATGGCTCCTCCTGAGAACACATGTTTAACCACAAATGGCCCTTCGTACGTAGGGGTCCATTTGCCCCTCGGATCACTCTGAGGAAGGATGATTCGCTTGATTACCAGATCCCCAACTTGATATTCCTGTGGTCTGACCTTTTTGTTAAATGCCCTGATCATCCGTTTCTGATACCTCTGACCATGACAGATAGCAGCAAGTCTCTTTTCATCAATAAGGTTTAGCTGATCAAGTCGTGTCTGGATCCAATCATCTTCATTCAGATCTGCATCCTTCATTATCCGGAGAGAGGGTATCTGCACTTCGATTGGTAAGACTACCTCCATACCGTAGACCAAGGAGAAAGGAGTTGCCCCGGTTGACATCCTGGCTGAGGTGTGGTACCCATGTAGAGCGAACGGTAACATCTCGTGCCAATCTTTATAAGTCACTGTCATCTTCTGCACGATTTTCTTGATATTCTTATTTGCTGCTTCTACAGCCCCATTCATCTTCGACCGATAAGGAGAAGAGTTGTGGTGCTGTATCTTAAACTGCTCGCAGAGCTCAGTGATCATCTTGTTATTGAGATTGGTACCGTTGTCTGTGATGATCCTTTCTGGGACGCCGTATCGACAGATCAAATTATGCCGAATGAACCGTGCCACAACGGTCTTGGTTACCGTAGCGTAAGAAGCTGCTTCGACCCACTTCATGAAATAATCAATCGCTACCAGGATGAAGCGATGCCCATTGGATGCCGTAGGTTTAATCTCACCGATCATATCTATGCCCCACATTGCAAACGGCCAAGGCGCAGTTAGAACATTCAGAGGGATTGGAGGAACATGCACCTTGTCTGCATATATCTGGAATTTATGGCATGTCCGAGAATGTTGGTAGCAGTCAGCTTCCATGGTGGACCAGAAATACCCTGCCCGAAGGATCTTCTTTGCCATAGTGTGTCCACTAGAATGTGTTCCGAAGGTCCCTTCATGTAGCTCTTCCATGATCCTTTATGGTTCTGTCTTATCCACACAACGCAGTAAGGTCGAATCATGGTTTCGCTTGTACAAGATGCCATTGCTAAGGAAGAACTTCGCTGCGAACCTTCTCAGAAACTTCTTATCGTTGACAGACGCACCTTCAGGGTATTCCTGAGCTTCCAAATATCTCTTTACCTCATGGTACCAAGGCTTCTCAGTCACCAATTCAGTCTCGAGATCACAACAGTATGCCGGTTCGTCCAGTTTCCAGATGATGATCCGGGGAGCCTCATTGTCCCATTTGACCTTGAACATAGAAGACATTGTAGCTAACGCGTCCGCCAGCTGATTCTCCTCTCTCGGGAAGTGTTCAAAGGTTATCTCTGTGAAGTGGGGGATCAAGGTCAACACACATTCTCTGTAAGGAATAAGATTCGGATGTTTCGTATCCCATTCTCCTTTGATCTGATTGATCACGAGAGCGGAATCTCTGAAGACACTCAGAAACTTGATCCTTAGGTCGATCGCAGCTTAAAGACCCATGATGCACGCCTCATACTCCGCCATGTTGTTGGTACAGTTGAAACATAGTCGGGCAGTGAGTGGAGTATGAGTGCCTTGGGGGGATATGATCACAGCGCCAATGCCGTTACCCAAAGCGTTGGAGGCTCCGTCAAAGTGCATAGACCATCGGGATCCTTCCTCAGGTCTTTCATCCGGTCCAGGTACTTCGCAATCAGTCACTATCATGATGCTCTCGTCCGGAAACTCGAAGTTCATTGACTGATAGTCGTCTACTGCCTGATGTGCCAAGTGGTCTGCCAATACACTTCCCTTGATGGCTTTCTGAGTTGTGTACTGAATGTCGTATTCCGTCAAGATCATTTGCCATCTTGCTATTCTCCCAGACAGAGTCGGCTTTTCGAATATGTACTTTATAGGATCCATCTTTGAGATCAACAAAGTAGTGTGAGTCAGCATATACTGTCTTAGCCGACGAGCAGCCCATACCAAAGCGCAGCAAGTTTTCTCAAGCAATGAGTATCGGGTCTCACAGTCGGTAAACTTTTTGCTAAGGTAATAAATGGCATGCTCTTTTCGGCCAGACTCGTCATGCTGCCCCAGCACACACCCCATTGAGTTGTCAAGTACTGTTAGGTATAATATCAGAGGTCTTCCCTCAACCGGTGGCATAAGGATGGGTGGTTCTTGGAGATACTCCTTGATTCTGTCAAAAGCAGCCTGACATTCGTCATTCCAACGTACTACCTGATCTTTCTTCAGCAGCTTGAAGATTGGTTCACAGGTAGCAGTTAGGTGCGAGATGAATCGAGCAATGTAATTCAGGCGTCCTAAAAAGCCTCTGACCTCTTTCTCCGTCTTAGGAACTGGCATCTCTTGAATAGCTTTAACCTTGGCAGGGTCCACTTGAATACCTTTATCACTTACAACGAAGCCTAGCAACTTTCCAGATCTAACCCCGAAGGTGCACTTGTTCGGGTTCAACCTCAGCTTGTACAACTTCAGACGGTCAAACAATTTCTGCAGATGATCTAGGTGTTCTTCCTCGGTCTGGGACCTTGCAATCATGTCGTCAACATACACTTCTATCTCATGATGGATCATGTCATGAAATAAAGCAACCATGGCACGTTGGTAGGTTGCCCCAGCATTTTTCAGTCCAAAAGGCATGACCTTGTAGCAGAAGGTGCCCCACTGAGTAACAAAGGTAGTCTTTTCCATGTCTTCAGGAGCCATCTTGATTTGATTATACCTTGAGAAACCATCCATGAAAGAGAACACCTTATGCTGAGCAGTATTGTCAACAAGGACATCAATGTGAGGTAGGGGGAAGTCATCCTTGGGGCTAGCCCTGTTCAGATCCCTGTAGTCGACACACATTCTGACCTTTCCATCTTTCTTTGGTACCGGCACCACATTAGCAACCCACTGAGGGTAAGAAGTCACTGCAAGGAACCCGGCATCAAACTGTTTCATAACTTCGGCTTTGATTTTTTCAGACATCTCTGGACGCATACGGCAGACCTTTTGCTTAACCGGAGGGCAGTCTTCCTTAGTAGGCAAGTGATGGACCACAATATCGGTATCCAACCCGGGCATGTCTTCGTAGGACCAGGCAAAGATCTCCATATAATCATGTAGCATCTGAGTCAACCGTTGCTTCACGCTGAGCTCTAGGTTGGCACCAATCTTTACTTCCTTTATGTCCGTCTCAGTACCCAGATTTATTGTTTCCACTGGCTCTTCGTGTGGTTGAATTGCCCTCTCTTCCTGGAGTAACAGTCTTGCAAGCTCGCCAGGAACTTCGCAATCATCTTCACCTTCATCTTCGGCTAAGTTGATCGGATTTTCGAAGTCATAACTGGAAGTAGCAGAGTCGTTACCAGTGAGATCCAGAGTGGACTGAAACCTGTATGAGTGAGTGTGTGTAAATACATCTGTTTTGAAATATACAAGGGAAGGAAAGACAGAAAAGGAGCATAAGATTTGAAATGCGAGAAAACGTCCAAGGTCTTTATTCATGATATATGAAATGACAATTTATACGCCCTCACAAATGAAGCCAACAGCGCCTCGGGTAAGACACCGGGCCATAGAGTTTTAATTGTTTATTACAAATAACAAAACAGAAGAATTCATTACTCAGTAACAAGAGAAACAAGTAGGTTGTCCTTTGCAATCCAATTGCTAGGTTCACTGTCGGTTGCCGGGTAAATCCAGCTGTCGAACTCAGCTTCATCCACTTCATCCTTATCCCCAATAGCATTCACTCCATGAGCAGGCAGGGGAGCTGTCACTACATTAGGCTTCTCAGATGCCTCAAACTGTACCTCCTTCGCGTCAATAAGGTCCTGCAGTTTGTTCCTTAAGGCCCAACAGTCATCAGTGGAATGCCCCGGGCTATCGGAGTGATAAGCGCAACGGGCATTTGGATTGTATTTGGGAGAAGCCGTATTCACCACCTTCGAGGCCTCTCTGACAGCCACTAGGTTGGTGGACAGCAGCTGCGGCAAGATTTGTGATAGAGTCATACTTAGCCGGGTAAACTCTCTTCTGTGTCTTTCAGCCCTTTGAGGATTGGTTTGCCGAGGAGCGGCAACAGGCTTAGCAATCATCACCGCGTTGACAGATTGGCGGCGCTCAGGCTTCTCTTGTCTTCTAGACCCGTATACAGCACTGGCCTCCTTTTTAAAGGGCTTCTTCTCAGAACTTGCAGACGCACCCTTCTGAATTTCACCAGACTTCATCCCAGCCTCTATTCTCTCTCTCCAGTCAGAATAAGATCAGTAAACCCTGCAGATGAGTTACCAATGAGATGGTTGAAAAATGGCCCAGATAGGGTCCCCAAGAACATGTCTACCAACTCCCGGTCAGTCAACGGAGGCTGCACCCTGCCAGCCAGATCCCTCCACTTCTGTGCATACTCTTTAAAACCTTCGCTTGACCCTAGCGACATACCCTGGAGTTGGGTACGTGTAGGGGCAAGGTCGTCATTATATTGATACTGCTTATAGAAAGCAGTAGCCAACTCCTCCCAGTTACGAACCTTGGTCCCATCCAGCTGATAGAACCATTCGAGATGAGTCCCTGAAAGACTCTCCTGGAAGAAGTGGATCCACAAGTTCTTGTCCACTGAGTACGGTTGAATCTTCCGCACGTAGGATCTGAGGTGTAGCTTGGGACAAGACGCCCCGTCATACTTGGTAAAAGATGGTGCTTTGAACTTATGAGGAATGATCACACCAGTAGACAAACCCAAGTCTCCAAAATCCAACCCAGGCACTTGTTGGATCTCCATAGCATTCAGTCTGTCCTCCAACTGCTTATACCGGTCTTCAGCCGGAGGATACTGTTCCTCATCAAAATCAGTCTTGTTGTCAGAGACTACCGGACTAGGACCTTTTCCCTCTTGGGGACTACTCTTGCCTATAGAAGAACCAGCCTCTTCATTTTGCAGAGTGTTGCCAAACCTTCGGCCCGTGTTGAAAAGAACAGTTCTCTTCTTCTTCTTCTTCTCCTTCTTCAGGAGTAAAGCCTTCAGCTCTTCTTGGCCTTGAGCCAAACCCATAATCAGTTCCTGAAATTGCGCGTTCTGCGCCTGAAGAGCCTTGATAGACATCTCGGTTGATGATGAGTCAGGATTCATGATGCTGAAATAAACAGCGAAGAACAGTAAGCAACCTGAAAAGAGGAAAACCTGCTATGCACATGATGAATGGAATGCGTATGATTTATGTTTTCAAAGACAATCGGGAATCAACTTTGTAAACAAAAAGGAACACACTTCATTAGATTCAACTTTGAAACTTTAAATTGTTCAACAGATTGCCCTTAGGCGTTACATAAAAAGGGAAATACTGAAAAGGGAAATGAAACTGTAAAAGAACATCCAGAGCTCCTTATTGATCCCATGGTCTCCTCTTCTCAGTACGGATGTAGTCATTCAGAGCTCGCTCATTCTCCAACTGCTTTGTCAGCTTCTGGATCTTCAGTTCCTGCTCATTGAACTTTTCCCGATACGAATCCCGTTCTTCTCGAAGTTGCGACCAATACCTCTTTAATGTCTCATAATCAGTAGGTATCTGAGGAGGGAGGACAGTTGGAGGAGCCCCATCTTTGTCAGGATACGCAAGAATGATGGGTCTGACAGCTTCATATGGCATACCTAACTTCTGAGCACGGATGCAAACCCATTTGTAGTAGGCTTCCATAGGTAGAGAAGTCTTTGGACCCAACTCTTGTGGGTCAGCTTTATGAACTCTGTCCCAAGCCTTGATGAACCTACGACGCAACTCGTCACTATCCACCTGAAACTCAAAACTGATGTGAGGCACCAACATCTCATGAGGCCCTGCTCTTCTGGCTCTTCCAAACTGACGGAGCGCTAGACATGGATTGTAAGAGATTCCTCCTTGAGTACCAATCAACGGAACATTAGGGTATTCTCCGCAACGATCAATAACAGCTATCTCATCCAATCCTCTGAAGGTCCAAATGATGTCTTTATCAGTGAGAGACATTAACCTATGAGCCCAACCTCTTCCTTCTTGGTTCTTCAGCACGAACTTAGGGAGGTGCAAAATTAACCACCTCACCAACAAAGGGATACAACACCATAGAGTTCCTCGTCTTCGGGCAGTACGAGCATAAAGTTGTTGCAGGACGTCACCCAAGAGAGTGGGCACAGCGTTCTGAGACATAAAGATCTTTATGGCAGTGACATTGATGAAGTTGTCAGGATTAGGAAACAAGACTAACCCATAGATTAAGAGAGCCAAGATGTCTTCATATGCCCTAAAGTCCAAGTCATTCCATAAACTGTTAGCTTTACCAATCAGAAATTTGGCCAAGAAACCCTTAACTCCGCTTCTAGTTACCCAGTTGTCCATTACTTCTTGATGTGTCAAGGGAAGAGCTGCAGCAACCTCCTCAAACCTGAGGGTCTTTTCCCAACCAGTAAAGGGAGTCTGATCCAAGATAGGGATGCTAAGCAAATCAGAGAACTCTTCCAGGGTAGGGACCAGCTGGAAGTCTTGAAAGGTGAAGCACTGGTACAGAGGGTCATAGAACTGGGTCAGGACACTCATCAACTGTTGATCCCGCTTTGCAGTGACTAAACTGAGAAGAGAACCATGCCTCTGGATGAAGGAAGTGGTATTTAGAATTTTGCTAACCAACTCTTCAAGCAACTCAGGTGGGTGAACAAAGTTGAACCGGATAGTATTCCTTCGCACAGGCATCATGATGTCCTACAAAACAGAGCAAAGGTGAAACCCTCTTGTCTTTGAAATGGTCAGTCCTTATGCAGGATGCATGTAATGCTCATGATGTTATGATGTTATGATAAAGCACACCACAAATAGTTACAAAAGCACACATGTAAAGGCACACAAGTCACACAAGGCAAACCCTTAAAGTTTAGGCCAGCATGAGGTCTAGGTATTACCCTATTTCAATTTGTTGGTTCATACCTGTCCTATCAAAGTAACCGGGTTCTAGAGGATCCCAATATCACTGACTACCCTCAATCGATCATAACTCCAGCATCACAATCTTTTCTTGCAGCCAGAACCATCACGAGAGTTTAGCCTCAATGGGCGTAGCATACTGCTACCGTTCTAATGGCCAAGTTGTGTCATTTAAGGTTCTAAAGTCTGTTGGTGCTTAATGACTCCTCAGAAGACCCATATTCTCCTCGTTGCGACACAAGGGATATCGGTACAGACCAAGGTGCCACACCAACGTAGCCACTGTTTCACCCGTGTCGGTCTACGCCGGACGGGTCCCTCACAGCTTATGCTACCTAAACAGGGTATCCCCAGATCCGGGTTAGCATCTATGTAACTCCCATGCAACCCACAATAATAAAGCAAGCAAATCAATACAATTGAAAACACAGTTATGAACTATCCTAAGGTACACCTCACTTTATAAGATATCCCCAGCAGAGTCGCCAGTTCTGTGATCGGTGGATCTGGAACTGACTGTTTAACGCTGGTTCACGAAATGTCGCGGAAGCAAGAGTCGCCACCGTCTTTTATTTTCTCCAAATGGAAAGGAAAAAAGCACAGAAAAATTCCTTATAGAGATTGCTCTCGGTTCGGGAGGTAGATTATAAAAAGGGAAGGTGTTAGCACCCTTTCTATCCATGGTTATCCATGGGCTCTTAGATACTTGCTCATTTGTATTTTTAAAAATGGTTTGTTTGCTTTTCAACTGTGGGTTTTAAAAAAAAGTTTCTTTGAAAATTTCAGTTCGACTCTTGTATCGGTCCTCAAGAGTGTTTGAAAAATTGCTTTCGAAAGCTTTTTGAAAAGGTGTCGGTGTGAAAAGTATTTTTGATTTGTTTCGAAATTAGAGCAAGTATCTAGAGTCGTCTACCGACCCTAAGGAATTCGTCTGTGTAAATGTCCTTTAAAGTAGTGCCATCCCACCATTGAGAGGTAGGTAGCACCACCGTTGGAGGTGTTCGGGTCAATTCGAAGTTCGGGACATGGTGATCACCAGAGCAATATGAAAATACCTTAGAAGCTACCCTCATGCCAGGTTCCCGGATCATGAGGACTTACTAAGACATCCTCTACTCGACGATCACCTTTCGAGGGGCAAGGCAACAGTGAGGCGTACCCTAGGGGTGGTGTGTGATTTGTGTGTCATGTTCACTTACATTTATCTTGTTCATGTCGGGGGTGATCTACGCTTTTGTTTTTATTTTAACATTCATTCTTGCATGCAATTTATTAGCAGTTAAAAAGTTGCGAGAAATATAAAGTTCCTAAACTATTACAAAGGCGCGGGTCCATATCGGCAAATTAAATCCAGGACCCGATTTGACATAAAATAAAGTAAAGTGCGAAAAATATAAATATCGAATTTACATGGCTTTGGGAGAATTACATAAAGGGAGGAAATAAAATAAACGCGCGAATTGGGATTACGATCGAATGCGAGGGCGTTGGACCCCTTTTGAATGAAATTAAATTATGGTCAACGAATTAATTAAATTAAAATAAAAAGAAAAGATTTTTGAGTTTTTGTATTTATGGATTTTTAATAAGAAAATTAAATGAAACTAAGAAATTAATTAACCCTAATTCTAACTATTTTTATTTATTAAGAAGAAACATTAAAATTTAACCTAAAATTAAACCTAATTAATTAATGCAATTTTATTTACAAGAAAATAGTTAATAATTAATAATGATAAAAGAAAAGAAAAAGATAAAAGTAATTAAAATCTAATTCTACAAATTTTAAATTTATTAAGAAAATGTTAAAGTTAACCCTAGAATAAAAAAACTAATTAATTAATAAGACCTTTTTTACAAAAAAATAACATTAAATGAAATATATTTTAATTTTTATGACTTTCTGATTTTTATTATTTTTTTATATTAAGAGAATGTTAATTTAAAGAATTAAATTAAAATTAATTAAAACAAATAAAAGTAGAAAAAATACAAAAAAAGATGAAAGAGCAAACCTATGGGGGGTTCTGTCCCCAAACTGGAGGTCTTTGGCTAGCAATCAGGCCCAATGTTCCAAGGCCTCTTTTGACTTTCCTGGTCACGTGTATCTGCATTGACTAATGCCCATGGTTCTCCTCAAATCTCAACCTTTGGATTGGAGTTATTGGCCATGTGGCAAGCTGAGATTGTGGGCATATGATGAACCTTTGGAGGCAAGCTGCATAGGATTATGTTGAAAGAAAAAATATTGAAACAGAGTGGGGGACCTGGGAATCGAACCCAGGTCCCAGTGCCTTATGAGACAACGCCTTCACCATCTGTACCAATTGCGCGCTTTGTTTATTATATGACAAATAATTATTATAAGAAAAGACAAACGTTAGTGGGACATTTTCGCGCGAATTTCAAATGCTCCAATCATTGGCCTACACATCACCATCTTCTCCCATGGCTTGCTGTACCTGAAACAAAAAAACAAATTGAATAGAGGGGGTTTTAAACCCCCACTAAGTGGTAAACAGGATAATAGCGATTAGCACATGGTGGCTCATAAATTGAGCGCGACATGTGTGTTCGATTCACATGAAGCTTCTGAATCCAATAGCCTTGGTCTCGTGGTCTAATTTTTCTGGACGAGGAAACCCCCAATTTTTCAGTTTCGTAACCCTAGTAAGCTTCCATGGTGATTTCGCGTATAGGCCAGCAAAACTCAATCAAAACATATGGTTAGCTTTAGAATGATCCAATTAACATAAATCAATAAAGAAAATGCAATGAGGATGCTTAAAAATTGAAACACGAATATGCATATTTTCATGAAAAGTGAAACATATTTCTACCAATTCTTTGTGTTAAAACTAGTGGCTTTGATCCAGGAATGTTCACTGATGCTTCAGGAATGTAATGGAGTCAGTATTTTGCCTTGAAACTCCTTGAAATCGTGATTTCAGTTTTTTTGAAAATTTGGAAAAAATGACAACTTTGTTCTTCAGATGGGGCGTAGCTTAGAGGTTCTTTTTGCATTAGGTTTGCATCTTGCTTATGTATGGAATGTATTAGGGTTAAATTATGAGTCCACAAATCCTTGCATTGATGAAAACAATATTTGATTTTCATGGCATATCTTCCAAATCTTTTTTCACATGTTTTTGATTCCAATCATGGCAAAACCTTCCACTTTTGATTATGCACGAATCTTGAGCCTTTAAGAAGAGTTTATCTTGCACAAAAGATTTAAAAACTTTGGTTTAGTATTTTTCCATATTTTATTTAATTTAAATGAATTAATTGTAATTAAAAATTCAAATAAATAAATAAAAATGATGAATAAATCCCCTTTGGGACAAATGGTCGTGCATATGCTTTGGATGATGAATCTTGGAAGAAAATGTGGCCCATTAGCAATTTTAAGGCATTTGAAGCAAAGTTGACTTTTCAAAATATCCAAAAATTTCCCAACTTCCATAAGGCATATCTTGCTCAATTTTTAAGCTTTGATCATGTTCTTGGACATTTTGGAAAGGTCTTGAAGTCCTCTAACCAATTCCTTTGGTCCCGTGTCATTTTGATTTACCAATCTCAAGTTATGGCCTTTGACTTAAAGTCCCTTTTTGTTGACTTTTGAAAATGACCTATAATGTTGAAATTGATAACTTTTTGTGAGAGCATTTTTTGGACTTGAAGTGTGAAGAGGAGTTGTAGGAAATGTCTTTCTCTTCAAAATGAGCTTTGGATGGAATTTTTCTGATAAACCATGTGGAAGTTATGCCTTGGTCAAGTTACAGTTGACTTTTTCAACTGTCCAAATATGGAAACTTTTGCATCTTGAGACTTTTTGAGCCAAGCTTTGAGAATCATGATCAAGCATTGATCAAATGATGTTTGTGGCTTCAAAATAAGATATTGACCAAAAATTTGAACTTTTGACTGTCAAATGACCATTTTGCCCCTACAGTTGACTGTAGGGCAATTAGGGTTTTTGACTGTGCAATTTTGTGCTGTAAGTCTTGAAACTTGGTATGAGGATGCTTGACCATGTTTATAGGCATATGGGACTTGATTGGACCCTTGGAAACTTCAATTTCTTTGTCAGAACCAAAACCCTAGTTTTTGACTGTCTTAGGAGGATGGTTGACTGTGTAACCCTTGAGTAAACTTTGAGCCATTTGAGGTGATGCTTGGCAAAACCTTGAAGATTATGGGAGGGAAAATTTTGGGGTACAACACTCACCTTGTGATATATGTGAGAAGGATGTCTACTCACACCGATGATCAATGCCTGTTAATTCCCTTTTTCCAAGACAGTTTGATAGGTGTTGCATTAAAGTGGTACATGAATTTGGATAATGCCAACAATCATACTTTCAACAATTTGGGTGAAGCATTTATTAGACAGTATAAGTATAATATGGACATGGCACCTGATCATGATCAACTCAGGGCAATGGTCCAGAAAGATAAGGAATCGTTTAAAGTGTATGCACAGAGATGGCGTGAAGTAGCCGCCCAGGTGATCCCTCCAATGGAAGAGAAAGAGACGACAAGGATTTTCCTGAAGACTCTAGGTGCCTTCTACTATGAAATAATGGTGGCGAGTGAACCAAGTGATTTTACCGAAATGGTGAGTATGGGCGTTCGTTTGGAAGAAGCTGTAAGAGAGGGCCGTTTGACAAGAGGTGAAAATTTCAGTAGTACCAAGAAGCCTTCATACGGGTTTGCCAAAAAGAAAGAAGGAGACACAAATGTTGTCATTCAAGAGAGAAGGGTTAATCATCCTAGAAGAAATCATCAGCGCCTCCAACAGGTTGCTTCAATAACTCCAGTTGTCAATGTGGCTCCGACCACAATTGCTTATCAAAGACCATCGCCTCAAGGAAATCAAGGGCAGAATCACAAGAGAGAGGCTTTTAACTCTATCCCCATGAGCTATGCAGATTTACTCCCGAAATTGATTCAGGAAAAGTTGGTCCAGACCAGACCACCCCCTGCTATACCATCACCTTTGCCTTGGTATTATAAGGCAGACCAGACATGTGCTTTTCATGGTTGCTATAAACATGGTTGCTGGTTGTTCTGGGGACTACCGGATCTTTGATATTAACCTGGTTAGAGGAGATCTGGTGAAGAATCATGCTGACCTCTGCGAGTTCAGTTATTATACGTATGACCATGCTGGTTGTGGTATTTGCAGTACAGATATACAGGGTTGTGATAAGATAAAAGCTGATCTCCAGGAAATGATGGATGAAGGCCTCATTCATATAATCAGGCCTAGGGCAGAGTACAAGGAAGATGTGAATATGGTCTACGGATGTCACGGTGAATTCCAGATTTTTGACATGAATCATATGAATGATGATTTGGTGCAGTTGCACGCTACCTTCTGTCACATGGATGGTTAAGTAGAACACCATTATGGGTCTTGCCGAATCTGCTGCCGAGATTCCTGAGGTTGTTCAATTATGAAAAGGGTGTTCTGTTATTGTTGGACAATGGTACTATAAAAGTTTCAGGCAATAAGGATGATTATAATGGGATTAATGTGATTGGAGATTGCTTGGCTGAGACTGTGTCAGATGATGAGTATACTTCTGTAGATGAATTCTTTTCCTCAGATGAAGATATCTTCTCCAGCAATAATTTTGTGATGCCCAAGTATTCTAAAGAAGGGGTGAATGTTATTGTGCCTCGTTTCAGTGTTCCCGCCCCTATAGAGATTGAGTATTGTAGTAAGCCAGCTGTTGCTCCAGTGGTGATTTGCTTTCCGGGTTCTGTTCCTTACGAATCAGACAAAGTCGTGCCATACAAACACAATGCTACAATCTTGGAGAATGGTGTGGAAGTTCCTATCCAATCTTTGTCTGATTTCAAGAATATTGTTGAGGCCAGTCGAGTGACCCGTAGTGGTAGTGTTTTCGCACCTGTCATTCGAGGGAATGTTAATGCTGATAAGAAGATTGTTGAAAGTGTTAAACCCAAGAAAGCAGTGGGGGAATCTAGTGGTACTACACTGGAAAAAGATGTGGATGATATATTGAAGATTATCAAGATGAGCGACTACAGGATCATAGATCAATTGTTAGACTCCATCAAAGATATCTATTTTGGCCTTGCTAATGAACTCTTCCGCTCACAGGGAATCTTTGATGAGAGTATTGGATAAAGCTTTTGTGGAAAGTGAATGCTATTGGGCCAATTCAGTAGTGTGGTAGGGAATATTACATCCTGTAATAACACGAGTTTTTATGATGACGAATTGCTTGACGAAGGAAGGAATCATAATTTTTCTGTCCATATCATCAACTATAAGAACGATTCATTGTCACATGTGCTGATTGACAATGGATCTGCTTTAAATGTCATAATGAGGAGCACACTTATGAAGCTGAAGTAACAAGGAACTCCCATGTGCCCGAGTGGCATAATTGTGAAAGCTTTCGATGGATCAAGGAAGTCAGTCATCAGGGAAATAGATTTGCCTATACACATAGGCCCGCACCTTTTTTAGATTACTTTCCAGGTTATGGATATTGTGCCCGCTTACAACTGTTTGCTGGGAAGACCGTGGATACATGAGGCATGGCCTATCACTTTGACTTTGCACTAGAAGTTGAAGTTCGTGCATGAAGGAAAGGTGGTCATCATAAATGGAGAACAAGCTTTGTTAATATCTCATTTATCCTCTTTCAGTGTTGTGGAAGCGAATGACGCAGCCGTTGGAACTCAGTTCCAAGCTTTATCCATTGATAATATAAAGGGAAATGAGAATTCTATAGCTTAATTTAAAGATGCTCAGCAGGTTGTGCGTAATGTCCCTAGTAAAGTATGGGGGCAGATCGTTGATCCACCTGTAAATAAGAATAGAGTTGATCTGATCTGGTATGGGAGCAGATCTTCGATCCACTTAGTAAAGTACCAAGATATCTTTCATAGAGGATGTTATCTTCATCTAATTGTTCCTAGGATCAATGCTATTGTGGAGGATGAAGCGGAGCAAGAGATGCTAAACTATGTGAGGCATGGAGTTAGAGTCCAGAATTGGATCACCATTGATGTTCCCTCTTGCATTCATGTCTCAAAGTAATTTGTTTTTTGTTAATCTTTTCAAAAAGCTTTCACTCTGCCCAAGGTGAAAGTTGATATTGTATGGGTTTATCTGTTTGCTTTAATCTTTAAAATCAATAATAAAAGTTGTCTTTGATTCTCAAATTGTGTCTTTACTTTCTGCTTTTTTTTTTCTTTAAAAATGGTAATCAGAAAAAACCTTTCAAAATAAATAATAACTGTAATCTACATAATCACTTGCTATGTGTGTCAGTTTCTAAAAGCAATCATAAATCATATGTGCAGATTAATTAAAAAATACGTTGAGTACAATGACCCTATGCCCTCTCCCAACTTTGAATATCCCGTGTATGTGGCCAAATAAGAAGAATATATGAGATTCCAGAAGAGGTTTCAAGGTTGCTTGAGCGCGAGGAAAGTGCCATTCAGCCATATAAAGAGCCGTTGGAGACGATCAATTTGGGTTCAGAGGAGGATCCAAAAGAAGTCAAGATTGGAGAATTGTTGCATCCTGTTGTACCCCAAAATTTTCCCTCCTATATTTGGCAATACATGTCAAGTAAGGTCTTCAAATTGCTCAATGAAGTCCAAGAGTTGACCAGACAAACTCTCTCCTAAGGCAGTCTACCCCAAATTAGGGTTTCAGTTTGCATTAAGATGTTTGGGTCCAAAGGATCCCAAATGCTCACCATTGTCCTAATATGTTCTCAAGATCATCCATGTCAAGTTTCAAGCCTTGCAGAGGAAGTTTGTTCAGTCAATTGCTCAAAGGCCAAAAAGTCGACTATGCTAGGGCAAAAGTCAACTGTGGCCCACATACAGTCAAACTTCAAGATTTTTGGTCAACATCCTCATTTTGAAGTATTGTTCATCATTTGATCAATGGTTGATTATGATTCCTCAAGGATTTCTCACAATTCATCAAAATCCAAAAGTTGCTAAATTAGGGTTTTGTAGGAAAAGTCAACTCAACTTTGACCAAACATAACTTTCTCATACTTTATCAAACATGACCCATACAAAGCTCATTTTGAAGAGGATGAAATTCTTGAGAATGCAATTCCCTACAATTCATCTTAAGCTCCCAAGTTCAAAATATGCACTCATAAGAAGATATGAATTTGGACATTATAGGTCATTTTGGAAAGTCAACAAAAACACCTTTTGGGTCAAAGGTTCATACATGAACATGGAAGACTCAATTGATATGAGACCAAAAGGGTTGCTTAGAGGACATCTTGAGATTTCTAAAAAGTCCAAGAACACATCTCTAGGGTCAAAATTGAGAGAGTTATGCATTAGCAAAGTTGACCCTTTTTGCAAAATTGCCAAAAGTCAAATGTGCCCAAAATTGCATTTTTTGTCAAATGGGCCCAACTTTTTATGTTTGCACTGAGTTTGTAATGCGACCCATGACCCATGATCCCTTCCACTTGTAATTATTTTATTTTTGTTATTTATTTTGTTTTTATTTCAATTAAATCAAATAAAATTAAAATAAAATAATGAAAATATCAAAAACTAATCAAATCTTGAGATTTTGTGCATGTTTAGGTCTAATATACAGTTGGAGATTTAATCAAATTGTGCAAGGTTCATGTTGTACCCCAAAATTTGCCCTCCCATATTCTTCAAGATTTGCCAAGTCAAAGTTTCAAAATCTCCCCAAGGGCTACACAGTCAACCATCCTCCTAAGCCAGTCAAACTAGGGTTTTGGTTCTCACAAGGAAGCTGAAGTTTTCAAGAGCTCAATCAAGTCTCCCATGCTCATACACATTGTCAAGCACCTCCATGTCAAGTTTCAAGGCTCACAAGGTCAAGTTGCACAGTCAAAAACCCTAATTGCTCAACAGTCAACTGTAGGGGCAAAATGGTCATTTGGCAGTCAAAAGTCAAAAAATTTTGGTCAACATCTTATTTTGAAGCCACAAACATCATTTGATCAATTCTTGATCATGATTCTCAAAAGTTTGGCTCAAAAAGTCTCAAGATGCAAAAGTTTCTATTTTTGGACAGCTGAAAAGTCAACTGTAACTTGACCAAGGCATAACTTTTTCATGGTTCATCAGAAAAATCCCATCCAATGCTCATCTTGAAGGGGAAGACATTTCCTACAACTCATCTTCACACTCCAAGTCCATGAAATGCTCTCACAAAAAGTTATCAATTTCAACATTATAGGTCATTTTCAAAAGTCAACAAAAAGGGACTTTAAGTCAAAGACCATAACTTGAGATTGGTAAATCAAAATGACATGGGACCAAATACATTGGTTAGAGGACTTCAAGACCTTTCCAAAATGTCCAAGAACATGATCAAAGCTTAAAAATTGAGCAAGATATGCATTGGATAAGTTGGGAAATGTTTGTGAAATGGCCAAAATCATTTATCCTTGAAACTTCATTTTTGACAAAAGGGGCCCACTTTTTCCACTTGAATTAGCTTGTCCATGCTTCCCACGTGTCCCACCTTTTATTTCAAATTTTTAAATTAATTTTTTCATTTTTAATTGATTTTATTGGATTTAATTAATTTTAAATCTTTTAAAATCAAAGGAAAATCAAAAAGGTTAATTAAGGAGGATATCTGACTTTGATGAACCTTGAATCACCATTATGCATGTTCCAAATTCGTGCAAGAGGCCAAATGAAGCAATAATTCAAAATTTGGTTCAAAAATGGAAGGTTGTTAATGGAGGTTTATGGAGAATCTTGAACATGAAGGCAAGGCATTATGAGGCCACAATTCCTATCAATACATGTTACATAATACATATGCAAGGGATCAGACACAAGAACTAGACCCAAGTTGCGCCCAAAGCTCATAAGCAAACTTACATTTTTGCCAAAAAATTTCAAAACTGAAAACACCTCTAGAGCTTGTTTCAGACCCTTATTCTCATCCAAACACGTTGCTGACATCCTAAGGAAGTGATAGCAATCAAATTCAGACCTTCACACGCAAAGAACAGGTATAACCAAGTCCAGTTTTCCTTGAAATTTTTGATATTCGCATTTCATTATTCATGTTGTATTTGTCATTTTTAATCATGGATTTGGGCTAATGTGACTGTTTTGAAGCTGATAGCATGATTTAATTGAGTTTTCCAAGCCTATACGCGATTTCACCATGGCCATTGCTTAGGGTTTCAAAGTTCTAATTTTAGGGCTTTGCATGTCTGGAACAATTGGACCCTAAGACCCCTACCACTGAAATCAGCACCTTCCACTAAATGGAATTGAACCATCGCGCCTTATTTCTTTTTCACCCTGAGCTATTCACTATTTTATGTGGACGGCGTTTTGGGGGGGTTTAAAACCCCCGCTATTTCATTTTCATTACAGGTACAATTGGGGACGAAGGCTAGCGTGGCACGGCGTGGGTGGCTGGTTTGAAATCCAGCGCTTTTTTTTTTATTTTATACCACTAATGTCAATTCTATTTTATATTATTTGTTTCTTATCTTATATACAAAGCGCGTTGATAGTTCAATTGGTTAAGGCGTTGGCTGGTAAACACTGGGACCTGGGTTCGAATCCCAGGTCCCCTCACATTACTTCTATTATTTTGCTTAATTCGTTCCCATGCAGTACACCACCCAGGGAGCCATCATACACCCCAGCGTTGGCGCTTGCCATGTGTCTCAAATGGTCCATCCAGTGGCTACTACCTGCCATCCACCATAGGCGTCAGTCAAAGGTTCTCCACATGAACCAAAAAGTCAGCAAGGGGCCTCCTCCTGTTGGGCCAGAGTTCATCAATCCACCTCCTCATTTGGGGTCAACACCCCCCACAGTTTGCATTTAATTTCCTTTTCTTTTCATTTTTTTATTTTTGTTTTATTTCTAATTAATTCATCAAAACAATTTTCATAAAAAACAAAAAAATCAGAAAATCATAAAAAAATTTATTTGTTTTACTTTAATTCATCAACCTTTTTTTTGTAAATAAATTCTATAATTAATTTAGTCTTAATTTTAGGTTGCTAATTTTAATGTTTTTTATAATAACTAAAAGATATAAAAAAAACTAGACCTTTAGCACTTTTTTATCCCTTTTTTTAATTAAATATTTTTATTTTCTTATTATGATTATTATTAACCATTAATTAATTTTGTAAATACTTGTAATTAATCAATTAGGTTTAAATTAGATAATTCTTTTTCTTTAATAAATTAAAAAACAATTAGAACTAGAATTATTTGACTTTTAATTCCAATTTAATTTTCTTTAATTCCATAAATCCAAAAACATGAAAAATAAGTCTTTTCCTTTATTTAATTTAATAATTTCAATTCATTTCCTTTAAAGGGTCCAACGCCCTCGCATTCGATTATATTTTCTTTTCGCGCGTTTATTTTATTTCTTTTGTAAATATAATGTATTTGCTCCAAAGCCCTGTAATAGTTAATTAGGCATTTACTTTCTGCACTTTATTTTAAATCGGGTCTTGGTTTTATTTGGCGATGTAGACCCGCGCCTTTGTAATAGCGTAGGACCTTTATCTTTTCCGCACTTTAAATTCCCGCACCTTTTAACTGTTAACTATCACATGAAAGAATGTATGCCCAAAAATAAAATCAAAACGTAGATCACCAATGCATTGACAAGACAAATAATAAACTGAAAATGACACACAATTCACACACCACTCCTAGGGTACGCCTTACTGTTGCCTTGCCGCTCGAAAGGTGGTCATCGAGTATAGGACGTCTTAGTAAGTCCTTATGTCCATGAACATGGCATAAGGGTAGCTTCTAAGGTATCCTACTGTTGCTCTGGTGATCACACTGTTGCCTTGCCCCTCGAAACGTGGTCGTCGAGTACAGGACGTCTTAGTAAGTCCTTATGTTCCATTGATCTAGTTGCCTCGAAACGGTTGCCTCGGAATAAAAAGATCAATGGCATAAGGGTAGCTTCTAAGGTATCTTACTATTTCCCGGTGACCACACTGTCCCTAACCCTCGAATTGACCCAAACACCTCCAACGGTGGTGCTACCTACCCTTCAAAGGTGGGATGGCACTACCTCAAGGACATTTACACAGACTAATTCCTTAGGGTAGGTAGACGACTCGTAGATACTTGCTCTAATTCAAAACAAACCAAAACTTCTTTTCACACCGACACTTTGCAAAAAGCTTTAAAAAACAACTTTTCAAACACTCTTGAGGACTGATACAAGAGTCGAACTGAAATTTTAAAACGAAACGTTTTTCAAACCCACTCACCTTGAAAAGCAAACAAACATTTTGAAAACACAATGAGCAAGTATCTAAGAGCCCATGGATAACCATGGATAGAAAGGGTGCAAACACCTTCCCTTTCTATAAATCTACCTCCCGAACCGAGAGATAATCTCATAAGGAATTTTTCTGTGCTTTTGTCCTTTCCATGTTGGAGAAAATAAAAGACGGTGGCGACTCTTGCTTCCGCGACATTTCGCGAACCAGCGTTAAACAGTCAGTTCCAGATCCACCGATCACAGAACTGGCGACTCTGCTGGGGACATCTTTACAGTGAGGTGTACCTTAGGACTAAGATCACTGTGTTTTCAATTGCTTTGACTTGTTTGCTTTAAATTGTGGGACTGTCTTGGGAGTTCTATAGATCCTAACCCGGATCTGGGGATACCTTCTTAGAAAGTAGCAACAAGGCTGTGAGGGAACTGTGCGGGGTATACCGACATGGTTGAAGCAGTCTGCTACGTTGATGTGGCACTTTGGTGTGTACCGGTAACCCTTGAGTCAATCAAGGAGAGTACGGGGCCTCCGCGTGGTGTCGTGAAGCATCAACAAACCTTAGGAACCTTAATTGAACCATCTTGGCCTCTTTAGGGTAGTGAGATAACTACTTCGGTGTATTCCGAAGTCGGTTGATACTCGATACTACACTCAGTTGAGGGTTGTTTTCTTGGGATATTTTGATCGCCAGTCAGTGGCTAAATAGAAACGATGAACAATGAAAGCAATCCAATGATATTGAGATCCTTAGAACCCGGTTACTTTGATCGGACAGGTTTGAGCCCACCAACTTCAAGAGGGTAATACCCAGACCCCATGCTGGCCTAAACTCTAAGGGCTTGTCTTGTGTGACTTGTGTGCCAAACATGTTTGCCTTTGTAAATATTTGTGGTGTGTCTAATCATAGCATCATAACATCATACAGCATCATATGCATCCACTAACCATTTCAGGGGTTCGAATCTTCATCCTTGTTCTTGTTTTGTAGGACATGGAAACTATCCGTAGAAAGACAATTCAGATCAACCTTGTAAGGGTCCCTCCTCAGCTTAAGGAGCTTACATCCAGGATTCCCGAGAACTCGTCATTCAGTGAAAGGCATGGTAGACTCATCAGCCTGGTCAATACCAACATTGAGGAAGAGATGGTAAAGGTCCTCTTCCAGTTCTTTGACCCTCTGCATCACTGTTTTACTTTCCCGGATTATCAGCTGGTGCCTACTTTAGAAGAGTTTTCCCAGCTTCTGAAGATTCCCATTCTCAATCAACTACCCTACAACGGTACGGAAAGGGAACCAAAACCTGAAGAAGTAGCTAAAGCATTATGCCTACAACCATCTGACATCAAGGGGCATTGGGAAGCCAGAAATGGTATCAAAGGGTTCTTGGCAAAGTTTCTGTTTGAGAAGGCCCAAGAGTGTTGGAATTCCCTTGACCTACAAGCCTTTGAAGAATTTGTAGCCCTCCTTGTCTATGGGTTGGTGTTGTTCCCTAAGCCAGATCAGCTTATAGATATCAGTGCTGTCAAGGTCTTCATGTCTAGGAATCCTATACCTACGTTGCTGGGGGACATCCTTCACTCATGTTACACTCGAACCATGAGAAAAAGGGGTGTTCTTATGTGCTGCACTCCTCTCCTGGGAAGGTGGTTTATTTCGCACCTTCCACAATCAGTTTTGAAGAACGAGCGGGGTTTGAGGTGGTCACAACGATTGATGACTCTTACACATGCAGATATACATTGGTGTTCTCGGTCAAGAGAAGATGTCACTATCATTGATCGTTGCGGGGAGTACCCTAATGTTCCTTTACTTGGAATCAGAGGAGGTATTACTTACAACCCATGCTTGGCTTGGAGACAGTTTGGTTATGCTCGGAGGGATGGCCCTCATGAGATGTTAATTCCTGACATAGTTTTTGACTTCGACAACGATGCACAAGGACTTCGCCAGAAATTTATTAGAGCTTGGAGGATGCCCAACAAGATAGACAGCAAGACCCTGGGGCACAGGAACTCCATCCCATTGGAGCCTTATCTCAAGTGGGTACGAGCCCGCTCCCAGAAGCTGGTGATGCCATATCCTCATGTTCTCCCCGTGATCAAAGAGCCAGACTTGGAAGGAGAGGTGTCCTACACCATTCAACATCCTGACATGCCCACGTCCTGGGAAGAGATGCAGAAGAGCTGGATCCAGCTTAAGGAAGAACGAAATTCTCTAGAGACCAGTCTACATGCTAGTGAGAAGAAGGTCCTGGAGCTCACCCGCCTACTGCACGAGGAAAGGAATCTCAATACCTATATTGCTCCGAAGAGGATGCGTAGTGTCTTTTGGGATTGATTTTCTTTGTAATGTTTGCCCATAAGGCTTTGATGTATTGAACAATTATTTCCTTAATAATAACGTGTGTTCCTTTTTGTCTACAACAAATTTGAATTTTCGAATCCTTGAATGCATTGCATAAACACATATCATTCATCATGTGCATCACATGTACTCTTCTTTTCAGGTTGCTTACTGTTCTTCGCTGTTTATTTCAGCATCATGAACCCTGAATCATCTACCGAGCTGACTATCAAGGCCCTTCAGGCGCAGAACGCCCAATTTCAGGAGCTGATCATGGGTTTGGCTCAAGGTCAAAAAGAGCTGAAGGCTATGCTCCTGAAGAAGAGTAAGAAGAAGAAGAGGACTGTGCTATTCAACACTGGGCGCAGACTCGGGAACACCTTGCAAAATGAAGCTGAGAGGACTACTCCATCTGTGGGGGAAGGTAGTCACCAAGAAAGGGAGGTCCCTAGTCCTGTGGTCTCTGATACTGAGACATACTTCAACGACGAACAGTACCCTCCTGCTGAAGACCGGTACAAGCAACTGGAGGACATATTAAATGCTATGGAAATTCAGCGTGTGCCTGGACTGGATTTCGGGGACTTGGGGTTATCTACTGGGGTGGTGATCCCACACAAATTCAAGGTGCCTGCCTTTGTGAAGTATGACGGGGCTTCCTGTCCCAAGATGCACCTCCGTTCTTATGTAAGGAAGATCCAGCCTTACACAGCAGACAGGAACTTATGGATCCACTTCTTCCAGGAGAGTCTTTCAGGGACTCACCTCGAATGGTTCTATCAGCTGGATGGGACCAACATTCGTAACTGGGAGGATCTGGCCACTGCTTTTTACAAGCAGTATCAATATAATTCCGACCTCGCTCCTACACGTACCCAACTCCAGGGTATGTCGTTAGGATCGGGTGAAGGTTTTAAGGAGTACGCACAGAAATGGAGGGACCTGGCTGGCAGGGTGCAGCCACCATTGACGGACCGGGAACTGGTGAATATGTTCTTGGGGACCCTTTCTGGTCCATTTTTCAATCATCTCATTGGTAATTCCTCTGCTGGGTATACTGATCTGATCCTGACTGGTGAGAGGATCGAGGCTGGTATAAAATCAGGGAAGATACAGAAGGTTGCCTCCTCAAATGCTGAAAAGAAGCCCTTCAAGAAAGAGGCTAGTGATGTGTATGGCCCAAGAAGGCAAAACAAACCTGAACACCGCCAAGCTGTCAACGCGGTGGTTATCTCTAAGCCTGCTACTGCTCCACAACAGTACAACCAACCCAGAGCTGAGAGGCTCAAACGAAAGTATACTCGACTCAGCATGACTCTCTCTCAGATCCTGCCGCAACTGCTATCAGCCAACTTGGTGACTGTTAGAGAGGCCCTGAAGGTTGTGAATACTACATCCCCCAGTTCAACCCCAACGCCCGTTGCGCTTATCACTCTGATAGCCCGGGGCATAACACAGATGACTGTTGGGCCCTAAAGAATAAGGTTCAGGACCTTATTGATGCCAAGGAGATACAATTCGAGGCGCCCGAGAGGCCAAATGTTGTTACCGCTCCCATGCCCCAGCATGGAGTGAATGCTGTTGAGGAGGATTTGTATGTAGCTTCGGTGGATGATGTTGCTACTCCGCTGCTGACGGTCAAGAGGAACCTGTTGCTAGCCGGTTTATTTCCGGGATGTAGCAAAGGTTGCCCTCTATGTGTTGCTTCCCCTGCTGGTTGTTCTTTGCTGAAATCAGGCGTCCAAAACCTGATGGATAGTAAAGAGATTTTGTTCAGAAAGACTGCTGTTCCTGCTGCCCCTGTTGAAGAAGTTTCAATTGTTACCATTTTCAACAACCCTTCCAAGGCTCCTTCAAAGAAGCATGTCCAAATTTTGCCTTTTCACAAGATTGCTCCCATCACCATTACTGTTCCGAGGCCCATCCCCTACAAGTCTGATAAGGCTGTCCCATGGCACTATGGGGCAGATGTTTATGTTCTGGGCGTGAAACAAGAGTTCAACACTGATACTGGTGTCACCAACATCACCAGGCCTGCTAAGGTCACGCGTAGTGGAAGACTGTTCTCGCCATACATTGCTCCTCCGGTAATTCAGAGACCTTCGATCATCACACCTGCCAGTGTGCCTGTTTCCCCCCTGACCAAGTTTCCACCCCTGCTGCCGAGTCCTCTGATGCTCGGGGCAAGGGGATTGCTGCTGATGTGCCTGCTCGGACGGAGGCACCGAAGACCATTGTTGAGGCTTCCAAACAGGAGATGGAAGAGATCCTCAAAATAATAAAGAAAAGTGATTTCAACGTTGTCGAACAGCTGGGGCACACCCCCTCTAAAATCTCCATGTTGTCACTGCTGCTGTGTTCAGAGGCCCATGCCAAGGCCCTGATTGCTTTCTTAAAGACGGCCCACGTACCCCAAGAGACGTCTGCTGATCAGTTCACCGACTGTGTGGCTAACCTAACCGCTGATAATGGCCTGGGTTTCTCTGATGCCGATCTGACAGCCAAAGGGAAGAACCATAATGATGCCCTGCATGTCTCCATTGAATGCAGGGGCACTACTCTTGCTCATGTGCTGGTTGACACTGGTTCTTCATTAAACGTGCTACCCAAGAAGGCTCTGGACAGACTGGACTGTAAGGGTCTGGAGCTCAAACCAAGTAACATTATTGTCCGGGCCTTTGACGGGTCCAAAAGAATGGTACATGGTGAGGTTGACATCCCAATCAGGGTTGGGTCACAGGTCTTTGATTCAAAATTCTATGTGATGGACATCCGTCCATCCTATTCTTGTTTGCTGGGTCGCCCGTGGATCCACAAGGCTGGAGCTGTGACCTCCACGTTGCATCAGAAGCTCAAGTACCCGGTCAGGGGGAAGATCGTAACAGTGCAAGGGGAAGAGGAATACATGGTCAGCCACCTCAACTCCTTCAGGTACGTGGAAATGGATGGGGAGTTCATTGAGACCCCCTTTCAACATTTTGAAGAGGTGCCGCAAACATTGGCAGCAGCAGAAGCAGTGGTCGAAGAGGTTTCTCCTTTGAAGAGTGCCTCCTTAAAGGACGCCCGGGCTGTGATTGAAAGAGGTGAATGTGCAAACTGGGGCAAGCTCCCTGATTTTACTCCTAAAACTAACAAGTTTGGGCTGGGTTTCACTGCAGAGGCTCAAAAGGCTGTGCACAAGGCAAGGATCGGAAGACCTCCTGTGCTCATCACCAATCCAGGAGTGAATGCTATTGAGGAGGAAGACGAAGTGGAAGAGTCAGAGTTTGATAGCTGGATCTACCCGACGACCAACGGTGGACCTAGCAAATGGACTGCTAAAGACTTTACACCCATAACTTTTGTCACCCAGTAATGAACTTCTTTGTTTTGGATTTGTAATAAACAATAATTTGAAACTGTATGGCCCGGTGTCTTACCCGGGGCACCGTGGTTTTATTTATGAGGGCTTTTTTTTGTCACTGTCATATATCATAAATAAAAGCATTGGACGTTTTTCACATTTCGAATCTTGCGCTCCTTTTCTTTCCTTTCTTTATATATTGCAAAACAGCTGTATTTACACACACTCACTCATACAGGTTTCAATCCGCTCTGGATCTCACTGGTAACGACTCTGCTACTGCCAGTTATGACTTCGAAAATCCGATCAACTTAGCCGAAGACGAAGGTGAAGATGATTGCAAAGTGCCGAGCGAGCTTGCAAGGCTGTTACTCCAGGAAGAGAGGGCAATTCAACCACAAGAAGAGCCAGTGGAGACAATAAATCTGGGTACTGAGACCGACCGTAAGGAAGTCAAGATTGGTGCCAACCTAGAGCTCAGCGTGAAGCAACGGTTGACTCAGATGTTACAAGATTATGTGGAGATCTTTGCCTGGTCCTACGAAGACATGCCTGGGTTAGATACCGACATTGTGGTCCATCACTTGCCTACTAAGGAAGACTGCCCTCCGGTTAAGCAAAAGGTCCGCCGTATGCGTCCAGAGATGTCTGAGAAGATCAAAGCCGAGGTTATGAAACAATTTGACGCCGGATTTCTTGCAGTGACTTCTTACCCTCAGTGGGTTGCTAATGTGGTGTCGGTACCAAAGAAAGACGGTAAGGTCAGAATGTGTGTCGATTACAGGGATCTGAACAGGGCCAGCCCCAAGGATGACTTCCCTCTACCTCACATTGATGTCCTTGTTGACAATACAGCTCAGTATAAGGTGTTCTCCTTCATGGATGGCTTCTCAGGTTACAATCAAATCAAGATGGCTCCTGAAGACATGGAAAAGACTACCTTTCTTACTCAATGGGGCACCTTCTGCTACAAGGTCATGCCTTTTGGACTGAAAAATGCTGGGGCAACCTACCAACGTGCCATGGTTGCTTTATTTCATGACATGATCCATCATGAGATAGAAGTATATGTTAACGACATGATCGCAAGGTCCCAAACTGAGGAAGAGCACCTTGATCATCTACAGAAGCTGTTTGACCGTCTGAAACTGTACAAGCTGAGGTTGAACCCGAACAAGTGCACCTTCGGGGTAAGATCTGGAAAGTTGCTAGGCTTTGTTGTAAGTGATAAGGGTATTCAAGTGGACCCTACCAAGGTCAAAGCTATTCAAGAGATGCCAGCTCCTAAGACAGAGAAAGAGGTCAGAGGCTTTCTAGGACGTCTGAATTACATTGCTCGGTTCATCTCACACCTAACCGCCACCTGTGAGCCAATCTTCAAGCTGCTGAAGAAAGATCAGGTAGTACGTTGGAATGATGAATATCAGGCCGCTTTTGACAGAATCAAGGAGTATCTCCAAGAACCACCCATTCTTATTCCACCGGTTGAAGGGAGACCTCTGATACTATACCTGACAGTACTTGACAACTCAATGGGGTGTGTGCTGGGGCAGCATGACGAGTCTGGCCGAAAAGAGCACGCCATTTATTACCTTAGAAAAAAGTTTACCGACTGTGAGACCCGATACTCACTGCTCGAGAAAACTTGTTGCGCTTTGGTATGGGCTGCTCGCCGGTTGAGACAGTATATGCTGACTCACACTACCTTATTGATCTCAAAGATGGATCCGATAAAGTACATATTTGAAAAGCCTACTCTGTCTGGGAGAATAGCCAGATGGCAAATGATCTTGACCGAATACGACATCCAATATACGACTCAGAAAGCTATCAAGGGAAGTGTATTGGCAGACCACCTGGCACATCAGGCAGTAGACGACTATCAGTCAATGAACTTCGAGTTTCCAGACGAGAGCATCATGATAGTGACTGATTGTGAAGTACCTGGACCGGATGAAGGACCTGAGGAAGGATCCCGATGGTCTATGCACTTTGACGGAGCCTCCAACGCTTTGGGTAACGGTATCGGCGCTGTGATCATATCCCCTCAAGGCACTCATACTCCACTCACTGCCCGGCTATGTTTCAACTGCACCAACAACATGGCGGAGTATGAGGCGTGCATCATGGGACTCAAAGCTGCAATTGACTTAAGGATCAAGTTTCTGAGTGTCTTCGGAGATTCCGCTCTCGTGATCAACCAGATCAAAGGCGAGTGGGATACGAAACATCCGAATCTTATTCCTTACAAAGAATGTGTGTTGACAATGATCCCCCACTTCTCAGAGATAACCTTTGAACATTTCCCAAGAGAGGAGAATCAGTTGGCGGACGCGTTAGCTAAGATGTCTTCTATGTTCAAAGTCAAGTGGGACAATGAGGCTCCCCGGATCATCATCTGGAAACTGGACGAATCGGCATACTGTTGTGATCTCGAGACTGAATTAGTGACCGAGAAGCCTTGGTACCATGAGGTGAAGAGATACTTGGAAGCTCGGGAATACCCTGAAGGTGCATCTGTCAACGATAAAAAGTTTCTAAGAAGATTCGCAGCCAAGTTCTTCCTTAGCAACGGCATTCTGTATAAGTGAAACCATGATTCGACCTTACTGCGTTGTGTGGATAAGACTGAAGTAGAAAGGATCATGGAAGAGCTACATGAGGGGACCTTCGGAACTCATTCCAGTGGACACACTATGGCTAAGAAGATCCTTCGGGCAGGGTATTTCTGGTCTACAATGGAAGCTGATTGTTACCAACATTCTCGGACGTGTCACAAGTGCCAGATTTATGCTGATAAGGTGCATGTTCCTCCAGTTCCTCTGAATGTCCTGACTGTACCTTGGCCTTTTGCAATGTGGGGAATTGATATGATCGGTGAGATCAGACCTACGGCATCCAACGGGCATCGCTTCATCCTGGTGGCGATTGATTACTTTACAAAGTGGGTTGAAGCCGCTTCCTACGCTACAGTAACCAAGATTGTTGTGGCACGGTTCATTCGACACAACCTGATCTGTCGATACGGCGTCCCGGAAAGGATCATTACGGACAACGATACCAATCTTAATAACAAGATGATCACTGAGCTCTGCGAGCAGTTTAAGATATAGCACCACAACTCTTCTCCTTACCGGCCGAAGATGAATGGGGCTGTAGAGGCAGCAAATAAAAACATTAAGAAGATTGTGCAGAAGATGACAGTGACTTATAAAGATTGGCACGAGATGTTACCGTTCGCTCTTAATGGGTACCGTACCTCAGCAAGGACGTCAACCGGGGCAACTCCTTTCTCCCTGGTCTACGGTATGGAGGCAGTCTTACCAATCAAAGTGCAAATACCCTCTCTCCGGATAATGAAGGATGCAGATCTGAGTGAAGATGATTGGATCCAGACACGACTTGATCAGCTAAACCTAATTGACGAAAAGAGACTTGCTGCTATTTGTCATGGTCAGGCGTATCAAAAGCGGATGATCAGGGCATTTAACAAAAAGGTCAGACCACAAGAGTATCAAGTTGGGGATCTGGTAATCAAGCGCATCATCCTTCCTCAGAATGATCCGAGGGGCAAATGGACCCCTACGTATGAAGGACCATTTATGGTTAAACATGTGTTCTCAGGAGGAGCCATGATTCTAACCAATATGGATGGTGACGACCTTTCTCACCCTGCCAATGCAGACATAGTAAAAAGATACTACGCATAAAAAAGACCCGCTAGGTTGACATACCTAGGCAAAAATTAGGGCTTCCGGCGAACCAAAAGGGCTCAGGCAAAATGAAGGGATGAAATGAAAAAATCTGTACACCCGGCAAGTCGAAAACCTGAAAAGGCGGCTTGGGCAAAAATGGGTATCCCGGTGGACTGAAAACCCGAAAGGGCGGTCCAGGCAAAAGTTAGGGATAAAGCGTAATACTATGTCTCATTGGATCACCTTGCATCCAGAATCCGGTATCTACATCAAGTTCAGACGGCATCGATCAGTCAGCTTCATCTTCAACTAAGGTCATCAAGAGATGAGATGCTCGGAGATATAAAGGCAATAGCAAAGTTGAAACCCAGTGCGATCATTCATTTCACACAGCTGTTTTATTTTTATTTTGTACAAACTTGTATAAACTCTTTCGTTCGGCGGCGTTCTCTTACTAGGACGTCAGCCTCTTGTATATAAACGCCTATTTACAGGCAAATTCAAAATCAATACAAAAAAAAAATCACTTTTCAGTTAAAATTGCCAATTGTTTTCCTTTTCTGTTTTGTTTTGCGAAGAACGTCCAAGGTTCAATTTGTGATATATGCATTGACAATAATTTGCTAACTCATGAATATTTGCATACGAAACAAAGGATTAATTACAGGTAACATTAGAAACAGGGGCAATAAAAGTGGTCTAAGCGATCTAATTGTTCTGTCCACCAAGGTATCAAGGTAGGTTCAGCTAAAGAACGTAACCAGTATATCTCAATTCCCCAGAGAGTGAGCCAGCAAGTCAGAGCACTCTCCCCAAGCAAAGCTATACAACCAGCCTTAAGGAAGTGGGGTATCCTCCAGCAGATCTCAACATTCCCCAGCACAATATACAAATATTCTTAACAAGCATCCCCGGCAGTCTTGGCCTAAGATTGTTCCCCGGCGGTATATCAAACATTCAATGGAGCCACTTCCCCAATATAGTTCAAAACTTCCCCAGGAGAGTCCAATCCAGTTTCCCCAGGAAGGTTGGAATCCATCTCCCCAAGCAGTAAGCTTATCCCCAGTAGATTCTGGAAGCTTATCCCCTACAAAGCATGAACGCGTCTCCCGGCTTTATTCAAAGGTTATGCTCCACCAGAGCTTATAACTGGGTTATCCTCAGCCAAAAGCCACGGAAAGATCGTCCTCGGCGAAGTCTTCCTATCCCCAGCGGAGTCTATTAACACTTCCAACATAACAGCGGTATCCCCAGCGGAGTTATCATCAACATCTCAGCAGAGTACCTCTCTTCCCACAGAATATTGTTCCCCAGCAAGATCGTTAGAATAATTTTCTCCCCGCAGAGTAATCTCTCCAACAAGTTTATTTCCCCAACAGAGTCATCTTCTCCTACCGGTTTATTCTTGCAACCATCACTCCCCAGTGGAAACACTATTCTCTAACATCAGCCCAGGATGTGACTTCCCGGCACCCGTCAAGGATTTGTTTCCTAAGACGAAAACATACATTCATAAACAACACATCTTCATACATTATAGCATGCATATACGCATCATGAACATACAATCTCATTCATTCTGAGAACACCTCGCATGTCATACATCATGACATCACATACAACTAACGTTTTGTCTTTTCAGGACAAAAATTAATGCAAAGATAATTGCTATCAACTGTCGTGATTCCAGATCTGATTCCTATATCTTGCCAGGGAGTATCTGTTGACGACTACAGTACCAGACTCGATTCCTGTATCTTGACAGGGCACGTCTGAATAGTTCGAAGATCCGATTCCTGTATCTTGCCAGGGAGTATCTGTTGACGACTACAGTACCAGAATCGATTCCTGTATCTTGACAGGGCGCGTCTGAAGAGTTCGAAGATCCGATTCCTGTATCTTGCCAGGGAGTATCTGTTGACAACTACAGTACCAGACTCGATTCCTGTATCTTGACAGGGCACGTCTGAAGAGTTCGAAGATCTGATTCCTGTATCTTGCCAGGGAGTATCTGTTGACGACTACAGTACCAGACTCGATTCCTGTATCTTGACAGGGCACGTCTGAAGAGTTCGAAGATCCGATTCCTGTATCTTAACAGGGAGTATCTGTTGACGACTACAGTACCAGAATCGATTCCTGTATCTTGACAGGGCGCGTCTGAAGAGTTCGAAGATCCGATTCCTGTATCTTGCCAGGGAGTATCTGTTGACGACTACAGTACTTGACTCGATTCCTGTATCTTGACAGGGCACGTCTGAAGAGTTCGAAGATCCGATTCCTGTATCTTTCCAGGGAGTATCTGTTGACGACTACAGTGCCAGACTCTATTCCTGTATCTTGACAGGGCACGTCTGAAGAGTTCGAAGATCCGATTCCTGTATCTTGCCAGGGTGTATCTATTGACGACTACAGTACCAGACTCGATTCCTGTATCTTGACAGGGCACGTCTGAAGAGTTCGAAGATCCGATTCCTGTATCTTGCCAGGGTGTATCTATTGACGACTATAGTACCAGACTCGATTCCTGTATCTTGACAGGGCACGTCTGAAGAGTTCGAAGATCTGATTCCTGTATCCTTCCAGGGCGTATCTGTTGACGACTACATTTCCAGACTCGATTCCTGTATCTTGACAGGGCACGTCTGAAGAGTTTAAAGATTTGATTCCTGTATCCAGCCATGGCACGTCTACATAAAGAGTTTGAAAGTTAACTCCTGTAACAGAACAGGTAATTTTCTTTCTTTCTCAGGTACGCAAGTTCTCGCTAAGGAATCTCTTATGCGATTGACACCTCCAGATGGCATCTATAAGCCCATCCTCCTATCCACTACCTCTCCAAATGGCATCTATAAGCCCATTCCCACCATCACACTACTATGTGAGCGCAAATTTCTAGGCACTCTAGTGTTCAATCATCTTCCACCCTCGGATTACGAAAGGCACGCCAGCCAACCTACATCCTCAGGTCTAAGAAGATTGAACAGGGGCAACTGTTGTACCCCAAAATTTGCCCTCCCATATTCTTTAAGATTTGCTAAGTCAAAGTTTCAAAATCTCCCCAAGGGCTACACAGTCAACCATCCTCCTAAGCCAGTCAAACTAGGGTTTTGGTTCTCACAAGGAAGCTGAAGTTTTCAAGAGCTCAATCAAGTCTCCCATGCTCATACACATTGTCAAGCACCTCCATGTCAAGTTTCAAGGCTCACAAGGTCCAGTTGCACAGTCAAAAACCATAATTGCTCAACAGTCAACTGTAGGGGAAAAATGGTCATTTGGCAGTCAAAAGTCAAAATTTTTGGTCAACATCTTATTTTGAAGCCACAAACATCATTTGATCAATGCTTGATCATGATTCTCAAAAGTTTGGCTCAAAAAGTCTCAAGATGCAAAAGTTTCTATTTTTGGACAGCTGAAAAGTCAACTGTAACTTGACCAAGGCATAACTTTTTCATGGTTCATCAGAAAAATCCCATCCAATGCTCACCTTGAAGGGGAAGACATTTCCTACAACTCATCTTCACACTCCAAGTCCAAGAAATGCTCTCACAAAAAGTTATCAATTTCAACATTATAGGTCATTTTCAAAAGTCAACAAAAAGGGACTTTAAGTCAAAGACCATAACTTGAGATTGGTAAATCAAAATGACATGGGACCAAAGACATTGGTTAGATGACTTCAATACCTTTCCAAAATGTCCAAGAACATGATAAAAGCTTAAAAATTGAGCAAGATATGCATTGGAGAAGTTGGGAAATTTTTGTGAAATGGCCAAAATCATTTATCCTTGAAACTTCATTTTTGACAAAAGGGGCCCACTTTTTCCACTTGAATTAGCTTGGCCATGCTTCCCACGTGTCCCACCTTTTATTTCAAATTTTTAAATTATTTTTTTCATTTTTAATTGATTTTATTGGATTTAATTAATTTTAAATCTTTTAAAATCAAAGGAAAATCAAAAAGGTTAATTAAGGAGGATATCTGACTTTGATGAACCTTGAATCACCATTATGCATGTTCCAAATTCGTGCAAGAGGCCAAATGAAGCAATAATTCAAAATTTGGTTCAAAAATGGAAGGTTGTTAATGGAGGTTTATGGAGAATCTTGAACATGAAGGCAAGGCATTATGAGGCCACAATTCCTATCAATACATGTTACATAATACATATGCAAGGGATCAGACACAAGAACTAGACCCAAGCTGTGCCCAAAGCTCATAAGCAAACTTACATTTTTGCCAAAAAATTTCAAAACTGAAAACACCTCTAGAGCTTGTTTCAGACCCTTATTCTCATCCAAACACGTTGCTGACATCCTAAGGAAGCGATAGCAATCAAATTCAGACCTTCACACGCAAAGAACAGGTATAACCAAGTCCAGTTTTCCTTGAAATTTTTGATATTCGCATTTCATTATTCATGCTATATTTGTCATTTTTAATCATGGATTTGGGCTAATGTGACTGTTTTGAAGCTGATAGCATGATTTAATTGAGTTTTCCAAGCCTGTACGCGATTTCACCATGGCCATTGCTTAGGGTTTCAGAGTTCTAATTTTAGGGCTTTGCATGTCTGGAACAATTGGACCCTAAGACCCCTACCACTAAAATCAGCACCTTCCACTGAATGGAATTGAACCATCGCGCCTTATTTCTTTTTCACCCTGAGCTATTCGCTATTTTCTGTGGACGGCGTTTTAGGGGGGTTTAAAACCCCCGCTATTTCATTTTCATTACAGGTACAATTGGGGACGAAGGCTAGCGTGGCACGGCGTGGGTGGCTGGTTTGAAATCCAGCGCTTTTTTTTATTTTATACCACTAATGTCAATTCTATTTTATATTATTTGTTTCTTATCTTATATACAAAGCGCGTTGATAGTTCAATTGGTTAAGGCGTTGGCTGGTAAACACTGGGACCTGGGTTCGAATCCCAGGTCCCCTCACATTACTTCTATTATTTTGCTTAATTCGTTCCCATGCAGTACACCACCCAGGGAGCCATCATACACCCTAGCGTTGGCGCTTGCCATGTGTCTCAAATGGTCCATCCAGTGGCTACTACCTGCCATCCACCATAGGCGTCAGTCAAAGGTTCTCCACATGATCCAAAAAGTCAGCAAGGGGCCTCCTCCTGTTGGGCCAGAGTTCATCAATCCACCTCCTCATTTGGGGTCAACACCCCCCACAGTTTGCATTTAATTTCCTTTTCTTTTCATTTTTTTATTTTTGTTTTATTTCTAATTAATTCATCAAAACAATTTTCATAAAAAACAAAAAAAATCATAAAATCATAAAAAAATTTATTTGTTTTACTTTAATTCATCAACCTTTTTTTTGTAAATAAATTCAATAATTAATTTAGTCTTAATTTTAGGTCGCTAATTTTAATGTTTTTTATAATAACTAAAAGATATAAAAAAATAGACCTTTAGCACTTTTTTATCCCTTTTTTTAATTAAATATTTTTATTTTCTTATTATGATTATTATTAACCATTAATTAATTTTGTAAATACTTGTAATTAATCAATTAGGTTTAAATTAGATAATTCTTTTTCTTTAATAAATTAAAAAACAATTAGAACTAGAATTATTTGACTTTTAATTCCAATTTAATTTTCTTTAATTCCATAAATCCAAAAACATGAAAAATAAGTCTTTTCCTTTATTTAATTTAATAATTTCAATTCATTTCCTTTAAAGGGTCCAACGCCCTCGCATTCGATTATATTTTCTTTTCGCGCGTTTATTTTATTTCTTTTGTAAATATAATGTATTTGCTCCAAAGCCCTGTAATAGTTAATTAGGCATTTACTTTCTGCACTTTATTTTAAATCGGGTCTTGGTTTTATTTGGCGATGTAGACCCGCGCCTTTGTAATAGCGTAGGACCTTTATCTTTTCCGCACTTTAAATTCCCGCACCTTTTAACTGTTAACTATCACATGAAAGAATGTATGCCCAAAAATAAAATCAAAACGTAGATCACCAATGCATTGACAAGACAAATAATAAACTGAAAATGACACACAATTCACACACCACTCCTAGGGTACGCCTTACTGTTGCCTTTCCCCTCGAAAGGTGGTCATCGAGTATAGGACGTCTTAGTAAGTCCTTATGTCCATGAACATGGCATAAGGGTAGCTTCTAAGGTATCCTACTGTTGCTCTGGTGATCACACTGTTGCCTTGCCCCTCGAAACGTGGTCGTCGAGTACAGGACGTCTTAGTAAGTCCTTATGTTCCATTGATCTAGTTGCCTCGAAACGGTTGCCTCGGAATAAAAAGATCAATGGCATAAGGGTAGCTTCTAAGGTATCTTACTATTGCCCGGTGACCACACTGTCCCTAACCCTCGAATTGACCCAAACACCTCCAACGGTGGTGCTACCTACCCTTCAAAGGTGGGATGGCACTACCTCAAGGACATTTACACAGACTAATTCCTTAGGGTAGGTAGACGACTCGTAGATACTTGCTCTAATTCAAAACAAACCAAAACTTCTTTTCACACCGACACTTTGCAAAAAGCTTTCAAAAATAACTTTTCAAACACTCTTGAGGACTGATACAAGAGTCGAACTGAAATTTTAAAACGAAACTTTTTTCAAACCCACTCACCTTGAAAAGCAAACAAACATTTTGAAAACACAATGAGCAAGTATCTAAGAGCCCATGGATAACCATGGATAGAAAGGGTGCTAACACCTTCCCTTTCTATAAATCTACCTCCCGAACCGAGAGATAATCTCATAAGGAATTTTTCTGTGCTTTTGTCCTTTCCATGTTGGAGAAAATAAAAGACGGTGGCGACTCTTGCTTCCGCGACATTTCGCGAACCAGCGTTAAACAGTCAGTTCCAGATCCACCGATCACAGTTCAAATGGATACAAAAGATTGCATTTTGTTTGATTTGGAAAGATTTTGTACAATGATCAAATCATGATTCAATAGTCATAATTGGAGAAGATTTAAAACCAAGTTGCAACCCTAATTCATTCTTGGATACATAAGGAAGGATTGCAGACCAAAAACAAAGAGATGGGAGGCGTGTAAAAGAGAAAGCAAGTTTCAAAAAAATTGGATAAAAGTGGCAAACTAATTTCCACATTTCAGATCAATTCAAAGCATTCTAACCATCCCAAATGTTTGCTGGACATTCCAGGAACGTGTTTCAACCATTAACAAGCTTTCCCACGTCTAGAATTGCGCTGTAAGTACCACGCGGTTTTCATATTTTCTTGAAATTGAATACCATCATTCTGGAATCTTTAATGTGATTTATTATCATATTCTTAATCCTTGAGTTATTTTCAAGCTATTGATTATATCTAATTCCGTTTTTACTGACTATACACCAAGATGCCATAGTTAGGGTTCTTGCTTCTTTTTTAGGGTTTTTCTGTACATGAACAATTGGCCATGGATAATGTTACCATGATGATCGTGAGGTTGCGACGAGTTGATTGGTACCATTGGTTGGGATTTATCATGTCTGTATGAAATTTTGGAGAAGCACAGGGTTGTACCTACACCCAGGTGACCGTAGGTAAAAGTCAAGAAACTTTTAGCAACGGTGGGAGGAAGAAGAAGGATAACGTGGCGCTCCATGACTCGCCCATTCAAATTTCACGCGTTTGATAATTATTATTTTATTTTTACCATATAACGCTTGTTTATTATTACATGTACAAATAACCAAGCCAGCTCAGATGGTAGCCTGTAGCGTGAGAATGCTCAAGGACCTGGGTTCGATCCCCAGGTCCCCATATTGCTTCATATATTTTTTCCTTGCATAATCAGGTACACTAGCCCCCCATGAGTCCACCATACACCATCAATATTCACCCATCAGATCATCAACCAGTCAGATCCAAGGCTTCTGCAATGAAGGTCCACCATAGGCATGAGTCAAGCGCACGCATGAGATTGGAAAAGTCAAAAGGGCCAAGGTGTTTGTTGGGCTCAGATTTTCCAGCCACACCCCCCTTTTTCTGAAAACCACCAGGCTCATTCTATTCCTTTTCTAATTTTCCTTATTTAATTTAATTTGTTTAAATTGTTTTCTAACACAAATAATTTTTTTTTTTCACAAAAAATCATAAAATCAAATTTCACAAATTTAGAATTAGGTTATTTTTATTATTTTATCGAATTTAATTTAATATTAGTAATAATTTAATTTAGGATTAATTCTAACTTTTTCATATATTTAAAATCAATTAGAAAAATTAGGCTTAGCATGTGATTTAATTTTTATTTCTTTCTCAAAACAAAAAATACAAAATAGGTTAATTTAATTAGTTTTTTTAATTAAAATTAATTAGTAATTAGGTTCTTTTATTTATTCAATTAAACCTTATTTTCTCAAAATAATCAAAAACCACAAAAAATGATTTTTCTTTTAATTTGGCTTAGTCGGGGTCAAAACCCTAATTCTCTCGTTTCGATTCATCGCGCGCGCTTATTATTTTTGCAAATATTAATGTAACTGCTTATAGTATGTAATAATTTAATTAGGATTTTCTTTATTTATCGTTTTTACGGGTTTTTGGCTATGTAATTAATCCCCCTCCCTGAAGCCTTGTAATAGCGTAGTTTTATTTCTCGCATTTTAATTATCGCAAATATTAAATGTTTAGATGTATGTTAATAGGATTGTATGACAAGATTGCATGTTAATTTAAAATGGCTAGCAAACCCTAATGTGCAAAGATAATAACTTGAAATCAAATCACTCGCACATGCGCACTCTTAGGGTATACTCTCATTTCGGTTGCCTTTGGTAAATGATAATTAAGTATAGGGTGTTTTAATGGTCGCTCTTCTGTCTGAACAAAGATCAAACGTCCTGTTCGGAAATGTTGCCTCGGAAAGGTTGCCTCTGAAATGTTGCCTCGAATATGATCTTAAGACATCAGGGTTATTACAAAGACATCCTAACGTTGCTTTAGTGATCGTACGTCCCTTTCGAATTGACCCTTACAACTGCAACGACGGTGTTACCTACTCTTTAATAGTGGGATAGGGCTGTCTAAAGGAAACAAGAATAGAAATAATTCTTTTTCGAGTAAGTAGATGCTAGTAGGTACTTGCTCAAAATCAAACTTTCACACTTACACTTTTTTCAAACAAAGTTTTCAAAAACACTTCGTAAAACTCTTGAAGACAGAAGCAAGGGTTAACACGAAGTAAAACAAAAACTTTTCAAAACACAAACACACAAGCAAATTTAAAGATGAGCAAGTACCTAAGAGCCCGTGGAAAACCACGGATAGAAAGGGTGCTAACACCTTCCCTTTCTATAATCTACCCCCCGTACTCAAAATCTCGAAAAAGGAATTTTTTTTGTACTTTTTTCCTTTCCAGTTAGATAAAATAAAAGTCGGTGGCGAATCTTGCTTACCGCGACATTTTGCAAACACAAACGCAAAATGCAAACCAGCATTTTCCAAAACAGTCGGTTCTGCCACCGTATCACAGAACTGGCGACTCTACTGGGGAATTAATAAGTGGGGTGTACCTTAGGATTTAGTTCATCATAAATTGCTTCTCTGGTTTGTTTTGGATGCTTTACTTTTAAGGGTTTTTGCTTGGGAGTTACTATAGATCCTAACCCGGATCTGGGGACACATTTTAGGTAAGTAGTAATAAACTGTGAGGGAACTATACGGCATAGACCGATACTATTGAAGCAGTAGCTACGTTGATGTGGCACATTGGTTGGTACTGGTATCCCTTGTGGAGAAACGAGGAGAATACGGGGCCGCTATGTGTGTCGTTAAGCATCAACTGACCTTAGAACCCTTAATTGACCAACTTGGCCATTAGGAAGTAGTGAGATAGCTGGCCTCGGTGTAAAGCCGAGAACTGGTTGATACTCGATGCTACACTCATTGAGACCATACTCTCGAGATAGTTCTGACCGCTAGAAAAGATTGCGTGAGCTGAAACCATGACCGATGGAGGATGGTCAGTGATATTGAGAACCTCTAGAACCCGGTTACTTTTGCTAGGACAAGTTGAAACCAACTGAACTTCAAGAGGGTAATACCTTTAACCCCATGTAAGCCTTAAACTTAAGGGCTTTTGTGTGACTTGTTTGCCTTTACCATGCCTGTTATCTGCTATACATGTTGTTTTTATCATGACATCCTGCATCATAACGTAGCATGCATACTTCATTATACTAACCATTTCAAAGACCGAGGGTGTGATTGGTGGAAATAGAACTGACTGTTTTGGAATGCTGGTTCGCGTTTGCGTTTTGCAAAATGTCACGGTAAGCAAGAGTCGCCACCGTCTTTTATTTTATCCAACAAGGAAAGGCCAAAAGCACAGAAAAATTCCATTTCGAGATGTTTCTCGGCTTCGGGAGGTATATTATAGAAAGGGAAGGTGTTAGCACCCTTTCTATCCGTGGTTATCCACGGGCTCTTAGGTACTTGCTCACTATGTTTTCAAAATGTTTTGCTTTTCTTGTGTTTGTGGGTTTGAAAAAGTTTGTTTGGAAACTTCGATTTAACTCTTGTATCTGTCCTCAAGAGTGTATGAAGTGTTTGTTTGAAAACTTTTGTTAGAAAAGTGTAAGTGCGAAAAGTATTTTTTATTTTGAAAGAGCAAGTATCTAAGAACCTCTACCTACTCAAAAGAAATTAAACTGTGTAAATGTCCTTTAGACAGTACCATCCCACTATTGAGAAGTAGGTAGCACCGTCGTTGGAGTTTTTCGGGTCAATTCGATTATAGGGACATGTGTGGTCACTAAAGCAATGGTAGGAAGCCTTAGCGGTAACCCTAATGTCTTAGATCTTTTTTATCCGAGGCAACCGTTTCGAGGCAACTTTTGATCTTTAGACAGGAGGGTGACCTCTAAAACACCCTATACTCAATGACCACGTCGAGGCAACCAAGTGAGGCGTACCCTAAGAGTGGCATGTGCGAGTGTGTCAGGATTCCGTTAAGTTATCTTTTCACATGTTATGGTGAGCTACGGGTTGATTTTAATTTCAGAGATAAGTCTTGTCATGCATAGCCTAGTTAACATACATCTAATAGTTAATAGTTGCGGAAAATAAATCTACGCTATTACAAGGCGTCAGGTATTTACATCGCCAAAAACAAACCCTTGAAAAGTAAATTGCGGGAAATTAAAGAAAGCGATAAAAAATCCTAATTAAAGTTATTACATCCTCAGAACAATTACATAATATGGATAAAAAATTAATCAAGAATAATCGCACGCGCGAGCAAAATTGAATCGGAATGTTTTTAGGGTTTTGACCCCTTTTTTGAGAAAGAAGGAAGTTTTTTATTATTTATGAATTAAATTAAATTAAACCTAAAACTAATTAATTAAAAGAAATATTTTTTGAGTTTTTATGTTTTAAAGAAATAAAAATAAAAATAACATGATCAAAAGTCATCAAAAACCCTAATTCTATGTTAGTTTTAGATTTATTGTGAAAATATTAAAATTGTCCTAATTAACAAGCTAAATTAATTATGTTAGTATTTATTTACAAAAATAACTAATTAAATTTAATAAATAAATAAAAATATTATGTTTTTTATGTTTTCTGAATTTATTAAGAAAAATAATAATTATTTAGTTAATAGTTAATTAGGAATAAAAAATAAACAAGTAAAATAAAAAATAATGAAAGATAAATAAAGAGGCAAACTCAGGGGGGTTTGGGCCAGCTTTGGAGGTGTGTTTGAAATCTGAAGCCCAACAATGTTCAAGCCTCTTTGACTTTTGTGAATTTGCTATGCGTGTGTTGACCAGGGACTATGGTGGTCCTTCAATCCATGTCCATTGGATCTATGCCTGGAGACATCTGGCGCCTGGGAGTTGGAAGTGTATGGTGGACATCCCCCTTGCAAGCTGTATGTGAACATAGGCAGAAAAATAGGAATAAATGTTTTGGGGGACCTGGGATTCGAACCCAGGTCCCAATGGATAATCCTTCAATGCTTTTGCCAACTGAGCTGTAGTGCGCGTTTGTTAAAAGAATGGACAATGAGTATTATATATAAAAACAACTATTATGTTGTAAAACAACAAAATCACGCGCGTGTTTTCAAATTGCCCAATGGTGTATCAACACATCATCATCTTCTTCATTGTTCCTGCAAAAATAATATCAGATAGCGGGGGTTTTTAACCCCCACTATATACTGCAAGGAAAAATAGCGATTAGCAATCCAGCAAATATAAATATTTCACGAGGGGTGAATCATGTTCGTCTGGGCCACACGAGTTCAGTCATATGTCTTATTAGTCCTAATTTTGCCTGGTTCAGAAAGCCCTAATTCAAAGCTCAAGAACCCTAGAAAATCGTTCATGGCATCTTTTGATTCAGTGCATTATAATTCAATTAACTTATGCCATTAGCTTCATATGGTCTCTAGCAATGCAAAACAAACACAAAAACATGTTAATTATGCATGAATTAGGAGATACGATTATGACTCAAAAATGCAAACTGTGAATCTGTATATGGTGATTCTTTGAGCTTTGGTGCGTGAATTCAATTGCAAAATGTTCCCGACACTTCCTGCAATGTGTTTGAATCAATAGAATGCCTTAAATTGGCCTGGAACGCAAAAATCAGTTTTCACTTTTCTTGGAAATTCTTGAATATGCTTATGGTTGTTTCTGCAGCTTTTTTTCACGTCCCCTAGGTCAGGTTAGCTTGCATACATATAAAGGAAACAAATTAGGTCAAAAAATTGGATCCAATCCATGTGCATTCAAGTTTAAATCTTTGATTGGAAATCAAATATTTTTTATTTTTCATGATTGAACAAAGTTGCCAATTTTGGATTTTTTGATATCTTTGACTTGTGCACGAATTTGCCAGCATTTTTAGGTCCTATTTGCTTCACAAAAAGATTTAAAAACCAAATCTTCTATTTTCTTGTAATTTAAATTGATTAAATGAATTAATATTAATTAAAAATCCAATTAATCAATAAAAATAAGAAAATAAATTCAATTAAGCTTGATGGGTCGTGCATAGGTCATGGGTGAAGTTTTAAGAAGAGATTTGAGGCCCATTAGCAAAAAGAAGGTGTTTTGAGCAAAGTTGACTTTTGCAAATTCATGAAAATTTCCCAACTTCTCCAATGCATATCTTGCTCAATTTTGATCATATGACCATGTTCTGTGACGTTTTGGAAAGGTCTTGAAGTCCTCTAACCAATGCCTTTGGTCCCATGTCATTTGGATTTAACAATCTCAAGTTATGGCCTTTGACACAAAGTGTACTTTTGTTGACTTTTGAAATTGACCTATAATGTAAAAATTGATAACTTTTTGTGAGAGCATTTCTTGAATTTGGAGTGTGTAGATGGATTGTAGGAAATGTCATCCCTTTCAAAATGAGCATTGGATGGGATTTTTCTGATGAACCATGAAAAAGTTATGCCCTGATCAATATACAGTTGACTTTTCTACTGTCCAAAAATAGTAACTTTTTGCATCTTGATGATTTTTGAGCTATTCTTATGAAATCATGATCAAGACTTGATCAAATGATGATTGTGGACTCAAAATAAGATATTGACCAAAAATTATGACTTTTGACTGCAAAATTACCATTTTGCCCTTGCAGTTGACTGTAGGTCAAATGGAGCTTTTGACTGTGCAAATTGGCACTACGAGTCTTGAAACTTGGCATGTAGGTGCTTGAGAATGTATATAGGCCTATGAGACTTGGTTGAACCATTGAAAACCTCAAATTCCTTAAAAGAACCAAAACCCTAATCTCAATTGTCTTAGGAGGTGATTTGATTGTCTACCTCTTGACCCATCTTGAGCAATTTGAAGATCATTCTTGACAAATCTTGAGAAATATGGGAGGGCAAATTTTGGGGTACAACAGTTGCCCCTGTTCAATCTTCTTAGACCTGAGGATGTAGATTGGCTTGCGTGCCTTTCGTGATCCGAAGGTGGAAGATGATTGAACACTAGAGTGCCTATAAATTTGCACTCGCATGGTGTAGTGTCAGCAATGTGATGTCGGGAATGGGCTTACAGATGCCATTTGGAGAGATGATGGATAGGAGGATGGGCTTATAGATGCCACCTGGAGATGGTTGGTAGGTAGTTTTGTCTTCATTGACAGGTTGTCTTCATTGACGGGTTTGAGAGAGTGACAGAATGATACCCGAATCTGGATCGTATCTGGACTTTATTTGAGAGAGTGACAGAATGACATCCGAATCTGGATCGTATCTGAACTGTATTTGAAATTGAGATCTGTATGAGTAGTAGAATGACTTCCGTGTCTGGAACGTATCTGTACTGTAACTGGGATCTGGATAAGTGACAGAATGACTTTCGTGTCTGGAGTGTATCTGCACTTGAAGTTGATAGTTGAATCTGAATGAGAAATAGAATGGCTTCCGTGTCTGGAGCGTGTCTAGTCTGTATCTAATTGCTGACGTCTGAATGGGTAGTAGAATGACCGTCGTGTCTAGGGTGTATCCATACTGTATCTGAATGAGTGACAAAATGACATCCGAATCCGGATCGTATCTGGACTGTCTCTTGAATGAATATGGAATAAGTATCAGAATGTTTCCATGTCTGGGTCGCATCTGAACTGTCTCTGGAAGGAATCTGGAATAAGCAATAGAATAGCATCCGTGTCTGGAGCATCTCTAAGTTGTCTTTAGAAGTTTGAATCTGAATAAGCAATAGAATAGCATCCGGGTCTGGAGCATCTCTAAGCTGTCTCTGAAAGGAAATCTGAATAAGCAATAGAATAGCATCCGGGTCTGGAGCATCTCTAAGCTGTCTCTGAAAGGAAATCTGGAATAAGTATCGGAATGTCGCCAAATCGGGGTCACATCTGAACTATCTCTAGAAGGAGTCTGGAATAAGTATCGAAATGTCACCAAATCTGGGTCACATCTGAACTATCTCTAGAAGGAAATCTGGAATAAGTATCGAAATGTCGCCAAATCTGGGTCACATCTGAACTATCTCTAGAAGGAGTCTGGAATAAGTATCAGAATGTCGCCATATCCGGGTCACATCTGAACTATCTCTTGCTCAATGGAGTAAACCGCTGAGGTTATAGAACTGGTCTGTAATATGACGGAGGAAATCATCAAGATCTAGGAACTGACTCGTGCTCAATGGAGTATACCGTTGAGGTTATAGTACTTGTCCACCCTATGATGTAGAGAAACTGTCAAGATTGATAACCTTATCTGAACTTCAACCGAGGATAGTCCGATTGAGATTTAAGAACTGGTCAGATCTTCGACCAAGCTGAGAACTTAACTACATCTTTCCTGAAAGGTAAAGGTCAGTCACATGCAATGCATGAGATGGATCAAGCAATGATGTTCTCAACATAAATGAGATCGTATGATATGATGCGTATATGCATGTATCATGATGTATGAAAATGTGATGTTTTAGCTGGGGAAAATAAATCCCAGATAGCTGCTGGAGAATGATGTTGAATTCTTCGTTTCCGCTGGGGATGATGAACGAAGATGATTGTGCGCATAAACCTGTAGGAGAAGATGACTCCGTTGGGGAATAAACTTGATGAAGAGATTGCTCCGCGGGGAATTACTCTGTAGGGAGGAGATGCTTTGCTGGGTATTTAACGATAACTCCGTTGGGGATTCCGTTGATAAGCCCTGTTGGGGGATTTTGATGAGGAACTCCGCTGGAGGATAGAAAGAACTTCGCTGGGGATGATCTTTCAGTTGCAACTTGCTGAGGATAACCCAGTTAGACTCTTGTGGGGGATAACCTCTGAATATGGCTGGGGAGATATATTCGTATCCTGCAGGGGACAAGCTTCCAGAATCTACTGGAGAAGATGATTCGACTCTGGAGGGGAAGCTTTTTCAAACTGCGTTGGGAAATGGCTCCACTGGGGGTATCTTGTATTCCGCCGGGGAACATTCTTATATTTTGTCGAGGAATATTAAGACTGCCGGGGATGCTTGCTGAGGAATATCCGTATACTCCGATGGGGAATATTAAGATCTACTGGGGATACCCATCCCTTTTTAGGGCTGATGGTAGACTAACTCTGCTTGGGGGGAGTATTTGCTGATTGGTTCATTGTTGCAAGGTTCAGTGGGGGGAGCCACCATTACTGTCTTACTCTTGGAGAGTGAAGGTATCTCGGTCATACTCTTCAACTGAATCCACCTTGTACCCGGAGGACAACGCAACTTGTACAGTTTGGACAATTCTTATTGCCCCAGCTTCTGTGGGAGAAGGTACCTGTGGAGGTGCTTGATAACTGCCGATTGACAAATCTTCTTCTGGTAGGCAAGTGACGAGATGACGGGACATAGTCGTAGGCTTTGATCCCTAATTTTTGCCTGGACCGCCCTTTCGGGTTTTCAGTCCATCGGGATACCCTTTTTTGCCCAAGCCGCCTTTTCAGGTTTTCGACTTGCCGGGTGTACAGATTTTTCCATTTTTTTATCCCTTATTTTGCCCGAACCCTTTTGGTTCGCCGGGAAGCCCTTATTTTTTCCTAGGTCAGTCGACCTAGCGGGTATTTGATTATGCGTAGTATTTTTTTGACTATGTCCACGTTCTCAGAGCGCAGGGAGTTGTCACTATCAGTAGTGTCGTGTTGCCATACTACCAGAAGATCTTCGTTTGATCCTGCAAGATTCGTTGCTGGAATTCATGTCCAATGCCCCGAGTGACTCAGGCGGAGATTTGCCCCTGGCTATTTGGCATTTTGAGAGATTCCTTGAATCTTGACTTGATTGCCCCAAATAATGGACCATGATCATGTTTGCCCCTTGGTTGGAAGTGTTTTTCCATTTGAGGCGACCTTTTTGTGGAGAAGGTTTTCGTTCACTAGATATTCGTCGTGCGAATTTCTCTACTGTTTGAACAAATAGTCATATGCAAACAATGTTATTTTAAGAATGCAAAGCTTATGTCTGTCTTGAAGTTTTTTAAACATGCAGTTTTCAATAAAACAAGTGAATTTTTGTAAAATGTGATGTCAACTCAGGATTTTACAGCAAACCCTACAGGAGTCAGGATACCTTTTGTAACAGTATGCTTTCGAACTAACCCATGCTTCAGCTAGGACTTTTTAAGGGTTATAACGTGGCCTGGTTCACGGTTTAAGAAACAAAGGATAAAGGCTCAAATTTTATTTGTACCCACCCGTTCTTCGTGATGTTCTTCGATCCTAAACTCAGCTAATCGTGCATTAGATCTTGTTTGAGTCTTTGCCCTGATATTCTAGTGATGGTTCGGATATTACAATTTATTTTGAATAGGCAGTCATTTCTTTTTTGTTGAGGGTTTGTAGGGCCTCTTTCTTTTTGATTTTATTATCCCTGTCTTTTTGCCTGAACTGTTTCTTTTGTGATTACAGTCAGCGGGATGCCCCAGTTTTTGTAAGTCTCCTTCATAGGTTTTGACTTATTGGGCTTTTATTTTTTTGAAAGATAAATCCTGCCTGTCTTGACGATTATAGGGAACCATCACTGTCTTTTGTTTTGGAAGGACTTCTTTGATGCCATTCATTATGCACCTGGATTAACTGAGAAAACTACCCTGCCCCAGGTTATAATTACGAGTTTTAATTTGTGAAAAAAAACTCCAACTTCTTTGGCTCAAAGGGGTTGACTAGGGATTATCTTCCTTATAACTCCACTGTTTAGGATTTGAAACAACGCCTGTACACAGTCAGCGGGGTCTGTTCAAAAGCATACTGTAGAGATTTTGATATCATTTTCGTCATCCTCCCTCAAAAGGCTTAGAATTTTTTAATCGAGAGTTGAACATCACAAAAAAATGAAAGCAATTTGAATATAGTGAATACGAATGGATTGATTCAAAACAGACATATGCGATGCATTAATGAAATAGAAAAGTTTACCATGACAATAATTGTTTGAATAAGCAAAGAAAAATACAACTTGAAAATTCAAATAAAACAAAAGCCTTCAATGATTTGGCATAGGAGCAGTGATTATGTTTAGAGTCTCTGGAGGGTCAAACTGGATTTCTTTGGCATCAATCATGTCTTGAACCTTATTCTTCAGGGCCCAACAGTTGTTTGTGTCATGTCCCGGACTGTCAGAGTGGTATGCACACCTTTCATTGGGATGATAGGTAGGAGCGGAAGTGTTTGGATTCCGGAGAGGAGCCCTTAATGTAATCATCCCTGCCTTCAACATTTGTTGTAGCGCTTGAGTCAGTGACATGTTGATCTTAGTGAATTGTCTTTTAGGTGCGACCTCCTTACGTTGATGCCCCTGTCTTTGTTGAGCAGGCGTAGGATTAGAGATCAAGATTTCTCCTACGCGTTGGTCATGACGACTCTTTTGACCATACACAACATTAGACTCTTTCTTCCCATTGTAGGGCTTTTTCTGAGCATCAGAAGGTGTAGTTTCTTGAATCTTCCCTCTTTTGATACCTGCTTCAATTCTTTCACCAGTCAAGATAAGGTCTGTGAACCCGGCTGAAGAGTTTCCAATCAAATGGTTAAAGAATAGACCAGACAGGGTCCCCAGAAACATATCAACAAGTTCACGATCAGTTAAAGGTGGTTGCACCCTTCCGGCAAGGTCTCTCCAGTTTTGAGCATACTCTTTAAACCCTTCACTCGTCCCTAGTGACATACCCTGGAGTTGGGTATGCGTAGGAGCGAGGTCGGAATTATATTGATACTGCTTATAGAACGCAATAGCTAAATCCTCCCAGTTACGGATACTGGCCCCATCCAGCTGATAGAACCATTCGAGTTAAGTCCCTGAAAGACTATCCTGGAAGAAATGGATCCACAAATTCTTATCAGCGGTGTAAGGCTTGATCTTCCTTACATACGAACGGAGGTGCAGCTTTGGGAAGGAAGCTCCGTCATATTTGGCAAAGGCAGGTGCCTTGAACTTGTGGTGAATCACCACCCCAGAGGATAGACCTAGGTCTCCAAAATCCAACCCGGGCACATTCTGTATCTCCATGGCGCTCAAGCGGTCCTCCAACTGTTTATACCTATCCTCAGCAGGAGGATACTGTTCTTCATCATAATCTGTCTCGTTGTCGGAGACCACGGGACTAGGAACCCTTCTCTCTTGTGGACTGTCTTTCCTTACATATGAGGTAGTCAGCTCAACCTCATTCTGCAGTCCATTCCCAAATCTGCGTCCAATGTTGAACAAGACAGTCCTCTTCTTCTTCTTCTTTGTCAGAATCATAGTCTTCAACTCCTGTTGACCCTGGGCTAGGCTCATAACCAACTCTTGGAACTGGGCATTCTGGGCCTGGAGGGCCTTGATAGCTTGTTCAGTGGAAGGTTCAGTAGACATGATGATTGCTGAAATAAACAGCGAAGAAGATAAGTGACCTGTAATGGTACCTGTAATGCAATGATATGTATGATATATGTATGCAATGTTTTCAAGGATCTCGTGGGGTAAACAAAGAAACTTGTTAGAATTTGAATCTGGTAGCTTGATTGAAGGAACTTCATGTTGTTGAGAGTCCTTCTTCAAGAGTCAAAGCTCACCATATCGAGTGGGTCATAGCCCCTGACTCAAGTCATCATGTTTTGATCTCCAAACAATCTTGGCTAGAGGAAAATAAATCCCCTTTGCCCCTTGCTAGACAGTTGGTTCATCATGACCTGCATCATAAACCCTTGAGATCCTTGAAATGGGTTAGTCCTTATGCAGGATGTATGCAATGTTATGATGTTATGATGTTATGATAAAGGCACACCACAAGTATTCACAAAAGGCAAACATGGTAAAGGCACACAAGTCAAACAAGAGAGCCCTTAGATTTCAGGCTGGCATGAAGTTTAGGTACTACCCTCTTTCAGTTTCAGTTGGTTAAGACCTGTCCTAAAAAATAGTAACCGGGTTCTAGAGGATCTCGATATCACTGACTACCCTCAATCGGTCATAATTCCAGTTTGGCAACCTTTTCTTGCGGCCGGAACCATCGCGAGAGTTTAGCCTCAATGAGTGTAGCATACTGCTACTGTTCTATGGCCAAGTTGGTCAATTTAAGGTTCTAAGGTCAGTTGGTGCTTAATGACTCCTCAGAAGACCCATATTCTCCTTGTTCCAACATAAGGGATATCGGTATAGACCAAGGTGTCACACCAACGTAGCTACTGCTTCACCCGTGTCGGTCTACGCCGGACAGGTCCCTCACAGTTTATTCCTACTTACCTAAAGGGTATTCCCCAGATCCGGGTTAGGATCTATAAAACTCCAATACGAGCCCACAAAATTAAAGCATACAAGGCATACAATTGAAAACATAGTGATCTTATCCTAAGGTACAACTCACTTATACTATCCCCAGCAGAGTCGTCAGTTCTGTGATCAGTGGAAATAGAACTGACTGTTTTGGAATGCTGGTTCGCGTTTGCGTTTTGCAAAATGTCGCGGTAAGCAAGAGTCACCATCGTCTTTTATTTTATCCAACAAGGAAAGGACAAAAGCACAGAAAAATTCCTTTTCGAGATGTTTCTCGGGTTCGGGAGGTAGATTATAGAAAGGGAAAGTGTTAGCACCCTTTCTATCCGTGGTTATCCACGGGCTCTTAGGTACTTGCTCACTATGTTTTCAAAATGTTTTGCTTTTCTTGTGTTTGTGGGTTTGAAAAAGTTTGTTTGGAAACTTCGATTTAACTCTTGTATCTGTCCTCAAGAGTGTATGAAGTGTTTGTTTGAAAACTTTTGTTAGAAAAGTGTAAGTGCGAAAAGTATTTTTTGTTTTGAAAGAGCAAGTATCTAAGAACCTCTACCTACTCAAAAGAAATTAAACTGTGTAAATGTCCTTTAGACAGTACCATCCCACTATTGAGAAGTAGGTAGCACCGTCGTTGGAGTTTTTCGGGTCAATTCGATTATAGGGACATGTGTGGTCAGTAAAGCAATGGTAGGACGCCTTAGCAGTAACCCTAATGTCTTAGATCTTTTTTATCCGAGGCAACCGTTTCGAGGAAACTTTTGATCTTTAGACAGGAGGGTGACCTCTAAAACACCCTATACTCAATGACCACGTCGAGGCAACCAAGTGAGGCGTACCCTAAGAGTGGCATGTGCGAGTGTGTCAGGATTCAGTTAAGTTATCTTTGCACATGTTATGGTGAGCTATGGGTTAATTTTAATTTCAGAGATAAGTCTTGTCATGCATAGCCTAGTTAACATACATCTAACAATTAATAGTTGCGGAAAATAAATCTACGCTATTACAAGGCGTCGGGTATTTACATCGTCAAAAACAAACCCTTGAAAAGTAAATTGCGGGAAATTAAAGAAAGCAATAAAAAATCCTAATTAAAGTTATTACATCCTCGGAACAATTACATAATATGGATAAAAAATTAATCAAGAATAATCGCACGCGCGAGCAAAATTGAATCGGAATGTTTTTAGGGTTTTGACCCCTTTTTTGAGAAAGAAGGAAGTTTTTTATTATTTATGAATTAAATTAAATTAAACCTAAAACTAATTAATTAAAAGAAATATTTTTTGAGTTTTTTATGTTTTAAAGAAATAAAAATAAAAATAACATGATCAAAAGTCATCAAAAACCCTAATTCTATGTTAGTTTTAGATTTATTGTGAAAATATTAAAATTGTCCTAATTAACAAGCTAAATTAATTATGTTAGTATTTATTTACAAAAATAACTAATTAAATTTAATAAATAAATAAAAATATTATGTTTTTTATGTTTTCTGAATTTATTAAGAAAAATAATAATTATTTAGTTAATAGTTAATTAGGAATAAAAAATAAACAAGTAAAATAAAAAATAATGAAAGACAAATAAAGAGGCAAACTCAGGGGGGTTTGGGCCAGCTTTGGAGGTGTGTTTGAAATCTGAAGCCCAACAATGTTCAAGCCTCTTTGACTTTTGTGAATTAGCTATGCGTGTGTTGACCAGGGACTATGGTGGTCCTTCAATCCATGTCCATTGGATCTATGCCTGGAGACATCTGGCGCCTGGGAGTTGGAAGCGTATGGTGGACATCCCCCTTGCAAGCTGCATGTGAACATAGGCAGAAAAATAGGAATAAATGTTTTGGGGGACCTGGGATTCGAACCCAGGTCCCAAGGGATAATCCTTCAATGCTTTTGCCAACTGAGCTGTAGTGCGCGTTTGTTAAAAGAATGGACAATGAGTATTATATATAAAAACAACTATTATGCTATAAAACAACAAAATCACGCGCGTGTTTTCAAATTGCCCAATGGTGTATCAACACATCATCATCTTCTTCGTTGTTCCTGCAAAAATAATATCAGATAGCGGGGGTTTTTAACCCCCACTATATACTGCAAGGAAAAATAGCGATTAGCAATCCAGCAAATATAAATATTTCGCGAGGGGTGAATCATGTTCGTCTGGGCCACACGAGTTCAGTCATATGTCTTATTAGTCCTAATTTTGCCTGGTTCAGAAAGCCCTAATTCAAAGCTCAAGAACCCTAGAAAATCGTTCATGGCATCTTTTGATTCAGTGCATTATAATTCAATTAACTTATGCCATTAGCTTCATATGGTCTCTAGCAATGCAAAACAAACACAAAAACATGTTAATTATGCATGAATTAGGAGATACGATTATGACTCAAAAATGCAAACCGTGAATCTGTATATGGTGATTCTTTGAGCTTTGGTGCGTGAATTCAATTGCAAAACGTTCCTGACACTTCCTGCAATGTGTTTGAATCAATAGAATGCCTTGAATTGGCCTGGAACGCAAAAATCAGTTTTCACTTTTCTTGGAAATTCTTGAATAGGCTTATGGTTGTTTCTGCAGCTTTTTTTCACGTTCCCTAGGTCAGGTTAGCTTGCATACATATAAAGGAAACAAATTAGGTCAAAAAATTGGATCCAATCCATGTGCATTCAAGTTTAAATCTTTGATTGGAAATCAAATCTTTTTGATTTTTCATGATTGAACAAAGTTGCCAATTTTGGATTTTTTGATATCTTTGACTTGTGCACGAATTTGCCAGCATTTTTAGGTCCTATTTGCTTCACAAAAATATTTAAAAACCAAATCTTCTATTTTCTTGTAATTTAAATTGATTAAATGAATTAATATTAATTAAAAATCCAATTAATCAATAAAAATAAGAAAATAAATTCAATTAAGCTTGATGGGTCGTGCATAGGTCATGGGTGAAGTTTTAAGAAGAGATTTGAGGCCCATTAGCAAAAAGAAGGTGTTTTGAGCAAAGTTGACTTTTGCAAATTCATGAAAATTTCCCAACTTCTCCAATGCATATCTTGCTCAATTATGATCATATGACCATGTTCTTGGACATTTTGGAAAGGTCTTGAAGTCCTCTAACCAATGCCTTTGGTCCCATGTCATTTGGATTTACCAATCTCAAGTTATGGCCTTTGACACAAAGTGTACTTTTGTTGACTTTTGAAATTGACCTATAATGTAAAAATTGATAACTTTTTGTGAGAGCATTTCTTGAATTTGGAGTGTGAAGATGGATTGTAGGAAATGGCATCCCCTTAAAAATGAGCATTGGATGGGATTTTTCTGATGAACCATGAAAAAGTTATGCCCTGGTCAATATACAGTTGACTTTTCTACTGTCCAAAAATAGTAACTTTGTGCATCTTGATGATTTTTGAGCTATTCTTATGAAATCATGATCAAGACTTGATCAAATGATGATTGTGGACTCAAAATAAGATGTTGACCAAAAATTCTGACTTTTGACTGCAAAATAACCATTTTGCCCTTGTAGTTGACTGTAGGTCAAATGGAGCTTTTGACTGTGCAAATAGGCACTGTGAGTCTTGAAACTTGGCATGTAGGTGCTTGAGAATGTATATAGGCCTATGATACCTTGTTGAACCATTGAAAACCTCAAATTCCTTAAAATAACCAAAACCCTAATCTCAGCTGTCTTAGGAGGTGATTTGACTGTCTACCTCTTGAGCCATCTTGAGCAATTTGAAGATCATTCTTGACAAATCTTGAGAAATATGGGAGGGAAAATTTTGGGGTACAACAGAGGGGATTTATCTTTGTTCTATTTTGCAGATTATGGCTTCCGTGCGCAGAAACACCATCCGAGTTAACTTTGTGCAAATACCTGCTCAACTCAAAGAGTTAGCCTCAAGAGTTTCTGCGACTTCTTAGTTCATTAAGAGACATGGTCAGCTTCTTAGCCTGGTCACCTCAAAGTTTGATGAGCAGATGATGAGTGTGTTTTTCCATTTCTTCGATCCTGTGCATCATTGCTTCACCTTTCCAGATTATCAGCTGGTTCCCACTTTTGAAGAGTTTTCTCATTTATTGGGCATATCCATAATTGAGCAGATGCCATTCACAGGTATGGAAGAGACTCCTAGACCAGAAGACATTGCTTCATCTCGTCATCTAAAAAGGGTTGATGTAGTATCCAATTGGGAAACACGAAGCGAGGTTGAAGTTTTCTTAGCCAAGTTTCTGATAGATCAAGCTCAGCTATTCTGGGATAGTTTGGACTTTCAGTCTTTCGAAGATATCTTGGCTCTCCTTATCTACGGTTTGGTTCTCTTCCCGAATCCAGATTCCTTTATAGATGTGAATGCGGTTAAGATCTTCCTGTCTCGCAATCCTGTGCATACTCTACTGGGTGATATCTTGCATGCCCTCTACACTCGTACTGTGCAAAGAAGAGGGACTCTTATGTTTTGTATGTCGTTACTGTCAAGGTGGTTTATTTTGCACCTTCCTAAGTCCATGCTGAAGAATGAAGAAGGCTTGGGATGGTCTTACAGGATAATGTCACTTGCCCATACAGACATTCTTTGGAGCTCCCGAGTTATGGAAAGCACTGCTGTCATTGATCATTGTGAGGGATACCCTAATGTCCCGTTGCTTGGAATCAGAGGGGGAATAACCTACAATCCTTGTCTTGCTTTGCGACAGTTTGGTCGTGCTCAGAGAGACGGTCCCCATGAGCTACTTCTTATGGATATTGCATTTGACAACAAGGAAGATGTTGACGAGCATTGTCGGAGGTTTATACGAGCTTATGGCATGGTGAATAGGTCTGACCCCCAAGAGCTAGGACCAAAGACTTCCCTTCATATGCAGCCTTACTTACAATGGGTCCGAGCTCGTGCTCAGAAGTTTGGGATGTCGTATAAAGCTGTACTGCCAGTAATCGTGGAACCCACTAATGAAGAAGGCATTCCTTACACCGTTCTTTATCCTTACATGCCCACTGATCCTGGGGCATTGCAAAGGTCTTGGATTCAGCTAAAAGAAGAGAGAGATACCTACCGAGAGAAGTTCCGTGAGCAAGAAAGGAAGATTTTGAAGCTCACCAGGAAGCTCGAGGAAGAAAGAACGATCAATGATTACATCAGCATAAAGAGGAAGCGTCCATGGGACTTTTGATTTTGCTTTTCTAGTTTTAGATTTGTTTTTCATTTACTGCTTTGTAACGCCTTGAAGGCATTGTTGAATCTTTTTACAAGTTAATCCAATAAAGTTTGTTTATTTTTGGTTTGCAAATTTATATTTCCCAAAGTCTTTGAAATCATTACATACGCATCCTATTATCATGCACACCATTACAGGTACCATTACAGGTTTCTCATCTCCTTCGTTGTTTATTTCAGCAGAAATGTCTTCTGATCAAGCTGTTGTACCCCAAAATTTTCCCTCCCATATTCTTCAAAGTTTTGACAAGCATCATCTTAATTTGCTCAAATCTACTCAAGGGCTATACAGTCAAACCATCCTCCTAAGCCAGTCAAAATTAGGGTTTTGGTTCTTGCAAGGAATTTGAGGTTTTCAAGGGCTCAATCAAGTCCCATATGCTCATCTACATTGTCAAGCACCTACATGTCAAGTTTCAAGGCTCACAAGGTCAAGTTGCACAGTCAAAAGCCCTAATTGCTTCACAATTAAATACAGGGGCAAAATGGTCATTTGACAGTCAAAAGTCAAAATTGTTGGTCAACATCTTATTTTGAAGCCACAATCATCATTTGATCAAGTCTTGATCATGATTCCACAAGAATGGCTCAAAAATCATCAAGATGCAAAAGTTTCTATTTTTGGACAGTTGAAAAGTCAACTGTAACTTGACCAAGGCATAACTTTTTCATGGTTCATCAGAAAAATCCCATCCAATGCTCATTTTGAAGGGGATGACATTTCCTACAACTCATCTTCACATTCCAAGTTCAAGAAATGCTCTCACAAAAAGTTATCAATTTCAACATTATAGGTCATTTTCAAAAGTCAACAAAAAGGCACTTTAATTCGAAGACCATAACTTGAGATTGGTAAATCAAAATGACATGGGACCAAAGGCATTGGTTAGAGGACTTCAAGACCTTTCCAAAATGTCCAAGAACATGTTCATATGATCAAAATTGAGCAAGATATGCATTGGAGAAGTTGGGAAATTTTTGTGAAATGGCAAAAGTCAACTATCCTTGAAACTTCAATTTTTGACAAAAGGGCCCACTTTTTTCCACTTGGGTCAGCCTTGTCATGCCACCCACGTGTCCCATGATTAAATTCAAGATTAAACATTTATTTTTTCTATTTTTATTTAATTTTATTGATTTAATTCATTTTAAATCCCTAAAATTCAAATAAAAATCAAAAAAATTAATTGAGAGATATCTTGTGGCTTGAATGACTTTGATGCATCATAAGGAACATACCAAATTCGTGCCAAGCCTATTATGAGCATGAAAATTCAAATTTTGAACAAAAATGGCAAGTTTCTTTAATTGTGGTTATGGAAATCTCAAAACATAATTGCATTGGTTAAGAGCTCATAATAGTGATTGATTCTCATTCAAAGATACATATGCAAGCCTTCCCACCCTCATGGACGAAAAAAAGGCATCCCTAAAACGGCAGAGCAAAAACTCAGAATTTGTCAAAAAAGTGTGAGATCTAAAGCAAGGTTGCAGGCAGTTTCAGACAAAACAAAGCACGTGAGATCCTTCATTGCCATACCCTGAAACTAAAGAGACCTTTACCACGCCCTGAGACTCCATATCAAGCACTGTAAGTCATCACAAACTCACCCCTGTACACGAAATCGTGTTTCTCTATTCTTGCATTTTTTCTGGAAAATAATGGCATAATCATACTCCTTGTTTGATTTCTAACATAACCATATTGTTCAATTTCATTTTGGGGCTTTGTATGATGATACCCGCATCTAGGGTTTGCATTGTTTGTTTTTAGGCATTCTTTCTCCAGGCACAATCAAGACAAATCATAAGCATGAAGGGATTCAGGAGGTGGAAACGAGATCAACTATGGTCTTGAAATGGATTTTCATGGCCTGAGGAGCATTTTCAGAGCAAGCCTGCGAAACCACCTGCGGATAAAAATCCGCAGGTAAAAAACCAGTATCAAAGGAAGAAGACGCTGACGCGTCCCCTCCTCATTCATTGTTTCAAAAAGCGCACGTTTTTATATTTTTTTCAGGCATATGCTTTTGTTTTCTAATTTAATAATTGCGTGTTATTTTGATAATGAATGGAACGTGCAGCTCAGTTGGTCAAAGCCTTGGAACGTGAACAATGGGACCTGGGTTCGATTCCCAGGTCCCCCAAATGCTTATTTCCATTTTTTTCTCACATACTTGTGTGCAGGCAACGTGAAGCAACGCACCATACATCTCACAGATCCAAGCGCCAAGTGGCCTCTCTCATAGATCTGAAGGCCAGGAGATGGTCCTCACCATGCGCCCAGTCAACCAACAAGCACTGGATTCCAGAAAGTCAATACAGGCCTGAGCTTAGTGGGCCAAGAAACTGCAATTCACACCTCCATCTGGCCCAATACCCCCCATGGTTCTTGCATTTTTTCTTTTCTTTTCTTTTTTTATTTACAAATTATATTTATTAACTGTTATTATTTAATTAACTCATAACTAATTTTTCACAATAAAATTCAATAAAACCAAAAAAATACTTTATTAATTTCATTTAAGTAATTATTTTGTAAATAAATATTAATAAATTGAAATAGTTTAATTAGGTCAACTTTAATTTCTTTTTCTTTACAATCAATAAAAATAATTTAGAATTAGATTTACTTAGAATTTTAATTTTTTTTCATTTTATTTCATTAAAAAACATAAAAACACAAAAAAAAACATTTTTCTTTTAATTAATCAATTAATTAGTTTAATCATTAGTTTTAATTCCATTTAATCACAAAAAAGACAAAAAAATTCATTTCTTTTCTTAAAAGGGTAAAAACCCTTAAGACGTTCCCGATTAACTTTTATTCGCGCGCACTTTATTTTGGTTATTATGTAATTTCTTTCGAGAATGTAATAGTAATTAGGTTTATCGCTTTATTTAATTTCTCGTACTTATTTACCAAAATGGGTCTTTGTAATTTTGGCGATGTATAGACTCGCGCCTTGTAATAGCGTAGAATTTATATTTCCGCAATTTACTTTCCGCACCCCCTAACTGTTAAATGCATGAAAGAATGTATGGTAAATAAAACCAACCCGTAGCTCACAAATAACATGTACAAAAACATAAACTGAAATTGAACACACAAGCACATGCCACTTCCTAGGGTACGCTTCACTCGTTGCCTCGAAACGTGGTCATCAAGTATGGGGTGTCTTAGAGGTCGCCCTTCTGTCTAAAAGATCCAGTTGCCTCGAAACGGTTGCCTCGGATATAAAGGATCTAGGACATTAGGGTTACTTCTAAGGTGTCCTACCATTGCTTCGGTGACCACATTGTCCCTTAATCGAATTGACCCGAACAACTCCAACGATGGTGCTACCTACCTCTCAATGGTGGGATAGCACTATCTAAAGGACTCTTACACAGCTTAATTCCTTAGGGTAGGTAGATGACTCATGGGTACTTGCTCTTTTCAAAACAAACAAAATACTTCTCACACCTTACACTTTCAAAAAGTTTTCAAACAATACTTCATACACTCTTGAGGACTGATACAAGAGTTACCTAGAAGTTTTCAAACGAACTTTTTTTCAAAACCCACACACACTTGAAAAGAAAACAATCTTGAAAACATAAGAGCAAGTACCTAAGAGCCCATGGATAACCATGGATAGAAAGGGAGCTAACACCTTCCCTTTCTATAAATCTACCTCCCGAACCGAGAAACATTCTCAAAGAAGGAATTTTGCTGTGCTTTTGTCCTTTCCATATTGGAGAACATAAAAGACGGTGGCGACTCTTGCTTACCGCGACATTTCGCGAAACCAGCTTAAAAAACAGTCAGTTCTATTTCCACCGATCACACAAGCCATCAAAGATCTTCAGGCACAGAACGCCCAATTCCAAGTGATGTTCTTGAGCTTGGCTAAAGGGCAAGAGGATTTGAAAACTCTCATTCTGAAAGAGAAGAAGAAGAAGAAGAAGAAGAAGAAGGTCGTCCTTATGGGTATGGGTAAAAGGTTTGGGGATAGGTTGAAACAGCAAGCTGATCTGTCCTCTTCATCCAAGGAAGGGGAGAACCAAGAAGAAGAAGAAAAGGGCCCCAGTCCTACAATCTCTGATAATGATACATATTATGATGATGAGCAACATCGTCCGGCCGAGGATAGGTACAAGCAGTTAGAAGACCGACTGAGTGGTATGGAGATTCAGAAGATCCCTAGTTTGGATTTCGGAGAGCTGGGACTGGTATCGGGAGTGGTGATCCCTCATAAGTTCAAAGGTCCGGTTTTTTCCAAGTACGATGGAGTATCCTGTCCAAAACTCCATCTCTGCTCGTACGTCAGGAAAATCCAACCCCACACTGCTGATAGAAATTTGTGGGTGCATTTCTTTCAAGATAGTCTGTCAGGGACTCAGCTTGAATGGTTTTATCAGTTGGAAGGAGATAATGTCCGAAAATGGGAAGACCTCGCTGTTGCTTTTTACAGGCAGTATCAGTATAACGCCGACCTTGCTCCCACTCGTACTCAGCTTCAGGGTATGTCAATGGGTGCAAGCGAAGGTTTTAAGGACTATGCTCAGAAGTGGAGAGATATGGCTGGAAGAGTCCAACCCCTTTGTCTGACATGGAGTTGGTTAACATGTTTCTAGGGATGTTATCTGGTCCATTTTTCAATCATCTGATCGGCAGTTCATCGTCTGGGTTTACTGAGTTGATCTTGACTGGAGAGAGAGTAGAAGTTGGTATCCGAAGTGGTAAGATACAGAAGGATACTTCATCAAGTGCAATAAAGAAGCCTTTCACCGGTAAGAAAGAAGCTAGTGCAGTCTATGGCCCGAGAGGCCAAAGCAGACCTGAACACCGTCAAGCAGTAAATGCGGTAGTGATATCAAGACCCACAGTTGCCCCACAACGCAACAATAAACAAAGGGTGGAAAGATCATAGAGACAGTACACTCGGCTCAATATGACCTTGTCTCAAATTCTACCACAATTAGTGAAGACCAATCTGGTAACTCTGAGGGAGGCCCCGAAGAACCCCAACACCACTTCTCCTCACTATAACCCATATGCCTGCTGCGCCTATCACTCCGACGGCCCAGGTCATGATACAAACAATTGTTGGTCCTTGAAGAATAAGGTGCAAGACTTGATCGAAGCCAAAGAGATTGAGTTTGACGCTCTAGATAAGCCCAACGTCATAACTGCTCATATGCCCAAACATGGTCATGGAGTGAATGTTGTGGGTGATGATTTATTTGTGACCTCCGTGGAAGAAATTTCTACTCCTTTGATGACAGTAAAGAAGAATTTGTTGTTATTCGGTTTATTTTCAGGCTGTGGTGAAGGTTGCCTAATATGTTCAATCCTGCCTGTTGGTTGACATTTATTGAAATCAAGTGTCCAGCGCCTGATGGATAACAAAGAGATCCTGTTCGAAGAGACAATGATTCTGTTAGTTCCAATTGAAGATGTTTCCATCATAACCATTTCCACCAATCCTTCCAAGGTATCCCCGAGAAAACCTGTTACGATTACACCCGTTCCAAGAGTTGCTCCGTTAATAATTACTGTCCCTGGTCCTATCCCATACACTTCGGATAAGGCTGTCCCTTGGCACTATGGGGCCGATGTGTATTACCATGGATTTAAGCAAGACTTAAAGAGTGAGGATGTTGATATCAGCAATATTGTCAAGGCTAGAAAGGTCACCAGAAGTGGAAGATTCTTTTCTCCTAAGATTTCCCCTCCGACTGTTCGCAAACCTGTTGTCATTCCATATGCTAGTACATCAGTTGCTATCCCAGTTCCTACTCCAGTTATCACCCCTGTCGCCGAGCCATCTGGCACTCGGGGCAAAGAAATCACAAGTGAGCCTACCCGGACAGAGGCACCTAAGAAGATCATTATAGAAACCTCGAAACAAGAGATAGAAGAAATTCTGAAGATTATCAAGAAGAGCGACTACAACGTAGTCGAGCAGCTGGGGCAGACCCCGTCAAAAATCTCCATGTTGTCCTTGTTGTTATGTTCTGAAGCCCATGCGAAGGCTCTAATTTCATTCCTTAAGACTGCGCGTATGCCGCAGGAAATTTCAGCCGATCAATTCAAAGATTGCGTGCTAGCTTGACTGCCGATAATGGGTTGGGTTTCTCAGATGCAGAACTAACTACTAAAGGAAGAAATCACAATGATGCTCTGCACGTCTCGATCGAGTGCAAGGGCATTACTATGGCCCATGTATTGGTGGATACCGGGTCCTCATTGAATGTTTTACCAAAGAAAGTGTTAGACCGTCTGGACTGTGAAGATTTAATTCTGAAGCCGAGCAATGTTGTGGTCAGGGATTTCGACGGTTCAAAAAGGATGGTGCACGGGGAGGTGGACATCCCTGTTAAAGTTGGCTCTCAGACCTTTGGGTCCACTTTTTATGTGATGGATATCATACCATCATATTCTTTCCTGCTGGGTCGCCCTTGGATTCATAAGGCTGGGGCAGTGACTTCCATGCTCCATCAGATATTGAAATATCCGGTAAAGGGGAAGATTGTCACGGTACGAGGAGAAGAGGAGTATATGGTAAGTCATCTCAATTCCTTTCTCTATGTGGAGATGGATGGGGAGTTCATCGAAACCCCTTGTCAGAACTTTGAAGAAGTCCCTCAGACTTTGGCGTCAACTGAAGTCACTACCGACAAACCTCCAACGAAGATGGCCTCTCTCAAGGATGTCAGGGTTGTAATTGAAGAAGGTGGGTGTACAAATTGGGGTCAGCTCCCTGATTTCACACACAAAACTGACAATTTTGGTTTTGGCTTTACTACAGGGGCTCAAAGGGCTGTTAGGCACGCACGGATCGGAAGACCTCCTCTACACATCAGTAATCAGGGAGTCAACGCAATTGAAGATGGTGAAGAAGACTCAGACATCGACGGCTGGATCTACCCTACAACTAATGGTGGGTTGAACAATTGGACGGTGAAGGACTTCATACCTGTTTCTTTTATTCCACAGTAATTGACTTTTGTTTTAAGAGTTGTAATAAACAGTTTGAAACTTTACGGCCCGGTGCCTTGCCTGAGGCACCTTGGCTTTGCTTGTGAGGGCTTATTATTTATCATTTTCATATATCATTAATAAAGCATTGGACGTTTCTTGCATTACAAATTTTGTGCTCCTTGTTTTTCCTTTTTTTTGTCTCTCGCTTTATAAAAAACAGCTATTCTCTTGCACACACTCACATATCATAATGCAGATCCATATCCACTATGGATCCCATTGATAACAACTCTGCTACTTCCAGTTATGACTTCAAAAATCTGATCAACCAAGCCGAGGACGAAGGTGAGGATGATTGTGAGGTACCTGGAGAACTTGCTAGACTGTTACTACAGGAAGAAAGGGCCATACAACCTCATGAAGAGCCAGTTGAATCAGTGAATTTGGGAACAGAGGAAGACATGAAATAGGTCAAGATAGGTGCAAATCTGGAGCCTAGTGTCAAGTAACGGTTGATACAGATGCTACGCGACTATGTTGAGATCTTTGCTTGGTATTATGAAGATATGCCTGGTTTGGACACTGATATTGTGGTACACTGCCTGCCGACTAAAGAAGACTGTCCTCCGGTAAAGCAGAAAGTTCTCCGTATGCGCCATGAGATGTCTGATAAAATCAAAGCTGAGGTCATGAAACAGTTTGACGCGGGATTCTTAGCCATTACTTCTTATCCACAGTGGGTTGCCAACATTGTTCCGGTACCTAAGAAAGATGGTAAGGTACGGATGTGTGTGGACTATAGAGATCTGAACAGGGCAAGCCCCAAGGATGATTTCCCGCTTCCTCACATCGATGTTCTGGTCGACAACACCGTGCATCATAAGATCTTCTCCTTTATGGATGGTTTTTCGAGTTACAATCAGATCAAGATGGCTCCCAAGGACATGGAGAAGACAACATTTGTTACACTGTGGGGCACCTTCTACTACAAGGCAATGCCCTTCGGGTTGAAGAATGCTGGGAAAACTTATCAGCACGCCATGGTCGCTTTGTTCCACGACATGATTCATCATGAGATTGAGGTTTATGTTGATGACATGATAGCAAGGTCCCAAACTGAGGAAGAGCACCTTGATTATCTCCAGAAATTATTTGACAGGTTGAAGACGTACAAGCTAAGGTTGAACCCGAACAAGTGTACCTTCGGGGTACGGTCTGGTAAGTTCCTAGGTTTCGTCGTCAGCGATAAAGGTATTCAGGTGGACCCTGCCAAGGTAAAAGCTATACAGGAGATGCCAGCTCCCCGCACAGAAAAGGAAGTTAGAGGCTTTTTGGGATGTCTAAATTACATCGCCCGATTCATTTCACATATGACTGCTACTTGTGAGCCAATCTTCAAGCTGTTGAAGAAAGATCAAGTGGTAAAATGGAATGATGAATGTCAGACCGCTTTCGAAAGAATCAAAGAATATCTTCAAGAGCCACCAATTCTGATGCCTCCAGTTGAAGGAAGACCTTTGATCTTATACTTGACCGTACTGGACAATTTAATGGGGTGTGTGCTGGGGCAGCATGACGAGTCTGGCCGAAAAGAGCACGCTATTTACTACCTTAGCAAAAAGTTTACCGACTGTGAGACCCGATACTCATTGCTCGAGAAAACTTGTTGCGCTTTGGCATGGGATGCTCGCTGCCTGAGACAGTATATGGTGACTCACACTACCCTATTGATATCAAAAATGGATCCAATCAAGTATATTTTCGAGAAGCCCGCTCTCTCCGGAAGGATAGCAAGATGGCAGATGATCTTAACTGAGAACGACATCCAATACACAACCCAAAAAGCAATCAAGTGGAGTGTATTGGCGGATCATTTGGCGCATCAGGCCGTGAACGACTACCAATCCATGAATTTTGAGTTCCCGGATGAGAACATCATGTTGGTGACCGACTGTGAAGAACCTGGACCGGATGAAGGACCTGAGGAAGGATCCCGATGGTCTATGTATTTTGATGGAGCATCAAACGCGTTGGGTAATAGCATTGGCACTGTGATCATATCTCCTGAGGGATGTCATACTCTGTTCACTGTCCGATTATGTTTCAACTGCACCAACAATATGGCGGAGTATGAAGCATGCATCATGGGTCTTCGAGCTGCTATTGACCTAAGGATTAAGTTCTTGAGTGTATTCAGAGATTCTGCTCTAGTGATCAGTCAGATCAGAGGCGAGTGGGATACGAAGCACCCAAATCTTATTCCTTACAAAGAATACGTACTGACATTGCTCCCGCACTTTGAGGAGATAACCTTTGAACACTTCCCCAGAGAAGAGAACCAGCTGGCGGACGCGTTAGCTACCATGTCTTCTATGTTCAAGATCAGGTAGGACAATGAAGCTCCCCAGATTACTATTGAGAGGTTGGATAAACCCGCACATTGCTGTGACATCCAGACTGAAGAGGTAGCAGATAAAACCTGGTTTCACGAGGTAAATAGGTATCTTGAGACTCAAGAATACCCCGAGGGGGCATCTGTTAATGATAAGAAGTTCTTAAGAAGTTTCGCTGCAAAGTTCTTCATCAGTAATGGGATCCTTTATAAGCGTAACCATGATTCGACCTTACTGCGATGTGTGGACAAGAGCGAAGCCGAAAGGATCATGGCAGAGTTGCATGAAGGTACCTTCAGAACTCATTCCAGTGGAAATACCATGGCAAAGAAAATCCTACAGGCAGGATATTACTGGTCTACTATGTAAGTCGATTGTTATCAGCACTCTCGAACCTGTCATAAGTGCCAAGTCTATGCTGATAAGGTGCATGTACCTCCAGTTCCTCTGAATGTTTTAACAGCTCCTTGGGCTTTCGCAATGTGAGGGATCGATATGACAGGTGAGATCAGACCTACTGCATATAATGGGCATCATTTCATTCTGGTAGCAATTGATTATTTTACGAAGTGGGTTGAGGCAACTTCCTTTGCTACAGTAACCAAGAACGTCGTGGCGCGGTTTATTCGGCACAATCTGATCTGTCGATATGGTGTACCAGAGAAGATCATTACGGACAATGGTACAAATCTCAACAATACAATGATCACCGAGCTCTGCAAACAGTTTAAGATACGTCATCACAACTCTTCTCCTTACCGGCCAAAGATGAATGGGGTTGTTGAAGCGGCTAACAAGAACATCAAAAAGATTGTGCAGAAGATGATGGTGACCTACAAAGACTGGCATGAGATGTTACCATTTTCTCTTCATGGGTATCGTACCTAAGCGCGGACATCGACAGGGTCAACACCCTACTCTCTGGTGTATGGCATGGAAGCAGTCCTACCCATTGAAGTCCAAATATCCTCTCTCAGGATTATGAAGGATGCGGGTTTAAGCGAAGATGATTGGATCCAGACCCGACTTGACCAGCTGAACCTAATCGACGAGAAGAGACTTACTGCTATTTTTCATGGTCAGATGTACCAAAAGCGAATGATCAAGGCTTTTAACCAGAAAGTCAGACATCAAGAATATCAGGTCGGAGATCTGGTGATCAAACGCATCATACTGTCGCAAGGTGATCCCAGGGGAAAATGGACCCCCACATACGAAGGGCCATTTGTGGTTAAGAAAATTTTCTCGGGAGAAGCTATGATTCTAACCACCATGGATGGTGACGACCTTCCTCACCCCGTCAATGCAGACATAGTGAAAAGATACTACGCATAATCAAAGACCCGCTAGGTTGACTGACCTAGGCAAAAATAAGGGCTTCCCGACGAACCAAAAGGGTTCGGGAAAAAGTAAGGGATGAAAATGAAAAAAAAATTGTACACCCGGCAAGTCGAAAACCTGAAAAGGCGGCTTAGGAAAAAAAAGGGTATCCTGGTGGACCGAAAACCCGAAAGGGCTGTCCAGGAAAAAATTAGGGATCAAAGCGTAACACTATGCCTCATTGGATCATCTTGCGACCAGACTTCGGTATCGAATATCAAGCTCGAACGGCGCCAATCAATCTGATCCACCTTCGACCAAGTAGCAAAGTGATAAGACACTCGAAGATATAAAGGCAATAGCAGAGTTGGAACCCAATGGGATTGTTTCACATAGCTGTTTTTCTTTCTTTTTCACAAATTGTATAATTTCTATCTTTTGGTGGCGTTCTCTTACTAGGACGTCAGCCTCCTGTACAAAACGCCTATTACAGGCCAACTTCAAAATCAATACAATTCATTTTCACAAGAAATTTCAACTTGTTTTTTTTATTTTTCTGTTTTGTTTTGCAAGAATGTCTAATGATTCATTTTTGATATATGCATTTGAAAATAATTGTTGCTCATAAATATTCACATAAGAAACAAAAGACAATTACTCTTAATTCCAGGAACAGGGGAAACAAGAAATGTCCAAACCTTACAGTTTCTCTACCCACCAGGTACAGGGATAGAGCCGGCTTGATAATATAACTAAGGGTATATACATTCCCCACAGAGTAGGAGGTATCCAAAAATAGTGGTGTCAACTTTCCCCAGCCAAGGTATATTATCGCGAATAAGTCGGTAAAATTCTCCCCAAGCAGAGTTTATTTATCACCAGCAACTGTAATTCATCCCCAATGGAGTTGTTTCTCCAAATCAGCAGATCATCCAGTAGAATATCTCTCTTCCCCAGAGTCATCCTCCCATAGGATTATTATCAAGAAGAGTTTCTCCCGGCGGAATATTCTCAAACAGAATAGACGCAAGTCTCCGGCTAATCATCTTCGGTCACTATCCCTAGCAAGAACGAAGAACTCAACTCCCTGTACTCTCCAACAGCAGTCCATGATTCATTCTCCCCTGCCGGAGAATATCACAAAAACATTGCATATCCATACATCGTGGCATACGCATATGCATCATACAGCACAATCTAATTTATTTTGAGAACATCATTACTCAATACATTTCATACATCATGACATTACATACGACTAACACTTTACCTTTCAGGGAAAGATATAAACAAGTTCTCACAAGTTTCCTCTGGTTCAGTCAAATCAATACTAAGATTTCTATTCTAGTTTAAGCTATGAAGCCCGGAAATCAACCGGATAGTATCTTAATCTCTTCAAAATACTATGAAGCCTGGAATCGACCAGATAGTGGTATATCTTAAATGCAAGTTATGAAGCCCAGAAATCGACTGGAAAATAGCTTAGCCCTCAGCAAGTTATTGTGAAGCCTGGAAATCGACCAGATAGTAATACAAGACACCGCGAAGCCTGGATCACGACCAGATAGCGGCAAAGGGTACTGAAGCCTGGGATACGACCAGATAACAGTATAAGGTACTGTGAAGCTTGAATTTCGACCAAATAGCAGTTTACCTGGCCAATTACTATGAAGCCCGGAAATCGACCGGATATTAGTATGCCTTAAATTCAAGTTGAAGCACGGATGCGACCAGATAACAACTTGATTCCTTCTGAAGCCTGGAGCACGACCAGATAATAATTGAGAAATTGCGAAGCCTGGAGAACGACCAGATAGCAAGTTTAATCTCATCCCCCCAGTAATTCGTTGTAAAGCCTAGAGCACGACCAGATAGCAGTCGGTCTTATTTTCCTCAACAAAACACTGTGAAGCCTGGAGCATGACCAGATAGCAGTTCTTTTTCACCTCCTCTACTAAGAGATGATTCCCCAGTAGAGTAACGGACAACTGAAGTTCCTAAAACTCTATTTCTCTCAAGACAGAGAATAGCATTCCCCAGCGTAGTCCTCCTCAACAACAGGTATACGAGCAAAGGAATCTCTTATGCGATCGACACTTCTTCTGATGGCATCTTTAAGCCCATCTTCCGTCATTGACTTCCAAATGGAATCTATAAGCCCATTCCCGATATCGCAAGACCAGTTCCACTTCATGTGAGTGCAAATTTCTGGGCACTTTAGTGTTCAATCATCTTCAACCTTCAGATCACGAAAGGCAGACAAGCCAATCTACATCCTCCGGTTTAAGAAGATTGAACAGGGGAAGCTGTTGTACCCCAAAATTTAACCTCCTATATTTGGAAATACATGTCAAGTAAGGTCTTCAAATTTCTCAAGGAAGTCCAAGAATTGACCAGACAAACTCTCTCTTAAGGTAGTCTACCCCAAATTAGGGTTTCAGTTTGCATCAAGATGTTTGAGTCCAAAGGATCCCAAATGCTCACCATTTTCCTAATATGTTCTCAATATCATCCATGTCAAGTTTCAAGCCTTGCAGAGGAAGTTTGTTCAGTCAATTTCTCAAAGGCCAAAAAATCGACTATGCTAGGGCAAAAGATAATTGTGGCCCACATACAGTCAAACTTCAAGATTTTTGGTCAACATCCTTATTTTGAAGTATTATTCATCATTTGATCAAGGGTGTATCATGATTCCTCAAGGATTGCTCACAATTCATCAAAACCCAAAAGTTGCTAAATTAGGGTTTTACAAGAAAAGTCAACTCAACTTTGACCAAGCATAACTTTCTCATACTTTATCAAAAATGACCCATCCAAAGCTCATTTTGAAGAGGATAAATTTACTAAAATTAATATTCATATCCCAAGTTCAAAAAATGCACTCACAAGAAGATATGAATTTGGACATTATAGGTCATTTTGGAAAGTCAACAAAAACATCTTTTGGGTCAAAGCTTCATACATAAACATGGAAGACTCAATTGAGATGAGACCAAAAGGGTTGCTTAGAGGACATGTTTAGCTTTCTAAAAAGTCCAAGAACACATCTCTAGGGTCAAAATTGAGAGAGTTATGCATTGGAAAAGTTCACCCTTTTTGCAAAATTGCCAAAAGTCAAATGTGCCCAAAATTGCATTTTTTGTCAAATGGGCCCAACTTTTTATGCTTGCACTGAGTTTGTAATGTGACCCACGACCCATGATCCCTTCCACTTGTCATTATTTTATTTTTGTCATTTATTTTGATTTTATTTCAATTAAATCAAATAAAATCAAAATAAAATAATGAAAATATCAAAAACTAATCAAATCTTGAGATTTTGTGCATGTTTAGGTCTATTATACAGCTGGAGATTTAATCAAATCGTGCAAGGTTCACATGGATATAAAAGATTTCATTTTTCTTGATTTGGAAAGATTTTGTACAATGATCAAATCATGATTCAATAGTCATAATTGGAGAAGATTTGAAACCAAGTTGCAACCCTAATTCATTCTTGGATACATAAGGAAGGATTGCAGACCAAAAACAAAGAGATGGGAGGCGTGTAAAAGAGAAAGCAAGTTTCAAAAAAATTGGAGAAAAGTGGCAAATTGATTTCCACGTTTCAGATCAATTCAAAGCATTCTAACCATCCCAAACGTTTGTTGGACATCCCAGGAATGTGTTTCAACCATTAACAAGCTTTCCCACGTCCAGAATTGCGCTGTAAGTACCACGCGGTTTTCATATTTTCTTGAAATCGAATACCATCATTCTGACATCTTTAACGTGGTTTATTAGCATATTCTTAATCCTTGAGTTATTTGCAAGCTATTGATTATATCCAATTACGTTTTTACTGACTATACACCAAGATGCCATAGTTAGGGTTCTTGCTTCTTTTTTAGGGTTTTTCTGTACAGGAACAATTGGCCATGGATAATGGTACCATGATGCTTGTGAGGTTGCAACGAGTTGATTGGTACCATTGGTTGGGATTTATCATGCCTGTATGAAATTTTGGAGAAGCACAGGGTTGTACCTACACCCAGGTGACCGTAGGTAAAAGTCAAGAAACTTTTAGCAACGGTGGGAGGAAGAAGAAGGATAGCGTGGCGCTCCGTGACTCGCCCATTCAAATTTTGTGCGCTTGATAACTATTATTTTGTTTTTACCATATAACGCTTGTTTATTATTACGTGTACAAATAACCATGCCAGCTCAGACGGTAGCCTGCAGCGTGAGAATGCTCAAGGACCTGGGTTCGATCCCCAGGTCCCCATATTTCTTCATATATTTTTTCCTTGCATAATCAGTTACACTAGCCCCCCATGAGTCCACCATACACCATCAGCATTCACCCATCAGATCATCAACCAGTCAGATCCAAGGCTTCTGCAATGAAGGTCCACCATAGGCATGAGTCAAGCGCAAGCATGAGATTGGAAAAGTCAAAAGGGCCAAGGAGTTTGTTGGGCTCAGATTTTCCAGCCACACCCCTTTTTTTTCTGAAAACCACCAGGCCCATTCTATTCCTTTTCTAATTTTCCTTATTTAATTTAATTTGTTTAAATTGTTTTCTAACATAAATAATTTCTTTTTTTTCACAAAAAATCATAAAATCAAATTTCACAAATTTAGAATTAGGTTTTTATTATTATTTTATCGAATTTAATTTAATATTAGTAATAATTTAATTTAGGATTAATTATAACTTTTTTCATATATTTTAAATCAATTAGAAAAATTAGGCTTAGCGTGTGATTTAATTTTTATTTCTTCCTCAAAACAAAAAATAAAAAATAGGTTAATTTAATTATTTTTTTAATTAAAATTAATTAGTAATTAGGTTCTTTTATTTATTCAATTAAACCTTATTTTCTCAAAATTATCAAAAACCACAAAAAATGATTTTTCTTTTAATTAGGCTTAGTCGGGGTCAAAACCCTAATTCTCTCGTTTTGATTCATCGCGCGCTTATTATTTTTGCAAATATTAATGCAACTGCTTACAGTATGTAATAGTTTAATTAGGATTTTCTTTAAATTTATCGTTTTTACAGGTTTTTGGCTATGTAATTAATCCCCCTCCCCGAAGCCTTATAATAGCGTAGTTTTATTTCTCGCATTTTAATTTTCGCAAATATTAACTGTTTAGATGTATGTTAATAGGATTGTATGACAAGATTTCATGTTAATTTAAAATGGCTAGCAAACCCTAATGCGCAAAGATAATAACTTGAAATCAAATCACTCGCACATGCGCACTCTTAGGGTATACTCTCACTTCGGTTGCTTTCGGTAAACGATCATTAAGTATAGGGTGTTTTAGTGGTCGCCCTTCTGTCTGAACAAAGATCAAACGTCTGTTCGGAAATGTTGCCTCAGAAATGTTTCCTCGAATATGATCTTAAGACATTAGGGTTATTACTAAGACGTCCTAACATTGTTTTAGTGATCGTACGTCCCTTTCGAATTGACCCTTACAACTGCAACGACGGTGCTACCTACTCTTTAATAGTGGGATAGTGTTGTTTAAAGGAAACAAGAATAGAAACAATTCTTTTTCGAGTAAGTAGATGCTAGTAGGTACTTGCTCAAAATCAAACTTTCACACTTACACTTTTTTCAAACAAAGTTTTCAAAAACACTTCGTAACACTCTTGAAGACAGAAGCAAGGGTTAAAACGAAGTAAAACAAAAACTTTTCAAAACACAAACACACAAGCAAATTTAAAGATGACAAGTACCTAAGAGCCCGTGGAAAACCACAGATAGAAAGGATGCTAACACCTTCCCTTTCTATAATCTACCCCCCGTACTCAAAATCTCGAAAAAGGAATTTTTCAGTGTTTTTTTCCTTTCCAGTTGGATAAAATAAAAGTCGGTGGCGACTCTTGCTTACCGCGACATTTTGCGAACATAAACGCAAAACGCAAACTAGCATTTTCCAAAACAGTAGGTTCTTCCACCGTATCACACATCCCAACGTGAAGAGCAGGTTGATTGAACTATTGAAAGAGTATATGGATATATTTTCTTGGTCATACCAAGACATGTCTGGTTTGGATACGAATATTGTGGAACATCATTTGCCACTAAAGCCAGAGTGTCTGCCAATCAAGGAGAAATTACGAAGAACTCACCCTGATATGGCAGTGAAAATTAAAGAAGAAGTTTTAAAGCAGATTAATGTTGGTTTTCTTGTTACATCAGTGTACCCTCAGTGGATTGCCAATATTGTCCCGGTACCAAAGAAAGACGGAAAAGTCCTCATGCACGTTGATTATAGAGATTTAAACAAAGCTAGTCCAAAATACGACTTTCTATTACCGCATATTGATATGTTGGTTGATAGTAAAACAAAATTCAAAGAGTTCTCGTTCATGGACATATTTTCCGAATATAATCAAATTAGAATGGCTCATAAGGACATGGAAAAAACAACATTTATCATACCCTGGGGAACATTTTGTTATAGAGTGATGCCCTCCGGGTTGAAGAACCTGGTGTAACGTACCAGAGGGCTATGACAACCCTGTTCCATGATCTGATGCACAAGGAAATTAAGGTATATGTTGATGATATGATTGCTAAGTCCCAGAACGAAGAAGGGCATATAGAAGATTTGTTGAAATTGTTTCAGTGTTTGAGGAAGTATCGTCTTCGCTTGAATCCAAATAAGTGTACCTTCGGTGTTCAGTCAGGGAAATTGTTAGGTTTCATTGTCAGCCAAAAAGGAATTGAAGTTGACCCTGATAAAGTCAAAGCAATTTAAGAAATGCCAACGCCGAGAACTGAAAATCAAGTTAGAGGCTTCCTTGGGTGTTTGAATTACATTTCCCGATTTATCTCCCACATGACTGCAACATGTGAGCCGATATTTAAGTTGTTAAAGAAATATTAAGGTTGTGTGCAGATAGATAACTGCCAAATGGCATTTGAAAGTATTAAAGAGTATCTGCTTGAATCTCCTATCTTGCTCCCTCCGGTTGAAGGAAGACCATTGATTATGTATCTGACAGTGTTAGATAATTCTATGGGTTGTATTTTGGGACAACAAGATGAAACAGGGAAGAAGGAATATTCCATTTATTATCTCAGCAAAAAGTTTACTAACTGTGAATCGCAGTATTCTATGCTAGAAAAGACATGTTGTGCTCTGGCCTGGGCTGCAAAGCGATTACCGAAATATATGTTGAATCATACTACTTGGTTGATTTCCAAAATGGATCCAATTGAGTATATTTTTGAAAAATCTGCTCTCACTGGAAGAATTGCTCGTTGGTAGATGTTGTTGTCTGAATATGATATTGAATACCGTACTTAGAAGGCTATAAAAAGCAGTGTGTTGGCATATTATCTTGCCCACCAACCAGTGGATGATTATCAGTCTGTTAAATATGATTTCCCTGATGAAGATGTTATGTTTCTGAAAGCGAAAGATTGTGATGAACCGTTACTTGAGGAAGGTCCTAATCCTGAATCCCGGTGGGTCATGGTGTTTAATGGAGTTGTGAATGCTTATGGGAAAGGAATTGGTGATGTGATTATTACTCCTCATGGGTCATACATACCTTTTACTACAAGGATGACTTTTGATTGTACCAATAGTATGGTAGAGTATGAGGCTTGCATCATGGGTCTCGAGGAGGACATTAATCTCATAATCAAAATTCTAGATGTGTATGGCGATTCAGCTTTGGTGATAAATCAGATTAAAGGAGAACGGGATACTCGTCACCCTGGCTTGATTCCTTACAAAGATTATGCTAGAAGATTATTACCCATCTTTAATAAAGTTAAGTTCCATCATATTCCCAGAGATGAAAATCAGATGGCAGATGCATTGGCAACTTTGGCTTCTATATATCAAGTGAATACTTGGAATGATGTGCCTCGTATCACATTGCGACGTTTGGATAGACTGGATCACATGTTTACAACAGAGGGAGTAACAGATGAAAAACCTTGGTATTATGATATCAAGCATTTTCTCCAGACTCGGAAATACCCGATTGGTGCATCGAACAAAGATAGAAAGACATTGAGAAAGTTGACAGGTAGCTTTTTCCTCAATGAAGATGTGTTATACAAAAGAAATTATGACATGGTCTTGCTTAGATGCATGGATAGACACGAAGCAAACATGTTGGTGCATGAGACCCATGAAGGTTCCTTTGGTACCCATGCCATTGGGTATTCGATGGCAAAGAAGATGCTTAGGGATGGTTACTATTGGCTGACAATGGAATCTGACTGTTATAAATTTGCAAAGAAGTGCCATAAGTGTCAAATTTACGCCGACAAAATTCATGTGCCTCCAACACTTCTCAATGTTATTTTTTCCCCGTGACCTTTCTCTATATTGGGTATTGACATGATTGGAATCATTGAACCTAAGGCGTCGAATGGACGCCATTTCATTTTGGTAGCAATTGATTACTTCACCAAATGGGTAGAAGTAGCTTCATATGCTAATGTTACTAAGCAAGTGGTAGTCCGTTTCATCAAGAACAATCTTATATGTCAATATGGTGTGCCAAGCAGGATTATCACTGACAACGGCTCAAATCTGAATAACAAGATGATGACAAAACTCTGTGAAGAATTCAAGATTGTCCATCACAATTCATCTCCTTACAGGCCAAAGATGAAATGGGATGTTGAAGCTGCTAATAAGAATATTCAGAAGATCATCCAGAAGATGGTTGTTACTTACAAAGATTGGCATGAGATGTTCCCTTTTGCTTTGCACGGGTATCGTACATTCGTCCGCATTTTAATAGTGGAAACCCCATTCTCCCTTGTGTATGGTATAGAAGCAGTGCTCCCGATCGAGGTTGAGATTCCCTCTTTACACGTGATAATGGAAACTAAGTTGTCAGAGGCTGAATGGGTCCAGAACAGGTTTGATCAATTGAATTTGATTGAAGAAAAGAGAATGACGGCATTGTGCCATGGCCAGATATACCAAAAGAGACTGAAGAAAGCTTTTGATAAAAAAAGTCAAGCCTCGTGCTCGGGAAGATCACATCTTTTAAAACTGATTCTAGGGGAAAGTGGACTCCCAATTTTGAAGGCCCATATGTTGTCAAGAAAGCCTTCTTTGGAGGTGCATTGATTCTTGAAACTATGTATGGCGAGGAGTTCCCGCGTTCCGTGAATGCTGATGCAGTCAAGAAATACTTCGCCTAAAGAAATAAAAGAGATCGCTAATTCGAAAACCCGAAAGGGAGACTTAGGCAAAAAAGAGTGTCTCAGTAGGCTGAAAACCCAAAAGGGAGGTCTAGGAAAAAAGTTAGAGACATAAACAGAATAAATTTTCCTGCTAGGTTGAAAACTCGCAAGGGAAACTTAGGAAAAAGTTATGGATTTCTTGGAAAGTAATTACGTCAGACAAGACTTGATCATTGAAGCAACAATCTCCTTGGATCATCACCATACTTCAGCAGAAATCGCTGCTCAGGAATTCAAAGTTGTTAGGGAGAATAATGGTCATTGTATTTCAATGTATCTTTTCCAATATATATTACCATTTTACAAACTTTGTAATCATCATGGAGTCTCTCCATTCGTAGACTACCATTCTATTAATAAAGTTTGAGCTTTTATCCCATTATTTGTATTTCTTATTTTATTCTGCTTACAAAGACTCCATTTATTATTGATAGTAATTTTCAAAGCAAAAAGATTAAATAACAAAATTGTTTTTTGAAAGGAATTTACAAATTACTTTTTACTTTAGATTTTGTGACACAAGAAAAACAAAAATGGTGATTCCCAAGATGGACAAACTAAGAAATTTTGGAAGTTTGTTTTCCCCAGGAAGGCTCTCTCAGATAGTTGGAGATGAAACCAATTGGCGTAAGGTGCAATATCAGGCTTGTGATCCTATTTTACCCAGTTAAGTCTTGGCCCATTTTGATTTCGGGTTTGCATGGTTTGAGGTCTCTATCTCAGATTCCCTAGTAAGGTTTTCTCTCATATGACGAAATTCCTTTCTTCTTAGCAGTAATGGCATTATTGTTGTTTTCCTAGGAAACTGGGTAAGGGAAGTATCTTTTCTAAGAAGTGTTGAAACAGTTGTCAAAATTTTTGGGTTTTCTCCCGCCGAGTACTGGGTTTGATTTAAAATCCCCATAATTTTGATTTATTGCTGTATTGTTTGATTTCTTAGATCCCCAAGAGAAGCTGAGATTTTGTTTCTGGCTGGAATTTGTCATCCCTAGGTGCCCAAGGAAGATTGTGTAATCATCACTCTTGGTATTGAAGAATTTATTTTTAGGCCCCCCAATGATGTGGTGTTGTACTGCCCTAACAAAGTCAGTATTATAATATCCAGTGAAAATATAGATGTTGAAACATTTGTTTTCCCCATTGAAGCCCGTGTGATGTGAAATTCTGGTATCAGATATGTGATGTTGAAAGAGATGTCACGACACAAATATCTGAGGAAAATGTAAAGTGCAACAATTATAAAAGCAGTAAAAACATAAAGGATTGTTAACCTAGTTCAGTGTAGAACAACACCTACTCTGGGGGCTACTTAGCTAGGGACAAGTCCACTAAATAGTATCAATTCATAGACCCTTAGTAAACAACCAGTTTACGATCTAATCACTTAATCACTACCCGTGATATACTTCTACCTAAGACACACCTAGGTATGAGGCCCTCCTAAAATCCCTTTAATCCCTTACAGTGAAGAACAACTGAAATAACAAGTTTTAAAGAATTCAATCATTCAATGCTTAAAAGCTTTTGAATGATCCATAATTTACAACTCAAATAAAATCTCAAGTATTAAATAAATATTAGAGTGTATGACAATTAAAAGGCTTAGACTTCTAAAACAGAAGGAAAATATTCTTCTTCAAAAGTTGCAGTTTTTTGAATAAGGAAGCAAGTCCTTATAAAGGCGCAGCAGTGGGCTTGGGCTGAAAAACAAATATTCCAATCTTTTGAATATTTCCATGAAAACAGGCCAAGATATAATCCATAAGGATAATTCAAATAGAAAAATATTCCTCCATATTTTTCGCAGCCCATGAGTTACAAATCCTGAATTATGGCACACATGAAAATAGGAAACAAAAAACTTAAACTAATGTGAGTTGCGTTCAGCTCAAGAGGAAGATGTCAAGACATCTGCTTTGACATCATTCAAAACAGTTTTCTCATAATGTCAAGACATTTAGAAAAACATTACCAAAGCATTATTTTACCAAAATTGCTGCCAACAAATACTTACAAACTCCCCCCTTTGGCAAATTTTGGCTAAAACATTATAAGAACATTATCAGAGCAGCAACATAAGCAAAGAAAGCAAACAAAAACTCAATTATAGGTTAGTTGTTAGCAAAGGAAGATGTTAGAACATCTTCTGAGACATGAGGCTCCCTCTCAAGTATTAAGCTCCCCCTCAATCAGTGATCAGTCAATGGTCAGTCAATCAATTTTTCTCCCCCTTTTTAGTCATAATATGCCAAATAGAAGGATGCATTCAAGAGTGTATCAGTATTATAGTTACAGTGCATAGAATTAAAAAGTCAAGCACATACAAGTGCCAAAAGATAACAAGGGGGTCAAATAAATAAACAACAAATAGTCTAACTGTCTTCAGGACCAGTAGACTTGGCAAAACCAGAACTTCCTTCCTCACTAGAATCTTCTTCTTCAGAGCTCACTCTATCATCAAAGTTGTTATCCTTCTAGAGCTCCTTGATCATCTTTTCAAAAGTTAGATTTCTTTCTGAGCTAACTCTGATCAAATCATCTAATTCTTTATAGGATTCCCTTAATTCAGTGATCACGTCATCCTTGGTGGAGGTCTTGTTTTCAGCAGATACAGATGTCAAAACAATGCCTAGGAAATGTTTTCCTGAAAAAAGCTTGAAGTGAAGGGTCAAAGCAGACTCCCTCTTGTACACTACATCATTACCACTTAGAATTCCAGGATGTTGATTAAGAATAATTCCACAAATAAGGGAAGGAAAGTAAATAGGCATCTTAATGGCACATGTTCCTGCATGCTTAATAGTCTGATCAAAAATGTAAGTACCATAATCAAATAGTTTCTTGTTTCCAACAGCATAAATAAACATTTCTAAGCCAATAGTGATGGTTGAAGTATGATTAGTAGAAACCCAGATAGCACCTCCAATTCTATGCAAAATAGCATATTTCACACTTAGCTTGCTAACAGGAAGTTTATTCTTCATGGGCCACTCACTCACTTGGTTAGCAGTGATGGCTCTGCACACTTGATTATCTGTTACTTCCAGCTCACAATAGTCATCTTCAGACCTATCCAGAAATCTATTTATGATAGAAGGGGAAATTCTACACACCTACCTCTAACATACACCTTTCTATACTCCTAACTTTTATGATCAGAACAGTCAACAGGAATATTAACAATAAATTCCTTAACAAGAGTCTCATAGCATTTGGCAAACCCGGTAACAGTTTTCATCAATCCAACATAAGATATCAGCTCCATGATTTCTTTTCATTCTAGAGTACTAGCTCCCAATTCTCTTTCAAGGGAAATTCTTCTTTGAAACACATATTTCCACTTTTCAGCATTTCCAACAGAATGCAAGGAAATGTTGTCAAGAAGGGCATCAGGTATCCTAATAGAAAGTTTCTTGCTTGCAGACTTTTTGATAAGAGAGTAGTCATGTACTTCTTGCTCGACATCATACTGAGAGTCAGCTTCTTCAACTAATACAACTTTCTTCTTGCTTTTAGATCTCTTTACAGCATCATCATCATATGTGGAGCTATAAGGTCTAGGTTTTCTTTTGCTAGAGGGAGGAACCACTTTACTTCCAGGCTTTAGGGGACCATACATGATTTTCTTCTTGGCAGTCTTGGCAGGGGGTGTGACACTTACATCCTTCACTTTCCTGGATTTGAGCCTTTTTGCAATTCCAGGCATCACATAAGTAATGAGCTCATTATCAGACAACTCATCTACATTAACCACATTCTCAACATTTTGATTTTCTGCAGCTTTGGAGCCAAGAACATCTTCCTTAGAAGAGGATTTCTTCTCAACATCTTGTTCAACATCCTCTTCCACTTCCTTTAGAGAAGAAGAAACAAGCTTATCAAGTTTGCTTTCAGCAGTATCTTTCTTGGAGATGGACGATTCAGTAGCACTTTTAGGGTCATTTCTTTTGCCAGCTGGAGCAGGTATACGAGAAAGAGGGGTAGAAATCCCAGGCACAACAAAACCTTCATTTAACACTCTATCTACTAGTCTTCTAATGCTTCTATCAACATTAATAATCTCTTCTTCTGTCCTATCATCAATAGCAGTAGAAGTATTACCTTTATCGTCTTTGGATTTCTCTGCAGGTGATGATCTGGGATTCTTGACCTTCTTCTAAAGCGGTGGGATAGTTATTAGAGGAGTAACGTCAAATACTCTATCAAGAGAGAGGTTCTCAGGGAGGTTGACAGATTTTGAGGAAGACGATGTATGATGTTGAGACATCTTTGAAGTTTTTTGAGCAAAGGAATGAAGAATGGAAAGAGTTCTTTTTCCGTAGAGGAGAATGAAGAATTTGTGAAAGTAGAAAGATGTGATATCGTAACGTGTGGAAAATAATTTGAGACAGTCTTGTAATGATTGCTTTCCAAATTTTATTTGTTGGAAATATAATATCACTTTAATGAGATTCCCACACACCTTTAATTGCTACAAACCCTCATATAGGCAAATCCCTAATTTTCCTCTTAATTTCTCAAACTGATTAGCATCTAAAGCCTTAGTGAAAATGTCAGCCAGTTGCAATTCAGTGGCTACATGTTCTAAGGCAACAATCTTTTCTTCAACAACCTCTCTTATGAAGTGATGATGGATATCAATATGTTTGGTCCTGCTGTGTTGAATTGGATTTTTTGATATGTTTATGGCACTTAGATTATCACAGAATAATGTTACGACATCTTGTTTGACATTATATTATGTTAACATTTATTTCATCCAAACCAATTGAGAACAACTGCTTCTTGCAGCAATTTACTCAGCCTCATCAGTGGACAGAGACACACAATTTTGCTTCTTACTGAACAAAGATATGAGATTATTTCCAAGAAAGAAGCATCCTCATGATGTACTTTTTTATCATCAGCACTTCCTACCCAATCAGCATCACAATAACCAATTAAGGCAGAACTAGATCCATGAGAGTATAACATACCATAGTCACTTGTCCCATTCATATATTTAAGAATTCTCTTCACATGGTTGGCATGACTAACTTTAGGATCAACTTGATATCTAGCACACACCCCTACAGCAAAGGCAATGTCAGGTATGTTAGTTTTGAGATATAGAAGACTTCCTATCATGCTTCTGTAAAGACTTTGATCCACACTTACTCCTTTTTCATCTTTAGACAACTTCATATATGTGGGAGCAGAAGTTCTTTTGTGACTGGAATTTTCCATCCCAAATTTCTTTACTATGTTCTTAGCGCACTTGCTCTGAGATAGGAATATGGAATCTTCCATTTGTTTAACTTGCAGACCAAGAAAATAGGTTAATTCACCAACAAGGCTCATCTCAAATTCTGACTCCATTTGCTTGACAAAATGTTGAACCATCTCATTTGACATCCCACCAAACAAAATATCATCAACATAAATCTGTGCAATCATGATCTTCCCTTCTTCTTCCTTGATAAAAAGAGTTTTGTCTATGCCACCTTTCCTATATCCATTATCACCAAGAAATTCTGTCAATCTCTCATACAAAGCTCTTGGAGCCTACTTTAATCCATACAGAGCTTTCTTTAGTTTGTACACATGTTTAGGAAAACTTGGATCAACAAATCCCTTAGGTTGTTCCACATAAACTTCTTCATTTAGATAGCCATTTAAGAATACACTCTTTACATCCATTTGAAACAATTTAAATTTCAGTATGCATGCAATTCCTAAGAGTAGTCTGATTGATTCAAGTCTGGCTAGAGGAGCAAAGGTTTTATCAAAGTCAACTCCTTCAATTTGAGTCTATCCTTGTGCAACTAACCATGCCTTATTTCTAGTGACCACCCCTTTTTCATCAGATTTATTCTTGTATACCCATTTAGTGCCAATTACATTTGTCCCTTCAGGTATTAGAACTAGATCCCAAACTTCATTTCTACTGAATTGTTCTAGCTCTTCCTAAATGGCATTAATCCAGAACTCATCAGTTAGGGCCTCTTTGACATTCTTAGGCTTAATTTTTGACACAAAGCAAGAGTTTGATATCCCTTCTCTTGATCTGGTAGTAACTCCTTTATTTAGATCTCCTATGATGAGCTCCTTAGGATGATCACTCTGTGTTCTAATTGAAGGCCCTTTATTGAGATAACTAGGCTCAAGATCTTCTTGAGGTTCATTAGAATCAATACTTCTGTCATTTGATTCTGTTGGAATATCAGACAATGATGTTCCAACATCTTCTAAGACATCTTCATCATTCCATCCTCTATCATCAATAATAACATTTATGGATTCCATCATAACCTTAGTTCTGGAGTTAAAGACTCTGTAAGCTCTGTTATTTGTAGAGTAACCCAGGAATATTCCTTCATCACTCTTGGGATCCATCTTCCTTCTTTGTTCCCAGCCTGCTAAGATGTAACATTTACTTCCAAAAATATGAAAGTATTTGACAATAGGTTTTCTTCCCTTCCATATTTCATACAATATGGCTGAGGTGCCTTTCCTTAGAGTGACTCTGTTATGGAATAGCACGCAGTATTTATAGCTTCAGCCCAAAAGTGGTAGGGTAACTTCTTAGCATGAATCATAGCTCTGGAAGATTCTTGAAGGGTTCTATTTTTGCGTTTCACAATCCCATTTTGCTGAGGAGTAATGGGAGAGGAAAATTCATGATTGATTCCTTCAGAAGAGCAAAAATCAGCAAAGTTGTTCTTCTCAAATTCCTTTCCATGGTCACTTCTGATTTTGATGACATGACTATCTTTTTCCCTTTGAAGTTTTTGATAGAGATCTTTAAACACTTCAAAAGTTTCTGATTTTTCTCTGATAAAACTTATCCATGTGTACCTAGAAAAGTCATCTACAACCACATAGGTCCCATCAATTCCATGTGAAGAAGTTCCAAAACTTTGATGTAGTAAGATGTTGGATCTTCTGATGTGACATTTTAGTTTGCTTTCCAATCTGGCAGTCACCACATACTCTTCCTTCTTCTATCTTGAGCTCATGAATCCCTCTCACAGCTTCTTCAGATATAATTCTTTTCATTCCTTTCAGATGCAAGTGTTCCCATTTTTTATGCCATAGGTTAACTTCATTTTCTTTGGCTAAAACACATGTTAAGGAGAAGTTCAACTCTTGAGGAACCCATAAATAACTATTATCTTTAGATCTGATTCCTTTAATAATAACTTCATTATTTTCATTGCAAACAAGACATTCTTCCTTGGTGAAGTTAAATTTGAATCCTTGATCACACAATTGGCTTATACTTATTAGGTTAGCTGTTAACCCTTTAACAAGTAACACATCATCAAGCTTAGGGACTCTTGAACATTCCAGCTTGCCAACTCCTTTGATTTCACCTTTGGCTGCATCACCAAAAGTTACATAATTGGTGGAATAAGATTTGACATCTGTCAACAGATTCTTGACACTTGTCATGTATCTAAAACAACCACTGTCAAAGTACCAATCATCTTTGGTTGATACTCTGAGAGAGGTATGAGCTATGAAACTAGCAACATTAGACTTGGGAACCCACTATTTCTTCTTTTTTCTATTTTGGGGAATTTGGTCAGTATTGGGAAGAGGAGTAGTTTTAGGATATTCATACAACTTGAAACAAAAAGGCCTAATATGACCAAGCCTTCCACAGTGATGACATCTGCAGGGCTGGGAGTTCCCTTTGGAGTGATTAAAATTTTTCTTGCTATGATGTCCTTTCTTACCATGATGTTTAGGCATTTGATTTGACATCCTTGGTTTAGACTCTAATGAAGGTTCTTCTGAATATGGTTCCTTTTTCTCATTAAACCCCAGACCATCCCGTCACTCTTCCTGCTTGAAGAATTTCATCTAATGTGTCAGACCCATTATTCAATATCTTGACAGATTTGACCATTCTATCAAGGTTTGAATTCAAAGAAGTTACTTCACTTTCCAGATTTGAAATAGTTTTTAGATGCTTTTCCCTTTCTGCCTCCAGCTGAGTTATAAGGGCTTTATGTTTCTCCCATTCTAGGAACACTACTGCACTTCTGAGACATAATTCTTTGTATGAGGCAACTAACTCATCAAAGGTTAGTTCCCCATCACTAGACTCTTCATCAGATACATATTTTCCTGTCAATGCATTAATATACTTGGCAGATTCTTCAATATCACATTCTGAGTCCTCTTCAGACCAAGTAACAGATAGATTTTTCTTTTGTTTCTTAATATATGTAGGACATTCATCTCTAATGTGACCAAAGCCTTCACATTCATGACATTGTATTCCTTTCCCTTGAGTGTATTTTTCTTCATCCCTTTTTCTTCCAAACTCATTTGAATTATGGATGTCAGAAGAGATGTTCTTGACATTTGATCTTTGGTTCCTATGCATTCTTTTTATCATTTTGTTAAACTATCTTCGAAGCATAGCTAAGGAATTTGATATTCCTCCATCTCTATCTAGATCACAATCCTTCTCTTCATCTTCAGTATTTGATACAAAGGATATGCTTTTGTTCTTCTTTTCAAATCTTTCATTGATGCTTAATTCAAATGTCAGAAGAGATCCAACAAGTTCATCCACTTTCATTTTGTCAATGTCTTGAGCTTCTTCTATAGCAGTCACTTTCATATCAAATCTCTTGGGAAGAGACCTGAGCATTTTTCTCACCAATTTGTCTTCAGTTATTTTCTCTCCTAAAGCACTAGATGCATTAGCAATTTCAAGAATGTTAATATGGAAGTCATTAATACTTTCATCATCCTTCATTCTCAAATTTTATGGTGAGCAACTGAAGTCTTGACATCTTAATTTTGGATGTTCCTTCATGTGTAGATTGAAGAATTCCTCATGCATCTTTAGCTACTTCATATATGTTCACTAATTTGAAAATGTTCTTGTCAATTCCAGTGAATATAGCATTCAAGGCTTTAGAATTTCCAAGAGAAATTTCATCTTCTTCTTTATACCAATCTTCTTATGGTTTTAACTCGGAAGTAGGTTCTCTATTTTCTCCCAATTTGACAGGGTGTTTTCATCCTTTTAAAACAGCTTTCCAAGCTCTGCTGTCTAGAGACTTTAAAAAGGCCACCATACTGGTTTCCAATAGTCATAATTACTTTTTAACAAATCCTCCTTCCTTGTCCATAGTACCAGAAAGTATCTTCCATGGATCTCACCCAGATATAGAGCAGGATGTCTGCTCTGATACCAATTGAAATTCTGGTATCAGATATGTGATGTCTAAGGAGATGTCACGACACAAATATATGAGGACAATTTAAAGTGCAACAATTGTAAAAGCAGTAAAAACACAAAGGATTATTAACCCAGTTTAGTGTACAACAACACCTACTCTAGGGGATACCAAGCCATGGATAAGTCCACTAAATAGTATCAATTCATAGACCCTCAATAAATAACCAGTTTACGATCTAATCACTAATCACTACATGTGCTATACTTCTACCTAAGACACACCTAGGTATGAGTCCTTCCTCAAATCCCATCAATCACTTACAGTGAAGAACAAGTGAAATAACAAGTTTTAAAGACTTCAATCATTCAATGCTTAAAAGCTTATGAATGATCCACAATTAACAACTCAAATAAAATCTCAAGTATTAAATCAATGCTAGAGTGTATGACAATTAAAAGGATTAGACTTCTAAGACAGAAGGAAAGTATTCTTCTTCAAAAGTTGCAGTTTTTTGAATAAGGAAGCAAGTCCTTATAAAGGCGCGACAATGCGCTTGGGCTGAAAAACAAATATTCCAATCTTTTGAATATTTCCATGAAAACAGGGCAAGATATAATCCATAAGGATAATTAAAATAGAAACATATTCCTCCATATTTTTTGTAGCCTATGAGTCATAAATCCTGAATTATAGCACGCATGAAAACAGGAAACAAAAAGCTTAAACTGATGTGAGTTGCATTCAGCTCAGGAGGCAGATGTTAAGACATCTTCTTTGACATCATTCAAAATAGTTTGCTTCTAATGTCAATACATTTATCAAAACATTATCAAAGCATTGTTTTACCAGAATTGCTGCCAACAAACACTTACATGATGTTCCCCGATGAAGTCCCGAGGAGGATGTTAGATCCCTGTATTTGCACTTATTCTATTGTGTGATTTAATTACTCCTGTGATGTGTTTCTTCCCAGTGAAGTTAAGCCATGGAATAGGAATTTGTTTCCTTAGTTGATACTTACTGTCTTTTTGGAATTTTCATTCTGGATGTGATTTAGCCGATTATTAACTTTACCCAATTTGGTTCTGTCTGTTTAACACGAGTATGGTGTGATAGTTTCGCCAGCATATACATAATAACATTCGTACATACATCATCCATATCCGAATTAAAATTCATTGCATATTTTCATTTATTAATTTTTATTGGCATATTACCCTATTTGCAGAGTTGTGTCACCCTCTCTCCAATAGTTTGTCAACTTTAAGCAAAAAGTGTATATTCTTTCAATTTCCCCACTGAGTTATCCCTCGTGGAAGATTTTTTCTTTAGCCTTTCTATTCAGTTCTTTATCTGGGTGGAATGTGATCCCCTTTTGAGTTTATTTCTCATCAGGTGCTATCTCAGTTGATTATTTCACTCTGGTTTATTTCTGGTTTGAATCTGTGGTCCCCGGCAGCGTTATTATTTTGATTTCTGCAAACTTTGAGCCCTAGTTTGAGAATGTGCATTTATTTTGGAACGAGAAGACCTTAGCTCCTTAGCATGAATATATTGGAAATTCCCTAGGAATCCATATTTCTTTCCCCAGGAAGCCATATTTCTTTCCCCAGGAATCCATATTTCTTTCCCCAGAAAGTCATATTTCTTTCCCCAGGAAGTCATTATTACAGTTCCTTCTCATAACAGCAAGGGGAGGTCTCTTTATTTGAGCAACTTGTACTTCCACAGTAAGTCTGTTAGTCCCTGAGAAGATTCTTTTGTTTACTCCAATGAATGGTAGTCTCATCATTATGGGAGATAATTCGTTGTTGAGATTTGTTTACTCCAATGAATGGTAGTCTCGTTATTATGGGAGATAGTTCGTTGTTGATATTTGTTTACTCCAATGAATGGTAATCTTATCATTATGGGAGATAGTTTATTGTTGAGATTTGTTTACTCCAATGAATGGTAGTCTCATCATTACGAGAGATAGTTCATTTTTTAGATGTTACTCCAATGAATGGTAGTCTCGTCATTATGGGAGATAGTTCGTTGCTGAGATGTTACTCCAATGAATGGTAGTCTTGTCATTATAGGCGATAGTTCGTTGCTGAGACGTTACTCCAATGAATGGTAGTCTCGTCATTATGGGAGATAGTTCGTTGCTGATATGTTACTCTAATGAATGGTAGTCTCGTTGTTATGGGAGATAGTTCGTTGCTGAGATGTTACTCTAATGAATGGTAGTCTCATCATTATGAGAGATAGTTTGTTGTTGAGATTTGTTACTCCAATGAATGGTAGTCTTGTCATTATGGGAGATAGTTCGTTGTTGAGATTTGTTACTCCGATGAATGGTAGTCTCGTCATTATGGGAGATAGTTCGTTGTCGAGATCTTTTTCTGATGAATGGTAGTCTCTTTATTATGGGAGATAGTTCTTCATTGAGATTCACTTTGCTCTGAAGAAGTTTATTTGTTTCTGGTCATGAGTACCGATGCCAAAAATATGTTACCACCCTTAATATTGATGTTTTCTAGTATTATCCTACCACCTCTTTTCCCCCAGTAGGTCGAGATTACCTTTGTTGCTATCTTCTGAGAGTGGATAGTTCACGGTTATTTGTTGATCACTGTTATCCTTTACTTTCTCTCCTCAATATTTGAGTTGATATTGCTTTATCTCCTCCTTGGGCTTTACACCAGTAGAGTTGAGTCCTCTATTCACTAGTGATTTATTTTCCTGGTCTAGTTTTCTTTTGATCTTTTATCCTACGTTTCGCCAGTGGTGTCTTATGTAACCATTGGATCTGTTTGTTTGCATGCACAATCATAAACATTGCATGGCATCTTAGGGCCAAAAATAGGGTTTATTTAATATTTATATTTCTTCAATCGCGTCGACATGGAAATTTCAACCTTCGCATCTCCGGATAGAAGACACTTAAATAAGGGCAGCTGTTATACCCCAATTTTTCTCCTAAGATCCCTCTATCATCTCATGTCAATTCAATCACAACAAGATCACATTAGGGTTTGGTTTTTCTCCTTATCTTTAGCTTTGCTCATGGGGAATCACCAAGCACCTTGACTTGTATATTATGATCATCTATGTTTTATATTGATTAACTTTTAACTAATAAATACAACGAATGTTTCCCTAATTGATGATATTATATGTGAAAGCACAACACATTCCATCAAGTTTATCTATATGTTCATGAGTTTATTTCCATGCATTCTTCAACAAAGCTTCATTGAGATTCAAGCCTCATCATTGAATATATTTTGAAATAATATCATGACAAAGTCTATTATAATTAATCATGCCTCAAGTTGTCAAAGATAGTTCAAAGATAAAAGGGTTGATTGAAGAAATTTGACATAATTGGACAAGTTCTTGATTTCTTGGTCACAAGTGCATTTTCCCCTCAGTTATTAATATTTGGAAGTGGTTATGGTTACTATGGTTTCCTATTATCATACTCAACAACTTCTATTCATATGACAAAAGTATTTGTGCAAGAAATTTTGTCGATATTGAAAAGGGTTTCCAAAGTATTTTGTTGCTCTATGAGATAGGTTTTGAACTTCTAAGGGCTATATCTTGCTCATTTTTTGGTAGTTTTGATTGATTCCAAAGACATGATTCTCTTTAAAGGGTTATCAACAAATCACTTCAAAATTTTCAAGAAAATTTTATGTGGAAGATTCCTAATGATTGAAAAATATTACAAGTCCTCTAGATAGGCCATCAAATTCCCTTGTGTGATTTCAAAAGATCATAACTTGGTCAATTTTTATCTCCTTGAGCCTATTCATTTTCCATAATTATCTTAAAGGTGTTAAATTCAACTCTTACTTTATGTGCAAAGCTTGAAAATGGATGGAAGATTCCCTAAGGATGCAAAAGATTATAGGTCATCTCATGAATTTTCACCAACTTCACAAAGTCATAACTTTCTCAATTTTTAAATTTTTTAAATGGTTCAAGTCTAAAAATGTCATTCAAGAGATCTACTTCATGCCATATTTTTGGGTCAATAGAAAATTTTAAATGGAAGGCCATGTTTGGATGCAAGACATTATAGGTCATTTTTGAAGAAAAACTTAGAATTTTTTTAAGTACAAAAAGTCAGCATTTTTTCCAACTTTTACTCATCACAACTTTCAGCTCAAGCATCCATTTGATTCCATTCTTTGCACATTTTAAAGTTTGTGATCTCATCTTTCCAAGGCATCAATAATCAAGTCCTAAGGTTCCCTAAATCGTGCACACCATTGATTCAAAGATGGTACCTTGAGACTGAAGTATCCTCCAAAGTCAGAATTTAAAATTCATGATTTGGCCTATAAACACAAAATAGCACACGAGTTTTGGTTGAGTTTTGAACAAAATAGAAGTCACACTTTTCATGTTTGCAACTTCACACGATTTCCCTCCAAACTTCATCATTTCACACGCTTAAGCATTCCATTAGCTTCCCTATAAATAGAGGGTCATACCTCATTCATTTTCTCAAGCTTAGATATCCAGAATCACGCTGTCAAACTCTCTCTTCAACCCAGTTTTCTGCAACTTCAAATTTGGTTTTATAGCTTTCCTCAATCGGTTTTCTTTTTCAATTCTTTATCCTTGAACTTCACTGAAGCTAATAGAAGAAGAACCAAGCCCTAGGACTTCCTAAATCGTGCTAGCCAAGTTAAGTTTCAGAGCTCTGAATTTGAACTTCAATAGGTAGATTCCTTCATCAATTATCTCAAACTCTGGTACTGTAATGAAGCTCTCATCATTCTGATTCTAGTCGCAACATTTGTCTTCAACTGGAAGTGAGTTTTGGCCATGAATTTTCAAATCCCTTTTCAAATCTTTCTTTCTAAAACAACTGAGCTACACCTTACATAAATTTTTTGCGAGGGTACCATTGGAATCGTCTTGAAGAGACGAAGCGAATGGTACCAGTCTGAGCTCTAATTTTTCCATTTCATGAACCTGAAAATCGTGTGGACAGAGGTTGAAGACGACCTATGTGTCTGTTGTACCCCAAAATTTTCCCTCCCATTTCTCAATGATTTCTCATCACAAAGCCCTTGGAGCTCAAGATCCAATTAGGGTTTCATCTGCTCAAGAATTCTCCTTGCATTGTTGACCCAAATTAGGGTTTGTGTTTGCACAAAGATGCTTTGGCCAAAAATGCCTAAGATGACTTTCATGCTTCATATTGGACTCCCAAGTTTATCCATACCAAGTTTCAAGTCTTGATTCCAAGTTTTGCCCAGTCAATTGGACAGTTGACCTAGAAATCAATTGTATTGGGAAAAAAGTCAACTGTGGCCAATTGACAGTCAAATCTCATGAAAATTGACCCACATCAACATTATGAACTCACATGGACCATTTTATCAAGTTTGGATCACAATTCCACAAGAAATTTGATCAGATCACCAAAAGGGCAAAATGGTCATTTTTAGGGTTTTGACTGCACAAAGGCAATTTTTGACTGTTTGACCTAGCCAATGGCAAACCAAGCTCACATATGGACTCAAGGACCCCATGGAATGGTCTTGACATGCCCAACCAGTTCAAAAGATCCCAAATGCACAAGATTGACAGTTGAATTTCCCAGTCAATTGATCAATTTTGACTGTATACTGAAAAGTCAAACTTTGACTTTTTGGTCAAAATCAAGTGTCAAGATTCATTTTTCATCAAAACATGCCAAATCATGAAACTTGTTCACCAAGAAATCAAGAATTGCAAATTAGGTTTTGAAATGAAGATTTTTCATAACTTAGAATTTTTCCAAAGTTATGAAAAACCCTAATTTTCCCCAACTTTGCCCCACTTTCTCGCCAAGATTCATTTGGATTCAAAAAAAAGTCAAAACATGAAAGTTGTAGCCTATTGCATAATCTACAACTTTGATTCACAAAGTTTTCCAAAAAGAGGCTTATATCTCAAGTTACAATTTTTGGAACAAGGGTACCAAACCATTCTTAACTTAGTGAAAATTTGACCTATTTTAGGCAAGGTTTTTACCTAACTTCAAGACCATTTTTCATACACTTCCACTTGGAATTTCAATTTGCATTTCAAAGATGGATTGTAGTACACATTCCAAGCTTTCCAAAATGTCCAAGAACTCATCAAACAACCTCATGGTTAGGGAGAATCGAATTTGGCAAGTTGGGCAAAAGTCACTTTTGTTCTTGACCAAGACATGTTCATACACATTACCATTTTCAAGTCAGCTTGGTCTATGCTACATTACAGGCCTCTAATCCCATTTGCACTCAATAATTTAATGCATACTCATTGTGCCAAAGCCTTATTTTGTGTGTCCAAACATTATTTGCAAGATTAAGCCATTTTTAGATAAAGCATAATATCCATTTTTGAAAAGTTAAACTTTATGTCAAAGTTGCAAATCAGCAAGTACATTGAAAATCTCTTTGGCACAAGTTTAGGACTAATCACACTGATCAATGCCAAGGTTTGCAGCACATTAGGGGGGCCTCTAGCTGTCTAAAACTCAAGTGGACATTTGCTTGTTTAAGTGTGAAGAAAGCTAGCATAACACAACACAACTTTCATCTCAGCACAAAGGAGCTTAAGAAAATACTTTGTACACTTCCTAAACATCCATCCTAAGCTATAACACGAGCTAACCAAGTCCCAAACACTCTCACTCACAAAATCACCATTGAACTGCACAAAAACAGGGCTTGCTGCAGTTTGAGTTCCAACTCTCATCCCTTTCATGCATTCTTGCTAAAACCACATCAAACACACCCCACAACATCCCTTGAAGCTAATCCAAACCTCAAACACGACCTGTAACATTCCCAGGCAACACCACCATTTTCATTTTCTTGTTTTGCAGCTGAAGTTTCATAGCTCGATTCAAAAGGTTTCAAGACAAAGTAAAGCTTGGAATAACATCCCTGGACATCAAGGAAGCTGTACCAATCATCACCTTGCTCTGAAAGTACCTCCATCATCAGATACAACTTCAACTGAACAGGTATCTTCTTGAACTTCTAACTCTTAATGTAGGCATTGTTAGCTCTAGGTTTGTGAATAAAAAGTGTTCTACTCATGCCCCTGAATCTGTACATACCTTTACTTTTCATTTATTTTACATATGCTGTGAGAATTTAAGGTCTGAATATTGATAAAAAGTTAGGTTAATATTTGGGAATGATAAAATTCTCTCTCATTTCTGAGAGTTAGGAGGAGTTCTTTACATATTCAGAATCGTGATTCAATGCTTAACATTTTTGGTGTTGTAAGTTTGTGCAAAAAGTCAAAGAATCCAGGTGTTTGAACCAGTGTTCCAAGCGCGCGTTTTTGTCACAGTTCTGGCCAGAGGTTGAAGAAGAACCTATTGGGCTGGGCTTGTACTATATTTCTTATTTGCACCATGTTTTTGGTTTTACACCCCCTAGGCCCATTATGTTTATTTTCATGATTTTTTGACTTTTCTTTTTTCATTCTGACTTATTTATTTTTCCTCATGATATTAAAAATATAAAAATAATTTTTTAAACCATTTTTGAATTTATTAGGCATTTATTTGTTTAAGATAGTTATTTGTACATAAATAAATAAATAAACACTTTTTACTTAAAATACTAAAAAGTAATGTAAACACATTTTATTTTCATTTTTGTTTTATTTTATCTTCTGAAAATATTTTATATAAAATATACTTTTTTTATAAATATTAAATATTACTATTTTTGTATATATAATACATATTTAGAAAATAATACAAATATATATATATATTAGTATATTTAGATTAAAATACAAAAATACCTACATTTTTCTTTTATTAATATTTGACCTCAAAAAATACTTTTTTTATAAATATACTTCATTTTATTTTATTTTTGTATATAATTATTAAATATTGTACATATTAAATAGTTAATATATTTACTTAATAAAATTAGGGTTTTACCCTTAAAACACAAAAACTCCAAAAAAATAATACTTTTTATTTTTGTTTATTTGACATAAAAAAATACTTTTTTTCATACATATAAAAAACCCTTTTTGCATCTTGCATATTTATTTTATTTCTATTTAATTTGTGCAAATTAATTATCTTGTAAATAAATTCCAAATTGATGTAATAGCTAGGTTTAAATTCCTTGTCAAAACCCCCATTTGAACATTTGTACCCCCTTCCCATATTGTGTTGTAATAGTGTAGGAACTTTACTTTTCGCACTTTAACGCTTTCTAAATATACCATGTTAGAATTAGGGTTTGTATGCAAATAAAAAGAACAAAATAGTTTGACCTAATTTCAAGATAATCAAGCATGAAAATGGACAACACATATCACACTTGCACCCCTAGGGTATTCCACTTGTTGCCTTCAATAAATGGGCCATATTGCATGTTAGGTTTCTTTGGGTAAAACAAACAATTCAAATGATCATAGTCCCTCGATGACGCTTTCGAAAGTTGCCTAAAAATGATCAAGTCCCTTAAAGGAAAATTGCCCAAAGATACTTGACACCATTGCAATTATGGTCTAAACGATGACCCGCGCCCGTCCCGTTAACATCCTAACACAAGATTGTCCACCAAATGCAATGGTGGAACAAAATTGTTAAAAGGGTTAAAACATAACAAAAATCTTTGAGAACTTTAGGGTAGATAGCTCTTAAGTACTTGTCAACTTGCAAAACAAAAACACTTGCCTATTTTTCAAATCACACTTTCAAAACAAACTTTCAAAAAACCTTGAAACATCTTTTCAAAAAGACAAACACCTTTTGTAAAACATTCGAGTAAAGAATTGTTACAAGGGTAGCCTAGACAAGGCATCTTTTTCAAAACCTTTTCAAAGCCACACACAAAGCACCATTTCAAACAATTGAAAACCAAGGCAAGTTGATCTAAGCAAGTACCTAAGAGCCCATGGATAACCATGGATAGAAAGGGTGCTAATACCTTCCCTTTCTATAATCTACTCCCCGAACCCAAGAAAATATCTCAAAGGTTTTTGCTGTGCTTTTTAAACCTTTCCTTAGGATAAAATAAAAAGTAGGTGGCGACTCTTGCTCAACCGAAACATTTGCGAAAACAAACGCAAAACCCTAGTCAGTTCTCCCACCGTATCACAGAACTGGCGACTCTGCTGGGGACAATTTTAAAAGTGGAGTAACCTTAGGGCTTAGATCACCCTCTTGCATGATTAATTGTTTGTCTTGATTGCTTTATATCTTGGCTCTCTTGTTTGGGTTGCAATCCTACACCCGGATTTTGGGAAACATTCATAGATAGCAATACATTGTGGAAACTGTGCGGGGTATACCGACACGGTCGAAGCAATAGCTATGTTAGTGCGACATATTTGTGAGTACCAGTAACCCTTGAGTTCAATCAAGGAGAGTACGGGGCCGCTGAGTGATGTCACTAAGCACTAATGACCTAGAACCTTACTTGACCATCTTGGCCTTTTATTAGGGGTAGTGAGATGACCGGCTTTGGTGCAGTCCGAAGTTGGTAGATACTCGATACTACACTCATTGAGGGTTGTTTTCTTGGAATATTTTGGTCGCTAGTTAAGTGGCTAAACCGAAACAATGAACAATGAAAACAATCCAGTGATATTGAGCTCCTTAGAACCCGGTTACTATTTATAGGACAGGTTTTTAAGCCAACTACACTCAAGAGGGTACTTACCTATGAAACCCCATGCAAGCCTGAAACTAGGGTTTGGTGTGATTTGCTTGTACATATGTTTGTGCATACATCATAAACATCATAAAGCATCATATGCATTCACTAACCATTTCAAGGGTTCAGATCTTCATCTTTGTTCTTGTTTTGTAGGTCATGGAAATTCCTCGCAGAAAGACCATCCAAATCAACCTTGTGAGAATATCTCCTCAACTCAAGGAGCTCACCTCAAGAATTCCGGAAAGCTCATCCTTCAGTGAAAGACATGGTAGACTGCTCAGCTTAGTCAACACCGACATTGAAGAAGACATGATGAAAGTTCTATTCCAGTTCTTTGACCCTCTTCACCACTGTTTCACTTTCCCTGATTACCAGTTGGTACCCACTTTGGAGGAGTTTTCTCAACTCCTAAGAATCCCTATCCTTAATCAACTACCCTTCAACGGTACGGAAAAGGAACCAAAGCCGGAAGATGTTGCTCGAGCATTACATCTACAACCATCCGACATCAAGGGGCATTGGGAAACCAGAAGCGGCGTCAAAGGATTCTTAGCAAAATTCTTGTTTGAGAAGGCACAAGAATGTTGGAATTCATTGGACCTTCAAGAATTTGAAGAAATTGTGGCACTCCTTATCTATGGGTTGGTCTTGTTCCCAAATTCTGACCAATTGATAGATGTCAACACCGTCAAAATCTTCTTGTCCAGAAATCCAATACCAACATTGCTTGGGGACATCCTTCACTCATTTTACACACGAACAATGAGACAAAGGGGTGTTCTCATGTGCTGTACTCCTCTCCTTGCAAGGTGGTTTATTTCGCACCTTCCACAATCTGTCTTGAAGAATGACCAAGGCTCAAGGTGGTCCCAATGGTTGATGACTCTTACTCACTCTGATGTACATTGGTGTTCTCGGTCCAGAGAAAATGTCATCATCGTCGATCGTTGCGGAGAGTTTCCTAATGTTCCTTTACTTGGAATCAGAGGAGGTATCACCTACAACCCTTTCCTAGCTTTGAGGCAATTTGGATATGCACGGAGGGATGGCCCTCACGACATGTTGATTCCTGACCTAGTTTTTGACTTCGACAACGATGCGCAAGGACTTCGCCAAAGATTCATCAGAGCTTGGGGGAGGCCCAACAAGGTTGATAGCAAGACTCTGGGACACAAGAACTCCATCCCTCTTGAGCCTTATCTCAAGTGGGTACGAGGCAGATCCTAAAGTCTAATGATGCCTTATCCTCATGTACTCCCTGTGATTAAAGAGCCCGTCAAGGAAGGAGAGGTTCCCTACACCATCCTACATCCTGACATGCCTACATCGTGGGAGGAAATGCAGAAAAGTTGGATTCAGCTCAAGGAGGAACGGAATACTTTTGAAGCTAGCTTCTACGCTAGTGAGAAGAAGGTTCTAGAGCTTACCCGCCGACTCCATGAGCAAGAGGCCCTCAACACCTACATCGCACCGAAGAGGATGCGCAATGCCTTTTTACCTTGAGAAGTTTTTGTAGTATTTGGCCCATGGGGCATTTATGTACTAATAAATTTCTTCTTATTAATATGACGTGCATTCCTTTTTTCGTCTACAAAAATTTTGAATGTTCCAAAATCCTTGAATGCATTGCATACATAAGCATATCATTCATCATGTGCATAAGCAGGTCTCACTCCAGGTTTCCTTATCTGTCTGCTGTTTATTTCAGTAGGATGGATCTCGAGCAAACAGTCAAAGACCTACAAGCTTAGAATGCACAGTTCCAGCAACTCCTGACGACCTTGGCTAAAGGTCAGGAGGATCTCAAGACCTTGTTGGGGAATAAAGACCCAGTGAAAAAGAAGAAAAAGAGACTTGGGGTGGCTACTTTAGGGAGAAGATTTGACAGAGAGGCCAGGAGAGTGCTTGAATTTCCTCCTACTTCTGATGAAGGGACCAGTAAAGGAGGTGGGGCTGCGGTACCTTCCGAGTCCGACGTGGAAGAAGAGGAGGTTGAAGAGGATGAAGACTATTCTGACCAACAATACCCTCCGGCTGATGATAAATATAAAGGTTTAGAAGACAGGTTGGCCGCCATGGAGCTACAGAGGGTACCGGGTTTGGATTTTGAAGACTTGGGTTTGGTTTCCGGGATTGTGATTCCCCCAAAGTTCAAAGTGCCAGTTTTTGTGAGGTATGATGGGCTGTCCTGTCCAAAAATGCATCTCAGGTCCTACGTAAGAAAGATTCAACCCTATACGGCAGATAAAAACCTTTGGATTCATTTCTTTCAAGACAACCTTTCTGGGGCTCAACTGGAGTGGTTTTATCAGCTAGAGGGAACCAGCGTCCGAAATTGGGAAGATTTGCCACCGCTTTTTACAAACAATATCAGTACAATTCTGACCTTGCTCCTACTCGTACCCAACTTCAGGGTATGTCATTAGGAACAGGCGAAGGATTCAAAGAATATGCACAAAAATGGAGGGATTTGGCTGGCAGGGTGCAGCCTCCTTTAACCGGCCATGAACTTGTTGATATGTTTCTAGGGACCCTATCTGGGCCATTTTTCAATCATCTGATTGGTAACTCTTCCGCGGGGTTTACTGATTTGATCTTGATAGGCGAAAGAATAGAAGCTGGCATCAAGTCAGGAAAGATTCAGAAGGGTGTTGCTGCAAGTGTTGAGAAGAAACCTTTCAAGAAGGAAACTGTTGTTGTATACTCCCAAAGAAGAGCAGGGAAGACTGAGCGCCGGCCAACTGTGGGGGCCGTAATGATTCAAAATTCGTCAAGTGAGCAGCCTCGCTATAACCAGTCCAGACCAAATCAACAACGAGTGGAACGGCCACAACGGCAGTTCACCCGTATTAATATGACTCCAGCGCAAGTGCTTCCCCATCTGTTGAAGTTGAATCTCGCCACTATCAAAGAGGCACCAAAGAATGTGAATACGTCCTCTACGCATTATCATCCTAATGCTAAATGCGCCTACCATTCTGACAGTTTCGGGCACGACACCAATGATTGTTGGGCACTCAAGCATAAGATCCAAGACCTGATAGAGGCGAAGGAGGTGGAGTTCGACGCTCCGGAGAAGCCTAATGTGATATCTGCTCCCATGCCGAAGCACGGCAGAAATGTCAATGCCATTGAAGAAGAGTTGTATGTTGCTGATGTCAATGATCTGATAACTCCATTGTTAACCATCAAGTTGAATCTGTTAAGGGTCGGGATCTTCCCGGGATGTAAAGAAGATTGCTTTTGTTGTTACTCTCTGCCGTTTGATTGTCCGTTACTGAAGAAAGGCATCCAAGGCCTGATGGATAGTCGACAAATTTTGTTTGAAAAAGTTTCTGCTGTTCCAACCCATACTGAAGATGTCTCAATCATAACCATTCACGCCAATCTTTCCAAGGCCGTCAGAAAGCCTGTTAAGATTACACCAGCTACGAAATCTGTTCCTTTGAAGATAACAATGCCAGGGCCTGTTCCCTATGTTTCTGAGAAGTCGATACCATGGAACTATGGCGGTGACGTCTACTACCATGGTATTAAACAAATCGAAATAACTGAAGAAAGTTCAGATGATGAAGAAGCCAGCATTGGAAACATTGCAGGCACGAGCAAAATCACCCGGAGCGGGAGAATATTTTCTCCAGAGATTGCCCCTCCAAGAGCAATCTTTGGACCCTCATCTACCGACAAGGTCATCCCTGCACCAATAAAACTCTCTGCTAGAACCCCTTTGATTGAAGATGTTGTTGTTCCTAGTACTGTCCCTCCTACCCCTGCTGATAAAGGTAAGGGAATCCAAGATGAGATCGTCAGGACGAGGGCTCAACCCTTGGTCATCCCGGAAACCTCCAAGAAGGAAATGGATGAGATCTTGAAGATAATCAAAAGGAGTGATTACGATGTGGTAGAACAACTGGGGCAAACCCCCTCAAAGATCTCCATGCTGGCACTACTACTTTGCTCGGAAGCGCACGCTAAAGCTTTGATCAAATTCCTGAAGGCAGCCCATGTGCCCCAGGAAACCTCTGCAGATCAATTTCAGAATTGCGTGGCTAGCCTGACTGCGGACAATGGATTAGGTTTCTCCGATGCCGACCTAACTCCTAAAGGTAGAAACCACAATGATGCGTTGCACATTTCAGTCGAGTGCCGAGGAACTACTCTCGCACATGTCTTGGTCGACACTAGTTCGTCGCTGAATGTACTGCCTAAGAAGGCCTTGGACTGACTAGATTGTGAAGGGTTGGAGTTGAAACCGAGTGATATTGTTGTCAGAGCTTTCGATGGTTCGAAGAGAATGGTCCATGGGGAGGTTGAAATTCCCATCAAGATAGGCGCTGAGGTGTTCAAATATACTTTCTATGTGATGGATATCCGTCTGTCGTACTCTTGCTTGTTGGGTAGGCCTTGGATACACCATGCTGGGGCAGTCACCTCCTCCTAACATCAGATGTTGAAGTATCCTGTCAAGGGGAAGATTATAACTGTCCATGGCGAAGAGGAGTACATGATTAGCCACTTGAATTCCTTCCGGTACGTGGAGGTAGAAGGTGAGTTCATTGAGACGCCTTTCCAGCATTTCGAAGAAGTCCTCCCTGAAATAGCAGTAGCAAAGTTGGCAGCTGAGATACCGAGGCAGATGGCCAGGATGGCATCTGTGGAGGACGCAAAGGCCGCAATAAAGGAGGGGAATAATTCAGCATGGGGACAGTTGCCTGATATTCTGCATAAAACAGACAAATTTGGATTAGGGTTCACTACCGCGGGCCAGAAAGCTATGCGCCGTTCGAAGATTGAAAGAGCGGCAGTCAAAATTTCTCCCTACAGAATCAATGCTTTGGAGGATGAAGACAAAGAGAGAATCATCGAAGAGTCGATTTACCCAACTGTCAAAGGAGGATTGTGCAACTGGGAGGCAAAAGACTTTGTCCACATCACTTTTATTCATCAGTAATTTATCTGTCAAACATTTCCTATTCGGTCTGTAATATTTATTTTCAAACAATTCGTACACTATCTTTTTCACCTCATGCCTTGCCCGGGGCATGTAGGTCCATTTGTAAGGGTTTTGATTATTTTTCATATCCATATGCCATGTTTAATGATTCATTGGACGTTTTTCATTTGATAAACTGCTTGTGTTCATTTTCTTTCCTTTTGCATTTTTTTGTTTAAGGATGGCTATCCCTTACACACACCCACACTCGCCAATGCAGGTACCCATCCACTCCGGATTCCATGGGTGACTATTCTGCTATATCCTTCAATAACTCTGAAGATCTGGTCAATCAAGCCGAGTACGAAGATGACGAAGGTTGTGAAGTACCAGGGGAACTAGCCAGACTTCTACAGCAAGAGGAAAGGGACATCTTACCGCATGAAGAGTCATTGGAAACTGTCAACTTGGGGACCGAGGAAGACCGGAAGGAGGTACAAGTGGGTGCCAATCTGGAACCAAGTGTCAAGGAACGCCTGATACAGTTGTTGAATGAGTATGTTGAAATCTTCGCTTGGTCTTATGAAGATATGCCGGGTTTAGACACAGACATTGTGGTTCACCGTCTCCCTACAAGAGAGGATTGTCCACCGGTCAAGCAAAAAGTCCGCCGAATGAGGCCTGACATGTCTGAAAAGATCAAAGCAGAAGTGATGAAGCAATTCGACGCTGGCTTTCTGGCTGTTACGTCCTATCCTCAATGGGTCGCTAACATCGTGCCAGTACCTAAGAAGGATGGCAAAGTCAGGATGTGTGTGGACTACCGGGATTTGAACAGGGCCAGCCCCAAAGATGATTTTCCGCTACCTCATATTGACATTTTGATCGACAACACAGCTCAGCACAAAGTGTTTTCCTTCATGGATGGATTCTCGGGCTACAATCAAATCAAAATGGCCCCCGAGGATATGGAGAAAACAACTTTTGTCACGCAATGGGGCACTTTCTGTTACAAGGTGATGTCGTTCGGGCTGAAGAACGCTGGGGCAACTTATCAACGTGCCATGGTAGCTTTGTTTCATGATATGATACATCATGAGATTGAAGTTTACGTAGACGATATGATAGCTCGGTCACAAACAGAGGAGGAGCACCTTGAACATCTAGAAAAGCTGTTTGTCAGGTTGAAAGAATACAAACTCCGGCTGAATCCAAGTAAGTGAACTTTTGGAGTAAGGTCTGGTAAACTTCTAGGATTCATTGTAAGCAACAAAGGCATTGAAGTCGACCCAGCAAAAGTAAAAGCAATACAAGAGATGCCTGATCCCCGTACTGAAAAGGAGGTTAGAGGGTTCTTGGGGCGCTTGAACTATATTGCCAGATTCATCTCGCATATGACTTCTACCTGTGAGCCAATTTTCAAACTCTTGAAGAAAGATCAGGTAGTTGAATGGAACGACGATTGCCAAGCTGCTTTCGATAAGATCAAGGAGTATTTGCTAGAACCTCCTATTCTGATGCCACCCGTCGAAGGAAGACCATTGATCATGTATCTGACCGTCTTGGATAACTCAATGGGGTGTGTCTTGGGCCAGCATGACGAGTCTGGTGAAAAGAGCATGCTATTTATTACCTTAGCAAAAAGTTTACCGACTGTGAGACTCGCTACTCACTGCTTGAGAAAACTTTTTGCGCTTTGGTATGGGCTGCTCGCCGACTAAGACAGTATATGTTGACTCATACTACCTTGTTGATTTCCAAAATGGATCCTATCAAGTATATCTTCGAAAAGCCCGCTTTATCTGGAAGAATAGCCAGATGGCAGATGATCCTAACTGAGTATGACATCCAGTACACCACCCAAAAAGCTATAAAAGGGAGTGTACTAGCTGACCATCTGGCTCATCAAGCTATCGAAGATTATCAACCCATGAGATTTGACTTCCCAGACGAAGACATCATGAATTTGGACAACATTGAAAGTAACGGACCATATGACGGACCCGAAAAGGGATCCCGATGGACCCTGTACTTCGATGGTGCTTCAAATGCACTTGGAAACGGTATCGGCGCGGTACTCATTTCTCCGGAAGGTTGTCACACACATTTCACGGCCCGACTTTGCTTCAGCTGCACAAACAACATGGCTGAGTATGAAGCTTGCATCTTTGGTCTCAAGGCTGCTATAGACTTGGGGATCAAATCTTTGATCGTATTTGGGGACTCGGCTTTGGTTATCAGCCAAATCAAAGGAGAGTGGGATACCAAGCACCCTAATCTTATCCCATACAAAGAACATGTCTTGACATTGTTGCCTCATTTCGAGCAAATTACCTTCGAGCATTTCCCGCGAGAAGAGAATCAGCTAGCAGATGCTCTAGCCACAATGTCCTCCATGTTTAAACTCAACTGGGATAACGAGGCTCCCCAAATCACCATCGAGCGAATGGATGAACCTGCGCATTGCCACGAGATTAATAATGAAGAAGTAGTGGAACAACCTTGGTTCCATGAAATCAAAAGGTATCTCGAGACTAGAGATTATCCCGAAGGAGCTTCCGTAAATGACAAGAAGTTCTTAAGGAAATTTTCTGCCAAATTCTTCCTGAGCAACGACATCCTTTACAAACGAAGCCATGATTGTGTATTACTCCGATGCATAGACAAAGCTGAAGCAGAGTTGATCATGACCGAGATACATAGCGGTACATTTGGCACCCACTTGAGCGGGCATACAATGGCTAAGAAGATCCTAAGGGCAGGCTATTACTGGTCTACCATGGAAGCTGACTGCCATCAACATTCCCGTACTTGCCACAAATTTCAAGTCTACGCTGACAAAGTTCATATCCCTCCGGTCCCTCTCAATGTTCTGACTGCTCGTTGGCCATTTGCAATGTGGGGCATTGACATGATTGGAGAGATCAAGCCCACGGCTTCTAACGGACATCGCTTCATCCTGGTCGCCATTGACTATTTCACCAAATGGGTCGAAGCAGCTTCCTTCGCCTCTGTTACTAAAAATGTGGTTGCCCGCTTCATCAAGCAAAATCTCATATGTCGGTATGGTGTTCCGGACAGGATCATCACAGACAACGGTACAAATCTGAATAACACAATGATCACCGCATTATGCGAACAGTTCAAGATTTATCATCACAATTCATCTCCCTACCGGCCGAAGATGAACGGTGCTGTTGAAGCTGCGAACAAAAACATTAAGAAGATCATTCAGAAAATGACAGTCACTTACAAAGACTGGCATGAGATGTTACCGTTTGCTCTACACGGATACCGTACGACGGCACGTACTTCAACCGGAGCAACCCCATTTTCTTTAGTATATGGCATGGAAGCTGTCTTGCCTATGGAAGTTCAGATTCCTTCTCTAAGGATTATGAAGGACACAGGTTTGAATGAAGATGATTGGATTCAGACCCGACTTGATCAACTCAATTTGATCGATGAGAAGCGACTCGCTGCTATATGCCATGGTCAGACGTATCAAAAACGGATGATCAAGGCCTTCAATAAGAAAGTCAGACGTCAAGTGTATCAAGTCGGAGATCTCGTAATCAAGCGGATTATCTTGCCGCAGAGTGATCCCAGGGGCAAATGGACTCCTACATATGAAGGACCATTTGTGATCAAAAGTATATTTTCTGGTGGTGCAATGATTCTGACCACCATGGACGGTGACGATTTGCCGCACCCTGCGAACGCAGACATAGTCAAAAGATACTACGCATAAAATAACCCGACAAGTCGAAAACCCGAAAGGGCGGCTTGGGCAAAAATGGGCATCCCGGTGAACCGAAAACCCGAAAGGGCGGTTCAGGCAAAAATTAGGGATAAAAACAAAAAAAATCTGTACACCCGGCAAGTTGAAAACCCGAAAGGGCGGCTTGGGCAAAAAGGGGTTTCCCGGTGGATCAAAAACCCGAAAGGGCGATTCAGGCAAAAGTTAGGGAATTAAAGCGTATGACTATGTCTCGTCGGATCACTTCAAAGACAATCTCTTCATCAACCAGTTCCAGGTTTCTGATCAATCCAGTCATCGACAAACGGAGCATTGGATGGACAGATATTCAGAGTTGTGAAGGCTATAGCGGAATGGAATCCCACATAATTATTTCACATAGCCATCTTTATTTTATATAAATCTTTCAATATTTACGACAAAATCCTCTTACTAGGATGATTGTCTCCTTTGTACAAATATACTCAGAGAAAGTTAATACAAATACTTTTCCCAGAAATTTGTGTCTTTTCCTTGTTCTTTTTCTCTTGCACTAATTGTTTTATTTTGAGAAACGTCCAATGTTTTGTTAAATAGGCATATGCATTTGAACATAATCATTTCCTTATGAATCAAGAAAGAGGACTACTGATAGGTTGCAGGTGCAATTGGATATCTTGATACCCTTTCAAAGGAAACCGCCAGGAGATTTGGAATCCATATCCCCAGCAAGTCTTGAGGCTTATCCCCAGTAGATTCTGGAAGCTTATCCCCTGCATAGGACGGACGTCTCTCCCGAGTCTTATTCAAGGTTATTCCTCACAAGGGCTTATAACTGGGTTATCCTCAGCTTATTGCCACGGAAGATCGCACTCGCCAAAATTCTTCCTATCCCCAGCAGAGCTCATCAGAGTTCCCCAACATAGCTTATCAATACAATCCCCAGCCAGAGAATCCTCCGGAACTCAATTCCCCTCAGAACTAAGTTTCAGTATCCCCAGCGGAACCAGACTAGTGAACCTTCTCCCCACAGAGATACTTCCCACCAAACTGAAGATTCTCAGTCTTACCTCCCCAGCATGAGTCTATTAGATTGGAACTCCCCAGTAGAAGTCATCAGGAATTCTCTTCCCCAGCAGCAGCCAAGGAATTATTCTTCCCGGCAGCAGTCAAGATGTTTCTATCTTCAGCCATCGCGGATTCGTCTATCCTTTGCAAGACAGCTTTCCAGCTTACATGCGCATTCATTTACATTCATATCATATGACGTACATTGCATCATACATCATGACATTGCATATAACTAACTCTCTACCTTTTCAGGTAAGATCAGTCGACAGACAAAATCATTATTTTCCGAGAGTCTTTCCAGGGATAGTTCAGATGTGACCCAGACATGGCAACATTCTAATGCTTATTCCAGATTCATCCAGATGCAGTTTTATACGAGCTCATCATCAGGAAACCCTACACCGGTTCCTCCTCAAACTCCAAGACTTCTGAAAACAGTTTATGGATTCTTCCCAACAACGGATGTTAATCTATCGCTTGTTCAGATGCAACTTTTGAAAATAGTTTACGGACGCTTCCCAACAATGGATGTTGCTCTATTGCTTATTCAACTTCAAGATTTCTGAAAATAGTTCACGGGTTCTCCAAGTAACGGATGTTGACCTATCGCTTGTTCAGATTCTTCTCAAGACTTCTGAAAACAGTTTATGGATTCTTCCCAACAATGGATGTTAATCTATCGCTTGTTCAGATGCAACTTTTGAAAATAGTTTACGGACGCTTCCCAACAACGGATGCTGCTCTATTGCTTATTCAACTTCAAGATTTCTGAAAATAGTTCACGGGTTCTCCAGTAACGGATGTTAACCTATCGCTTGTTCAGATTCTTCTTAAGACTTCTGAAAACAGTTTATGGATTCTTCCCAACAACGGATGTTAATCTATCGCTTGTTCAGATGCAACTTTTGAAAATAGTTTACGGACGCTTCCCAACAACGGATGCTGCTCTATTGCTTATTCAACTTCAAGATTTCTGAAAATAGTTCACGGGTTCTCCAGTAACGGATGTTAACCTATCGCTTGTTCAGGTTCTTCTCAAGACTTCTGAAAACAGTTTATGGATTCTTCCCAACAACGGATGTTAATCTATCGCTTTTTCAGACTCTTCTCAAACCTCTGAAAACAGTTCACGGATGCCTCCCGATACGGATGTCAATCTATTGCTTATTCAGACCCCAGTTCAAAGATGTTCCTAAACACGGACACCTTCCTGATGCTCATTCCAGATGGAATCTTTAAGCCCATCCCCGACAAGTTTCTGTCACTCTTCCAGATGGCATCGTTAAGCCCATCTCCAAATGGCATCTCTAAGCCCATTCCCGCATCCATTGCTTTGACAAGTGCAAATTTAAGGGCACTCTAGTGTCCAATCTCCTTTTACCCTCGAGTCACGAAAGACAAACTTGTCAATCTAACTCTTCAGGTTCAAGAAGATTGAACAGGGGCAAATGTTGTACCCCAAAATTTGCCCTCCCATTTCTCAATGATTTCTCATCACAAAGCCCTTGGAGCTCAAGATCCAGTTAGGGTTTCATCTGCTCAAGAATTCTCCTTGCACTGTTGACCCAAATTAGGGTTTGTGTTTGCACAAAGATGCTTTGGCCAAAAATGCCTAAGATGACTTTCATGCTTCATATTGGACTCCCAAGTTTATCCATACCAAGTTTCAAGTCTTGATTCCAAGTTTTGCCCAGTCAATTGGACAGTTGACCTAGAAATCAACTGTATTGGGAAAAAAGTCAACTGTGGCCAATTGACAGTCAAATCTCATGAAAATTGACCCACATCAACATTATGAACTCACATGGACCATTTTATCAAGTTTGGATCACAATTCCACAAGAAATTTGATCAGATCACCAAAAGGGAAAAATGGTCATTTTTAGGGTTTTGACTGCACAAAGGCAATTTTTGACTGTTTGACCTAGCCAATGGCAAACCAAGCTCACATATGGACTCAAGGACCCCATGGAATGGTCTTGACATGCCCAACCAATTCAAAAGATCCCAAATGCACAAGATTGACAGTTGAATTTCCCAGTCAATTGATCAATTTTGACTGTATACTGAAAAGTCAAACTTTGACTTTTTGGTCAAAATCAAGTGTCAAGATTCATTTTTCATCAAAACATGCCAAATCATGAAACTTGTTCACCAAGAAATCAAGAATTTCAAATTAGGGTTTGAAATGAAGATTTTTCATAACTTCGAATTTTTCTAAGTTATGAAAAACCCTAATTTTTTCCCAACTTTGCCCCACTTTCTCACCAAGATTCATTTGGATTCAAACAAAAGTCAAAACATGAAAGTTGTAGCCTATTGCATAATCTACAACTTTGATTCACAAAGTTTTCCCAAAAGAGGCTTATATCTCAAGTTACAATTTTTGGAACAAGGGTACCAAACCATTCTTAACTTAGTGAAAATTTGACCTATTTTAGGCAAGGTTTTTACCTAACTTCAAGACCATTTTTCATACACTTCCACTTGGAATTTCAATTTGCATTTCAAATATGGATTGTAGTACACATTCCAAGATTTCCAAAATGTCCAAGAACTCGTCAAACAACCTCATGGTTAGGGAGAATCGAATTTGGCAAGTTGGGCAAAAGTCACTTTTGTTCTTGACCAAGACATGTTCATACACATTACCATTTTCAAGTCAGCTTGGTCTATGCTACATTACAGGCCTCTAATCCCATTTGCACTCAATAATTTAATGCATACTCATTGTGCCAAAGCCTTATTTTGTGTGTCCAAACATTATTTGCAAGATTAAGCCATTTTTAGATAAAGCATAATATCCATTTTTGAAAAGTTAAACTTTATGTCAAAGTTGCAAATCAGCAAGTACATTGAAAATCTCTTTGGCACAAGTTTAGGACTAATCACACTGATCAATGCCAAGGTTTGCAGCACATTAGGGGGGCCTCTAGCTGTCTAAAACTCAAGTGGACATTTGCTTGCTTAAGTGTGAAGAAAGCTAGCATAACACAACACAACTTTCATCTCAGCACAAAGGAGCTTAAGCAAATACTTTGCACACTTCCTAAACATCCATCCTAAGCTAGAACACGAGCTAACCAAGTCCCAAACACTCTCACTCACAAAATCACCATTGAACTGCACAAAAACAGGGCCTGCTGCAGTTTGAGTTCCAACTCTCATCCCTTTCATGCATTCTTGCTAAAACCACATCAAACACACCCCACAACATCCCTTGAAGCTAATCCAAACCTCAAACACGGCCTGTAACATTCCCAGGAAACACCACCATTTTCATTTTCTTGTTTTGCAGCTGAAGTTCCATAGCTCGATTCAAAAGGTTTCAAGACAAAGTAAAGCTTGGAATAGCATCCCTGGACATCAAGGAAGCTGTACCAATCATCACCATGCTCTGAAAGTACCTCCATCATCAGATACAACTTCAACTGAACAGGTATCTTCTTGAACTTCTAACTCTTAATGTAGGCATTGTTAGCTCTAGGTTTATGAATAAAAAGTGTTCTACTCATGCCCCTGAATCTGTACATACCTTTACTTTTCATTTATTTTGCATATGCTGTGAGAATTTAAGGTCTGAATATTGATAAAAAGTTAGGTTAAGATTTGGGAATGATAAAATTCTCTCTCATTTCTGAGAGTTAGGAGGAGTTCTTTACATATTCAGAATCGTGATTCAATGCTTAACATTTTTGGTGTTGTAAGTTTGTGCAAAAAGTCAAAGAATCCAGGTGTTTGAACCAGTGTTCCAAGCGCGCGTTTTTGTCACAGTTCTGGCCAGAGGTTGAAGAAGAACCTATTGGGCTGGGCTTGTACTATATTTCTTATTTGCACCATGTTTTTGGTTTTACACCCCCTAGGCCCATTATGTTTATTTTCATGATTTTTTGACTTTTCTTTTTTCATTCTGACTTATTTATTTTTCCTCATGATATTAAAAATATAAAAATAATTTTTTAAACCATTTTTGAATTTATTAGGCATTTATTTGTTTAAGATAGTTATTTGTACATAAATAAATAAATAAACACTTTTTACTTAAAATACTAAAAAGTAATGTAAACACATTTTATTTTCATTTTTGTTTTATTTTATCTTCTGAAAATATTTTATATAAAATATACTTTTTTTATAAATATTAAATATTACTATTTTTGTATATATAATACATATTTAGAAAATAATACAAATATATATATATATATATATATATATATATATATATATATATATATATATATATATATATATATATATATATATATATATATATATATATATATATATATATATATATATATATATATATATATATATATATATATATATATATATATATATATATATATATATATATATATATATATATATATATATATATATATATATATATATATATATATATATATATATATATATATTAGTATATTTAGATTAAAATTTGACCTCAAAAAATACTTTTTTTATAAATATACTTCATTTTATTTTATTAATATTTGACCTCAAAAAATACTTTTTTTATAAATATACTTCATTTTATTTTATTTTTGTATATAATTATTAAATATTGTACATATTAAATAGTTAATATATTTACTTAATAAAATTAGGGTTTTACCCTTAAAACACAAAAACTCCAAAAAAATAATACTTTTTATTTTTGTTTATTTGACATAAAAAAATACTTTTTTTCATACATATAAAAAACCCTTTTTGCATCTTGCATATTTATTTTATTTCTATTTAATTTGTGCAAATTAATTATCTTGTAAATAAATTCCAAATTGATGTAATAGCTAGGTTTAAATTCCTTGTCAAAACCCCCATTTGAACATTTGTATCCCCCTTCCCATATTGTGTTGTAATAGTGTAGGAACTTTATTTTTCGCACTTTAACGCTTTCTAAATATACCATGTTAGAATTAGGGTTTGTATGCAAATAAAAAGAACAAAATAGTTTGACCTAATTTCAAGATAATCAAGCATGAAAATGGACAACACATATCACACTTGCACCCCTAGGGTATTCCACTTGTTGCCTTCAATAAATGGGCCATATTGCATGTTAGGTTTCTTTGGGTAAAACAAACAATTCAAATGATCATAGTCCCTCGATGACGCTTTCGAAAGTTGCCTAAAAATGATCAAGTCCCTTAAAGGAAAATTGCCCAAAGATACTTGACACCATTGCAATTATGGTCTAAACGATGACCCGCGCCCGTCCCGTTAACATCCTAACACAAGATTGTCCACCAAATGCAATGGTGGAACAAAATTGTTAAAAGGGTTAAAACATAACAAAAATCTTTGAGAACTTTAGGGTAGATAGCTCTTAAGTACTTGTCAACTTGCAAAACAAAAACACTTGCCTATTTTTCAAATCACACTTTCAAAACAAACTTTCAAAAAACCTTGAAACATCTTTTCAAAAAGACAAACACCTTTTGTAAAACATTCGAGTAAAGAATTGTTACAAGGGTAGCCTAGACAAGGCATCTTTTTCAAAACCTTTTCAAAGCCACACACAAAGCACCATTTCAAACAATTGAAAACCAAGGCAAGTTGATCTAAGCAAGTACCTAAGAGCCCATGGATAACCATGGATAGAAAGGGTGCTAATACCTTCCCTTTCTATAATCTACTCCCCGAACCCAAGAAAATATCTCAAAGGTTTTTGCTGTGCTTTTTAAACCTTTCCTTAGGATAAAATAAAAAGTCGGTGGCGACTCTTGCTAAACCGAAATATTTGCGAAAACAAACGCAAAACCCTAGTCAGTTCTCCCACCGTATCACAGTGTCCGTCTTCAACCAATGGGAATTTGCCACGCATTTTTTCAAATCTGATTTAATAGTTGATCACATGTTTTATTCATTGAGGACCATGATATGCACAACGCGTCTGATCCATTGGATTAGGTTACTAACGCATTTTAACTCTCATACAATGGTCTATATTTATTGACTTTATTTTTTATTTCTGATTTTTTATATTTAATTGTTTTAAACTTCAAAAAATCATAGAAAATTGATTTCTGACTCAAAAATTATGAAAAATTTCACAAAAATATTTTCCAATATTTTCTTTTTTCTTTTTATTTTTTCATAATTTTATTTTTAGGTTTGGTATTTTTCTTGATTTTTTCTTTGTTTTGGTTTGTTTTTAATCGCTTAAAAATACTTTTTGACATTTTTAAATTCTGAAAAAAATTCATCAAAATTATTTCTTATTTCTGACCTTCTGAATTTTTTTAGAATTTATTTTGACTTCTACTAGTTTTAATCTGTTTTTCACTTATTTGAGTAATTTCAATTAGTTTAAAAATACCTTTCTGATTTGAAAAATTACCAAATTTTTTGTAAAAATATTCGAGGTCCTTTCTGATTTTTCTATGGTCTCTTTTAATTTTTCTTTGATATTTTGAGTATAGTTTACTATTTCCCTTTTATTTTCATTTTAAAAACATTTTAAAAATCATTTTTATTTATTTATTTTATTCATTAAATACAATTTTATTTTTGTATATATTCTGACCTTTTGACTTTTGATCATGTACTTCATTAACATCATTGGATCTTGGGTGTTGAGTTTAACTCCACCAAAATGGATGAATGATTTTAATGATAGTTTGATTAAATTTTTATTTCAAACATATCCCTTCCCTCTTCATATCATCCTCTTCTCATTGTGTTACATGTCATTAGAGGATGATATACATATCATCTCTCCAAACATATGGCACATAAATTGCTATTGACCGACCTTAAAATAGGTGAAACTTCTCTATAAGTCCACTTACGATTGCTTAACATAGCGCTAAATTTTGTCCCAATTTGAAAAATGATCATTCGTGGCCCAAACCTATATTTGCAAGCCCAAGTATGTTAATTTGAAACCTTTGATCCAATAATCTTGAGATTCATTATTAGGAGGCTTTGGTCTTATCAATCCTCTAATGAATCTTTATAAGCTTCGGTCAAAGTGAATCACTTAAACATCATTGATCATTTATTGTTGCCTTGATATTTTGAAAATAAATGATATACTTGACAAAAAGAAAATGAAACTTGTTTTGAGAGGCTTTAATTTTATCAATCCTCTAATGAGTTTCAAATGTAAGTTTCAAGATGGTCATTCAACTAACCTTTAATTACTAATTCATTAACATTTGACTTATATTTTATGCCCTTTATTTTATGCTTTTATTTTATGTCTTTACTTTATGCACCATTTTATTTTAGCATTTATATTTCATGCTATTTTCATCTTTGCTCACTTGAGATTTTCATTTCCTTTTGAAGATGCTTAATAATCAACTTGAACCATAAAAATAACTTTAATGTTACTTGGAATTTTTGGTTACTATCATTGGCATTATGGAGTGATGGACTTCTTGGATTTAGGATTAGAGACCTTGACCTACCTTGAGACCCTGTGACTTTTACTGCAATATTGTCTGGAGTTCTTGGGGTTTACCCCAAGACATTGGGTTGTTTGTTTTCTTTGTGTACAAGGTATTTTGATTATATGTTTTGTTTGTGATTGGGAATTCATCTGTATCTAGCCGTTACTCTGCGCAATTTTTTTGTGAAGACTTAATGCACTTAAAGTTTGACTCTCAAGAGGTTATATTGTCCTTGCTCATTTGGTTACAATCCAAAGAATGAGAATTCTACACTGACTCATAATGTTAAGTGTTGGCTCCTTGTTGGTTATACGGTTCTTTTCTATAGCTTTTACTTTATGCTTTAGGATAGTCTCTTCATCTCCTCCCACCTTCATTAATTTCAAAAATCTTCTCCATCCTTTTGAAAACTATTCTTGTTTTAAACTTGAACCGCTTTCATAATAAACTTGGACTTAGGTCCATGCATTTCTTGATCAAACTTTAATTAACTTAATAATGCCTTCACTTTTTTTTTGTGAGAATACTAAAAGTCAATGAGTCTCATTCAAACCATTTTGCGACTTTGGGCTTTTTACTTTAAAATTTTCTCAAAAGATTAGACCATTGTCATTCCTTGAAGTGATGCGAACTATTATACTTCTATGATATGTAGTGAAGTGAGATATTTTCCACTTGGGTGTTGAGTGAGACTTTGTTGTTTTTAAACTCCAAGCTATATCCTCTACTTTGAGATGACGCAAATTCTCTTTTCTCATAATCGTGGGTAGTAAGTATGTTCTTCAACTCGGATAAGACGATGTTGTCTCGTCTATTAAAATGAACCAACACATTTCTGTTTTAAAATTTTTAAAGGTGAACTACGAGTACCTTGATCCCCTATTGCACGGAAGGTGGTATGTAGGCACCAAAAGTTCGTAACCGCGGCCGGTGGAAAAATTATAAAAATACTTCTTTTCTCATCCACACAATCTATTTTTGTATATAACTTTTATGGCCAAAATACACAGATTTTCAATGAAGTACCATAGATGTTTAGGGTGCTAATACCTTCCCTTTTCATAACCAACCCCCGAACTTATATTATCTCCCCCTCTTTTGGGTTATTCGCTATTTTCCCATTCCTTTGGAAACAATAAAAAACGGTGGCAATTTTTAATTTGATATGTGCGAGTCAAGTCAATCCAATGGCTAAGTCTCAACATTTCTACCGCTACAATATCCTTAGTTGGTAGGTTTCTAACTTTGGCCTACGAATATTCCACCCTCCCCGGAAGGTGGCTTCCTTAAGGGTGTCATGGAGTGCACTAGAGGGAAGGGCACAAGGGTCTCTCTTAAGCGAAGCCACTTTGTAGACAGAAACTTTCATCTCTAAGGTCGTGAAAGGTCTCACCATGAGATTTTAGTTTAGGGTTTATACAAAAAGTCATAGGTTTGGTTCCAAAGACATACCCCCCAAGAGGATATCTCTTGAAACATGTTTCTTTTTTGGAATTCCACTGACTCTAGGTGAAGTCATCACAAAAACTCATAGAGATGATGTATCCCCTTGACCAATAGACGAACCTTCTTTATAAGGTTTTAGAAAATAATTTTTTTTGAAATAAAATCTCACCACAAATAAATATAATATGACAATAAAGATATAAATACAAATAAATAAACCAAGAGAAATAAATAAATATAAATAAATAATAAAAATAAAGAACCTTAAAAACCCTAAATCCTAAAGAGAGATTTCTAAACCCTAGGGTCTTTCCCCAGCAGAGTCGTCAGCTGTTATAACCGGTTTAAAAATAAGAGTCACCACCATTAATTTTTATCCTAGGGAAGGGAATATAATGAATAATGCTAATTTGATCAGAGATTTTAAGTTGTTGACTTTCTCTATACGAAGGGAAGGTGTTAGGAACCACTCATCTACCTTGTTCATAAGGATACTAGGGTGCAGATTTACAATTCAGAAAATAGGGTTTTAATTTTAATCAGGGGAACTCGCCATGGTTTTTAAGTTGTATGCCTATGTATCCTCTTAGGAGGGCTCAAAGTCCCAATTCGTAGTTCGTAGTTGTTTGGTTAGTGTTTTTTATGGATTATGGAAAGATCTCGAGTTCTTCTTGAACTAATTCTGAGTTTGTAAATTGCGAAGTTGTTAGACGAAATTCGTAGTCGGTAGGAAATATTTCCATAATCCTTTTTGAAAATATACATGTTTAATTAAGTTAGTCTAAAATTGTTAATAGTTTGATTGGTTAGATGTTTTCGAATAAGTTGCGTAATGTGAGGAAAATAATATTTTTAATGCATGAGAAAAAAGAATTTAATGCAATTAAAGTATTTAAATGAGTTAGTATTCAAAAAGGAATTTGAATTAAAAAATAAATAATTTTAGAATTTATTAAATTAAATATATTAAAAAAATTAATTACGTTAAATAATAGAAAATAAATAAATAAATGAAAAAATAAATAAAGTTATAAAAATAAATTGATTTTAATTAAAAACGCATGGGGGTGTGAAATCAGTTGGTTAGCAAAAGGCTGGGGGTATGAATAGTAAGGCCCTAATTCTAGATATTTGACTTAGGCCCAAAGCGTAAGGGGGGGGTGAATTTGAACTGGGTAGTAAAAACTGGGGATGCAGGAAGTAAGGACCCAAGTCCAAATGTTGGACTTGGCCCAATAGCGCATGAGGGGTGTATTTTCCAATTATGCAGTAAAACAATGAGTGTGTTTAGAATGGGCTTAATCCTAGAAAATTGGTCAAGAGGCCCAGGGGATCTGAGTGCGTGTGTGGTAGGTATATGATGCTACAGTGAGGTCGCGAGGTTTGGATTGTTTTATTAAGATCAGAGGGACATAAAGTAAGGGTGCACGATAGGAGTGGCATATGGGAACAGAGGGACGTTTATATAATTGTTATTAGGGTTCGAAGCCCATTTCTTCCATTTATTTCTCTCTCTACCCATCTTCTCTCAAACAGAATACAATTTCGGAGAGAGAAGCTCTCGCTTCTCTATAGGCGATCAGAAATCGCCCCGCCGGCCAGAAATTGCTTCTGCCGGCGGCTCCACCCTTTAGCCACCGTATGAGCCCATAACTAACACAGATCTTCATCTGGGTTCTTATGAACCCTAAGAAACCTAGGGTTCTCGCATAAACCCTAACCCTTGTCCAAACCCAGAAACACAAACCCTTAGAACCCTAGGTTAACCCAAAGAACTCTAAGAATCCTAACCCTAGGTTTTTTCCAAAAAGCCCAAAATTAAACACAACTCGCATAGATTTAACAATTATAACCCTAAGCTAAGTGGATCGAATTATCCCTCTTGCAGTTATTCTTCTTGTATTAGTACTTTTCTGGTCTTCTTATTCTCCCTTTTAATCTCCTCTTCTTTCTTTGATTCACAGGTACACAGTGCTGCAGAGATGATGCGGCAACAAGGGATTGAAAGCGACGACGACGTAGTTTAGATCTAGGATTTCAGAAATTGAAACCCAGATCTCTCTTCTTCTACTCCTTCTTTCGCTGCCTTTGTAACAATTTTTCTTCCTTTTTTCTTAGAATTTTTAGGGCTCTATTTATAGGTTTAGATTAGAACAAATTAGGAAAATTTTGTTGATTAGGCGTTACAAATTAGATGATTTTGTTAGAAATTAGAAGATTTTGATTGAGTTTGTAACTAGAAACAGATTTAGGGATTTTATTGGATTGGTATAATATTTGTACAGATTGGTACTGTAATTTCTTAATTTGGTACGATTCTGTTTTGTAAATTAGTTGTAGATCAAGATTGTAAGTGATTTGTATTGGTTGATATTTTATTGAAAATCTTATGATTTGGTCTGATTTTGAATCAATAAACTAATTCTGCAATATTAGATTTGTTTCAAATTTGATTCGTATAGTAATTATCATTTGGGCTTGGAGATGTGATTGCTTAACGAAGAAAAGGAAGGAATGCACCGTTCGTTGATTGATTAGGGTTTCAAAAACCCTTTTTGGATTTGGTTGACCTCAGTCAATGCGTTTCAAAAAAATAATTAATAAAATTAAAAACTCTAAATAAAGATACAGTTATATTTTATTTTATTGAAAATAATTTTAAAAATAATTTTGAGAAAAATGTTGACTTCGGCCAACAGACCTACATGATGGGCTTCTAAGAAATGAAATATGGGCCTGCAAGCAAAACAAAGATACTCCCATTGGATCATCGTCAAACAAAAATGAACACGGGCCTTAAAATACAAGATGACCTGATATGGGCCTTTAGCCTTGACAAAATATATAGTCCAACAAAAAAGAATGCACCCCTTTTGTCTATTCGAAACGGGCCTCACAATACAATGAGCCAACTTGATTTATGCACAAAAGAAAACAACCTTAATGGGCCATCAGATTTTGATGGCCCTCTTGAAACATATACACCCCCTCTTATGCATTTTAAAACTCCAATTTTAGAATAATACCCAAAAGTACACCAATTGAAACAAAAGAATTTTATAATTTTGGTGACATAGTAATAATATATAAGTAAAATGAACATCGAAATTGACAGGGAAAATTTGGGGTATGACAGGCACAACTTTGAGTATCCAGCAGCCAGCTCACTAACAGTGAGTTCTCCAACATATGATTCTTTATCAGATTAACATTATTCTTTATCGGATCCACACATTCCAGTCAAGGCAGTCATCTGCTTGGTTGAATCTTCCTTATGATCACTTTTAGATTCTCCATCAGACCATGATACCGACAAATTCATTCCTTGCCTTTTGAGATAGATGGCACATTCAGTTCTTATGTGTCCATATCCCTCACATTCATGACACTGAACACCTTTATCTTGGTTTGGCTTTTCTTCAAATCTTAACTTCCTTACCATGTCCTGGTTTTTGTTAATGTCGTAAGACATGTTCTTAGAACCCAACTTGGACTTCCTCAACACCCTGCTAAACTGTCTTCCCAACAACATGAGATCCTTAGATATTCCTTCTAAGTTCATGTTTCCTTTATCCTCTGAGTCTACAACACTAGACGCAAAAGCTATGCTCTTCCTCTTTTCAAACTTTTCATTGATAGCATACTTAAGAGTCTTAAGTGAACTTACAAGTTCATCAACTGTCATCATGCTTAAATCTTGGGATTCTTCAGTAGAAATCACCTTCATGTCAAATCTCTTGGGAAGAGATCTAAGCATCTTCCTGACCATCTTATCCTCTGATATCTTCTCCCCCAGGTCTTCATAATCATTAGCAATATATATGACAATCATGTGAAAGTCCTGGATAATTTCATCCTCATTCATCTTCAAGTTCTCAAATTTGAAGGAGAGAAGCTGAAACTCTGCCAATTTAACCTTAGGATTTCTTTCATTCACCTTTCTCAAGGTTTCCCATGCAAATTTTGCATGTTTTAAATTCTTTATCAACTTGAAAATATTTTATCAACTCCATTGAATATGGCATTCAGTTCTTTGGAGTTTTTTTGAGATAATGCCTCATCATTATCATCCAACTCTTCTTCAGGCTTCAAAACATCAGTGGTCTTCCCTACTGCATCCACAACCTTCGGTGGACCCTAACCTTTGACAAGCCAAGGATGAAATTAACTAGATAGTATCAATTTGTAGACCTCACAACAAACCTCCAGTTTAGAGCATATGCACTTAATCACTACCCTTTTCTTAACTTCTACCTAAGACACACCTAGGTATGAGGCCCTCCTCAAATCCCTCTTCAATTACACTCAGCAATTCGAGCAACTCTAAACACACATAGATAACAAAAAAAACCCAGAAGCTATACTTCCAAAAATACACAAGACTCAATGCTTAAAAGCTTATGAGAACTGACACATAATATGTTCAATGTGTAAAAGCTTATGAACATCTAACAGAGAACTTACAACCAAACAATAAGGATTCTAAAAACCCTAACAGAAATACATCTGTAATTTCCACCTAATACTAGGTATACACCATTCTATTTATAACGTTATTCTTGACTGGGTTAGGCTTCAAAACCGTAGCAGTGAGGTTGCACAAAGTCTGCAAAAATCTTCTCCAAGAAAATAGGTCTTCAATCATTAGTTTCCTAAAAAGTCTCCAAATTTAGAAACTAACTAAATCTCTGAAAACCAACAAAGAATATTTTGTTTTGTCAATCTTGGACGCCACATAAGCTAACTGAATATTCCCTGAATATCAGTATCTAAAAATTAACTGATTCACAATTGTTAGCTTCCTGCTGACGCAATATCCTATCTCCTTGTTGGGACATCTTACTTGACATGTTGAAGACAGAATGTTGGAACATCTTGTTTAAAATGTTGCTGCTAAAAATGGTTTTACCAAAATGTAAGCCAATTATACTTTCAGAGAAATAACAATTATCATAAAAGAACAACCTATGATCCTCAAACTCATTTAGTTACAGCATTCTAGCTTGGCCATTCTTGAGTAAATCAAAATTGAGGGTTTTGACTGACCAAAAAGCCTTATGCTCTAACTCAATAGGCAAGTGGCGTGCCTTCCCATACAAAAGTTTGTATGGAGACATGCTTAAGGGAGTCTTAAAAGTTTATCTATATGCCTATAAGGCATCATCCAACTGCCTAGACCAGTCCTTCCTTGAGGGGTTAACAACCTTTTGTAAAATTTTATTTATTTCCCTAATTAAAAATTCAGCTTGCCCACTACATTATGGGTGGTAGGCCGTATCAACCTTGTGTTTCACTTCATATTTTTCCATCAAGTTTTCAAAGATTTTATTGTAAAAATGGGTTCCTCCATCACTAATGATCACTCTAGGTGTGCCATGTCTAGACAAAAATTTTCACCAAAAATTTGGTCACCACCCTAGCATCATTAGTGGGAGTTTCTACCGCCTCTATCCATTTAGAGACATAGTCAACAACTACCAATATGTATAGATTGGAAAAATATTAAGGAAATGGCCCCATAAAGTCAATTCCCTGTACATAAAAATTATCAATTTCTAAGATGTTGGTAAGAGGCATTTCTTTCATCATGAAGGTATTTCTCACTTTTTGGCATCTATCACATTTCTTCACTAGATGATGATCATCTTTAAAAAGAGTGGGCAAGAATAACCTGATTGTAGAACTTTGGAAACAATTATGGTTCCTCCAAAATGTCCTCTATAAGGAGCTTTATGTCAGGCATACAAGATCTGTCATGCCTCTAGTTGATCCACACATCTACTTAGCAATTGGCCAGCACACCCTTTGTAGAGAAAATGTTCATCCCATAAGTAATTTCTAGTCATGTGAATGAATCTTTTCCTTTGTTTAAAGTTGAACTCGGGTGGGACAAACCTACTGACTAAGTAGTTAACAATGAAAACATACCATGGAGTCACGCTAATAATTATCATCATAAGCTTTTCATCAGAGAATATATCCTGGATATCTCCATCACTCCTACCTTGCACCTCCTCTAGCAACCTTGACAAATGGTCAACTACCAAGTTCTCAACTCATTTTTTGTTTATAATTTCTATATCAAACTCTTGCAATAAGAGTACCCATCTGATAAGCCTCCGCTTTGCATCCTTCTTGGAAATTATGTATTTGATGGCAGCATGATCTGTGTAGACAATCACCTTGGTCTCTGTTGCACCCCAAAATTTTCCCTCTTATTTATAAATAAAAGTAGCTTATGCTTCATTATCATATACATCATTTGTGTTGCATTAACTCAATGGTATGGGATCAAGATTTTGACTATGTGAATGAGTTTCAATCAAGAGAAGGAACTTGTCCTACAAGGGTGGATATCTGAAACCTCATCATCATAAGTATCCTCTCTATGCATAAGACTCACAGACTCGAGGGTTTCTCAAGTTATCTTAGTTGAATTAGGGTTTAAAGCTCTGATCAACTTCTCATATCTTGTGGCCATTCAATTAGGTTATTGGGCAAGAATGTGTTGTGATTGATTCTTCAAGCTTAAAGTGATCTCATTGGTCTCCTATTGGTCTTAAGGCATCCGTATATGGCTTATTGGTCTTTACATTTCATCATATGATCAAGATTGATTGGATAAGAAGAGATATGAATATGAATGAGTAAAAGTCAACAAAAAGTCAAAGGTTAACCAAATGGATTTTTTCGGTTAAAATCATTGTCAAAAATCAAGAAATGAGAAAAGGTGACCATTTGTTGAGAAAGTCAAGGGAATTGGTCAAAGATAAGATTTCTTTCCAAATAAGTAATTTTGATACTTAGATTTTTTTCTAAGTTTTTAAGGAAATTTTGTGTTTAGGGTGTCACCTTCATAGCTATCTATCTCACTCATGCATGGTCAAAAACTTACAAATTCATGATCAATTGAAAGAGAAGATTTCATATTCCATTTCTGTTCTTCTAGACATATTCCCAAAAAGTGAATATATTTTGAGTTATACAGCTTGGAAGATGGGAATTCATTAACCTTAAATGTTAAATACTTAGTAAAATTTCAGGATTTTTTTAGAGTGTTTAAGTGTCTCACATTAAGGCCAAAAATCATGATGATCCAGACATCATTTTAATGTTGTGAAAAGATATTAAAGTTGAAAGTTGATGTCTCAATGTTGTGAAAAGTTCAAAACTTAAAAGAAATTCCAGAAGAGTTTAAATGTGATCAAGTGCATGACTGGGTGGATGATTTACATGGTGATACAAGCTGATTTTCAAAGACATGTCAACATCAAAGTATTTCTATCATGTGTAATCTTTCTCATGACCCCAAGAAGTCAGCATTTGAGTCAGTGGTTGTCAAATGGGAATCCTCGGAAGTCGGGAATGCGAAGTTGATAAGTTGAAAATATAAGGTGAGAATCTCTAAGTGCTGGTATCAGTTCTAATGGCATGACTCCGTGAGCATTTTAAGTAAGGTTCTAAGCCTTGTCTCATTTTTATTTCAACATGGGATATATTTTATGTCATACAAGCTTTCATTTACTACCAATATTGCATCCTATGAATGCTTGTGCATTAAAATAAGTTTCCCTAAAGATGATTACATGAGATTTAATTTTTAAGTGTTCAACATAGCATATTACGACCAAGTTGTATCATGAGGCGTCATTTGTGTGGATAATAAGCATTACAAGGCTGCAGAGTCATGTTAACATCAAGCTTTACTCCTTTGAGCCATGCAAAAAACGGATACCCATGTATGATGGGAAAGATATACTCCAATTAGAAGGCCTTATGCTTGTTGGTTAAGTTGAGAGGTTCATAACAACTATCCTACTCCCTCCTCCATCTGATTAAATAATAACAACATCATCACAATAAGAAGTCCGTGCTAACTCACTCTCCACTCGGATCTCTTGACTGAAACTCAACAAAAACTGAAGCTTGAGTAAATTTTGGGGGACTCCACGCACCTAGTCCGATATAAAAACTCATCACCTTCATTCAGTTACAGGTTTTCAACAAACTTTCTCTCTCACCATCAACAAAACTTTCTCTCACAAAAAACATAACAAACTCTGAAAAACGGTTACAACCAACTCTCCCACCTCCATCTTCAAACTCACTCTCGTTTCTTCATCATCTTCAAGCTCACTCTCTCTCTCTCTCATGGCATGATCCTCGCAAATTTCTGAAACTCTCTCTCAGATTGCTTTGTCGAGAACTAGCGTTTTCTCTGTCGTTCTTCGCCATCTTCAATGAATCGTTGAGCTATTCTTCTTCTTAATCGCAATAGAAAAATGCTGCTTACGTTTATTTCATAGGTAAAACACATCGCAGTAGCTTCGCTGCTTTCGTCTCCGTCTTTGATTCGCGGCAAGTAAATCAAAGGTCGCAGTAGGATTCAAAGATTCGTGAGCTTTTCGTTATCATCATAAAAATTATAGGAGTGCAGTTGTAGAGTTATCTTAAGGAGAAAGGAAAGCGTTAAACGTTTGTCGGGTAAGTTCGCTCTGAACCTTTGTTACGATCATTTCAGATCCATATTAGGTCTCTTTTTTGCTAGGATCATGTAGAGATAGTTTTATTTGAGTCCCTCTCTCAAGGGAAATGTTTGCTGGCATAGCTTAGAAACTGGTGTGATTTTTTGTGATGTTATGCAAATCTTGAACTTATGAAAACGTGTTCGTTTTGGATTATTGAGCAAGATTCGGAAATTTCTGAGTCCAGATTTGAGTTTACCGGTGGAAAATGAGTCAGGTAGGATGAGTTTGATGTATTTCCATTAAGGCCATAACAGCATCGCCGCCGTGAAGGGCGTTTAGACGGCCGGAGAAGACAACGGATCTCCAGATTCTGTTTCGTGGGATACAAAAACCCTAGGCGTATCCTCCATGTATTGGTCATGTGAAATCCCACCCAACTTGCGCTAATGATTTCTGGTTCGGTTAATAATCATATTTTGTGTGAAATGGATTAAAAAAATGGGCCTGCGTGTTCCTGTTATCCAAACCCCTCTCCTTTGTTCAGTTTTGATGCCAAAAAAAAGGGTTTAGTGAGCGCAAAACAAAAAAAAAGTCCATCTAGAGTTTTCATATCCACACCCCATCCCCTTTGTTCAACTCTAATGCCAAAAAAGCTTAGTGGATGCAAAACAAAAAAGACATATCTAGATATTCATATCCCCATCCCCCTGTAAATGGGTCAAAGAGTCGATTTCAATAATTTTAATTCACAAACAGAATTATTGATATACCCTATGGAAGTGGTGAATATAATTTTTGGTACATGATTAAAATAGTTTACAATTTAGTGTCTTGACTAAATTTTAGTATTTTATTTTATTTTCCTCAATTTATTTGATTTAATTTGAGGCCAATATCGCCAATGTGTTTAATGATGTACATGTCATCTTTGTGAATATAATTGAATGATTATTTGAACAAATTTGGGGCTGAATTTTTGTACATGTTTAGATGATAAATAGGCCAATGTAGTCATGATACTTTGATTTTCATTTAATTGGTATTCGATACATTTTAATGTATATTTTACCATGCCTCGATTATATGCCTAATTGTTGAATAATGCTTGTTTATCATTTATTTTAGGCATGCACGTTGCACAATAAATTAGGGGAAGCTTCTTGACTTGATATGTGACCCTCTAATCTGACTTAAATGATTTTTCCATGGCCATTCAATATATTTTGGTCATTGTGTTGTTATCAGTTTTGGATTGAGAGTCGTCACCCTTAATTTTTATCTTTAGGAAGGGAATATAAAGGATAACCTAATTTGGTCAGAGATTCTATGTTGTTGGACTCGTTTTTAGACGAAGAGAAGGTGTTAGGCACCCCTCATCTACCTTGTTCACAAGGATACTAGGGTTTAAAATTACGGCTTAGGAAATAGGCTTTTCATTTTTATTAGGGGAACTCACCACGATTTTAGTCGTATGCCTACGTATCCTCTTATGAGGAATCAGAGTCCAAATTCGTAGTTCGCGGTTGGTTGGTGTTTTTTTTGGGTTACGAAGATGTTTTGAATTTTCCTTGTACTAAGTCTAGATGTGTGAATAGCAGAGTTGTTAGACGAAGTTCGCAGTCGATTTAAAAACATCCTCACAATCCTTTTTGAAAATTATTTTAAATTAATTAGGTTATTATTAAAAAAAATTGGTGTTGGTTAAGTATTTTTTAAATATATTAATATATAAAAATATTGTTAAATGCATGAAAAGAAATAATTTTAATATAATAAAAAAGTTTGGATGGATTAAAAATGTATTTGAATTTTGTGATAATAATAAAATAAATGCAGAATTTTATAAATATATTAAAATATAAAAATATTAAATATAATATAAAAATAAATAAAATATAAAAACAAAATAATTAAAAAAATGCAGGGGATGTATTTCCTATTGGGCTAGCAAAACAGGGGGTATAGGTAGTATGACCCTGAATTCAGGCCCAAACGCAATGGGGGTACAGTTTTGAACTAAGAAGCATAATTGGGGGGGGGGGGGGGTATACGAAGCAATGATCCAAGTCCAGATGTTGGACTTGGCCCAATAGCGTTGGGGGTGAGTTTTTCAAGGTTGTAGTAAAACAGAAAAGAAAAAAAAGGATGTACTAAGCAATGGGCTAGGCCCAAAGAGCGTTGGGGAGGAGGTTCATTTGGACATCTTGTGGGCAGGCGCATGGTATCATAATGGGAGCGCGTTTTTGGGACACTTAATGATGATCAGAGGGATATCCAGGAGAGGCGTATGGTACGAGGGTGGGAGTACCAACACAGGATTAGCGAGAATTATAAATTCAATTTTCTGGGTTGGAGGCCCATTTTTCCTTTTCACTCTCTCTCTCTACACAAAACAACGAAACCCTTTTGTAAACCTTGAGAGAGAGGTTCTGACCTCTCTCTAAAACTCAGGCGACAGGAAATCGCCCTGGTCGCGCCGTCCTTTGTCAACCACCCCTTTTCTCCAATTTTCTGGTTGATATTCAACCAAAAACTTCAAACATTCAAACCCTACGCCGTGAATCTTCATTTGGGTTCATAGAACCCTAAGAACCCTAAGGGTTCACAAAGAACTCTAACCTGTCTTACTCAAAACCTTCAACAAATGATGAACCCTAACTCTAAGTTTGTAGAACCCTAACCCTAAATCAAACCCAGAAAGCCTCAATTCGAACCAAAACCTCTCAATTAAACATAATCAAAACCAACCACCACAATCAATCGAGCCTTAAAATCTAAATATTAAGGGTTAATGTCCGTGTCGTGAATCTTCTTGTAGAAATTCTCCTCTTCATATTCTTCTAGTTCTCTTCCTCTAATCTCTTCTCCCTCTCTTCTTTGCAGGTATGTGAGGTGATCATGTGTGATGGCTTACTTCGTGGACAGATCTTAGGGTGTCAAAAATTTAAACCTTAGATCTCAAGAAAAAGGATTCTTCAAAGCTTCAGCTACTTCTTCTTCTTCTCCTCGGTTTAGAGTCCCTTTCTTCACATTTTTTTGGTTGTCCATTTCTTAGAAATTTTTAGGTTATTTATAGTTTAGGCTTTAGATAGATTAGGAAAATGTTTTATGATTATCATTACTTTTATAATCTGTTAGGAGTTAGCAGATTTTATTTTGTTTTTAGGGATTTGATTTGATTTAGTGATTGTTTTAGAAATATTTTGTGTACTTTGTGTACAATTTGGTATGTAAATGAAAGATATGATTATATTATATTTGATATGGTTATTTTGTTTTAGATATGTTTTAATTATGCGTTTCTCTTCTTGAATTTGTACAGTGACTGTTATGATAAGCTTTTGGACTTGGATTTGGGCTTGTAGTGGTGAAGGGTTTAGTAAGGGCGCCGCTAGGAGTTTTAGATTGAAAAACCCTGGCTTTGGTCTGGTTGACTTCAGTCAACGTTTCAAAAAATAAATAATATATTTAATAAATAATAATAATGTTTTTTAATAAATAATTAATAAAACTTGATTATGGTAACTTATAAATAAATAAATAAATAAATGGAAAGGTTGACTCCAGTCAACAATCTTAGCACAAAGATTTCTCAAAGAATATGGGCCAGCAATCCAATGGGCACATCTAATAAAAATTGAAGCAAAAATGTACACCCTCTTTCTATCTTGAGTCGGGTTAGCCAAAATTATATTAACGGGCCATCAGATTTTGATGGCCCAAACTAACATACCCTCTATTGTAACAGTACTTCCCTCTTATATCTTGTAAGGCAAAACCCAATAAAACATCAAACTTACATGGACCTTTCTGACTTAGAAATCTCATAAACTCTTTTGCTAAAACAAATCCCCCTTATACCCCACGGTGATTTGAAAATAATAAAAAAGAATAATATTAATAAGAAATAATCTAATTAGAAATTTGTAGGGAAAATTTGGGGTATGACACGTTGTCTGGTTAATCTCTTTGTCAATACAAATTGATGTTGGTTTATCAACTTTTCAACATAGCTTAAGAGTTAATTTCTTGATGGCTTTCATTATGACTTGAAATGTGATTGTGCAAGCTTATTTCCATGCTACTTGTGAATTTAAATGACTCTTATCTTGTTTATCTTGAGGTCATATGATTCATGATTCATGTTCATACTTTGAAATATATGATGCATGATCCCTTTCCCCTAATTAGGGGTTCTTACGTGTTGAATGCTCTTGATGCTAATTGAACACGAACAAATGGAACTTGCTTGAGTTAATTTCATGTCTAAATGCATACTTTCTGGTTGTATAAGTATCCATAGGCCTTATATGCAATGAATCAAGATCATGCTCTTAATTGTTTATGTCTTGATAAACCCTTGCCTAGTGTGGCTTTGCTTTTTGTACAATTTTGTATGACTTTGATAGATGTTTAGATGACTTATTAGTTGAGTTATAAACATGCTTGAATGCTACTTACTTTTTATGTCTTGATCAATATTTTTTCCATGTATAAATGTTATCCATGTGGCTAGGATTAGACTTTTATTCATGATCAATTTGAACCCAGTTTTGCACCAAACCTTTTGTGATGTTTTCTCTTCATATGAGACTTGTTTAGGATAGTTATCCATATGTATGCTACTGACTTGTGGGTCTACCACCTCATTTTTCTTGTACCTTGCTTTTAGATTATGTTTTGCCTACCTAGTTAAGTTTAAAGGCTCGATTCTTCATTACTTGTTGAAATTTTCTAGCCTAGGTTAGAAAAACTCAAGATGCATGACCCTTAGGACTTAAGCCTTAGCCTTGTTTATTTGCTTGTTTCTAAACCCTAATTCCTCTGTCATGATAAGTGCATGTTCCTTACTTGTGAGAGGATTACTCCTAAATACTTGATACATGTTCACTTCCCTTTTGATTCATGCTCAAACTTGTTGTGATGCCTGTTCACTTCTTGGTGGATTTAAAATCACATTCCACTAGCTATGTCACTTTTGGATATGGATCAATAGGTGAAATAAAGGGTGTTGGAAAGATGGACTATATAGGACTTCCTAGTCTTGATGATGTGTTGTTTGTTAAAAGGTTGACTGTTAATTTGATAAGTATTAGTCAGCTATGTGACCAAGGTCTCAAAGTTAACTTTACTAAATCTGAATTTCTGGTAACAAATGATAATAATAAAGTTATCATGAAGGGCACCAGATCAAAAGATAATTGTTATCTGTGGACTCCTCAAAAAACATATTGTTTCTTCACATGCTTGATGTCAAAAGAAGATGAAGTTAAGATATGGCACAAAATCTTGGCCACTTACACCTGAAAGGTATTAGGAAAGTTTTTTCAAAGGAAGCGGTCAGAGGTATTCCCAAGCTAAAAATTGATGAAGAAAGAATATGTGGTGAATGTCAAATTAGGAAGAAAACGAAGATGCACATCAGAAGCTCCAACATTTGAACACTTCAAAAGTTCTAGAGCTACTTCATATGGACATGATGGGACTTATGCATGTGTTTACCAGTGATTTCTGATAAACAATCGCTAGTCTTCCAAATCTTATGCTTTGGTAACTTACAGGATCGACTAGATTGATCCTAGGATATAGTCTTAGTGTTTTTATAGTCTGATTCGAAAGAAAACATTATACGGATAATAATAACGTTTTTCTATGGTTACAGTTATCTCAAGATGTTTAAAGTTTGACTATGAATCTTAAATATGACTTTAAAGGGAATAATCTGGGAATTTGTGAAAATATAAGGACAATGCTCAATAAGAAAAGGTTAATAAAATTGTTAAAAGACTAGACTGGAAACGAAAAAGGAATAAAAGTGATTAAAGACTTTATACTGAGAAATTAATTCTGAATAAAACTGGTGGTGTTCTTACACATACATTATCAACAAACTCGTTTCTCTCGCTCCGGTACTTTGAGTATAATATGATTTTGTATAAAATTCGAACACACCCTTTTCTAACAACTAAGACTTCTATTTATAGTCATTTGACCCTAACGGCCCTTCTACGAAAACATGGCACGTTCGAAGATTGCATTTCTTTCGAACTATTAGACTTCCACGTGTCTCTTTGGACAAGATCTAATCTTTTTAATTCGAAATCTTCTTCTTTTCGAAGCGCCAATTCAAACAACACGACGATCGAAATGTCTTTATTTGTAATGCTTAGAATAACTTATATTTCCACAGTTCAAAGACGAACCCTTCGATAATGGTTCAATATAGTAAAACTCTTTACTAGCTCTTCATCAATCGAAGACTCTATAAAAACATTCTTATACTTTCCCTCGAACAACTCTTTCTTTGATCAAAAAGCCTTAATTATTCAAAACTTGTATAATCGAAATTCCCCGCTAACAAATTTCCCCCTCAAAAATGTGTATTTTGTTACATAGAGAAATAGTCATTTTTGAATAACAACTTTGAATTTCGATATATTCATAATAACCACTTATGGATAATAGCAACTCCTGATGACAACTTCAGAAACTTTCTAACTTTAGAGTGTTTGAATATGAGTCAGAATCAGAAGATGAATATGAAGTTTCTGAAGATGAGTCAAAATTAGGAGTTGACTCTGAAGGTAAATATTTCAGGAAAATCCATTTTGGCAATTAATTGGATCACCATTTTGGCTATACATACTTTTGTTGTTTATTCCCTTGCCATGATTTTTACTTCCTGCAAAAATGGTTTATACTTCTTTAAGTATTTCCCATTTACTTTCAGGATTCATCGATCCTCATCTAACTCCTCTACTTCATAAGCATTGTTTGAGAATGCCTTAAGGATTCGAAAAGGTCCTTCCCAATGTGGGGACCATTTTCCTAACGCTTTATTCTTTCGATCCATAGGTAAAATGACTTTCCATACTAAGTCATTTAGAATAAACATCTTGCCTTTGACTCTCTTATTGTATGCTCTTGCCACTCTTTTCTTTTGTCTTCCCAATCTTTCTAAAGCATGTAACCTTTTTTCATCTAAATTTACTAATTCATCCATCATCATTTCCCAATAAAGATCAGAAGAAATTTCCTCTTGTCTTTGAATTGTAACTGATTGTAAGTAGATTTCGATTGGTAATAGTGCATCAAACCCAAATGTGAGTTGGAAAGGTGTGGTATTAGTTGCTTCTTTAGGGGAAGTTCGACAAGCCCATAATGCTTGGTCCAAAGTTTTGTGCCAATTTTTTGGCTTCTTTCCTACATGCTTCTTTACCAACCCAATTATCACTTTGTTGGCTGCTTCGACTTGTCCATTCGCTTGAGCATAATAAGGTGTGGATGTCAATAGTTTGAAACTTGTTTCCTTGGCAAACTCCTGCATCTTTCGACCAGTGAAAACTGATCCTTGGTATGTTGTGATACTCTTTGGGATGCTAAATCTATAGGCTATATGTTTCTGAATAAATTCGATTACAATTTCTTGATCCACATTCACTAAAGGTATGGCCTCAACCCATTTTGTAAAGTAATCTATACCTACCAAAATGTACCTCTAGTTTTTAGATGAAGCAGGTCGAGTTTCTCCAATTAGATCTAGCGCCCAACCATTGAAAGGCCAAGGTTTAATAATTGCATGAAGTTCACTTGTTGGCGCATGTTGAATACCAGCATGCTTTTGGCATTCTTGACATCCCTCAGCAAATTCTATACAGTCTTTAAACATAGTAGGCCAATACATTCTATATCGAAATAGAAACCACTTCATTTTATGGACTTCTTGATGGGCTCGACATGCTCCACTGCGAACAATAGATTGTGCCAAATATGCCTCACTTTATCCTAAGCATTTTAGCAAAAGTCCTTCAGGGGTTTTCTTGAACAACTCATTCCCCATTAAGATATAAGAAAAAGCTTTGTATTTAATATTTCTTTCTGTATCTATTGATGGATCTCTGAGGTGATTAACAATTGTATTTCTCTAATCTGTATCTTCTAAAGTTTTAGTGACCAATACTTTGAATGTGTCTTCATTAGCGTAACGTAACTGGGTATTTTCCAAATCTGTTGGAGACAATCTTGTAGTCATTGCTTTTCCTCTAACTTTGACCAACTTTTTTAGTTTTTCTTTAGTCACTTTATACCCTGATGCTATTTGTGCTAATTCGTTTGCCTCTTGATTTTTTATTCCAGGGACATGCTTTATATCTGCATATTCGAATCTTTTGAGCAATCTGTTTTCCATAACAAAATACATAATCAAATTTTCTTTTATGCACTTGTACTCCTTTGTCAATTGCTTTATTACTAGCTCAGAATCTCCTTTGATTTCGACTCTTGTTGCCCCCAACTCCAACAAGGCTTCAAGTCCTGCAATTAAAGCCTCATACTCTGCTTCATTGTTTGAACAAAGGGGTTCTTCGATCCTGTACTTGAGTTTCGTTGGAATTCCATCAAGAGAAATTATTAGATTTCCAAATCCACTTCCTTTTTGGTGGATAAAGCCATCGAAGAACAAACTCCAAGGCTTTAACTCAACATAATGTTGAGGGTTTTCGACCACTGCGTGGTCCACAATGAAATTTGATACTACTTGACCCTTCATTACTTTTAAAGGCATGAAGGCTAAAGAATATTCAGTAAGGGCCAAGGCCCATTTGCCAATTCGACTGTGTAGTATCGGCTTTGACAACATATGTTTGATAACGTCGAAATGTGAAGACACATATACATCAAAAGGATTTATATAATATTTGAGTTTTGTACAAGAGAAGTATAAACAAAGACAAAGCTTTTCTTTAGCAGTGTATCTTGTCTCTACATCATTCAAAACTCTACTTAGATAGTAAATGGCTCTTTCGATGCCATTTTCGTCCTCTTGTGCTAGCATACTACCAATAGTAACATCAAAAGCAGATATGTATAATCTCATTGGTTTCCTTCTAAAAGGTGGTGACAAGATGGGAGGATTCATTAGATATTGCTTGATTTTACTGAAATATTCTTGATGTTCTTCGTTCCTTTCGAACTTTTCTTGTTTCAAATGAAGGAGGGGAGAAAAGTTTTGAGTTCGACCACTTAGGTTTGAAATGAACCTTCTCAGGAAATTTATCTTCCTTAAAAGTGATTGTAACTCCTTTTTAGTTGATGGCGCTTTCGCTTCCATGATAGGTTTCGTCTTGTTCTGATTGATTTCTATTCCCTCTTGTGAACCAAAAAGCCTCAGAAGTCTCCATCCTGCACAAAGAAGGCACACTTAAGGGGATTCATCTTCAAGCCATGTTTTCTCATCCTTTCGAATGATTGGTGAAGATGATTCATATGAATTTTGTCTGATACAGACTTTACCACAATGTCATCTATATAAACCTGCATAAAAGTTTCTATATAATCATGAAATATTGAATTCATTGCCCTTTGATAAGTTGCCCCAACATTTTTTAGGCCAAAAGGCATAACTACCCACTCATAGGTACCTATTGCCCCGTGGAAACAAAAAGTTGTTTTGGACACATCTTCCTCAGTAATGAAAATTTGATTGTATCCAGAGTATACATCAAGCATACTAAGGTACTCAAATCCTACAGCTGAATCTATTAGCATTTCTTCCACAAGCATTAGATACTCATCTTTAGGAGTTGTTGCTGAAATTATGGTGTATGCCAGTCTTCAGATGTTATACTCAATGTCTAGACATCTGATATGACATAATAAATACACTGCAAGGTAGATACCCAATTTTTCATGATTCAGTACTGAAGAGTAACAGAAGCACAGTTTAACCAAGATGTGCCAGATCTACTTTGAAGGTGCAGAGGATAGAACAACGATGTGCCTAGTTCTGTTCATCTGTTGCACATGATCAGCAGAGAGCAAACAACCTTCACAGTTCTGTTTCTCCTGCACAGATATCAGCATGATGTCTTAACATGTTCTGAGACATCATCTGTTACAACATTACAGTTTTACCTTGATATACAACAGACAGAATTATAAAGTGTTGAAGGTAAAAACACAAATCAGTTGTTGACCCAGTTCGGTGAAACACACCTACTCTGGGGGCATACCAAGCCAGGAAGAAGATCCACTATCAGCAATATTAATTCAGGACTAAACTTCACAAGTTCCCATCCTTCACTTAATCATCTACCCAGTGCAACCTATACCTAGGAACTCCTAGATAGAAACCTACCAGTTTCCATTCCTATTGCCGCAGCAACAGAAGTCTTACTCCTACTCAAGAAGTAGAGCCCTCCCACTTGATTTGCTACATTACAATGAATATGAAGTAATGCATAAATACTTAGACTTGCTTCATAGCTTCGTCCAAGAACACTCAAACCCTTACCTACAGGTATCGAGTAACACACATGGTAACCTTGCCACAGACCGACAGGTTTACCTAACAAAACACCCCCAATGTTACATTATGTGAGGCTTGCAAACCCTAGGTTACAATCTGCTATTTATAACCTATTACCCAACTGGATTTGGGCCTTCAAAATCTTAGCAAGCTTTTCTCCTTGCTGTTACAACTCAGCAGCAAACTTCTGCTATAATCAAGGTCTTCAATCTTTTAGTTCCTAAAATATCTCCATATTTAGAAACAATATTTTCTTCAAATATTCTGATTGATTCTTGATTGATCTTCAGATTCTCCATAAGAAACGCCACATATATTCTCAGAGTATTTAAGTACCAGCACTGTAACTGAATTACCAATTCTGTTGACGTGATGTCAAGTCAGATGTCATGACATTACATCTAACATGTTGTCCTAGATGTTGAACTTCTTCAACACAACAAATAACCTCTTTCATAATTTAGATCACTTAAAATAGTTAGGTTACAAGTCACAGTTGTTACAAACATTCAACATACAACATAGTTACTTAATTAGTGCTTAATTTCAGGCGCGATGTCATATGCTGATGTTGTGACATCTTTCATAACATGTTGGTCTAGATGTTGAACTTCTTCAACCCAACATATTAAAACAACAGAGGGAATATGGGTAAACTTGCTTTCTTATTTGTTTTACAAATGAAGCCAACTCTCCAGCCAGGGCACTTACAATCTCCCCCTTTGGCAAATTTTGGCTAAAACAAATAAGTGCAAGTTGTATTTTGGGACCAGGTCACAACACAGTTGAGATGTTACAACATCTTGTCCAACATCTTCTTTGTAGAGGCTGATGTCCTTTGAGCAAACAACAAACCTCTATCCCTCAACTGTGAGCCACTCCAAGCCATCGATGGCCCAAGAGGATTTCTTTTCTCAAGATTATTGTTGATAATCTTGATACTGATTACTTGTGATCATGTAACTCAGATCACAAGTCACAACTATCCTCTTAACTCAGAACACAAGACACAAACAAAGTCACTTACTTAGGGATCATGTTGCTTTCACCTGAGTTTCGCTGGACATTGCCGTCTGTTGCTTTCACCTGAGTCTCGCCTGAGACTGGGTCCCTATCTTTCTCCCCCTTTTTGGCCAGAATTTGACAAAGACTGCCCATACAGATCCATACCCATGCACAATTTTCCCAGATGCTAACAAACTTCATATTGTTGAAACCCTCTGATGCAGAGAAAGAATAAAGAGAGTCTTCATAAATAATGCAATTTTTGCATAGATAGTAACGATCTTGGTACTTTACTCTGACAGTTTCAGTACCCCAGGACTGGTTTTAATGCAGGTACCTACCCTTGGGTTTGACCCTTTGACCATTGTCAGGATGAAGTATGTCTTTCCCTTTAAAACAGACATTTGTCTTTTAGAACCGACTACCCCCTTTAAGTACTTGTCTTAGGATTCCCTATCCAAGAAACATCGTTGGCATATTACACTCTGCCTCAGTTATATAATACCTTTATTAGATGACAAGTTATCACCTAAACATTCCAGCTCACTAAACTGCTCCATAATGAGACACAACCGCCCTGTTTTCTTAGCAGATGAAAACACGCTCAAATCCTATGTAGTCATACAGCTGTACACACAAGGTTTATTAATAATAATCCACACTTCATCCAATTTTCCTCCTATCTGTAGTTTTAGAGGAAATTAGGAACAATGTCATTACCAATGTGATGACATTCGGTCAGACATAGTCCTCTTCAGACTTGAACACATCATCCCAATAGTTAATAAGGTGCCACACTTTATATCCTACGAGTTTGATGAAGACCTTTTGTACAAACTAATACTCCCCCTGCTAGGGACAATCACTTCTCCTCATGGAAACAAGTAGGTCACATTCAATACTCAGTTGGACCTTCAAGACAACTTCTGATTCAAAGTAAATAAGACCCCTTGATGAATGGAAAACATAAGACGCATCTTCATGTCTTCAAGAGCGCACCCTCTGTTTAACAATATTGATTGAACACATTCATACTGTGAATCAAACTTTCTCGATAATAATCAGCTGCCACATGTTGATTATCTTGATTCTCTGAATCCACTGCTGAGATAGACCAAATGCCACTGTTTGATTATCTCCTTCATGAATCCTCATAAAAAAAATCAAATGCCACCTTTTGACTTCTTCATGTTTATCAGACTTCTCCCAAAGATATTCTGATCTTCCAATTGAAATTTGAACTTCAAGCTACAAGTTATCACAAAAGGCTTAGTTACACTAAGACAGGAACATGTAACAACTCCAAAGAGCTGCAAAGAGACGATCTTTTTGAAGGATCTAATCTTCAACTTCGTAGATCATCCTATCTTAAGTTGATGTGCCACTTTACCAACCAAGAATCTGATGTTGAACCAAATGTCACAGCATTATGTTATAACATCTAGTTGTTGAATTCAGCTCCAGACTGATCCAAGTGACCATCATCAAGATTATGATGTCTTCTTCTTCTTGTAGCTTTAAGTCTGAACATGTTTCCAGGAAACCTTTTCAAGGATCAAATGATTTTGCTGTCACCAAAGAGATAGCTCTAAAGCATCACTCTTCCTGTGATTCTTCACAGGGTCTAGAAGAAGGAATGTTCCCACATCTTTAAGAACATCAGTTATCTTGAACTCCAAGGATAATCAATTAAATACTTGTACTTGTCACAAATAGCAACTGATCATAAATCCTTCCCATTATCCTGTAAGATACTTTCACCATTTGAATACTTTGACATACTCTTCGTGTGTTAATATCTTATTCTTGCAAGCTCTTTCTTTGAGAGACCAAAGAGTTGAGATATCTAGGTTGCCACCCTTGACTTAAGTAAATAGAATTTTCTCTGAACAACCTCTACTCACCTCAACAGATTTGAAACTCTTACTAGATCAGATTCATCCTTAGGAATGAGAGAGATGAATCCTTCCTTGCAAATATGTCACACAACACCCAGAACCCATGTGACATAGGTCAACAGCCAGCTAGACACCAGGCTGAACTAATGTGAGGAGGTTAACCAAATCTCCCCCTCAAACTACCAGTCATGGAAGCTCCACACAAAATATCCATGCATTGTGCACAAATGTCTCGACATGACATATGACATCCCTACCAGATTTAAGTAACTCCAAGAGCTATACCTTAACCAAACTCTGAGTCTTCATATTCTTGAAAGATCTTCCACTTCTAATCATGATGTTTAAATGACAAGACTCATGATCCCAATCTACTTCTATGAAGGAGCAATAATGCTGCACCATCATTGACTTTTATTAACCAACGGGCTTGTCTTTCTTCACATCATATTACTCCAGGGAACAACTGCTCAGTCCTGATCAATCTTCAGGAATAAGCCCACCAATGAGAATTGCACAATGTCACATTTCAACCAGCTCTACTTCTAGAGTTCTGACATCTAAAAGTAACCTTCGGGAGCACACAGACATAGTTGACTCTACCATTGTCAGATGTCTCCTCTTCCAGGTCAGGAGTAGGTTTCAAACAAAAGTATCCCTTTGTTTGACACCCAAAACATATGCTTTTCAACTAGTAGCTGCATACTTTGTTGAACACATGTTCCACCGTCGCATAGCACATCAGTTCCATCACCTTGGAACAAAACCCTCCTTGAAATTCTTCAAGGTCTTCGTATAACACTACTCAAGAGAGTAAGGGAATCAGTGATTATGTGATTCTTACCATCCTGAACGAAGAACGTCTTCATGAGTGGACTTGAGAGGACTCAAGTATCTGTGACATTTTCAATAGCTTACGTTGAAATCTTGAATACAGTAGCCTTCAATCCACAAGAGGGGAAACCCATCAGAGCTTGAGTTTTGACAAGTATTATGCAGCGGAAGAACATAATACAACTCAATCTTTGCACACACACTACTTCAGGCGTACACAAATCCTAGGTTTGAAAATAAATCAAACCTAGAACAGCTACCACACAACCAGGCCAAATGCCAATCACCAGGTACACACAGTTCCTGTCACGAATAGTCCATCCTCCCACTTTAAGGGACCATTTAGGGAAATAACAAACCTTTCTAGGTTACAATCTCCAGTACTAAAATTGACCTTGCAGATACCAGAAAGTATCACCCATGGATCTCATCTAGAAACAGAACAGGATGCCTGCTCTGATACCAATTGAAATTCTGGTGTATGCCAGTCTTCAGATGTTATACTCAATGTCTAAACATCTGATATGACATAATAAATACACTGCAAGGTAGATACCCAATTTTTCATGATTCAGTACTGAAGAGTAACAGAAGCACAGTTTAACCAAGCTGTGCCAAATCTACTTTGAAGGTGCAGAGGATAGAACAACGATGTGCCTAGTTCTGTTCATCTGTTGCACATGATCAGCAGAGAGCAAACAACCTTCACAGTTCTGTTTCTCCTGCACAGATATCATCATGATGTCTTAACATGTTCTGAGACATCATCTGTTACAACATTACAGTTTTACCTTGATATAGAACAGACAGAATTATAAAGTGTTGAAGGTAAAAACACAAATCAGTTGTTGACCCAGTTCGGTGAAACACACCTACTCTGGGGGCATACCAAGCCAGGAAGAAGATCCACTATCAGCAATATTAATTCAGGACTAAACTTCACAAGTTCCCATCCTTCACTTAATCATCTACCCAGTGCAACCTATACCTAGGAACTCCTAGATAGAAACCTACCAGTTTCCATTCCTATTGCCGCAGCAACAGAAGTCTTACTCCTACTCAAGAAGTAGAGCCCTCCCACTTGATTTGCTACATTACAATGAATATGAAGTAATGCAGAAATACTTAGACTTGCTTCATAGCTTCGTCCAAGAACACTCAAACCCTTACCTACAGGTATCGAGTAACACACATGGTAACCTTGCCACAGACCGACATGTTTACCTAACAAAACACCCCCAATGTTACATTATGTGAGGCTTGCAAACCCTAGGTTACAATCTGCTATTTATAACCTATTACCCAACTGGATTTGGGCCTTTAAAATCTCAGCAAGCTTTTCTCCTTGCTGTTACAACTCAGCAGCAAACTTCTGCTATAATCAAGGTCTTCAATCTTTTAGTTCCTAAAATATCTCCATATTTAGAAACAATATTTTCTTCAAATATTCTGATTGATTCTTGATTGATCTTCAGATTCTCCATAAGAAACGCCACATATATTCTTAGAGTATTTAAGTACCAGCACTGTAACTGAATTACCAATTCTGTTGACGTGATGTCAAGTCAGATGTCATGACATTACATCTAACATGTTGTCCTAGATGTTGAACTTCTTCAACACAACAAATAACCTCTTTCATAATTTAGATCACTTAAAATAGTTAGGTTACAAGTCACAGTTGTTACAAACATTCAACATACAACATAGTTACTTAATTAGTGCTTAATTTCAGGCGCGATGTCATATGCTGATGTTGTGACATCTTTCATAACATGTCGGTCCAGATGTTGAACTTCTTCAACCCAACATATTAAAACAACAGAGGGAATATGGGTAAACTTGCTTTCTTATTTGTTTTACAAATGAAGCCAACTCTCCAGCCAGGGCACTTACAGTTGCATTTAAGTTACGAAAATCTATGCATACTCTTAATGAACTATTTTTCTTAATAACATGAACTATATTGGCAATTCATTTGACATACCTTGTAGTCCTGATGAAATTGCAACGAAGAAATCTTTAGACCTCTTTTTTAATCTTTGAAAGAACATCTGGGGCGAACCTTCTGGGCGTCTGCTTGATAGGCTTCTTGCCTTCTTTGATTGGCAACCTTAATTCGACCCGATCTCTTTGTAAACCAGGCATTTTGCCATAATCCCAAGCGAAGCAATCTTTGTTTTCTTTCAGCAATTCAATCAACTTCATTTTCAATTTGGGATCCAATTTGGCACTGATGTACGTGACTCTTCTCACGCTTCTATCCCCAAGATCTATTTCTTCAAAGGGGTCTTGAGCCAACATCTTTGCGCTTGACTCTAACGGATTTTTCTCGAAACCCAAGGGCTCCTCATCATATATAGCGTCTACACTTTGTTCTAACTGTTCGCCTGGTACCTGTTCGTTAAGAGGTTTTAGAATAAAATGATCCCCAGGTCCTGTTGTGTGCAGCGTATTATTTATGGCTTTGATAGCCATATTGGTTATTTAAGCTTCGAGAGTCGTTTTTATTTTGTTTTCGGCCAAGTAAGCCGAAATATTTTCGAAGAACAATGATTCAGACATAATCATTGTCTTTATCCCAGCCAGTTGGTCGTACATCAGACATTCCTCCAATGCCTTCTGTTTCTCCCATGATTTCTGTGTCTTATTGGAAACCATTTGGGTGGAGAGTTAAGAAATAGAGGGCACTTTTGCTTGGTGAGTATTCTTCTCCTACTGGGTAACATGGCCCTATGTTGGCTAGATTTCTATCGAAGTTCCTCCTGTCTACCTGATTCACTTCATTCATATAGTAACTTTGGTCCGCTTCTATATTCTCTACTATGCCATATTCTCTCCAGATGGATAGTCTTTGGTGCATTGTCGAAGGAACCTCTCCTATTCCATGTATCCATTCTCTTCCAAGCAGCAAGTTGTAATTTTCCTTTGCTGGAATTACCATGAACATAGTTGGCCTTGTAATTGAGCCAACTGTTAATTCTACCTGTATCACTCCCAATGTATGTCCAATCTTCCCTTCATAATTCGAAAGGACCATGTTATTTGGCTTTACGTCCGTATCGAACATTCCAATGTTTTTCAACATGAATTGGGGCATTAAATTGACAGTTGCTCCTCCATCCACCAAAACCTTGTTTATGCCTACTTGTTCAACCCTGGCCCTAATGTATAAAGGCTTCAAATGCCCCTTCATGCCCTGGTCAGGCCTTTCGAAGAAATCATTTTGTTCTTCGACAGCTCCATTGTTGAGCACATAGTAGCAAACTGGTTTATGTTTCGCCATTTCCTCCTCATCAACTTCTTCCTGGTCCTCTATTTTCGTTTCCTGGTTATATTCCTGAGGTGAAACTGATACTACATTACAATTAACATTAAAGGATAAAACCCCATCAGATTCGAAACCGTTTGTTGACATTTCGTCTTCTTTTATTAGGTTCTTATGAACTTTCTCACTTGTGACCTTCTCTTATGATGAAAACAACTTTCGACTCACAGGTGGCTTATTTGAGTTCGCAGTGCTCGAAAGGATCTTGTTACTACTGGACTCCCCTGTGTTCTTCGATGCTAACTCTCTCTCAGCCTTTTTGATCCTTTGGTGCCTCCTCTTTTAGGATCTGGACATTGGGTTTTTTCCTTTGTAGTTCTCTAACATGTACGCCTCTCTTTTGATGTTTGAAACTACTTTCTATAGGCCATCGAAGTTCTTCCCCTTGGTCGAAACTTCTCCACTTTCCTCTTCCTGCCCCTGCTTGTGTCCATCTTTCCGTTGGTACTTCTGTTGGAAGTTTGAACGTGACTCTCCTGACTTTGGGGTGAGGACTATGTTGCCTTATGGGGACTCCCCTCTTGTTGAAGATGTATATGTTGGGGTTGCTACCTTGTTTGTCCCATCCATGGGTAAATGGAACTCTTTCGAACATTTCAGCCATCTCTTTATCATATACTTCCCCACACCTGGGACATAACAAACATTATGTTTCAGATTTATAACAATGTACCAAAAAACCAAGCAGACTTCCCCTAGCTTTGGGTACACTTTCATCAACTAGATTTCGTGCCTCCAATTGCCCTGGGTTCTAGCATGCTGCGCTCTTTCATAAGCCTCTGCAACCCTTTGATTCAGAGTAATATTGCACCTTGGACACATCAGCATCTCCAAATTCCTTCGATGACACCTCCATAGGTATTCTCGCAGCGTCTCATTGGCCTTAGGGTAGCCAAAACTCATTTTTTCCCTTTCCAGCTTGAGGCATCTTTCGACTTCTTCCATTTCTGGTGGAGGTCGATTCAAATCCACCATATTAACTCTTAGACTAGGACCTTCAGCAATTCTTATCTTCTCCAATTTGACTCTAAGGCCTTCAGTAGCCTCTGTTATTGCTCCCTCAGCGCCCTCAGTGGCCTTTGATTCAGCATCACTTGCAGAAATATTTTCTCCAGGAGTGTCACAAGAGATTATGTTAGTTAGGCCTTCAGTATCCTGTTTTCCATTCGTGTTTGAGCCTTCGACTCTCTTGGCCTCTTCTCCTTCATATTCCACCATATCCACCATGTTGATTTCCACAAGTTCAGCATAATTGGTGTGTGCAACATGGAGGGGGTCAGCATCAACCTTCATGTGGTTCTTGACTTTGTCAACAAACTTCAAGTGTCCTTATTTGATAGCATTTTGAATAAGATCCCTGAAAAAAAAGCATTGCAAAGTTTTATGGCCCAGAAAGTTATGATATTTGCAAAAACCTCTTTTCTTCTGTTGTTCTAATGGAGGAATTTTGACATTAGGAGGCACTATCATTTGACCATATTTTACAAGCAAATCAAAAATCTCATCACATTTAGTAATGTCAAACGTATAAGCTTTCTTGGGGAATTTTTCATTCTTTTTTACTTCAACAAGATTTCTGCCGTTTGCTGGTGTAAGCATTTTACAAGAGTATGGGGGTGCTTCTTTTAATTCAGCCAAATCTACTTCGAATTCCTCAAGATCATATATGTCATCGAAGGCTTCTGTTTCCTCTCCTTCAATTTCTACATAAGCTACCCTCTCTTTCTTATAATTCTTACTTTCCATGGCCTTTTCTGCTTTCAAACATTCGATTTGTTGAACTCTGTCTGCTAATTGGGCCATATCTCTTAGATACTGAGTATCTAGTTTCTTTAGAATGGAGTAATCCAATCCACCAGCGGCCATTTCGACCAATTCATATTCAGGCACTACTGTGAAACATCTAGATTTCAACAAACGGAACCTATTTAAATAATCATCTATAAGTTCAGTAAACTTTCTTTTAATGCTGGCTAATTCCTTCAGACTTATTTTAGTTTGCCCTATGTAGAATTGTTCATGGAACAATCTTTCTAAATGAGGCCATGTATCTATAGAATTTGGTGGCAATGTAATGAACCATGTAAAATCATTTTTTGTTAATGAACTAGGAAAATATTTTATCCTTAAGTTTTCATTATTTTCCAAGTCCCATGCTTCTATCAGATACTTGGCCACATGTTCGACAGTTGATTCGTTAGTATCTCCTGAGAATTTTGTGAATTTGGGGACTTTACAACCCCTTGGTAATTCTGCCTGCAAAATAAAATCTGTTAATGGAGATGTGTAATTTGGCCGTTGAAAACCTGTATTCAGGCCATTTTGAGCCATGATTCTTTCGATCATGGTGGTTAAATTATTTTCAGCCAGTATGTTATCCTGCCTGACTCTATGGATCACTTCTTCTGCATTTTGATCCATGTTAATCATTACTATTCTTCTAGGTTGCTCCTCAGGGATCTCATTTTTAATTTCTCGCCGTTCTACCCTTGCCCCCACATCCCTTTCTCCAGGCTCTTGTCTGGGTGGTCGAACATGATTGATAGTGGGTTCTTCCTCTTGAATTGCCACCTAATTTTTCCTATGTCAAACAGGTGCTTGTGGGGCTCCAAAAAAGTCTTCTATGCGCGCCACCTGCGCTGACATTTGCTGATAGGATTGGGTATTTTCTGGGTTTGTCTTATTAATATTCTGGATCAAAGGAGAGAAAATGGTATTCATTTCACGTGAAAGCACTCCTACCATGTCATGGTTACTAGCGTCCATTTGATGCCTAAACGCTGCCTGAGTGTCCGTTGTGAGTATAGGAAATTGGTTTAACAATCCTTGGTTTTGCATATTTCGACCCACATGGTTCATGCCAGAACCAGAGTTTTGCACTGGCGAAAAGGTTGTCATGGTAGGTTGTGTATGTGTGGTTATATTATTGTGTAATCCTGACATAAGGGAAGTTAGCATCCCGTATTGGGGTTGCTCCCTCCAAGTCCTAAAATTTTCAAATCCTGGTGGTCTAGGGGTTTCAAGTTGAGTCTGGTTTCCCACATATGTCAACACATGGCCAATTTGAGTGTTTGAAGGGATCTCTGTCATATTTGCAGAGATAGGCATGGTTATCAAATTTTTCGTGGGTATGGCCTTTGTGGACCCAGGTATCGAACTATTTGTAGCCATGGACCCTATATATATATGGACATGGATTCTGAACCAGGAATCACAATTGACGCATTCGTAGAACTTGCAATGTTGGTGCCTGATCCTTGCGGAGGATTTCACTCTCCATCATTGCCAATATTAACCATCTTTCTGGTTTGTTTTCTTTTGGGCATTGGTTATTTGTTGTTGGTTATCTTACCACTCCTAAGGTTCATATACTGGGCAAGAATAAGTTTGTAATAGAAACTGCTATAAAGACCCAAATCGAAAGAATATAAACAATGTGACTAAAACACTTTGACACTGTCCCACTAGGCGTGCCAATTTGTTTACTAGTGATTTGTTACAAACAACCTCTAGTCTTCCAAATCTTATGCTTTGGTAACTTACATGATTGACTAGATTGATCCCAGTACACAGTCTTAGTGTTTTTATAGTCTGATTCGAAATAAAGAATTGTAAAGATAATGATAAGGTTTTTCTATGGTTACAATTATCTCAAGATGTTTAAAGTTTGACTATGAATCTTAAATATGACATTAAAGGGAATAATCCGGGAATTTGTGAAAATATAAAGATAATGCTCAATAAGAAAAGGTTAATAAAATTGTTAAAAGACTAGACTGGAAACAAAAAAAGAATAAAAGGGATTAAAGACTTTGTACTGAGAAATTAATTCTGAATAAAACTGGTGGTGTTCTTACACATACATTATCAATAAACTCGTTTCTCTGGCTCCGTTACTTTGAGTATAATATGATTTTGTATACAATTCGAACACACCCTTTTTCTAACAACTAAGACTTCTATTTATACTGATTTGACCCTAACGATCCTTCTATGAAGACACACCACGTTCGAAGATTTCATGTCTTTCGAACTATTAGACTTCCACGTGTCTCTTTGGATAAAATCAAAGCTTTTGAATTCGAAATCTTCTTCTTTTTGAAGTGCCAATTTAAAATAAACGAAGGTCGAAATATATTTCTTTGTAATGCTTTGAATAACTTATATTTCCACAGTTCAAAGACGAACCCTTCGATAATGGTTCAATATAGTAAAACTCTTTACTAGCTCTTCATCAATCGAAGACTCCATAAAAACCTTCTTATACTTTCCCTCGAACAACTCTTTCTTCGATCAAAAAGCCTTAATTATTCAAAACTTATATAATTGAAATTCCCAGCTGTTGTACCCCAAAATTTGCCCTCCCATTTTCACACAAGATATACTTCCAGAGGTTCTCAATTGCTCAAGGTTGACCAAGGATTGACCAGACAATTCTCCTCCTAAGGCAATGAACCCCCAACTAGGATTTCCATTTTCATCAAGATGGTTGAGCTCCAAGGATCCCAAATGTTCTCCGTGGTCCTAATATGTCTTCAATACCATCCATGCCAAGTTTCATGCCTTGCTCAATAAGTTTGCTCAGTCAATTGCTTAAGTATTAGGAAATCAATTGTGCTAGGTCAAAAGTCAACTTGACCCATGTACAGTCAAACTTCAAGATTTTTGGTCAACATCAACACTTTTGAAGTGATATCCATCATTTGAACAAGGGTTGATCATGATTCCTCAAGAAATGCTCCTAACCCATCAAAAGTCAAAAGTGGAAAATTAGGGTTTCTATAGGAAAAGTCAACCAAATTTGACCAAGCATAACTTTCTCATACTTTATCATAAATTTTCCAACCAAAGCTTATTTTGAAGAGAATCCAATTCCCTACAACTTCTCTTCAGCCCTCAAGTTCAAGAAATACACCATTTGAAAGATACAAGTTCATACATTACAGGTCATTTTTAGAAAGTCAATAAAAGCCACTTTTTGCCAAGACCTTTAACATCAAGATAACATCTTCAAATGCAAAATTGATCAAACGAGGGATTGAAGTAGACATCTTGGGATTTACAAAAAGTCAAAGATCATCATCATCAGATAAAAATTGAGCAAGTTATGGCTTGCCCAAGTTGGGAAAATTTGGGAAATTTCAAGAAATATGCATTGAGCAAATTTGAGTTTTTAAGGCAATGGCTCAAATTCTTGGACTTCAAACATCTTCCTAAGAGTATAGAGGACTCCTAAAAACACTTTTGCATAGTCTTGACTTTATTTGCATTTTATATTAATTTTATTTAATTAAAAATCAAATAAATCAAGATTATTACAAATAATATGGTTAAGGCTTGTTTTAATGCATGGAGGGGTCCCTATTTTAGTGTACAGCAAGGACAATATGTTTGCAATCATTCAAATTTCAAAAATGGATAAAAAATCCCTTAACTTTGTCCAAGGTTACAAATGGACATTCATGGCATTCAAATGCTTGTCTATGGTTGTTACAAGCATTACATTTCTTTGTCTCCTCACTCCTCTCTATATAAAGAAGGCATTTGCAAGCTCCAAAGAAGAAGAGAAGCTTAGATAACCCCTGCCCAATTTGCAAAAAAATACACTCCTGGAGATTCCCTGAAGTGATTTCCATCCTTACCAGCTCTTGAAACACCACGAAGCAGCCCCATCCACTCTCACGGTTTGCCTCATTTCTTTAAATTCGTTTTACACGATTCATGCAGTATTAATGTATTTTAACCATGCATATCTAACCATGTGAGTGTTTGTAAACTTTTGGTTTAGTTTGATTGCAGTTTGGGAGCCAGAATTGTATACTACCATTTCTAGTGTTTGACCTCTAGAATTAGGAATTTTTATAACAGGAAAAATTAGCCCAAACCAAGGGCACCATCTTGCTCAGGAGGTTGAAAGCAATCAATCCAGGGCCTCACATTTCATTTTCATTGCGTATTATCAGTTTTACAAATTGCAGGTGCTATAGTGACAAGTGAAAAATTGTCACTATAATTGTTTGATCTAAGACGACGGAGGGAGGTAGGAGATGAAGTGTGTCAGCCTTTGATTGGCCCATTCAAATAATAACGCACATTGTTTTTTTATTTCCTGGATAATAACTTGTTTCTGAATATAATATTCTTGTTTTGTTTTATGTAATGAATGGCAAGATAACTCAGATGGTGAGGAGGCGTGCGTATAAGGGAAGGGACCTGGGTTCGAGTCCTAGGTCCAACATATTATTTTTCTAACAATTTTCAAACGCAGATTGGATGCATGCGTTAGCTAAGGGTTCACCATACACCCTACCATCAGCACCATCAGATCATACTCAACTTGGATCCAGTGCCTCCAATAAGTAGTCCCCATCATGGACTCCCCAGGCGTGCCCACACAAGATTAAACGCCAATCTGGGCTCTAACTTTTGGGCCAAGCATTTTTTGAGAACCACACCCCCCATTTTTGTTTTGATGCCACGCCCATTTCTTTTATTTGTTTTCTAATTTCATTTTATTTTTGTTTAATTATTTTCAAAAGTATTTTTTTTTAAAAAAAAAATTAGGATTAGTTTCTTTCTAAAATTAATTAATTATTTTAATGCAATTTTATCAATTTAAAATCAAATTAGACTTAGTTTCTTTTTAATTTAAATTATTTTCTTAATAAAAAATAACAAAAAACATTAGAATTAGGATTTATTTTCATCTAATTTTTTTAATTCTCTAATTAAATTTTAGATATTTACTTCACTTATTTTTGTTATTAAAAATAAAAACCAACAACCAAAAAAGATTTTTCCTTTAGGTTTTAGAACGTGTTTTCATTTATCGCGCGTTTATTTACCTTTGCATTTTATATTCATGTATCTGTTATACGGGATGTAATAGCCAATAGGAATATACTTTATTGCTTTATTTTCTTTTCCCTATTTGGTTTGAAATGTAAATCCCCCTCCCCGAAGCCATATAATAGTCTAGATTTAAATTTTCCGCATTTTATTTTTCTGTATATATTACTGCTAGTAACTTAGGCGTGCATGACAAGATAAAGTCAATAACCATTAAATCATCAATCTCAAGATAATATAACTGAAAAAAACACACTTCTCACACTTGCATCCTTAGGGTATTCCTCGCTTGGTTGCCTCAGAAATGGTCATGTCCCTCGAACGTATGGATATCTTAGCAAAGACCCTCAATTCTAAAAGTCACCATAAAGATCATGGTCCCTTAACATCCCTTGAGTTGCCTACGAGAAAATGATCTTGTCCCTCGATGTTACCTATATGATGACAATCCTTTCAAAATGCTAAGATATCCTTACTTGTTGCATTCAATGACCATAGCATCCCTTTTGATAAGTATCTTAACATCCGACGATAGGGCTACCTACTCACTAATAGTAGGATAGCACTATCTAAAGGAAAGGAGGAAAAGAACATCCTTTTTCAGGTAGTCAAATGACTCTTAAGTACTTGCTCAAACTTGAAATTTTCATACTTACACACTTTTCAAAAACTATTTTCAAAAACGCTTTATCACACTCTTGAGGACTGATACAAGAGTTACCATAAAGCAAACAAAAATCTTTCAAAACACACAAACACAAACAGTTTTCAAAAAGTGAGCAAGTACCTAAGAGCCCATGGAAAACCACAGACGAAAAGGGTGTTAACACCTTCCCTTTACATAATCTACCCCCCTTACTCAGAAAATCTCGAAAAAAGGTCTTTTTCTGTTCTTTTCACCCTTTCCTTTGTTGGATAAAAGAAAAGTCAGTGGAGACTCTTGCTTACCGCGACATTTGCGAACAAAAAATGTAAACCAGTATTAAATAGTCGATTTTGCCACGGTATCACAGAACTGGCAACTCTGCTGGGGACAATAATAAAAGTGGGGGTTACCTTAGGGTCTAGATCATTTCTAAATTGTTTGCTTGTTTGTTTACTTTACTTTTAAGGGATTGTTTGGGTTACTATAGATCCTACAGCTGGATCTGGGGAAACCTGTTAGGTAAGTAGCAATAGATCCTGGAAACTGTGCAGGGTATATCGACACGGTTGATGCGACACTTTGGTTGGTACCGGTAGCTCTTGAGTTAATAAAGGAGAATACGGGGTTGTTGCATGGTGTCATAAAGCATCAACTAACCTTAGAACCTTTAAGTGAACAACTTGGCCATTGGGAAGTAGAGAGATGGACGTCTTTGGTGTATTCCCAAAGTCGGCAGATACTCGATGCTACACTCATTGAGATTTGACTCTTGAGTTATGTTTGGTTTCCAGTTAGTCTCCTATCGAACGAAACTTGTGGGAAAGATCAATAATATTGAGATCCCTTAGAACCCGGTTACTATTTATAGGACAGGTTGAACCAATCCAACTTCAATAGGGTACTACCTTAAAACCCATGCGAGCCTTAAACCTAAGGTCTCTTGTGTGATTTGCTTGTACTTGTTATATCTGTGATTTCTTAGCATAATCATGACATCATGACATGGAATAGCATACTAACCATTTCAAGGATTTTCTAGGGCTTATCTTTGTCTTATTTTGTAGGACATGGCATCCACCTGCAGGAACACAATCTAAGTCAACCTTGTGAAAGTACCTCCTCAACTCAAGGACTTAGCATCAAGAATTCTTGAAATCTCTCCCTTCACTGAAAAGCATGGTCAACTTCTCAACTTAGTCACTTAAAACCTTGATGAAGAAATGTTAAAGGTGCTCTTTCAGTTCTTTGACCCGTTGCACCACTGCTTCACTTTTCCTGTTTACCAGTTAATGCCTACTATGGAGGACTTTTCTCAGTTATTGGGAGTACCTATCCTTAATCAGCTACCATTCAACGGTACGGAAAGAGACCCAAAGCTTGAAGAGATTGCTCAAGCTTTGTATTTACAACGGTCTGATGTAGTGGCAAATTGGGAAACTAGAAGAGCTGTCCAAGGATTTCCAGTTAAGTTTCTATTTGAGAAAGCTCACTATTTTTGGGATAGCCTGGATTTACAGGATTTTGAAGAGGTGTTGGCCCTTCTCATCTATGGGATGGTAATATTCCCTAACACGGACCAATCATAGATGTGAATGCGGTTAAGGTCTTTCTGTCACATAATCTGGTGCCTACATTACTTAGGGATATTCTATACTCTCTGCATACTCGCACTCTAAAGAGGAGGGGGACCCTTCTGTGTTACACTCCTCTATTGGCTAGGTGGTTTATTTCGCACCTACCCCAGTTTGTTTTGAGAAATGAGTAGGGTACGAGATGGTCTCGTAGGATGATGTCCCTTACACATTCAGATATTCATTGGTGTTCACGATCCTCGGAGAATGTTACCATCATTGATCACTGTGGGGAATTCCCTAATGTCCCTCTCTTAGGCATTAGGGGAGGAATCACTTATAATCCTTGTTTAGCATTGCGAAAGTTTGGTTATGCTAGAAGGGATGGTCCTCATGATGCACTCGTCCAAGGAATTACGTTTAACTATGAGAATGATGTTCAGGGTTATTGCAAGAGGTTCATTCGAGCTTGGGGCATGATAAACAGAGTTGATAGCAAGACACTGGGGCACAAGAATTCCATCCCTTTTGAGACTTACCTCAAATGGGTGCGAGCTTGTGCTCAATGTATTATGATGCCTTACCCGCCATCTTACCTGTGATTGTGGAGCCAATTGCTGAAGGAGACACTCCTTACGTTGTTCTTTATCCTGATATGCCAACTAATTTTGAGGAGCTACAGAAATCCTGGATCCAACTCAAAGAAGAACGGGATACTTTCGAAGCCCAATTCTACGTCAACGAGAAGAAGGTTCTAGAGCTCACCCGATTACTTCACGAGGAGAGGAATATAAATTCCTACATTGCACCAAAGAAGATGCGCCCATGGGAAGCTTGAGTCTCTTTGCTTTGGGAGTTTACTTTTGCTTTGTTACCTCCTTTGTAAGCTCAAGAGGCATCGTTGTGACCAATAAAACTTCTTAATGCAATTAACATTTCCATTTTTATGTTTAAGAAAATTTGAGTCTTAGAAATCCTTTAAAACATTGCATATATATCATACATATCATTGCATAAGCAAGTTTCAAAGCAGGTTTCTCATCCTCTACGTTGCTTATTTCAGCAATGGCTCTAGAACAAACAGTGAAGGATCTACAGACTTAGAATGCCCTGTTTCAATAGATGATCATGGCTTTGACCAAGGGGAAAGAAGAGCTGAAAGCCTTGCTTGTTAAAGAAAAGAAGAAGCCAAGGAAGCCAACTGGTTTAGTGAATTTGGGAAGAAGGATCAGAGGACCAGTGCAACGAGCCTCTGAACTGACAACTTCGTCAAAGGAAGGAAACAATCAAGAAGAGGAAACAAGAGAGGAAGACTCCGGTCCAAAAGAATCTAATGATGAATCTGACTATGATGAGGAGCAGTATCCTCCCGCTGATGAAAAACACAAACAGTTGGAGGATCGTCTGAATGCAATGGAGGTCCGAAAAGTACCAGGTCTGGATTTTGAAGAACTGGGTTTGGTTTTTGGGGTCGTCATCCCGCAAAAGGTCAAGGTGTCGGTGTTCGCCAAATATGATGGGGTTTCATGTCCTAAGATGCACCTCCGATCTTATGTGAGGAAGATACAACCTCACACTGCTGACAAGGACTTATTGGGGTCCACTTCTTTCAGGATAGTCTGTCCAAAACTCAACTAGAATGGTTCTACCAGCTGGAAAGGACCAACATCCATAATTGGGAAGACCTGGTTGTTGCTTTCTACAAGAAGTATCAGTATAATACAGACCTTACTCCCACCCTTACACAACTCCAAAGTATGTTTATGGGTTCGAGCGAGGGCTTTAAAGACTATGCTCAGAAGTGGAGGGACTTAGCAGGAAGAGTCCACCCCCCTGTATGATAGGGAGCTAGTGGATATGTTCCTGGGTACCCTGTCTGGTCCATTTTTCAATCATCTGATTGGAAGTTCCTCAGCCAGCTTCACTGAATTGATCTTGACAGGAAAAAGGGTGGAAGCTGGAATTAGGAGTGGTAAGATTCAAAAGGATGCGTCCTCCAGTGCAGTAAGGAAGCCATTTTCTGGGAAAAAAGAGGTTAGTGTTGTGTACAACCAAAGGAATCAGGATAGAACTGAACGCCGTCCAGCGGTAGGGGCTGTTATGATCTTTAAACCTGCACCTACTCAACAAAGGAACAATCAGCCTAGAATAGAAAGGCCGGTAAGACAATTTACCCATATAAATATGACTCTGTCTCAAATTTTGCCACAGTTATTGAAGACCAATCTGGTAACTTTGAAGGAAGCCCTGAAGAATCCTAATATCGCATCTCCTCGCTATAATCCAAATGCTCGATGCGCCTACCATTCCGAGACTCCAGGGCATGACACGAATGATTGTTGGGCTTTGAAGAACAAGGTGCAAGATTTGATCGAGGCAAAGGAGATTGAATTCGATGCTCTGGAAACTCCCACGTCATAAATGCACCCATGCCCAAGCATGGCTCGGGAATCAATGCTATTGATGTTATCTCCGCCACAGAAGATGCTGACAATGATGATGACATGGATAGCTGGATTTTCCCTACTACCAACGGTGGACTCAATAATTGGATAACAAATGACTTTGTACCAATTACTTTTGTTCAGAAGTAATTATCTTTCTTATTTTTTGGATATGTAATAAACAATATAAACTTTATGGCCATGTGTCTTACCTGGGGCACAGTGGTATCATTTGTGAGGGTTATCATGTTTAATTTTCATATGGCATTAATAAAGCATTGGACATTTATGCATACAAATTTTGAACTCTTTGTTTTTCTTTTCTTGCTTTTACTTTGTCTTTACAACTATGCTCTTACACACACTCACGTATCAACTGCAGATCCATATCCACTCTGGATCCCATTGATAACAGTTCTGCTATTACCGGTTATGACTTTGAAAATACGATCAACCAAGTCGAGGACGAAGGTGAGGTACCTGGAGAACTTTCCAGACTGTTACAGCAGGAAGAAAGGGCTATACAGCCTCATGAAGAGCCAATTGAGACAGTGAATTTGGGCACAGAAGAGAACAGAAAAGAGGTCAAGATAGGTGCAAATTTGGAGCTTCGTGTCAAACAACATTTGATTCAGATGTTGCATGATTATGTTGAGATCTTTTCCTGGTCATACAAAGACATGCCAGGACTAGACACGGATATTGTGTTCATCGTCTGCCAACTAAAGAAGATTGCCCTCCGGTAAAGCAGAAGGTCCATCGCATGCATCCTGAAATGTCAGAGAAGATCAAAGCAGAGGTTATGAAACAGTTAAACACTGGGTTCCTAGTTGTCACTTCTTATCCCTAATGGGTTGCTAATGTAGTCCCGATACCTAAAAAGGACGACAAAGTACATATGTGCGTGGACTACAACGATTTGAACAGGTCAAACCCCAAGGATGACTTTCTGCTTCCCCATATTGATATTCTAGTTGACAACACCACGCAACACAAGAACTTTTCCTTCATGGACGATTTCTCTGGCTATAATCAGATCAAGATTGGCACCCGCAGACATGGAGAAGACAACCTTCGTCACACAATGGGGCACTTTCTGCTACAAAGTGATGTCATTTGGGTTGAAGAATGTTAGGAAAACCTATGAGCGAGCCATGGTAGCTCTGTTTCATGACATGATTCACCATGAGATAGAGGTCTATGTTGATTACATGTTAGCTAGGTCTTAAGCTGAGGAAGAACACATTGATCATCTATAAAAGTTGTTTGACAGGTTGAAGACGTACAAGCTGAGGTTGAATCCGAACAAGTGCACCTTCGGGGTAAGGTCTGGTAAACTGCTAGGTTTCATTGTTTGTAACAAGGGAATTCAGGTAGACCCTGCAAAATTGAAGGCTATACAAGAGATGTCGGATCCTCGCGCTGAGAAGGAAGTTAGAAGTTTCTTGGGATGCCTGAATTACATTGCCAGATTCATCTCCCACTTAACCGCTACTTGTGAGCCAATCTTCAAACTCCTGAAGAAAGATCAAGTGGTAAAATGGAATGAAGAATGCCAAACTTCCTTCGAGAGAATCAAAGAATACCTTCAAGAGCCTCCAATTCTGATGCCTCTGATTGAAGGAAGACCTTTGATAATGTACCTAAAAGTGTTAGATAATTCAATGGGGTGTGTGTTGGGGCAGCATGACGAGTCCGGTCAAAAAGAGCATGCAATATACTACCTTAGTAAAAAGTTTACCGACTGTGAGACAAGATACTCACTGCTCGAGAAAACTTACTGCACTTTGGCATGGGCTGCTCGCCGACTAAGACAATATATGTTAACCCACACCACTTTGTTGATATCTAAGATGGATCCGATCAAGTACATCTTCGAGAAGCCTGCTCTCTCCGGAAGAATAGCAAGATGGAAAATGATCTTGATCGAATACAATATCCAATACACGACCCAAAAAGCAATCAAGGGAAGTGTACTAGCTGATCATTTGGCCCATCAGGATGTGCATGACTACCAGTCCCTGAACTTTGAATTCCCGGACGAGAATATTATGCTAGTGACTGACTATGAAGAACCTGGACCAGATGAAGGACCTGAGGAAGGATCTCGATGGACCATGGTTTTTGATGCAACCTCCAACGCACTCGGCAACGACATCGGTGTTGTAATCATATCTCCCGAGGGCTGTCATACTCCTTTCACCGCTAGACTAGTTTCAACTGTACCAACAATATGGCAGAGTATGAAGCATGCATCATGGGTCTAAAAGCTGCTATTGACCTGAGGATCAAGTCCTTGAGTGTTTTCGGGGATTCAGCCTTGGTTATAAGTCAAATAAAAGGAGAGTGGGATATGAAGCACCCGAATCTCATCCCTTATAAAGAACATGTGCTGAAATTTCTTCCACACTTTTGAAGAGGTCACCCTTGAACATTTTCCACGAGAAGAGAATTAGTTAGCGGACGCGCTAGCTACTATGTCATCCATGTTCAAGGTCAAGTGGGATAACGAGGCTTCTCAGATCACTATTGAGAGATTGGATGAACCAGCATACTATTGTGAGATCGATACTGAAGAAGTAGCAGATAAACCTCGGTTCCATGAAGTGAAGAGGTATCTCGAGGCTCAAGAATACCCTGAGGGGGAATCTGTCAATGATAAGAAGTTTCTGAGAAGATTCTCCGCAAAGTTCTTCCTCAGTAATGGAATCTGTGATACGGTGGCAAAAGCGACTATTAATACTGGTTTGTGTTTTTTGTTTGCAAAATGTCGCGGTAAGCAAGAGTCGCCACCGACTTTTATTTCATCCAACAAAGGAAAAGGAAAAGAACAGAAAAAACCTTTTTCGAGATGTTTCTGAGTACGGGGGGTAGATTATAGAAAGGGAAGGTGTTAGCACCCTTTCCATCCATGGTTTTCCATGGGCTCTTAGGTACTTGCTCATTTTGGAAATTGCTTGTGTGTGCTTGCTTTGAAATGTTTTGTATTACTTCGTTTTAACCCTTGTTTCTGTCCTCAAGAGTGTGATGAAGTTATTTTTGAAAATTTTTTTAAAAAGTGTTCGTGTGAAATTTGTTTGTTTGAGCAAGTACCTAGGAACTATCTACCTACTCAAAAAAAGTTTGTTTATTTTCCTTTAGACAGCGCTATCCTATTATTAAGGAATAGGTAGCACCGTCATTGGAGTTTTAAAGGGACGTTCGAAAGGGACGTAATGATCTCTGAAGGCAACAAGTAAGGATACCTTAGCATTTCGAAGGAACTGTCATCATATATTCGTAGGCAACATCGAGGGACAAGATTATTTCTCGTAGGCAATTTGAGGGACGTTAAGGGACTATGATCTTTATGATGACTTTATGATTGAGGGTCTTTCGCTAAGATATCCCTACGTTCGAGGGACATGACCATTATTTTCCGAGGCAACCAAGTGGGGAGTACCCTAGGGGTGCAAGTGTGCAACAATGTGTTTTTTCAGTTATATTTATCTTGCAATTAGGGTTTTCTATCGTTCAATTTTTATCTTTCCATACAATCCTATTAATCTAAGTATTGCATAAAATATAGTAGCAGGAGATAAAGGCGGAAATGTAAACCTAAGCTATTACAGAGCTTTGGGGCAGTTACATAATAGTGAAGAGGGCAGAAAAGAAATCCTAAAACTATTACATCCCGGAAGCAATTACATGATAATGATGAAAAAAAGTGGAAAAATAAAGCTACGCTATTACAGTTGAACGTGCCATACACACTTTATCTAGGAAAATAAGAATAAGATGAAAATAACAAAGAAAAATGTTTTTGTGATTTTTTATGAAAAAAAATGATTTATGATAATTAATTAAATAAACCTAAAAAACCTAATTAATTTTAATTAATAAAAAATGTTAATTTTGAAAAAACATGGTTTATTAAAAAAATCTAAAAACCTAATTAATTCGAATAAAAAAAGATTAATTTTGAAAAAAAAGGTTCATTAAAAAAACCTAAAACCTAATTAATTTTAATTAAAAAAAGTTAATTTTGAAAAAAAAGGTTTATGTGTAATGATTAATAAGAAAGAATTAAGTTTGCCAAAAAATAGATAGGGGAAGAAACATCAATGAAAAATAGGGTTAGAAAATAAAAATAATGCAAATGTCAAAGGTGGTTGTTGAACCAAAAATTAATTTAAAACCTAAAATTAAATTAAAAAACCTAAAATTAATTATTCAAGTTTATTATAAAAAATCAAAGGTTTGTGAAAAAAGTTTTGTGGTTAAGTGAATTTAAGATTGAAAAAGACAAATTGGTTAGAAACCAAAAACAAACAATGAAATTAAAAACCTAAAATTAAATTAAAACCTAAAATTAAATTAATAAAAACTTAAAATTAAATTAAAAAACCTAAAATTAATTATTCGAGTTTAGGAGGAAAAATCAAAGGTTTGTGAAAAATATTAGGTTTTATGAAAAAGGTTTTAAACAAAAAGAAGGAAAATAGGTAAAATAGATAAAAGGAATGGAAGAAAACTAAAACCAATAGGGGTGGGTGTTGAACCCACGCCCTTAACTTTCTCAGGATGTTTGCCTTGTCATATATTGGTGGTTGTTATGATTCGACCTCAGTGTTTTGTAATAAACCCTTACTGGAAAAGTAGTGAAAGTAGTGAGATGTGGGTTTGTAACGAGGATGGGTTGTTTGTAGTGAGATGGGGGTTTGTAACAAGGATTTCTTGTATGTAGTGAGATGTGGGTTTGTAACGAGGATGACTTGTTTGTAGTGAGGTGGAGGTTTGTAACAAGGATGTCTTGTTTTTAGGGTTCTTGAAGGAATTTGATAATTTGACAGAGTTGTGGCAAAGGTTTTTTTTCGTGTCGTTCTTTGTGTGAAAAGAATGAGATTATATAATGGAAATTAGAGCAAAGATATGGATTTTGAATGTGCAATTGGGCCTCCAATAACCACAAACAATAGTGCAGATTTTTATTCACTTGAGTCGGTCACGTTCCAGGATAAACCGTAGGTGTTGTACCCCAAAATTTGCTCTCTCATTTTATCAAGATTTCCCCTCACAAGACTCTTTGAAATCAAGACCAGGATTAGGGTTTTGCTCTACTCAAGGCATCTCCTTGCACTGATGACCTAAATTAGGGTTTGAGTTTGCACAAGTATTTTTGGACTTTCAATGCTTAAATTGACTTTCATACTTCATGTTGGACTTACAAGATTGCCTCTACCAAGTTTCAAGCCTTGAATCAAATTTTTGCCCAGTCAATTGGACAAATGACTTAGAAATTGCTGTATTGGGGAAAAAGTCAATTGTGGCTAATTTACAGTCAAACCTCATAATTTTTTATCCACATCAACATTATAGACTCATATGAACCATTTGATCAAGTTTGGACCACAACTCCTCAAGAAATTTGATCAGATCATCAAAAGGGCAAAATGGTCATTTTTAGGGTTATGACTATAAAAGGGAAATTTCTGATTTTTTCACCTAGCCAATGGAAAATTGGTTTCAAGCATGGATTCAAGGACTCAATGACATCATCTTGACCTATTCACAAGGTTCAAAAGATCTCAAATGCATTGGATTGACAGATGAATTTTTCAGTCAACTGATCAAAATTTGTTTGTACACCAAAAAGTCAAACTTTGACTTTTTGGTCAAAATCAAGTGCCAAGGGTCATTTTTCATCAAAATGTGTCAAAAAATGAAACTTGTTCATCAAGAAACCTAATTTTGCAAATTAGGGTTTAAAATTGAAAAATTTCATAACTTAGAATTTTTCTAAGTTATGAAATTTTCTTATTTTTCCCCAACTTTGCCCAACATTTTCACCATGATGCAATTGGATTCAAACAAAACTTTCAACGTATTCCTCCATAAAATCTACAACTTTGATACACAAAGTTTTCCCAAAAGAAGCTTGGATTTCAAGTTATGATTTTTGGAATAAGGGTCCATGAAACTTTTCCCTAGTTTAGGCAGGATTTTGACCTATCTTCATGGCAAGTTTTCACCTAGTTCCACTTGGAATCTCAAAATTAATTTCAATGATGGATTGTAGAGCATGTTACACGCTTTCCAAAATGTCCAAGAACTCTCCAAAATCATTTGTGGTTAGGGAGAATCAGAGGTTTGAATTTGGCAAAAACTCACTTTGATCCATGGCATGTTTCATGTTGCTACAAGTTGCAATTTCCATCCATCATTATTTGTATTTGATTACAGGTCCATAAACCCTTTCATACTCAATAATTAAATGCAAATCCATTGGTTTGAGGCTTTGTTCTGATCATGGGAGGATTACACAAGAGATTAATCCAAAAATAGCAAAAAGGCAACATTGCCATTTTTGTCAAATTTTGCTTTATGTCAAATTGCATCCTTGAGCCTTGAACCAAATCTTGGACAACAAAAAATATCCATAAACTTGAGGGGCCAAGATCACAAAGTGCAAGCTGTAAGATAGCCTATACAGGCCTGTCTTGTACCACTTGATACTTTTGCTTAAAATATAAGAAGCTTGCCAAAAAGCCATGACTTACATATCTGTTATAACCAACTCTTGCAAGCATTTGAGACAAGGTTTGCACATTGCCTTGAGCCAAAAACACGAATTATTGAACCCTCAAGCCTTCCAAAACACAAAATCACCTTCCTTTTGCAAAACAGGGCACTCTCTGCAGTTTCACTTCCATCTCACAAGTTACTCGTGCGTTTTGCCCCAAACTTGTTCCAATACATTCCATATAACCTATCCAAGATATCCCAATCATTGGCCACTGACTGTAACTCCATTTGCAAGCTTCACCATTTCTGTTTTCAGCTTGTGTAGGTTGAGTTCTACAAGCTTGTTCAAGCAAATCCAAAGCAAACTAAGCATTAGGGAAGATCAAAGGAAGTTCAGGCAAGCTCCCAAGCACCTCAGGTCTCACTGAAAAGCTCCACATTGCCATATACGAGTTCAACTAAAACAAGTTTTTGTCAACTTCCTATCTCTCTATTTAGGAATCATTAGGCTTAGGTTTGTGAATAAAAAATGTAGTACTCATAGCTCTGAAGTTGTACATATGCTTAGATTTCATTTAAGTTAATCGTGTTAAGAGAATTTGATTCATGAACTTCCTGAAAAAGTTAGGTTAGAAATTAGGGCCAGAGAAATTCTCTCTGGTCTTTGAGAGTTAGATTGAGTTCTTTATATGGTTGGAATCGTCTTGAAAAATGCTATGACTTTGGTGTTATGAGTTTTTGCATTAGAGCACGTATGCAGGTTTTCCAGATTTTGTACAGGCGCGCGTATTTTTGAACGAAGGTTGAAGATGAAGCTTGGAACTGGGCTGGGCCTTTGTTTCTTGTTTTTGACACCCCCTCTTTGCTGACTGCACCCCCTGGCCCATTTATTTTATATTTTCATTTGTTTTTATTTCTGACTCCATTTTATTTTTACCAAATATAAAAAATTACTAAAAACATTTTCATAAAAGTTCATATTTTATTTTATATTTTTTTATTATTTTTCTAACATAAAAATAATTTTTAGATAATATACCTTTATTTTATTTAATAAAAACTATAAAAATAATACATAAAAATATTATACCTTTGTTTGTTATTATTTATACTTAAATAATATTTTTTTTCTAATACATTTTTATTTTGTATATATTTTATTTTATTTTATTCTACATGAATAATATAATTAATATATATATATACTTTCTTAAAGAAAATTAGGGTTTTTACCCTTAATAAAAAAATCTTTTATTTCTTTTTTTAATACATTAAATATTATATTTTTACATACATAAAAATAAATAAAATCATCTTTTACATATTTATCATATTTTGCATATTTATATTTAATTTGTTTATTTAAATTTTGTTTATTTATTATTTGAAACAAAGGAATTCAATTTGGATGTAACAGTAAATCTTAGGGTTTTATTTTCTTACAAATATTCCCTATTCAAAAATGTATCCCCCTCCCCATATCAATATTGTAATAGCTTAGGTTTATTTTACGTATTTTATGCTTTCAAATATGCCATGTTAGAGATTAGGGTTTGTATGCAAATATCAAAAATCAAAACAAATAGCTTGACTAATACAAAGACAAAAAGCATGAAAATTGATAACACAATGCACACATGCACCCTTAGGGTTTCATCCACTTGTTACCTTTAAAATGGCCATGTTATGCATGTAGAGTATCTTGGCAAAACAAAAACGAAACAAAAGATCATAGTCCCTCGATGACGCTATCTTGGTTGCCTATAAAAAATGATCTAGTCCCTCAGAAATTTGCTAAATATACTTAGCACAATTGCTATCATGGTCCATACGATGACCCGCTCCTGTCCTGTTTAACATCCAAATACAAGGTTGTTTACCAAATGCAATGGTAAAACAACACTGTCAAAAGGGTTAAAAATGTGTAGGAAAGATCTTTGAGTAAAATAGGGTAGACAACTCTTAGTTACTTGATCAAAACTTGCAAAAACATCCTTGCTATTTTCAAATACACCTCACAACACAATTTCAAAACATTTCCCAAAACAAACTTTCAAACATTGAAAAATCTTTTCAAAAGACAATACACCTTTGTATATATTCAAACAAGAATCATTACAAAGGTTTCCACAACGATGGCCTCTTTTCAAAACATTTTCAAAACCACACACAAAGCACCATTTCAAACAATTGAAAAGCAAAAGCAAGTGATCTAAACAAGTAACTAAGAGCCCATGGATAACCATGGATGAAAAGGGTGCTTGCACCTTCCCTTTTCATAATCTACCCCCCGAACCCAAGAAAACATCTCAAAGGTCTTTCCTGTGCTTTTTGACCTTTCCTTTGGATAAAATAAAAAGTCGGTGGCGACTCTTGCTAAACCGAAACATTTGCAAACACAAACGCAAAACCTCAAGTCAATTCTCCGACCGCATCACAGAACTGGCGACTCTGCTGGGGATTCTAATAAAAGTGGGGTTACCTTAGGTTTTAGATCACCTTTACATGCTTACCTTGTTTTCTTTGATTGCTTTACAATTGGTTCTATTGTTTGGGTTTGAAATCCTCTACCCGAATTTGGGAAACATTCATAGGTAAATAGAAATACATTGTGGAAACTGTGCGGGGTATACCGACATGGTTGAAGCAATAGCTATATTAGTGCGACATATTTGTGGGTACCGGTAGCCTTTGAGTCAATCAAAGAGAATACGGGGCCGCTGAGTGATGTCATGAAGCAATAATGGACTTTTAGAACCTTTACTTGACCATCTTGGCCTTTTTAGGGGTAGTGAGATGACCAGCTTTGGTGCAGTCCGAAGTTGGTAGATACTCGATACTACACTTATTGAGGGTTATTTTCTTTGAATATTTCGGTCGCCAGTTAAGTGGCTAAACTGAAAAAATGAACACAGAAAATAATCCAGTGATATTGAGCCCCTTGGAACCAGGTTACTATTTATAGTACAGGTTGAGCCAACTAACTTCAAAAGGGTACTTACCTATGAAACCCCATGCAAGCCTGAAACTAGGAACTTGTGTGACTTGCTTGTACATATACTTGTGCATACATCATGAACATCATAAAGCATCATATGCATCCACTAACCATTTCAAGGGTTTGGATCTTCATCTTTGTTCTTGTTTTGTAGGTAATGGATTCACTCCGCAGGAAAACAATCCAAGTCAACCTTGTGAGAATTCCTCCTCAACTCAAGGAGTTTGCTTCCAAGATTCCATAGAATTCTCCCTTCACTGAAAAACATGGTAGACTTCTCAACTTGGTCAACTCCAACATTGAGGAAGACATGGTGAAAGTTCTCTTCCAGTTCTTTGACCCCCTACACCACTGTTTCACATTTCCTGATTACCAACTAGTGCCTACTTTGGAGGAATTTTCTCAACTCTTGAGGATTCCTATTCTCCATCAACTACCCTACAACGGTACGGAAAGAGAACCAAAGCCTGAAGATGTTGCTCAAGCCCTACACTTGCAACCATCGGATATCAAAGGTCATTGAGAAACCAGAAGTGGTGTCAAAGGTTTCTTGGAAAAGTTTATGCTTAAGAAGGCACAAGACTGCTGAAATTCTCTCGATCTGCAAGCTTTTGAGGAGATTGTAGCACTTCTCATCTATGGGTTGGTCTTGTTCCCAAACCCTGATCAGCTTATAGATTTGAGTGCTGTCAAAATTTTCATAACTCAGAATCCTGTGCCTATATTGCTTGGGGACATCCTCCACTCATTTCACACACGAACAATGAAGAAAAGAGGTTTTCTCATATTCTGTACTCCTCTTCTAGTAAGGTGGTTTATTTCTCACCTTCCCCAATTAGTCTTGAAGAATGAGCAAGGTTTAAGGTGGTCACAACGATTGATGACTCTTACACATTCTGATGTTCATGGGTGTTCTCGGTCCAGAGAAAATGTCATCATCATTGATCTTTGTGGGGAATTCCCTAATGTCCCACTACTTGGCATTAGAGGAGGCATTACCTACAACCCCTGCTTGGCTCTGAGACAATTTGGGTATGCCCGAAGGGATGGGCCTCATGACATGCTGATTCCAGACTTGGTTTTTGACTTCGACAACGACGCTCAAGGACTTCTACAAAGGTTTATCCGAGCTTGGAGGATACCCAACAAAGTGGACAGTAAGACACTGGGGCACAAGAATTCCATCCCCCTTGAGCCTTACCTCAAGTGGGTACGAACCTGCGCCCAGAGTCTTATGATGCCTTACCCCTACATTCTGCCTATGATCAAAGAGGCTGTTATGGAAGGAGAGGTTCCATACACCCTCCTACATCCTAACATGCCAACATCATTGGAAGATTTGCAAAAGAGTTGGATACAGCTCAAGGAAGAACGGAATACTTTTGAAGCCAGCTTCTACGCCAGTGAGAAGAAGGTTTTGGAACTTACTCGTCGACTCCACGAAGAGCAGACTCTCAACACCTACATCGCACCAAAGAGGATGCGCAACGTCTTTTTACATTAGAATTTTGTATTATTTTTTCCCATGGGGCACTTATGTACTAACAAATTCTATCTTATTAATATGACGTGTGTTCTTTTTGTTTGCAACAACTTTGAATTTCTGAATCCTTGAATGCATTACATGAATACATATCATTCATCATATGCATAAAGAAGTCTTCACACCAGGTTTCCTTATCTCTCTGTTGTTTATTTCAGCAAGATAGATATAGAGCAGACGGTCAAAGATCTACAGACGCAGAATTCACAGTTCCAACAGCTACTCATAACCTTGGCAAAGGGTCAGGAGGAGCTCAAAGGTCTATTGGAAAAAGAAAAGGAGAAAAAGAAAAAGAAAAGAGTTGGTGTGGCCACTATGGGAAGAAGATTTGAGAACCAAGCTAGAAGAGTCCTGGATTTCCCCTCGACGTCTGATGAAGGGGTTGGCAAAGGAAAGGGAGCTGCAGTGCCCTCCGAGTCTGAGGCTGAAGAAGAAGAAGAAGAGGACGAAGATTACTCTGAGTAGAAGTACCCTCTTGCGGATGATAAGTATAAGAACCTGGAAGAGCGTTTGGCAGCTATGGAGGTACAAAGAGTGCCTGGGTTGGATTTCGAAGAGATAGGGTTGGTTGTTGGGATTGTGATTCCACCTAAATTCAAGGTGCCTACATTTGCTAAATATGATGGTTTGTCTTTTCCGAAGATGCATCTGCGGTCTTACGTCAGAAAGATACAACCTCACTCTTCTGATAAGGATCTGTTGGTCCACTTTTTTCAAGATAGTCTTTCAGGAACGCAAGTGGATTGGTTTTACCAGCTTGAAAGATCTGATGTACATAAATGGGAGTATTTGGCTGCTGCCTTGTACCGACAATATCAATATAATGCTGACTTAGCGCCTACTCGTACTCAATTACAGAGTATGGGTATGGTCTCTAATGAGGGCTTTAAGGAGTATGCCCAGAAGTGGAGGGACTTGGCTGGAAGGGTGCAGCCACCATTGTCTGAGAGAGAGCTTGTGGATATGTTTTTGGGGACTGTGATACGGTGGGAGAACTGACTTGGGATTTTGCGTTTGTGTTCGCAAATGTTTCGGTTTAGCAAGAGTCGCCACCGATTTTTTATTTTATCCTAAGGAAAGGTCAAAGAGCACAGGAAAGACCTTTGAGATGTTTTCTTGGGTTCGGGGAGTAGATTATAGAAAGGGAAGGTATTAGAACCCTTTCTATCCATGGTTATCCATGGGCTCTTAGTTACTTGCTTAGATCACTTGCTTTGCTTTTCAATTGTTTGAAATGGTGCTCTTCAATTGTTTGAAATGGTGCTTTGCGTGTGATTTTGAAAGATGTTTTGAAAAGAGGCCATCATTGTGGCGACCTTTGTAATGATTCTTGTTTGAATGTACACAAAGGTGTTTTTGTCTTTTGAAAGGTTTTCAATGTTTGAAAGTAGGGTTTTTGAAATTGTGTTTGTGAAGTGTGTTTGAAGATATCAAGGATGTTTTTGCAAGCTTTGATCAAGTAACTAAGAGTTATCTACCCTATTTTACTCAAAAATCTTTCTTATGTTTTTAACCCTTTTAACAGTGTTGTTTCACCATTGTATTTGGTGAACAACCTTGTGTTAGGATGTTAAACGGGACAGGCGCGGGTCATCGTATAGACCATGATAGCAATGGTGTCAAGTATTTTTGGCAATTTTCTTGAGGGACTTGATCATTTTGTTTAGGCAACTCAGATAGCGTCATCGAGGGACTATGATCTTTTGTTTTGTTTTTGTTTTGCCAAAGTACTTGACATGCATATCATGGCCCATTTTTGAAGGCAACAAGTGGATTGTAACCCTAGGGATGCAAGTGTGCATTGTGTTTGTTTTTCATGCATTTTTTGTCTTTGATTAGGTCAAACTATTTATTGGTTTTGATTTTGCATACAAACCCTAATTCTAATCATGTCATAATTGAAAGCTTAAAGGTGCGAGAATTTAAATTCTAAGCTATTACAACATGATATAGGCAGGGGGATACAAATTTTAATAGGGGAGTATTTTGCAAGAAATTAAACCCTAATTACTATTACATCCAAATTGAATATCAAATGCAATCATAATTTAAATGGGCAATATTTAATTAAGCAAGATAAATAAATATTAAACAAGATGTATTATGCAAAAAAAAGTTTTTATTTGTTTATGTATGCAAAAGTGTTTTTTAATGTACAAGGCATAAAGAAATAAATAAAAGATTAATTTTATTTGTTTTTAGGGCAAAAACCCTAATTTCTAAAGAAAATAAATATAATGTATTATTTATGTACAAAAATATATTAATATGTATAAAAATGAAATATATCCAAAAACAGGTATTTTTTAGTATAAATAATAATAAAAATAAAATATAATATTTTTGTGTTTTATTTCTAAGTATTTAATAAAATAAAAATAAAATATGTGTATATATATTAAATATATTAAGTGTGTATAAAAATAAAATAAATTATTTACAAAAATGTATATATTTCAAGAAAATATTTTCAAATGTGAATAAAAATAATAATTGAAAATAAAAGTATTTTTTACATTATTTTTTAAGTTTTAACAAAATAATATAAAGTATTTAATCATTTTAATGTTGGTAATAATTGAAATAAATACCAAATAAATGTAAAAAATTATAAAAATATTTTTGGAGCATTTTTTATACTTATAAATAAAATATCAAAGTCAGAAATAAAATAAAAATGCAAAAATAATAAAAATACAAAGAAATGGGCCAGGGGGTGTGAAACTGAAAATGGGGGTGTGAAAATTAGGAAGTAGCCAGGCCCAGCCCAACTACTTCATCTTCTTCCTCTGTCCAACAGAAATTTGAAAAACGCGCGCTTGCTACACAAACCTGTATCTCCTGTATTTGTGATCTTTTGACAAAACTCAAAACATGAAACTTGTAGAGCATCAAATCACGAATCTAACCATATAAAAAACTTAAGCTAACTCTCAAAGACCAGAGAGAATTTCTCTGGCCCTAATTTCTAACCTAGTTTTTTCAGAAAGTTCATGGATGAAATTCTCCTAGCACGATTAATATAAATGAAAACTAAGCACATGTCTGGTTTTAGGGCAATGAATACAACATCTTTCATTTGCAAACCTAAGCCTAAATGTTCCTAAATAGAGAGATAGAAGTTCATGAAATACCTGTTTCAGTTGAGTTCGAGCTAAATAATGCAACAACTTTCAATGGGGCCTGAGGTTCTTTTGAGCTTGTTTGATGTCCCCTGAACCTTTCCCAATGCTTAGTTTGTTTTGAAGTGGCCTGAATCGTGCTACAGAACTCAACCTGCAAAGCTTCCAAACAAAAATGGTGATGTGAGTTAATGGGGTTACAACAACTTGTGAATGGTCTGGACAGCTTAGGTATATGGTTTGGAATGTGTTTGAAGTGATTTTGGTCAAAACGCACGAGGGGATTTGATGGTGGCTTATAATTTGCAGAACTGGCCCTGTTTTGCAAGAAAATATGGTTTTTGAGTATGAGGATGTTTTAGAGTTCAAAGGCTCGTGCTTCTGACTTGCAAGGGTGTGAGAAACTTGTTTCAAAACTTTGCTTGAGTTCAAAATATCAGATGTGTGAGTTATCTTGTGTTTGACAAGTTTCTTGGTTATGAAGCAAAACGAGAAGTGACAAAGATCAGGCCTGTACAGGCTAGCTCTAGCCCTGCATACATTGTGTAAGCTTGGCCCCAAGTTTGTGGATTTTGTTTGCAGCATAAGATCTTGTTCAAGGCTCAAGGATTCTATTTGACATAAAGCAAGATTTTGACAAAAATGGCAAAGTTACCTTTTACTATTTTTGGATTAATCTAGTGTATAATCCTCTAATGTACAAAACAAAACCTTAGACCAATGGATTTGCATTTAATTATTGTATATAAATTGGTTTAGAGGCCTGTAATTGTGTACTAAGCTAGCTTGGTCAGATTTGACAAGTGGTATGAACATGCATTGGCCATGGTTACAAAGTGAGTTTTTGCCAACTTCAAGCATTTGATTCTCCCTAACCACAAAGGTGTTTGAGGAGTTCTTGGACAATTTGGAAAGCTTGCAACATGTACTATAATCCATCTTTGAAATGCAACTTAATAATCCAAGTGGAACTATGTGAAAAATGGCCAAGAAGATGGGTCAAAATCCTGCCTAAACTTGGGCAAAATTTCTCTAAGTTAAAAGTTTTAGGTACCCTTGTTCCAAAAATCATAACTTGAGATCCAAGCTTCTTTTGAGAAAACTTTGTGAATAAAAGTTGTAGAATTTGTGATGGACTAAAACGTTAATGTTGTAAGTTTTGTTTGAATCCATTTGCATCTTGGTGAAAATGTGGGACAAATTTAGGAAAAAATAAGAAAATTTCATAACTTAGAAAATTTCTATGAAATTTTTCCATTTTGAACCCTAATTTGCAATTTTGGGTTTCTTGATGAACAAGTTTCATAATTTGACATGTTTTGATGGAAAATGACTCTTGCCACTTGATTTTGACCAAAAAGTCAAAGTTTGACTTTTCAGTGTACAATCAAATTTTGATCAGTTGACTGAAAAATTCATCTGTCAATCCTATGCATTTGAGACCTTTTGAACTTGTTGAATGAGTCAAGATGATGTCCTTGAGTCCTTGAGTCCATGGTTGAGCTTGATTTTCCATTGGCTAGGTCAAACAGTCAAAAATTGCCTTTGTACAGTCAAAACCCTAAAAATGACCATTTTGCCCTTTTGGTGATCTGATCAAATTTCATGTGGGATTGTGATCCAAACTTAATCAAATGGTTCATATGAGTTCATAATGTTGATGTGGGTCAAAATTCATGATGTTTGACTGTCAATTGGCCACAGTTGACTTTTTCCCCAATACATCTAATTTCTAGGTCAACTGTCCAATTGACTGGGCAAAAATTTGAATCAAGGCTTGAAACTTGGTATGGGAAAACTTATGAGTCCAACATGAAGTATGAAAGTCATTTTGGGGATTGTGGGTCAAAACATCCCTATGCAAACTCAAACCCTAATTTAGGTCAACGGTGTAAGGAGGTGTCTTGAGCAGAGCAAACCCTAGCTTGATCTTGAGTTCCAAGAGTCTTGTGATTGAGAAATGTTTGATGAAATGGGAGGGCAAATTTTAGGGTACAACAGTTGCCCCTGTTCAATCTTCTTGAACCTGAAGAGTTAGATTGGCAAGTTTGCCTTTCGCGACTCAAAGGTAAAAGAGGATTGGACACTAGAGTGCCCGTAAATTTGCACTCGTCAAAATATAGCTGAGGAAATGGGCTTAAAGATGACATTTAGAGATGGTGGAATCTTGTTGGAGATGGGCTTAAAGATGCCATCCAAGAATGTTTGTTGAATTGCAATGTTGTAGGTCAGAAGAATGAGCATCAAAATGGTATCCGTGTCTGGAATGCATTTGAAATGTATCTGGAGACTGAGTTTGTATGAGAAAAAGAATGGCGTCCGTGTTTGGGGCGTATCTGAACTGTAATCGTATTTGAACTTTGAATGAATATCAGAATGACTGCCGTGTCTGGAGTGTATCTGTATTGTATCTGAAGTCAAGATCTGTATGAGTAGCAGAATGACTTCCGTGTCTGGAGTGTATCTGAGACTGTAACTGGGATCTGAATAAGTGACAGAATGACTTCCGTGGCGACTGCACTGGGCAGAATCAAACTTCTGGTGTAAGGGCCAGAATGGCATCCGTGTATGGAGCGTATCTGATCTTGTAGTTGATAGTTGAATCTGAATGAGAGATAGAATGGTTGCCGTGTATGGAGCGTATCTAGTCTGTATCGGATTGCTGAAGTCTGAATGAGTAGTAGAATGACCGCCGTGTCTGGGGTGTATCCGTACTGTATTTTGATTTGAAGTTCTAAATGAGAAATAGAATAACCGCCGTGTCTAGGGTGTATCCATACTGTATCTGAATAATTGTTAATGATAGCCTTTTAATCTTATCCTGAAAAGGGTAAAATGTTGGCTAAAACACAAAGTTATGTTGTATGATATGTATGATGCAATGAACTGTGTTTCATCCATGTTTATGATATATGAATGTAATGGATAGGCATGTAAGCTGAGTGGCTGTCTTGCTGAGGAAAATAAATCCTTGATAACTGGAGATAATGAAATCTTTGACCGTTGCCGGGGAAAGTAAATCCTTGACCAATGCTGAGGATTCAAGAAAAACTTTGATTGTTGAAGATGAGAAATCCTTGTTGACTGCCTGGGGATTAAAGATCTCTGATTGTTTGAGAAAGAGAAATCCTGGGACCACTACTAGAGATTGAAAATCCTTGGCGATTTGTGGGGATTAACAAGGCCTTTTGACAACTTCTGCAGGGAATGAGAATCCTTCATGACTTTCCTGGGAAATAGGGGAAACTTTTGAAAATCTCTACTGGGGAGTTAAAACCTGGGAGGCTTCTGCTTGGAGAAATGAGACTGAGAATCTTCGATCTGTTGGGAGATAACTCTGTAGGGAGAATGTTCACTCGGCCGGTGAAATCAGGAGCTTGGGTTGTATGACAAACTACTGGGGAAGCATCCTAGTTGGGGATAAGCCAAGAAGTTAACTGTCATCTACTTGATTCTCATACTTTTAAGATAACCTGCTGGGGAAATAAGTTTAGAATATTTTGGTTCCGCTGGGGATATGTGTTTCAAGGTTTTCGGGCTCCACTGGGGATCCTTTAACTCCACTGGGGATACATACTCTAAGGCTTGAGGATCTGAACGATATACTGTAGGGGATTTCCTCTGGAACAACACATAGATATCTTCTTACACCTTCAACCTACCAGTAATTATCCTTTCTCAAATTCGTTTTATTTGCAAGCAGTGATTATATTCAAATACATATACCTATTTAACAAAACTTTGGACGTTTTCAAACAAAACATGAGTGTAAAAAAGAAAAAGGCAAGCAAATTTCTGCCCTTTGAGGTATCTTTGTATTAACTTTTGTAAGTATCTTTGTACAAAGGAGACATACATCCTAGTAAGAGAATATTGTCGTAAAAATTGAAAAATTTTATACAAAAGAAAGATGGCTATGTGTAACAATTCCATGGGATTCCCATTCTGCTATAGCCTTCACAACTTTGAGTATCTTGTCCATTCGCTGCTTCGTCCGCCGATGACTGGATTAATCAGGAGCTTGGAGCTTGCTGGTGAAGAGATTGTTTTTAAAGTGATCCGACGAGACATAGTCATACGCTTTAATTCCCTAACTTTTGCCTGGACCGCCCTTTCGGGTTTTCGATCCACCGGGAAACCCTTTTTTGCCCAAGTCGCCCTTTCGAGTTTTCAACTTGCCGGGTGTACAAAGTTTTTTTGTTTTATCCCTAATTTTTGCCTGAACTGCCCTTTCGGGTTTTCGGTTCATCGGGATGCCCATTTTTGCCCAAGTCGCCCTTTCGGGTTTTCAACTTGTTAGGTTATTTTTATGCGTAGTATCTTTTGACTATGTCGGCGTTCGCAGGGTGCGGCAGGTCGTCGCCGTCCATGGTGGTCAGGATCATTGCCCCACCAGAAAAAATGCTTTTGATCACAAATGGTCCTTCATAAGTAGGAGTCCACTTGCCCCTGGGATCACTTTGCGGTAAGATGATCCGCTTGATTACAAGATCTCTGACTTGATATACCTGACGCCTGACTTTCTTGTTGAAAGCCTTGATCATCCGCTTTTGATACGTCTGACCATGACAAACAGCAGTAAGTCGCTTCTCGTCGATCAAATTAAGTTGGTCAAGCCGGTTCTGAATCCAATCGTCTTCACTCAAACTGGCATCCTTCATAATCCTCAAGGAAGGAATCTGAACTTCCATGGGTAGAACAACTTCCATGCCATATACCAAAGAGAAAGGGGTTGCCCATGTTGAAGTGCGTGCCGTGGTACGATATCCATGCAGAGAAAACGGTAACATCTCATGCCATTCCTTGTAGGTGACCGTCATCTTTTGAATGATCTTCTTGATATTTTTGTTCGCGGCTTCAACAACACCGTTCATCTTCGGCCGATAGGGAGATGAATTATGATGATAAATCTTGACCTGCTCGCACAGAGTGGTGATCATAGTGTTGTTCAAATTTGTACCGTTGTCCGTAATGATTCTGTCGGGGATACCATATCGGCATATGAGGTTCTGCTTGATGAAGCGGGAAACCACATTCTTTGTAACAGAGGCAAATGAAGCTGCTTCGACCCATTTGGTAAAATAATCAATAGAGACCAAGATGAAGCGATGTCCATTGGATGCCGTAGGCTTGATCTCTCCAATCATGTCAATGCCCCACATTGCGAATGGCCAAGGAGCTGTCAGAACGTTGAGAGGAACAAGAGGAATATGTACCTTGTCGGCATGGACTTGGCATTTGTGGCAAGTGTGGGAATGTTGATGACAATCAGCTTCCATGGTAGACCAGTAGTAGCCTGCCCTTAGAATCTTCTTAGCCATCATATGTCCACTCAAGTGGGTGCCAAATGTGCCACTATGTATATCAGTCATGATTAACTATGCTTCAACCTTGTCCACACAACGAAGTAGAACACAATCATGGTTGCGCTTATAAAGGATGTCATTGCTTAGGAAGAACATGACAACAAATCTCCTTAAGAACTTTTTGTCATTGACAGAAGCTCCTTCAGGGTATTCTCTAGTCTGGAGATACCTTTTGATTTCATGAAACCAGGGTTGTTCCACTACTTCTTCGGTATTAATCTCATGACAGTGTGCAGGTTCGTCCATTCGCTCGATGGTGATTTGGGGAGCCTCGTTATCCCAGTTGAGTTTAAACATGGAAGACATTGTAGCCAGAGCATCTGCTAGCTGATTTTCTTCTCGCGGGAAATGCTCGAAGGTAATCTGCTCGAAATGAGGCAACAACGTCAAGACATGTTCTTTGTATGGGATAAGATTAGGATGTTTGGTGCCCCACTCTCCTTTGACTTGATTGATAACCAAAGTCGAGTCCCCAAATACGACCAAATATTTGATTCCCAAGTCTATAGCAGCCTTGAGACCAAAGATGCAAGCTTCATATTCAGCCATGTTGTTGGTACAGCTGGAGCAAAGTCGGGCAGTGAAGGGTGTATGGCAACGTTCCGAAGAAATGAGCACCACACCGATACCGTTGCCAAGTGCATTTGAAGCACCATCAAAGTACAGGGTCCATCGGGATCCTTGTTCAGGTCCGTCATACGGTCCGTTACCTTCAATGTTGTCCAATGTCATGATGTCCTCGTCAGGGAAATCGAATCTCATAGATCGGTAATCTTCGAAAGCTTGATGAGCTAGATGGTCAGCTAATACACTCCCCTTTATAGCTTTTTGGGTAGTATACTGGATATCATACTCAGTCAGGATCATTTTCCATCTTGCGATTCTTCCAGATAAAGCAGGCTTCTCGAAGATATACTTGATCGGATCCATCTTGGAAATCAGCACAGTGGTATGAGTCAACATATACTGCCTTAGCTGGCGAGCAGCCCATACCAAAGCGCAGCAAGTTTTCTCAAGCAGTGAGTAGCGAGTCTCACAGTCGGTCAAATTTTTGCTAAGGTAATAAATGGCATGCTCTTTTCGGCCAGACTCGTCATGTTGGCCCAGTACGCACCCCATTGAGTTATCCGAAACAATCAGATACATGATTAACGGCCTTCCTTTGACGGGTGGCATCAAAATAGGAGGTTCCAGTAAATACTCCTTGATCTTATCAAAAGCAACTTGATAATCATTGTTCCATTCAACTACCTGATCTTTCTTCAACAGCTTGAAGATCGGCTCACAGGTAGATGTCAGGTGAGAGATGAACCTTGCAATATAGTTTAAGCGTCCCAAGAAACCTCTAACCTCCTTTTTAGTGCGGGGGGCAGGCATTTCTTGTATAGCTTTTACTTTAGCTGGATCAACCTCAATGCCTTTGTTGCTGACAATAAATCCCAGAAGTTTACCAGACCTAACTCCAAAAGTGCACTTACTTGGGTTTAGTCTGAGCTTATATTCCTTCAACCTGGCAAACAGCTTTTGCAAATGATCAAGGTGTTCTTCTTCTGTCCGTGATCGAGCTATCATGTCGTCTACATAAACTTCGATCTCATGATGTATCATATCATGAAACAAAGCTACCTTGGCGCGTTGATAGGTTACCCCTGCATTCTTCAGTCCGAACTGCATCACTTTGTAGCAGAAGGTACCCCATTGCGTGACAAAAGTAGTTTTCTCCATGTTCTCGGGGGCCATTTTGATCTGGTTGTATCCCGAGAATCCATCCATGAAAGAAAATAGCTTGTGTTGAGCTGTGTTGTCAACCAAGATGTCGATGTGTGGCAGTGGAAAATCATCCTTAGGGCTAGCCCTGTTTAAGTCCCGATAGTCCACACACATTCTGACTTTGCCGTCCTTCTTAGGTACAGGCACAATGTTAGCAACCCATTGTGGATAGGAAGTAACATCCAGAAAGCCAGCGTTTAATTGCTTCATTACCTCAGCTTTGATCTTCTCAGACATGTCGGGCCTCATTCGGAGGACCTTCTGCTTGACCGATGGACAGTCTTCTCTTGTAGGGAGGCGGTGAACCATGATATCGGTATCTAGTCCCGACATGTCTTCATAAGACCAGGTGAAGATCTCAACATATTCGTTCAACAACTGCACTAAGCACTCTTTGACACCTAGTTCCAGGTTGGCACCCACTTTTACCTCTTTCCTGTCTTCCTCTGTCCCCAAGTTGATGGTTTCTAGAAACTCCTCATGAGGTAGGATAAACCTCTCTTCTTGTTGCAAAAGTCTAGCTAACTCTCCCGGTACTTCACAATCTTCATCAACTTCGTACTCAGCATGATTGACCAAGTCTTCAGAGTTACCGAAGGCTAAAGCAGAATAGTCACCCATGGAATCCGAAGTGGATGGGTACCTGCATTTGTGAGTGTGGGTGTGTGTAAGGGATAGCCATCCTTAAACAAAACAAAATGCAAAAAGAAAGAAAATGAACACAACAGTTTATGAAAATGTCCAATGATTCATTAAAACATGGCATATGATAATGAAGAAAATCAAGCCCTTACAAATGGACCTATATGCCCCGGGCAAGGCATAAGGTGAAAATATTGTACGAATTGTTTAGTTATTACATACCAAAATAAGAAATTGTTCAAAGATAAATTTACTGGTTGATGAAGGTGATGGGAATAAAATCCTTTGCTTCCCAGTTGCTTAACCCCCCTTCGACGGTTGGAAAGATCCAATCTTCGAAGTTGTTCTCTTCATCCTCATCTTCTACAACATTGATTCTATGGTGTGATTGGTCGATCTGGAACTGACTGTTTAACGCTGGTTCGCGAAATGTCGCGGTAAGCAAGAGTCGCCACCGTCTTTTATGTTCTCCAACATGGAAAGGACAAAAGCACAGCAAAATTCCTTTTCGAGATGTTTCTCGGTTCGGGAGGTAGATTATAGAAAGGGAAGGTGTTAGCACCCTTTCTATCCATGGTTATCCATGGGCTCTTAGGTACTTGCTCTTATGTTTTCAAAAATGTTTGCTTTTCAAATGTGTGTGGGTTTTGAAAAAGTTTCGTTTGAAAAATTTCTAAGTAACTCTTGTATCTGTCCTCAAGAGTGTATGAAAAATTTATTTGAAAACTTTTAGAAAGTGTAAGTGTGAAAAAATATTTTTTGTTTGTTTGAAAGAGCAATTACCCAGGAGAATCTACCTACTCTAAGGAATTAGGCTGTGTAAGAGTCCTTTAGATAGTGCTATCCCACCATTGAGAGGTAGGTAGCACCGCCGTTGGAGGTGTTCGGGTCAATTCGTTTGTAGGGACAGTGTGGTCACCAGAGCAACAATAGGACACCTTAGAAGCTACCCTTATGCCATTGATCTTTTTTTATTCTGAGGCAACCGTTTCGAGGCAACTGGATCATGTCATGGACATAAGGACTTACTAAAACGTCCTATACTCGACGACCACGTTTCGAAGGTAAGGCAACAGTGAGGCGTACCCTAAGAGTAGTGTGTGAATTTGTGTGTTATTTTCATGTTATGTTTTATCATGTACATGTATCATGGTGATCTACGCTTGTTTTTGATTAGTCATTCATTCTTTCATGCAATTATAATTTAAAAGTGCGGAAATTTAAATGCGGAAAGTAAAATCCTACGCTATTACAAGGCGTGGGTCTATACATCGCCAAATTACAAAGAACCGTTTTTAATAAAAATGCAGAAAGTAAAATAAATTCCTAATTACTATTACATGGCTTGAACAGTTACATAATATTAAAAAAAGAAAAATAAGAATAAATGCGCGAAAGAATTAAAGTTGAACGTTCGAGGGCGTTAGACCCTTTTGAAATTAAATTGAATTAAAAGTCTACTTATTATTTAATTAAAAGAAAAGAATTTGTTTTTTTAAGTTTTTGGTATTTAATGAAATAAGAAAAGAATTTAAAATTAGAAGGAAACCCTAGTTCTAAATATTTTTAATTATTAAAGAAAAGGTTAAAGTTTAAAACCTAATTTATGCTAATTGATTATTTACATATTTATTTACAAAGATATTTAATAATAATAATAATAATAATAATAATAATAATAATAATAATGAGAAAATTATTTATTGAAAAAAAGATAAAAAGGTTAGAAACCCTAATTTCTACATATTTTATTTATTTAAGAAAAAGTACTAAAATTGAAAACCTAAATTAACTAAATTTATTATTTAAAGTTTATTTACAAAATAAATTAATGGTGAAATAATAATAATTAAATATTGTATTTTTTGACTTTTTTGTTATTGTGAAAATTATTTTATGGAATTAAAGAAAACAATTAAAACAATTAATAGAATTAGAAAGAAATACAAATAAAAATCAAAAATTGATGCAAACCATGGGGGGTGTCTGACCCTTTTTGGAGGTTAATTGAGAAATTCAGGCCCAAGAATGCAAAGCCTGCGTTGACTTTCCAGCTTGAATGTTCATCCATTGACTGAGGTGCATGGTAGACATCCTATTGCAGCCTTTGGATTGAGGCTCATGGGCGCGTGGCAGGCCTGGATGTGAGGTTGTATGATGGTCTTTGAAGGAGGCGTTGCGTATGAACACATTAGGACAAAAATTATTAAACGTTTGGGGGGACCTGGGAATCGAACCCAGGTCCCAATGCCTGCAGGACAGCTCATCCACCAACCGAGCCATTGAGTTTCTTTGTTAACATAATGCATGGAAAATATAATATACAGAAAATGTTAGTTAGTGGTGTTAACAAAAAACTGCGCGCCAGTATTTGAATCCCCGAGTCATGTCTTGACACGCCAGCTTCGTCTTCTTCATCTGCCTGTAATATAAACAAATAGCGGGGGTTTTAAACCCCCACTAAACAAGACCTGTAAAAATAGCGAATAGCCCATGCTGTAATATAAAAAGGGCGCGAGTAGTCAGTTTGCTTCGTCTGGATACCACGAGTCCAATGGCACAGGTTTTAAGGTATGATTTTTCCATATGAGGAAAGCCCCAATTTGAAGCTCTGAAAAACCTAGAAAACGTTAATGGTGAATCACGATACAGGGCCTGATAATGCAATTGAGTTATGTCATTAGCTTCAGAAAGTTAACATTAGTATAAATCACTCAAGAAACATAATTAAAAATGCATGAATCATCATGTGGAATTCAAGAAATTTTGGAAAACCGTGTGATCGGTGTTCTATGATTCTGGGCACGTCTTGATTGGTTCTTGATTGCAAAAGCTTCCTTGATGTCTTGGCAATGTATTGGAATGCTTTTGAAGCTTTGAATTGTGCTCTAGGTACGAAATCAGTTTCAAGGTTTTTGGCCAAAAATTGCAAATTGGTTCTGCAGCTTCTGAGCATTTTTTCGTGTGTAATGCATTAGGTTTAAGTTGTGCCTATGTACATGAAGTAAATTAGGTTAAGAAAACAAGCCCAAAGTCCATGTATTAATGTTTTCAATATTTGATTTTCTCCATATCTTTTCCAATCTTTTTGCCATGAAAATCATGCCAATTATGGAAGATTTTGCCTTGTTGATTGATGCACGAAATATTTAGCTCATAACGGACATATTTGCTGCACAAAAAAGATTTAAAACCATTGTTTAATATTTTTCTCATAATTAAATTTAATTAAATGAATTAATAAGATTAAAAATTCCAATAATTAATCAAAAATAAGAAAATACATCCCTTTTGAGGTCAATGGGTCGTGCATAGCCTTTGGGTAATGATTCATGAAAGAAATTGAGGCCCATTAGCATTTTTGAAGCTTTTGAAGCAAAGTTGACTTTTCAAAAATCCCAAAACTTTCCCAACTTCTACAAGGCATATCTTGCTCAATTTTGAAGCTATGAACATGTTCTTGGACATTTTGGAAAGGTATTGAAGTCCTCTAACCAATGCCTTTGGTCCCATGTCATTTTGATTTACCAATCTCAAATTATGGTCTTTGACTTAAAGTGCCTTTTTGTTGACTTTTGAAAATGACCTATAATGTTGAAATTGATAACTTTTTGTGAGAGCATTTCTCGGACTTGAAGTGTGAAGATGAGTTGTAGGAAATGTCATTCTCTTCAAAATGAGATTTGGATGGAATTTTTGTGATAAACCATGAAGGAGTTATGCCCTGGTCAATTTGCAGTTGACTTTTTCAACTGTCCAAAAATAGAAACTTTTGCATCTTGAGACTTTTTGAGCCATGCTTTGAGAATCATGATCAAGAATTGATCAAATGATGTTTGTGGCTTCAAAATAAGATGTTGACCAAAATTTTTGACTTTTGACTGTCAAATGACCATTTTACCCCTGCAGTTGACTGTGGAACAATTAGGGTTTTTGACTGTGCAATTTGATGCTGTAAGTCTTGAAACTTGGCATATGAATGCTTGACAATGTATATGGGCATGTGGGACATGATTGGACCCTTGAAAACCTTAATTTCTTTGCCAGAACCAAAACCCTAATTTTGACTGTGTTAGGAGGCAATTGGACTGTGCAACCCTCTAGAGATTTTGAATCATCTGGAGATTAATTTTGGTAAATCTTGAAGAATATGGGAGGGCAAATTTTGGGGTATAACAGTTGCCCCTGTTCAATCTTCTTAGACCTGGGGATGTAGATTGGCTGGCGTGCCTTTCGTAATCCGAGGGTAGAAGATGATAGAACACTAGAGTGCCCAGAAATTTGCACTCACATAGTAGAGTGGTGGGAATGGGCTTACAGATGCCATTTGGAGACTATTGGTATATGGATGGGCTTATAGGTGCCATCGGGAGGTTGTCGATCGCGTAAGAGATTCCTTAGCGAGAACTTGCGTACCTGAGAAAGAAAATAATTACCTGGCCTATTACAGGAGTTGATCTTCAAACTCTTTATGTAGATGTGCCCTGGCTGGATACAGGAATCGAATCTTTAAACTCTTCAGACGTGCCCTGGCAAGATACAAGAATCGAGTTCGGAGAATATAGTCGTCAACAGATACACCCTGGAAAGATACATGAATCGGATCTTCAAACTCTTCAGACGTGCCCTGGCAAGATACAGGAATCGAGTCTGGTAATGTTAGTCGTCAACAGATACACCCTGGCAAGATACAGGAATCGGATCTTCGAACTCTTCAGACGTGCCCTGGCCGGATACAGGAATCGAGTCTGGTAATGTTAGTCGTCAACAGATACACCCTGTCAAGATACAGGAATCGGATCTTCGAACTCTTCAGACGTGCCCTGGCAAGATACAAGAATCGAGTCTGGTAATGTTAGTCGTCAACAGATACACCCTGGAAAGATACAGGAATCGGATCATCGAACTCTTCAGACGTGCCCTGGCAAGATACAGGAATCGAGTCTGGTAATGTTAGTCGTCAACAGATACACCCTGGCAAGATACAGGAATCGGATCTTCAAACTCTTCAGACGTGTCCTGGCAGGATACAGGAATCGAGTCTGGTAATGTTAGTCAACAAATACACCCTGGCAAGATACAGGAATCGGATCTTCGAACTCTTCAGACGTGCCCTGGCAAGATACAGGAATCGAGTCTGGTATAGTCGTCAACAGATACACCCTGGCAAGATACAGGAATCAGATCTTTAGTTGCGACCATTGATAGTAATCATCTTTGTGTTAACTTTTGTCCTGAAAAGGCAAAACATTAGTTGTATGCAATGTCATGATGTATGACATGCGAGATGTTCTCAGAATAAATGAGATTGTATGTTCATGATGCGTATGTGCATGCTATAATGTATGAGGATATGATGTTTATGAATGTATGTTTTTGTCTAGGAAAGTAAATCCTTGACGGGTGCCGTGAAGTCAAATCCTGGGCTGATGTTGAAGAATAGATCTTTGCTTCCGCTGGGGATGATTGTTGCAAGAATACCGATAGGAGAAGATGACTCCATTGGGGCGTAAACTTGGCGAATAGATTACTCTGCGGGGAGTGAACTCTGTGGGGAAAGAGAGGTACTTTGCTGAGGTCGATGATAACTCCGCTGGGGATACCATTGATGTGTTATGTTGAAGGAATTGATGAACTCCGCTGGGGGATAGGAAGACTTCGTCGGGGACGATCTTCCGTGACAATTGGCTGAGGATAACCCAGTTATATCCTGGTGGGGAAATAACCTTTGAATAATGCCGGGGGAGCGTTCGTACTCTGCAGGTGACAAGCTTCCAGAATCTACTGGGGATAAGCTTCCTGCTGGGGAGATGGATTCCACTTTCCTGGGGAAACTTTTGGACTGGACTCTCCTGGGGAAATTTTTGAGATGCACTGGGGAAGTGGCTCCACTGAAGGTCTGGTATACCGCCGGGGAACAATCTTAGATCAAGACTGCCAGGGATGTTTGTTAAGAATGTTTGTATATTGCGCTGGGGAATGTTGAGATTTACTGGGGATACCCACTTCCTTAAGGCTGACAGTAGACTAACTCTGCTTGGGGAGAGTGTTGCTGACTTGCTGGCTCACTCTCTGGGGAATTAAGATATCTTGGTTACATTCTTCAGCCGAACTTACCTTGGTACCTTGGTGGAAAGAGCAATTAGATTGCTTAGACACCTCATTATTGCCCCTGTTTCTAATGTTACCTGTAATTAATCCTTTGTTTCGTATGCAAATATTTATGAGTTAGCAATTAATGTCAAATGCATATATCAAAAATTTAACATCACACGTTCTTCGCAAAACAAAACAGAAAAAAGGAAAAACAATTGGCAATTGGTCTGAAAAGTGAACTTATATTGATTTTAAATTTGCCTGTAAATAGGCGTTTATGTACAAGAGGCTGACGTCCTAGTAAGAGAACGCCGCCGAGCAATAGAGTTTATACAATTTTATGAAAAAGGGGAAACAAAACAGCTATGTGAAAAGAATAATCCCACTGGGTTCCAACTCTGCTATCGCCTTTATATCTTCGAGCGTCTCATCACTTTGCTGCTCGGTTGAAGATGAAGCTGACTGATCGATGCCGTCTGAACCTGATGTCTGATACCGGATTCTGGATGCAAGGTGATCCAATGAGACATAGTATTACGCTTTAATCCCTAACTTTTGCCTGGACCGCCCTTTCGGGTTTTCAGTCCACCGGGATACCCATTTTTGCCCAAGCCGCCTTTTCAGGTTTTCGACTTGCCGGGTGTACAGATTTTTTCATTTCGTCCCTCATTTTTCCCGAACCCTTTTGGTTCGCCGGGAAGCCCTAATTTTTGCCTAGGTATGTCAACCTAGCGGGTCTTTTATCATGCGTAGTATTTTTTTACTATGTCTTCATTAGCGGGGTGAGGAAGGTCGTCACCATCCATAGTGGTTAGAATCATGGCTCCTCCTGAGAACACATGTTTAACCACAAATGGCCCTTCGTATGTAGGGGTCCATTTGCCCATGGGATCACTCTGAGGAAGGATGATGCGCTTGATTACCAGGTCCCCAACTTGATACTCTTGTGGTTTGACTTTCTTGTTAAATGCCCTGATCATCCGTTTTTGATACGTTTGACCATGACAAATAGCAGTGAGTCTCTTTTCATCAATTATATTTAGCTGATCAAGTCGCGTCTGGATCCAGTCGTCTTCGCTCAGATCTGCATCCTTCATTATCCGGAGAGAGGGTATCTGAACTTCAATCGGTAAGACTGCCTCCATGCCATAGACCAAGGAAAAAGGAGTTGCCTCGGTTGACGTTCTTGCCGAGGTACGGTACCCATGAAGAGCGAACGGTAACATCTCGTGCCAATATTTATAGGTCACTGTCATCTTCTGCACAATCTTTTTAATATTCTTATTCGCTGCTTCTACAGCCCCATTCATCTTCGGCCGGTAAGGAGAAGAGTTGTGGTGCTGTATCTTGAATTGCTCGCAGAGCTCAGTGATCATCTTGTTATTAAGATTGGTACCATTGTCTGTAATGATCCTTTCTGGGACACCGTATCGACAGATCAGATTATGCCGAATGAACCGTGCCACGACATTCTTTGTTACTGTAGCATAGGAAGCTGCTTCAACCCACTTCGTAAAGTAATAAATCGCCACCAGGATGAAGCGATGTCCGTTGGATGCCATAGGTTTAATCTCGCCGATCATATCAATTCCCCACATTGCGAAAGGCCAAGGTGCTGTCAAGACGGTCAGAGGAATTGGAGGAACGTGCACCTTATCTGCATATATCTGGCACTTATGACATGTCCGAGAATGTTAGTAACAGTCGGCTTCCATTGTGGACCAGAAGTATCCTGCCCGAAGGATCTTCTTTGCCATGGTGTGTCCACTGGAATGTGTTTCGAAGGTACCTTCATGTAGCTCTGCCATGATCCTTTTTGCTTCAGTCTTATCCACACAACGCAGTAAGGTCGAATCATGGTTTCTCTTGTATAGAATGCCATTGCTGAGGAAAAACTTCGCTGCGAACCTTCTCAGAAACTTTTTGTCATTGACGGATGCACCTTCGGGGTATTCTTGAGCTTCCAGGTACCTCTTCACCTCATGATACCAGGGTTTTTCAGTCACTACCTCAGCCTCAAGATCACAACAGTATGCCGGTTCGTCCAGTTTCTAGATAATGATCCGGGGAGCCTCATTGTCCCACTTGACTTTGAACATGGAAGACATCGTAGCTAACACGTCCGCCAACTGATTCTCCTCTCTTGGGAAGTGTTCAAAAGTTATCTCTGTAAAATGGGGGATCAATGTCAACACACATTCTCTGTAAGGAATAAGATTCGGATGTTTCGTATCCCACTCGCATTTGATCTGATTGATCATGAGAGCGGAATCTCCGAAGACACTCAAAAACTTGATCCTTAAGTCAATTGCAGCTTGAAGACCCATGATGCATGCCTCATACTCCACCATGTTGTTGGTGCAGTTGAAACATAGTCGGGCAGTGAGTGGCGTATGAGTGCCTTGAGGGGATATGATTACAGCGCCGATACCGTTACCCAAAGCTTTGGAGGCTCCGTCAAAGTGCATAGACCATCGGGATCCTTCCTCAGGTCCTTCATCCGGTCCAGGTACTTCACAATCAGTCACTATCATGATGCTCTCGTCAGGAAATTCAAAGTTCATTGATTGGTAGTCATCTACTGCCTGGTGTGCCAAGTGGTCTGCCAATACACTTCCTTTGATAGCTTTCTGAGTCGTGTACTGGATGTCATATTCCGTCAAGATCATTTGCCATCTTGCTATTCTTCCGGACATAACAGGCTTTTCGAATATGTACTTTATCGGATCCATCTTTGAAATCAACAAGGTATTGTGAGTCAGCATATACTATCTCAGCCGGCGAGCAGCCCATACCAAAGCGCAACAAGTTTTCTCGAGCAGTGAGTATCGGGTCTCACAGTCGGTAAACTTTTTGCTAAGGTAATAAATGGCATGCTCTTTTCGGATAGACTCGTCATGCTGCCCCAGCACACACCCCATTGAGCTGTCAAGTACTGTCAGGTATAGTATTAGAGGTCTCCCTTCTACCGGTGGCATAAGAATGGGTGGTTCTTGGAGATACTCTTTGATTCTGTCAAAAGCGGCCTGACATTCATCATTCCAACGTACTACCTGATCTTTCTTCAGCAGCTTGAAGATTGGTTCACAGGTAGCTGTTAGATGCAAGATGAATCGGGCAATATAATTCAAATGCCCCAGAAAGCCTCTGACTTCTTTCTCTGTCTTGGGAACTGGCATCTCTTGTATGGCTTTAACCTTGGCAGGGTCCACTTGAATACCTTTGTCGCTCACGACGAAGCCTAGCAACTTTCCAGATCTCACCCCAAAGGTGCACTTGTTCGGGTTCAATCTCAGCTTGTATAACTTCAGACGGTCAAACAATTTTTGCAGATGGTCAAGGTGTTCCTCCTCAGTTTGGGACCTTGCAATCATATCGTCGACGTACACTTCAATCTCATGATGGATCATGTCATGAAATAAAGCAACCATGGCACGTTGGTAGGTTTCCCCAGCATTTTTCAGTCCAAATGGCATGACCTTGTAGCAAAAGGTGCCCCACTGAGTAACAAAGGTAGTCTTTTCCATGTCTTCAGGAGACATCTTGATCTGATTATAACCTGAAAAGCCATCCATGAAGGAGAACACCTTGTGCTGAGCAGTATTGTCAACCAGAACGTCGATGTGAGGCAAAGGGAAATCATCCTTGGGGCTTGCCCTGTTTAAATCCCTGTAGTCGACACACATTCTGACCTTACCATCTTTCTTTGGCACTGGAACCACGTTGGCAACCCACGCAGGGTAAGAAGTCACTGCTAGAAACCCGGCATCGAACTGTTTCATAACCTCAACTTTGATCTTCTCGGACATCTCTGGACGCATACGGCGGACCTTTTGTTTAACCGGAGGGTAGTCTTCCTTGGTAGGCAAGTGATGGACCACAATGTCAGTATCCAACCCAGGCATGTCTTCGTAGGACCAGGAAAAGATCTCCACATAATCATGTAACATCTGAATCAACCGTTGTTTCACGCTGAGTTCCAGATTGGCGCCAATCTTAACCTCCTTTCTATCCGTCTCAGTACCCAGATTTACCATTTCCACTGGCTCTTCATGTGGCTGAATGACCCTCTCTTCCTGGAGTAACAGTCTTGCAAGCTCGCTAGGCACTTCACAATTATCTTTACCTTCGTCTTCGGCTAAGTTGATCGGATTTTTGAAGTCATAACTGGCAGTAGCAGAGTCGTTACCAGTGAGATCCAGAGTGGATTGAAACCTGTATGAGTGAGTGTGTGTAAATATAGCTGTTTTGCAATAAATAAAGGAAGAAAGAAAAGGAGCACAATATTTGTAATGCGAAAAACGTCCAATGTCTTTATTCATGATATATGGAAATGACAAGTAATAATCCCTCACAAATGAAGCCAACGGTGCCCCGGGTAGGACACCGGGCCATAAAGTTTCAATTTATTGTTTATTACAAATTAAAAAACAAAGGAATTCATTACTGGGTAACAAAAGTAACAGGTATGTGATCTTTTGCGGTCCAATTGTTCAGTCCACCGTCGGTCGTCGGGCAGATCCAACTGTTGAACTCAGACTCATCCACTTCGTCACCATCCCTGATAGCATTCACCCCATGGTCAGGTAGGGGGGCTGTCACCACATTGGGTTTCTCAGGTGCCTCAAACTGTACCTCCTTAGCATCAATAAGGTCTTGGACCTTATTTCTTAGGGCCCAACAGTCATCAGTAGAATGCCCCGGGCTATCGGAGTGATAAGCACAGCGGGAATTTGGATTATACTTCAGGGAGGTAGTGTTCACAACCTTCGGAGCCTCTCTGACGGTCACCAAGTTGGTCGATAGCAATTGTGGCAAGATCTGTGACAAGGTCATACTAAGCCGAGTGTATTCTCTTCTGGGTCTCTCGCCCCTTGGTTGGTTAGGTTGCCGGGGAGCGGCAGCAGGCTTTGCAATAACCACCGCGTTGACAGCTTGGCGGCGCTCTGGTTTGTTTTGCCTTCTAGGCCCATACACAGAACTGGCCTCCTTTTTGAAAGGCTTCTTCTTAGAACTTGAGGACGCACCTCTCTGTATCTTTCCTAATTTCATACCAGCCTCTATCCTTTCCCCAGTCAGAATGAGATCTATGAACCCTGCAGATGAATTTCCAATAAGATGATTGAAGAATGGCCCGGATAGGGTCCCCAAGAACATGTCCACTAGCTCACGGTCGGTTAATGGTGGTTGTACCCTGCCAACCAGGTCCCTCCACTTCTGCGCATACTCTTTAAAACCTTCTCCCGATCCTAGCGACATACCCTGGAGTTGGGTACGTGTAGGAGCAAGGTCGGCATTATACTGATACTGCTTGTAAAAAGCAGTAGCCAACTCCTCCCAGTTATGAACCTTGGTTTCATCTAGCTGATAGAACCATTCGAGATGAGTCCCTGAAAGACTCTCCTGGAAGAAGTGGATCCACAAGTTCTTGTCCACAGTGTAGGGTTGGATCTTCCGCACATAAGATCTGAGATGTAGCTTAGGGCAGGACGCCCCGTCATACTTTGCGAAAGATGGTGCTTTGAACTTGTGTGGGATGACCACACCAGAAGATAGACCCAAGTCTCCGAAATCCAAACCAGGCACTTGTTGAATTTCCATGGCATTCAGACGGTCTTCCAACTGCTTGTACTTGTCTTCAGCTGGAGGATACTGCTCCTCATTAAAATCAGTCTCATTGTCAGAGACCACCGGACTAGGAACTCTTCCCCCCTGGGGACTGCCTTTTCCCACAGAAGAACCAGCTTGATCAACCTCATTCTGCAGTGTGTTACCAAACCTCCGGCCAGTGTTGAATAGTACAGTTCTCTTCTTCTTCTTCTTGACCAGCAGGGCCTTCAACTCCTCTTGACCTTGGGCCAAACTCATAATCAGCTCTTGGAATTGGGCGTTCTGAGCCTGAAGGGCCTTGATGGACTGCTCGGTAGATGATTCAGGGTTCATGATGCTGAAATAAACAGTGAAGAACATTAAGCAACCTGAAAAGAAGAGTACCTGTGATGCATATGATGAATGGAATGCGTATGATTTATGTTTTCAAAGACAATCAAGAATCAACTTTGTAAACAAAAAGGAAACACTTTATTAGATTCAAATTTGAAATTCAAATTGTTCAACAGGTTGCCCTTAGGCGTTACATAAAATGAAAATACTGAAAAGGGACATAAAACTGTAAAAGAATATCCAAAGTTCATCATTGATCCCAGGGTCTCCTCTTCTCAGTACAGATGTAGTCATTCAAGGCTCGCTCGTTCTCCAATTGCTTTGTCAGCTTCTGGATCTTCAATTCCTGCTCGTTGAACTTTTCCCGATAAGAATCCCGTTCTTCTCGCAGTTGCGCCCAAGACCTCTTTAGTGTGTCAATATCAGTAGGTATCTGAGGAGGGAGAACAGTTGGGGGAACCCCATCTCTATCAAGATACTCAAGAATGACGGGTCTGACAGCTTCATACGGCATACCTAACTTCTGAGCATGGATGCGGACCCATTTGTAGTAGGCTTCCATAGGTAGAGAAGTCTTTGGTCCCAACTCTTGTGGGTCAGCTTTGTGAATTCTGTCCCAAGCCTTGATGAACCTACGACGCAGCTCGTCACTATCTACCTGAAACTCAAAACTGATGTGAGGCACCAACATCTCATGAGGCCCTGCTTTTCTGGCTCTTCCAAACTGACGGAGAGCTAGACATGGATTATAAGAGATCCCTCCTTGGGTACCAATCAGAGGAACATTAGGATATTCTCCGCAACGATCAATAACAGCTACCTCATCCAGACCCCTGAAAGTCCAAATGATGTCATTATCAGTGAGAGACATTAACCTATGAGCCCAACCTCTTCCTTCTTTGTTCTTCAGCATGAACTTAGGGAGGTGCGAAATAAACCACCTCACTAATAAAGGAATATAACACCACAGAGTTCCTCGTCCTCGGGCAGTACGAGCATAAAGTTGTTGCAGGATATCACCCAAGAGAGTGGGCACAGGGTTCCGAGACATGAAGATCCTTATGACATTAACGTTAACAAAGTTGTCAGGATTAGGAAACAAGACTAGACCATAGATTAAGAGAGCCAGAATTTCTTCATACGCCCTAAAGTCCAGGTCATTCCAGAAACTGTTAGCCTGACCAACCAGAAACTTGGCCAAGAAACCCTTAACTTTGCTTCTAGTCACCCAGTTGTCCATTACTTCCTTGTGGGTCAAAGGAAGAGCTGCAGCAATCTCCTCAAGCCTAAGAGTCTTTTCCCAACCAGTGTAGGGAGTCTGATCTAAGATAGGGATGCCAAGCAAATCAGAGAACTCTTCCAGGGTAGGGACCAACTGGAAGTCTTGAAAGGTGAAACAGTTGTACAAGGGATCATAAAACTGTGTCAGGACACTCATCAGTTGTTGGTCCCACTTTGCCATGACTAAACTGAGAAGAGAACCATGCCTCTGGATGAAGGAAGTAGTATTTGGAATTCTGCTAACCAACTCTTCAAGCAACTCAGGTGGGTGAACAAAATTGAACCGGATATTGTTCCTTCGCATAGGCATCATGATGTCCTACAAAACAGAGCAAAGGTGAAACCCTCTTGTCTTTGAAATGGTCAGTCCTTATGCAGGATGCATGCAATGTTTATGATGGCATGATGTTATGATAAAGCACACCACAAATATCCACAAAGGCAAACATGATAAGGCACACAAGTCACACAAGACAAGCCCTTAGAGTTTAGGCCAGCATGGGGTCTAGGTATTACCCTCTTTCAGTTTGTTGGTTAAGACCTGTCCTATCAGAAGTAACCGGGTTCTAGATGATCCCAATATCATTAACTACCCTCAATCGGTCATAACTCCAGCATCGCAATCTTTTCTTGCGGCCAGAACCATCACGAGAGTTTAGCCTCCATGGGCGTAGCGTACTGCTACTGTTCTATTGGCCAAGTTGGGTCATTTAAGGTTCTAAGGTCGGTTGGTGCTTAATGACTCCTCAGAAGACCCATATTCTCCTCGTTGCGACACAAGGGATATCGGTACAGACCAAGGTGCCACACCAACGTAGCCATTGCTTCACTCATGTCGGTCTACGCCGGACAGGTCCCTCACAGCTTATGCTACCTAACAGGGTATCCCCAGATCCGAGTTAGGATCTATGAAACTCCAAGACAATGCCCACAATAATAAAGCAAACAAAACATTCAATTGAAAACATAAGTATGATCTATCCTAAGGTACACCTCACTTTAAAGTATCCCCAGCAGAGTCGCCAGTTCTGTGATCGGTGGATCTGGAACTGACTGTTTAACGTTGGTTCGCAAAATGTCGCGGTAAGCAAGAGTCGCCACCGTCTTTTATGTTCTCCAACATGGAAAGGACAAAAGCACAGCAAAATTCCTTTTCGAGATGTTTCTCGGTTCGGGAGGTAGATTATAGAAAGGGAAGGTGTTAGCACCCTTTCTATCCATGGTTATCCATGGGCTCTTAGGTACTTTCTCTTATGTTTTCAAAAATGTTTGCTTTTCAAATGTGTGTGGGTTTTGAAAAAGTTTCGTTTGAAAAATTTCTAAGTAACTCTTGTATCTGTCCTCAAGAGTGTATGAAAAATTTATTTGAAAACTTTTAGAAAGTGTAAGTGTGAAAAAATATTTTTTGTTTGTTTGAAAGAGCAAGTACCCAAGAGAATCTACCTACTCTAAGGAATTAGGCTGTGTAAGAGTCCTTTAGATAGTGCTATCCCACCATTGAGAGGTAGGTAGCACCGTCGTTGGAGGTGTTCGGGTCAATTCGTTTGTAGGGACAATGTGGTCACCAGAGCAACAGTAGGACACCTTAGAAGCTACCCTTATGCCATTGATCTTTTTTTATTCCGAGGCAACCGTTTCGAGGCAACTGGATCATGTCATGGACATAAGGACTTACTAAAACGTCCTATACTCGACGACCACGTTTCGAACGTAAGGCAACAGTGAGGCGTACCCTAAGAGTAGTGTGTAAATTTGTGTGTTATTTTCATGTTATATTTTATCTTGTACATGTATCATGGTGATCTACGCTTGTTTTTTATTAGTCATTCATTCTTTCATGCAATTATAATTTAAAAGTGCGGAAATTTAAATGCGGAAAGTAAAATCCTACGCTATTACAAGGCGCGGGTCTATACATCGCCAAATTACAAAGACCCGTTTTTAATAAAAATGCGGAAAGTAAAATAAATTCCTAATTACTATTACATGGCTTGAACAGTTACATAATATTAAAAAAAGAAAAATAAGAATAAATGCGCGAAAGAATTAAAGTTGAACGTTCGAGGGCGTTGGACCCTTTTGAAATTAAATTGAATTAAAAGTCTACTTATTATTTAATTAAAAGAAAAGAAATTGTTTTTTTAAGTTTTTGGTATTTAATGAAATAAGAAAAGAATTTAAAATTAGAAGGAAACCCTAGTTCTAAATATTTTTAATTATTAAAGAAAAGGTTAAAGTTTAAAACCTAATTTATGCTAATTGATTATTTACATATTTATTTACAAAGATATTTAATAATAATAATAATAATGAGAAAATTATTTATTGAAAAAAAGATAAAAAGGTTAGAAACCCTAATTTCTACATATTTTATTTATTTAAGAAAAAGTATTAAAATTGAAAACCTAAATTAACTAAATTTATTATTTAAAGTTTATTTACAAAATAAATTAATGGTGAAATAATAATAATTAAATATTGTATTTTTTGTTATTGTGAAAATTATTTTATGGAATTAAAGAAAACAATTAAAACAATTAATAGAATTAGAAAGAAAAACAAATAAAAATCAAAAATTGATGCAAACCATGGGGGGTGTCTGGCCCTTTTTGGAGGTTAATTGAGAAATTCAGGCCCAAGAATGCAAAGCCTGCGTTGACTTTCTAGCTTGAATGTTCATCCATTGACTGAGGTGCATGGTAGACATCCTATTGCAGCCTTTGGATTGAGGCTCATGGGCGCGTGGCAGGCCTGGATGTGAGGTTGTATGATGGTCTTTGAAGGAGGCGCTGCGTATGAACACATTAGGACAAAAATTATTAAACGTTTGGGGGGACCTGGGAATCAAACCCAGGTCCCAATGCCTGCAGGACAGCTCATCCACCAACCGAGCCATTGAGTTTCTTTGTTAACATAATGCATGGAAAATATAATATACAGAAAATGTTAGTTAGTGGTGTTAACAAAAAACTGCGCGCCAGTATTTGAATCCCCCATTCATGTCTTGACACGCCAGCTTCGTCTTCTTCATCTGCCTGTAATATAAACAAATAGCGAGGGTTTTAAACCTCCACTAAACAAGACCTGTAAAAATAGCGAATAGCCCATGCTGTAATATAAAAAGGGCGCGAGTAGTCAGTTTGCTTCGTCTGGATACCACGAGTCCAATGGCACAGGTTTTAAGGTCTGATTTTTCCATATGAGGAAAGCCCCAATTTGAAGCTCTGAAAAACCTAGAAAACGTTAATGGTGAATCACGATACAGTGCCTGATAATGCAATTGAGTTATGTCATTAGCTTCAGAAAGTTAACATTAGTATAAATCACTCAAGAAACATAATTAAAAATGCATGAATCATCATGTGGAATTCAAGAAATTTTGGCAAACCGTGTGATCGGTGTTCTATGATTCTGGGCACGTCTTGATTGGTTCTTGATTTCAAAAGCTTCCTTGATGTCTTGGCAATGTATTGGAATGCTTTTGAAGCTTTGAATTATGCTCTAGGTACGAAATCAGTTTCAAGGTTTTTGGCCAAAAATTGCGAATTGGTTCTGCAGCTTCTGAGCAGTTTTTCGTGTGTAATGCATTAGGTTTGAGTTGTTCCTATGTACATGAAGCAAATTAGGTTAAGTAAACAAGCCCAAAGTCCATGTATTAATGTTTTCAATATTTGATTTTCTCCATATCTTTTCCAATCTTTTTGCCATGAAAATCATGCCACTTATGGAAGATTTGGCCTTGTTGATTGATGCACGAAATATTTAGCTCATAATGGACATATTTGCTGCACAAAAAAGATTTAAAACCATTGTTTAATATTTTTCTCATAATTAAATTTAATTAAATGAATTAATAAGATTAAAAATTCCAATAATTAATCAAAAATAAGAAAATACATCCCTTTTGAGGTCAATGGGTCGTGCATAGCCTTTGGGTAATGATTCATGAAAGAAATTGAGGCCCATTAGCATTTTTGAAGCTTTTGAAGCAAAGTTGACTTTTCAAAATTCCCAAAAATTTCCCAACTTCTACAAGGCATATCTTGCTCAATTTTGAAGCTATGAACATGTTCTTGGACATTTTGGAAAGGTCTTGAAGTCTTCTAACCAATGCCTTTGGTCCCATGTCATGTTGATTTACCAATCTCAAATTATGGTCTTTGACTTAAAGTGCCTTTTTGTTGACTTTTGAAAATGACCTATAATGTTGAAATTGATAACTTTTTGTGAGAGCATTTCTCGGACTTGAAGTGTGAAGATGAGTTGTAGGAAATGCCATTCTATTCAAAATGAGCTTTGGATGGAATTTTTCTGATAAAACATGAAGGAGTCATGCTCTGGTCAATTTGCAGTTGACTTTTTCAACTGTCCAAAAATAGAAACTTTTGCATCTTGAGACTTTTTGAGCCATGCTTTGAGAATCATGATCAAGAATTGATCAAATTATGTTTGTGGCTTCAAAATAAGATGTTGACCAAATTTTTTGACTTTTGACTGTCAAATGACCATTTTACCCGTGCAGTTGACTGTGGAACAATTAGGGTTTTTGACTGTGCAATTTGATGCTGTGAGTCTTGAAACTTGGCATATGAATGCTTGACAATGTATATGGGAATGTGGGACATGATTGGACCCTTGAAAACCTCAATTTATTTGCCAGAACCAAAACCCTAATTTTTACTGTGTTAGGAGGCAATTGGACTGTGCAACCCTTGAGAGATTTTGAATCATCTGGAGATTGATTTTGGTAAATCTTGAAGAATATGGGAGGGAAAATTTTGGGGTACAACACATGGTGAGAGATTTTGACGGGTGGTCCTCCAGCCTTGGAGCGATGCATAGCCTTCTGTCCTGCAGCAGTAAACCCTAATCCAAACTTGTCTGTCTTATGAGGAAAATCAGGCAGTTGCCCCCACACTGTGCTCTTTACTTATTTAATTACCGCCTCTGCATCCTTGAGAGATGCCATCCTAGGCACACGCTTGGGAATGATAGGCACCTCAACCATTGTCTTCGCAACCGCGACCCCAGGAGATACTTCCTCAAAATGTTGGAAAGGCGTTTCGATGAACTCGCCATCCAACTTCACATAGCGGAAGGAATTGAGATGACTTATCATGTACTCTTCCTCGCCGTGCACCGTTATAATCTTACCCTTAACAGTATTCTTTAGCATTTGGTGCAAAGAGGAGGTAACTGCCCCGACATAATGGATCCACGGTCTTCCCAACAAACACGAATATGAAGGACGGATGTCCATCACATAAAAGGTGGAGTTGAAAACTTCTGTGCCTACTTTGATAGGAATGTCAACCTCTCCGTGAACCATTCTTTTGGACCCATCAAAGGCCCTAACAACGATGTTACTAGGTTTGAGGTCCAATCCTTCACAGTCCAAACGGTCTAGCGCTTTCTTCGGCAACACATTCAAGGAAGAATCGGTATCAACTAAGACATGGGCGAGGGTGGTTCCCCTGCATTCAACTGAGACGTGTAGCGCGTCGGTGTGTTTCCTTCCCTTGGGAGTCAGATCAGCATCTGAAAAGCCCAGACCATTATCAGTAGTAAGACTGGCCACACACTCCTGAAATTGGTCAGCCGAAGTTTCTTGGGGCATGTGTGCCGTCTTTAAGAATTTGATTAAGGCCTTAGCATGGGCCTCAGAGCAGAGTAGAAAAGCCAACATGGATATCTTGGAAGGGGTCTGCCCTAGCTGTTCAACGACGTCGAAATCGCTCCTTTTGATTATTTTCAAGATTTCCTCCATTTCTTTCTGGGTGGTGTCGGGGATAACCACAGCATGAGCCTTCGTCCTGACAGGCGCTTCTAGTATCCCCTTACCCTTATCGGTATTATCAACAGATGGTCTTACTTCAGGAGTATCCAATTCTTCAATTATCGGGTCTTGCACATATGGCCTAACAGGCACAGAAGCTTTCGAGGGTCCGAAAACTGCTCGAGGGGGAGCAATCTCCCGAGAAAAAATACGGCCACTGCGGGTTATCTTGCTTGTTCCCGCGATGTTTCCTATATCAGGGATTTCCTCTTCAGAATTCTCTTGGACTGATTCAATCTGTTTGATGCCATGATAGAATATTTCTCCTCCGTAGTTCCATGGTATCGTCTTGCTTGATTGATACGGGACAGGCCCCGACATGGTGAGTTTTAAAGGTACAAATTCAGGATCAGGTGTAATCTTGACATGCCTTTTGCAAGCCTTGGGAAGATCGTCGGAAATGGTTATAATTGCAATGTCGTTGGTTTAAGTAGCAAAAGTAGCAGGAGTAACAGGAGTGAAGGTATCAACAGGGGTCTTTTGGAAGAGTATCTCTTGGGTATCCATCAGGCGTTGGATACCTGATTTCAACATTGGGCAGTCAGCTCGTATGTTTAAACAAAAGTAGCAGTCTTTTCCGTAGCCTGGGAATATCCCGACTCTCATCAAATTCTCTTTAATCACTAGTAACGAAGTCAATAGGTCAACAACATCGGTAACATGAAGGTCTTCCATAACGGCATGAACATTATGACCGTGCTTGGGCATCGGAGCAGAAATCACATTGGGCTTCTCAGGAGCATCAAATTATACTTCCTTGGTGTCAATCAGGTCTTGGATTTTGTTCTTAAGCGCCCAACAGTTATTGGTATCGTGCCCTGCACTGTCAGAGTGGTAAGCACACTTGGCATTGGAGTGGTAGTATGGAGAGGAGGTATTAGGGTTCTTTGGAGCTTCCTTCAAACTGGTAAGATTTAGCTTTAACAAATGAGGGAGTACTTGAGCTGGCGTCATGTTGATTCAGGTGAACTGCCGTTGTAGCCTTTCTACCCGTTGTTGATTAGGTCTTGACTGATTGCCGCGAGGTTGATCATTTGAAGAGTTTTGAATCATCACAGCCCCTACAGTTGGCCGGCGCTCGGTTCTTCCTTGACTTTTCTGAGAATAAACAGCAGAGGCTTCCTTCTTAGCTGGGAAGGCCTTCTTAACAGCATTGGACGCGGAGGCATATTTTTGAATCTTACCACTTTTAATACCGGCCTCGACCCTTTCGCCAGTCAAAATTAGTTCGGTGAATCTTGCGGAAGAACTCCCGATTAAATGATTGAAGAAAGGGCCAGACAGGGTCCCTAAAAACATGTCAACCAACTCTCTATCCGACAATGGTGGCTGCACCCTTCCAGCCAGATCATGCCACTTCTGTGCATACTCTTTAAATCCTTCATTGGAAGCCATTCCCATACTTTGAAGCTGAGTACGAGTGGGCGCCAAATCAGCATTGTATTGGTATTGACGGTAAAAAGCAGCAGCTAAGTCTTCCCAGTTATGAACCTCAGACCTCTCAAGTTGATAGAACCAGTCCAATTGTGTGCCTGACAAACTGTCTTGAAAACAGTGTACCCAGAGGACTTTATCAGATGAGTGGGGTTGGATCTTTCAGACATAGGATCTCAAATGCATCTTTGGACAGGACAGACCGTCATTCTTAGCAAATGTTGGTACTTTGAACTTGGGAGGAATAACGATCCCAACGACCAACCCTAGTTCTTCAAAATCTAAACCAGGTACCCTTTGCAACTCCATGGCTGCTAATCTATCCTCAAGATTTTTATATTTATCATCCGCCGGGGGATATTGCTGTTCGGAGTAGTCTTCATCTTCTTCCTCTTCTTCCTCTTCTTCCTCTTCAACTTCAGATTCAGAAGGTACCGCAACTCCTTTTCCTTTACCAGACCCTTCATCAGACGTTGAGGGGAACTCGAGAACTTTTTTAGCATTACTTTCAAACCTTCTTCCAAAAGTGGCTACTCCAGGCTTCTTCTTCTTTTTCTCTTTATTTTTCTCCAACAGTGCTTTGAGGTCCTCTTGACCCTTTTCTAAGGTCATGAGGAGTTGCTGGAATTGAGAATTTTGTGCTTGCAGATCCTTAACCGTCTGCTCCAAATCCATCTTGCTGAAATAAACAGCAGAAAGATGAGGAAACCTGGTGTGAAGACCTGTTTATGCATATGATGAATGTTATTCATGTAATGCATTCAAGGATTTAGAAATTCAAATTTGTTGCAAACAAAAAGGAACACACGTCATATTAAGAAGAATTTGTTAGTACATAAGTTCCCCATGGGCAAAATATTACAAAATTCTTAATGTAAAAAGACATTGCGCATCCTCTTTGGTGCGATGTAAGTGTTGAGAGTTTCCTCCTCATGAAGTCGGTGGGTAAGCTCCAAAACCTTCTTCTCACTGGCATATAAGCTGGCTTCAAAAGTATTCCGTTCTTCCTTGAGTTGGATCCAACTCTTTTGCATTTCTTCCCATGATGTTGGCATGTCAGGATGTAGGAGGGTGTATGGAACCTCTCCTTCCATTACAGGCTCTTTGATCAAGGGGAGAATGTGAGGGTATGGCATCATAAGATTCTGGGCGCGGGTTCGTACCCACTTGAGATAAGGCTCAAGGGGGATGGAATTCTTGTGCCCTAGTGTCTTACTATCCACTTTGTTGGGCATCCTTCAAGCTCTGATGAACCTTTGTCGAAGTCCTTGCGCATCGTTGTCGAAGTCAAAAACTAGGTCAGGAATCAGCATGTCATGAGGGCCATCCCTCCGAGCATATCCAAACTGTCTTAGAGCTAAACAGGGGTTGTAGGTAATGCCTCCCCTAATGCCAAGTAGTGGGACATTATGGAATTCCCCACAACAATCAATGGTGATGACATTTTCTCTGGACCGAGAACACCAATGTACATCAGAATGTGTGAGGGTCATCAACCGTTGTGACCACTTTAAACCCTGCTCATTCTTCATAACTGATTGTGGGAGGTGAGAAATAAACCACCTTGCTAGGAGAGGAGTACAGCACATGAGAACACCTCTTTTCCTCATTGTTCGTGTGTAAAATGAGTGTAGGATGTCCCCAAGCAATGTAGGTACAGGATTCCGGGATATGAAAATCTTGACAGCATTCACATCTATAAGTTGATCAGGGTTTGGGAATAAGACCAACCCATAGATGAGGAGTGCCACAATCTCTTCAAAGGATTGTAGATCTGGAGAATTCCAGCAGTCTTGTGCCTTCTCAAATAGAAACTTTGCCAAGAATCCCTTGACACCACTTCTGGTCTCCCAATGTCCTTTGATGTCAGATGGTTGCAAGTGTAATGCTTGAGCAACATCTTATGGCTTTGGTTTTTTTTCCATACCGTTGTAGGGTAGTTGATGAAGAATAGGAATTCTCAAGAGTTGAGAAAATTCCTCCAAAGTGGGTACTAGTTGGTAATCAGGAAACGTGAAACAGTGGTGTAGGGGGTCAAAGAACTGGAAGAGAACTTTCACCATGTCTTCTTAAATGTTGGAGTTGACCAAGTTGAGAAGCCTACCATGTCTTTCACTGAAAAGAGACTTCTTAGGAATCCTGGATGTAAGCTCCTTGAGTTGAGGAGGGATTCTCACAAGGTTGACTTGGATTGTTTTTCTGCGAAGAGATTCCATGACCTACAAAACAAGAACAAAGATGAAGATCCAAACCCTTGAAATGGTTAGTGGATGCATATGATGCTTTATGATGTTCATGATGTATGCACAAGTACATGAACAAGCAAGTCACACAAAACCCTAGTTTCAGGCTTGCATGAGGTTTCATAGGTAAATACCCTCTTGAGTTTAGTTGGCTCAAACCTGTCCTATAGTAACCGGGTTCTAAGGAGCTCAATATCACTGGATTATTTTCGGTGTTCATTGTTTTGGTTTAGCCACTTAACTAGAGACCAAAATATTCCAAGAAAACAACCCTCAATGAGTGTAGTATCGAGTATCTACCAACTTCGGACTGCACCAAAGCCGATCATCTCACTACCCCTAAAAAGGCCAAGATGGTCAATTTAAGGTTGTAAGAGTTCATTAGTGCTTCATGACATCACTCAGCGGCCCCGTATTCTCTTTGATTGACTCAAAGGCTACCGGTACTCACAAATATGTCGCACTAATATAGCTATTGCTTCAACCATGTCAGTATACCCCGCACAGTTTCCACAACGTATTGCTATTTACCTATGAATGTTTCCCAAATCCGGGTGGAGGATTTCAAGCCCAAACAAGAGAACCAAATATAAAGCAATCAAAGCAAATAATATAATCATGCAAAGGGTGATCTAAGCCCTAAGGTTACTCCACTATAAAAATTTCCCTAGCAGACTCGCCAGTTCTGTGATACGGTGGGAGAACTGACTTGGGACTTTGCATTTGTGTTCGCAAATGTTTCGGTTTAGCAAGAGTCGCCACCGACTTTTTATTTTATCCTAAGGAAAGGTCAAAAAGCATAGGAAATACCTTTGAGATGTTTTCTTGGGTTCGGGGAGTAGATTATAGAAAGGGAAGGTATTAGCACCCTTTCTATCCATGGTTATCCATGGGCTCTTAGTTACTTGCTTAGATCACTTTCTTTGCTTTTCAATTGTTTGAAATGGTGCTCTTCAATTGTTTGAAATGGTGCTTTGCGTGTGATTTTGAAAGATGTTTTGAAAAGAGGCCATCGTTGTGGCGACCTTTGTAATGATTCTTGTTTGAATGTATACAAAGGTGTTTTTGTCTTTTGAAAGGTTTTCAATGTTTGAAAGTAGGGTTTTTGAAATTGTGTTTGTGAAGTGTGTTTGAAGATAGCAAGGATGTTTTTGCAAGCTTTGATCAAGTAACTAAGAGTTATCTACCCTATTTTACTAAAAGATCTTTCTTATGTTTTAACCCTTTTAACAGTGTTGTTTCACCATTGTATTTGGTGAACAACCTTGTGTTAGGATGTTAAACGGGACAGGCGCGGGTCATCGTATAGACCATGATAGCAATGGTGTCAAGTATTTTTGGCAATTTTCTTGAGGGACTTGATCATTTTGTTTAGGAAACTCAGATAGCGTCATCGAGGGACTATGATCTTTTGTTTTGTTTTTGTTTTGCTAAAGTACTTGACATGCATATCATGGCCCATTTTTGAAGGCAACAAGTGGATTGTAACCCTAGGGATGCAAGTGTGCATTGTGTTTGTTTTTCATGCATTTTTTGTCTTTGATTAGGTCAAACTATTTATTGGTTTTGATTTTGCATACAAACCCTAATTCTAATCATGACATAATTGAAAGCTTAAAGGTACGAGAATTTAAATTCTAAGCTATTACAACATGATATAGGGAGGGGGATACAAATTTGAATAGGGGAGTATTTTGCAAGAAATTAAACCCTAATTACTATTACATCCAAATTGAATATCAAATGCAATCATAATTTAAATGGGCAATATTTAATTAAGTAAGATAAATAAATATTAAACTAGATGTATTATGCAAAAAAAAGTTTTTATTTGTTTATGTATGCAAAAGTGTTTTTTAATGTACAAGGTATAAAGAAATAAATAAAAGATTAATTTTATTTGTTTTTAGGGCAAAAACCCTAATTTCTTAAGAAAATAAATATAATGTATTATTTATGTACAAAAATATATTAATATGTATAAAAATGAAATATATCCAAAAAAGGTATTTTTTAGTATAAATAATAATAAAAATAAAATATAATATTTTTGTGTTTTATTTCTAAGTATTTAATAAAATAAAAATAAAATATGTATATATATATATATATATATATATATATATATATATATATATATATATATATATATATATATATATATATATATATATATATATATATATATATATATATATATATATATATATATATATATATATATATATATATATATATATATATATATATATATATATATATATATATATATATATATATATATATATATATATATATATATATATATATATATATATATATATATATATATATACACATTAAATATATTAAGTGTGTATAAAAATAAAATAAATTATTTACAAAAATGTATATATTTCAAGAAAATATTTTCAAATGTGAATAAAAATAATAAATGAAAATAAAAGTATTTTTTACATTATTTTTTAAGTTTTAACAAAATAATATAAAGTATTTAATCATTTTAATGTTGGTAATAATTGAAATAAGTACCAAATAAATGTAAAAAATTATAAAAATATTTTTGGAGCATTTTTTATACTTAAAAATAAAATATCAAAGTCAGAAATAAAATAAAAATGCAAAAATAATAAAAATACAAAGAAATGGGTCAGGGGGTGTGAAACTGAAAATGGGGGTGTGAAAAGTAGGAAGTAGCCAGGCCCAGCCCAGCTACTTCATCTTCTTCCTCTGTCCAACAGAAATTTGAAAAACGCGCGCTTGCTACACAAACCTGTATCTCCTGTATTTTTGATCTTTTGACAAAACTCAAAACATGAAACTTGTAGAGCATCAAATCACGAATCTAACCATATAAAAAACTTAAGCTAACTCTCAAAGACCAGAGAGAATTTCTCTGGCCCTAATTTCTAACCTAGTTTTTTCAGAAAGTTCATGGATGAAATTCTCCTAGCACGATTAATATAAATGAAAACTAAGCACATGTCTGGTTTCAGAGCAATGAATACAACATCTTTCATTGACAAACCTAAGCCTAAATGTTCCTAAATAGAGAGATAGAAGTTCATGAAATACCTGTTTCAGTTGAGTTCGAGCTGGACAATGCAGCAACTTTCAATGGGGCCTGAGGTTCTTTTAAGCTTACTTGATGTCCCCTGAACCTTTCCCAATGCTTAGTTTGTTTTGAAGTGGCCTGAATCGTGCTACAGAACTCAACCTGCAAAGCTTCCAAACAAAAATGGTGATGTGTGTTAATGGAGTTACAACAACTTGTAAATGGTCTGGACAACTTAGGTATATGGTTTGGAATGTGTTTGAAGTGATTTTGGTCAAAACGCACGAGGGGATTTGCTGGTGGCTTGTAATTTGCATAACTGGCCCTGTTTTGCAAGAAAATGTGGTTTATGAGTATGACGAGGTTTTAGAGGTCAAAGGCTCGTGCTTCTGACTTGCAAGGGTGTGAGAAACTTGTTTCAAAACTTTGCTTGAGTTCAAAATATCAGATGTGTGAGTTATCTTGTGTTGGACAAGTTTCTTGGTTATGAAGCAAAATGAGAAGTGACAAAGAGAAGGCATGTATAGGCTAGCTCTAACCCTGCATACATTGTGTAAGCTTGGCCCCAAGTTTGTGGATTTGGTTTACAGCATAAGATCTTGTTCAAGGCTCAAGGATTCTATTTGACATAAAGCAAGATTTTGACAAAAATGGCAAAGTTACCTTTTACTATTTTTGGATTAATCTAGTGTATAATCCTCAAATGTCCAAAACAAAACCTTAGACCAATGGATTTGCATTTAATTATTGATTATAAATTGGTTTAGAGGCCTGTAATTGTGTACTAAGCTAGCTTGGTCATATTTGGCAAGTGGTATGAACATGCATTGGCCATGGTTACAAAGTGAGTTTTTGCCAACTTCAAGCATTCGATTCTCCCTAACCACAAAGGTGTTTGCGGAGTTCTTGGACAATTTGGAAATCTTGCAACATGTACTATAATCCATCTTTGAAATTAAACTTAAGACTCCAAGTGTAACTATGTGAAAAATGTCCAAGAAGATGGGTCAAAATCCTGCCTAAACTAGGGCAAAATTTCTCTAAGTTAAAAGTTTTAGGTACCCTTGTTCCAAAAATCATAACTTGAGATCCAAGCTTCTTTTGAGAAAACTTTGTTAATAAAAGTTGTAGACTTTGTGACAGACTACAACTTTCATGTTGTAAGTTTTGTTTGAACCCATTCGCATCCTGGTTAAAATGTGGGACAAAATTAGGAAAAAATAAGAAAATTTCATAACTTTGAAAATTTCTAAGTTATGAAATTTTTCCATTTTGAACCCTAATTTGCAATTTTGGGTTTCTTGATGAACAAGTTTCATAATTTGACATGTTTTGATGGAAAATGACTCTTGGCACTTGATTTTGACCAAAAAGTCAAAGTTTGACTTTTCAGTGTACAGTCAAATTTTGATCAGTTGACTGAAAAATTCATCTGTCAATCCTATGCATTTGAGATCTTTTGAACTTGTTGAATGAGTCAAGATGATGTCATTTAGTCCTTGAGTCCATGTTTGAGCTTGATTTGCCATTGTCTAGGTCAAACAGTCAAAAATTGCCTTTGTACAGTCAAAACCCTAAAAATGACCATTTTGCCCTTTTGGTGATTTGATCAAATTTCTTGTGGGATTGTGATCCAAACTTGATCAAATGGTTCATATGAGTTCAATATATTGATGTGGGTCAAAATTCATGAGGTTTGACTTTCAATTGGCCACAGTTGACTTTTTCCCCAATACAACTAATTTCTAGGTCAACTGTCCAATTGACTGGGCAAAATTTTGAATCAAGGCTTGAAACTTGGTATGGGCAAACTTATGAGTCTAACATGAAGTATGAAAGTCATTTTGGGCATTGTGGGTCAAAACATCCCTGTGAAAACTCAAACCCTAATTTAGGTCAACAGTGCAAGGAGGTGTCTTGAGCAGAGCAAACCCTAGCTTGATCTTGAGTTCCAAGAGTCTTGTGATTGAGGAATGTTTGATGAAATGGGAGGGAAAATTTTGGGGTACAACAGGGACCCTGTCAGGTCCATTCTTTAATCACTTGATCGGGAGTTCCTCTGCAGGGTTCACCGAGCTAATTCTGAATGGTGAAAGAGTCGAAGCTGGCATTAAGAGCGGTAAAATTCAAAAGGATACATCTGCTTCCGCTGCTATCAAGAAAACTTTTCCAGACAAGAAAGAGGTATCAACTGTTTACTCCCAGAGAAATCAAGGAAGAGTCGAGCGCCGACCAACGGTGGGGGCTGTGATGATTCAGAATTCCGCAGCCGATCAATCTCGAAGCAGTCAACCCAGAACCAACCAACCAAGAGGAGGAAGGCCTACTAGGAAATTCACCAAAATAAACATGACGCCTGCCTAGGTTCTCCCCCATCTATTGAAGTTAAACCTTACAACCTTGAGAGAGCCACCACAAAATCCAAATACAACTTCTCCTTTTTACCATGCCAACGCTAAATGCGCTAATCATTCAGACATCATAGGGCACGACACCAACAACTGTTGGGCCCTCAAAAACAAGATCCAAGATTTAATAGATGCCAAGGAGGTGGAGTTTGATGCACCTGAAAAACCTAATGTGATATCCGCTCCAATGCCAAAACATGGTCATAATGTCAATGCTATTGTAGAAGATCTTTATGTTAATGTTGTTGAAGACTTAATGACTCCATTGCCAATGATCAAGATGAATCTGTGGAAAGCCGGGATTTTCCCGGACTGTGAAAAAGATTGTTACCTTTGTTCGACCTTGCAATTCGACTGTCCGCTATTGAAATCAGGCATCCAACGCCTGATGGATAATCAAGAAATCCTCTTCAAGAAAACTCTTATTGCTCCTGTTACTCCTGTTACTCCAATCAATGATGTTGCTATAATTACCATTTCCGACAATCTTTCCAAGGTCTCCAAAAGACCTGTTAAGATTACACCCGATCCAAAGATTGTACCGCTGAAGATTACTATGTCGGGGCCTATCCCATACAAGTCCAATAAGACAATACCGTGGAATTATGGAGGAGAGATCTTCTACCATGGTGTTAAGCAGATTGAATCAGTGGAAGAGAATTACGATGAAGAAACTCCTGACGTAGGAAATATTGCAGGGACAAGTAAGATCACTCGTAGCCGAAGAATCTTCTCTCCAGAGATTGCTCCTCCAAGGGAAATCTTCGGACCCTCCAGTGCTCCTGTGCCAGTCAAGATATCTGTGCGAAGTCTAGTGATTGAAGAAATTGTTACTCCCGAAGTTGTACCCTCTACTGTTATTGCTAATAAAGGTAAAGGGGTCCAAGAAGCGCCTGTCAGGACGAGGGCTCAGCCTTTGGTCATCCCCGAGACCACTCAAAAGGAAATGGAGGAGATTTTAAAAATAATTAAGAAAAGCGACTATGATGTCATAGAACAACTGGGGCAAACTGCTTCAAAAATCTCTATGCTGGCCCTATTGCTCTGTTCTGAAGCCCATGCCAAAGCCTTGATCAAATTTCTGAAGATGGCCCATGTGCCTCAAGAAACCTCCGCGGACCAGTTCCAGGAGTGTGTAGCCAGCCTGTGATCGGTGGATCTGGAACTGACTGTTTAATGCTGGTTCGCGAAATGTCGCGGAAGCAAGAGTCGCCACCGTCTTTTATTTTCTCCAAATGGAAAGGACAAAAGCACAGAAAAATTCCTTATAGAGATTGCTCTCGGTTCGGGAGGTAGGTTATAGAAAGGGAAGGTGTTAGCACCCTTTCTATCCATGGTTATCCATGGGCTCTTAGATACTTGCTCATCTGTGTTTTCAAAAATGGTTTGTTTGCTTTTCAACTGTGAGTTTTAAAAAAAGTTCCTTTGAAAATTTTAGTTCGACTCTTGTATCGGTCCTCAAGAGTGTTTGAAAAGTTGCTTTCGAAAGCTTTTTTGAAAAGGTGTCGGTGTGAAAAGTATTTTTGATTTGTTTTGAAATTAGAGCAAGTATCTAGAGTCGTCTACCTACCCTAAGGAATTCGTCTGTGTAAATGTCCTTTAAAGTAGTGCCATCCCACCATTGAGAGGTAGGTAGCACCACCATTGGAGGTATTCGGGTCAATTCGAAGGTTCGGGACATGGTGATCACCAGAGCAATAGGAAGATACCTTAGAAGCTGCCCTCATGCCAGGTTCCCGGATCATGAGGACTTACTAAAACATCCTCTACTCGACGATCACCTTTCGAGAAGCAAGGCAACAGTGAGGCGTACCCTAGGGGTGGTGTGTGATTTGTGTGTTGTTTTTCAGATATTTTTGTCTTGTTCATGTCATGGGTGATCTAGCTTTTGTTTTTATTTTAACATTCATTCTTGCATGCAATTATTAACAGTTAAAAAAAGTTGTGAGAAATATAAAGTTCCTAAACTATTACAAAGGCGCGGGTCCACATCGCCAAATTAAATCCAGGACCCGATTTGACATAAAATAAAGTAAAGTGCGAGAAATATAAATATCGAATTTACATGGCTTTGGGAGAATTACATAAAAGGAGGAAATAAAATAAATGCGCGAATTGGAATTACGATCGAATGCGAGGGCGTTGGACCCTTTTTAATGAAATTAAATTATGATTAACAAATTAATTAAATTAAAGTAAAAAGAAAAGATTTTTGAGTTTTTGTATTTATGGATTTTTAATAAGAGAATTAAATGAAACTAAGAAATTAATTAACCCTAATTCTAACTATTTTTATTTATTAAGAAAAAATATTAAAATTGAACCTAAAATTAAACCTAATTAATTAATGCAATTTTATTTACAAGAAAATAATTAATAATTAATAATGATAAAAGCAAAGAAAAAGATAAAAGTAATTTAAACCTAATTCTACAAATTTTAAATTTATTAAGAAAATGTTAAAGTTAACCCTAGAATAAAAAAACTAATTAATTAATAAGACATTTTTTACAAAAAATAACATTAAATGAAATATATTTTAATTTTTATGACTTTCTGATTTTTTTTTTTTATGTTATGAAAATATTTATTTAAAGAATTAAATTAAAATTAATTAAAACAAATAAAAGTAGAAAAAATACAAAAAAAGATGAAAGAGCAAACCAATGGGGGGTTCTGTCCCCAAACTGGAGGTCTTTGGCTAGCAATCAGGCCCATTTGTCCCAAGGCCTTGTGGACTTCAGGTGATCGCGTGTGGACTCGTTGACCAACGCACATGGTACCCTTCAAACGTTGGCCTTTGGGTTGCCCTCAGTGGCCATGTGGCGCTCTTGGGTTATGGAGCGCATGGTGAATCCTGAGGCTTGAAACTGCATAGGATTAAATTGAAACAAAATATATGAATAAAGTGAGGGGACCTGGGAATCGAACCCAGGTCCCAGTGCCTTATGAGACAACGCCTTAACCATCTGTACCAACCACGCGCTTTGTTTATTATATAACAAATAATCAATATGAGATAAAACAAGGGTTAGTGGAATATTTTCGCGCGAATTTTAAACGAGCCACTCGTTGGCCTACACATCACCTTCTTCTCCAATGGTTCGCTGTACCTGAAACAAAAACAAACTGAATAGCGGGGGTTTTAAACCCCCACTAAATAGCAAGCATGAAAATAGCGATTAGGCCATCTTTGATCAGAAATTAGGCGCGATAGGATGGTTAGGTTCGTGTGAAGTTTCTCGTTCCAGTGGTACAAGTCTTGTTGCCTGATTTTTCTTTAAACGCAAAGCCCCAATTTTGAACCCCTGCAACCCTAAAATACTCCAATGGTGGATTCTCATATGATGCACGAAAACTCAATTAAAATATATGGTTAGCTTTAGAATGAATCAATTAGTATAAATCCACAAAGAAAATGCAATGAGAATGCTTAAAAACTGAAACACGAATATGCATAAAATGTGAAAAACTTTGAGTTCTATATACCAATTCTGGGCGTGTGAGGATTGAAAAAGTGTCCAGTTAGATTCAGTAATGCCTTAGGAAGGTTTTGCAATTGGTATTTTGCTTTGAATCGTGCTAGAATGTAGTTTTCAGTTTTTGAATTTTTGACAAAAAACATAAACTTTGTTCTTGTTGTCTGGCGCAGCTTAGAGGTCCCTTGGCATTAGGTTTTGATCACACTTATATGAGGATGGATTAGGGTTGAGTTTTTGATCCAAAAATCCTTGCATTGATGGAATGAATATTTGATTTTCATGCATATATTTTCAAATCTTTTCCATGCATATTTGATACCAATCATGTCCAAATCACCTTGATTCTTTCCATACCAGATAATGCACGAAATCTTGAAGTTATTCCATGCATAAAAAGATTTGAAAAGCTTGTTTTTAGTATTTTTCACATATTTTATTTTATTAAATGAATTAATAACAATAAAAAATTCAAATAAATAAATAAAAATGATGAATAAGCTCCCTTTGGGCCAAATGGTCGTGCATATGCTTTGGATGATGAATCTTGGAAGAAAATGTGGCCCATTAGCAATTTTAAGGCATTTGAAGCAAAGTTGACTTTTCAAAATACCCAAAAATTGCCCAACTTCCACAAGGCATATCTTGCTCAATTTTTAAGCTTTGATCATGTTCTTGGACATTTTGGAAAGGTCTTGAAGTCCTATAACCAATGTCTTTGGTCCCATGTAATTTTGATTTACCAATCTCAAGTTATGGCCTTTGACTTAAAGTCTCTTTTTGTTGACTTTTGAAAATGACCTATAATGTTGAAATTGATAACTTTTTGTTAGAGAATTTCTTGGACTTGAAGTGTGAAGAGGAGTTGTAGGAAATGTCTTTCTATTCAAAATGAGCTTTGGATGGAATTTTTCTGATAAACCATGTGGAAGTTATGCCTTGGTCAAGTTACAGTTGACTTTTTCAACTGTCCAAATATAGAAACTTTTGCATCTTGAGACTTTTTGAGCCATACTTTGAGAATCATGATCAAGCATTGATCCAATGATGTTTGTGGCTTCAAAATGAGATGTTGACCAAAAATTTGAACTTTTGACTGTCAAATGACCATTTTGCCCCTGCAGTTGACTGTAGGGCAATTAGGGTTTTTGACTGTGCAATTTTGGGCTGTAAGTCTTGAAACTTGGTATGAGGATGCTTGACCATGTTTATGGACATGTGGGACTTGATTGGACCCTTGGAAAGTTCATTTTCTTTGTCAGAACCAAAACCCTAGTTTTTGACTGTTAGGAGGCCCTTGAACTGTGCAACCCTTAGGGCATTTTGAAGCATGCTCTTTGCAAATTTTGAAGAATATGGGAGGGCAAATTTTGGGGTACAACAGTTGCCCCTGTTAAATCTTCTTAGACCTGAGGATGCAGATTGGCTGACGTGCCTTTCGTAATCCGAAGGTGGAAGATGATTGAACACTAGAGTGCCCAGAAATTTGCGCTCACATAGTAGTGTGATGGTGGAATGGGCTTATAGATGCCATTTGGAGATAGGATGATGGGCTTATAGATGCCATTTGGAGATAGGATGATGGGCTTATAGATGCCATGCGGAGAGGTGATGGATAGGTGGATGGGCTTATAGATGCCATCTGGATGTTGATCGCGTAAGAGATTCCTTAGCGAGAGTTTGCGTACCTAAAAAAAGAAAAATGATTACCTGACCTGTTACAGGAGCTGGTCTTCAAATTCTTTGTGTAGATGTGTCCTGACTGGTTACAGGAGCTGAATCTAGAGCTTCAAACGGTGATGAATGAACCAGGGATGGTTACTACCTCAACAGGAACGGTGAGAGAACCTTAGACGATTACTACCTCAACAGGAACGCTGAGAGAATCTGGGGGCGATTACTACCTCAACAGGAACGCTGAGAGAATCTGGGGGCGATTACTACCTCAACAGTAACGCTGAGAGAATCTTGGATATCTTCTACTGAGTCTTTATCAGGAAAATCTGTTAGGGGTCAATTTAACTGGACTGGAGAAGGCCTTTGACTGGATAAGAAACAGGAAAATCTTAGGGTCAATTTAACTGAACCGGTCTAGGTCTTGAAATCTTCAACTGGATAAGAAACAAGGAGATCTTGGGGTCGATCTGACTGAACCAGAGAAGGCCTTGGACTGGATAAGAAATAGAAAAATCTTAGGGTCAATTTAACTGAACCGATCTAGGTTTTGAAATCTTCAACTGGATAAGAAACAGGGAGATCTTAGGGTCGATCTGACTGAACCAGAGAAGGCCTTGGACTGGATAAGAAACAGAAAAATCTTAGGGTCGATTTAACTGAACCGGTCTAGGTCTTGAAATCTTCAACTGGATAAGAAACAGGGAGATCTTAGGGTCGATCTGACTGAACCAGAGAAGGCCTTGGACTGGATAAGAAACAGAAAAATCTTAGGGTCGATTTAACTGAACCGGTCTAGGTCTTGAAATGTAGCTGAGAACTTAACTGGATCTTTCCTGAAAAGTAAAGGTTAGTTACATGCAATGTATGGTGTGGATCAAGCAATGATGTTCTCAACATAAATGAGATTGTAAGATATGATGCGTATATGTATGCTATAATGTGTGGAAATGTGATGTTTATGAATGTATCTTTTCGTCTTAGGAAAGTAAATCCTTGACGGGTGCCGGGAAGTCACTCCTGGACTGATGTTGAAGAATAGATTTTTGCTTCCGCTGGGGATGATAGTTGCAAGAATACCGGTAGGAGAAGATAACTCCGTTGGGGAATAAACTTGGCGAATGGATTACTCTGCGGGGAGAGAAAGTACTCTAGTGATCTTGCTGGGAAACAAATGCTCTGTGGGGAGAGAGGTACTGTGCTGAAATGTTGATGGTAACTTCACTGGGGATACCATTTTTGTGTTGGAAGTGTTAATAGACTTCGCTGGGGATAAAAAGACTTCGCCGAGGACGATCTTTCCGTGGCTTTTGGCTGAGGATAACCCAGTTATATCCTGGTAGGGAAATAACTCTTTGAATAAAGCCGGGAGACGCGTTCGTGCTCTGCGAGAATAAGCTTCCAGAATCTACTGGGGATAAGCTTACTGCTTGGGGAGATGAATTCCAACTTTCCTGGGGAAACTGAATTGGACTCTCCTGGGGAAGTTTTGAATTGTATCGGGGAAGTAACTCCACTGAATGTTTGATGTACCGTCGGGGAACAATCTTTAGACCAAGATTCCCGGGGATTCTTGTTAAGAATGCCTATATAATGCTGGGGAATGTTGAGATCTGTGGGAGGATACCCAACTTCCTTAAGTTTGATAATAACTTTGCTTGGGGAGAGTGCACTGATTTGCTGGCTCACTCTCTGGGGAATTAAGATATCTGGTTATGTTCTTCAGCTGAACCTACCTTGATACCTTGGAGCACAGAACAATTAGATTGCTTAGACAACTCTTTATTGCCCCTACTTCTAATGTTACCTGTAATTAACCCTTTATTTCGTATGCAAATATTCATGAGTTAGCAAATCATTGTCAATGCATATATCACAAATTGAACCTTGGACGTTCTTCGCAAAACAAAACAGAAAAGGAAAAACAATTGGCAATTTTAACTGAAAGGTATATTTTTGTATTGATTTTTGAATTTTCCTGTAAAATAGGCGTTTATGTACAAGAGGATGACGTCCTAGTAAGAGAACGCCTCCGAACAAAAGGGTTTATACAAATTTGTACAAGAGAAAATAAAACAGCTGTGTGAAATGAATGATCCCACTGGGTTTCAACTCTGCTATCGCCCTTATATCTCCGAGCGTCTCATCACTTGATGACCTTAGTTGAAGATGAAGCTGACTGATCGATGCCGTCTGAACTCGATGTAGATACCGGATTCTGGGTGCAAAGTGATCCTAATGAGACATAGTATTACGCTTTATGCCTAACTTTTGCCTGGACCGCCCTTTCGGGTTTTCAGTCCACCGGGATACCCATTTTTGTCCAAGCCGCCTTTTTAGGTTTTCGACTTGCCGGGTGTACATATTTTTTCATTTCATCCCTTATTTTTGCCCGAACCCTTTTGGTTCGCCGGGAAGCCCTTATTTTTGCCTAGGTATGTCAACCTAGCGGGTCTTTGATTCATGTGTAGTATCTTTTCACTATGTCTGCATTGGCGGGGTGAGGAAGGTCGTCACCATCCATGTTGGTTAGGATCATGGCTCCTCCTGAGAACACATGTTTAACCACAAATGGCCCTTCGTACGTAGGGGTCCATTTGCCCCTTGGATCACTCTGAGGAAGGATGACGCGTTTGATTACCAGATCCCCAACTTGATACTCTTGTGGTCTGACTTTTTTGTTAAATGCCCTGATCATCCGTTTTTGGTACGTCTGACCATGACAAATAGCAGCGAGTCTCTTTTCATCAATAAGGTTTAATTGATCAAGTCGTGTTTGGATCCAATCATCTTCGTTCAGATTTGCAACCTTCATTATCCAGAGAGAGGGTATTTGCACTTCGATCGGTAAGACTGCCTCCATACCGTAGACCAAGGAGAAAGGAGTTGCCCCGGTTGACGTCCTGGCTGAGGTACGGTACCCATGTAGAGCGAACGGTAACATATCGTGCTAATCTTTATAAGTCACTGTCATCTTCTGCACGATTTTCTTGATATTTTTATTTGCTGCTTCTACAGCCCCATTCATCTTCGGTCTGTAAGGAGAAGAGTTGTGGTGTTGTATCTTAAACTGCTCGCAGAGCTCAGTGATCATCTTGTTATTGAGATTGGTACCGTTGTCTGTAATGATTCTTTTCGGGACGCTGTATCGACAGATCAGATTATGCCGAATGAACCGTGCCACAACAGTCTTGGTTATCGTAGCGTAGGAAGCTTCTTCAACCCACTTTGTAAAGTAATCAATCGCCACTAGGATGAAGCGATGCCCGTTAGATGCCGTAGGTTTAATCTCACCGATCATATCTATGCCCCACATTGCAAACGGCCAAGGCGCAGTCAGAACATTCAGAGGAACTGGAGGAACATGCACCTTGTCTGCATAAATCTGGCATTTATGGCATGTACGAGAGTGTTGGTAGCAATCGGCTTCCATTGTGGACCAGAAATACCCTGCTCGAAGGATTTTCTTTGCCATAGTGTGTCCACTGGAAAGTGTTCCGAAGGTCCCTTCATGTAGCTCTTCCATGATCCTTTCTGCTTCAGTCTTATCCACACAACGCAGTAAGGTCGAATCATGGTTTCGCTTGTACAAGATGTCGTTGCTAAGGAAGAACTTCGCTGTGAACCTTCTCAGAAACTTCTTATCATTGACAGATGCACCTTCAGGGTATTCCTGAGCTTCCAAATATCTCTTCACCTCATGGTACCAAGGCTTCTCAGTTACCAATTCAGTCTCGAGATCACAACAGTATGCCGGTTCGTCCAGTTTACAGATGATGATCCAGGGAGCCTCATTGTCCCATTTGACCTTGAACATAGAAGACATCGTAGCTAACGCGTCCGCCAACTGATTTTCCTCTCTTGGAAAGTGTTCAAAGGTTATCTCTGTGAAGTGAGGGATCAATGTCAACACACATTCTCTGTAAGGAATAAGATTCGGATGTTTCGTATCCCACTCTCCTTTGATCTGATTGATCACAAGAGCGGAATCTCCGAAGACACTCAGAAACTTGATCCTTAAGTCGATCGCAGCTTGGAGACCCATGATGCATGCCTCATACTCCGCCATGTTGTTGGTGCAGTTGAAACATAGTCGGGCAGTGAGCGGAGTATGAGTGCCTTGAGGGGATATTATCACAGCGCCGATACCGTTACCCAAAGCATTGGAGGCTTCGTCAAAGTGCATAAACCATCGGGATCCTTCCTCAGGTCCTTCATCCGGTCCAGGTACTTCACAATCAGTCACAATCATGATGCTCTCGTCTGGAAACTCGAAGTTCATTGACTGATAGTCGTCTACGGCCTGATGTGCCAAGTGGTCTGCCAATACACTTCCCTTGATGGCTTTCTGAGTTGTGTACTGAATGTCGTATTCCGTCAAGATCATTTGCCATCTTGCTATTCTCCCAGACAGAGCAGGCTTTTCAAATATGTACTTTATAGGATCCATCTTTGAGATCAACAAGGTAGTGTGAGTCAGCATATACTGTCTCAGCCGGCGAGCAGCCCATACCAAAGCGCAACAAGTTTTCTCAAGCAGTGAGTATCGGGTCTCACAGTCGGTAAACGTTTTGCTAAGGTAATAAATGGCATGCTCTTTTCGGCCAGACTCGTCATGCTTCCCCAGCACACACCCCATTGAGTTGTCAAGTACTGTCAGGTATAGTATCAGAGGTCTCCCTTCAACCGGTGGCATAAGGATGGGTGGTTCTTGGAGATACTCCTTGATTCTGTCAAAAGCAGCCTGACATTCATCATTCCAACGTACTACCTGATCTTTCTTCAGCAACTTGAAGATTGGTTCACAAGTAGCAGTTAGATGGGAGATGAATCGAGCAATGTAATTCAGGCGTCCTAAAAAGCCTCTGACCTCCTTCTCTGTCTTAGGAACTGGCATCTCTTGAATAGATTTAACCTTGGCAGGGTCCACTGGAATACCCTTATCACTTACAACGAAGCCTAGAAACTTCCCAGATCTTACCCCGAAGGTGCACTTGTTCGGGTTCAACCTCAACTTGTACAACTTCAGACGGTCAAACAACTTCTGCAGATGATTTAAGTGCTCTTCCTTAGTCTGGGACCTTGCGATCATGTCGTTAACATACACTTCTATCTCATGATGGATCATATCATGAAATAAAGCAACCATGGCACGTTGGTAGGTTGCCCCAGCGTTCTTCAGTCCGAAAGGCATGACCTTGGAGCAGAAGGTGCCCCACTGAGTAACAAAGGTAGTCTTTTCCATGTCTTCAGGAGCCATCTTGATCTGATTATACCCTGAGAAACCATCCATGAAAGAGAACACTTTATGCCGAGCAGTATTGTCAACAAGGACATCAATGTGAGGTAGAGGGAAGTCATCTTTGGGGCTGGCCCTGTTCAGATCCCTGTAATCGACACACATTCTGACCTTTCCATCTTTCTTAGGTACCGGCACCACATTAGCAACCCACTGAGGGTAAGAAGTTACTGCAAGGAACCCGACATCAAACTGTTTCATAACCTCGGCTTTGATCTTCTCAGACATCTCTGGACGCATACGGCAGACCTTTTGCTTAACCGGAGGACAGTCTCCCTTAGTAGGCAAGTGATGGACCACAATATCGGTATCCAACCCGGACATGTCTTCGTAGGACCAGGAAAAGATCTCCATATAATCATGTAGCATCTGAGTCAACCGTTGCTTCACGCTGAGCTCTAGGTTGGCACCAATTTTTACCTCCTTTCTGTCTGCCTCTGTACCCAGATTTATTGTTTCCACTAGCTCTTCATGTGGTTGAATTGCCCTCTCTTCCTGGAGCAACAGTCTTGCAAGCTCGCCAGGCACTTCGCAATCATCTTCACCTTCGTCTTCGGCTAAGTTGATCGGATTTTCGAAGTCATAACTGGCAGTAGCAGAGTCGTTACTAGTGAGATCCAGAGTGGATTGAAACCTGTATGAGTGAGTGTGTGTAAATACAGCTGTTTTGCAATATAAAGAAAGGAAAGAAAGAAAAGGAGAATAAGATTTGAAATGCGAGAAAACGTCCAAGGTCTTTATTCATGATATATGAAATGACAATTTATATGCCCTCACAAATGAAGCCAACGGTGCCTCGGGTAAGACACCGGGCCATAGAGTTTTAATTGTTTATTACAAATAACAAAACATAAGAATTCATTACTCAGTAACAAGAGAAACAAGTAGGTTGTCCTTTGCAATCCAATTTCTAGGTTCACTGTCGGTTGCCGGGTAAATCCAGCTGTCGAACTCAGCTTTATCCACTTCATCCTCATCCCTGATAGCATTCACTCCATGAGCAGGCAGGAGAGTTGTCACTACATTAGGCTTCTCAGATGCCTCAAACTGTACCTCCTTTGCATCAATAAGGTCCCGCAGCTTGTTCCTTAAGGCCCAACAATCATCAGTGGAATGCCCCGGGCTATCGGAGTGATAAGCACAACGGGCATTTGGATTGTATTTTGGAGAGGCAGTATTCACAACTTTCGGGGCCTCTCTGACAGTCACTAGGTTGGTGGACAGCAACTGCGGCAAGATTTGCGATAAGGTCATGCTCAAACGGATAAACTCTCTCCTGGGTCTTTCAGCCCTTTGAGGATTGGTTTGCCGAGGAGCGGCAGCAGGCTTAGCAATCATCACCGCGTTGACTGACTGGCGGCGCTCAGGTTTCTCTTGTCTTCTAGACCCATATACCGCACTAGCCTCCTTCTTGAAGGGCTTCTTCTCAGAACTTGCAGATGCGCCCTTCTGAATTTTACAAGACTTCATCCCAGCCTCTATTCTCTCTCCAGTCAGAATAAGATCAGTGAACCCTGCAGATGAGTTACCGATAAGATGGTTGAAAAACCGCCCAGAGAGGGTCCCTAAGAACATGTCTACCAACTCCCGGTCAGTCAACGGAGGCTGCACCCTGCCAGCCAGATCCCTCCACTTCTGTGCGTACTCTTTAAAACCTTCACTTGATCCTAGCGACATACCCTGGAGTTGGGTACGTGTAGGGGCAAGGTCGGCATTATATTGATACTGCTTGTAAAAAGCAGTAGACAACTCCTCCCAGTTACGAACCTTGGTCCCATCCAGCCGATAGAACCATTCGAGATGAGTCCCTGAAAGACTCTCCTGGAAGAAGTGGATCCACAAGTTCTTGTCCACTGAGTACGGTTGAATCTTCCGCACATAAGACCTGAGGTGTAGCTTGGGACAAGACGCCCCGTCATACTTGGTAAAAGATGGAGCTTTGAACTTATGAGGAATAATCACACCAATAGACAAACCCAAGTCTCCGAAATCCAGCCCAGGCACTTGTTGGATCTCCATAGCATTCAGTCTTTCCTCCAACTGCTTGTATCTGTCTTCTGCAGGAGGATACAGTTCCTCATCAAAATCAGTCTTGTTGTCAGAGACCACCGGACTAGGACCTTTTCCCCCTTGGGGACTACCCTTGCCTATAGAAGAACCAGCTTCTTCATTCTGCAGAGTGTTGCCAAACCTTCGGCCCGAGTTGAAAAGAACAGTTCTATTCTTCTTCTTCTTCTCCTTTTTCAGGAGCAGAGCCTTCAACTCTTCTTGGCCCTGAGCCAAACCCATGATTAGTTCCTGAAATTGCGCATTCTGTGCCTGAAGAGCCTTGATGGACATCTCGGTTGATGATGAGTCAGGATTCATGATGCTGAAATAAACAGCGAAGAACGGTAAGCAACCTGAAAAGAAGAAAACCTGTTATGCACATGATGAATGATATGTGTTTATGCAATGCATTCAAGGGTTCGAAAGTCCAAATTTGTTATAGACACAAAGGAACACACATTATCATTAAGGAAGTAATTGTTCAGTACATCAAAGCCTCATGGGCACAATAATACAAAGCAAATCAATCCCAAAAGACACTACGCATCCTCTTTGGAGCTATGTAGGTGTTGAGATTCCTCTCCTCATGCAATAGGCGGGTGAGCTCCAAGACCTTCTTTTCACTAGCATGTAGACTGGTCTCAAGAGAATTCCGTTCTTCCTTAAGCTGGATCCAGCTCTTCTGAATCTCTTCCCAGGATGTGGGCATGTCAGGATGCTGAATGATGTAGGACATTTCTCCTTCCAAGACTGGCTCTTTAATCACAGGGAGCATATGAGGATAAGGCATTACTAACTTCTGGGAGCGGGCACGTACCCACTTGAGATAAGGTTCCAATGGGATGGAATTCCTATGCCCCAGTGTCTTGCTGTCTATCCTACTTGGCATCCTCCAGGCTCTGATAAATCTCTGGCGAAGTCCTTAGGCATCATTGTCGAAGTCAAAAACTATGTCAGGAATTAACATATCGTGAGGGCCATCCCTCCGAGCATAACCAAACTGTCTCCAAGCCAGGCATGGGTTGTAAGTAATACCTCCTCTGATTCCAAGTAAAGGAACATTAGGGTACTCCCCGCAACGATCAATGATAGTGACATCCTCTCTGGACCGAGGGCACCAATGTATATCTGCATGCGTAAGAGTCATCAACCGTTGTGACCATCTCAAACCCCGCTCGTTCTTCAAAACTGATTGTGGAAGGTGTGAAATAAACCACCTTCCCAGGAGAGGAGTGCAACACATAAGGACACCTCTTTTTCTCATGGTTCGAGTGTAACATGAGTGAAGGATGTCCCCTAACAGCGTGGGTATAGGATTCTTGGACATGAAGATCTGGACAGCACTGATATCTATAAGCTGATCTGGGTTAGGGAATAACACCAAACCATAGACAAGGAGGGCCACAACTTCTTCAAAAGCCTGTAAATCAAGGGAGTTCCAACATTCATGGGCCTTTTCAAACAGAAACCTGGCTAAGAACCCTTTGATACCACTTCTAACTTCCCAATGTCCCTTGAGGTCAGATGATTGCAGGTGTAAGGCTTTGGCAATCTCTTCAAGCTTAGGTTCCTTTTCTGTACCGTTGTAGGGTAGTTGATCAAGGATAGGGATCTTCAGGAGCCGGGAGAACTCCTCCAAGGTAGGTACCAATTGATAGTCCAAGAAGGTGAAACAGTGATGCAGAGGGTCAAAGAACTGGAACAGGACCTTTATCATATCTTCCTCAATGTTGGTGTTGACCAAGCTGATGAGTCTTCCATGTCTTTCACTGAATGAAGAGCTCTCAGGAATCCTGGATATAAGCTCCTTAAGCTGAGGAGGGATCCTTACAAGGCTGATTTGAATTGTCTTTCTACGAACAATTTCCATGTCCTACAAAACAAAGAACAAAGATGAAGATTCGAACCCCTGAAATGGTTAGTCAATGCATATGATGCTGGATGATGTCATGATGCTATGATTAAACACACCACAGATATTTACAAAGACAAACATGTAAGGCACACAAGTCACCAATACAAGCCCTTAGGGTTTAGGCCAGCATGGGGTCTGGGGTACTACCCTCTTGAAGTTGGTGGGCTCAAACTTGTCCTATCAAAGTAACCGGGTTCTAAGGGTCCCAATATCCCCGGATTGCTTTCATTGTTCATCGTTTCGATTTAGCCACTGAACTGGCGACCGAAATATTCCAGGAAAGCAACCCTTAATTGAGTGTAGTATCGAGTATCAACCAACCTCGGACTGCACCAAAGTCAGTTATCTCACTACCCTAAAGAGGCCAAGATAGTTCAATTAAGGTTCCTAAGGTCTGTTGATGCTTCACGACACCACACGGAGGCCCCGTACTCTCCTTGACTGAACTCAAGGGTTACCGGTACACACCAAAGTGCCACATCAACATAGCAGACTGTTTCAACCATGTCGGTATACCCCGCACAGTTCCCTCACAGCCTTGTTGCTACTTTCTAAGAAGGTATCCCCCAGATCCGGGTTAGGATCTATAGAACTCCCAAGACAGTCCCACAATAATAAAGCAAACAATTCAGACAATTGAAAGCACAAGAGATCTTAGTCCTAAGGTACACCTCACTTTTAAAGTGTCCCCAACAGAGTCGCCAGTTCTGTGATCGGTGGATCTGGAACTGACTGTTTAACGCTGGTTCGCGAAATGTCACGGAAGCAAGAGTCGCCACCGTCTTTTATTTTCTCCAAATGGAAAGGACAAAAGCACAGAAAAATTCCTTATAGAGATTGCTCTCGGTTCGGGAGGTAGGTTATAGAAAGGGAAGGTGTTAGCACCCTTTATATCCATGGTTATCCATGGGCTCTTAGATACTTGCTCATCTGTGTTTTCAAAAATGGTTTGTTTGCTTTTCAACTGTGAGTTTTAAAAAAAGTTCCTTTGAAAATTTCAGTTCGACTCTTGTATCGGTCCTCAAGAGTGTTTGAAAAGTTGCTTTTGAAAGCTTTTTTGAAAAGGTGTCGGTGTGAAAAGTATTTTTGATTTGTTTTGAAATTAGAGCAAGTATCTAGAGTCGTCTACCTACCCTAAGGAATTCGTCCGTGTAAATGTCCTTTAAAGTAGTGCCATCCCACCATTGAGAGGTAGGTAGCACCACCATTGGAGGTATTCGGGTCAATTCGAAGGTTCGGGACATGGTGATCACCAGAGCAATAGGAAGATACCTTAGAAGCTACCCTCATGCCAGGTTCCCGGATCATGAGGACTTACTAAAACATCCTCTACTCGACGATCACCTTTAGAGAAGCAAGGCAACAGTGAGGCGTACCCTAGGGGTGGTGTGTGATTTGTGTGTTGTTTTTCAGATATTTTTGTCTTGTTCATGTCATGGGTGATCTAGCTTTTGTTTTTATTTTAACATTCATTCTTGCATGCAATTATTAACAGTTAAAAAAAGTTGCGAGAAATATAAAGTTCCTAAACTATTACAAAGGCGCGGGTCGCCAAATTAAATCCAGGACCCGATTTGACATAAAATAAAGTAAAGTGCGAGAAATATAAATATCGAATTTACATGGCTTTGGGAGAATTACATAAAAGGAGGAAATAAAATAAACGCGCGAATTGGAATTACGATCGAATGCGAGGGCGTTGGACCCTTTTTAATGAAATTAAATTATGATTAACAAATTAATTAAATTAAAGTAAAAAGAAAAGATTTTTGAGTTTTTGTATTTATGGATTTTTAATAAGAGAATTAAATGAAACTAAGAAATTAATTAACCCTAATTCTAACTATTTTTATTTATTAAGAAAAAATATTAAAATTGAACCTAAAATTAAACCTAATTAATTAATGCAATTTTATTTACAAGAAAATAATTAATAATTAATAATGATAAAAGAAAAGAAAAAGATAAAAGTAATTAAAACCTAATTCTACAAATTTTAAATTTATTAAGAAAATGTTAAAGTTAACCCTAGAATAAAAAAACTAATTAATTAATAAGACCTTTTTTACAAAAAATAACATTAAATGAAATATATTTTAATTTTTATGACTTTCTGATTTATTTTTTTTATGTTATGAAAATATTGATTTAAAGAATTAAATTAAAATTAATTAAAACAAATAAAAGTAGAAAAAATACAAAAAAAGATGAAAGAGCAAACCAATGGGGGGTTCTGTCCCCAAACTAGAGGTCTTTGGCTAGCAATCAGACCCATTTGTCCCAAGGCCTTGTGGACTTCAGGTGATCGCGTGTGGACTCGTTGACCAACGCACATGGTACCCTTCAAACGCTGGCCTTTGGATTGCCCTCAGTGGCCATGTGGCGCTCTTGGGTTATGGAGCGCATGGTGAACCCTGAGGCTTGAAACTGCATAGGATTAAATTAAAACAAAATATATGAATAAAGTGAGGGGACCTGGGAATCGAACCCAGGTCCCAGTGCCTTATGAGACAACGCCTAACCATCTGTACCAACCACGCGCTTTGTTTATTATATGACAAATAATCAATATGAGATAAAACAAGGGTTAGTGGAATATTTTCGCGCGAATTTTAAACGAGCCACTCGTTGGCCTACACATCACCTTCTTCTCCAATGGTTCGCTGTACCTGAAACAAAAACAAACTGAATAGCGGGGGTTTTAAACCCCCACTAAATAGCAAGCATGAAAATAGCGATTAGGCCATCTTTGATCAGAAATTAGGCGCGATAGGATGGTTAGGTTCGTGTGAAGTTTCTCGTTCCAGTGGTACAAGTCTTGTTGCCTGATTTTTCCTTAAACGCAAAGCCCCAATTTTGAACCCCTGCAACCCTAAAATACTCCAATGGTGGATTCTCATATGATGCACGAAAACTCAATTAAAATATATGGTTAGCTTTAGAATGAATCAATTAGTATAAATCCACATAGAAAATGCAATGAGAATGCTTAAAAACTGAAACACGAATATGCATAAAATGTGAAAAACTTTGAGTTCTATATACCAATTCTGGGCGTGTGAGGATTGAAAAAGTGTCCAGTTAGATTCAGTAATGCCTTAGGAAGCTTTTGCAATTGGTATTTTGCTTTGAATCGTGCTAGAATGTAGTTTTCAGTTTTTGAATTTTTGACAAAAAACACAAACTTTGTTCTTGTTGTCTGGCGCAGCTTAGAGGTCCCTTGGCATTAGGTTTTGATCACACTTATATGAGGATGGATTAGGGTTGAGTTTTTGATCCAAAAATCCTTGCATTGATGGAATGAATATTTGATTTTCATGCATATATTTTCAAATCTTTTCCATGCATATTTGATACCAATCATGTCCAAATCACCTTGATTCTTTCCATACCAGATAATGCACGAAATCTTGAAGTTATTCCATGCATAAAAAGATTTGAAAAGCTTGTTTTAGTATTTTTCACATATTTTATTTTATTAAATGAATTAATAACAATTAAAAATTCAAATAAATAAATAAAAATGATGAATAAACTCCCTTTGGGCCAAATGGTCGTGCATATGCTTTGGATGATGAATCTTGGAAGAAAATGTGGCCCATTAGCAATTTTAAGGCATTTGAAGCAAAGTTGACTTTTCAAAATACCCAAAAATTTCCCAACTTCCACAAGGCATATATTGCTCGATTTTTAAGCTTTGATCATGTTCTTGGACATTTTGGAAAGGTCTTGAAGTCCTATAACCAATGTCTTTGGTCCCATGTCATTTTGATTTACCAATCTCAAGTTATGGCCTTTGACTTAAAGTCTCTTTTTGTTGACTTTTGAAAATGACCTATAATGTTGAAATTGATAACTTTTTGTGAGAGCATTTATTGGACTTGAAGTGTGAAGAGGAGTTGTAGGAAATGTCTTTCTCTTCAAAATGAGCTTTGGATGGAATTTTTCTGATAAACCATGTGGAAGTTATGCCTTGGTCAAGTTACAGTTGACTTTTTCAACTGTCCAAATATAGAAACTTTTGCATCTTGAGACTTTTTGAGCCATACTTTGAGAATCATGATCAAGCATTGATCCAATGATGTTTGTGGCTTCAAAATGAGATGTTGACCAAAAATTTGAACTTTTGACTGTCAAATGACCATTTTGCCCCTGCAGTTGACTGTAGGGCAATTAGGGTTTTTGACTGTGCAATTTTGGGCTGTAAGTCTTGAAACTTGGTATGAGGATGCTTGACCATGTTTATAGACATGTGGGACTTGATTGGACCCTTGGAAACTTCATTTTCTTTGTCAGAACCAAAACCCTAGTTTTTGACTATTAGGAGGCCCTTGAACTGTGCAACCCTTGGGGCATTTTGAAGCATGCTCTTTGCAAATTTTGAAGAATATGGGAGGGCAAATTTTGGGGTACAACACAGCCTAACCGCCGATAATGGTCTTGGCTTCTCTGATGCCGATCTAACATCTAAGGGAAGAAAGCATAATGACGCGCTGCATGTCTCGGTGGAATGCAGAGGGACTACACTTGCTCACGTTCTGGTTGATACTGGGTCATCTTTAAATGTCTTGCCTAAGAAAGCATTGGACAAATTGGACTGTGAAGGTTTGACCTTAAAGCCCAGCAATATCATTGTAAGAGCCTTTGATGGTTCTAAGCGGATGGTCCACGGGGAGGTGGACATCCCAATTAAAGTGGGTACTGAAACTTTCCACACCATATTTTATGTCATGGATATCCGTCCCTCCTACTCTTGCTTGTTAAGAAGACCATGGATTCATCATGCTGGGGCTGTTACGTCCACTCTGTATCAAAAGCTTAAGTACCCAGTCCAGGGGAAAATTGTGACAGTTCGTGGCAAGGAGGAGTATATGATAAGCCATCTGAATTCATTCTGCTATGTTGAATTAGATGGTGAATTCATTGAGACCCTCTTTCATCACTTTGAAGAGGTTTCTCCTGAAGTTGCGGTAGCCAAGACAATGACTTTTGTGCCCATCATTACCAAACCTGTGTCCCGGATGTCATCCTTTAAAGATGCGGAGGCTGTGATCAAGGAAGGAGGAAGCACAGTATGGGGTCAACTGCTAGATTTTCCTTACAAGACAGATAAGTTCGGCTTGGGTTTCACTGCTGCTATTTAGAAGGCTATGCGTCACTCACGGGCTGGAGGACCGCCATTAAAGATCACTCATCATGGAGTTCATTCCTTAGAAGATGATGAAGAAGAAAGCAATTTTGGAGACTGGATCTTTCCAACCATTGAAGGAGGACTGAACAACTGGGAGGCGAAAGACTTCGTTCCCATTACTTTCATCAATCAGTAATTTATCTTTTGAACATTTCCTGTTTGGTCTGTAATAATTATTAAACAATTCGTACACTCTTTTCGCCCTATGCCTTCCCCGGGGCATATAGGTCCATTTGTAAGGGTTTTGATTCTTCATTTTCATATGCCATTTTTAATGAATCATGGACGTTTTCATATATAAACTTTTGTGTACATTTTCTTTCTTTTTACATTTTATTTGTTTAAAGGTGGCTATCCCTTACACACACCCACACTCACAAAATGCAGGTACCCATCCACTCCGGATTCCATGGGTAACAATTCTACTATGGCCTTCAGTGACTCTGAAGATCTGGTCAATCATGCCAAATACGAAGGTGATGAAGACTGAAGTGCCTGGAGAGTTGGCCAGACTCTTACAACAGGAAGAAAGGGCTATTCTGCCCCATAAGGAGTTGTTAGAGACTATCAACTTGGGTACTGCCGAAGACAGAAAAGAGGTTAAAGTGGGTGCCAACCTAGAACTAAGAGTCAAAGAGCGTTTAGTTCAGCTGTTGAATGAATATGTTGAGATCTTTTCCTGATCCTATGAAGACATGCCGGGACTGGATACAAATATTGTGGTTCACAGTCTCCCTACAAGAGAAGACTGTCCACCAATCAAATAGAAAGTCTGCCGAATGAGGCCCGACATGTCCGAAAATATCAAAGCCGGAGTGATGAAGCAGTTCAATGCTGGGTTTCTTGCTGTTACTTCCTATCCTCAATGGGTTGCTAACATTGTGTCCGTGCCTAAGAAGTACGGCAAAGTCAGAATGTGCGTGGATTACAGAGACTTAAATAGGGCTAGCCCTAAAGATGACTTTCCACTACCGCACATTGACATCTTGGTTGACAATACAACTCAACATAAGGTATTCTCTTTCATGGATGGATTTTCGGGGTACAACCAGATCAAAATGGCCCTCGAAGACATGGAGAAGACTACTTTTGTTACACAATGGGGTACCTTCAGCTATAACGTGATGCCATTCGGACTGAAGAATGCCGGGGCAACCTATCAACGAGCCATGGTAGCTTTATTTCATGACATGATACATCATGATATTGAAGTCTACATAGATGACATGATAGCCCATTCACAGACAGAAGAAGAACACCTCGACCATCTGCAAAAGCTGTTTGTCAAATTGAAAGAGTACAAGCTCAGATTAAACCCTAACAAGTGCACCTTCGGAGTCCGAAAAACTTTTGGGATTCATCGTGAGTAACAAAGGCATCGAGGTTGATCCTGCCAAAGTCAAAGCCATACAAGAAATTCCTGCTCCTCGCACTGAGAAGGAGGTCAGAGGTTTCTTGGGACGCCTAAACTACATTGCAAGATTCATCTCTCACCTAACATCTACTTGTGAACCAATCTTCAAGCTGTTGAAGAAAGATCAGGTGGTTAAATGGAATGATGACTGTCAAGTTGCTTTCGATAAAATCAAGGAGTATTTGCTGGAACCTCCTATCTTGATGCCACCCGTCGAAGGAAGACCGCTAATCATGTATCTGACTGTCCTGGAGAATTCAATAGGGTGTGTACTGGGCCAACATGATGAGTCTGGCCGAAAAGAGCATGCCATTTATTACCTTAGCAAAAAGTTTACCGAATGTGAGACTTGCTACTCACTGCTCGAGAAAACTTGTTGCGCTTTCGTATGGGCTACTCGCCGGCTGAGGCAGTATATGTTGACACATACCACTTTATTGATCTCTAAGATGGATCCGATCAAGTACATCTTCGAGAAGCCTGCTCTATCCGGAAGAATCGCTAGATGGCAGATGATCCTCACCGAATATGATATACAGTACACAACCCAAAAAGCCATAAAAGGGAGTGTGATGGCCGATCATCTGGCCCATCAAGCTATCGAAGATTACCAATCCATGAGGTTCAACTTTCCCGACGAGGATATCATGACTTTAAGCAACATTGAAAAAAACAGACTGTATGACGGACCTAAACAAGGATCCCGATGGACCCTGTACTTTGATGGTGCTTCAAATGCACTTGGCAACGGTATCGGCGTGGTACTTATCTCTCTAGAAGGTTGCCATACACCTTTCACTGCTAGACTCTGCTTCAGTTGCACCAACAACATGGTCGAGTATGAAGCTTGCATCTTTGGTCTCAAGGCTGCTATTGACTTAGGAATCAAATCTTTGGTTGTGTTTGGAGACTCCGCTTTGGTCATCAGTCAGATCAAAGGAGAATGGGACACCAAACATCCAAATCTCATCCCTTACAAAGAACATGTCCTGACATTGTTACCTCATTTCGAGCAGATTACCTTCGAGCATTTCCCGCGAGAAGAGAATCAGTTGGCAGATGCGCTAGCTACAATGTCCTCCATGTTTAAACTTAACTGGGATAATGAGGCTCCCCAAATCACCATTGAGCGGATGGACGAACCTGCACATTGTCACGAGATTAATACCAAAGAAGTAGTGGACCGACCGTGGTTTCATGACGTCAAAAGGTATCTCGAAGCACAAGAATACCCTGAAGGAGCTTCAGTCAACGACAAAAAGTTCTTAAGGAGTTTCGCTGCCAAGTTCTTTCTGAGCAATGGTATCCTATACAAGCGCAATCTTAATTGTGTCCTACTCCGTTGTGTGGACAAGGTTGAAGCTGAGCAGATCATGGCTGAATTGCACAATGGTACATTTGGCACCCACTCAAGCGGTCATACGATGGCCAAGACGATTCTACGGGCAGGCTATTACTGGTCTACCATGGTAGCTGATTGTCATCAACATTCCCGTACTTGTCACAAATGCCAAATCTATGCTGACAAGATACATGTTCCTCCAGTTCCTCTCAACGTCTTAACAGCTCCTTGGCCATTCGCGATGTGGGGAATCGACATGATTGGAGAGATCAAGCCTACAGCATCCAACGAACACCGTTTCATCCTGGTGGCCATTGATTACTTTACCAAGTGGGTCGAAATAGCTTCCTTCGCCTCCGTTACAAAGAATGTGGTTGCCTGCTTCATCAAGCAGAACCTCATATGCTTGTATGGTATCCCCGACAGGATCATTACGGACAATGGTACAAATTTGAACAATACTATAATCACCGCTCTGTGCAAGCAGTTCAAAATTCAACATCACAATTCATCTCCCTATCGGCCTAAGATGAACGGTGCTGTCGAAGCTGCGAACAAAAATATCAAAAAGATCATTCAAAAGATGACAGTCACCTACAAGGACTGGCATGAGATGCTACCATTTGCTCTGCACGGGTACCCTACCACGACACACACTTCAACTGGGGCAACACCCTTTTCTTTGGTATACGGCATGGAGGCTGTTTTACCTATCGAGGTTCAGATTCCCTCCTTGAGAATCATGAAAGATGCTGGTTTGAGTGAGAACGATTGGATTCAAACTCGGCTTGATCAACTTAACTTGATTGACGAAAAGCGACTTACTACTGTTTGCCATGGTCAGGCGTATCAGAAACGTATGATCAAGGCCTTCAACAAGAAAGTCAAGAGACAAGTATATCAAGTCGGGGACCTTGTAATCAAGCGGATCATCTTGCCGCAAAGTGATCCCAGGGGCAAATGGACTCCTACTTATGAAGGACCATTTGTGATCAAAAACATCTTTTCTGGTGGGGCAATGATCCTGACCACCATGGACGGTGATGACCTGCCGCACCCTGCGAACGCAGACACAGTCAAAAGATACTATGCATAAACAACCCGACAAGTTGAAAACCCGAAAGGGCGACTTGGGCAAAAATAGGCATCCCGGTGAATCAAAAACCTGAAAGGGCGGTTCAGGCAAAAGTTAGGGATAAATTAAAAAAATCTGTACACCCGGCAAGTTGAAAACCCGAAAGGGCGACTTGGGCAAAAATGGGTTTCCCGGTGGATCGAAAACCCGAAAGGGCGGTCCACGCAAAAGTTAGGGAATTAAAGCATATGACTATGTCTCGTCAGATCACTTTAAGGACAATTTCTTCACTGACAAGCTCCAAGCTTCTGATCAATCCAATCATCTGCGGACGAAGCAACGAATGGACAAGATACTCAGAGTTACGAAGGCTATAGATAAATGGGAACCCCATGGAATTGTTACACATAGCCATCTTTCTTTGTATAAAATTTTTCTCAATTTTATTACAACATTCTCTTACTAGGATGTCTGTCTCCTTTGTACAAAATACTTACACAAAGTTAATACAAAGATACTTCAAAGTGCAGAAAATTGATTGCCTTTTCTTTCTTTTTTACACTTATGTTTTATTTGAAAACGTCCAATGATTTATTAAATAAGCATATGCATTTGAATATAATCACTGCTTACAAATAAAACGAAATGAGAAAGGACAATTACTGATAGTTTGAAAGTATAGGAAAACGTCTTTAGGCTATTCCAGAAGAAATCCCCTGCAGTACATCATCCAGATCTTCAGCGGAACTAAAATCTTGAAATACATATCCCCAGTGGAGTTAAGTTTAAAAAATCCCCATCAGAGTTGAGTTTTCAAAACTCCCAATCCCCAGCAGAAGCGAAACTTTGAACTACAAACCCTCAGTGAAGATGAAACTTTCTTCCCAAACGGAGTCAAACCTTCAACCTTTGAACATCATTGGAGACCATCCAGTTTCCTCCAACTTCCCCGGAGAGTCGCTTTAAAAAAGATAATTCCCCAGAGAGTTATTTTAAAACCTTCTTCCTCAACAGAGTCAAATTTCCACGCACGATCAAATCAGCACGTCATTAAGATCCCCAGCAGAGAGGAAACCTTGAGCTACCAATCCCCAACGGAAACCATTCAGTTTTCCCATGATATCCCCAGCAGAACGGAGGTTCTCATTCCTGAAGTCCCCGGTAGATTGGCATACAACCCAAACTCCTGACCTCCCCAACTGTATAGCTTCTCCCCACAGAGGTTGTCAAAAATCTAGAATCTCCAACAATGGTCATGGATTTATTTTCCCCAACAGCAGCCAAAGATTGTATTATCTCTAGCTATCCATGATTTATTTTCCTCAGCAAAACAGCTAATCATCTTATATGCGCATACATTACATTCATAAATCATGAACATTGATAAAACACATCTTATTGCATCATACATTTCATGCAACATAACTTTGTGTTTCAGCTAACATTCTACCCTTTTTAGGATAAAATCGATAGCTACCTAAAACAGATACTCAAAGCTCAGAAAATGACTTAGAGATGCTCCAGACATGGATGCTTCCCTATCTACTTATTCAAATCAATGTGCAGATTCCTGTTCCAATTATGAAGCCTGGATTCGACCAGATTTTATCTTGATTATACAGAAGCCCGAAGATCGACCGGAAAATAGTGGAATCCCCTGCAAGTTCTTCTAAAGCCTGGATGTTAACCAGATAGGAAGTAAATTATCGTGAAGCCTGGATGTTGACCAGATAGCAATACAAGACTGTGGATCCTGGATGTTGACCAGATAAAAGTAAGGTATACTGTGAAACTTGGATGTTGACCAAATAACAGTTTACTCGGCCAATTACTTTGAAACCCATATTCAACCAGATATTAGTAGGCCCCAAAATCAAAGGGAAAACCGGAGGTGACCGGATAACCATTTTTATTTTCTTCTAAAGCCTGGATGTTGACCAGATAGGAAGTAAAGTATCGTGAAGCCTGGATGTTGACCAGATAGCAATACAAGACTGTGAAGCCTGGATGTTGACCAGATAGCAGTTCACTATCACCTCTTCAACCAAGAGATGAGTCCCCAGTAGAATAACAGACGACTGAAGTTCTATTTCTACCACGACAGAGACCAGCATTCCCCAGCGTAGTCCTCCTCAATAACAGGTATACGGGCTCTAGCAAAGGAATCTCTTATGCAATCAGTTTTCTTGGATGGCATCGTTAAGCCCATCTCTGACAAGATTCTATCACATCTTCCAAATGGCATCTTTAAGCCCATTCCCTCAACTACACTCTGACGAGCGCAAATTTACGGGCACTCTAGTGTCCAATCCTCTTTTACCTTAGAGTCACGAAAGGCAAACTTGCCAATCTAACTCTTCAGGTTCAAGAAGATTGAACAAGGGAAGTTGTTGTACCCCAAAATTTTCCCTCTCATTTTATCAAGATTTTCCCTCACAAGACTCTTTGAAATCAAGACCAGGATTAGGGTTTTGCTCTGCTCAAGGCATCTCCTTGCACTGATGACCTAAATTAGGGTTTGAGTTTGCACAGGGATTTTTGGACTTTCAATGCTCAAATTGACTTTCATACTTCATGTTGGACTTACAAGATTGCCTCTACCAAGTTTCAAGCCTTGAATCAAATTTTTGCCCAGTCAATTGGACAGATGACCTAGAAATCAGCTGTATTGGGGAAAAAGTCAACTGTGGCCAATTTACAGTCAAACCTCATAATTTTTTATCCACATCAACATTATAGACTCATATGAACCATTTGATAAATTTTGGACCACAACTCCTCAAGAAATTTGATCAAATCATCAAAAGGGCAAAATGGTCATTTTTAGGGTTTTGACTACAGAAGGGAAATTTATGATTATTTCACCTAGCCAATGGAAAATTAGGTTCAAGCATGGATTCAAGGACTCAATGACATCATCTTGACCTATTCACAAGGTTCAAAAGATCTCAAATGCATTGGATTGACAGATGAATTTTTCAGTCAACTGATCAAAATTTGACTGTACACTGAAAAGTCAAACTTTGACTTTTTGGTCAAAATCAAGTGCCAAGGGTCATTTTTCATGAAAATGTGTCAAAACATGAAACTTGTTCATCAAGAAACCTAATTTTGCAAATTAGGGTTTAAAATTGAAAATTTTCATAACTTAGAATTTTTCTAAGTTATGAAATTCTTATTTTTTCCCAACTTTGCCCAACATTTTCACCATGATGCAATTGGATTCAAACAAAACTTACAACATGAAAGTTGTAGTCCTCCACAAAATCTACAACTTTGATCCACAAAGTTTTCCCAAAAGAAGTTTGTATTTCAAGTTATGATATTTGGAATAAGGGTCCATGAAACTTTTAACTTAGTGAAATTTTGCCCTAGTTTAGACAGGATTTTGACCTATCTTCATGGAAATTTTTCACCTAGTTCCACTTGGAATCTCAAAATGCATTTCAAATATGGATTCTAGAGCATGTTACAGGATTTCCAAAATGTCCAAGAACTCTCCAAAGTCATTTGTGGTTAGGGAGAATCGAAGGTTTGAATTTGGCAAAAACTGACTTTGATCCATGGCATGTTTCATGTTGCTACAAGTTGTAATTTCCATCCAGCATTGTTTGTACTTGATTACAGGTCCCTAAACCCTTTCATACTCAATAATTAAATGCAAATTCATTGGTTTGAGGCTTTGTTCTGATCATGGGAGGATTACACAAGAGATTAATCCAAAAATAGCAAAAAGGCAACATTGCCATTTTTGTCAAATTTTGCTTTATGTCAAATTGCATCCTTGAGCCTTGAACCAAATCTTGGACAGCAAACAATATCCACAAACTTGAGGGGCCAAGATCACAAAGTGCAAGTTGAAAGATAGCCTGTACAGGCCTGTCTTATACCACTTGATACTTTTGCTTAAAATACAAAAAGCTTGCCAAAAAGCCATAACTTGCATATATGTTATAACCAACTCTTGCAAGCATTTGAGACAAGTTTTGCACATTTCCTTGAGCCAAAAAAACGAATTATTGAACCCTCAAGCCTTCCAAAACACAAAATCACCTTCCTTTTGCAAAACAGAGCACTCCCTGCAGTTTCACTTCCATCTCACAAGTTACTCGTGCGTTTTGCCCCAAACTTGTTCCAATACATTCCATATAACCTATCCAAGCTATCCCAATCATTGGCCACTGACTGTAAATCCATTTGCAAGCTTCACCATTTCTGTTTTCAGCTTCTGCAGGTTGAGTTCTACAAGCTTGTTCAAGCAAATATAAAGCAAACTAAGCATTAGGGAAGATCAGAGGAAGTTCAGGCAAGCTCCCAAGCACCTCAGGTCTCACTGAAAAGCTCCACATTGCCATACACGAGTTCAACTGAAACAAGTTTTTGTACACTTCCTATCTCTCTATTTAAGAATCATTAGGCTTAGGTTTGTGAATAAAAATGTAGTACTCATAGCCCTGAAGCTGTACATATGCTTAGATTTCATTTAAGTTAATCGTGTCAAGAGAATTTGATTCATGAACTTCCTGAAAAAGTAAGGTTAGAAATTAGGGTCAGAGAAATTCTCTATGGTCTTTGAGAGTTAGATTGAGTTCTTTATATGGTTGGAATCGTCTTGAAAAATGCTATGACTTTGGTGTTATGAGTTTTTGCATTAGAGCACGTATGCAGGTTTTCCAGATTTTATACAGGCGCACGTATTTTTGAACGAAGGTTGAAGATGAAGCTTGGAACTGGGCTGGGCCTTTGTTTCTTGTTTTTGACACCCCCCTCTTTGCTGACTGCACCCCCTGGCCCATTTATTTTATATTTTCATATTATTTTCATTTCTTTTTATTTTTGACTCCATTTTATTTTTTCCAAATATAAAAAATTACTAAAAATATTTTCATAAATGTTCATATTTTATTTTGTATTTTTTAATTATTTTTCTAACATAAAAATAATTTTTAGATAATATACCTTTATTTTATTTAATAAAAACTATAAAAATAATACATAAAAATATTATACCTTTATTTTTTATTATTTATACTTAAATAATATTTTTTTCTAATACATTTTTATTTTGTATATATTTTATTTTATTTTATTCTACAGGAATAATATAATTAATATATATATATACTTTCTTAAAGAAAATTAGGGTTTTTACCCTTAATAAAAAAATCTTTTATTTATTTTTTTAATACATTAAATATTATATTTTTACATATTTATCATATTTTGCATATTTATATTTAATCTGTTTATTTAAATTTTGTTTATTTATTATTTGATACAAAGGAATTCAATTTGGATGTAATAGTAAATCTTAGGGTTTTATTTTCTTGCAAATATTCCCTATTCAAAAATGTATCTCCCTCCCCATATCAATGTTGTAATAGTTTAGGTTTATTTTACGCATTTTATGCTTTCAAATATGCCATGTTAGAGATTAGGGTTTGTATGCAAATATCAAAAATCAAAACAAATAGCTCGACTAATACAAAGACAAAAAGCATGAAAATTGACAACACAATGCACACATGCACCCTTAGGGTTTCATCCACTTGTTGCCTTTAAAATAGCCATGTTATGCATGTTGAGTATCTTGGCAAAACAAAAACAAAACAAAAGATCATAGTCTCTCGATGACGCTATCTTGGCTGCCTATACAAAATGATCTAGTCCCTCAGAAATTTGCTAAAGATACTTAGCACAATTGCTATCATGGTCCATACGATGACCCGCGCCTGTCCCGTTTAACATCCAAATACAAGGTTGTTTACCAAATGCAATGGTAAAACAACACTGTCAAAAGGGTTAAAAATGTGTAGGAAAGATCTTTGAGTAAAATAGGGTAGACAACTCTTAGTTACTTGATCAAAACTTGCAAAAACATCCTTGCTATTTTCAAATACACCTCACAACACAATTTCAAAACATTTCCCAAAACAAACTTTCAAACATTGAAAAATCTTTTCAAAAGAAAATACACCTTTGTATATATTCAAACAAGAATCATTACAAAGGTTTCCATAACGATGGCCTCTTTTCAAAACATTTTCAAAACCACACACAAAGCACCATTTCAAACAATTGAAAAGCAAAAGCAAGTGATCTAAACAAGTAACTAAGAGCCCATGGATAACCATGGATGAAAAGGGTGCTTGCACCTTCCCTTTTTATAATCTACCCTCTGAACTCAAGAAAACATCTCAAAGGTCTTTCTTGTGCTTTTTGACCTTTCCTTTGGATAAAATAAAAAGTCGGTGGCGACTCTTGCTAAACCGAAACATTTGCGAACACAAACGCAGAACCTCAAGTCAGTTCTCCCACCGCATCACAGCAGGGGTTTAAGTGCAATTTTTGAAGTTGAAATGTAAAAAAATGTAGCCGACATCAAGAACTAACTCCTGTCCAAAAATGGGCTCAATCGGATAAACGGTGAATTAGTTATGAATTTTTGAAGTTTCGCCTCAGACAAACTTATTTTGGGCTCTAGTGTCAACTCTGACACAGTCTTCAATAAAAAACTAGTATTGATCGGAGCATAAACCGGTCTCGACTTTGGAATAAAAGTTGTATATCTATGAGTCAATTACCTTTTGTAAAAATATGGTCCCGATCCAATAAAAATTGACCGAGTTATGAATTTTCGAAGTTTCGACCCAGATGAAATAATATTCAGCATTCGGGATTTTCGGCGCGTCACGCGCACTCTGAGCAAAAAATGAAGTCCTTTTGGATACCGTTCAAACTCAATACCTCCTAAGAAAACATAGCCAACTCAATTTTTGAAATTTTGGCGCCGGAACCAGCTCGATACAATGAAAATCGACCAAGTTATGATTTTCTGAACACGACGCAATTAAACTTCTATCACAAATTTTATGTACAAAAATACTTGATAAATCCGCATTTTGAAGATCTTCTGATCGAAATTGGCTTCCAGCCGTGAGAGATGAAAACGTAGATAATGTCAAGACGGAATTATGGCCATCGGAACGGGTTCAAAACAAGTCACGATCTTCAAGTTATGAATTTTTTAGTGCGTAAAAACTGCACTTTCAGCACACTTTTTCACGACATTTGTTCGAGAAAACTCACACATTCAGAGACCTTCTTTAAAGAATTGACTCTTGATCCGAACCTGAATTTGAGAATACGTTATCAGAGATATCTTGGAGAAATAACACATGAATATGACACGCCGGGTTGGACTTGTGAATCTTTGACCCCGAATCATTGCAAAACGGTGAACCGATCTTCAACATGGAAAATACTCTGAGAACATCCATTGGCGAAATAAACGTCACTTGTAACCTGAAGAAGCTTGAAAAATATACCTTTATTACATAACCATAAAACTAATAATATGAGTGTATAAAAAGAGAATAAATTTTGGGGTACAACAGAATTCTTTACAAGCGCAACCATGACTCTACTTTAGTTCGGTGCGTAGATAAAAACAAAACAGAGAGGATTATGGCAGATCTACACGAAGGTACCTTTGGAACCCATTCTAGTGAACATACTGTTGTACCCCAAAATTTTCCCTCTCATTTTACTCAATACATGTCAATTGAGGTCCCCAAGTTGCTCAAGGAAGTCCAAGAGTTGACTAGACCAACTCTCTCCTAAGGCAGTATACCTCAAAATAGAGTATCATTTTTCATCAAGATGAGAGGAACAAAAAGGTATTCTATGCTCTCCATGGTCTTAATATGTTCTCAAGACCATACATGTCAAGTTTCATGCCTTACACAAGAAGTTTGCGCAGCTAAGTGCTCAGATGCTTGAGAATCGACCGTACTAGGTCAAAAGTCAACTATGGCCCACATACAGTCAAACTTTAAGATTTTTGGTTAACATCATCATTTTGAAGTTTTATCCATCATTTTATCAAGGTTTTATCATGATTCCTCAAGGGATGCTCCAAATTCATCAAAACCCAAAAGTTGCTAAATTAGGGTTTTGCAGGAAATGTCAACCCAACTTTGACCAAGCATAACTTATTCACACTTTATCAGAAATTTTTCATCCAAAGCTCATTTTTAAGAGGATGCAATTCCCTACAACTCATCTTCATCTCAAAAGTTCAAAATATATACTCACAAAAATATATGAATTTTGACATTATAGGTCCTTTTGAAAAGTCAACAAAAACACCTTTTGGGTCAAAGCTTCATGCATGAACATGGAAGACTCAATTGAGATGACACCAAAAGAGTTTCTTAGGGGACATCCTAAGCTTTCTAAAATATCCAAGAACACCTCTCTAGGGTTAAAATTGAAGGGGATATGCCTTGTCAAAGTTGACCTTTTTTGCAAAATTGCCAAAAGTCAAATGGGCTCAAAATTGCATTTTTTGCCAAATGGGCCTGACTTTTTGTGCTTACATCCCACTTTCAACATGGCCCACGACCTTTGAGTCCATTATTACATTATTTTATTATTTATACTATTTATTTTTGATATTTTATCCAATAAAATGCAAAATTAAATAAAATGAATAAAAGGAATAATGTAAGATATTGATTTCAAATCTTTTTCTCATCAAAGTAAGGAGCAAGATATGCTGGCATGGCAAGGAAAATTCATGGAGAGAGCAAGATTTGATTTGGTCCAAATGTGCAAGAAATCATGTTATTGAAAACCATTATTTTTTCATTGAAAGCAAATATTTCTTCCAACTTTGTTAACCTAAATTTGATTCACTATATATGTATGCCCACTTAGAAGCACAAGAGGACGGATAGACAACCCTAAGCACTCAAGCCAAAATTGAAAAAATCACCTAAAATTGTGAAAATCCAAAGAACAGGTTCTAGCCTCTTTCAATCCAACCTAAGCCTTTTATCATACTCCTGATGCTTCCAGGAATCCATCTCTGTCAATCTCCAGGCTTGCAACCCTCTCAAACACTCAGGCCAAGCATCTTCGGTTTGTGGTAGGGTTGGGATCCAAAACTTTGCAAAAACACAATATAAATTAGCTTTTAGTATATATTCATGCTCATATCATTGTTTTGATCCATTCTAACGTGAAGCATGAGAGTATGGATGCAGATTTAAGAGGTTGCCATTGTTAGGGCTTTGAAACAGCCATGGCACAAATAAGATGATACAAGCACTTTCAGGCAAAGATAAGGCCATATTTGGATTCCTGGGAAAATTTCAGGGGGGTTAGGGTCTTTTACGCCCTTTAAATTCCACATTTTTGCAGGTTTTGGGATTTTCACCCTCCCGGAGAAGACGATCGGAGCACAGCTCCGACGTCGTTGACTCGTCTCCCTCAGGCGAAGACATTTTAACTGTAGGCGTGGCGTTTCTTTATAATGTGATTGGTTCCGGAAATGCTGATGCATTTATGTCTTGCTGACTGGGATCTAATGGTTTGTTTGATATATATTATTTTTATTTGATTATATGTATGAGTTAACATCCAGCGCAGTTGGTCAGAGGAAGGAAGTCAGAAGCTCATGTCCTGGGTTCGATCCCAGGCATGTGATTTTGGCATTTTCTCCATTATTTTCACTAGATCCAGCATACCTCACCTTCTGAGGATCATCATGCGCCCTCTGATCTCATCCTCTGGATCCATCTCCAGCCAGATCCAGCACACCTCACCTTCTGAGGATCATCACGCGCCCTCTGATCTCATCCTCTGGATCCATCTCCAGCCAGATCCAGCACACCTCACCTTCTGAGGATCATCACGTGCCCTCTAATCTCATCCTCTGGATCCATCTCCAGCCAGATCCAACGCCAGCATACGCAGGTCCACCACGAGTCCCTAGAAGATGGTCTCATTGGATCAGGCGCCAGACTCTGGGCCATCCTTCTGGGTTTCAGAAGTTCAGCACCCCCCCATTTGCTAGCATACAGGCCCGATTTGCATTTTCTTTTTATTTCCTTTTTTTAATTTCTTGAATTAATTTTTTCATTTTTGTTTTAATTAATTAACACAAAAATTATTATTTTTATAAAAAAACTAAAAAAAATCAACAAATAAAAAAAAGAGTTTTTCTATATAAAATATTTATTTAATATAATTAGTAAATTAAGCAAATTTAATTTAATTTTCATAATTAAAATTAAATAGAATTAGGGTTTTAATTGTACATAACTTAATTAATTATTTTCTCAAAAAAATAACTTAAATATTTTCCAATTAGATTTTTAGGGTTTTCAATTTCTTCTCACATTTAATTCGTCGCGCGTATTTTATTTACCCTCTTTTGTTATTTTGTAACTGTTTCGAGTTTGTAATAGTTTTAATTAGGGTTTTAAATTCCGCACTTTAATTTTCCGTCGAGACAATAATGTAACTGTCAAAGCCTTGTAATAGCTAGGTTTATTTTTTTCGCACTTTAAATTCCTGCAAATATTTAACTATCTAGATGTATGCTAATAGGATTGTATGGAAAGAGTATCTGGAAATTTAAACGGTAGATCACCTAATGTGCAAAGATTAAAATAACTGAAACAAATCACTCGCACATATTCACTCCTAGGGTTTACCTCACTTCGGTTACCTTCGGTAAACAACCATTAAGCATATGATATTTTACTGGTTGCCCTCCAGTCTAAAGAGATCAAATTGTCCCATTCGAATGTTTCCTCGGAAATGTTGCCTCAGAAATGTTGCCTCGAAAAGATCTTAAGACTCTAGGGTTACTACTAAGGTTTTCTAACTATTGCTTTAGTGATTGTATTCGTCCCTTTCGAATGTCCCTTACAAACTCTAACAACGGTGCTACCTACTCCTTAATATTGAGATAACACTGTCTAAAGGAAATAGAACATAAACGATCTTCTTTCGAGTAGGTAGATGCTAGTAGGTACTTGCTAAAAAAAACTATTCACACTAACACTTTTCAAAAACAGTTTCCAAAACAACTTCGTCACACCCTTGAGGACTAATACAAGGGTTATCATGAAGTAAAATATTTTCAAAGCAAGCACACACGCAAGCAATTTAGAAAGATGAGCAAGTACCTAAGAGCCCATGGAAAACCATGGATAGAAAGGGTGCTAACACCTTCCTTTTCTTTAATCTACCCCGTACTCAGAATATCTCGAAAAAAGGTTTTTTTTGTTCTTTTTTCCTTTTCCATGATTAGATGAAATAAAAGTCGGTGGCGACTCTTGCTTACCGCGACATTTTGCAAACACAAAACGCAAAATGAAAACCAGTATTAAACAGTCGGTTATGCCACCATATCACAGAACTGGAGACTCTGCTGGGGATGGTGAACATAAAGTGGGGTAAACCTTAGGATCTAGATCATATTTAATTGCTTTCTCTTGATTGTCTTGCTTGATTTATATTTATGGGAACTGTTTGGGTTATTTGATCCTACACCCGGATCTGGGGAACACCTTTTAGGTAAGTAGCAATAAACTATGAGGGAACTATGCTGGGGTATACCGGCACGGTTGAAGTAGTAGCTATGTTGATGTGGCACTTTGGTTGGTACCGGTAACCCTTGAGTCAATCAGGGAGAGTACGGGGCCGCCGCGTGGTGTCGTGAAGCATCAACTGACCTTAGAACCTTTAATTTCACAACTTGGCCAGTAGGACGTAGCGAGATGGTCGACTTTGGTGTATGCCCAAGGTCGATAGATACTCGATGCTACACTCATTGAGGTCTGACTCTTGATATTTGTTTGGTTGCGATTCAATCGCCTATTGAACGAAGCTGGGAGAAAGATCAGTGATATGAGATCCCTTTTAGAACCCGGTTACTATTTATAGGACAGATTGAACCAATCCAACTTCAAGAGGGTATGACCTTAAAACTCATGCAAGCCTTAAACCTAAGGACTTGATGTGACTTGTTTGTTGTTTGCTATACCTGCGATTTTCTAACCTAATCATGACATCATAAGCATGGCATATCATGACTAACCATTTCAAGGATTCCCTAGGGCTCATTTTTGCTCTGTTTTGTAGGATATGGCATCTGCCCATAGGAATACTATGCAGATCAACCTTGTGAAAGTGTCTCTCCAACTAAAGGATCTGGCATTAAGGGTTCTTGAAAGTTCTCATTTCACTTGAAAGCATGGTCAGTTGCTCAATCTGGACACTGCAAAACCTGATGAAGAGTTCTTAAAAGTGTTATTTCAGTTATTCGACCCAGTGCACCATTGTTTCACCTTCCCGGATTACCAGCTAGTACCTACTATGGAGGAGTTTTCTCAGTTGTTAGGGGTACCTATTCTTGACCAGTTGCCTTTCAATGGTACGGAAGAACATCCAAATCCTGAAGAAATTGCTAGAGCTCTGTCTTTACAACGGTCTGACATAGTGGCAAATTGGGAGACTAGAGGGAGTGTCCAAGGAATTCCGGTTAAGTTTCTATTTGAGAAGGCCTATCATTTTTGGGATACCTTAGATTTACAAGATTTCGAAGAGGTGCTGGCACTTCTCGTTTATGGGACGGTACTTTTCCCTAATGCTGATCAACTCATAGATGTGAGCACTATCAAGGTTTTCTTGTCTCATAATACAGTACCTACATTACTCGGGGATATTCTGCACTCTTTGCATGCTCGCACTCTAAAGAGAAAGGGAACCCTCCTGTGTTGCACTCCTCTATTTTCTAGGTGGTTTATTTCTCACCTACCCAGGACTGTTTTGAAGAATGAGCAGGGTTTGAAATGGTCTCATAGGCTGATGTCCCTCAAGCATTCAGACATTCATTGGTGTTCGCGGTTCTCGGAAGATATTACCATCATTGATCATTGTGGTGAATTCCCTAATGTCCCTCTCTTAGGCATTAGGGTAGGAATCACGTACAACCCTTGTTTGGCCTCACGTCAGTTTGGTTATGCGAGAAGAGATGGTCCACATGACACGCTCATCCAAGGAATTGCCTTCAACTATGAGAATGATGCTCAAGAATACCGCAAAAGGTTCATAAAGGCTTGGGGCATGGTGCATAAAATTGATAGCAAGACGCTAAGGCACAAGAATTTCATTCCTCTCGAGCCTTATCTCCGATGGATACGAGCTTGCGCCCAAAGTCTTAGGATGTCTTACCCAGATGTCCTACCAATAACCGTGGAGCTAGCTATTGAAGGAGACACTACTTCACTTGTTCATCATCCTGACATGCCAACCGATCATGAAGAGTTACAGAAGTCTTAGGTTTAACTCAAAGAAGAGTGGGACACGTTTGAAGCTCAGTTATATGCCAGCGAGAAGAAGGTCCTGGAGCTCACTAGGCTACTTCATGAAGAAAGGAACATAAATGCCTACATCTCACCAAAGAGGATGCGCTCCTGGGAGACCTAGTTTCTTTTTGCTTTCAGTTTTGTTTTGTTTAATTGTAAGCCTAAAAGGAATTCTTTGTAACAATTTGAACTTATTAATGCAATTAACGTGTGTTTTTTTTTGTTAAACAAATCTGAGCCTTTAAGAATCCTTGAAATCATTGCATACGCATATCATCCATGACATTGCATAAATAGGTACCATTAATGGTTTCTCATCTTCCTCGCTGTTTATTTCACGCAGAAATGTCTTCCGAACAAAGCATCAAGGATCTTCAGGCACAAAACGCCCAGTTCCAACAAATGTTCATAAGTCTGGAAAAAGGGCAGGAAGACCTGAAAGCCCACATTCTGAAAGAGAAGAATAAGAAGAAGAAGGTTGTCGGTATTCTGAATATAGGCTGAAGGTTTTGAGAGCGGTTGAAGCGTCCGACTGATTTGACCTCTTCATCCAAGGAAGGGGAGAATCAAGAAGGAGAGAAGGACCCTAGTCCTGCAGTCTCTGATAATGATACTGATTACAATGATGAGCAATATCCTCCTGCTGAGGATAAATACAAACAGTTGGAAGATCGTCTGAGTGCCATGGAAGTTCATAGGATACCTGGACTAGATTTTGAAGAACTGGGATTGGTATCGAGAGTAGTCATCCCGCAGAAGTTCAAAGCTCCAGTTTTTGCCAAGTATGATGGGGTGTCCTGCCCAAAGCTCCATCTCCGCTCTTATGTCAGGAAGATCCAGCCCCACACAGCGGATAGAAATCTGTGGGTTCACTTCTTTCAAGATAGTCTGTCAGGGACTCAACTTGAATGGTTCTACCAGCTAGAAGGAGAAAATATCCGAAATTGGGAAGATCTGGCTGCTTCTTTCTACAAGTACAATGCTGACCTTGTTCTCACTCGTACTCAACTCCAGAGTATGTCCATGGGTGCAGGTGAAGGTTTTAAAGATTACGCACAAAAATGGAGAGACTTGGCTGGGGGAGTTTAACCTTCGCTGTCTGATAGGGAGTTGGTTGAGATGTTTTTGGGGATGCTGTCAGGTCCATTTTTCAATCATTTGATCGGCAGTTCATCAGCTGGTTTCACCGAGTTGATCCTAACCGGGGAAAGAGTAGAAGCTGGGATTAGAAGCAGCAAAATACAGAAGGATGCCTCTTCAAGTTCAGTAAATAAGCCTTTTGCTGGTAAGAAGGAGGCCAGTGTCATCTATAGCCCGAGGGGCCAAAACAGGGTTGAACATCGTCAGACGGTAAGTGCCGTGATGATACCTAGACCTGCAGTTGCTCCACAACGCAACAATTGACAAAGGGAGGAAAGACCACAACAGCAGTTTACCCACATCAACATGACATTGGCTGAAGTTCTGCCTCATCTGCTGAGATCTAACTTGGCAACCTTGAGAGAGGCTCCCAAGAATCTAAATACTATATCTCCCCGATATAATCCGAATTCCCGGTGTTCCTATCATTCTGAGAGTTCTGGCCACGATAAAAATGATTGTTGGGCTCTGAGAAACAAAATACAAGACTTGATTGAAGCTAAGGAGATAGATTTTGATGCTCCGGAGAAGTCGAATGTCATAACTGCTCCCATGCCTAAGCACGACCGTGGAGTTAATGCTATTGGTACTGATTTATTTGTTACCTCTGTCAATGAAGTTGCTACTCCTGTCTCGACTGTAAAGAAGAATTTGTTGTTGGCCGGTTTATTTTCGGGTTATGGTGAAGGTTGCCACATGTGTTCGCTTCTACCGTCTGGTTGCCGTTTGCTGAAATTAGGTGTTCAACGCCTGATAGATAGCAAAGAGATTCTGTTTGAGAAGACTATGAGTCCTGTTTTTCCAAATGAAGACGTTGCCATTATAACCATTTCCGCCAATCCTTCCAAGGTTTTCTCGAGAAGACCTGTTAGGATTACATCTGCTCTAAGAATTGATACACTAATAATTACTGTTCCGGGTCCTGTCCCGTATGTCTCAAATAAAGTTGTCGCATGGCATTATGGTGCCGATGTATACTATCATGGAATCAAACAAGACTTGAAAGACGAAGAGGCTGTCCTGATATTGGTAACATTGTCGGAACCAGCAAAGTTACCCAAAGTGGAAGGGTTTTCTCTCCCGAGATTTCCCCTAAGACTGTCAACAAGCCTATTATTATCCCATCTGCTGTTCCTGCTAGTACATCTGCTACTATTCCTGTTCTTACTCCGATTGTTACCCCTATCGGCGAATCGTCTGATACCCGAGGCAAAGAAGTTCTAGGCGAGCCTTCCCGGACGGAGGCGCCTAAGAAAATTGTCGTGGAAGCCTCTAAGCAAGAAATAGAGGAGATACAGAAAATCATCAAGAAGAGCGACTACAACATGGTCGAGAAGCTGGGGCATACCCCATTGAAGATATCCATGTTGTCTTTGTTGTTGTGCTCTGAGGCCCATGCGAAGGCTTTGATTGCATTTCTCAAGACTGTGCATGTGCCGCAGGAAACTTCAGCTGATCAGTTCAAAGATTGTGTGGCCAGCCTGACTGCTTATAATGGGCTGGGTTTTTCAGATGCGGATTTGACTCCGAAAGGAAGAAAGCATAATTATGCTCTGCATGTCTCGATTGAATGTCGGGGCACCACTATGACTCATGTGTTGGTAGATACTGGTTCTTCGCTGAATGTTCTACCGAAGAAGGCGTTAGACCGGTTGGATTGCGAGGGTTTAACTCTAAAGCCTAGTAACATTGTGGTAATGGCTTTTGACGGGTCGAAGAGAATGGTGCACGGGGAAGTGGATATCTCTGTCAAAGTAGTTTCTCAGACTTTTGGGTCCACCTTCTATGTGATGGATATCAAGCCATCATATTCTCGTTTGTTGGGTCGTCCTTGGATCCATGAGGCTGGTGCAGTCACCTCCAAACTCCACCAAATGCTGAAGTATCCAGTGAAAGGAAAGATAGTCATAGTGCGGGGTGAAGAAGAATATATGGTGAGTCACCTCAACTCCTTCCTCTACGTTGAGATGAACAGGGAATTCATAGAAACTCCTTGTCAGAATTTTGAAGAGGTCCCTCGAGTCTTGGCATCGACTGAAACTACTAGCAACAAACCTCCTTTGAAGATGGCTTCTCTCAAGGACGCCAGGGCTGTGGTTGAAGAAGGTGGGTGTGCCAATTGGGGTCAGTTCCCTAATTTCCCTCATAAAACTGACAAATTTGGTTTGAGCTTTACTATAGGGGCTCAAAGGGCTGTTAGACGCGCTCGGGCTGGAGGACCTCCCCTACACATCAGCAATCGTAGGATTAACGCCATTGAAGATAGTGAAGAGGAATCAGACATTGAGAGCTGGATCTACCCGACTACCAACGGTGGACCGAGTAACTGGACGGCTAGGGACTTCATACATGTTTATTTTATTCCACAGTAATTGACTTATTTGTTTTAAGATGTGTAATAAACAATTTGAAACTTTACGGCCTGGTGCCTTGCCCAAGGCACCTTGGCTTTGCTTGTGGGGGATATTATTTGTCATTTCATATCATTAATAAAGCATTGGACGTTTCTTGCATACAAGTTTTGCGCTCTCTATTTTTCTTTTCTTTTCTCGTTTCCACTCTATTAAAACAGCTATTCTCTTACACATACTCACGTATCACAATGCAGATCCATATCCACTCTGGATCCCATTGATAACAACTCTGCTATTGCCAGTTATGACTTCAAAAATATGATCAACCAAGCCGAGGACGAAGGTGAGGATGATTGTGAGGTTCCTGGAGAACTTGCTAGACTACTACAGCAGGAAGAAAGGGCCATACAGCCTCACGAAGAGCCGGTTGAGACAATGAACTTGGGTATTGAGGAAGACAGAAAAGAGGTTAAGATAGGTGCAAATTTGGAGTTTAGCGTCAAACAGAGGTTGATACAGATGTTGCACAATTATGTTGAGATCTTCGCCTGGTCCTATGAAGATATGCCTGGTTTGGACACTGATATTGTGGTACATCGCCTGCCGACTAAAGAACACTTCCCTTCGGTTAAGTAGAAGGTCCATCGTATGCACCCTGAAATGTCGGAGAAAATCAAGGCAAAGGTCATGAAACAGTTCGACGCAGGATTCTTAACTGTCACTTCATATCCACAGTGGGTTGCTAACGTTGTTCCGGTACCTAAGAAAGACGGTAAGGTACAGATGTGTGTTGATTACAGAGATCTGAACAGGGCCAAGCCCCAAGGATGACTTCCCGCTTTCTCACATTGATGTTATGGTCGACAACACCGCGCAACATAAAATCTTCTCCTTCATGGATGGTTTCTCGGGCTACAACCAGATCAATATGGCTCCTGAAGACATGGAGAAGACCACTTTCGTCACTCAGTGGGGCACCTTATGCTACAAGGTGATGCCTTTTGGGTTGAAGAATGCTAGGGCAACCTATCAGCGCGCCATGGTTTCTTTGTTTCACGATATGATTCACCACGAGATCTAAGTGTATGTTGATGACATGATAGCCAAGTCTCAGACTGAGGAAGAGCACCTTGATCATCTCCAGAAATTGTTTGACAGGTTGAAGACATATAAGCTGAGGTTGAATCCGAACAAGTGTACCTTCGGGGTGAGATCTGGTAAGCTTCTGGGTTTTATCGTTAGTGATAAGGGTATTCAGGTAGACCCTGCAAAGGTAAAAGCCATACAAGAGATACCGATTCCCCGCACAGAGAAAGAAGTTAGAGGTTTCTTGGGACGTCTGAATTACATCGCCAGGTTCATTTCACATCTGGCTGCTACTTGTGAGCCAATCCTCAAGCTGCTGAAGAAAGATCAAGTGGTAAGATGGAATGATGAATGCCAGATTTCTTTCGAAAGAATCAATGAATACCTTCAAGAACCACCCATTCTGATGACTCTAGTTGAAGGAAGACCTTTCATATTATACTTGACAGTGCTAGACAATTCAATGGGGTGTGTGCTGGGGCAGCATGACGAGTCTGGTCGAAAAGAGCATGCCATTTATTACCTTAGCAAAATGTTTACCGACTGTGAGACCCGATACTCATTGCTCTAGAAAACTTGATGCGCTTTGGCATGGGCTGCTCGCCGACTGAGACAGTATATGCTGACTCACACTACCTTGTTGATATCGAAGATGGATCCGATCAAGTATATTTTCGAGAAGCCCGCTCTCTCCGGAAGGATAGCATGGTGGAAAATGATCTTAACTGAGTACGACATACAATATACAACCCAAAAAGCAATAAAGGGAAGTGTATTAACTGATTATTTGGCTCATCAGGCCGTGGATGATTACCAGTCCATGAATTTTGAGTTCCCGAATGAGAATATTATGTTAGTGACTGACTATGAAGAGCCTGGACCAGATGAAGGACCTGAGGAAGTATCCCGATGGTCTATGTATTTTGATAGATCCTCAAACGCACTGGGTAACGACATTGACATTGTAATCATATCTCCCGAGGGTTGTCATACTCCATTCACTACCCGATTATGTTTCAACTGCACCAATAACATGGTGGAGTATGAAGCATGTATTATGGGTCTTTAAGCTGCTATTGACCTGAGGATTAAGTTCTTAAGTGTATTCGGGGATTTCGCTCTGGTGATAAGTCAGATCAAAGGCGAGTGGGATACGAAGCACCCGAATATCATTCCTTATAAAGAATATGTATTGACATTGCTCCCACACTTTAAGGAGGTAACCTTTAAACACTTCCCACGAGAAGAGAACCAGTTGGCGGACGCGCTAGCTACCATGTCCTCTATGTTCAAAGTTAGGTGGGACAATGAGGCTCCCCAAATTACCATTGAGAGGTTGGATGAACCAGCACACTGCTATGAGATCGACACCAAAGAAGTGGAAGACAAACCCTGGTTTCACGAAGTCAAAACGTATCTCGAGGTTCAGGGATATCCCGAAGGGGCATATGTCAACGATAAGAAGTTTATGAGAAGGTTCGCTGCAAAGTTTTTCCTCAGTAATGGAATCCTCTATAAACGCAACCATGACTCCACACTACAAATGTGTGTAGACAAGAGCGAAGCAGAGAGGATCATGACAGATCTACATGAAGGCACCTTCGGAACCCATTATAGTGGACATACCATGGCTAAGAAGATCCTAAGGGCAGGATATTACTGGTCCACTATGGAATCCGATTGTTATCAGCACTATCGAACCTGTCATAAATGCCAAATCTATGTTGATAAGGTGCATGTGCCTCCAGTTCCTCTGAACGTCTTGACAGCTCCTTGGCCCTTTGCAATGTGGGGCATCGACATGATCGGCGAGATCAGACCTGTTGCGTCTAACGAGCATCATTTCATCTTGGTAGCCATTGATTACTTCACAAAGTGGGTTGAGGCGACCTCTTTTGCTACTGTGACTAAGAATGTTGTGGGGCAGTTTATCCGACACAATCTGATCTGTCGATATGGTGTACCAGAGAGTATTATTACTGACAATGGTACGAATCTCAACAAAATAATGATCACCGAGCTCTATAAACAGTTCAAGATACAGCATCATAATTCTTCTCCCTACCGGCCGAAGATGAATGGCGTTGTTGAAGCATCTAACAAGAACATCAAGAAGATTGTACAGAAGATGACAGTGACATATAAAGACTGGCACAAGATGTTACCCTTCGCTCTTCATGGGTACCGTACCTCAGCACGGACGTCGACAGGGGAAACACCCTACTCTCTGGTATATGGTATGGAGGCATTCCTACCCATAGAAGTCCAGATACCTTCTCTCAGAATCATGAAGGATTCGGGTTTAAACAAAGACGACTGGATCCAAACCCGACTTGATCAGTTAAATTTAATCAATGAAAACAGGCTTACTGCTATCTACCATGGTCAGGTGTATCAAAAGCGAATGATCAAGGCTTTTAACAAGAAAGTCAGACGTCAAGAATATCAAGTTGGGGATCTGGTGATCAAACGCATCATACTGCCGCAAGGTAATCCAATGGGAAAATGGACTCCCACGTACGAAGGGCCATTTGTGGTTAAGAACATTTTCTCAGGAGGAGCTATGATTCTAACCAACATGGATGGTGACGACCTTCCTCACCCTGTCAATGAAGACATAGTGAAAAGATACTACGCATAATCAAAGACCCGCTAGGTCAACTGGCCTGGGCAAAAATAAGGGCTTCCCAGCGAACCAAAAGGGTTCGGGAAAAATTAAGGGATGAAAATGAAAAAAATTGTACACCCGGCAAGTCGAAAACCCGAAAGGGAGGCTTGGGCAAAAAAGGGTATCCCGGTGGACTGAAAACCCGAAAGGGAGGTCTAGGAAAAAGTTAGGGATTGAAGCGTAACACTATGTCTCATTGGATCATTTTGCAACCAGACTTCGGTATCGACTATCAAGCTTAGAAGGCGCCAATCAATCTGATCCACCTTCGACCAAGAAACAAAGTGATGAGACGCTTGAAGATATCAAGGCAATAGCAAAGTTGGAACCTAATGGGATCGTTTCACATAGTTGTTTTTCTTTCTTTTACACAAATTGTAATTTCTATCTTTCGGCAGCGTTCTCTTACTAGGACGTCGGCCTCTCTGTACAAAAACGCCTATTACATGCCAACTTCAAAAATCAATACAAGTCATTTTCACAAAAAAGCTTCAATTTGTTTTTTCTTTTTTTGTTTTGTTTTGTAAGAACGTCCAATGATTTATTTTGATATATGCATTTGAAAATGATTGCTGCTCATAAACATTTACATAAGAAACAAAGATAATTACCCGTAATTCCAGAAACAGGGAAAAATAAGGAGTGCCAAACCTGACGGTTCCTCCGCCCAACAGGTATCAGGGTAGAGCCAAATTTGGAATATGATTATTGGTATACACACTCCCCACAGAGTAAAAGTACCCAAAGGCATTGATGTCAGTTTCCCCAAAGCAGGACATAGCTATCCCCAACTGAGGATCATAATCGCGGGCTAGTCAGTAAAATTCATCCTCCAAGCGGAGTTTATATCTAAAGGATACAGAAGCTCAATCTCCAACAGAGCTCATCATCTCCAACAACTTAATTACATCCCCAGCTAAATTTATTCCTCCAAGTCAGCAGGTCTACCAACAGAGTATCTCTTCCCTCAAAGTTTGGTCCCCATAGAGTTTATTCTCCAGCATCTTCTTCCCGACAGAATATTCACAACTCTCCAACAATAATCAGGGATTTATTTTCCCAAACGCGAGCATACCCCGATAGCATTTCATGAACATACATCATGACATACGCATACATGACATATACAACATAATCTTATTTATTTTGAAAACATCATCTCACCATGCATTTCATGCATCGCATATAACTAACCCTGATATCTTTTCAGGAAAAGAGGATTAGCTTCAGCAAATTCAGCTGTTACACATATCACATCTACAGACGACTAACGGAAACTCAGTTCCCGAAATCAAACGGGTCAACTAATCTACATTATCGCTTCTTACAGCCCTACTATCCAGGCTTTCATATCGAAGTAACCATACTATCCAGGTTCCTTCTCACAGCCCTACTATCCAGGCTTTCATATCGAAGTAACCCTACTATCCAGGTTCCTTCTCATAGCCCTACTATCTAGGCTTTCGTATCGAAGCAACCCTACCATCCAGGTTCCTTCTCACAACCCTACTATCCAGGCTTTCATATCGAAGTAACCCTACTATCCAGGTTCCTTCTCAATGCCCTACTATCTAGGCTTTCATATCGAAGTAACCCTACTATCCAGGTTCCTTCTAATAGCCCTACTATCCAGGCTTTCACATCGAAGTAACCCTACTATCCAGGTTCCTTCTCATAACCCTACTATCCAGGCTTTCGTATCGAAGCAACCGTACTATCCATGTTCCTTCTCACAGCCCTACTATCCAGACTTTCATATCGAAGTAACCCTACTATCCAGGTTCCTTCTCACAGCCCTAGTATCCAGGCTTTCATATTGAAGTAACCCTACTATTCAGGTTCCTTCTCATAGCCCTACTATCCAGGCTTTCACATTGAAGTAACCCTACTATCCAGGTTCCTTCTCACAGCCCTACTATCCAGGCTTTCATATCGAAGTAACCCTACTATCCAGGTTCCTTCTCACAACCCTACTATCCAGGCTTTCATATCGAAGTAACCCTACTATCCAGGTTCCTTCTCATAGCCCTACTATCTAGGATTTCATATCAAAGTAACACTATTATCCAGGTTCCTTCTTACAGCCCTACTATCCAGGCTTTCATATCGAAGTAACCCTACTATCCAGGTTCCTTCTCACAACCCTACTATCCAAGCTTTCATATCGAAGTAACCCTACTATCCAGGTTCCTTCTCACATCCCTACTATCTAGGATTTCATATCGAAGTAGCCCTACTATCCAGGTTCCTTCCTACAACCCTACTATCTAGGCTTTCATATCGAAGTAACTCTACTATCCAGGTTCCTTCTCACAGCCCTATTATCCAGGCTTTCATATCGAAGTAACCCTACTATCTAGGTTCCTTCTCATAGCCCTACTATCCAGGCTTTCATATCGAAGCAGCCCTACTATCCAAGTTCCTTCTCATAACCTTACTATCCAGGCTCCCCCTCTCTTATCCCCAAACAACGGTCCACAACACTGTAAGACCGGGACCCGATCAAACATGATTGGTTTCGCATTTCCCCAGTAAATTGCGGTGCAGCTTGTACCCCGACCGGATACGCAGTACACTTCCGCTTCCTCAAGCTGGAGTTATTCCCCAGTAGAGTAACGGACAACTGAAGCTCCTAAAAGTCTAGTTCTCCCAAGACAGGAAATCAACATCCCCTAGATGGCATATTTAAGCCCATCTCCTGCAAATCTCCGTCACATCCAGGATGGCATCTTTAAGCCCATATTCGACAATCTTCAATCCTCGACCTCCAAATGGCATCTGTAAGCCCATTCCCGATATCACAAATCAAGTGCCACTTCATGCGAGTGCAAATTTCTGGACACTCTAGTGTTCAATCATCTTCCACCTTCAGATCACAAAAGGCAGAGCAGCTAATCTACATCCTCAGGTTTAAGAAGATTGAACAGGGGCAGATGTTGTACCCTAAAATTTTCCCTCTCATTTTACTCAATACATGTCAATTTAGGTCCCCAAGTTACTCAAGGAAGTCTAAGAGTTGACTTGACCAACTCTCTCATAAGGCAGTATACCTCAAATTAGGGTTTCATTTCTCATCAAGATGAGAGGACCAAAAATGTCTTCTATGCTCTCCATGGTCTTAATATGTTCTAAAGACCCTACATGTCAAGTTTCATGCCTTGCACAAGAAGTTTTCCCAGCCAACTGCTCAGATGCTTGAGAATCGACTATACTAGGTCAAAAGTCAACTGTGGCCCACATACAGTCAAACATCAAGATTTTTGGTCAACATCATCATTTTGAAGTGTTATCCATCATTTGATCAAGTGTTGATCATGATTCATCAAGGGATGCTCTAAATTCATCAAAACCCAAAAGTTGCTAAATTAGGGTTTTGTAGGAAAAGTCAACCTAACTTTGACCAAGCATAACTTCTTCATACTTTATCAGAAATTTTCCATCCAAAGCTCATTTTGAAGAGGATGAAATTCACTACAACTCATATTCAGCTCGCAAGTTCAAAATATGTACTCTCAAAAAGATATGAATTTTGACATTATAGGTCCTTTTGAAAAGTCAACAAAAACACCTTTTGGGTCAAAGCTTCATACATGAACATGGAAGACTCAATTGAGATGAGACCAAAAGGGTTGCTTAGGGGACATCCTAAGCTTTATAAAAAGTCCAAGAACACATCTCCAGGGTTAAAATTGGAGGGGATATATCTTGTCAAAGTTGACCTTTTTTGCAAAATTGCCAAAAGTCAAATGGGCTCAAAATTGCAATTTTTGCCAAATGGGCCTGACTTTTTGTGCTTGCATCCCACTTCCAACATGGCCCACGACCTTTGAGTCCATTCTTACATTATTTTATTATTTATACTATTTATTTTTGATATTTTATCCAATAAAATGAATAATTAAATAAAAGGAATAAAAGGAATAATGTAAGATATTGATTTCAAATCTTTTTCTCATCAAAGTAAGGAGCAAGATATGCTGGCATGGCAAGGAAAATTCGTGGAGAGAGCAAGATTTGATTTGGTCTAAATGTGCAAGAAATCATGTTATTGAAAGCCATTATTTTTTCATTAAAAGCAAAGATTTCTTCCAACTTTGTTAACCTAAATTTGATTCACTATATATGTATGCCCACTCAGAAGCACAAGAGGACGGATAGACAACCCTAAGCACTCAAGCCAAAATTGCAAAAATCACCTAAAATCGTGAAAATCAAAAGAACAGGTTCTAGCCTCTTTCAATCCAACCTAAGCCTTCTATCATACTCCTGAAGGTGCCAGGAATCCATCCCTGTCAATCTCATGGCTTGCAACCCTCTCTAACACTCAGACCAAGCATCTTCGATTTGTGGTAAGGTTGGGATCCAAAACTTTGCAAAAACATAATATAAATTAGCTTTTATTATATATTCATGCTCATGTCATTGTTTGGATCCATTCTAACGTGAAGCATGAGAGTATGAATGCATATTTAAGAGGTTGTCATTGTTAGGGATTTGAAACAGCCATGTGTGATACGGTGGCAGAACCAGACTGTTTTAGGAAAATGCTTGTTTGCGTTTTGCGTATGTGTTCGCAGAATGTCGCGGTAAGCAAGAGTCGCCACCGACTTTTATTTTATCCAACAGGAAAGGAAAAAAGCACAAAAAAATTCCTTTTTCGAGATGTTTCTGAGTACGGGGGGTAGATTATAGAAAGGGAAGGTATTAGCACCCTTTCTATCAGTAGTTTTCTACGGGCTCTTAGGTACTTGCTCATCATTTAAAAAATTGCTTTTGTGTTTGTGTGTTTGAAAAGTTTTTGTTTTACTCCGATTTAACCCTTGCTTCTGTCTTCAAGAGTGTTGTTGTACCCCAAAATTTGCCCTCTCATTTTATCAAGATTTCCCCTCACAAGACTCTTTGGACTTCAGACATGATTAGGGTTTGCTCTGCTCAAGACATCTCCTTGCACTGATGACCTGAAATTAGGGTTTGAGTTTGCACAAGGATTTTTGGACTTTCAATGCCTCATGTGACTTTAATACTTCATGTTGGACTTATAAGATTGCCCATACCAAGTTTCAAGCCTTGAATCAAATTTTTGCCCAGTCAATTGGACAATTGACCTAGAAATTAATTGTATTGGGAAAAAAGTAAATTGTGGCCAATTTACAATCAAACCTCATAATTTTTGATCCACATCAACATTATAGACTCATATGAACCATTTGATCAAGTTTGTACCACAACTCCTCAAGAAATTTGATCAGATCATCAAAAGCGCAAAATGGTCATTTTTAGGGTTTTGACTGCACAAGGGCAATTTCTGGTTTTTCACCTAGCCAATGGCAAATTGGGTTCAAGCATGGATTCAAGGACTCAATGGCATCATCTTAACCTAATAACAAGGTTCAAAATATCTCAATTGCATTGGATTGACATATGAATTTTCCAGTCAACTGATCAAAAATCAACTATACACTGAAAAGTCAAACATTGACTTTTTGGTCAAAATCAAGTGCCAAGGGTCATTTTTCATCAAGACGTGTCAAAAATGAAACTTGTTCACTAAGAAACCTAATTTTGAAAATTAGGGTTTAAAATGAAAATTTTTCATAACTTAGAAATTTTCTAAGTTATGAAAAATTCTTATTTTTTCCCAACTTTCCCCAACTTTTTCACCATGATGCAATTGTATTCAAAGAAAACTTCCAACATGAAAGTTGTAGTCCACCAAAAAATCTACAACTTTTATTCACAAAGTTTTCCAAAAAGATGCTTGGATCTCAAGTTATGATTTTATGAACAAGGGTCCATGAAACTTTTAACTTAGTGAAATTTTGCCCTAGTTTAGGCAGGATTTTAACCTATCTTCATGGCGATTTTTCACATAGTTCCAAGTGGAATCTCAAAATTCATTTCAAAGATGGATTGTAGAGCATGTTACAAGATTTCCAAAATGTCTAAGAACTCTCCAAGATCATTCATGGTTAGGGAGAATCGAAAGTTTGAAATTGGAAAATCATCACTTTTGGCCAAGGCATTTTACACCATGCTACAAGTTGCAAAATCTGTCCAAACCTTGCTTGTACTTGGATTACAGGTTCTAATACTTTCTACACTCATAAATTAAATGCAAACACATTGGATTAAGGCTTTGTTCTGATCTAAAAAGCATTATACAAAGGTTTAATCCATTTTTGGGAAAAAGTTAACAATGCCATTTACATAAAGCATGCTTTTGGCAGTTATGTTTCTCTTGAGCTGTGAACCCAATCTTTTGCAGAAAACCAACTCCACAAATATAAGGAAAGGTATACCAACTATGTGCAGCTAGAGTACAAGCATGTACAAGCCTTAGCATTGTCAACTCACCTTTTACTTCAAAAACAAGAAAGCTTGCAAAAGTGAGATAACTCTTGAATCTGATATAACCAAGTCTTTGTAACATTTCAAACAACTTCAGCATATCACACCAAGCCTAGAACACGATTCCAGAAACTCTCAAACACCCTTAAACACCCAAACTTCATTTCTGCCCAAAACAGGGCAAGTTCTGCAAATCAGAAGCCAAAACCATTTCCACTCGTGCGTTTTGTCCCAAACCAGTTCCAACACACTCCATACAACATACCTAAACTATCCCAACCATTCTCAAGCCACTGTAACTCCATTTTCACACTTCACCATTTTTGCTTTGAAGCTTTGCAGGTTGAGTTCTACAAGCATATTCAGGCCATTTCAAAGCAAGCCAAGCATTGGGGAAGGTTAAGGGAACATCAAGCAAGCTCAAAAGAACCTCAGGCCTCACTGAAAGTTGTTGCATTGCCATACTCGATCTTGACTAAAACAGGTAAATTTCAAACTTCTATCTCCTTATTTAGGAATCATTAGGCTTAGGTTTGTGAAGCAAAAATGTAGTCCTCATTGTCCTTGAACTGTACATATGCTTAGAATTCATTTATGTTAACTGAGCTAGGAGTATTTGATAGTTAAACTTACTGAAAAAACTAGGTCAAGATTTAGGGCCAATGAAATTCTCTCTGGTCTTTGAGAGTTAGATCAAGTTTTTTACATGGTTAGAATCGTGTGATCAAGAGCTATAACTTTCATGTTGTAAGTTTTTGTTTTGAGCACGTATGCAGGAGTTCTAGATTTGAATAGGGCGCGCGTTTTTTTTTGTTTCTGGAGGACATGGATGAAGTGGAAATGGGATGGGCTTGGCTTGTTTCTACTTTTTGCACCCCCTAGCTTGCTTTCTGCACCCCCTTGGCCCATTTGTTTATTTTTGTATATTTTTTTATTTCTTTTACATTTCTGACTTTTTATTTATTTTTCTAAATATTAAAAATTACCAAAAATATTCTCTTAATTTTTCACATTTTATTTTATTATTTTTATTATTTTTTGGACATAGAAATAATTACTATAACAATATACTTTTATTTTCTTAAATAAAAACTTGTAAATATTATAAAAATATTATATATTTTTATTTTTATTATTTATACACTTAAAATATTATTGTCTCACAAATATTATTTTTTAGAACTTTTGTATATATTTTTATTTATTTTCTTGTACATAAATAAATAATATAGAATATATATTTTCTTAAAACAAAAACTAGGGTTTCCACTCTTTCAAAAATAATCATTTATTTTCTTATTATTTTTAGACAAAAATAATTTATTTTACATACATAAAATAAAATACAAAAAACATTTTGCATATTTATATTTATTTGCATATTTAAATAATTGTCTATTTATTTATTTGTGCAATATTTCAATTTGGTTGTAATAATAGTTTTAGGGTTTATTTTTGAGTAATGTCCCCTTATTCAAACTTGTACCCCCTTCCCATAATCATGTTGTAATAGTTCTAGATTTACTTTTACGCATTTATTGCTTTTATATGCATGATAGTAAAATTAGGGTTTGTATGATAACAAAATCAAAACAAATAGCATGACTAATACAAGACAAAAATGCATGAAAAATGACAACATAACGCACACAAACACCCCTAGGGTTTCATCCACTTGTTGCCTTTAAAATGGCCATGGTATGCATGCTAGGTATCTTGGCAAAACAAAACAAAAACAAAAGATCATATTCCCTGGATGACGCTATCTTGGTTGCTTATACAAAATGATCTAGACCCTAAAAAAACTTGCTAAAGATACTTAGCACCATTGTTATCATAGTCATACGATGACCTACGCCTGTCCCGTTTAACATCCAAATACAAGGTTGTTTACTAAATACAATGGTAAAACAACAATGTCAAAGGGTTAAAATGTGTAGGAAAGATCTTTGAGTAGGGTAGAAAACTTCTAGTTACTTGATCAAACTTGCAAACATCCTTGCTATTTTCAAAAACACATCACAACACAATTTAAAAACATTTTCCCAAACGACTTTCAAACATTGAAACATTTTTCAAAAGACAAACACCTTTGTATACATTCAAACAAGAATCATTACAAAGGTTTGCCTAAACAAAGGCCTCTTTTCAAAATACTTTCAAAACCACACACAAAAGCACCATTTCAAATAATTGAAAAGCAAAAGCAAGTGATCTAAAACAAGTAACTAAGAGCCCATGGAAAACCATGGATGAAAAGGGTGTTAGCACCTTCCCTTTTCATAGTCTACCCCCCGAACCCAAAAACAATCTCAAAGGTCTTTCCTGTGCTTTTTGACCTTTCCTTTGGATAAAATAAAAAGTCAGTGGCGACTCTTGCTAAACCGAAACATTTGCGAACCCAAACGCAAAACCTCAAGTCAGTTCTCCCACCGCATCACAAGTGTTACAAAGTGTTTTTTGGTAGACTTTGAGTTAATCAAAGAGAATACAGGGCCGCTGAGTGATGTCATGAAGCACTAATGGACTTTTAGAACCTTTACTTGACCAACTTGGCCTTTTTAGGGGTAGTGAGATGATCGACTTTGGTGCAGTCCGAAGTTGGTAGATACTCGATACTACACTCATTGAGGATTGTTTTCTTGGAATATTACGGTCTCCAGTAAAGTGGCTAAATTGAAACATTGAACACCAAAAATAATCCAGTGATATTGAGCTCCTTAGAACCCAGTTACTATTTATAGGACAGGTTGAGCCAACTAAACTTCAAGAGGGTACTTACCTATGAAACCCCATGCAAGCCTGAGACTAGGAACTTGTGTGATTTGTTTGTACATATATACTTGTGCATAACATCATGGACATCATGAAGCATCATATGCATCCACTAACCATTTCAAGGATTTGGATCTTCATCTTTGTTCCTGTTTTGTAGGTAATGGATTCACTTCGCAGGAAAACTATTTAAGTCAACCTTGTAAGAATTCCTCCTCAACTCAAGGATCTAGCTTCAAGGATTCCTAAGAATTCTCCATTCACCGAGAGGCATGGTCGTCTTCTCAACTTAGTCAACACCAACACTGAGGAAGACATGGTGAAACTTCTCTTCCAGTTCTTTGACCCCCTACACCACTGCTTCACATTTCCTGATTACCAGCTTGTGCCTACTTTGGAGGAATTTTCTCAACTCTTAAGGATTCCTGTTCTCCATCAACTACCCTACAACGGTACGGAAAGAGATCCAAAGCCCGAAGATGTTGCTCAAGCCCTACACTTGCAACCATATGATATCATAGGCCATTGGGAAACCAGAAGTGGTGTCAAGGGTTTCTTGTCAAAGTTTCTGTTTGAGAAGGCCCAAAGCTATTGGAATTCGTTGGACTTACAAGATTTTGAGGAGATTGTAGCTCTTCTCATCTATGGGTTAGTCTTGTTCCCAAACCCTGACCAGCTTATAGATGTCAGTGCTGTCAAAATTTTCATGGCTCGCAACCCGGTGCCTACTTTGCTTGGGGATATCCTCCACTCATTTCACACTCGAACAATGAGGAAAAGAGGTGTTCTCATGTGTTGTACTCCTCTTCTAGCAAGGTGGTTTATTTATCACCTTCCCCAATCAGTCTTGAAGAATGAGCAAGGCTTGAGGTGGTCACAATGATTGATGACTCTTACACATTCAGATGTCCATTGGTGTTCTCAATCCAGAGAAAATGTTATCATCATTGATTGTTGTGGGGAATTCCCTAATGTCCCACTACTTGGCATTAGGGGAGGCATCACCTACAACCCTTGCTTAGCTCTGAGACAGTTTGGGTATGCCCGAAGGGATGGCCCACATGAAATGCTGATTCCAGACTTGGTTTTTGACTTCAACAATGACGATCAAGGACTTCGACAAAGGTTTATCCAAGCTTGGAGGATGCCCAACAAGGTGGACAGTAAGACCTTGGGACACAAGAATTCCATCCCCCTTGAGCCTTACCTCAAGTGGGTACGAACCCGCGCCCAAAGTCTTATGATGCCTTACCCCTACATTCTCCATGTGATCAAAGAGCCTGTTATGGAAGGAGAGGTTCCATACACCCTCCTACATCCTGACATGCCAACATCACTAGAAGATTTACAAAGGAGTTGGATACAGCTCAAGGGAGAACGCGATACTTTTGAAGCCCAATTCTACGCCAGTGATAAGAAGGTTTTGGAACTTACTCGTCAACTTCACGAAGAGCAGACTCTCAACACCTACATTGCACCAAAGAGGATGCGCAACGTCTTTTTACATTATAATTTTTGTATTATTTTGCCCATGGGGCATTTATGTACTAACAAATTCTTCTTATTAATATGACGTGTATTCCTTTTTGTTTATAACAACTTTGAATTTTTGAATCCTTGATTGCATTACATGAATAACATATCATTCATCATATGCATAAGCAGGTCTTCACACCAGGTTTCCTTATCTCTCTGTTGTTTATTTCAGCAAAATGGATATAGAGCAGACGGTCAAAGACTTACAAGCGCAGAATTCACAGTTCCAACAGCTACTCATGACCTTGGCAAAGGGTCAGGAGGAGCTCAAAACTCTACTGGAAAAGGAAAAGGAGAAAAAGAAAAAGAAGAGGGTTGGTGTGGCTACCATGGGTATAAGATTTGAAGGTCAAGCTAGAAGGGTCCTGGATTTCCCCTCAACATTTGATGAAGGGGTAGGAAAAGGTAAAGAAACTGCAGTGCAATCTGAGTCTGAGGAAGAAGAAAATGAAGAGGATGAAGACTATCCTGAACAGCAGTACCCTTCTGCAGACAACAAATACAAGAACTTAGAAGAGCGTCTGGCTGCCATGGAGGTACAAAGAGTGCCTGGGCTGGACTTTGAAGAGCTAGGTTTGGTTGCTGGAATTGTCATTCCCCCTAAGTTTAAGGTGCCTCTTTTTGCCAAATACGATGGTTTGTCTTGTCCAAAGATGCACCTGCGATCTTACGTCAGAAAAATCCAACCGCATTCTTCTGATAAGGATCTATGAGTTCATTTCTTCCAGGACAGTCTTTCGGGGACGCAGTTAGATTGGTTCTACCAGCTAGAGAGGTCTGATGTGCACAATTGGGAGGATTTGGCTACTGCCTTCTACAGACAATATCAATATAATGCGGATTTAGCACCAACCCGTACTCAATTAGAGTATAGGCATAGTCTCAAATGAAGGTTTCAAAGAGTATGCCCAGAAATGGAGAGACTTGGCGGGACGAGTACAACCACCTCTATTTGAGAGGGAGTTGGTAGATATGTTTTTGGGTACACTGTCACGCCCCTTTTTCAATCACCTGATTGGAAGTTTTTTTGCGGGGTTCACCGAGTTGATTCTGACTGGTGAGAGAGTTGAAGCCGGAATCAAGAGCGGGAAAATTCAAAAGGATGCATCTGCTTCCGCTTCCATCAAAAAGACTTTTCCAGCAAAGAAAGAAGTATCAGCTGTCTACTCCCAAAGAAGTCAAGGAAGAGTTGAGCGCCAGCCAACGGTGGGGGCTGTAATGATTCAGAAGTCTGCAGTTGATCAGCCTAGAAACAATCAACCAAGAACCAACCAAGCAAGGGTGGAAAGGCCTACACGGCAATTCACCCGGATCAATATGACACCTGCTCAGGTTCTCCCTCATTTGTTGAAGTTAAACCTTGCAAGTTTGAAAGAGGCACCGAAGAATCCGAATACATCTTCTCCTTACTACCATGCAAATGCCAAGTGTGCTTATCATTCGGACAGCCTGGGGCATGACACCAACAATTGTTGGGCCCTCAAAAATAAGATTCAGGATTTGATAGATGCTAAAGAAGTTAAATTCGACGCCCCTGAAAAGCCTAATGTGATCTCTACTCCAATGCCAAAGCATGGTCACAATGCCCATGCTATTGAAGAAGATCTTTTTGTTACTACTGTTGATGATTTGATGACTCCGCTACCGATAATCAAGTTGAATTTGCTGAAGGCTGGGATTTTCCCAGGATGTGAAAAAGATTGCTACCTTTGTTCATCCTTACCAATAGACTGTCTGTTGTTGAAGTTAGGAATCCAACGCCTAATGGATAACCAAGAAATCCTTTTTGAAAAGACTCCAGTTACACCGACTCCTGTCAATGATGTTTCGATAATTACCATATCTGCCAATATTTCCAAGGTCTCCAAAATACCTGTAAGATTACATCCGATCCGAAGATTGTACCTTTGAAGATAACTATGTCGGGGCCTATCCCGTACAAGTCCAACAAATCAATACTGTGGAACTATGAAGGAGAGATCTTTTACCACGGTATTAAACAAATTGAATCAACTGAAGATAGTTCTAATGAAGAGACTTCCGACATTGGAAATATTGCCGGAACGAGTAAAATCACATGCAGTGGAAGAATTTTCTCTCCGGAGATTACCCCTCCAAAGGAAATCTTTGGACCCTCAGCTGCTCCTAAGGTTACCCCTGTACCGGTCAACATATCTATGAGAACTCCGATTATTGAAGAAGTTGTGACTCATGTGGTTATCCCATCTGCTGCTGCTGCTAATGATAGAGGAAAAGGGATCCAAGAAGAGCCTGTCAGGACGAGGGCTCAGCCATTGATCATCCCTGAAACCTCTCAAAAAGAAATGGAAGAGATTTTGAAAATAATCAAGAAAAGCGATTATAACGTTGTGGAGCAACTGGGGAAAACCCCCTCAAAAATCTCTATGTTGGCCTTGCTGCTTTGTTCAGAAGCTCATGCCAAAGCTTTGATCAGATTCTTGAAGATGGCCCATGTGCCCCAGGAAACCTCCGCGGATCAGTTCCAGGAATGTGTAGCTAGCCTAACAGCAGACAATGGTCTAGGATTCTCCTACGCCAATTTAACAATCAAATGGAGAAAACATAATGACACTTTGCATGTCTCGGTAGAAGGCAGAGGGACTACTCTGGCACACGTTCTGGTAGACACTGGATCATCGTCAAACGTCCTACCAAAGAAGGCATTGGATAGGCTAGATTGTGAAGGTTTAACCTTGAAGCCCAGCAACATCATTGTCAGAGCCTTTGATGGTTCTAAACGGATGTTCCACGGGGAGGTGGACATCCCGATTAAAGTGGGAACTGAAACCTTCAATTCCACCTTCTATGTCATGGACATCCGTCCCTCCTATTCTTGCTTGTTGGGAAGACCCTGGACTCATCATGCTGGAGCCATTACTTCTACCCTGCATCAGAAGCTCAAGTACCCTGTCCAGGGGAAAATTGTGACAGTTTAAGATGAAGAGGAATACATGATAAGCCATCTTAATTCTTTCCTCTATGTGAAATTGGATGGTGAATTCATCGAAACCCCCTTTCAGCATTTTGAAGAGGTAGCTCAGGAGATTGCCGCAACCAAGACAATGCCTTTTGCACCCATGATTACCCGACCTCCGTCTCGGATGTCGTCTCTCAAAGATACAAAGGCTGTGATTGAAGAAGGAGGAAGCACAATCTGGGGGCAACTTCCAGACTTTCCCTTCAAATCTGATAAATTTGGCTTGGGTTTCACTGCTTCTGCTCAAAAGGTTGTGCGTCGCTCCCGAGCTGGAGGGCCACCAGTGAATATCACCAATCATGGAGTCAATGCTTTGGAGGATGGTGAAGAGGAGAGCAATCTGGAAGACTGGATTTTCCCTACCGTTGAAGGAGGATTATGCAATTGGGAGGCAAAGGACTTTATTCCCATTACTTTCATCAATCCGTAATTTATCTTTCAAACATTTTTGTTGGTTTGTAATAATTCCTAAACAATTCGTCCACTTTTAACCTTGTACCTTACCCGAGGCACATGGGTCCATTTGTAAGGGTTTGATTTTTCATCTTCATATGCCATTTTAATGAATCATGGACGTTTTCATATATAAACTTTTGTGTTCATTTTCTTTATTTTTACATTTTATTTGTTTAAAGGTGGCTATCTCTTAAACACACCCACACTCACCAATGCAGGTACCCATCCATTCCGTATTCCATGGGTAAGAATTCTGCTATGGCCTTCAGTGGCTCTGAAGATCTGGTCTACCATGCCGAATACGAAGGTGATGAAGATTGTGAAGTGCCTGGAGAATTGGCTAGACTGCTACAACAGGAAGAAAGGGCTATTCTACCCCACGAGGAGTTGTTAGAGACAATCAACTTGGGTACAGAGGAAGACATAAAAGAAGTAAGAGTGGGTGCCAACCTAGAGCCAAGTGTCAAGGAGCGCTTAGTTCAGCTGTTGAATGAATATGTTGAGATCTTCGTCTGGTCTTACGAAGACATGTCGGGACTTGATACAGATATTGTGGTACATCGTCTCCCTACAAGAGAAGATTGTCCACCAGTTAAACAGAAAGTTCGCCGCATGAGGCCCGACATGTCTGAAAAGATCAAAGCATAAGTTATGAAGCAGTTCAATGCTGGATTTCTTGTTGTTACTTCCTATCCACAATGGGTTGCTAACATTGTGCCCGTGCCTAAGAAGGACGGAAAAGTGAGAATGTGCATGGATTACAGAGACTTAAACAGGGCTATCCCTAAAGATGACTTTCCACTACCGCACATTGACATCTTGGTTGACAATACAGCTCAGCATAAGGTATTTTCTTTCATGGACGGATTTTCAGGGTACAACCAGATCAAAATGGCCCTTGAGGACATGGAGAAAACTACTTTTGTTACACAGTGGGGTACGTTCTTCTACAAGGTGATGCCATTCGGACTGAAGAATGTCGAGGCAACCTATCAGCGCGCCATGGTGGATTTGTTTCATGATATGATACATTATGAGATAGAGGTCTATGTAGATGACATGATAGCCCGTTCACAAATGGAAGAAGAACACCTTGACCATCTATAAAAGCTATTTGTCAGGTTGAAAGAGTACAAGCTCAGAATGAACCCTAACAAGTGCACTTTCGGAGTCAGGTCCGGTAAACTCTTGGGTTTCATAGTCAGCAACAAAGGCATCGAGGTTGATCCTGCCACAGTCAAAACTATACAAGAAATGCCTGCCCCTCGCACTGAGAAGGAGGTCAGAGGTTTCTTGGGACACCTAAACTACATTGTAAGGTTGATCTCTCACCTAACATCTACCTGTGAACCAATCTTCAAGCCGTTGAAGAAATATCAGGTGGTTAAATGGAATGATGACTATCAAGTTGCTTTCGATAAAATCAAGGAGTATTTGTTAGAACCTCCTATCTTGATGCCACCCGTCGAAGGAAGGCCGCTAATCATGTATCTGACTGTCCTAGAGAATTCAATGGGGTGCGTACTGGGCCAACATGACGAGTCTGGCCGAAAAGAGCATGCCATTTATTACCTTAGCAAAAATTTTAGCGACTGTGAGACTCGATACTCACTGCTCGAGAAAACTTGCTGCACTTTGGTATGGGCTGCTCGCCGGCTAAGGCAGTATATGTTGACTCAGACCACTTTGCTGATTCTAAGATGGATCCGATCAAGTACATCTTTGAAAAGCCTGCTCTATCCGGAAGAATCGCTAGATGGCAGATGATCTTAACGGAATACGATATATAATACACGACCCAAAAGGCTATAAAAGGGAGTGTACTAGCCGATCATCTGGCCCATCAAGTTGTCGAAGATTACCAATCCATGAGGTTTGACTTCCCCGACGAGGATATCATGACATTGGACAACATTGAAGAAAACTGACCGTATGACGAACCTGAACAAGGATCCCGATGGACCCTGTACTTCGATGGCGCCTCCAATGCACTTGGAAACGGTATCGGCGCAGTACTTATCTCTCTAGAAGGTTGCCATACACCTTTCACAGCTAGACTTTGCTTCAGTTGTACCAACAACATGGCCGAGTATGAAGCTTGTATATTTGGTCTCAAGGCTGCCATTGACTTGGGAATCAAATCTTTGATTGTATTTGGGGAATCAACTTTGGTCATCAGTCAGATCAAAGGAGAGTTGGATACTAAACATCCAAACCTCATCCCTTATAAAGAACATGTCCTGACATTGTTACCACATTTCGAGCAGATCACCTTCGAGCACTTCCCGCGAGAAGAGAATCAGCTAGCGGATGCTCTAGCTACAATGTCATCCATGTTTAAACTTAACTGGGATAATAAGGCTCCCCAAATCACCATTGAACGGATGGATGAACCAGCACATTTTCACGAGATTAATACCGAAGAAGTAGTGGACCGACCTTGGTTTCATGACGTCAAAAGGTATCTCGAGACTCAAGAATACCCTGAAGGAGCTTCAGTCAACGACAAAAAGTTCTTAAGGAGGTTCTCTGCCAAGTTCTTCATGAGCAATGGTATCCTATACAAGCGCAATCATGATTGCATTCTGCTCTGTTGTGTGGACAAGGTTGAGGCTGAGCAGATCATGGCTGAACTACACAATGGTACCTTTGGCACTCATTCTAGTGGACATACGATGGCTAAGAAAATTCTACAGGCAGGCTATTACTGGTCTACCATGGAAGCTGACTGCCATCAACATTCCCATACTTGTCACAAATTCTAAATCTATGCGGACAAGGTACATATACCTCCAGTTCCTCTCAATGTCTTAACAGCTCCTTAGCCATTCGCTATGTGGGGAATTGACATGATTGGAGAGATCAAGCCTACAGTATCCAATGGACACCGCTTCATCCTGGTGCCATTGACTACTTTACCAAATGGGTCGAAGCAGCATCCTTCGCATCCGTCACAAAGAATGTTGTTGCCCGGTTCATCAAACAAAACCTCATTTGCCAGTATGGTATCCCCGAAAGGATTATCACTGACAACGGTACAAACCTGAACAATACTATGATCACTGCCTTGTGTGAGCAGTTCCAGATTCAACATCATAATTCATCTCCCTATCGGTCAAAGATGAACGGTGTTGTCGAAGCTGCGAACAAAAATATCAAGAAGATCATACAAAAGATGACAGTCACCTACAAGGACTGGCATGAGATGTTACCGTTTGCTTTGCACGGGTACCGTACCACGGCACGAACATCAACTGGGGCAACACCCTATTCTTTGGTATACGGCATGGAAGCTGTTTTACCTATTGAGGTTCAGATTCCCTCCTTGAGAATAATGAAGGATGCTGGTTTGAGTGAAGACGATTGGATTCAAACCTGGCTTGATCAACTTAACTTGATTGACGAAAAGAGACTTACTGCTATTTGTCATGGTCAGACGTATCAAAATCGGATGATCAAGGCTTTCAACAAGAAAGTCAAGCGCCAGGTATATCAAGTCGGGGATCTTGTAATCAAGCGGATCATCTTGCCGCAAAGTGATCCCAGGGGCAAATGGACTCCTACTTACGAAGGACCATTTGTGATCAAAAACATTTTTTCTGGTGGGGCAATGATCTTAACCACCATGGACAGCGATGACCTGCCGCACCCTGCGAACACAGACATAGTCAAAAGATACTACGCATAAACGACCCGACAAGTTGAAAACCCGAAAGGGCGACTTGGGCAAAAATGGGCATCCCGGTGAATCGAAAACCCGAAAGGGCGGTTCAGGAAAAAATTAGGGATAAATAAAAAATTTGTACACCCGGCAAGTTGAAAACCCGAAAGGGCGACTTGGGCAAAAAAGGGTTTCCCAGTGGACTGAAAACCCAAAAGGATGGTCCAGGAAAAAGTTAGGGAATTAAAGCGTATAACTATGTCTCGTCGGATCACTTTAAGGATAATCTCTTCACAAACAAGTTTCGGGCTTCTGGTCAACTCAATCATCTTCGGACGAAGCAACAAATGGACAAGATATTCAGAGTTACGAAGGCTATAGCAGAATGGGAACCCCATGGAATTTGTTTACACATAGCCATCTTTCTTTGTATAAATTTTTTCTCATTTTTACGACAACATTCTCTTACTAGGATGTCTGTCTCCTTTGTACAAAATACTTACACAAAGTTAATACAAAGATACTTCAAAGTGCAAAAAACTATTTGTCTTTTCTTCTTTTTACACTTGTGTTTTATTTGAAAACGTCCAATGGTTTATTAAATGAGCATATGCATTTAAATATAATCACTGTTTACAAATAAACGAAATGTGAAAGGATAATTACTGACAGGTTGGAAGTATAGGAAAATGTCTTTAGGCTATTCCAAGAGAAATCCCATGCAGTACATCATCTAGATCCCCAGCGGAGCTAAAACCTTGAAATACATATCCCCAGCGGAATTAAATTTCAAAATTCTCGCCAGAGTCCAAACTTCAAACTCCCAATCCCCGGCAGAGTTATATTTCAAACCCTTAATTCCCCTCAGAGTTAAGTTTTGAAACTCCCAATCCTCAGCGGAGCAAAACTTGGAACTACTGACCCTCAACAAAGATGAAACCTTCTTCCCCACCGGAGTCAAGCTACCAATCCCCAGCGGAAACCATTCAGTTTTCCCCAGATTCCCCAATAAGTTGTCTTAAAATCTGAGAATCAACCAGATAGCAGTTAACTTTTATCCCCAACCTCCGGATAATTCCCCAGTAGATTGGCATACAACCCAAACTCCTGAACTTTTTCCAAACAGGAATAAGCTTCTTCCCTAGAGAGTCTCGAGCTTACTTTCCAGCAAGATAGCTACTCCCCAGCAGTATAGCTATTTCCCAGAGTTTTTACTCCCCGACAGAATGAAGATTCTCATTCTTAACTCTCCAATTTGAAGTCCCCAAGGATTCAAATTGCCCTAGCAGATTGAAGATTCTCATTCTTGATTCCCCAGTGAAGTTTCCAGAGTCATCATAACTCCCCAGCATGAATTTGTCAGAATTTTTAATCCTCTACAGATCGAAGATTCTCTTTCTCACTTCTCCAGTGAAGCCCCCAAGGTTTCATTTTCCCCAGGAGATCGAAGTTTCTCATTCTTAATTTCTCCGCAGAAGCAATCAGAATCTTCCTTATTCTCCACCAGATCAAGGTTGTTCTTTCATCTAATCCCCAGTAGAGATTCGTCAGAGTTTCCTTGTTCCCCAGCCGAGTAAGGATTCCCATGGTGTAATCCCCAGCCATAATCATCAAAGTTCTCAGGATTCCCCAAGAAAGTCGTGAAGGACTCTCACATCCCCACAGAAGTTGTCAAAGTTTTTGATAATCCCCGCAAGTTGCCAAGGATTTTCTATCCCCAACAGTGGTCCAAGGATTTCTCATCCTCAGCAATTAAGGATTTTGAATCTCCAACAGCAGTCAAGGATTTATTTTCCCCGGCAGCAATCAAGGATTTTATTATCTCCAACTATCAAGGATTTATTTTCCTCAGCAAGACAGCTAATCAGCTTACATGCACATACATTACATTCATATATCATAAACATTGATAAAACGCATTTTATTGCATCATACATTTCATGCAACATAACTTTATGTTTCAGCTAACATTTTACCCTTTTCAGGATAAGATTAAAAGCTATCTTTAACAAATATTCAAAGATTTCAGATGCAGTACGGATACACTCCAAGACATGGAAGTCATTTTGTTACTCATTCAGATCTCTTATTCAGATACAGTATGGATACACCCCAGACATGGAGGTCATTCTATTACTCATTCAGAATTCAAAGTCAAGATACAGTACGGATACACTCCAAGACACGGAAGTCATTTTGTCACTCATTCAGATCTCTTATTCAGATACAGTACGGATACACCCCAGACACGGAGGTCATTCTATTACTCATTCAGAATTCAACAATCATATACAAATTAGATACGCTCCAGACACGGAAGCCATTCTATTTCTCATTCAGACTAAACTATCAGTTACAGTTCAGATACACTCTAGGCACGGAAGCCATTATGTCACTTATTTAGATCCCAGTTACAATTCAGATACACTTCAGACACGGAAGTCATTCTGTCACTTATTCAGATCCCAGTTACAATACAGATACACTCCAGACACGGAAGTCATTTTGCTACTCATACAGATCTCAACTTCAGATACAGTCCATATATGCTCCATACACGGTAGCCATTATGTCACTCATTCATACCTTTTCCCCAACTCAGATATGCTCCAAACACGGATGTCATTCTGTCGCTTATTCAAATTTCAGATTCAGATACAATACAGATACACTCTAGACAACAGAAGTCATTCTGCTATTCATTCAAGAATCAAATACAGTTACAGCTTGGATACGCTCCAGACACGGACGCCATTGCATGGCTCATACAGATCCAATCTCCAGATACAACTCAGATACGTTCCAGATACGGATACCATTCTGATGTTCATTCTCCTGATTTTCAACAAACCTTCTTGGATGGCATCTATAAGCCCATCTCCAACAAGATTCAATCATCTCCAAATGGCATCTTTAAGCCCATTCCCTCAACTCCATATTGACGAGTGCAAATTTACGGGCACTCTAGTGTCCAATCATCTTTTACCTTCGAGTCACGAACGACAAACTCGTCAATCTAACTCTTCAGGTTCAAGAAGATTGAACAGGGGCAGCTATTGTACCCCAAAATTTTCCCTCTCATTTTATCAATATTTCCCCTCACAAGACTCTTTGGACTTCAGACATGATTAGGGTTTGCTCTGCTCAAGACATCTCCTTGCACTGATGACCTGAAATTAGGGTTTGAGTTTGCACAAGGATTTTTGGACTTTCAATGCCTCATGTGACTTTCATACTTCATGTTAGACTTATAAGATTTCCCATACCAAGTTTCAAGCCATGAATCAAATTTTTGCCCAGTCAATTGGACAGTTGACCTAAAAATCAGCTGTATTGGGGAAAAAGTCAATTGTGGCCAATTTACAGTCAAACCTCATAATGTTTTATCCACATCAACATTATAGACTCATATGAACCATTTTATCAAGTTTGGATCACAATTCCTCAAGAAATTTGATCAGATCATCAAAAGGGCAAAATGGTCATTTTTAGGGTTTTGACTGCACAAGGGCAATTTCTGGTTTTTCACCTAGCCAATGGAAAATTGGGTTCAAGCATGTATTCAAGGACTCAATGGCATCATCTTGACCTAATCACAAGGTTCAAAAGATCTCAATTGCATTGGATTGACAAATGAATTTTCCAGTCAATTGATCAAAAATCAATTGTACACTAAAAAGTCAAACTTTGACTTTTTGATCAAAATCAAGTGCCAAGGGTCATTTTTCACCAAGATGTGTCAAAACATGAAACTTGTTCACCAAGAAACCTAATTTTTAAAATTAGGATTTAAAATGAAAAAAATTCATAACTTAGAAATTTTCTAAGATGAAAATTTCATATTTTTTTCCCAACTTTTTCACCATGATGAAATTGGATTCAAAGAAAACATCCAACATGAAAGTTGTAGTCCTCCACAAAATCTACAACTTTGATTCACAAAGTTTTCCAAAAAGATGCTTGGATCTCAAGTTATGATTTTATGAACAAGGGTCCATGAAACTTTTAACTTAGTGAAATTTTGCCCTAGTTTAGGCAGGATTTTGACCTATCTACATGGCAATTTTTCACATAGTTCCAAGTGGAATCTCAAAATACATTTCAAAGATGGATTGTAGAGCATGTTACAAGATTTCCAAAATGTCCAAGAACTCTCCAATATCATTCATGGTTAGGGAGAATCAAAAGTTTGAAATTGGAAAATCATCACTTTTGGCCAAGGCATTTTACACCATGCTACAAGTTGCAAAATATATCCAAACCTTGCTTGTACTTGGATTACAGGTTCTAATCCTTTCTACACTCATAAATTAAATGCAAACACATTGGATTAAGGCTTTGTTCTGATCTATGAAGCAGTATACAAAGGTTTAATCCATTTTTGGCAAAAAGTTAACAATGCCATTTACATAAAGCATGCTTTTGGCAATTTTGTTTCTCTTGAGTTGTGAACCCAATCTTTTGCAGCAAACCAACTCCACAAATATCAAGAAAGGTATACCAACTATGTGCAGCAAGAGTACAAGCCTGTACAGGCCTTAGCATTGTCAATTCACCTTTTACTTCAAAAACAACAAAGCTTGCAAAAGTGAGATAACTCTTGAATCTGATATAACCAAGTCTTTGTAACATTTCAAACAATTTCAGCATATCACACCAAGCCTAGAACACGATTCCATAAGCTCTCAAACACCCATAAACACCAAAACTTCATTTCTGCCCAAAACAGGGCAAGTTCTGCAAATCAGAAGCCAAAACCATTTCCACTCGTGCGTTTTGTCCCAAACCAGTTCCAACACACTCCATACAACATACCTAAACTATCCCAACCATTCTCAAGCCACTGTAACTCCATTTTCACACTTCACCATTTTTTCTTTGAAGCTTTGAAGGTTGATTTCTACAAGCATATTCAGGCCATTTCAAAGTAAGCCAAGCATTGGGGAAGGTTAAGGGAACATCAAGCAAGCTCAAAAGAACCCTAGGCCTCACTGAAAGTTTCTGCATTTCCATACTCGATCTTGACTGAAACAGGTAAATTTCAAACTTCTATCTCCTTATTTAGGAATCATTAGGCTTAGGTTTGTGAAGCAAAAATGTAGTCCTCATTGTCCTTGAACTGTACATATGCTTAGAATTCATTTATGTTAACTGAGCTAGGAGTATTTCATAGTTGAACTTACTGAAAAAACTATGTCAAGATTTAGGACCAATGAAATTCTCTTTGGTATTTGAGAGTTAGATCAAGTTTTTTACATGGTTAGAATCGTGTGATCAAGAGCTATAACTTTTATGTTGCAAGTTTTTGTTTTTGAGCACGTATGCAAGAGTTCCAGATTTGAACAGGGCGCACGTTTTTTTTTGTTTCTGGAGGACAGGGATGAAGTGGAAATGGGCCGGGCTTGGCTTGTTTCTACTTTTTGCACCCCTAGCTTACTTTATGCACCCCCTTGGCCCATTTGTTTATTTTTGTATATTTTTTTATTTCTTTTACATTTCTGACTTTTTATTTATTTTTCTAAATATTAAAAATTACCAAAAATATTCTCTTAATTTTTCACATTTTATTTTATTATTTTTATTATTTTTTGGACATAAAAATAATTACTATAACAATATACTTTTATTTTCTTAAATAAAAACTTGTAAATATTATAAAAATATTATATATTTTTATTTTTATTATTTATAAACTTAAATATTATTGTCTCACAAATATTATTTTTTAGCACTTTTGTATATATTTTTATTTATTTTCTTGTACATAAATAAATAATATAGAATATATATTTTTCTTTAAACAAAAACTAGGGTTTCCACCCTTTCAAAAATAATCATTTATTTTCTTATTATTTTTAGACAAAAATAATTTATTTTACATACATAAAATAAAATACAAAATTTTTTTTGCATATTTATATTTATTTGCATATTTAAATAATTGTCTATTTATTTATTTGTGCAATATTTCAATTTGGTTGTAATAATAGTTTTAGGGTTTATTTTTGAGCAATATCCCCTTATTCAAACTTGTACCCCCCTTCCCATAATCATGTTGTAATAGTCCTATATTTACTTTTACGTATTTATTGCTTTTATATGCATGATAGTAAAATTAGGGTTTGTATGATAACAAAATCAAAACAAATAGCATGACTAATACAAGACAAAAATACATGAAAAATGACAACATAATGCACAAAAGCACCCCTAGGGTTTCATCCACTTGTTACCTTTAAAATGGCCATGGTATGCATGCTAGGTATCTTGGCAAAACAAAACAAAAACAAAAGATCATAGTCTCTCGATAACGCTATCTTGGTTGCCTATACAAAATGATCTAGACCCTCAAAAAACTTGCTAAAGATACTTAGCACCATTGTTATCATGGTCATACGATGACCCACGCCTGTCCCGTTTAACATCCAAATACAAGGTTGTTTACCAAATACAATGGTAAAACAACAATGTCAAAGGGTTAAAAATGTGTAGGAAAGATCTTTGAGTAGGGTAGACAACTCCTAGTTACTTGATCAAACTTGAAAACATCCTTGCTATTTTCAAAAACACATCACAACATAATTTCAAAACATTTTCCCAAACGACTTTCAAACATTGAAACATTTTTCAAAAGACAAACACCTTTTTATACATTCAAACAAGAATCATTACAAAGGTTTGCCTAAACAAAGGCCTCTTTTCAAAATACTTTCAAAACCACACACAAAAGCACCATTTCAAACAATTGAAAAGCAAAAGCAAGTGATCTAAAACAAGTAACTAAGAGCCCATGGAAAACCATGGATGAAAAGGGTGCTAGAACCTTCCCTTTTCATAATCCACCCCCCGAATCCAAAAACAATCTCAAAGGACTTTCCTGTGATTTTTGACCTTTCCTTTGGATAAAATAAAAAGTCGGTGGCGACTCTTGCTAAACCGAAACATTTACGAACACAAACGCAAAACCTCAAGTCAGTTCTCCCACCGCATCACAAGTGTTATGAAGTGTTTTTTGAAAACTTTGTTTGAAAAAAGTGTAAGTATGGAAAAGTTTGTTTTGAGAAAGTACCTACTAGCATCTACCTACTCAAAAAAAGAATGTTTATGTTCTTGTTTCCTTTAGACAGCGCTATCCCACTATTAGTGAGTAGGTAGCACCATCGTTGGAGTTGTAAGGGTCAATTCGAAAGGGACGTACAATCACTAATGTCTTAAGATCATATTCGAGGAAATATTTCCGAGGCAACATTTCCGAATGGGACATTCGATCTTTTATTTAGACAAGAGAGTGACCACTAAAACATCCTATACTTAATGATCATTTACCGAAGGCAACCGAAGTGAGAGTATACCCTAGGAGTGGCATGTGCGAGTGATTCAATTTCAGTTATTATCTTTGCACTTTTAGGGTTTGCTAACCGTTTTAAAAATTAACATACATTCTTGTCATGTAATCCTATTATCATACATCTAACAGTTAATATTTACGAAAATTAAAATGCAAGAAATAAAGCTACGCTATTACAAGGCTTCGGGGAGGGTGATTAATTACATAGCCAAAAAACCCGTAAAACGATAAATAAAAGATAAATCCTAATTAAACTATTACATCCCATGAGTAGTTACATCAATATTTGCAAAAAATAATAAACGCACGATGAATCGAGAATAAGAAAAATTAGGATTTTGACCCCGTCTAAACCTAATTAAAAGAAAAATTATTTTTTGGTTGTTTTTTATTATTTTAAGAAAATAAGGTTTTAAATTGAATAAATACAAACCTAATTATTAATTAAATTAAATTAAGAAAAATAATTTATTTTGACCTATTTTTATATTTTTGTTATTTTGAGAAAAGAAAATAAAAGTTAAATCAAATAAAACCTAATTTTCTAATTTGTTTTAATTTATTTACAAAAGAATTAAAGTTACCTTAAAATTAAATTAAACTAATTAAATTAATTTTGACAAAATATATAAAAAGACCTAAATTTGATGAAATTGATTTTTAGGAGTTTTTTTGTAAAAAAATAATTAATTTGGTGTTGATAAAAAAGTAAAAATAAAATAAAGGTAAAATAAAGAAAAGAAGAAATAACCCAAGGGCCTGCTACCAGCGGTTCTGATCAGAGGATGATGGTCCATAGGATGGTGGTCAGAGGATGATGGTTAGAGGATGATGGTATTGGGCCTGCTCCTGGCGGGTGGATCCACAAGATCATGACCATCAGAAGATGGGGTGCGCTGGATCTGGCTCGGACTGATGGATCCAGAGGATGCTTGATCCGGTCCTGGTTGATGTGTCTAGAAGATTATGCTCAGAAAGTACAGGCGCTGGATCTGGTGAATACAAAGGGGAAAAAGGCCAAAAGCTCACGTCTGGGATCGAACCCAGAATCATGAACTTCTGACTTTCTTCTTCTGACCAATTGCGCTGGGTGTTACTTTATCAATACAACAGAAACAAACAAATAGATCAGAACTATAGGTTTCTGGCCAGAATAAACGCGCCAAAATTTAAACCGGCCAGTAAAGTTGTGACATGCCATCGTCTTCTTCCCTAGATCTGTCATTTAAAACTCTGAACTTTTACCTACAGACATGGCATTGTAGCTATAACCCTGTACAATTCAGAAACTGTATACAAGCAATATAAATATAATTCAAGACCATGGATCAACTAGGTTTGACCCGCTGATCACAATGGTCTCCTCCATTAGGGCCAATTGTTCCTGTATAAGAAAACCCTAAAACGAACCAAGAAAACCTAACAATGGTGGATCTCTGTATGGTTAGCAAAAATGCAATTAATCATTACCAATAGCTTGCAAATGTTTCACTGAACAAGAATATATGAAGAATTCATGCTATAAATGCCAAAATAATGATATTGGATTTCAATAAAATGCCAAAGTCGTGAGTCACTTATAGTGAGCTTTTGTGCACGAAAATGCTTGCTAAGGATTCGTATGGACTCCTTGAACACCCAGGAAACGAATGAGATCGCTTGGAAGGCTCGAGATAGCCTGGAACTATGAAATCAGATTACCACTTTTTCTTGATTTTTTGAAAGTTATTCTTCACTCTACACGCCTCTAACCCTTCTGCATTTGGTCTGAGTTTGTCCTATATATGTCCTTGAGTGAATTAGGTTTACAAACTTGCTCCAAATCTTTGTAATTATGAAGATTGAACCATGATTTGATTCTTATTCAAATCTTTCAAAAACAAGCCAAAAACCAATCTTTTTGTGTACAAACATGCCTTGCACGATTTGATTCCATTGGTAGTTGTATAAGAGTCCTGAAATATGCACAAAATCTCAAGGTTTAAATGATTTTGATATTTTCATGATTTTATTTTGATTTAATTAGATTTAATTGAAATAAAAATCAAAATAAATGCCAAAAATAAAATAAAGGCAAGTGGGAAGGATCATGGGTCGTGGACCATGTTACAAACTCAAAACAAGCACAAAAAGTTGGGCCCATTTGACAAAAATTTCAATTTGAGGCACATTTGACTTTTGACAATTTTGCAAGAAAGGTCAACTTGACCAATGCATAACTTCCTCAATTTTGACTCTATGAGGGTGTTCTTAGACTTTTTAGAAAGCTTGATATGTCCTCTAAGCAGCCCTTTTGGTATCATCTCAATTGAGTCTTCCATGTTCATGTATGAAGCTTTGACAAAAAATGTGTTTTTGTTGACTTTTCAAAGTGACCTATAATGTCCAAATTCATAACTTCTTATGAGTACATATTTTGAACTTGGGAGCTTAAGATGAATTGTAGGTTATTGCATTCTATTCAAAATGAGCTTTGGATGGGTCATTTCCAATAAATTATGAGAAAGTTATGATTGGTCAAAGTTGAGTTGACTTTTCCTATAAAACCCTAATTTAGCAACTTTTGGGTTTTGATGAATTGTGAGCAATCCTTGAGAAATCATGATCAACCCTTGATAAAATGATGAATAATACTTCAAAATGAGGATGTTGACCAAAAATGTTGAAGTTTGACTGTATGTGGGCCACAATTGACTTTTGCCCTAGCATAGTCAATTTTCAGACCTTTGAGCAATTGACTGAGCAAACTTTCTCTGCAAGGCTTGAAACTTGAAACGGATGATCTTGAGAACATATTAGGACAATGGTGAGCATTTTAGATTCCTTGGACTCAAGTATCTTGATGCAACATGAAACCCTAATTTGAGGTAGACTGCCTTAGGAGAGAGCTTGTCTGGTCAACCCTTGGACTTCCTTGAGCAATTTGAGGACCTCACTTGAAATGTATTGAGAAATATGGGAGGGAAAATTTTGGGGTACAACAGCTGCCCCTGTTCAATCTTCTTAAACCTGAGGATGTAGATTGGCTTTCCTGCCTTTCGTGATCTGAAGGTTGAAGATGATTGAACCCTAGAGTGCCCAAGAAATTTGCACTCGCATGAAGTGGTACTTGTCTTGTGATGTCGGGAATGAGCTTATAGATGCCATTTGGAGATTGATGATGGAGGGTGGGCTTAAATATGCCATCCGAAGAAGTTTCGATCGCATAAGAGATTCCTTTGCGAGAGCCCGTATACCTGTTATTGAGGAAGATTTCACTGGGGAATGTTAATCTCTGCCTTGAGAGAAATAGAATTTTAGGAGCTTCAGTCGTCCGTTATTCTACTGGGGAATTATCTCTTAGTTGGAGAGGTGAAAACTAACTACCATTCGGTCGTGATCCAGGCTTCATAGTGATAAGATCGACTGCTATCTGGTCGTGCTCCAGGCTTTACATTGACTTACTGGAGAGATGAGATTAAACTTGCTATCCGGTCGTAATCCAGGCTTTGCAATTTCTTAAGTCTTATCTGGTCATAATCTAGGCTTCAGAAGGAATTAAGTTGCATCCGGGCTTCAACTTGAATTTAGGGCGCACTAATATCCGGTCGATTCTAGGCTTCTTAGTAATTGTCCAAGTAAACTGCTATTTGGTCGAAATCCAAGCTTCGCAGTGTCCTTTACCGTTATCTGGTCATAATCCAGGCTTCACGATGTTTCATACCCTTATCTGGTCGAATCCAGGCTTCATGGTGTCCTGTACTGCTATCTGGTCGATTCCAGGCTTCACAATACCTTACTTCTTATCTGGTCGAAATCCAGGCTTCAGAAGAAATCAAGTGGTTATCCAGTCGCATCCGGGCTTCCATTTGATTTTTAGGCCTACTAATATCCGGTCGGCTTCCGGGCTTCATAGTAATTGGACGAGTAGACTGCTATTTGGTCAAAATCCAAGCTTCGCAGTGTCCCTTACTGTTATCTGGTCATAATCCCAGGCTTCAGTGTTTTTACCGCTATCTGGTCGTAATCCAGGCTTCACGATGTATATCACCATTATCTGGTAGAATCCAGGCTTCATGGCGTTCAGAGAAATCAAGATATTATCCGTTCGAATTTGGGCTTCATAACTTGCATTAAAGGTATACCACTATCTGGTCGACTCCAGGCTTCGTAGTATTCTTGGCTGCTATCTGGTCGTATCCAGGCTTCAGAGTACCTTGTTAAGTTGTTATCCGGTTGAATCTGGGCTTCACGGCTTGTGTTTATGATATACCACTATCTGGTCGATTCCAGGCTTCATGGCGTCTCTATATTGCTATCTGGTCGTTCTCCAGGCTTCACAATACTTGCTGGGGATTAAACTATTATCTGGTCGAATCCGGGCTTCATAGCTTGAACTTTGTGAGAATTTTGATTGTACCTTTCCTTGAAAGGTAAAGAGTTAGTCATATGTAATGTCATGATGCATGAAATGTATTGGGCAATGATGTTCTTAAAATAAATGAGACTGTGTGTTGTACCCCAAAATTTGCCCTCCCATATTTCTCAATACATTTCAAGAGAGGTCGTCAAATTGCTCAAGGAAGTCCAAGGGTTGACCAGACAAACTCTCTCCTAAGGCAGTCTACCTCAAATTAGGGTTTCATGTTGCATCAAGATACTTGATTCCAAGGGATCCCAAATTCTCACCTTTGTCCTAATATTTTCTCAAGATCATCCATGTCAAGTTTCAAGCCTTACAGAGGAAGTTTGCTCAGTCAATTGCTCAAAGGTCTGAAAATCTACTGTGTTAGGGAAAAAGTCAATTGTGGCCTACATACAGTCAAACTTCAAGATTTTTGGTAAACATCCTTATTTTTAATTATTATTCATCATTTGATCAAGGGTTGATCATGATTCATCAAGGATTTTTCACAATTCATCAAAACCCAAAAGTTGCTAAATTAGGGGTTTGTAGGAAAAGTCAACTCAACTTTGACCAAGCATTAATTTCTCATACTTTATGAGAAATGACCCATCCAAAGCTCATTTTGAAGAGGATTCAATTCTCTACAATTCATCTTCAGCTCCCAAGTTCAACATATGCACTCACAAGAAGTTATGAATTTGGACATTATAGGTCATTTTGAAAAGTCAACAAAAACACCTTTTTTGTTAAAGCTTCATACATGAACATGGAAGACTCAATTGAGATAAGACTAAACGTTTTGCTTAGAGGACATCTTAAGCTTTCTAAAAATTCCAAGAATACCTTCATAGAGTCAAAATTGAGGAAGTTATGCATTGGTGAAGTTGACCTTTTTTGCAAAATTATCAAAAGTCAAAAGTGCCTCAAATTGCAATTTTTGTCAAATGGCCCCAACTTTTTGCACTTGTTCTGAGTTTGTAACATGGTCCACGAGCCCTAACTCTTCCCACTTGCCTTTATTTTATTTTTTCCATTTATTTTGATTTTTTATTTCAATTAAATCAAATTAAATTAAAATAAATCATGAAAATATCCAAATCATTCAAACCTTAAGATTTTGTGCATATTTCAGGTCTCTTATACAGCTAGCAACAAAATCAAATCGTGCAAGGCATGTTTTTGCATGAAAAGATTGAGTTTTGGCCTATTTTGGAAAGATTTTCATGAAAATCAAATCATGATCAAAGACCATAATTGACAAAGATTGAAAACATATTTGTAACCCTAATTTAATCAGTGGTATATAGTGGATAAGTGCAGACCAAAAACACAAGGTTTTGAGGCGTGGAGAGGAAGAACAAAACTTGAAAAAACTCAAGAAAAGTGGTGATTTGATTCCATACTTCCAAGCATTTTCAAGACTCCCAAGCCATCTCTTTCGTTTCCTGGGCACTCAAGGAAGCCATAGCAATCAAAAGCAAGCCTTCTCGTGCGCTAGAACTCACTGTAAGTGGTTTACAGATTGGACATGTTCTTGAAATCGAATATCTTTATTTAAGCATTTGTAGCATGAATCAGGTGTATATTCTGAATCCTGGAAGAATTTGCAAGCTATTTATAACAATTAATTGCATTTTTTCTAACCCTATAGAGATTTGCCATTGTTAGGGTTTTTTGTCTCGTTTTGGGATCTTTTTATACAGGAAAAAATTGGTCCACAAGAAGGGAACCATGATGCTCACCAGGCCAAGACGAATTGGTCCACAACATTAGATTCCATTTATCGTGCCTGCATGTGATTTTGAAACGTGCAGGGGTTATAGCTACGGACTTTTGTCCGTAGGTAAAAGTCCATAACTTTTACCAACGGAGGGAGGTTAGAGACGATGGCGTGGCAACCCTTGATTGCTTCGTTTGAATTTGCGCGCGGATAATGTTTGTTTTGAGTGCTTTCCATATTGTTAATTATTATTTCATGTACAACAAAAGTGTGCCAGCTCAGTTGGTATGAAGGCAGATGGAAAAGGCCATAGGACCTGGGTTCAAATCCCAGGTCCCCCATGTATTTCATGTTATTTTGTCTTCTATAATCAGGCGTGCACATAGGCGTGAAGACCACCATGGACCATCATCTTTCAACCATCAGATTACTCACAATCCAGATCTGAAGGCCATTACATGAGGATCCATCATGCATCCCATTCAATGTGCAACACTGAATCCAGAGAAGTCAAACGTGGATCAGGTCTTTTGGGCCCAAAAGATGCTATTAGCACCCCTCCAATTCGCTAGCAAATAGGCCCGTTACTCTTTTTATTTATTCTTTTATTTAATTTATTTAAATTATTTTACTATCCAAAAATTAATTCTTTTTATCAAAAAAATCATAAAATCAATTTTTCATCAAATTAGATTTAATTTTTTTATCAAAAATTAATTTAATTAGTTTATTTTAATTATAGGATAATTTTAATTCTTTTGTGAATAAATTAAAACAAGTTAGAAATTAGGGTTTTGTTTGATTTAATTCTTTTTTCTCAAAAGTAACCAAAACATAAAATTAGGTCAAATAATTTAATTTTCTTAATTTAAATTAATTAGCAATTAGGTTTGTATTTATTTAATTTAAAACCTTATTTTCTTAAAATAAAATAACAAAAACAACCAAAAATAATTCTTCTTGTAATTAGGTTAGACGTGGTCAAAACCCTAATTCTCTCTCGTTCTCGTTTCAACGCGCGTGTTTACTTATTTTTACCATATTGATGTAATTGCTCATGGGATGTAATAGATTAATTAGGACATTTATTTTTCGTTTTACGGGTTTTTGGCTATGTAATCCCCCACCCGAATCCTTGTAATAGCGTAGCTTTACTTTCCGCATTTTAATTTCTGCAAACATTAATTGTTAGATGTGTGATAATAGGGTTGCATGACAAAACTGTATGTAAATTTTAAAACGGTTAGCAAACCCTAAATGTGCAAAGATAATAATTTGAAATTGAATCACTCGCACATGCGCACTCCTAGGGTATACTCTCACTTCGGTTGCCTTTGGTAAACGATCATTAAGTATAGGGTATTTTAGTGGTCACTCTCTTGTCTAAACAAAAGATCAAAGTCCCGTTCGGAAATGTTGCCTCGGAAAGGTTGCCTTGGAAATATTGCCTCGAATATGATCTTAAGACACTAGGGTTATTACTAAGACGTCCTAACATTGCTTCAGTGATCGTACGTCCCTTTTCGAATTGACCCTTAAAACTCCAACGATGGTGTTACCTACTCATTAATAGTGGGATAGCGTTTTCTAAACGAAATGAGAACAGAAACATCCTTTTTTCGAGTAGGTAAATGCTAGTAGGTACTTGCTCAAAACCAAACTTTTCAACACTTACACTTTTTCAAACAAATTTTTCAAAACAACTTCGTAACACTCTTGAAGACAGAAGCAAGGGTTAAATCGAAGTAAAACAAAAACTTTTCAAAACACACAAACACGGAAGAAATTTAAAAAAATGATGAGCAAGTACCTAAGAGCCCGTGGAAAACCACGGATAGAAAGGGTGCTAATACCTTCCCTTTCTATAATCTACCCCCGTACTCAAAATCTCGAAAAAGGAATTTTTCTGTGCTTTTTTTCTTTCCAGTTGGATAAAATAAAAGTCGGTGGCGACTCTTGCTTACCGCGACATTTTGTGAACATAAACGCAAAATGCAAACCAGCATTTTCCTAAAATAGTCCAGTTCTGCCACCATATCACAGAACTGGCGACTCTGTTGGGGACTTATAAGTGGGGTATACCTTAGTATTAGTTCATCATATTCGCTTTTATTGTTTGATTTGATTGCTTTACTTTTGAGGGTTTTGTATTGGGAGTTACTATTGATCCTAACTCAGATCTGGGGACACCTTTTAAGTAAGTAGCAATAAAATGTGAGGGAATTGTACGACATAGACCGATACGGTTGAAGCAGTAGCTACATTGATGTGGCATATTGGTTGGTACCGGTATCCCTTGTGGATAAACAAGGAGAATACGGGGCTGCTATGTGTGTCGTTAAGTATCAACTGACCTTAGAACCTATAATTGACCAACTTGGCCATAGGAAGTAGTGAGATAGCCGGCCTCGGTGTAAAGCTGAGAACTGGTTGATACTCGATACTACACTCATTGAGACCATACTCTCGAGATAGTTCTGGCTGCAAGAAAAGATTGCGTGAGCTGAAACCATAACCGATGGAGGATGGTCAATGATATTGAGAACCTCTAGAACCCGGTTACTATTATTAGGACAGGTTGAAACCAACTGAACTTCAAGAGGGTAGTACCTAAACTCCATGCAAGCCTGAAACTTAAGAACTATTGTGTGACTTGTTTGCCTTTAACATGTCTGTTATTTGCTATACTTGTTGTGTGTTTTATCATGACATCATGCATCATAACATAGCATGCATACTTCATTACACTAACCATTTCAAAGACCGAGGGGATTTATCTTTGTTCTATTTTGCAGATTATGGCTTCCATGCGCAGAAACACCATCCGAGTTAACTTTGTGCAAATACCTGCTCAACTCAAGGAATTAGCCTCAAAAGTTTCTGATACTTCTTCATTCATTAGAAGGCATGGTCACCTTCTTAGCTTGGTTACCTCAAAGGTTGATAAGCAGATGATGAGTGTGCTCTTCCGGTTCTTCGATCTGGTGCATCATTGTTTCACCTTCCCGGATTACCAGCTAGTTCCCACTTTGGAAGAGTTTTCTCACTTTTTGGGTATATGCATCCTCGAGCAGATGCCTTTCACAGGTTTGGAAGAGGCTCCTAGACTAGAGGACATTGCTTCAGCTTTACATTTGAAAATGGCTGATGTAGTATCCAACTGGGAGACACGGAGCGGAGTTAAAGGTTTCTTAGCCAAGTTTCTGATGGATAAAGCTCAACTATTCTGGGACAGTTTGGACTTTCAGGCTTTTGAAGACATCTTGGCTCTCCTCATCTACGGTTTGGTTCTTTTCCCAAATCCAGATTCCTTCATAGATGTGAACGCGGTTAAGATCTTTCTGTCTCGCAATCATGTGCCTACTCTTCTGGGTGATATCTTTCATTCCCTCTATACTCGTACCGTGCGAAGAAGAGGGACCCTCATGTGTTGCACGTCGCTGCTGGCGAGGTGGTTTATTTCGCACCACCCCAAGTCTGTATTGAAGAATGAGGAAGGGTTAGGATGGTCTTACAGAATCATGTCACTTGCCCATACGGACATTCTCTGGAGTTCTAAGGATATGGAAAGAGTAGCTGTCATTGATCGATGCGGGGAATACCCTAATGTCCCATTGCTTGGAATTAGAGGAGGAGTAACCTACAGTCCTTGTTTGGCTTTACGACAGTTTGGTCGCGCTCGGAGAGACGGTCCTCATGAGCTACTTCTTACAGATATTGCATTTGACTATAAGGAGGATGTTGATGAGCATCACCGCAGGTTTATACAAGCTTGGGGCATGGTGAACAGGTCTGACCCTCACGAGCTAGGACCAAATACTTCTCTCCCTATGCAACCCTATCTCCAGTGGGTTCGAGCCCATGCTCAAAAGCTTGGGATGCCTTATGAAGCTGTGTTTCCAGTGATTGTGGAGCATACCAATGAAGAGGGCGTTCCTTATGCAGTCCTTTATCCCTACATGCCTACTGATCTCGGGGCATTAAAGAGATCCTGGATTCAGCTGAAGGAAGAAAGGGATACCTACCGGGAGAAGTATCATGAGCAGGAAAGGAAGATCTTAAAGCTCACGAGGCAACTTGAGAATGAAAGTACAATCAATGATTACGTCAACACGAAGGGAAAGCGACCATGGGATTTCTGATTTTGCTCGTTTCTAGTTTAGATTTATTTTCAGTCTATTTCTTTTGTAACGCCTTGAAGGCATTGTTAAACATTTTTACAAGTTAATCTAATAAAGTTTGTTTATTTCTTGGTTTGCAAATTAAAATCTCCCAAAGTCTTTGAAATCATTTCATACGCATTCCATTACCATACACCTCATTACAGGTATCATTATAGGTTTATCATCTTCTTCGCTGTTTATTTCATCACATAATGTCTTCTGAAATACCTACCGATCAAGCTATCAAAGCTCTTCAGGCACAGAATGCCCAATTACAAGAGATGTTCTTGAACTTGTCTAGAGGGGAAGAAGATTTGAAGACTCTCATCCTGAAAGAGAGGAAGAAGAAGAAGAAGAAGGTGGTTCTTCTGAATATGGGTCACAAATTTGGGAATAGGTTGCGACAGGAAGCTGATCTGTATCATTCATCCAAAGGAGGAGAGAATCAAGAGGAAGAAAAGGGTCCTAGTCATGTGGTCTCTGATAACGATACTGATTTTGATGATGAACAGTACCCTCCTACTGAGGATAGGTACAAACAACTTTAAGACCGTCTGAGTGCTATGGAGATTCAGAAGGTCCCTGATTTGGACTTCGGAGATCTGGGACTAGCATCAGGAGTGGTGATCCCTCACAAGTTTAAAGCTCCAGTTTTTGCTAAATACGATGGAGTATCCTATCTAAAATTGCACCTCCGCTCGTATGTCAGAAAAATTCAACCTTACATTGCTTATAGGAATCTGTGGGTACATTTCTTTCAAGATAGTCTGTCAGAGACTCAGCTTGAATGGTTTTATCAATTGGAAGGAGCTAATGTCCGCAACCGGGAGGACCTTGTTGTTGATTTCTACAAGCAGTACCAATATAACGCCGACCTTGCTCCCACTCGTACTCAGCTTCAGGGTATGTATATGGGCGCAAGTGAAGGTTTTAAGGACTATGCTCAGAAGTGGAGAGATCTGGCTGGAAGAGTCCAACCCCCTCTGTCCGATAGGGAGTTGGTTGATATGTTTCTAGGGACCTTGTTTGGTCCATTTTTCAATCATCTGATTGGCAGTTCGTCATCTGGGTTTACTGAATTGATTATGACTGGGGAGAGAGTAGAAGCTGGTATCAGAAGTGGCAAGATACAGAAAGGTGCTTCATCAAGTACAGAAAAGAAGCCTTTCAGGAAAGAAGCTAGTGCAGTCTACGGCTCGAGGAGCCAAAACCGACCTGAACGCCGCCAAGTAGTAAATGCGGTAGTAATATCAAGACCCACCGTTGCCCCACAATGCAACAATCAGCAAAGAATGGAGAGGCCGCAGAGACAGTACACTCGGCTTAATATGACTTTGTCTTAAATTCTACCACAATTATTGAAGACCAACCTGGTAACTCTGAGGGAAGCCCCAAAGAATCCCAGCACCACATCTCTGCTATATAATCTGAACGCCCGTTATGCCTACCACTCCGATAGCCCGGGTCATGATATGAACAACTGCTGGGCTTTGAAGAATAAGGTGCAAGATTTGATTGAAGCTAAATAAATTGAGTTTGACGCTCCAGAGAAACCTAACGTCATAACTGCACCCATGCCCAAGCATGACCAGGGAGTGAATGCAATTGAGGATGATGAAGAAGAGTCAGATATCAACAACTGGATCTACCCGACTACTAGCGGTGGTTTGAACAACTGGACGACAAAGGATTCCGTGCCCGTTTCTTTTATTACACAGTAATTGACTTTTTTTTTTAGATTTGTAACAGACAATTTGAAACTTTACGGTCCGGTGCCTTGCCCGAGGCACCTTGGCTTTGTTTGTAAGGGCTTATTATTTGTCATTTTCATATATTATCAATAAAGAATTGGACGTTTTCTTGCATTACAAATTTTGTGCTCCTTGTCTTTCTTTTCTATCTTACACTTTATCAAAACAGCTATTGTCTTACACACACTCACATGACATAATGCAGATCCACATCCACTCTGGATCCCATTGGTAACGACTTTGCTACTACCAGTTATGACTTTGAAAATCCGATCAACCAAGCCGAGGGCGAAGGTGAGGATGATTGTGAAGTGCTTGGGGAACTTGCTAGACTGTTACTACAGGAAGAGAGGGCCATACAGCCGCATGAAGAGCCAGTGGAATCAGTGAATTTGGGTACGGAAGAAGACAAGAAAGAGGTAAAAATAGGTGCAAATCTGGAATCTAGTGTCAAGCAGCGGCTGATATAGATAATATGCGACTATGTTGAGATCTTCGCTTGGTCTTATGAAGATATGCCCGGTTTAGACACTGACATTATGGTACACCGCCTGCCAACCAAAGAAGACTACCCTCCGGTGAAGTAGAAAGTCTGTCGTATGCGCCCTGAGATATCCTAGAAAATCAAAGATGAAGTCATGAAACAGTTTGATGTCGGGTTTCTAGCTGTCACTTCTTACCCACAGTGGGTTGCCAACGTGGTTCTGGTGCCTAAGAAGGATGGTAAGGTACGCATGTGTGTGGACTATAGGGATCTGAATAGGGCGAGCCCCAAGGATGATTTCCCACTGCCTCACATAGATGTTATGGTCGACAACACTGCGCAGCATAAGGTCTTCTCCTTTATGGATGGGTTTTCTGGTTACAATCAGATTAAGATGGCTCCCGAGGACATGGAGAAGACAACTTTTGTTACACAGTGGGGCACCTTTTGCTACAAGGTCATGCCTTTCGGGTTGAAGAATGCTGGGGGAACTTATCAGTGCGTCATGGTCGCTTTGTTCCACGACATGATTCACCATGAGATTTAGGTTTACGTTGATGACATGATTGCAAGGTCCCAGACTGAAGAAGAACACCTTGACCATCTCCAGAAGCTATTCGACAGGTTAAAGATGTACAAGCTGAGGTTAAACCCGAACAAATTCACCTTCGGGGTGAGGTCTGGCAAGCTTCTGGGTTTCGTCGTTAGTGATAAAGGTATTCAAGTGGATCCTGCAAAGGTGAAGGCTATACAGGAGATGCCAGCTCCCCGCATAGAAAAGTAAGTTAGAGGCTTTTTGGGACGTCTGAATTACATTGCCCGATTCATTTCACATCTGACTGCTACTTGTGAGCTAATCTTCAAGCTGCTGAAGAAAGATCAAGTGGTAGAATGGAATGATGAATGTCAGACCGCTTTTGAAAGGATCAAGGAATACCTCCAAGAGCCACCTATTCTGATGCCTCCAGTTGAAGGAAGACCTTTGATCTTATACTTGACCGTACTGGATAATTCAATGGGATGCATGCTGGGGAAGCATAACGAGTCTGTCCAAAAATAGCATGCTATTTACTACCTTAGCAAAAAGTTTACCGACTGTGAGACCCGATACTCACTGCTCTAGAAAATTTGTTGCACTTTGGCATGGGCTGCTCGCCGGCTGAGACAGTATATGCTGACTCACATTACCCTATTGATATCAAAGATGGACCCAATCAAGTATATCTTCGAAAATTCTGCCTTGTCCGGAAGAATAGCAAGATGGTAGATGATCTTAACGGAGTATGATATTCAATACACAACCCAAAAAGCAATCAAGGGGAGTGTGTTGGCAGATCATTTGGCGCATCAGGCCGTGGATGATTACCAATCCATGAATTTCGAGTTCCCAGATGAGAACATCATGTTGGTGACCGACTGTGAAGAACCTGGACCGGATGAAGGACCTGAGGAAGGATCCCGATGGTCTATGTATTTTGACGGAGCCTTAAACGCGTTGGGTAATGGCATTGGCACTGTGATTATATCTCCTGAGGGTTGTCATACTCCGTTCATCGCCCGACTATGTTTCAACTGCACCAACAATATGGAGAAGTATGAAGCGTTTATCATGGGCCTGCGTGCAGCTATTGACCTAAGGATTAAGTTCTTGAGTGTGTTCGGAGATTCTTCTCTAGTGATCAGTCAGATCAAAGGTGAGTGGGATACGAAGCACCCAAATCTTATTCCTTACAAGGAGTATATGCTGACGTTGCTTCCACACTTCGAGGAGATAACCTTTGAACATTTCCCCAGAGAGGAGAATCAATTAGCGGACGCGCTAGCTACCATGTCCTCTATGTTCAAGGTCAGGTGGGAAAATGAAGCTCCCCAGATTACTATCGAGAGGTTGGACGAACCCGCACATTGTTGTGACATTGAGACTGAAGAGGTAGCAGATAAACCCCGGTTTCACGAGGTAAAGAGGTATCTTGAGGCTCAGGAGTACCCCGAGGGTGCATCTGTTAATGATAAGAAGTTGTTGAGGAGATTTGTTGCGAAGTTCTTCATCAGCAATGGCATCCTCTATAAATGTAACCATGATTCAACCTTACTGCGATGTGTGGACAAGAACGAGGTAGAAAGGATTATGGAAGAGTTACATGAAGGTACTTTCAGAACTCATTCCAGTGGACATACCATGGCAAAAAAATCCTATGGGCAGGATATTATTGGTCTACTATGGAAGCCGACTGTTATCAGCATTCTCGGACCTGTCATAAGTGCCAAGTCTATGCTGATAAGGTGCATATACCTCCAGTTCCTCTGAATGTCTTGACAGCTCCTTGGCCTTTTGCAATGTAGGGCATCGATATGATCGGCGAGATCAGACCTACTGCGTCCAACGGGCATCGTTTCATTTTGGTAGCAATTGATTATTTCACGAAGTGGGTTGAGGCAACTACTTTTGCTACAGTAACCAAGAATGTCATGGCGCGGTTCATCCGACACAATCTGATATGTCGATATGGTGTACCAGAGAGGATCATTACGGATAATGGTACAAATCTCAATAATACAATGATCACCGAGCTCTACAGACAATTTAAGATACAACATCACAACTCTTATCCTTACCGGCCAAAGATGAATGGGGCTGTGGAAGCAGCTAATAAGAACATCAAGAGGATTGTGCAGAAGATGACTGTGACATACAAAGACTGGCATGAGATGTTACCATTCGCTCTTCATGGGTACCGTACCTCAGCGCGGACGTCAACAGGGGCAAGACCCTATTCCTTGGTATATGGCATGGAGGCAGTCTTGCCCATTGAAGTCCAAATACCCTCTCCCAGGATTATGAAGGATGCAAGTTTAAGCGAGGACGATTGGATACAGACCCGGCTTGATTAACTGAGCTTAATCGATGAAAAGAGACTTACAGCTATTTGTCATGGTCAGACGTACCAAAAGCGAATGATCAAGGCATTTAACAAGAAAGTTAGACGACAATAATATCAAGTCGGGGATCTGGTGATCAAATGCATCATACTGCCACAAGGTGATCCCAGGGGCAAATGGACCCCTACGTACGAAGGGCGATCTGTGGATAAGAACATTTTCTCAGGAGGAGCTATGATTCTAATCACCATGGATGGTGACGACCTTCCTCACCCTGTCAATGCAGACATAGTGAAAAAATACTACGCATAATCTAAGACCCGCTAGGTCGACTGGCCTAGGCAAAAATAAGGGCTTCTCGGCGAACCAAAAGGGTTCGGGCAAAAATAAGGGATGAAAATGAAAAATCTGTACACCCGGCAAGTCGAAAACCTGAAAAGGAGGCTTGGGCAAAAAAGGGTATCCCGGTGGACTGAAAACCCGAAAAGGCGGCCCAGGAAAAAATTAGGGATTAAAGCGTAACACTATGTCTCATTGGATCATCTTGCAACCAGACTTCGGTATCAACTATCAAGCTCAGACGGCACCGATCAATCTGATCCACCTTCAACCAAGTAGCAAAGTGATGAGACACTCGAAGATATAAAAGCAATAGCAGAGTTGGAACCCAGTGGGATTATTCACATAGCTGTTTTTCTTTCTTTTACACAAATTGTATAATTTCTATCTTTCAGCGGCGTTCCCTTCCTAGGACGTCAGCCTCTTGTACAAAACGCCTACTTACAGGCCAGTTTCAAAATCAATACAATACAATTTACAACAAAATTCAAAGTTGTTTTTCTTTTTCTGTTTTGTTTTGCAAGAACGTCCAATGGTTCATTTTTTATATATGCATTTGACAATAATTTCCGCTCATAAATATTTACATACAAAACAAAAGATGATTACTCGTAATTTAAAGAACAGGGGCAAACAGAAATGTCCAAACCTTACAGTTGCTCTATCCACCCGGTATGGTGATAGACCCAGCTGGAGAAAATGACTAAAAGTATACACACTCCCCACAGAGTAAAAAGTATCTAAAAACATTGGTGTTGATTCTCCCCAAGTAGAGTTCATCTATCATCAACGATGGAAGATTATCCCCAGTGGAGTTTATTTCTTCCACAAACGAAAACTTTATCCTCGACAGAGTTTTTCATCACCAACAACGGTAATTCATCCACTGCCGAGGTTATTTCTCCAAATCAGCGGATCTTCTGACAGAGTATCCCTTCCCCACAGAGTCATTCTCCCGCTAGTCTATTCTCCAGCAGAATTATTCTCCTGCCAAGTTATTCTCAAATCATCTTCGATCATTCATTATCCCCAGTGGGAACAAAGAATTCAACTCTTTATATTCTCCAGCAGCAGTCCGGGATTTATTTTCCCCAACTAGAGAACATCACAAAAACATCACATTTCCATGCATCATGGAACATGCATATGCATCATACAATACAATCTCATTTATTTTGAGAACATCATTACTCAATACATGTCATGCATCATGGCATTACATACGACTAATTCTTTACATTTCAGGAAAAGATACAATCAAATTCTCACAAGTTCAAGCTATGAAGCCCAGATCCGACCGGATAATATCTTGATTACTCCATCATATTGTGAAGCCCGGAGAACGACCGTATAACAGTATCAGAATACCGTGAAGCCTGGACTCGACCATATAGTGGCATCTTTTAAACAAGCTATGAAGCCCGGATTCAACCGGATAATAGTTTAATCCCCAGCAAGTTATTGTGAAGCCTGGATTAAGACCAAATAGCAATACAAAGACACCATGAAGCCTGGAATCAACCAGATAATGGTATATCATGAACACAAGCTGTGAAGCCCGAAAATCGACCGGATATCAGCTTAATAAGTTATTGTGAAGCCTGGATTATGACCAGATAGTAGTACAAGACACCATGAAGCCTGGACTCGACCAGATAATGGTAGAAGACATTGTGAAGCCTGGGTTACAACCAGATAGAAACCAAGAATACTACGAAGCCTGAAGTCGACCATATAGTAGTATATCTTTAATGCAAGTTATGAAGCCCGGGTTTGACCGAATAATATCTTGAGTTCCCCGAACACCATGAAGCCTGGATTCGACCGGATAATGGTATAACACATCGTGAAGCCTGGATTATGACCAGATAGCGGTAAAGACACTGAAGACTGGGATGACGACCAGATAACAGTAAGGGACACTACGAAGCTTGGATTTCGACCAAATAGCAGTCTACCCGGTCAATTACTATGAAGCCCAGAATCGATCGGATATTAGTAGGCCTAAAAGTCAAATGGAAGCTCGGATGTGACTGGATAACCACTTGATTTCTTATGAAGCCTGGATTATGACCAGATAAGAATTGAGAAATTGCAAAGCCTGGATTCGACCAGATAGCAGTACAGGACAACATAAAGCCTGGATTCGACCAGATAATGGTATGAAACATCGTGAAGCCTGGATTACGACCAGATAACGGTAAAGGACACTACGAAACTGGGATTTCAACCAAATAGAAGTTTACCTGGACAATTACTAAGAAGCCCGGAGTCGACCGGATATTAGTGTGCCCTGAATTCAAGTTAAAGCCCGGATGCAACCGAATAACAACTGAATTATTTCTAAAGCCTGGATTACGACCAGATAAGAATTGAGAAATTGCGAAACCTGGATTATGCCCGGATAGCAAGCTTAATCTCATCTCCCCGGTAAGTCACTGTAAAGCCTGGAGCACGACCAGATAGCAGTCGATCTTATCGCTATGAAGCCTGGATCACGACCAGATAGTATTTCATTTTCACCTCTTCGACCAAGAGACAATTCCCCAGTAGAATAACGGACGACTGAAGCTCCTAAAATTCAACTTTTCTCAAGACAGAGAACAACATTCCCCAATGAAATCTTCCTCAACAACAGGTATAATAGCTCTCGCTAAGGAATCTCTTAGACGATCGACACTCCTTTTGATGGCATCTTTAAGCCCATCGTCCTTCATTAGTCTCCAAATGTCATCTATAAGCCCATTCCCGACATCACAAGACAAATACCACTTCATGCGAGTGCAAATTTCTTGGGCACTCTGGTGTTCAATCATCTTCAACCTTCATATCACGAAAGGAAAGCAAGCCAACCTACATCCTCAGGTTTAAGAAGATTGAACAGGGGCAGATGTTGTACCCCAAAATTTTCCCTCCCATATTTCTCAATACATTTCAAGAGAGGTTCTCAAATTGCTCAAGGAAGTCCAAGGGACACCAGACAAACTCTCTCCTAAGGCAGTCTACCTCAAATTAGGGTTTCATGTTGCATCAAGATACTTGATTCCAAGGGATCCAAAATGCTCACCTTTGTCCTAATATTTTCTCAAGATCATCCATGTCAAGTTTCAAGCCTTACAGAGGAAGTTTGCTCAGTCAATTGCTCAAAGGTCTGAAAATCGATTGTGCTAGGGAAAAAGTCAATTGTGGCCCACATACAGTCAAACTTCAAGATTTTTGGTCAACATCCTTATTTTGAAGTATTATTCATCATTTGATCAAGGGTTGATCATGATTCATCAAGGATTTCTCACAATTCATCAAAACCCAAAAGTTGCTAAATTAGGGGTTTGTAGGAAAAGTCAACTCAACTTTGACCAAGCATTAATTTCTCATACTTTATGAGAAATGACCCATACAAATCTCATTTTGAATAGGATGCAATTCTCTACAATTCATCTTCAGCTCCCAAGTTCAAAATATGCACTCACAAGAAGTTATGAATTTGGACATTATAGGTCATTTTGAAAAGTCAACAAAAACACCTTTTTAGTCAAAGCTTCTTAAATGAAGATGGAAGACTCAATTGAGATGATACCAAAAGGGTTGCTTAGAGTACATCTTGAGCTTTCTAAAAAGTCCAAGAACACCTTCATATAGTCAAAATTGAGGAAGTTGTGCATTGGTGAAGTTGACCTTTTTTGCAAAATTGTCAAAAGTCAAAAGTGCCTCAAATTGCAATTTTTGTCAAATGGGCCCAACTTTTTGCACTTGTTCTGAGTTTGTAACATGGTCCACGAGCCCTAACTCTTCCCACTTGCCTTTATTTTATTTTTGCCATTTATTTTTATTTTTTATTTCAATTAAATCAAATTAAATCAAAATAAATCATGAAAATATCCAAATCATTGAAACCTTAAGATTTTGTGCATATTTCAGGTCTCTTATACAGCTAGCAACAAAATTAAATCGTGCAAGGCATGTTTCTGCATGAAAAGATTGTGTTTTGGCCTATTTTGGAAAGATTTTCATGAAAATCAAATCATGATCAAAGACCATAATTGACAAAGATTGAAAACATATTTGTAACCCTAATTCAATCAGTGGTATATAGTGGACAAGTGCAGACCAAAAACACAAGGTTTTGAGGCGTGGAGAGGAAGAACAAAACTTGAAAAAACTCAAGAAAAGTGGTGATTTGATTCCATACTTCCAAGCATTTTCAAGACTCCCAAGCCATCTCTTTCGTTTCCTGGGCACTCAAGGAAGCCATAGCAATTAAAAGCAAGCCTTCTCGTGCGTTAGAACTCACCGTAAGTGGTTTACGGATTGGACATGTTCTTGAAATCGAATATCTTTGTTTAAGCATTTGTAGCATGAATCAGGTGTATATTCTGAATCCTGGAAGCATTTGCAAGCTATTCATAACAATTAATTGCATTTTTTCTAACCCTATAGAGATTTGCCATTGTTAGGGTTTTTTGTCTCATTTTGGGATCTTTTTATATAGGAAAAATTGGTCCACAAGAAGGGCACCATGATGCTCACCAGGCCAAGGCGAATTAGTACACAGCATTAGATTCCATTTTTCGTGCCTGTATGTGATTTTGAAATGTGCAGGGGTTATAGCTACAGACTTTTGTCCGTAGGTAAAAGTCCATAACTTTTACCAACAGAGGGAGGTTAGAGACGATGGCGTGGCAACCCCTGATTGCTTCGTTTGAATTTGTGCACGAATAATGTTTGTTTTGAGTGTTTTCCATATTGTTAATTATTATTTCATGTACAACAAAAGCGTGCCAGCTCAGTTGGTATGAAGGCAGATGGAAAAGGCCATATGACCTGGGTTCGAATCCCAGGTCCCCCATGTATTTCATGTTATTTTGTCTTGTATAATCAGGCGTGCACATAGGCGTGAAGACCACCATGGACCATCATCTTTCAACCATCAGATTACTCACAATCTAGATATGAAGGACATTACATGAGGATCCATCATGCATCCCAGTCAATATGCAGCGCTAAATCCAGAGAAGTCAAACGTGGATCAGGTCTTTTGGGCCCAAAATATGCTATTGGCACCCCTCCAATTTGCTAGCAAACAGGCCCATTACTCTTTTTCTTTATTCTTTTATTTAATTTATTTAAATTATTTTACTAACCAAAAATTAATTCTTTTTATCAAAAAAATCATAAAATCAATTTTTCATCAAATTAGATTTAATTTTTTATCAAAAATTAATTTAATTAGTTTATTTTAATTATAGGATAATTTTAATTCTTTCGTGAATAAATTAAAACAAATTTGAAATTAGGGTTTTGTTTGATTTAATTTTTTTCTCTCAAAAGTAACCAGAATATAAAATTAGGTCAAATAATTTAATTTTCTTAATTTAAATTAATTAGCAATTCGGTTTGTATTTATTTAATTTAAAACCTTATTTTCTTAAAATAAAATAATGAAAACAACCAAAAATAATTCTTCTTGTAATTAGGTTAGACGAGGTCAAAACCCTAATTCTCTCTCATTCTCGTTTCAACACGCGTGTTTACTTATTTTTACCATATTGATGTAATTGCTCATGGAATGTAATAGATTAATTAGGACCTTTGTTTTTCGTTTTACGGGTTTTTGGCTATGTAATCCCCCACCCGAAGCCTTGTAATAGCGTAGCTTTACTTTCCGCATTTTAATTTCCGCAAACATTAACTGTTAGATGTCTGATAATAGGGTTGCATGACAAGACTGTATGTAAATTTTAAAACGGTTAGAAAACCCTAAATATGCAAATATAATAACTTGAAATTGAATCACTCGCACATGCGCACTCCTATGGTATACTCTCACTTCGGTTGCCTTCGGTAAATGATCATTAAGTATAGGGTATTTTAGTGGTCGCTCTCTTGTCTAAATAAAAGATCAAAGTCCCGTTCGGAAATGTTACCTCGGAAAGGTTGCCTCGGAAATATTGCCTCAAATATGATCTTAAGACACTAGGGTTATTACTAAGACGTCCTAACATTGCTTCAGTGATCGTACGTCCCTTTTCGAATTGACCCTTAAAACTCCAACGATGGTGTTACCTACTCATTAATAGTGGGATAGTGTTGTCTAAAGGAAACGAGAACAGAAACATCCTTTTTTCGAGTAGGTAGATACTAGTAGGTACTTGCTCAAAACCAAACTTTTCTACACTTACACTTTTTCAAACAAAGTTTTCAAAACAACTTCGTAACACTCTTGAAGACAGAAGCAAGGGTTAAATCGAAGTAAAACAAAAACTTTTCAAAATACACAAACACGGAAGCAATTTAAAAAATGATGAGCAAGTACCTAAGAGCCCGTGGAAAACCACGGATAGTAAGGGTGCTAATACCTTCCCTTTTTATAATCTACCCCTCATACTCAAAATCTCGAAAAAAGGAATTTTTCTGTGCTTTTTTTCTTTACAATTGGATAAAATAAAAGTCGGTGGCGACTCTTGCTTACCACGACATTTTGCGAACACAAGCGCAAAACGCAAACCAGCATTTTCCTAAAACAGTTCGGTTCTGCCACCGTATCACACTGTGTTGTATGATGTGTATGCGCATGTCATGATTTATGGATATGCAATGTTTTTATGATGTTTTCTAGTTGGGGAAAATAAATCCCGGACTGCTGCTGGAGAATAAAAATAGTTTCGCTCGCAGGGGATAACGACCGAAGATGATTTGAGAATAACCTGGCGGGAGAGTAATTCTGCTGGAGAATAAACTCGCGAGAGAACGAATCTGTGGGGAAAAGATACTATGTCAGAAGATCCACTGATCTAGAGAAATAACCTCGGTTGGGGATGAATTACCGTTGCTGGCGATGATGAACTCTATCGGGGATAAAGTTTCTGTTTGTGGAAGAAATAAACTCCACTGGGGATAGTCCTCCATTGTTGGTGAAAGATAAACTCTGCTTGGGGAGAATTAACACCACTGCTTTTAGGTACCTCTTACTCTGTTGGGAGTGTATGTAACCTTAGTCATATTCTTCAGCTGGGTCTATCCTTGTACCTGGTGGGTAGAGCAACTGTAAGGTTGGGACATTTTTTGTTTGCCCATATTCCTGGAATTATGGGTAATTGTCTTTTGTTTTGCGTGTAAATATTTATGAGCAACAAATATTTTCAAATGCATATATCAAAAATGAATCATTGGACATTTTTCCAAAACAAAACAGAAAAATAAAAACAACTTTGAAATTTATTGTAAAATGAATTGTATTGATTTTGAAGTTGGCTTGTAATAGGCGTTTTGTACAAGAGGCGGGCGTCCTAGTAAGAGAACACCGTCGAATGATAGAAATTATACAATTTGTGAAAAAAAAGAAAAACAACTATGTGAATAATCCCATTGGGTTCCAACTCTGCTATTGCCTTTATATCTTCGAGCATCTCATCACTTTGCTACTTGGTTTGAAGGTAGATCAGATTGATTGGCGTCGTCCGAGCTTGATAGTCGATACTGAAGTCTGATTGCAAGATGATCCAATGAGACATAGTGTTACGCTTTATCCATAATTTATTCCTGGACCGCCCTTTCGGGTTTTCAGTCCACCGGGATACCCTTTTTTGCCCAAGCCGCCTTTTCAGGTTTTCGACTTTCCGGGTGTACAGTTTTTTCATTTTCATCCCTTATTTTTGCCCGAACCCTTTTGGTTCGTCGGGAAGCCCTTATTTTTGCCTAGGCCAGTCAACCTAGCGGGTCTTTGGTTATGCGGAGTATTTTTCACTATGTCTGCATTGACAAGGTGAGGAAGGTCATCACCATCCATGGTGGTTAGAATCATAGCTCCTTCTGAGAAAATGTTCTTAACCACAAATGGCCCTTTGTACGTAGGGGTCCATTTGCCCCTGGGATCACCTTGCAGAAGTATGATGCATTTGATCACCAGATCTCCGACTTGATATTCTTATCGTCTAACTTTCTTGTTAAAAGCCTTGATCATCCGCTTTTGATACGCCTGACCATGAAAAATAGAAGTAAGTCTCTTTTCATCGATTAAGTTCAGCTAATCAAGCCGGGTTTGGATCCAGTCGTCCTTGCTCAAACCTGCATCCTTCATAATTTGGAGAGAGGGTATCTGGACCTCAATGGGTAAGACTAATTCCATACCGTACACCAAAGAGTAGGGTGTTGCCCCTGTCGAAGTCCGTGCTGAGGTGCGATACCCTTGAAGAGCGAATGGTAACATCTCATGCCAGTCTTTGTATGTCACCGTCATCTTCTGCACAATCTTCTTGATGTTCTTATTAGCCGCTTCAACATCCCCATTCATCTTCGGTCGGTAGGGAGAAGAGTTATGATATTGTATCTTAAACTGTTCGCAGAGCTCGGTGATCATCGTATTGTTGAGATTTGTACCATTGTCTGTAATGATCCTCTCTCGTACACCATATCGACAGATCAAATTGTGTCGGATAAACCGCGCCACAACGTTCTTGGTTATTGTAGCAAAGGAAGCTGATTCAACCCATTTCGTAAAGTAATCAATTGCTACCAGAATGAAACATGCCCGTTGGACGCAGTAGGTCTGATCTCGCCTATCATGTCGATGCCCCACATTTCAAAAGGCCAAGGAGCTGTCAAAACATTCAGATGAACCGAAGGTACATGCACCTTATCAGCATAGACTTGGCACTTATGATAGGTCCGAGAGTGCTGATAATAATCGGCTTCCATAGTAAACCAATAATATCCTGTCCGTAGGATTTTCTTCGCCATGGTATGTCCACTGGAATGAGTTCCGAAAGTACCTTCATGTAACTCTCCCATGATGTTTTCTGCCTCGTTCTTGTCTTCCTCCGTACCCAAATTCACTGATTCCACTGGCTCTTCATGAGGATGTATGGCCCTCTCTTCCTGTAGTAACAGTCTAGCAAGTTCCCCAGGAACTTCACAATCATCCTCACCTTCGTCCTCGGCTTGGTTGATCGGATTTTCAAAGTCATAACTGGCAGTAGCAGAGTCGTTATCAATGGGATCCAGAGTGGATGTGGATCTGCATTATGATATGTGAGTGTGTGTAAGACAATAGCTGTTTTGATAAAGTGCGAGATAGAAAGGAAAAACAAGGAGCGCAAAATTTGTAATGCAAGAAAATGTCCAATGCTTTATTGATGATATATGAAAATGACAAACAATAAGCCCTCACAAACAAAGCCAGGGTGCCTCGGGAAAGGAACCGGGCCGTAAAGTTTCAAACTGTCTATTACAAATCCCAAAACAAAAGTCAATTACTGTGTAATAAAAGAAACAGGCATGAAGTCCTTTGTCGTCCAGTTGTTCAATCCACCGGTGGTAGTCGGGTAAATCCAGCTGTCGATATCTGAATCTTCTTCACTATCCTCAATTGCATTCACTCCCTGATCATGCTTGGGCATGGGAGCTGTTATGACGTTGGGTTTCTCCGGAGCGTCAAACTCAATCTCTTTAGCTTCGATCAAATCTTACACTTTATTCTTCAAGGCCCAACAATTGTTTGTATCATGACCTAGGCTATTGGAGTGATAGGCACAGCGAGCATTTGGATAATATAGCGGAGATGTGGTGCTGGGATTCTTTGGGGATTCCCTCAGAGTTACCAGGTTGGTCTTCAACAATTGTGGTAGAATTTGAGACAAGGTCATATTGAGCCGAGTGTACTGTCTTTGCAGTCTCTCCATTCTTTGCTGATTGTTGCGTTGTGGGGCAATGGTGGGTCTTGATATTACTACCGCATTCACTGCTTGACGGTGTTCAGGTCTGTTTTGGCTCCTTGAGCTGTAAACTGCACTAGCTTCTTTCTTACCAGTGAAAGACTTCTTTTCTGCACTTGATGAAGTACCTTTCTGTATCTTACCACTTCGGATACCAGCTTCTACTCTCCCCCCAGTTAAAATCAATTCAGTAAACCCAGATGACGAATTTCTGATCAGATGATTGAAGAATGGACCAGAAAATGTCCCTAGAAACATATCAACCAATTCCCTATCAGAAAAAGGGGGTTGGACTCTTCCAGCCAGATCTCTCCACTTCTGAGCATAGTCCTTAAAACCTTCACTTTCACCCATAAACATACCCTGAAGCTGGGTACGAGTGGGAGCAAGGTCGGCATTATACTGGTACTTCCTGTAGAAAGCAGCAGCAAGATCCTCCCAGTTTCGGTCATTAGCTCCTTCCAATTGATAAAACCATTCAAGCTGAGTCCCTGACAGACTATCTTGAAAGAAATGTACCCACAAATTTCTATCAGTAGTGTAAGGTTGGATTTTTCTGACGTATGAGCGGAGATGGAGTTTTGGACAGGATACTCTATCGTACTTGGCGAAAACTGGACCTTTGAACTTGAGAGGGATCACCACTCCAGATGCCAATCCCAAGTCTCCGAAATCCAAACCAGGAATCTTCTGAATCTCCATAGCACTCAGACGGTCTTCAAGTTGTTTGTACCTATCCTCAGCAGAAGGATACTGCTCATCATCAAAATCGGTATCATTATTAGAGACCACAGAACTGGGACCCTTTTCTTCCTCTTGGTTCTCCTCTCCTTTGGATGAAAGTGACAGATCAGCTTCCTGTCGCAACCTATTCCCAAATCTGTTACCCATATTCAGAAGAACCACCTTCTTCTTCTTCTTCTTCTTCTTCTTCTTTTTCTCCTTCAGGATGAGAGTCTTCAAATCTTCTTTCCCTTTAGCCAAGTTCAAGAAAACCTCTTGGAATTGGGCATTCTGTACCTGAAGAGCTTTGATTGCTTGATCGGTAGGTATTTCAGAAGACATTTCGCACTGAAATAAACAACGAAGGAGATGAGAAACCTGTAATGGTACCTGTAATGATGTGCATGATAATGGGATGCGTATGTAATGATTTCAAATACTTTGGGAGATTTAAATTTGCAAACTAAGAAATAAACAAACTTTATTAGATTAAACTTGTAAAAATGTTTAACAATTCCTTTAAGGCGTTTACAAAGAAATAACTGAAAAGCAAATCTAAACTAGAAAAAAGAAAAAATCAGAAATCCCATGGTCGCTTCCCCTTCATGTTGACGTAGTCATTGATCGTCCTTTCATTCTAAAGTTTCCTGGTGAGCTTCAGGATCTTCCTTTCTTGCTCATGATACTTCTCCCGGAAGGTATCTCTCTCCTCTTTCAATTGAATCCAGGATCTCTTCAATGCCTCAAGATCAGTGGGCATGTAGGGATAAAGAACTGTATAAGGAACACCCTCTTCATTGGTAGGCTCCATAATCACTGGAAACACAGCTTCATAAGGCAATCCCAAGCTTCTGGGCTCGAGCTCGGACCCACTGGAGATAAGGTTGCATAGGGAGAGAAGTCCTTGGTCCTAGCTCTGGAGGGTCAGATCTGTTCACCATGCCCCAAGTTCGTATAAACCTTCGGCGATGCTCATCAATGTCCCCCTTATAGTCAAAGACAATATCTGTAAGAAGTAGCTCATGAGGACCGTCTCTCTGAGCGCGACCAAATTGTCGTAAAGCCAAACAAGAACTGTAGGTTATTCCCCCTCTGATTCCAAGCAACAGGACATTAGGGTATCCCCCGCATCGATCAATGACAGCAACATTTTCCATAGCCTTAGAACTCCAAAGAATGTCTGTATGGGCAAGGGACATTATCCTGTAAGACCACCCTAAACCTTCCTCATTCTTCAACACAAATTTGGGGAGGTGTGAAATAAACCACCTCACCAGCAACGGCATATAACACATGAGAGTCCCCCTTCTTCGTACAGTACGAGTATTGAGGGCGTGCAAGATATCACCCAGAAGAGTAGGTACAGGATTGCGAGACAGGAAGATCTTAATCGCATTCACATCTATGAAGGAATCTGGATTCGGGAAAAGAACCAAATCATAGATAAGGAGAGCCAAGATGTCTTCAAAAGCCTGAAAGTCCAAGTTATCCCAGAACTGCTGAGCTTGATCTATTAGAAACTTGGCTAAGAAACCTTCAACCTCGCTTCGTGTTTCCCAATTGGATACTACATCAGCCCTTTCCAAATGTAGAGCTGAAACAATGTATTTTGGTCTAGGAGCTTCCTCCAAACCTGTGAAGGGTGTCTTCTCAAGGATGGATATGCCCAATAAGTGAGAAAACTCTTCCATAGTGGGAACTAGCTGATAATCCGGGAAAGTGAAGCAATGATGCACCGGATCGAAGAACTGGAAAAGCACACTCATCATCTGCTCATCAAACTTTGAGGTAACCAAACTAAGAAGCTGACCATGTCTCCTAATGAATGAAGAAGTATCAGAAACTCTCGAGGCTAAATCTTTGAGTTGAGCAGGTATTTGCACAAAGTTAACTCGGATGGTGTTTCTGCACATGGAAGCCATAATCTGCAAAACAGAACAAAGATAAATCCCCTCGGTCTTTGAAATGGTTAGTGTAATGAAGTATGTATGCTATGTTATGATGCATGATGTCATGATAAAACACACAACATGTATAGTAGATAATAGACATGATAAAGGCAAACAAGTCACACAAGAGCCCTTAAGTTTCAGGCTTGCATGGGGTCTAGGTACTACCCTCTTGAAGTTCAGTTGGTTTCAACCTGTCCTAATAATAGTAACCGGGTTCTAGAGGTTCTCAATATCACTGAACATCCTGCATCGGTCATGGTTTCAGCTCACACAATCTTTTCTTGCGGCCGAAACTATCTCAAGAGTATGGTCTCAATGAGTGTAGCATCGAGTATCAACCAGTTCTCAGCTTTACACCGAGGCTGGCTATTTCACTACTTCTTATGGCAAAGTTGGTCAATTATAGGTTCTAAGGTCAGTTGATGCTTAACGACACACATAGCAGCCCCGTATTCTCCTTATTTCTCGACAAGGGATATCAGTACCAACCAATGTGCCACATCAATGTAGCTACTGCTTCAACCATATCGGTCTACGCCGTACAATTCCCTCACAGTTTATTGCTACTTACTTAAAAGGTGTCCCCCAGATCCGGGTTAGGATCTATAGTAACTCCCAAGACAAAACCCTCAAAAGTAAAGCAATAAAATCAAACAAGAGAAGCAATTTATGATGAACTAATCCTAAGGTATACCCCACTTACCTTATCCCCAGCAGAGTCGCCAGTTCTATGATACGGTGGCAGAACCAGACTGTTTTAGGAAAATGCTGGTTTGCATTTTGCATTTGTGTTTGCAAAATGTTGCGGTAAGCAAGAGTCGCCACCGACTTTTATTTTATCCAACAGGAAAGGAAAAAAGCACAGAAAAATTCCTTTTTCAATATGTTTCTGAGTACGGGGGGTAGATTATAGAAAGGGAAGGTATTAGCACCCTTTCTATCCGTAGTTTTCTACGGGCTCTTACGTACTTGCTCATCATTTAAAAAATTGCTTCTATGTTTGTGTGTTTGAAAAGTTTTTGTTTTACTCCGATTTAACCCTTGCTTCTGTCTTCAAGAGTGTTACGAAGTTTTTTGTGAAAACTTTGTTTGAAAAAAGTGTAAGTGTGGAAAAGTTTGTTTTGAGCAAGTACCTACTAGCATCTACCTACTCGAAAAAAGAATGTTTCTGTTCTTGTTTCCTTTAGACAGCGCTATCCCACTATTAGTGAGTAGGTAGCACCGTCGTTGGAGTTGTAAGGGTCAATTTGAAAGGGACGTACGATCACTAAAGCAATGTTAGGACGTCTTAGTAATAACCCTATTGTCTTAAGATCATATTCGAGGCAACATTTCTGAGGCAACCTTTCTGAGGCAACATTTCCGAACCGGACATTCGATCTTTTATTTAGACAAGAGAGTGACCACTAAAACATCCTATACTTAATGATCGTTTACCGAAGGCAACCGAAGTGAGAGTATACCTTAGGAGTGCGCATGTGCGAGTGATTCAATTTCAGTTATTATCTTTGCACATTTAGGGTTTGCTAACCATTTTAAAAATTAACATACATTCTTGTCATGCAATCCTATTATCATACATCTAACAGTTAATATTTACGAAAATTAAAATGCGAGAAATAAAGCTACGCTATTACAAGGCTTCGGGGAGGGGGATTAATTACATAGCCAAAAAACCCGTAAAACGATAAATAAAAGAAAAATCCTAATTAAACTATTACATCCCATGACCAGTTACATCAATATTTGCAAAAAATAATAAACGCACGATGAATCGAGAATAAGAAAAATTAGGGTTTTGACCCCGTCTAAACCTAATTAAAAGAAAATTTATTTTTTGGTTGTTTTTGATTATTTTAAGAAAATAAGGTTTTAAATTAAATAAATACAATCCTAATTATTAATTAAATTAAATTAACAAAAATAATTTATTTTGACCAATTTTTATATTTTTGTTATTTTGAGAAAAGAAAAGAAAAGTTAAATCAAATAAAACCTAATTTTCTAATTTGTTTTAATTTATTTACAAAAGAATTAAAGTTACCTTAAAATTAAATTAGACTAATTAAATTAATTTTGAAAAAATATATAAAAAGACCTAAATTTGATGAAATTGATTTTTATGAGTTTTTTTTGTAAAAAAAGAATTAATTTGGTGTTGATAAAAAAGTAAAAATAAAATAAAGGTAAATTAAAGAAAAGAAGAAATAACCCAAGGGCCTGCTACCAGCGGTTCTAATCAGAGGATGATGGTCCAGAGGATGGTGGTCAGAGGATGATGGTCAGAGGATGATGGTACTGGGTCTACTCCTGGCGAGTGGATCCAGCAGATCATGACCATCAAAAGATGGGGTGCGCTGGATCTGGCTCAGACTGATGGATCCAGAGGATAACGCCTAGAGGATGCTTGATATGGTCCTGGTTGATGTGTCCAGAAGATTATCCTCAGAAAGTACAGGCGCTAGATCTGGTGAATACAAAGGGGAAAAAGGCCAATAGCTCACGTCTGGGATCGAACCCAAAATCATGAACTTCTGACTTCCTTCTTCTGACCAACTGCGCTGGGTATTAGTTTATCAATACAACAGAAACAAACAAATAGATCAGAACTATAGGTTTCTGTCCAGAATAAACGCGCCATAATTTAAACCGGCCAGTAAAGTTGTGACACGCCATCGTCTTCTTCCCTGGATCTGTCGTTTAAAACTCTGAACTTTTACCTACAGACATGGCGTTGTAGCTATAACCCTGTACAATTCAGAAACTGCATACAAGCAATATAAATATAATTCAAGACCATGGATCAACTAGGTTTGACCTGCTGATCACAATGGTCTCCTCCATTAGGGCCAATTGTTCCTGTATAAGAAAACCCTAATACGAACCAAGAAAACCTAACAATGGTGGATCTTTGTATGGTTAACAAAAATGCAATTAATCATTACCAATAGCTTGCAAATGTTTCACTGAACAAGAATATATGAAGAATTCATGCTACAAATGCCAAAATAATGATATTGGATTTCAAGAAAATGCCAAAGTCGTGAGTCACTTACAGTGAGCTTTTGTGCACGAAAATGCTTGCTAAGGATTGGTATGAACTCCTTGAACACCCAGGAAACGAATGAGATCGCTTGGAAGGCTTGAGATAGCCTGGAACTATGAAATCAAATTACCACTTTTTCTTGATTTTTTGAATGTTGTTCTTCACTCTACACGCCTCTAACTCTTCTGTATTTGGTCTGAGTTTGTCCTATATATATCCTTGAGTGAATTAGGTTTACAAACTTGCTCCAAATCTTTGTAATTATGAAGATTGAACCATGATATGATTCTTATTCAAATCTTTCAAAAACAAGCCAAAAACCAATCTTTTTGTGTACAAACATGCCTTGCACGATTTGATTCCATTGCTGGCTGTATAAGAGACCTGAAATATGCACAAAATCTCAAGGTTTAAATGATTTTGATATTTTCATGATTTTATTTTGGTTTAATTAGATTTAATTCAAATAAAAATCAAAATAAATGCCAAAAATAAAATAAAGGCAAGTGGGAAGGATAATGGGTCGTGGACCATGTTACAAACTCAAAACAAGCACAAAAAGTTGGGCCTATTTGACAAAAATTGCAATTTGAGGCTCATTTGACTTTTGACAATTTTGCAAAAAAGGTCAACTTCACCAATGCATAACTTCCTTAATTTTGACTCTATGAGGATGTTCTTGGACTTTTTAGAAATCTTGAGATGTCCTCTAAGCAACCCATTTGGTCTCATCTCAATTGAGTCTTCCATGTTCATGTATGAAGCTTTGACAAAAAAGGTGTTTTTTTTTACTTTTCAAAGTGACCTATAATGTCCAAATTCATAACTTCTTGTGAGTACATATTTTGAACTTGGGAGCTGAAGATGAATTGTAGGGTATTGCATTCTCTTCAAAATGAGATTTGGATGGGTAATTTCCAATAAAGTATGAGAAAGTTATGCCTGGTCAAAGTTGATTTGACTTTTCCTTCAAAACCCTAATTTGGCAACTTTTGGGTTTTGATGAATTGTGAGCAATCCTTGAGAAATAATGATCAACCCTTGATAAAATGATGAATAATACTTCAAAATGATGATGTTGACCAAAAATCTTGAAGTTTGACTATATGTGGGCCACAGTTGACTTTTGCCCTAGCACAGTCAATTTTCAAACCTTTGAGCAATTGACTGAGCAAACTTTCTCTGCAAGGCTTGAAACTTGACACGGATGATCTTGAGAATATATTAGGACAATGGTGAGCATTTGAGATTCCTTAGACTCAAGTATCTTGATGCAACATGAAACCCTAATTTGAGGTAGACTGCCTTAGGAGAGAGCTTGTCTGGTCAACCCTTGGACTTCCTTGAGCAATTTGAGGACCTCACTTGAAATGTATTGAGAAATATGGGAGGGCAAATTTTAGGGTACAACACCATGGCACGAATAAGATGATACAAGCACTTTCAGGCAAAGCTAAGGCCATATTTGGATTCTTGGGAAAATTTCAGGGAGGTTAGGGTCTTTTACGCCCTTTAAATTCCACATTTTTGCAGGTTTTGGGATTTTCACCCTCCCGGAGAAGACGACCGGAGCGCAGCTCCAGCGTCGTTGACTTGTCTCCCTCCGGCGAAGACATTTTGACTGTAGGCGTGGCGTTTCTTTATAATTTGATTGGTTCTGGAAATGTTGACGCGTTTATGTCTTGCTGACTAGGATCTAATGGTTTGTTTGATATATATTATTTTTATTTAATTATATGTATGAGTTAACATCCAGCGTAGTTGGTCAGAGGAAGGAAGTCAGAAGCTCATGTCCTGGGTTCGATCTCAGGCACGAGCTTTTGGCATTTTCTCCATTATTTTCACTAGATCCAGCACACCTCACCTTTTGAGGATCATCACGCGCCCTCTGATCTTATCCTCTGGATCCATCTCCAGCCAGATCCAGCACACCTCACCTTCTGAGGATCATCACGCGCCCTCTGATCTCATCCTCTGGATCCATCTCCAGTCAGATCCATCACACCTCACCTTTTGAGGATCATCACGCGCCCTCTGATCTCATCCTCTAGATCCATCTCCAGCCAGATCCAAGGCCAGCATACGCAGGTCCACCATGAGTCCCCAGAAGATGGTCTCATTGAATCAGGCGCCAGACTCTGGGCCGTCCTTCTGGGTTTCAGAAGTTCATCACCTCCCCCATTTGCTAGCATACAGGCCCAGTTTGCATTTTCTTTCTATTTCCTTTTTTTTTAATTTCTTGAATTAATTTTTTCATTTTTGTTTTAATTAATTAACACAAAAATTATTATTTTTATAAAAAAAACTAAAAAAAATCAACAAATAAAAAAAAGAGTTTTTTTTATATAAAATATTTATTTAATATAATTAGTAAGTTAAGAAAATTTAATTTCTTTTTCATAATTATAATTAAATAGAATTAGGGTTTTAATTGTACATAACTTAATTAATTCTTTTCTCAAAAAAATAAATTAAATATTTTCCAATTATATTTTTAGGGTTTTCAATTTCTTCTCGCATTTAATTCTTCACGCGTATTTTATTTACCCTTTTTTGTTATTTTGTAACTGTTTCGAGTTTGTAATAGTTTTAATTAGTGTTTTAAATTTCGCACTTTAATTTTCCGTCGAGACAATTATATAACTGTCAAAGCCTTGTAATAGCTAGGTTTATTTTTTCTGCACTTTAAATTCCTGCAAATATTTAACTGTCTAGATGTACGCTAATAGGATTGTATGGCAAGAGTATCTGGAAATTTAAACGGTAGATCACCTAATGTGCAAAGATTAAAATAACTGAAACAAATCACTCGCACATATTCACTCCTAGGGTTTACCTCACTTCGGTTGCCTTCGGTAAACAACCATTAAGCATAGGAGATTTTAGTGGTTGCCCTCCAATCTAAAGAGATCAAATTGTCCCATTCGAATGTTGCCTCGGTAATGTTTCCTCGGAAACGTTGCCTCAAAAAGATCTTAAGACTCTAGGGTTACTACTAAGGTTTTCTAACTATTTCTTTAGTGATTGTATTCGTCCCTTTCAAATGTCCCTTACAAACTCCAAAGACGGTGTTACCTACTCCTTAATAGTGGGATAGCGCTGTCTAAAGGAAATAGAACAAAAATGATCTTCTTTCGAGTAGGTAGATGCTAGTAGGTACTTGCTTAATAAAAACTATTCTCACTAACACTTTTCAAAAACAGTTTTCAAAACAACTTCGTCACACCCTTGAGGACTGATACAAGGGTTATCACGAGGTAAAATATTTTCAAAGCAAGCACACACGCAAGCAATTTAGAAAGATGAGCAAGTACCTAAGAGCCCATGGAAAACCATGGATAGAAAGGGTGCTAACACCTTCCTTTTCTATAATCTACCCCCGGACTCAGAATATCTCGAAAAAAGGTTTTTTCTGTTCTTTTTCCTTTTCCATGATTGGATGAAATAAAAGTCGGTGGCGACTCTTGCTTACCGCGACATTTTGCAAACACAAAATGCAAACCAGTATTAAACAGTCGTTTTTGCCACCGTATCACACATACCATGGCTAAAAAGATCCTACGGGCAGGATACTATTGGTCCACTATGGAAGTAGACTGTTATCAGCATTCCCGATCTTGTCACAAATATCATATTTATGCTGATAAAGTACATGTACCTCTAGTTCCCTTGAACGTCTTGACGGATCCCTGGCCCTTTGCAATGTGGGGCATTGACATAATCAGAGAGATTAGACCTACCGCTTCCAATGGGCATCACTTCATCCTAGTGGCCATTGATTACTTCACGAATTTAGTTGAGGTTGCCTCTTTTGCTACTGTTACCAAGAACATTGTGGCGCGGTTTATCAAGCATAACCTGATTTATCGGTATGGTGTGCCATAGAGAATTATCACTAATAATGGTACAAATCTCAACAATACAATGACCACCGAACTCTATAAGCAATTCAATATCTAACATCATAATTCTTCCCCTTAACGACCGAAGATGAATGGCGCTATGGAGGCTGCTAACAAGAATATCAAGAAAATCATACAGAAGATGACGGTGACATACAAAGTCTGGCATGAGATGTTAACATTTTCTCTTCATGGTTAACGCACCTCAGCACGTACGTCAACAAGGGAAACACCTTATTCTATGGTTTATAGTATGGAGGTTGTCCTGCCTATTGAGGTCCAAATCCCTTCTTTGAGGATTATGAAGGATGCGGGTTTGAACTAAGATGATTGGATCCAGACTCGACTTGATCAACTGAATCTGATTGATGAGAAAAGGCTTGTTGCTATCTGTCATGGTCAGATATATCAAAAACGGATGATCAAGGCTTTCAACAAAAAAGTCAAACATCAAGTATATCAAGTGGGTGACCTGGTAATCAAGCGCATGATACTGCCACATGGTGATCCCAAGGGAAAATGGACTCCCACATACGAAAGGCCATTTGTGATCAAAAGGATATTTTCCGGTGGAACCATGATTCTTACCACCATGTATGGTGACGATCTTTCTCACCCTGTTAATACAGACATAGTGAAAAGATACTACGCGTAAATAAAGACCCGCTAGGTTGACTGAACTAGGAAAAAATAAGGGCATCCCGGCGAACCAAAAGGGTTTGGGAAAAAATTATGGATGAATACAAAAAAAAGAATATGTACACCCGGTAAGTCGATAACCTGAAAAGGCGGCTTGGGCAAAAAAAGGGTATCCCAGTGGACTGAAAACCCGAAAGGGCGGTCCAGGAAAAAGTTAGGGATTTGAAGCGTATAACTATGTCCCATTGGATCACCTTGCGACCAGACTTCAGTATCGACTATCAAGCTCAAACGGTACCGATCAATCCAGTCAGCTTCATACAAGTAGCAAAGTGATGAGACGCTCGAAGACATAGGGGCAATAGCAAATTTGAAACTCAATGGGATTATTACACATAGATGTTTTCTCTTTGTACACTATTTTGTGTAATTTTCATTTCCTATGACGGTGTTCTCCTACTAGAACGCCAGTCTCTTTGTACAAAATGTCTGTTATAGGCAAACTTCAAAAAAAATTAATACAAATCATTCCTTGAAAGTACAAAACTATTTGTTTTTCTTTTTCGGTTTTGTTTTGCAAAAACTTCCAATGACTTATTTTTTGACATATGCATTTAAATATGATCACTGTTAACAAATACTTGCATAAAAACAGGAAGACAGTTGCTAATGACTTTAAGGAATGAAGCAAAGTCTAAAAAACAATTTGCAGTCATGATAGTTACTCTTTCCAGCATGGTACAGGGGCAGGGACAGTTTGAGACAAAGTCATCATTACATACAACCCTGTGACATCTATGTTCCCCACAGAGCAGAAATAACCAAAGTTTTGATCTCCTCTTTCCTCTAGCAGGAATTACTTCCTCCAGCAAAGTTCCTTCAGAGAGCTGAAATCTGTTTTCCCAGCCGAGTTTTATAAGTTCAAACAGTTTATAAAACTCCCTCCCCAGTAGAGTTTATTTCTCTAACTGCAGAAGTTTATTCCCCAACAAAGTTTATTTCTCTACATCGGCAAAACAAGACAACATAGCGTCCTCCCTCCACATGGTTATTCTCAGGCAAGAGTTAAGAGTCCCCAGTAGAATATCCTTAGACAGAAAGAGGAAATCCCAGGCAAATCGTCTCCATTCATCATCCTCGGCAGAAATGAAGGATTCAGCATCCCACTACTCTTCAGCAGCAGTCCGGGATTTACTTTCCCCGACTAAGAAATATCGCAATATCATCCCATATTTATACATCATGGCATGTGTATACACATCGCGTACATCATAATCTCATTTGTTTTGAGAATATCATCACAATGCATTTTATACATCATGACATTGCATATGAATAACTCTTTACCTTTTTCAGGGAAAGATCAAACCAACAAACACCGCTACTTATGTGACCTGGTAGTCTTCTCAAAAGCTACGTCTGACAAAGGGTTATCTCAGGATCTTCCTCAGAAAGATGCCCTCACAAGACCTTCTCTGGTTCAGTCAGATTGACACTAAGATCTCTCTGATTTCTATTCCAGTTGAAGATATTCCAAGACTTTTGTCTGGTTCAGTTGAATCGACCCTAAGATTCTTCTGATTCTTATCCAGTCAAACTTAATTCAAGACCTTCTCTGGTTCAGTCAGATCGACATTAAGACCTCTCTGATTTCTTTTCCAGTTAAAGATATTCGAAGACTTTTGTCTAGTTCAGTTGAATCGATCCTAAGATTCTTCTGATTTCCATTCCAGTCAAAGTTAATCCAAGACCTTCTCTGGTTCAGTCAGATAGACACTAAGATCTCTCTGAATTCTATTCCAGTAACAGATATTCCAAGACTTTTGTCTGCTTCAGTTGAATCGATACCAAGATTCTTCTGATTTCCATCCCAGTCAAAGTTAATCCAAGACCTTCTATGGTTCAGTCAGATCGACACTAAGATCTCTCTGATTTCTATTCCAGTTGAAGATATTACAAGACTTTTGTCTGGTTCAGTTGAATCGACACTAAGATTCTTCTGATTTCCATTCCAATCAAAGTCAATCCAAGACCTTCTCTAGTTCAGTCAGATCGACACTAAGATCTCTCTGATTTCTATTCCAATTGAAGATATTCCAAGAATTTTGTTTGGTTCAGTTGAATCGACACTAAGATTCTTCTGATTTCCATTCCAGTCAAAGTTAATCTAAGATCTTCTCTGGTTTAGTCAAATCGACACTAAGATCTCTCTGATTTCTATTCCAGTTGAAGATATTACAAGATTTTCGTCTGGTTCAGTTGAATCGACACTAAGATTCTTCGGATTTCCATTCCAGTCAAAGTTAATCCAAGACCTTCTCTAGTTCAGTCAGATCGACACTAAGATCTCTCTGATTTCTATTCTAGTTGAAGATATTCCAAGAACTTCGTCTAGTTCAGTTGAATCAACACTAAGATTCTTCTGATTTCCATTCCAGTCAAAGTTAATCCAAGACCTTCTCTGGTTCAGTCAGATCGACACTAAGATCTATCTGATTCCTATTTCAGTTGAAGATGATCCAAGACTTTTTTCTAGTTCAGTTAAATCGACACTAAGATTTTTCTATTCTTATCTAGTCAAAGTTAATTCAAGATTTTTCCTCTAGTTCAGTCAGATCGACACTAAGATCTCTTTGATTTCTATTCCAGTTGAAGATGACCCGAGAATTTTATCTGGTTCAGTTAAATCGATCCTAAGATTCTTCTGATTTCCATTCCAGTCAAAGTTAATCCAAGACCTTCTCTGGTTCAGTCAGATCGACACTAAGATCTCTCTGATTCCTATTTCAGTTGAAGATGATCCAAGAATTTTTTCTGGTTAAGTTAAATCGACACTAAGATTTTTCTATTCTTATCTAGTCAAAGTTAATTCAAGATTTTTCCTCTAGTTCAGTCAGATCGACACTAAGATCTCTTTGATTTCTATTCCAGTTGAACATGTTGAACATGATTTCGTATCATGAAGTCTCGACATCTTGTCTGTTACAGTTTTACAGGTTGGATTTATTTGGTTTAATTAATGATTACACAATATTCGGAGAATATTAAGTAATCCTATGTGGCATCCAAGATTGAGGAATCAAATATTCTGTTTATGTTTAAGGTTATTTTGTTTTTCTAAATGTTGAGAAATTTTATGAAACACTTGATTGAAGACCTACTTTTATGCAGAAGATTATATAGATTTTAGTAGTTGCCTTGCTGCATTTTTGAAGCTCAAATCCAGCCAAGATAAGTTTATAAATAGAAGACCACAAACCTAATTGATGTGTGGAACACATTGTGTTGTTAAGTAATATTTTAAGGCTTGTGTGTTCACGTTAATTGTGAGCCTCTATAATATCATATTGGAATAAGAGAAGGATTGCCTTTATTGAGTTGTAAGTTCTCTTAATCACTCTTAAGCTTTTAAACATTGAGTGATTGTGTGTCTTTGAAGTGGGACTTCTGAAATTTTTTAAAGTATTATTGTTTCATCACTGGTGTGATTGAAAGGGAAGTGATATGGGTCTCATACCTAGGTGAGTCTTATGTAGAAGTTAAGCACATGTAGTGATTAGGTGCTTAGATTATAAACTGGAGATAGTTTGTTGAAGGTCTACAAACTAATACTATTTAGTGGATTTCCTCCCTGGCTTCGTAGCCCTCAAATGTAGGTGTTGTTATACAATGAACTGGGTTAACAACTTTGTGTGTTATTTTACTTTCAGTATTATTATCTGTGTTTATATTGTCATTGTGTTTTTATCAGATATCAGTGTCTCGACATCTCTTAGGACACTGATATCTGCATACCAGAATTTCAATTTGAAACAAACAAAAGTGAGAATTAATACAAGTCAATAGCTACATTACAATAAACTCATCACAAACATACTTCAAAGTTTGAGAAAGATTCACAAGAAAATCAAGCCAAAAAAATAGGTCAAAAGACCAACCATTATCCACAACTTGTTCCCAAGAACTAAGCAACAAACGATCAAGGCATTGAGATTAAGGCATGGCAACATGGAGCAACAATATAAACAAGAAACTCAAGTTCAAACATAGCTCATGGTTACAAGAAGTTTCCATAAAACGTTATACTCAAAGCATGGTCTAGTAACTAGGAAAACATTAACCACAATCCTCCTCAAAAGGAATCACTTATCCATGGCAAGGAAATGATCAAGTAATCATGCAATTAGACATTTAAACAATAGCAAGTCATAAGCATATACAAAATATTCATCTTAACTAAATCTCATAAGATTAAGAAGCATCAAAGCAAAGAAGGTGCCAAAATTAGGTCAAAAATGATCAATTATCAACCTATGAACCAAACACTATGATTCAGTTCACATATGACTCCTAATAGTCCTAAACATCAAGGAACGAGGAACTTAAACATGTGAACAACCTAACAAAGAAGTTACATCAACCATATTTCAAAGCATCAAGATAGCCTATAAGGAATCAAGCTACTAAACTAGGTCAAAAATTTGACAAACAATTATCCGTTTATGAAAACTGAAGATTAATCAAGCAATGACCTAAAAATACCAAATGGCCAAGATAAAATTGTGCAAATCAGGTTAAAGAATCACATTCATATCAAGAAGAGTCCTCTAATTTATTGCACAAGTGCGTGCTTCAAATCAATTGATTAACACAAACATACATCCACATTTAAGCATGAATCGAGACATTACAAAATGCACATTAATATACATAAAAAATCCTTCAACTAGGCATCAAATCATCATGATATCAATCATCAATTAAGCATCTAAAAGTACCCCAAAAATCAGCAATAAATTGGTTTAAACAAATATTCAACTAAATGCATAAAGATGACATGTACATTTATGGATAGATACATTGCAAAAATTAATCCCAAATTACATCAAAATTAGATGAGAAAAATCAAATAAAAATGCACTAAAATACATAGGACACTAAAATATCCAAAATTTACTTTTAAATACTTTTCACAAGCAAGAAAAATCAAATTCCAAGTTGAATTGGCAAGATAACAAGAATTATGAACATGAGATCTGGGGAGTGTAAACCTAAATTCAAGAACTACTGTGTTCTTAGTGCAATGTGCCCCTGACGGGCTTCACTGGGGAGTGCAAAAAGTGATTCTCTAGGCCCAGATTATCTTTCAATCCAGCAACCAAGTAAGTCCGCTTATTGTTTTTGTTAATATTCAATTATTCAGATTTTCATTAACAAATAACAGTAATAAAACAAAAGTAATAAAACAACAAATACCATTAAATGCGTGAGCCTGTGACCGCGTGACACCTCACGTGCCTTGATAAATAACATATTAGACCTAGGGTTCAGGTCATCTCTTCCCGCGACATAACCACCGCCCACAGTGGTTTCAGTAGAGACCTTCATCAAAATGAAAAACAAAAACACCGTCCTACTCGAAATACCACGAGGATTATGAATCTGGCGTTCAAATAAAAAGTATGTCACAGGATCACGTGATTCGATAGCAACTCAGAAATTCCAACAAACTTCAAGATCCACACGTGATGCAATCAAAGCAACTCCACCAAACATTGCCTCAATAAGAGGACTTCATATGCACGCCAACTACATGATCCTAGCATGGCATGAACTAGTATGAGGAGAATAAGGAGTTTTCACGAAGCTTATTGGACGGATGAAACATCTGTCGTGTTCTCGATGCTTAGGCTGCAGAAAACTTTGCTCTACAATCCTATGATCTTCAACTGGCCGAGATTAAGTGCTTAAAAGGATTCAAATCCGGACCGAATTTCTTGCCCGATTCAGCTTGAAGGGAGAAGAAAGTGATCTTCGTGCGAAATATGTTGTGTTCTTGATTAAATCCCATTGCACACAGAGGAATCTATGCAACATGGAGACGATGATGATGAAGAAAGCTCTAAGAATCGTTGAGGAATAAGGGAGATGAGTTGAAAAAAGAGATAAAGAATTCTGAGTTTTTGAAGATGAGAGCGTGAGACAGTTTTGTTGTAACAGAATTCTAACTGCCTTCTCTAACTGAAAGATGATGATGAGATTATATAGACAAGCTTAGGGCGCGTGTGTTCAGCCCTTCATCAAGCTTCATCTTTCTTTCAAATTGAATAAAGAGAAAGAAAATGAAGAGTCAGGTCACGGGGGCCTTCCAATGTGAATGTACTGGCTCCTCCAAGAATCGACTTACAATGCCGACACATAATGAAATGTTCGGCCTTGTGCATGTGAGATATTAAAGACTACCTTCTAAGCTTCGATATTTGCTTACTTCGACACGTTCTCCTCCATCAAATTTCGACAATTTTGCACCTGGTTTCATTCGCGTCGAAGTTGGATTACAACTTTTCATCTTATATTTTTCCAAGATTTCTTTTGTATATTTTTCCTGGGAAATAAAGATTCCATTTTCTTCTTGTCAAACCTCTAGACCAAGAAATAATCTCATCAGAACTAAGTCTGTCATTTCGAATTCACGTATCATGGTGCTCTTGAATTATTCTATCATTTGATTATCACTGCCTAGAAAAATAAGGTCATCGACATAGAGAGCAACAAGTAATACATTACTTCCATTTTTCTTCACATAGAGGGAATGTTCATACGAACATTGCTCGAACCCATTCTCCTTGAAATATGTGTCGATGCGTGTGTTCCATGCTCGTGGTGCTTGCTTCAGCCCATATAGCGTTTTCTTCAATTTCAGCACCTTATTCTCTTCTCCAATACTCATATACCCGAGTGGTTGTTCGACATAGAGTTCTTCTTCGAGTACACCATTCAAAAATGTTGTCTTGACATTCATTTGAAATATCGGCCATTTGAATTGAGCAGCTTGAGAAATGAGCAATTGAATTGTCTCCATTCTTGCAACAGGTGCAAACACTTCATCATAGTCAATTCCCGCTTTCTGTTTGTACCCCTTTGCAATAAGTCTCTCTTTGTATCGTTCTATTTCTCCTTGAGCGTTCATCTTTTTCACTTTACACCAATGGGTCGACTACCTTTTGGCAATTCGACTAGCTCCAAAGTGTTGTTGCAGTCTATTGCTCTAATCTCTTCGTCCATGACACTTTTCCACTTCTTGTCTCGTAACGCTTCTTCGAAACTGATTTTTTCAGCATCTACCAGAAGGCACGCAAGGTGTATCTCATTTGTCGAATCATATAAATATTGCAAACTTCGCATTCTAGGTTGTAGAGGTTCATCTTCATTTTCAGTATCTTCATGTTCTGTTGAAATGCTTGTTGGTACAACGACAAATGATTCTTCGACTGCATCGATAACTTCTATCGAATTGTTCCAGTCCCACTTGCTCGCTTCGTTTATTCGAACATCTTTACTCATAATCACTTTCTTGCTTATGGGGTCAAATAGTTTTTACCCTTTTGTCTTCTCATCGTATCCAATGAATATATACTTTTGACTTTTGTCTTCAAGTTTCATTCTTCGTTGATCTGGTACATGTGCATAAGATACACTACTAAATACTTTGAGATGAGAAACTGTTGGTTTCTATCCGCTCCATGCTTCTTGTGGTGTTTGATCTTGTAACTTCAAATGTGGACATCGATTCTGAACATAAACACCACATTGTACAGCTTCTGCCCAGAATTCTTTCGACATGTTCTTGCTCTTAAGCATTGATCGAATCATGTCAAGAACAGTTCGATTCTTTCTTTCAGCCACACCATTTTTCTGAGGTGAATATGGTGCAATTAGGAATTTCCTTATGCTCTTCTCTTCACAATACTTCATAAAGGTCGTCGAAGTGTACTCACCACCTCTGTCAGATCGAACTGCTTTGATATGTTTGTCGATTGCCTTCTCCACCATTACTTTGAACTTTTTGAACACCTCTAAGGCTTCAGACTTTTCTTTCAAGAAATAAACCCAAGTCTTTCGTGAGAAATCTTCGATAAAGGAAATGTAGTTCCTTTTTCCACTAAAGAATTCCGGATTGATTGGCCCACATATGTCGGTATGAATCAATTCGAGAATATGTTTAGCTTGATATTCTGCCTTCTTTTGAAATGAGGTTCTTGTTTGTTTGCTGAGCACACATTCTTCATAAAACTTTCCTTCATAATCCATGTCTGTTGTACGTGCACCATGTTCTTTTTCGCCAACCTTCTCAAACCAGCATGATGTAGATGACCAAAGCATATATGCCATAATGACAATTTTTCTTGCATGTCGACTTGTAGACATTTCTCTCGAGCGTTCCTCAAATTCAGTTTGTACATTCAATTTCTTTCCATTTCGACACGTGTGATTAGATGTCCTACTTTGTCCTTCAAATGTAGTATTTAATCTTTTATAAGTATCAAAACACCTTTTTCTGTAAGTTATCCCAAAGTCAAGATGTTGGTCTTGAGATCTGGAACATAGTAAACATCTTGGATTGATCCAATCAAGCCATCCTTCTGTAAGTAACAAATTGTGCCCTTTTCTTCGACCTTCACTTTTGATGCATCTCCGAAAGACACATTAACATCTTCAATTTTTTTCATTTATTTAAACAGGTGTTTGTAACCACACATGTGATTACTTTCTCCTGAGTCAAGATACCAAACATTGTCATTATTGGTGTTGATTTCATTTTGAACCATCAGGAGAAAACCTTCATTTGCTTCATCTTCCAATGATATATTAGATGTTTCTTCTACCTTATTTTTGATTCGACAATCTTTTGCAAGATGTCTCACTTTATCACAGTTATATAATTTGTAGGAATTGCAATCCTTTGCATAATGACCATACTTCCCACACTTGTAGCATTCAAAGTTAGAGTGGTTCGACCGACCACCTCTTTGACCATGTCCACTGTCACGCTAATTTTGTTGGTTCGAATGTTCTCTCTCAAAGTTGATACCTCGACCACTTCGACCACTGTCACGACCTCCACGGCCACTTCCTCTTCCTCGAAAGTTTTGAGAATAGAGTACTTTTTCGTCTTTGATCGACTCCTTGATTTGATTTTCTTCCTCGACTGCTTCTTCCTTCTTTTTCATCTTACGTTGTTCATGTCCTTTGAGAGAACCAGCAAGCTCTTCAACTAAGAGCGTCGAAAGGTCCTTCGACTCTTATATTGCACACATAATATTCTCAAATTTATCTATTAAAGATCTCAAAATATTTTCAACAACTCGTGCATCAGTTACTGTTTCACCATTTCTGGGGAGTTGGTTCACCACCTTTTGTACATGTGTGATGTAGTCAGGCACAGTTTATATCTCCTTCGTCTGCATCCTCTCCACTTCTCCACGAAGATTTTGGAGTCAAACTTTCTTCACTCGGTCTACTCCTTTGAACACTTTCTCTAACATGTCCCATGCTTCTTTCGACGTAGTCGAACCGATAATCTTTTCGAAGCATGATTCGTCAGCAGCCCTGAACAACATGTATAGTGTCGTTTTATCCTTCGATCGTGTCTCTTTCAACGACTTATTTTGAGTTGTCGTATATCCCATAACATCTGTTGGTTCTTCAAACCCATCTTTGGTCACCTCCAACGCGTCTAGAGATCCAAAAAGAGCTTTCATTTGGATACTCCATTTTTAGTAATTTGACTTTGTTAGCCGTGGCAATGACATTTGATTCATCATGTTTGCCATTAGCTCTGATGCCAATTTGTTAGAAAGGAAGCAAATACTTTTATAACTTGTTATCAAATAGAATACATTCTTGGTATTTATATAGACTCAAAGACTTATACTATTTTAGGAAAACAAATAATATTAGTAAATACTATTATAAGCCACTATCTTTTGGCCTTCCAATTACAATAGACTTTTAACCTTCTCACTAACTTATTAATAGAAACCCATTATTTATAACATTAAAGTTTATTCAATATTTTTTATCAAAAAGTGAAAAAACGCGTGGAGGGAGAATATGATAGGAGTTGTCATGCCTTTAGCTCACAAATTCTTAGAATGGTATTTCTTATTTCTGGTAAGCCTATACCATGATGCATGCATGCAACACCTTGTGTGCCTAAACTTAGTAAAGTGTGTATGCACGCTTACAAGTCCACACTAAACTCCTTCTGATATTCCACAAATCACAACTAGCCTTAATAATGCAAATCTAACCAATATTGCAAGATAAAATTCCATGATGAACATCACTTCTCAGTTGGCTTAGCATGCTTACAACTTGATGCATAAAGACTCAATTAATGAGCTCTTTGGTTCAAATGAAAGACCATGGAAAAATGAATAAGTTTATTGTTGATCACCACTTGAAACGAGGTTTGGAACAAAGTGTAAAATAGCCTCAAAGTCAATCCATTGAACTGACCAAGAGACCTTCAAAAATCTCTCTGAGTTCTGATGAATTTACATCCTTGGCATCATGTGTTCTACCAATCATAACTTCCATGGTTCTTGCATAAATTTTGAGTTCTTCATATCCATGTGTATCTCATAAGAAGTTGAATAACTTTGTAGTTAGTCACAACTTGAAGTGATGCTTGGAAACACATATATTTTACCTCCAAAGGTAACTACTTGGTCATCTTGAGATTGATCAAATATTCACCAAGTGCCCAATATTCAAAACTTAATGAATCTATGACTTCTTACATCTATCTCTTTTGATTCAAACACTTTTAGGACATGATTTATTCTACAAATTTGTATTAAGGAATATCATATATCTTTAGAGCCCAAGATTGTTCAATTTGAGCCACCAATGAGAGAGATATATCCTTGAGAAGGCTCAAAGAAAACCATGAGATTCTTTATACTTCGAAGAATTCACAAATCTCTAATTTCACCAAATTAGGGGTTTTCTTGATTTTGTTGATTCTTTTGACCTTTTCTTCACCAATCAACATGATTTTGTGAAAAATGATGAAAATGCTTATGTTAACCAAGATTTCACCAGTTTGACTGCACTTTGACTTTTGTTGACTTTTGTTGACTTTTCTTGTGATACAATCAATTCTACTCCTTTGATCTAATTAACTCTCTTGAAAGGCTTTGTGAAGCACCATAGTGGACATGTGGACACCTTGAGAGGTATATAAGACCATGGAATTATGTGCTCTTCATCAAATTAGTCATAGTCTGACTTTATTCAAAAACCCTAGTCGGGCACCAATGAGATAGGAGAATGTGTTCCACCCCCAATCATCTGAAACCATAGATACCAAATGGCCATGAGATTTTAGTGAGAATCTTTTGATATATGTGAAGCTCTTATAGCTTGAGTGTGCTATTATTTTGAAGACTTCCCACTCTCCTTATTGCTTTGAAATTCATCTCTCCCCCCCCCCCCCCTCTCTCTCTCTCTCTCTGAGTAAATAAAATCAATAATACCAGGTACCTTGGTCTCATCATCATAGAACCTATGCAATATATGAATGCATATGATAATGAAACACAAGCCAATTGGGATTGAGACATCAGAGGAAATTTTTTGGGGTACAACAATTAGTTGCCATCATCAAAAGTTGTTATCCTTGTTCAAAGCATATCATCTGCAAATCAATGTTCCATATAATTAAACCACAAAGTACAAGAAGTGCCCAGAAATAGCTAAGGGTAAACAAGATACAACCACGAGGAAAAATGATACAATAAAAAGTCTAAAAAAGATGGTAGCACCCAGTAACAAACCACAACTACTAAAGAACCACTTTGCTACTCACAAGCTAGATCTCAAATCCACCAGATCCACCATAAAAATATCATATTCCATTAAAAGACGAACAGAAGATCCACCACCCCACTTTAATCAAGGAAAACACTCAATCTATTATAGGTGCATGTAGATGACAATATTCTTAATTCAATCAATGAATGTGCCAGAGTTCATCCCTGATCTACCCAAAACCCATTTCCAAACCAAAAAAACACTCTTCTTTGACAACTTTATTGCTATTTTTGTGACCCCATTAAAGATAAAATTATTTCGGGCTTTCCAAATAGATTAAACTACAACATTCCAATATATGTAACCCTACCTCAAAAATAAAGGAAAAACTCAAAAAGCACCCTAAGATCCTAACGTATAACTATCTTCCAACTCATCCATCTAAAACTCATATGCCACTTTAAGTTAGCTATCTCACAACTAATAAAAAGGTGAGAAACAATCTCAATCAAAAGCCCACAAAAGGGACAAGAAAGCCTACTAGGTTCAGATAGTACCTCTCTTCTAAACAGGATGACTCTGGATGAAATTCAATCTTGCAATAATTGCCAGGAGAAAAGAAAGATATTAGGTGGTGCCTAGATACTCCAAATGAGGGAGAGGATATGAATTTGAACTAGATGTGGGGCTAAAGAAGAAGTAAAACTCTCCCTCTAGATGAGGTAAGTTTTAGACGATGATAACGTATCTAGAGGGAGGGGTGAATAGATACCCAATTGAAAATTCAGAAAATTCTGGTTTTGAAAAATTAGTTTTCTAAGAGTTTGATCAAAATTGCTTTTTAAAATAAGTGCTTTTTAAAAATTAGTTTTCTAAGATTTTGAGAAAAAAATAGTTTTCTAAGAGTTTGGAAAATCGGATATGCAAATTTAATAACAAGTAGAGTATGGAATAAGAATGACAATTGAATTAATACGCTTAATTCACATTACAACTTATTTAACGTTTATAACAAGTTACTAGTAAAGCTATTTCTAATGGCAATATTCAAGAGAACAAACAAAATCAATTTGTCAAATACTTGGTGTGCAAGTGAATTTTCAGAATTTTCCTTTAAGTTTTATTCATACACAAAAACACTTATAATCAAAAGTGATTATAAGCAATATCAACACTTGATGTAAATCAGTCCATAAAATTTCCTACGATTTCAATTGATAATGTGATGCTATTTGACAAATGGATTGATGAGTATTAAAGCAAGTAAAAGCAATAATAAAAGAGAAGCGATGATTTGTCTTCACAGTTCTCTACTTTCGTCCTTCCGTGTGGGTACGTCTGCGCCTAATTCCAATGGAATTAGGATAAATCTTACTGTGCAAAAAAGTTGATACAAGAGACGTATTTAAGAGAAACTCCATAAACCTTATGCTTGTTATTGATTCAACCCTTCTCTTCTTTTGATCTTGAGAAAGACCAAGACACAATAGATCCCAATTGAGTTTTTGATATTTCTACTCCTATGTGTTCTTTATCTCCAAAGCTTTCACGCACGAACATTCAAATTATACCTATGTAAACGTAAGACTTCAATTGTGATCCGCCTTTCTCTCTCTACTTCTTTTGCATTCTTTATCGCCAAAGGATCCCTTACATTCTTTATCTCCAAAGGACTTCACTTGGCCGTAATCACCTCTCGAATGTCTTGCACGAAAATCCCCAAATCAACCAATGATTTTGGAGGATAAACCCGCGGTTTTTCCGGATGAAGACCCTTACAAATATCAACCCAATATTCTCAGCTACACAAGAACCTAATTGGATGTTACCAAATCTCGCCAAGATGGAACCCCAACAAAGAATCGTTACAATGGTTTGGTAGTATGTATGCATAGGTTGCAGGTTAAAGATGAAGAGAAAATGTAGGCTAATTCTATGGTATCATCAAGTTGTGAATGATGTATTTATAGTGTTAGAAATTTAGGGTAAAAAGGACTTATTCATAATAAAAGGAATTTTAAAAAATTGACCAAAACAATCAGGATGTGTCGACCTAAGATCGTATGTGTCGACACATACATTATGTTTAAGCTGTATGTGTTGACATGAAAGAAGGTATGTGTCGACCAAAACAATTCAGAGGCTACAGGCTTTAAATAAGAATTTCTGCAATTTCAGAAATGCTTTAGTATATGTTGACATATGCAATGCATGTGTCTACCTAAGCCTTCTAGAGGCTATATGCTTTAAAGCTGAGTTGCATGGTTCGACCTGAAAAACGTATGTGTCAACACATGTAACAAAAATTTATGCAAAAAAGTGTTTTTAATGACTTGGATCAATTTGAAAATGTTTTTTAATTATTCCTAAGACCTCTAATTCAGAAGAGTGTCACAAGACATAGAGATATCGTCCAATCTATAGAAGTTCTAGCTTTCCCAGTTTTGACATCATGCAAAACATCTAATGACGAAGTTGTACTCACATACTCCCCCTTTTTGATGATGGAAAAACTTGCGACGATGCATTTCTTGTATTTATTGAAGGCTCTACCTGACTTTGTACTTCCCAACTTCATATCACATATGATTCTCCCCCTTTGAAATCATAAAAAAGAAATATAGAAAATTGTGAGAAGTATCATAGTTCCACAACAATACATAAATATCACTCAGAGGCTATTTTGCATAGAAGAGAAACAATCACATATCTCCATATATATATATATAATGATGCAAAATTTTAAATAACCGGAAAACAACATTACAACAAATGTAATGTAATGCACAAAGAATAAACGAGCAGGAAATAAAAAATATGTCAAGTTGATTTTATAGCGTCACGATCAAGTAACGCATCATAGTGGTATTCACGATGCCGCACAAGCATGTACCTAGAATAGCAACAAGAATATGTCGCTACTAAAAGTATAATGAAGACGTTTGTAATACCATGTAGCCAAGACAACAAGAAACACATAATGCAAATATCATGCATAGAAATATCTTAAGCACACGTGTAACAAATAAAGAATAAACAAAAAACACATGCTTCTACAACAAGAACAAACTTATGCCAATGTGAAAGAATTAATACATGAAGTTATTATAAGCATATAGATTAAGAACACACAATGGTTATTAATTGGAAATTTTTTGAAATTAACATTCATGGCTTTCATCATTTGAAGGAATATCAAGCATTTTTGGAAACAAACACGTAATCACGCATTAAGGCAAATCTTACTTTCAAGGAGAAATTGAAACGATGTTACCTCACTCTTGATGAAATGGAAGTTTCCCTCACATGATATGAAATACTCAAATAAAATGTTAGAGTGAAAATATAGAGTGTAAGCAATAGGATAAAATTAAGAAATATTGGAGATATAAATGATCCCCAATTCCCCATGTATGTTGGTAGAAGGTTCGATTGCGAGAGATTTAGTTAAAATATCGGTAGGTTGATTATTAATATCAAGATGATCAAACACAACATCCCCTTATTCAACATGATCTTGAAGGAAGTGGTGATGTATCTCAATATGTTTAGTGTGAGAATGTAGTATAGGATTTTTGGTTAGATTAATGGCACTAGTGTTGTCGCACATGGTAGGAATATGGGAAATTTTAATACCAAAATAGAGTAGTTGTTGCTTAAGGCATAAAATTTGAGCACAACAACTACTGGCTACCATATATTCCGACTCGGCCTTTGACAAAGTAATAAAAACTTGCTATTTGCTATTCCAACTAATCAAGAATTTTGTAAAAATGTGACAAGTTCCACTAGTACTTTTCCTATCTAATTTGGAACCTGCAAAATTAGAATCAGAATAACCAACCAAGCTACAATCATTTCCTTTGGAATACCAAAGTCCAAACTTAGAAATACCAATAAGGTATCTAAGAATGCGCTTAACCACTTTTAAGTGTGATTCTTTAAGAACGGATTGATATCTTGCACACATACAAACACTAAAAACAATATCGGGCCTAGACGCAGTAAGATAAAGAAGATATCCAATCAAACTGCTATACCTTTTGACCTTAATATCATTACCCTTTTCATCTCTATCCAAGTTACCGTTTGTTGCCATAGGTGTGTCAATTTCCTCTACACCGTCCATACCATATTTTTAAGTAATTCGAGACACTAATTGGTTTGACATACAAATGTTCCTTCATCGAGTTGCTTAATTTTTAGTCCAAGAAAGTAGTTGAACTCTCCCATTAGACTCATTTCAAACTCTCCCTACATAAGCTTAGAGAATTCCTTGACAAGATACATGTTAGTTAATTCAAAAATGATATCATCAACATAAATTTGAACGAGTAAAAGATATTTTCCTTGACGTTTAATAAAGAGTGTAGTGTCTAAGTTCCCTCTAGAGTATCCTTGATCTAATAATAACTTGTTAAGTCGGTTACACCATGCCCTAGGGGCTTGTTTAAGACCATACAAAGCACGTTTTAGTTTAAAAACATGATTAGGAAACTCATAAATTTCAAAACCGAGAGGTTGTGAAACATACACTTCTTCACTTATGTATCCTTTAAGGAAAGTACTTTTGTGCCTTCTCAAACAAGAATTTTTCCAAGAAACCTTTGACACCGCTTCTAGTTTCCCAATGCCCATTGATGTCAGATGGTTGCAAGTGTAGTGCTTGAGCAACATCTTCAGGCTTTGGTTCTTTTTCCGTACCGTTGTAGGGTAGTTGATTAAGAATAGGAATTCTCAGGAGTTGAGAAAATTTCTCCAAAGTGGGCACCAATTGATAGTCGGGGAAAGTGAAACAGTGGTGAAGGGGGTCAAAGAACTGGAACAACACCTTTACCATGTCCTCTTCAATGTTGGTGTTGACTAGGCTGAGCAGTCTACCATGTCTTTCACTGAAGGGAGAGCTTTCCGGAATTCTGGATGTGAGCTCCTTGAGTTGAGGAGGGATTCTCACAAGGTTGACTTGGATAGTTTTCCTGCGAAGAATTTCCATGACCTACAAAACAAGAACAAAGATGAAGGTCCAAACCCTTGAAATGGTTAGTGAATGCATATGATGCTTTATGATGTTTATGAAGTATGCACACACATATGTACAAGCAAATCACACAAAACCCTAGTTTCAGGCTTGCATGAGGTTTCATAGGTAAGCACCCTCTTGAGTGTAGTTGGCTTAAAAACCTGTCCTATAAATAGTAACCGGGTTCTAAGGAGCTCAATATCATTGGATTGTTTTCCATGTTCATTGTTTTGGTTTAGCCACTTAACTAGCGACCAAAATATTCCAAGAAAACAACCCTCAATGAGTGTAGTATCGAGTATCTACCAACTTCGGACTGCACCAAAGCTGGTCATCTCACTACCCCTAATGAAAGGCCAAGATGGTCAAGTAAGGTTCTAGGTCATTAGTGCTTAGTGACATCACTCAGCGGCCCCGTACTCTCCTTGATTGAACTCAAGGGTTACCGGTACTGACAAATATGTCGCACTAATATAACTATTGCTTCAACCGTGTCGGTATACCCCGCACAGTTTCCATAACGTATTGCTATCTATGAATGTTTCCCCAAATCCAGGTGTAGGATTTCAAGCCCAAACAAGAGAGCCAAGATATAAAGCAATCAAAGCAAACAATTAGTCATGCAAGAGGGTGATCTAAGCCCTAAGGTTACTCCACTTTTAATTGTCTCCCCAGCAGAGTCGCCAGTTCCGTGATACGGTGGGAGAACTGACTTGAGGTTTGCGTTTGTTTTCGCAAATGTTTTGGTTGAGCAAGAGTCGCCACCGACTTTTTATTTTATCCTAAGAAAAGGTTAAAAAGCACAGCAAAAACCTTTGAGATGTTTTCTTGGGTTCGGGGAGTAGATTATAGAAAGGGAAGGTATTAGCACCCCTTCTATCCATGGTTATCCATGGGCTCTTAGTTACTTGCTTAGATCACTTGCCTTGCATTTTTAATTGTTTGAAATGGTGCTTTGTGTGTGGGTTTGAAAATGTTTTTGAAAAGAGGCCATTTGTTGTGGCAACCTTTGTAATGATTCATGTTTGAATGTATACAAAGGTGTGTATCTTTTGAAAAGTTTTCAATGTTTTTGAAAGTTGTTTTGAAAGCGTTTTGTGATGTGTGGTTTTGAAAAATAGGCAAGGATTGTTTTGCAAGATTTGGTCAAGTAACCAAGAGCTATCTACCCTAAATTTCTCAAAGATCTTTCCTATGTTTTAACCCTTTTAACAATTTTGTTCCACCATTGTATTTGGTGGACAATCTTGTGTTAGGATGTGAAAGGGACGGGCGCGGGTCTTCGTATAGACCATGATAGCAACGTTGCAAAGTATCTTGGTTTTTCTTTTGAGGGACTAAGATCATTTTTGTAAGGCAACTTTCGAAAGCGTCATCGAGGGACTATGATCTTTTGATTTTGTTTGTTTTACCAAGATACTTTGCATGCGTAACATGGCCCATTTTTTGAAAGGCAACAGGTGGATGTAACCCTAGGGGTGTTAGTGTGCAAGTGTGTTTTATTGCATACGAGAGTTTATCTTTGAATTAGGATTTTCTATTTCATTGATTTTATCTTGCCATACACATCCTAATTACTAGCAATAAGAAGCGGAAATAAAAAATCCTACGCTATTACAACAATTAGGGAGTGGGGATACACATTTGTACATGGGGGGTTCAACGAGAAAAATAGACAAAAAAGAAAATAGCAAAAAAACAAGATAGAGAGAAAGAGAGGGGGAGCCAGCACGCTGCTGAGAGGTCATCAGAAGTTCTGACTCAGACCCGCTGCCAGATGATAAACCTTTTGGTTAACCTGTATGAGTCAGAACTTCTGACTCTGGCACCTGCAAAACAGAAACCTGTTAGTGGGGAAATCATAAATTCTGACCCCCCCCCCCCCTGCGCTGCAATACAGAAGTTGGTTAGTGGGGATATCAGAAGTTCTGATCCTGCTGGAAAGACAATAACTCTCAGAAGTTCTGATATTATTGACAGCAAAACAGGCTTCAGATGTGCTAACGTCAAAATCAGCACTTGGCTTTCCCCTGTACTAATCAGAACATCTGCAATTTTGTTATTATTCCACAAAACAGGAAACATATTTGGAACAGCTCCAGCAAATGTTAAAGTGTTTCAGAGGGCAGAACCAACAAGGTCACAGGCAGGTTCTGCACTGGCTCAGAACGTTCTGAGGTATGAAAATCCTCAGAACACAAACAGCAACAACATGATATTTACATTATATTTATTTGAGCATGCATAGCTGATGATGCTTATCAGCGTGATGAAGGTCAGCAGGTGCTTACCTGGCTGTTAGGAAACGTTTGTGGATGAGAGCTAGCTTTTGGCTCTGATGGTATTTTGTACAGGTTCTTTTTGAAAAGGGTAGGTGAAGGTGTATGCGTATATAGGGTCAGAAGTTGAAAAGGGTGTTCTTTAGTTCACAAAGAAAACTGGGTATTTGATGAAGTTTGAAGGTAAGAAATTCAAAGTTATGAAACACTTGAGATTTTGGAAGAGTTTCACAGCACTTTCTTGCTAAAGATTTCTGTTTCTCTTCTAGCAATTTTTTTGTTTCTTTTGACGCCCCTTTTCAGTGGACACTGATTCTCTATTTATACGCAAAACTCTTGTGGATTTCTTGAACATTAAAGCGCCAATAGAGGTTGAGTTGTTTTTTTTGAAAGAAATTCCTGGGAAGTTGTGATAACATATAGCCTTTCAGCCTAGGCTGGAACAGCAGGCGTGGATTGGAGAGAAGTTACCTCTTAGGTGGACGGTGGCGTGTAGATCCATGCCAGAACCTGCATAAAGGCGCTTTCCAAGCCACACGTGAAGGGATTACTTGGATGAATGTTCAGGAGTGGTTGGGAGCATTAATGAGCAATAAATGGTGATGAGACTTATCAACACCAATATTCTGGTAATGGAAACCAAACTTTGAACCAGCAGTTCTGTTTCACCAAGAACAGCGTAAACCATGCTCTGGTCTTGGCTTCTTGTTGTCTTAGAAAGTTCTGGGGATTCTCCTGATTTTCTGACACGTTCCTTGGATTTGCTTCTGGACCTCCTGGGCTTAGAGATTTTGTATCAGTGTAACACCCACTCTTCTGACCTTTTCATCTTCTGATTTCAGCATGTTCTGAAAGAGCCTTCAGATTTCCTTGCTTCTTTTGCATTCCTTTAGCAAATTCTGGCTGAGCTTGCGTAACTGCTGAAAGAGTCATGTTCTGTCTGAGACTTACGTATTGAACCACGTTTACAACTTCTGGTTGAGCTGATGTAGCTGCTGATGAGCCAACTTCTGGCTGCGCCAAGCTTGCAACTTCTGACCGTTTCTATCTGGAGTTTGGTCCAGAAGTTCTGAAGCGCTGATTTCTTCTTAAACACTCATTTTTAGAGAAATATTCCAAGTACTTAGAACTTAATTTTTTTTCAAGATAAGAGCGTTGTCTTTAGAGCTTGTGTGATCATCTTGCTCTTGTAAATTGTTTGCTTGGGAAAAAATGACAATTCTGGACTTGGATTTGTTTCAGAGGGACTCTGAAAATCCAAGATGATTTCCTGAAGAAAGAGAGGGCAAATTTTAGGGTACAACAGTAGGACTAAACACATTGACTTCAAGCATCACTTAATTAGAGATCTTGTTGAAGACAAAGCCATAACACTTGAGCATGTTAGCACTGGAAATCAGATTAGTGATAATATTTCTAAAGCCTTGGATGCAGTACAGTTTGAAAAACTAATAGGGAAACTTGGTATTTGTGTTTATGAGGATTTGTAGTAATTAATGATATTTACATGGGTCAATCAAAATTTCAAATTTTATTACTCCCACATGCACAATATGGAGATAAGAGAAAATTTTGGTGCTATGAAAAGCACTCTCTCTAGAAGTTTCAAATGAAAATCTCAGGTTGGTCCTGCTAGATCATGAAGTAAGGTTGTTATCCCTACGAGGAAGAGGAAAGTTGTTTCTTCAAGTGACTCTGAGTATGAAGCTGAAGAGGATGTCCAAGACATCATTCCCATAAAAAAGTTTTCTTTGAAGAAGACTTGTGTTGTTGTTCCCGAAGCTCCACTAGACAATGTGTCTTTTCATCCTGAGCAGAATGCTGAAATATGGAAGTATGTTTACCAAAGGTGAATAGCTTTGGAGAGGGAATTGGTCAAGGATGTCCTAAAATGTAAGTAGGTTGTGAAGCTTATAGAGGTTGTTGGTTTGATGAAGACTGTCACAAAAATTGGTCCTTGCTATGAAAGGTTAGTTAAGGAGTTTGGTGTGAATATCCCTGATGGATGTGATGATATGAAGAGTGAAGACTACATAAGAGTATATGTTAGGGTAAACATTGTGACATTATTTCCTACTGTGATCAATAGTTTTCTGGGCAAATCTGAGGAATCTCAAGTAGAGTTAGAGGTTATAGATGATCAAGTATGCAGGGAGATAACTGGTGAGCAATTGAATCACTTGCCAAATAGAGGAAAGTTGTTAGCTAGAAAGCTTAGTGTTAAATATGAAATCTTCTAAAGGATTGGTATTGTTAATTGGGTTCCCACAAACCATATATCTACTATTTCTATTGGCCTTGGTAAGTTCATTTATGTTGGTAAAAGAATGACATTTCATTTTGGAGAATACATATTTGATAAAATCTTAAAGCAAGCATTCTCATCTGCTGTAAAGATGCCTATCTATTTTCCTTCTCTCATTTGTTGAATAATCTTCAATCAACACCCTGGTATTCTATTGGCTATTGATAGTGTGAATAAAAGGGAATCTTCTTTGTCTTTGCATTATAAACTTTTTAGTGGAGCACATGTTCTAAATATTGTCATGACATCTTCCCAGGTACCTGGTCATGTAACTTCCAAGAAAGGTATAATTGCTCAAATGAAGGAGACATGCAGGGAGTTAGATGACTCCATCAAGACTAGCACTACTAGCATTGCTGACTGTGTTACATCAGATGGTGATGAATTTGAAGGTGGTGATTATAATGGTGATGACTTTAATGGTGATGATGGTGATAGTGAAGATGAAAATGGTAAAATTCAACAAGAAGAAGAATAATAGTATGCAATTGCGGATGATGCTTTATTGTACTAGTTGTTTGTGTTCTTGTTGTTTGGTTGTTTTTGTAAGGGTTAAATGCCCAGACTAGTTATTTTTGCACCTTGTGTGCATTTTGTGCTACTTATATTTATCTGCTAATTGGTTGAAAATGTTTTTGGTTAGCTTCTTACCTTTGTCATAATATGGCTAAAAAAGGGGGAGTATTGTCTATGTGCACTAACCACTAACTACTGGATACTACTGAGGGGGAGAACTTTGTGGTTCTCTGAGGTTTTAGCAGGTTTTGAGGGGGAGTCCCTATTATGGAATATTTGATCTTCTGTGAAGAGATGTCAGACATGATGTCCTGACAACAATTTGATTGAGAATATTTTTTCTATGTGTAGTTGTGATTAGTATTTTCTGCTGACTTATACTCTGATATTATTTTTTATTGTTGATGCCTATGATAGTCTGATATTTCTAAAGAAATTCTTTTGTTGTTGTGCTTCTAATATGTGTCTGTTTGATTTATTTTCAAACCTATGTTGCTCTGTTGAAACCTGGATTTTGGTGTTTGTGTGCAAGGGTTTTAGTTTGTTCTAGCCAAATTTACCAAAGGAGGAGATTGTTAATTCTCTATTTTTTATTGGTAGTAATTTTGGTAAAACTAACTTGGTAGCAACATGTTGAACAAGATTTCGTATCACGAAGTCGCGACATCTTGTCTGTTACAGTTTTACAGGTTGGATTTATTTGGTTTAATTAATGATTACACAATATTTTGAGAATATTAAGTAATCTTATGTGGCATCCAAGATTGAGGAATCAAATATTATGTTTATGTTTAAGGTTATTTTGTTTTTGTAAATGTTGAGAAATTTTAGGAAACACTTGATTGAAGACCTACTTTTATGCAGAAGATTATATAGATTTTTAGCAGCTGCCTTGCTGCGTTTTTGAAGCTCAAATCCAGACAAGATAAGTTTATAAATAGAAGACCACAAACCTAATTGATGTGCGGAACAAATTGTGTTGTTAAGTAATATTTTAGGGCTTGTGTGTTCATGTTAATTGTGAGCCTCTATAATATCATATTGGAATACGAGAAGGATTTCCTTTATTGAGTTGTAAGTTCTCTTAATCACTCTTAAGCTTTTAAGCATTGAGTGATTGTGTGTCTTTGAAGTGTGACTTCTGAAATTTTTTAAAGTATTATTGTTTCATCACTGGTGTGATTTAAAGGGAAGTGAGAAGGGTCTCATACCTAGGTGAGTCTTATGTAGAAGTTAAGCACAGGTAGTGATTAGGTGCTTAGATTATAAACTGGAGATAGTTTGCTGAAGGTCTACAAACTAATACTATTTAGTGGATTTCCTCTCTGGCTTGGTAGCCCTCAAATGTAGGTGTTGTTGTACAATGAACTGGGTTAACAACTTTGTGTGTTATTTTACTTTCAGTATTATTACCTGTGTTTATATTGTCATTGTGTTTTTATCAGATATCAGTGTCTCGACATCTCTTAGGACACTGATATCTGCATACCAGAATTTGAATTTGAATCAAACAAAAGTGAGAATTAATACAAGTCAGTAGCTACATTACAAGAAACTCGTCACAAACATACTTCAAAGGTTGAGAAAGATTCACAAGAAAATCAAGCCAAAAAAATAGGTCAAAAGACCAACCATTATCCACAACTAGTTCCCAAGAACTAAGCAACAAATGATCAAGGCATTGAGATTAAGGCATGGAAACATGGAGCACCAATATTGAAATTCTGGCTGCAGATACTCAATGTCACGTTCAATGTTATGACACCGTATCTGACTTACTATATGACAGTAAATACAAAAGCAATAAAGAACACAGTCAATTGTTTACCCAGTTCAGTGTGCAACAACACCTACTATGGGGGCTACCAAGCCAGGGAGGAAATCCACTATAAGAGATGTTAATTCAGGAATAAACCAACCAGTTTATCTCCTTCACTTAAGACCTACCCAATGCAATTCCAATCTAAGTACAACTTAAATCTGAGTTCCTACTCACTCCCCCTCAATCACAGCAGTGATACATAAACCAATTTGACTTAAGAATTGATGAAGACACTCTTCAAAAACAAACACTTGATTAAGCTTCACAGCTTTTTAATCAAGCAACACAATCACTCGTGCTTCACAGCTTTGAGTGATCCACACAACTAACTTGACTCTGCTTCACAGCTTTAGTCAAGGAACATTCAAACACTCTTGCTTCAAAGCTTTGAGTGCTACACAGCCCTTACAATTTGAAACCTATTCCAAGTCACTTATCACAATGATAATTGCTTGGAGTACAATAATCAAATCTATACAGATTACAAATGATCTTCTGATCAATAAAAAGGGATGCCTTGTAAAACAGCAGCTCTGTTGAATATATAGCAGCTGCAACTTCAGTTAGGGTTTCCACAAAAACCTAGGGTTAATTCCGTTTGACCTAAAGACCAGGTCACAGGGCTTTATTAACCAGGTTAGGGTTGAGCTAGGTTACCCCTCAGAAAACGCAGGATTCTGTTCAGGAAAGACTGAGTTATTTTCCTGAAAAAACTCAGACTTATCCAACCTGCAAACCTGTTAGTTCAGAACAGGATGTCATAACATTTGTTATGACATCTGAGAAAACCTGTCTACTGATTTAGCAAAATGTGATCATTTTGCAAAATGCTCAGATACACACTTATAAACATCAGTACTTGAATTACAATATTTTTCTGCAAAGGTACCTAATGAGTCAGTACAAACTAAACTAGAATGTTATGACATCAGTCATGACATTCACACATACACTTGGGTTTTACCAAAAATGCAAGCCAATACCTAAACAACTACAAACTCCCCCTTTGGCAGATTTTTGGCTAAAGACCCTAAGCAATCAGAGATAGATAGCAGCAGAAATAAATGACTGCAGAAAAATAAAATGTCTAATTGAGCAAGTACATATTAAGTACCAAAATATTCTCCCCCTCTTTAGCCACAAATGGGCCAAAGATACATGTTCATAATGATTATACAGTTATCCAACAACAATTAATAAGAGCAGCAGCAGAAAAAAAGGAACTGAACACACTTCCAAACTCCACCAGATATCAGCACCAACCAGCAACACCACCAAACAGCAACCAGCCTTCAAGCACTGTCATTAGATCCAGAGGATTCGGGCTTCTTTCTTTTCTTGTGAGCAATGTCAGCATTCTTCTCTTTGTTTGATGTCTCAACATTCTTAGAGACATCTGGATTTGTTTCAGCATTTGAACTTTCTTGGTTCAGAGGAACAGAAATGCCAGGAACTGAGTGGTTCTCGTTCAGAATTCTTGAAACAATTTTTGCTATTGCTTGATTAACATAGGCTGTCCCTTCCCTATTTGCAATTTCAGGGGGAACTGAAGAAGAAGGATGAGATGGATTACCAGAGGCAGAAGCTTGGGGCTTTCCTGTATGTCTTGTTCTCAACTCTTTGACCTTGGTGGGGTTAGTTCCCACTTTTCTACGAGAAGAGATCTCCAGAACTTCAGAGTCCAGACAAGAAGAGATTGTCCTAGAATCTTGATCAGAGGAAGAGGTTGAAATAGTCGTATTGGATGATGATGGTGTTTTAGACATTTTGACAGTCCTAGAGGACCAACAGCAACTGAGAAGAAAATTCTGATTGAGAGACTGGGTTTTGATGAGGAGACGAGAGGGGAAGGAAGCAAGGGAGTGTCTATTCAACTTCTTAAAAGAATTGTAGGAAATGAGAAAATATAATTTTAAACCAATCAGAACAGGCATAACTCCTTTGATCCTTGTTTTAAGCAAAATTAATTGCTACAATTCCTCATGTTGGCAAATACCCAACTTACCCCTTAAGTTTTCAAATTGATTTGCATCTAGAGCCTTGGTAAAAATGTCAGCCAGCTGTAGCTCAGTGGCAACATGTTCCAATTTGATTGTCTTCTCTTCTACAAGGTCTCTGATAAAGTGATGTCGTATGTCAATATGTTTGGTCCTGCTATGCTGAATGGGATTCTTGGATATGTTGATTGTACTCAGATTGTCACAGTACAGTGTCATAACATCTTGTGTGACATTATACTCAGTGAGCATCTGTTTCATCCATATCATTTGAGAGCAGCTATTACCAGCTGCAATGTATTCAGCTTCAGCGGTGGAAAGAGACACACAATTCTGTTTCTTGCTGAACCAGGAAACCAGATTACTTCCCAAGAAGAAACATCCTCCAGAGGTGCTTTTTCTATCATCAGCACTACCAGCCCAATCAGCATCACAGTAGCCAGTCAGAGCTGGTTCACAGCCATGAGTATACATCAATCCATAGTTGTAAGTACCACTTACATACTTCAAAATTCTCTTCACTTGATTGATATGACTGACTTTGGGATCAGCTTGGTATCTTGCACAAACTCCAACTGCAAAGGCAATATCAGGTCTGCTGGCAGTTAAGTACAACAAGCTTCCTATCATGCTTCTGTACAGACTTTGATCCACCTTAACCCCACTTGAATCTTTTGAAAGCTTTAGATGAGTAGGAGCAGGAGTCCTTTTGTGACTTGCATTTTCCATACCAAACTTCTTTACAATGTTCTTAGCATACTTGCTTTGAGATAAGAAGATTGAGTCCTCCATCTGTGAGACTTGTAGTCCAAGAAAATAAGTTAGTTCTCCCATAAGACTCATTTCAAATTCAGCCTGCATTTGGTCAGCAAAGTGTTTAACCATATGTTCTGACATTCCTCCAAACACTATGTCATCAACATATATTTGGGCAACCATCAACTTTCCTCCTTCAGTTTTGACAAAGAGAGTTTTGTCCAAGCCTCCTTTTCTGTAGCCTTTGTCTGAGAGAAACTTTGTTAACCTGTCATACCATGCTCTAGGAGCTTGTTTCAGGCCATATAGGGCTTTTCTCAATTTGTAGACATGATCAGGGTGGGTTGGATCCACAAAGCCTTTAGGTTGTTCCACATAAGCTTCCTCATTCAAGTACCCATTTAGAAAGGCACTTTTCACATCCATCTGAAATAACTTGAACTTCAGAAGACAAGCAATTGACAACAAGAGTCTGATTGATTCCAGCCTGGCTACATGTGCAAAGGTTTCATCAAAATCAACCCCTTCAACCTGGGTGTATCCTTGAGCAACAAGTCTTGCCTTATTTCTGGTGACAACTCCTTCAGCATCTGACTTGTTCTTGAATATCCATTTTGTCCCAATGATGTTAGTTCCTTCAGGTCTAGGAACCAGTTCCCAAACTTCATGTTGCTTGAATTGGTTCAGTTCATCTTGCATTGCACCAATCCAATATTCATCAGTTAAGGCTTCCTTGACATTTCTTGGTTCCATTTTGGACACAAAACAAGAGTTTGAGATGATTTATCTAGATCTTGTGATGACTCCACTATTGGGATCTCCTATGATGAGCTCTTTTGGATGATCCTTCTGAATTCTGATGGAAGGGATCTTGCTAGCTTCCTTTGATTCAGATTCTGTTATGGTGGAGTTGGGTAGGTCATTCTGTTGGGTTGAAGTCTCAAAGAATGTCTCAACAGTACAAGGAACATTTATTTCTTCATGATAGTCATCAATTATAACATTTATTGATTCCATCATGGTTTTGGTTCTGGAGTTGAATACTCTATAAGCTCTGCTGTTTGAGGAGTATCCTAGAAATATGCCTTCATCACTTTTAGGATCCAATTTTCTTCTTTGTTCACGATCAGCCAGAATATAGCATTTGCTGCCAAACACATGGAAGTACTTCACAGTTGGTTTTCTTCCTTTCCAGAGTTCATATATGGTGGATGAGGTTCCCTTCCTCAAGGTGACCCTGTTATGAACATAGCAGGCTGTATTCATAGCTTCAGCCCAAAAGTACATAGGAAGTCTTTTGGCATGTAACATTGCTCTGGAAGATTCCTGTATGGTCCTGTTTTTTCTTTCCACAACTCCATTTTGTTGAGGTGTTATAGGAGAAGAAAACTCATGACTAATTCCTTCTGAAGAGCAGAAATCACCAAACTTGTTGTTTTCAAATTCCTTGCCATGATCACTTCTGATTCTGACAATACATCTTTCCTTCTCTCTTTGAATTTTTTTTGCACAATTCTTTAAAAACTTCAAATACATCTGATTTTTACCTAATGAAATTAATCCAGGTGAATCTGGAAAAATCATCCACAACCACATAGGCATATCTTTTACCACCAAGACTCTCTACTTGCATTGGTCCCATCAGATCCATATGGAGGAGTTCTAAAACCTTAGAGGTGGTCAGATGTCTTGACTTTGGATGTGACATCCTAGTCTGCTTACCAACCTGACATTCACCACAAACTCTTCCTTCATCAATTTGCAGTCTTGGAATTCCTCTGACTGCCTCCAAGGAGATGATCCTCTTCATACCCCTTAGATGAAGATGGCCAAGTTTTTGGTGCCACAGTTTCACCTCTTTTTCTTCTCTTGCAATGGAACACACAGATGAGAAATTAGTGTTCTCAGGCTCCCACAAGTAACAGTTGTCTTTGGATCTGACTCCTTTCATTATTATCTCTTGTTTGTCATTGATTACAAGGCATTCAGATTTTGAGAAATTGACCTTGAATCCTAGATCACACAATTGACTGATACTAATGAGATTAGCGGTCAGCCCTTTCACCAGCAGTACTTCATTCAGACTTGGAACTCCAAGGCAGTCCAAATCACCAACTCCTTTGATTTCACCTTTAGCCCCATCTCCAAAGGTCACAAAACTGGTAGTGTGAGGCTTAACATTATTGAGGAGGTTCTTGATTCCAGTCATGTGTCTGGAACATCCACTGTCAAAGTACCAATCTTCCTTTGCAGAGACCCTCAGGGAAGTGTGAGCTATCAGTGCAGTAGCCTTTTTCTTCCATTTAGGAGCATGTGGTACCTTTTTAGACTTAGGTTTGACACCTGAGTTCTGATTAGGATATCCATGTAGTCTGAAGCAGAAGGGCTTTATGTGGCCATATCTCCCACAATGATGACATTTCCATCTTTGGTACCTTTTCTTCATATGTCTCTGTTCCTGATGTTGAGAGTTGTGTTGAGACATCTGTTTTGACATTTGCTTACCAGTACCAGATTTCTTTGCTTCCATAAATCCTAGTCCAGATTTATTTCCCACATTTTGTCCAACCTGAAGGATCTCTTCCAATTTGTCTGTTCCATTGGTCAACATCTTGACAGATTTGGTCATTTGATTCAGTTGTGAGTTCAGCAATTGAACTTCTCCTTCTAGATGACTTATAGTTTCAAGATTTGCCTTTTTTTCAGCCTCCAGCTTTATGATGAGTTTTGATTGTTTCTCATTCTGCACACAGACTTCAGTACTTCTGATACACAATTTCTTGTAAGTATCAGCCAGTTCTTTAAAAGTCACTTCTTCATCACTGATGTCACTTTCAGAGGTACACACACCAGTTAAAGCAGTAACTCGTTTGGCAGATTCTTCTTCAGAATTACTTTTTGAATCACAGTCAGACCAAGTAACTGTCATTCCTTTTTGTTTCTTAAGAAAGGTAGGACATTCTGCTCGAATATGCCCATATCCTTCACAACCATGGCATTGAATTCCTCTGCATTGAATTCCCTTCTCTTCTGACCTTGGTCTTCTGTTGGAACTGTCAATGTCAGAGGGAATGTTATGAACATTAGACCTTGACTTTGGATCTATTCTTTTGATGAGTTTGTTGAACTTTCTTCCAAGCATGGCTACAGCTTCTGAAATGTTTTCTTCAACATCAGTGTTGGACATAAGTGCTATGCTCTTGTTCTTCTTGACACCATTATCAGTGATTCCCATCTCAAAAGTCTGAAGAGACCCAATAAGTTCATCCACTTTCAACTTGCTAATGTCCTGGGCTTCCTCTATGGCAGTTACCTTCATTGCAAATCTTTTAGGCAAGGATCTGAGAATCTTCCTCACCAGTTTTTCTTCTGACATCTTTTCTCCCAGTGCTCCTGAGGTGTTGGCAATCTCCAAGATGTTCATGTGAAACTCATGAATGGTTTCATCTTCCATCATTTTTAGATTCTCAAATTTGGTAGTCAACATCTGAAGCCTTGACATTTTTACTTTGGAAGTGCCCTCATGAGTAATTTTGAGAGTGTCCCAAACTTCCTTGGCCAGTTCATATTGATGTACTAATCTGAAAATGTTTCTATCAATTCCATTGAACAAGGCATTTAAAGCTTTGGAATTTCCCAGGGCTAACTCATCTTCTTCTTTACTCCAATCTTCCTCAGGCTTCAGACTGATTGTCCCATCTTTCTCAGTTATGGTGGGATGAATCCATCCTTTGTCAGCAGCTCTCCAAGCCTTTTTGTCCAGAGATTTTAGGAAGGCAATCATACGAGGTTTCCAGTAGTCATAATTAGTTCCATCCAGAATGGGTGGTCTATTTCCAAAAGCTCCTTCTTTGTCCATAGTGCCAGAAAGTGATATCCCTAGATCTCACCCAGTAATACAGGCAGGGTGCCTGCTCTGATGCCAATTGAAATTCTGGCTGCAGATACTCAATGTCACGTTCAATGTTATGACACCGTATCTGACTTACTATATGACAGTAAATACAAAAGCAATAAAGAACACAGTCAATTGTTTACCCAGTTCAGTGTGTAACAACACCTACTCTGGGGGCTACCAAGCCAGGGAGGAAATCCACTATAAGAGATGTTAATTCAGGAATAAACCAACCAGTTTATCTCCTTCACTTAAGACCTACCCAATGCAATTCCAATCTAAGTACAACTTAAATCTGAGTTCCTACTCACTCCCCCTCAATCACAGCAGTGATACATAAACCAATTTGACTTAAGAATTGATGAAGACACTCTTCAAAAACAAACACTTGATTAAGCTTCACAGCTTTTTAATCAAGCAACACAATCACTCGTGCTTCACAGCTTTGAGTGATCCACACAACTAACTTGACTCTGCTTCACAACTTTAGTAAAGGAACATTCAAACACTCTTGCTTCAAAGCTTTGAGTGCTACACAGCCCTTACAATTTGAAACCTATTCCAAGTCACTTATCACAATGATAATTGCTTGGAGTACAATAATCAAATCTATACAGATTACAAATGATCTTCTGATCAATAAAAAGGGATGCCTTGTAAAACAGCAGCTCTGTTGAATATATAGCAGCTGCAACTTCAGTTAGGGTTTCCACAAAAACCTAGGGTTAATTCCGTTTGACCTAAAGACCAGGTCACAGGGCTTTATTAACCAGGTTAGGGTTGAGCTAGGTTACCCCTCAGAAAACGCAGGATTCTGTTCAGGAAAGACTGAGTTATTTTCCTGAAAAAACTCAGACTTATCCAACCTGCAAACTTGTTAGTTCAGAACAGGATGTCATAACATCTGTTATGACATCTGAGAAAACCTGTCTACTGATTTAGAAAAATGTGATCATTTTGCAAAATGCTCAGATACACACTTATAAACATCAGTACTTGAATTACAATATTTTTCTGCAAAGGTACCTAATGAGTCAGTACAAACTAAACTAGAATGTTATGACATCAGTCATGACATTCACACATACACTTGGGTTTTACCAAAAATGCAAGCCAATACCTAAACAACTACAAATATAAACAAAAAACTCAAGTTCAAACATAGCTCTTGGTTACAAGAAGTTTCCACAAAACATTATACTCAAAGCATGGTCAAGTAACTAGGCAAACATTAACCACGATACTCCTCAAAAGGAATCACTTATCCATGGAAAGGAAATGATCAAGTAATCATGCAATTGGACATTTAAACAATAGCAAGTCAGAAGCATATACAAAATATTAATCTTAACTAAATCTCACAAGATTAAGAAGCATCAAAGCAAAGAAGGTGCCAAAATTAGGTAAAAAATGATCAATTATCAACCTATGAACCAAACACTATGATTCACTTCACATATGACTCCTAATGGTCCTAAACATCAAGGAAAGAGGAACTTAAACATGTGAACAACCTAACAAAGAAGTTACATCAACCATATTTCAAAGCATCAAGATAGCCTATAAGGAATCAAGCTACTAAACTAGGTCAAAAATTTGATAAACAATTATCCCTTTATGAAAACAAAAGATTAATCAAGCAATGACCTAAAAATACCAAATGGCCAAGATAAAATTGTGCAAATCAGGTTAAAGAATCACATTCATATCAAGAAGAGTCCTCTAATTTATTGCACAAGTGCGTGCTTCAAATCAATTGATTAACACAAACATACATCCACATTTAAGCATGAATCGAGACATTACAAAATGCACATTAATATACATAAAAAATCCTTCAACTAGGCATCAAATCATCATGATATCAATCATCAATTAAGCATCTAAAAGTACCCCAAAAATCAGCAATAAATTGGTTTAAACAAATATTCAACTAAATGCATAAAGATGACATGTACATTTATGGATAGATACATTGCAAAAATTAATCCCAAATTACATCAAAATTAGATGAGAAAAATCAAATAAAAATGCACTAAAATACATAGGACACTAAAATATCCAAAATTTACTTTTAAATACTTTTCACAAGCAAGAAAAATCAAATTCCAAGTTGAATTGGCAAGATAACAAGAATTATGAACATGAGATCTGGGGAGTGTAAACCTAAATTCCCGAACTACTGTGTTCTTAGTGCAATGTGCCCCTGAAGGGCTTCACTGGGGAGTGCAAAAAGTGATTCTCTAGGCCCAGATTATCTTTCAATCCAGCAACCAAGTAAGTCCGCTTATTGTTTTTGTTAATATTCAATTATTCAGATTTTCATTAACAAATAACAGTAATAAAACAAAAGTAATAAAACAACAAATACCATTAAATGCGTGAGCCAGTGACCGCATGACACCTCACGTGCCTTGATACACAACATATTAGACCTAGGGTTCAGGTCATCTCTTCCCACGACATAACCACCTCCCACGGTGGTTTCAGTAGAGACCTTCATCAAAATGAAAAACAAAAACACCGTCCTACTCGAAATACCACGAGGATTATGAATCTGGCGTTCAAATAAAAAGTAGGTCACAGGATCACGTGATCCGATGGCAACTCAGAAATTCCAACAAACTTCAAGATCCACATGTGATGCAATCTAAGCTACTCCACCAAACATTGCCTCAAGAAGAGGACTTCATATGCACGCCAACTACATGATCCTAGCATGGCATGAACTAGTATGAGGAGAATAAGGAGTTTTCACGAAGCTTATTGGACGGATGAAACATTTGTCGTGTTCTCGATGCTTAGGCTGCAGAAAACTCTGCTCTACAATCCTATGATCTTCAACTGGCCGAGATTAAGTGCTTAAAAGGATTCAAATTCGGACCGAATTTCTTGCCCGATTCAGATTGAAGGGAGAAGAAAGTGATCTTCGTGCGAAATATGTTGTGTTCTTTATTAAATCCCATTGCACACAGAGGAATCTATGCAACATGGAGACGATGATGATGAAGAAAGCTCCAAGAATCATTGAGGAATACGGGAGATGAGTTGAAAAAAGAGATAGAGAATTCTGAGTTTTTGAAGATGAGAGCGTGAGAGAGTTTTATTGTAACAAAATTCCAACTGCCTTCTCTAACTGAAAGATGATGATGAGATTATATAGACAAGCTTAGGGCGCGTGTGTTCAGCCCTTCATCAAGCTTCATCTTTCTTTCAAATTGAATGAAGAGAAAGAAAATGAAGAGTCAGGTCACGGGGGCCTTCCAATGTGAATGTACTGGCTCCTCCAAGAATCGACTTACAATGCCGACACATAATGAAATGTTTGGCCTTGTGCATGTGAGATATTAAAGACTACCTTCCAAGCTTTGATATTTTCTTACTTCGACACGTTCTCCTCCATCAAATTTCGACAATTTTGCACCTGGTTTCATTGGCGTCGAAGTTGGATTACAACTTTTCATCTTATAGTTTTCCAAGATTTCTTTTGTATATTTTTCCTGTGAAATAAAGATTCCATTTTCTTCTTGTCAAACCTCTAGACCAAGAAATAATCTCATCAGACCTAAGTTTGTCATTTCGAATTCACGTATCATGGTGCTCTTGAATTATTCTATCATTTGATCATCACTGCCTAGAAAAATAAGGTCATCGACATAGAGAGCAACAAGTAATACATTACTTCCATTTTTCTTCACATAGAGGGAATGTTCATACAAACATTTCTCGAACCCATTCTCCTTGAAATATGTGTCGATGCGTGTGTTCCATGCTCGTGGTGCTTGCTTCAGCCCATATAGCGCTTTCTTCAATTTCAGCACCTTCTTCTCTTCTCCAATACTCATATACCCGAGTGGTTGTTCGACATAGACTTCTTCTTCGAGTACACCATTCAAAAATATTTTCTTGACATCTATTTGAAATATCGGCCATTTGAATTGAACATCTTGAGAAATGAGCAATCGAATTGTCTCCATTCTTGCAACAGGTGCAAACACTTCATCATAGTCAATTCCCGCTTTCTATTTGTACCCCTTCATAATAAGTCACTCTTTGTATCGTTTTATTTCTCCTTGAGCGTTCATCTTTTTCACTTTACACCAATGGGTCGACTACCTTTTGGCAATTCGACTAGCTCCCAAGTGTTGTTGCGGTCTATTGCTCTAATCTCTTCGTCCATGACACTTTTCCACTTCTTGTCTCGTAGCGCTTCTTTGAAACTGATTTTTTCAGCATCTACCAGAAGGCACGCAAGGTGTATCTCATTTGTCGAATCATATAAATATTGCAAACTTCGCATTCTAGGTTGTAGAGGTTCATCTTCATTTTCAGTATCTTCATGTTCTGTTGAAATGCTTGTTGGTACAACGACAAATGATTCTTCGACTGCATCGATAACTTCTGTCGAATTGTTCCGGTCCCACTTGCTCGCTTTGTTTATTTGAACATCTTTACTCATAATCACTTTCTTACTTATGGGGTCAAATAGCTTTTACCCTTTTGTCTTCTCATCGTATCCAATGAATATATACTTTTGACTTTTGTCTTCAAGTTTCATTCTTTGTTGATCTGGTACATGTGCATAAGATACACTACTAAATGCTTTGAGATGAGAAACTGTTGGTTTCTGTCCGCTCCATGCTTCTTGTGGTGTTTGATCTTGTAACTTCAAATGTGGACATCGATTCTGAACATAAACACCACATTGTACAGCTTCTGCCCAGAATTCTTTCAACATGTTCTTGCTCTTAAGCATTGATCGAATCATGTCAAGAACAGTTCGATTCTTTCTTTCAGCCACGCCATTTTTCTGAGGTGAATATGGTGCAGTTAGGAATTTCCTTATGCTCTGCTCTTCACAATACTTCATAAATGTCGTCGAAGTGTACTCACCACCTCTGTCAGATCGAACTGCTTTGATATGTCTGTCGATTGCCTTCTCCACCATTACTTTGAACTTTTTAAACACCTTTAATGCTTCATACTTTTCTTTCAAGAAATAAACCCAGGTCTTTCGTGAGAAATATTCGATAAAGGAAATGTAGTACCTTTTTCCACTAAAGAATTCTGGATTGATTGGCCCACATATGTCGGTATGAATCAATTCGAGAATATGTTTAGCTTGATATTCTGCCTTCTTTTGAAATGAGGTTCTTGTTTGTTTGTTGAGCACACATTCTTCATAAAACTTTCCTTCATAATCCATGTCTGTTGTCCGTGCACCATGTTCTTTTTCGCCAACCTTCTCAAACCAGCATGATGTAGATGACCAAAGCATATATGCCATAATGAAAATTTTTCTCGCATGTCGACTTGTAGACATTTCTCTCGAGCGTCCTCAAATTCAGTTTGTACATTCAATTTCTTTCCATTTCAACACGTGTGATTAGATGTCCTACTTTGTCCTTCAAATGTAGTATTTGATCTTTTATAAGTATCGAAACACCTTTTTCTGTAAGTTATCCCAAAGTCAAGATGTTGGTCTTGAGATCTGGAACATAGTAAACATCTTGGATTGATCCAATCAAGCCATCCTTCTGTAAGTAACAAATTGTGCCCTTTTCTTCGACCTTCACTTTTGATGCATCTCCGAAAGACACATTAACATCTTCAATTTTTTTCATTTATTTAAACAGGTGTTTGTAACCACACATGTGATTACTTTCTCCTGAGTCAAGATACCAAACATTGTCATTATTGGTGTTGATTTAATTTTGAACCATCATGAGAAAACCTTCATTTGCTTCATCTTCCAATGATATATTGGATGTTTCTTCTACCTTATTTTCGATTCGAAAATCTTTTGCAATATTTCTCACTTTATCACAGTTATATAATTTGTAGGAATTACAATCCTTTGCATAATGACCATACTTCCCACACTTGTAGCATTCAAAGTTGGAATGGTTCGACTGACCACCTCTTTGACCATGTCCACTGTCACGCTAATTTTGTTGGTTCGAATGTTGTCTCTCGAAGTTGATGCCTCGACCACTTCGACCACTGTCACGACCTCCACGGCCACTTCCTCTTCCTCGAAAGTTTTGAGAAAAGAGTATTTTTTTTCGTCTTTGATCGACTCCTTGATTTGATTTTCTTCCTCGACTGCTTCTTCCTTCTTTTTCATCTTACGTTGTTCATGTCCTTTGAGAGAACCAGCAAGCTCTTCAACTAAGAGCGTCGAAAGGTCCTTCGACTCTTATATTGCACACATAATATTCTCAAATTTATCTATTAAAGATCTCAAAATATTTTCAATAACTCGTGCATCAGTTACTGTTTCACCATTTTTGGGGAGTTGGTTCACCACCTTTTGTACACGTGTGATGTAGTCAGGCACAATTCATGTCTCCTTCATCTACATCCTCTCCACTTCGCCACGAAGATTTTGGAGTCAAACTTTCTTCACTCGGTCTACTCCTTTGAACACTTTCTCTAACATGTCCCATGCTTCTTTCAATGTAGTCGAACCGACAATCTTTTTGAAGCATGATTCGTCAGCAGCCCTGAACAACATGTATAGTGTCGTTTTATCCTTCGATCGCGTCTCTTTCAACGACTTATTTTGAGCTGTCGTATATCCCGCAACATCTGTTGGTTCTTCAATCCCATCTTTGGTCACCTCCAACGCGTCTAGAGATCCAAAAAGAGCTTTCATTTGGATACTCCATTTTTAGTAATTTGACTTCGTTAGTCGTGGCAATGACATTTGATTCATCATGTTTGCCATTAGCTCTGATGCCAATTTGTTAGAAAGGAAGCAAATACTTTTATAACTTGTTATCAAATAGAATATATTCTTGGTCTTTATATAGACTCAAAGACTTCTACTATTTTAGGAAAACAAATAATATTAGTAAATACTATTATAAGCCACTATCTTTTGGCCTTCCAATTACATTAGACTTTTAACCTTCTCACTAACTTATTAATAGAAACCCATTATTTATAACATTAAAGTTTATTCAATAGTTTTTATCAAAAAGTGAAAAAAACTTGTGGAGGGAGAGTATGATAGGAGCTGTCATGCCTTTAGCTCACAAATTCTTAGAATGGTATTTCTTATTTCTGGTAAGCCTATACCATGATGCATGCATGCAGCACCTTGTGTGCCTAAACTTAGTAAAGTGTGTATGCACGCTTACAAGTCCACACTAAACTCCTTCTGATATTCCACAAATCACAACTAGCCTTAATAATGCAAATCTAACCAATATTGCAAGATAAAATTCCATGATGAACATCACTTCTCAGCTGGCTTAGCATGCTTACAACTTGATGCATAAAGACTCAATTAATGAGCTCTTTGGTTCAAATGAAATACCATGGAAAAATGAATAAGTTTATTGTTGATCACCACTTGAAACGAGGTTTGGAACAAAGTGTAAAATAGCCTCAAAGTCAATCCATTGAATTGACCAAGAGACCTTCAAAAATCTCTCTAAGTTCTGATGAATTTACATCCTTGGCATCATGTTTTCTACCAATAATAACTTCCATGGTTCTTGCATAAATTATGAGTTCTTAATATCCATGTGTGTTGTACCCCCAAAATTTTCCCTCCCATATTCCTCAAGATTTGTCAAGAATAATCTTCAAGTTGCTCAAGTTGGCTTAAGGGTTGGACAGTCAAATCACCTCCTAAGGCAGTCAAGTCGAAATTAGGGTTTTATGTTGAATTAAGGTCCTCATATCCAAATGGCCTCAAGTGCTTCCAAATGTCTTAATATGTTCTTAAGTCCATCCATGACAAATTTCAGGCCTTGCCGAGAAACTTTGGTCAGTCAATTGCTTAAGAGGCCCAAAAATCGATTGTGTTGGGTCAAAAGTCAACTGTGGCCTACATATAGTCAAACCTCAAGATTTTTTGTCAACATTCTCATTATGAAGTATAATTCATCATTTTATCAATGGTTGATCATGATTCATCAAGGATTGCTCAAGATTCATCAAGATTCAAAATTTGCTAAATTAGGGTTTTGTAGGAAAAGTCAACTCAACTTTGACCAAGCATACCTTTCTCATACTTTATGAGAAATGATCCATCCAAAGCTCATTTTGAATAGGATGCAATTCCTTACAATCCATCTTCACACCCCAAGATCAGAAAATGCACTCACAAGAAGTTACAAATTTGGACATTATAGGTCATTTTTGAAAGTCAACAAAAACACCTTTTTTTTCCAAAGCTTATAACTTGAGAATGGAAGATAAAAATGCGATGAGACCAAAAGGGTTGATTATAGGACATCTCAAGGTTTCTAAAAATTCCAATAACACCTCCAAAAGTTCAAAATTGAAGAAGTTATGCATTGGTGAAGTTGGGCATTTTTCCAAAATTGCCAAAAGTCAACTATCCTCAAAACTCCAATTTTTGACAAAAGGGCCCACTTTTTTCCACTTGATTCAGTCTTGTCATGCCACACACGTGTCTCATGCTTAATTTCATGACCAAACATTTATTTTTCTATTTTATTTCATTTTTATTGATTTAATTCATTATTAATCAATATTAAATCAAATAAAATCCAAAAATTATTGAAAAGGGATCTTTGTGATTTGTACAGCTTGCAAACATCATGTGACACCTAATAAAATTCGTGCCTTGGCTTTTTGTGCACAAAATCTCAGATTTGGCCATATTTAGAAAGTTTGTTAATGGTGATCAAAGTGCAAACCTAATTCTTGAATATACATGGATTAAAGCCCAACTCTTGACCTAGAATCATTTCCTTATATGCAAGCAAGCCTCCTAAACCTAATACACGACCTAAGCTCTGTTAAAACGGCCATACCAAAACTGAAAAAAAGGTGAAAAAGAGAGAAATTGAATTCTTGGTTAGAGCTTGTTTCAATCAAGAAACTCAACGTAGAGTACTTGATTGCCATCCCCTGAAGCGATTGGAATAAAAACCAGGCCTTTTCATCATCTACAGCGCACTGTAAGTCGTCACGAATGGACCTCTGAAAATGGAATCCCAACTTCCAATTCTTGCACTTTTTCTTCAAAGCATTGGCATATTCATGTTTATTATTTGATTTCTAACATAACTGCAATATTCAATTTTGTTTTTATGCCCTGTATTGTGATGCCCGATTCTAGGGTTCATATGCTTGTTTTTTAGGTGTTTTTGATACAGGGAAAATTGGCCACAATAATTGGTATGGGAGTGATCAGGAGGCAGAGACGAGGTCAGCCATGGCCTTAGATGGCATTTTCATAGCCTAGGGTGGATTTTAGGAATAAGCCACAAATTTTGATGCGGAATCAAATCCGCAGGAAAAAAATACAGGGTTTGGGGAAGAAGACGACCACACGTCGCCCTCCCATTGGCCTATTTGAAAAGCGGGCGTTTTATTTTTTATTTACAACATTTTGATTGTTTTCATATATAATAGTTTCTGCTTAATAACAAAAAAACAGCGCAGTTGAGTTGGCAAGCAGGTTGAAGCATTATCCCATGGGACCTGGGTTCGAATCCCAGGTCCCCCAAAACACTTATTTGATTTTTTCTGCAGGTGATCCCATGTACTCTCTAAGGCGTTGGTCCACCATGCACCTCAAACCTCAATACGCCAGATGGCTCTAGACCTAGATCCAATGGTCATGGATGAAGGACCACCATACTCCTTGGTCAACATACGCGTGGATAATCTGAAAAGTCAAACAAGGCTGGAATGTTAATGGGCTTCAGAATTGCTCTTGTCACTCCCAAATCAGGCCCAGCACCCCCCTGGGTTTATTTCTTCTTCTCTTTTATATTTTTATTTAATTTGTTTTTATTAATGCTTAATTAACTACTAACTAAAATAATTAACATTTTCTTAATAAAATCAGAAAACAAAAAAATATAATATTTTTCTTCATTAAATTCAATTTCATCATTTTATTTTGTAAATAAATATTGACATAATTTGTTTAGTTTTAATTAGGCCTAACATTAATATTTTTGTAATAAATTAAAATCAATGTAGAATTAGGTTTTTTAATATATTTAATCATTTTTTCTTTAAACATTCAAAAACCCAAAAATATTTCTCTTTTTATTTACTTAATTAATTAGTTTAGGTTTAATTTAATTAAATGCAAGAAATAACAAAAAAAAATCTCTTTCTTTCCCAAAAAGGGTCAAAACCCTAAAAACTCTCCGATTCAATTTTTCTCGCGCGTATGATTTTTTGATTCATATTTTGATCCATATAATTGTATTTGCTCTGAGGATGTAATAGTTTTAATTAGGATTATTTATCGCTTTTATTTACTTTCCTGCATTTACTTTCAAGGGTTTGTTTTTGGCGATGTAAATACCCGACGCCTTGTAATAGCTTAATTTTATTTTCCGCAATCATTAACTGCTAGATGTATGAATAATAGGCTATGCATGACAAGATCTATCTTAAACTTGAAATCAATCGTAGCTCACCATAACATGTACAAAGATAACATAACTGAAACCTGACACACCTACACACGCCACTCCTAGGGTACGCCTCACTTGGTTGCCTCAACGTGGTCATTGAGTATAGGAAGTTTTAGAGGTCGCCCTCCTGTCTAAAGATCAAAGTTGCCTCGAAACGGTTGCCTCGATAAAAAATGATCTAAGACATTAGGGTTACCGCTAAAGCGTCCTAACGTTGCTTTAGTGACCACATGTCCCTTAATCGAATTGACCCGAAAACTCCAATGATGGTGCTACCTACTTCTCAATAGTGGGATAGAACTGTCTAAAGGACATTTACACAGCTTAATTCCTTTTGAGTAGGTAGAGGTTCTTGGGTACTTGCTCTTTCAAAACAAAACAAATTTTTCGCACTTACACTTTTCAAACAAAGTTTTCAAAAACACTTCATACACTCTTGAGGACAGAAACAAGAGTTAAATCGAAGTTTTCAAACAAAACTCTTTTCAAAACCCACGAACACAAGAAAAGCAAAACTTTTTGAAAACACAATGAGCAAGTACCTAAGAGCCCGTGGATAACCACGGATAAAAAGGGTGCTAACACCTTCCCTTTCTATAATCTACCTCCCGAACCCGAGAAACATCTCGAAAAGGAATTTTGTTGTGCTTTTGTCCTTTCCTTGTTGGATAAAATAAAAGACGGTGGCGACTCTTGCTTACCGCGACATTTTGCGAAACGCAAACGCGAACCAGCATTCCAAAACAGTCAGTTCTATTTCCACCGATCACAGAACTGGCGACTCTGCTGGGGATGATATTTATAAGTGAGGTGTACCTTAGGATTAGATCACTTGTGTTTTCAATTGTATGCTTTGTATGCTTTAAAATTTGTGGGCTTGTATCGGAGTTTTATAGATCCTAACCCGGATCTGGGGGTACCCTTTTTTAGGTAAGTAGCAATAAATTGTAAGGGATCTGTCCAGCGTAGACCGACACAGATGAAGCAGTAGCTACGTTGGTGTGACACCTTGGTCTGTACTGATATTCCTTGTGTTGGAACGAGGAGAATATGGGTCTTCTGAGGAGTCATTAAGCACCAGCTGACCTTAGAACCTTAAATTGACCAACTTGGCCATAGAACAGTAGCAGTATGCTACGCTCATTGAGACTAAACTCCCGCGATGTTTCCGGCCGCAAGAAAAGGTTGCCAAACTGGAATTATAACCGATTGAGGGTAGTCGGTGATATTGAGATCCTCTAGAATCCGGTTACTATTTTTAGGACAGGTCTTAACCAACTGAAACTTCAAGAGGGTAATACCTAAACTCCATGCTAGCCTAAAATCTAAGGGCTCTTTGTGTGACTTGTGTGCTTTCAAACTTGAACTACTTGCACATTCTTGTTATCTGACAACATGAGTTCCTTGCAGGTTTTGTTTACAGTCCTTATCCAATAATTTGGACTCATTGCAGGGTTTACTTACATCACTTCACGCATAGCATACACATCATAACATCATACCATAGCATTTCCTTAATCATTTCAAGGATCTCAAGGGTTTATGATGCAGGTCATGATGAACCAGACGTCAAACAAGGGGCAAAGGGGATTTATTTTCCTCTAGCCAAGGTTGTCCAGAAATCCAAGCACGATAACTTGAGTCATGGGCTATGACCCACTCGATATGGTGAGCCTGACTCTTGAAGAAGGATTCTCAGCAACATGAAGTTCCTTCAATCAAGCTACCAGATTCAAATTCTAACAAGTTTCTTTGTTTACCCCACTAGATCCTTGAAAACATTGCATATATCATACATATCATTGCATTAAAGGTACCATTACAGGTCTCTTATCTTCTTCGCTGTTTATTTCAGCAATCATCATGTCTACCGAACCTTCCACTGAGCAAGATATCAAGGCCCTCCAGGCCCAGAATGCCCAGTTTCAAGAGTTGGTTATGAGCCTAGATAAGGGTCAACAGGACTTGAAGACCCTGATTCTGAAAGAGAGGAAGAAGAAGAAGAAGAGGACCGTCCTGTTCAATACTGGACGCAGGTTTGGAAATGGACTGCAGAATGAGGTTGATCTGACCACCTCCTCTGTAGGGAAAGACAACCCACAAGAGAGAGGGGTTCCTAGCCCCGTGGTCTCCTACAACAAGACGGATTATGATGAAGAACAGTATCCTCCTGCTGAGGATAGGTACAAACAGTTGGAGGACCGCTTGAGCGCTATGGAGATACATAACGTGCCCGGGCTGGACTTCGGAGATCTAGGTCTATCCTCTGGGGTGGTGATTCCCCATAAGTTCAAGGCGCCTGCCTTTGCCAAATATGACGGAGCTTTCTGTCCAAAGTTGCACCTCCGGTCATATGTGAGGAGGATCCAGCCTTACACCGCTGATAAGAATTTGTGGATCCATTTCTTTCAGGACAGTCTTTTAGGGACCCAGCTTGAGTGGTTCTATCAGTTGGGTGGAGCCAGTATCCGCAGCTGGGAAGATTTGGCCACTGCGTTCTATAAGCAGTATCAGTATAATTCTGACCTTGCTCCTACGCGTACCCAACTCCAGGGTATGTCAATAGGGACGGGTGAAGGATTTAAAGAGTATGCTCAAAAGTGGAGAGACCTTGCTGGAAGGGTGCAACCACCTTTAACTGATCGTGAACTGGTCGATATGTTTCTGGGGACCCTGTCTGGTCCATTCTTTAACCATTTGATTGGAAACTCTTCAGTCGGGTTTACAGACCTTATCTTGACTGGTGAGAGGATTGAAGCTGGTATCAAGGCTGGGAAAATTCCAGAAGCTATACCTTCTGATGCTTAGAAAAAGCCTTACAGTGGGAAGAAAGAGTCCAATGTTACGTACAGTCAAAAGAGCCGTCGTGACCAACACGTAGGGGCAGTCTTGATCTCTGGTTCTGCGTCACACCGACAACAGCAAAAGGGAAATCAATGAAGGCCGGATGAGCCTAAAAGACAGTTCACCAACATCAACATGCCATTGTCACAAGCATTGCAGCACATGTTGGAGATGAATCTGATTAAGGTGATAAACCCTCCTCAGAACCCTAAGACTTCTTCTCCTAACTACAACCCAGATGCAAGGTGTGCTTATCATTCCGGTAGTCCGGGGCACGATACTGACGATTGTTGGGCGCTGAAATACAAGATTCAGAATATGATTGATGCTAAGGAGATCGAATTCGAGACTCCTGAGACTCCCAATATGGTCACTGCTCCCTTTCCAAAACATGGCTAGGATTGAAAGCACTTTTGTTCATTTGAATTCTGAAGTTGTATTTTTCTTTGCTTATTCAAACAATTATCATGTCAAACTCTTTTATTTCATTAATGCATTACACGTGTCTGTTTTGAATTAATTGTTTTCACTATGCTTAAAATTGCTTCATATTTCCTTTTTGTGATGTTCAAACTCTCGATTAAAAAAATTCTAAGCCTTTTGAGGGAGGATGACGAAAACGATACCACGATCTTTACAGTATGCTTTTGAACAGACCCCGCTGATGAAGTACAGGCATTGTTTCAAATCCTAAACAGTGGAGTTATAAGGAAGATAATCCCTCGTCAACCCCTTCGAGCCAAAGAAGTTGGAGTTTTTTCTTTTCACAAATTAAAACCCTTAATTATAACCTGGGGCAGGGTAGTTTTCTCAGTTGATCCAGGTGCACAATGAATGACACCACTCAGTTGATCCACGTGCACAATGAATGGCATCAAAGAAGTCCTTCCGAGACAAAAGACGGTGATGGTTCCGTATAATCGTAAGGACCGACAGTCATTGTCTCTCAAAATAAAAGCCCAATAAGTCAAAACCTATGAAGGAGACTTACAAAAAACTGGGGCATCCCGCTGACTGTAATCACAAAAGAAACAGTTCAAGCAAAAAGACAGGGATAATAAAATCGAAAAGAAAGAGGTCCTACAAACCCTCAACAAAAAGAAATGACTGCCTATTCAAAATAAACTATCAGTATCCGAACCATCACCGGAATATCAGGGCAAAGACTCAAACAGGATCTAAATGCATGGTTAGCTGAGTTTAGGATCGAAGAACATCACGAAGAGCGGGTGGGTAAAAATAAATTTTGAGCCTTTATCCTTTGTTTCTTAAACTGTGAACCAGGCCATGACATAACCCTTAAAAGTCCTAGCTGAAGCACGGGTTAGTTTGAAAGCATATTGTTACAAAAGGTATCCTGACTCCTGTAGGGCTTGCTGTAAAATCCTGAGTTGACATCACATTTTACAAAAATTCGCTTGTTTTATTGGAAAAAGGCATTTTCAAAAATTTCAAAACAGACATAAGCTTTGCATTCTTAAAATAACATTGTATGCATATGACTATTTGTTCAAACGGCTGAGAAGTTTACACGACGAATATCCAGTGAACAAAAACCTTCTCAACAAAAAGGGTCACCTCAAGTGGAAGAAACACTTCCAACCAAGGGGCAGACATAACCATTGTCCATCATCTGGGGCAGTTAAGTCAAGATTCAAGAAATCTCTCAAGATGCCAAATAGCCAGGGGCAGATCTCCGTCTGAATCACTTGGGGCATTGGACATGAATTCCAGCGACGAATCTTGCATGATCAAACATCTCCTGGTAGTATGTCAACACAACACTACTGATAGTGACAACTCCCTACACTCTGAGAGCGTGGACATGGTCAAAAAAAATACTACGCATAATCAAAGACCCGCTAGGTCAACTGGCCTAGGCAAAAATAAGGGCTTCCCGGCGAACCAAAAGGGTTCGGGCAAAAATGAGGGATGAAAATAAAAAATCTGTACACCCGGCAAGTCGAAAACCTGAAAAGGCGGCTTGGGAAATAAAAAGGGTATCCCGATAGACTGAAAACCCGAAAGGGCGGTCCGGGAAAAAATTAGGGATCAAAGCGCACGACTATGTCCCGTCATCTCGTCACTTGCCTACCAGAAGAAGATTTGTCAATCGGAAATGACCAAGCACCTCATAGGATGGGATAATACTCAATCCACAGGGCCTCCGCATGCACCTTCTCCCGCAGAAACTAGGGCAATAAGAATTGTCCAAACTGTACAAGCTGCTCTGTCCTCCAGGTACAAGGTAGATTTAGTTGAAGAGTATGACCAAGATACCTTCACTCTCCGCAGAGTAAGACAGTAGTGGAAGCTCTCCCCACTGAGACTTGCAACCACGAAGGAATCAGCAATACTCTCCCCCAAGCAGAGTTAGTCTACCGTCAGTCCCGAAGAGGCTCGGTATTCCCAAAAGGTCTTAATATTCCCCAACGGAGTATAAAGACATTCTCCAGCAAGCGAAAGAGCATCCTCGGCAGTCTTAATATTCCCCGACAGAGTATAAGAATGTTTCTCGGCGGAATACAAGATACCCCCAGTGGAGCCATTTCCCAGTGCAGTCTAAAAAAGCTTCCCCGCCAGAGTTGAATCATCTTCCCCAGTAGATTCTGGAAGCTTGTCCCCTGTAGAGTACAAATGCATCTTCTCAGCCAAATTCAGAGGTTATCCCCACAAGAGTCTAACTGGGTTATCCTCAGCGAGTTGCAGCTGAAAGGTCATCCCTAGTGAAGTTCTTTCTATCCCCAGCGGAATTCATCATCAAAATCCCCAACAGAGCTTATCAACGGAATCCCCAGCGGAGTTATCGTTAAAATCTCAGCAAAGCATCTCTTCCCACAGAGTAATTCCCCGCAGAGTAATCTCTTCACCAGGTTTATTCCCCAACGGAGTCATCTTCTCCTACAGGTTTATTCTTGCAACCATCTTCGTGCATCATCCCCAGTGGAAACGAAGAATTCAACCATACTCTTCAACATCAGCCCAGGATTTAACAAACTCCCCGACATTTGTCAAGGATTTATTTTCCCAGACGAAAATAAATTCATAAACATTTCACATTTCATACCTCCTATTTACATACATGATAAAGTGCATACGACACGATCTCATTTATTTTGAGAACATCATGCATTTCATACATCATGACATTGCATACAACTAACGTTTACCTTTTTCAGGAAAAAGTCAATCAACAGATGGCTACCATCAACCTTTTCAAGTCCCAGTTTAATACCTGTAACAAGCCAGGAAAATTCTGTGGACGACTGATTGTAGGTTAATACCTGAAACTAGCCAGGAAATTATCTACACGAAGAGATTGAAGATCAATACCTGTAACAAGCCAGGAAGACTTTCTTTCTCAGATGCAGTTTTACACTGACTCATCGTCAGGCAACCCTACACAGGTTCCTTCCTTCCAAGATGAAGTTTTACACGGACTCATCATTAGGCGACCCTACACCGGTTCCTTCTCAATTTCAGATGAAGTTTTACACGGACTCATCATCAGGCGACCCTACACCGGTTCCTTCTCAATTTTAGATGAAGTTTTACACAGACTCATCATCAGGCAACCCTACACAGGTTCCTTCTCTTTCCAAGATGAAGTTTTACACGGACTCCTCATCAGGCGACCCTACACCGGTTCCTTCTCGTTCCAAGATGCAGTTTCACACGAACTCATCGTCAAAATAACCTTACCCAGATTCCTCTAGAAGTTTTACACAGACTTATCACAAAGTAACCTTACTCAGGTTCCTCCAGAAGTTTTACACGGACTCATCACCTTACCCAGGTTCCTCCAGAAGTTTCACACGAACTTATCCTGAAGTAACCTTGCCCAGGTTCCTCCTTACAATTTCCCGACGTAGTTTTACCCGAACTCCGTGCAAAGCGACCTTACCTAAGTTATTTCCCAGTTCAGTTGCAGTTTCACACGGACCCATCATCAGTCAACCCTACACAGGTTCCTTCCTTCCAAGATGAAGTTTCACACTGACTCATCATCAGTCAACCATACACAAGTTCCCTTCCTTCCAAGATGTAGTTTTACACGGACTCATCATCAGGCAATCCTACACAGGTTCCTTCTTTTAACTTACAAAATTACAATTCAACAAACGATCTCCAGATGGCATCTATAAGCCCATCATCCTACAAACAATCTCCAGATGGCATCTATAAGCCCATCCTCCTACCAACAATTTCCAAATGGCATCTGTAAGCCCATTCCTGAGATCACAATGCTGATACTACATCATGCGAGTGCAAATTTCTGGGCACTTCAGTGTTCAATCATCTTCCACCTTCGGATCACGAAAGGCACGCAAGCCAATCTACATCCTCAGGTTTAAGAAGATTGAACAGGGGCAACTGTTGTACCCCAAAATTTGCCCTCCCATATTCCTCAAGATTTGTCAAGAATAATCTTCAAGTTGCTCAAGTTGGCTCAAGGGTTGGACAGTCAAATCACCTCCTAAGGCAGTCAAGTCAAAATTAGGGTTTTATGTTGCATTAAGGTCCTCATATCCAAATGGCCTCAAGTGCTTCCCAATGCCTTAATATGTTCTTAAGTCCATCCATGACAAATTTCAGGCCTTGTCGAGAAACTTTGGTCAGTCAATTGCTCAAGAGGCCCAAAAATCGATTGTGCTGGGTCAAAAGTCAACTGTGGCCTACATATAGTCAAACCTCAAGATTTTTTGTCAACATTCTCATTCTGAAGGATAATTCATCATTTGATCAAGGTTTGACCATGATTCATCAAGGATTTCTCAAGATTCATCAAGATTCAAAAGTTGCTAAATTAGGGTTTTGTAGGAAAAGTCAACTCAAATTTGACCAAGCATAACTTTCTCATACTTTATGAGAAATGACCCATCCAAAGCTCATTTTTAAGAGGATGAAATTACCTACAATCCATCTTCACACCCCAAGATCATAAAATGCACTCACAAGAAGTTAAAAATTTGGACATTATAGGTCATTTTTGAAAGTCAACAAAAACACCTTTTTTTCCAAAGCTTATAACTTGAGAATGGAAGATAAAAATGCGATGAGACCAAAAGGGTTGATTAGAGGACATCTCAAGGTTTATAAAAAGTCCAAGAAAACCTCCAAAAGTTCAAAATTGAAGAAGTTATGCATTGGTGAAGATGGGCATTTTTCCAAAATTGCCAAAAGTCAACTATCCTCAAAACTCCAATTTTTGACAAAAGGGCCCACTTTTTTCCACTTGATTCAGTCTTTTCATGCCACACACGTGTCCCATGATTAATTTCATGACCAAACATTTATTTTTCTATTTTATTTCATTTTTATTGATTTAATTCATTATTAATCAATATTAAATCAAATAAAATCCAAAAATTATTGAAAAGGGATCTTTGTGATTTGTACAGCTTGCAAACATCATGTGACACCTAATAAAATTCTTGCCTTGGCTTTTTGTGCACAAAATCTCAGATTTGGCCATATTTGGAAAGTTTGTTAATGGTGATCAAAGTGCAAACCTAATTCTTGAATATACATGGATTAAAGCCCAACTCTTGACCTAGAATCATTGCCTTATATGCAAGCAAGCCTCCTAAATCTAATAAACGACCTAAGCTCTGTTAAAACGGCCATACCAAAACTGAAAAAAAGGTGAAAAAGAGAGAAATCGAATTCTTGGTTAGAGCTTGTTTCAATCAAGAAACTCAACGTAGAGTACTTGATTGCCATCCCCTGAAGCGATCGGAATAAAAACCAGGCCTTTTCATCACCTACAGCGCACTGTAAGTCGTCACGAATGGACCTCTGAACATGGAATCCCAACTTCTAATTCTTGCACTTTTTCTTCAAAGCATTGGTATATTCATGTTTATTATTTGATTTCTAACATAACTGCAATATTCAATTTTGTTTTTATGCCCTGTATTGTGATGCCCGATTCTAGGGTTCATATGCTTGCTTTTTAGATGTTTTTGATACAGTGATCAGGAGGCAGAGACGAGGTCAGCCATGGCCTTAGATGGCATTTTCATAGCCTAGGGTGGATTTTAGGAATAAGCCACAAATTTTGATGCGGAATCAAATCCGCAGGAAAAAAATACAGGTTTGGGGAAGAAGACGACCACACGTCGCCCTCCCATTGGCCTATTTGAAAAGCGCGCGTTTTATTTTTTATTTACAGCATTTTGATTGTTTTCATATATAATAGTTTCTGCTTATTATAATAACAAAAAAACAGCGCAGTTGAGTTGGCAAGCAGGTTGAAGCATTATCCCTTGGGACCTGGGTTCGAATCCCAGGTCCCCCAAAACACTTCTTTGATTTTTTCTGCAGGTGATCCCATGTACTCTCTAAGGCGTTGGTCCACCATGCACCTCAAACCTCAATACGCCAGATGGCTCTAGACCTAGATCCAGTGGTCATGGATGACGGACCACCATACTCCTTGGTCAACATACGCGTGGATAATCTGAAAAGTCAAATGAGGCTGGAATGTTAATGGGCTTCAGAATTGCTCTTGTCACTCCTAAATCAGGCCCAGCACCCCCCTGGGTTTATTTCTTCTTCTCTTTTATATTTTTATTTAATTTGTTTTTATTAATGCTTAATTAACTAGTAACTAAAATAATTAACATTTTCTTAATAAAATCAGAAAACAAAAAAATATAATATTTTTATTCATTAAATTCAATTTCATCATTTTATTTTGTAAATAAATATTGACATAATTTGTTTAGTTTTAATTAGGCCTAACATTAATATTTTTGTAATAAATTAAAATCAATGTAGAATTAGGTTTTTTAATATATTTAATCATTTTTTCTTTAAACATTCAAAAACCCAAAAATATTTCTCTTTTTATTTACTTAATTAATTAGTTTAGTTTTAATTTAATTAAATGCAAGAAATAACAAAAAAAATCTCTTTCTTTCCCAAAAAGGGTCAAAACCCTAAAAACTCTCCGATTCAATTTTTCTCGCACGTATGATTTTTTGATTCATATTTTGATCCATATAATTGTATTTGCTCCGAGGATGTAATTGTTTTAATTAGGATTATTTATCGCTTTTATTTACTTTCCAGCATTTACTTTTCAAGGGTTTTTTTTTGGCGATGTAAATACCCGACGCCTTGTAATAGCTTAGTTTTATTTTCCGCAATCATTAACTGCTAGATGTATGAATAATAGGCTATGCATGACAAGATCTATCTTAAACTTGAAATCAATCGTAGCTCACCATAACATGTACAAATATAACATAACTGAAACCTGACACACCTGCACACGCCACTCCTAGGGTACCCCTCACTTGGTTTCCTCGACGTGGTCATTGAGTATAGGAAGTTTTAGAGGTCGCCCTCCTGTCTAAATATCAAAGTTGCCTCGAAACGGTTGCCTCGATAAAAAATGATCTAAGACATTAGGGTTACCACTAAAGCGTCTTAACGTTGCTTTAGTGACCACATGTCCCTTAATCGAATTGACCCGAAAACTCCAATGACGGTGCTACCTACTTCTCAATAGTGGGATAGCACTGTCTAAAGGACATTTACACAGCTTAATTCGTTTTGAGTAGGTAGAGGTTCTTGGGTACTTGCTTTTTCAAAACAAAACAAATTTTTCGCACTTACACTTTTCAAACAGAGTTTTCAAAAACATTTCATACACTCTTGAGGACAGAAACAAGAGTTAAATCGAAGTTTTCAAACAAAACTCTTTTCAAAACCCACGAACACAAGAAAAGCAAAAATTTTTGAAAACACAATGATCAAGTACCTAAGATCTCGTGGATAACCACGGATAGAAAGGGTGCTAACACCTTCCCTTTCTATAATCTACCTCCTGAACCCGAGAAACATCTCGAAAAGGAATTTTGCTGTGCTTTTGTCCTTTCCTTGTTGGATAAAATAAAAGACGGTGGAGACTCTTGCTTACCGCGACATTTTGCGAAACGCAAACGCGAACCAGCATTCCAAAATAGTCAGTTCTATTTCCACCGATCACAATGTGTATCTCATAAGAAGTTGAATAACTTTGTAGTTAGTCACAAATTGAAGTGATGCTTGGAAACACATATATTTTACCTCCAAAGGTAACTACTTGCTTATCTTGAGATTGATCAAATATTCACCAAGTGCCCAATATTCAAAACTTAATGAATCTATGACTTCTTACATCTATCTCTTTTATTCAAACACTTTTAGGACATGATTTATTCTACAAATTTGTATTAAGTAATATCATATATCTTTAGAGCCCAAGATTGTTCAATTTGAGCCACCAATGAGAGAGATATATCCTTGAGAAGGCTCAAAGAAAACCATGAGATTCTTTATACTTCGAAGAATTCACAAATCTCTAATTTCACCAAATTAGGGGTTTTCTTGATTTTGTTGATTCTTTTGACCTTTTCTTCACCAATCAACTTGATTTTGTGAAAAATGTTGAAAATGCTTATGTTAACCAAGATTTCACCAGTTTGACTGCACTTTGACTTTTCTTGTGATACAATCAATTCTACTCCTTTGATCTAATTAACTCTCTTGAAAGGCTTTGTGAAGAACCATAGTGGACATGTGGACACCTTGAGAGGTATATAAGACCATGGAATTATGTGGTCTTCAACAAATCAATCATAGTCTGACTTTATTCAAAAACCCTAGTCGGGCACCAATGAGATTGGAGAATGTGTTCCACCCTCAATCATCTGAAACCATAGATACCAAATGGCCATGATATTTTAGTGAGAATCTTTTGAGATATGTGAAGCTCTTATAGCTTGAGTGTGCTATTATTTTGAGGACTTCCCACTCTCCTTATTGCTTTGAAATTCATCTCTCTCCCCCTCTCTCTCTCTCTCTCTGAGTAAAGAAAATCAATAATACCATGTACCTTGGTCTCATCATCATAGAACCTATTCAATATATGAATGCATATGATAATGAAACACAAGCCAATTGGGATTGAGACATCAGAGGAAATTTTTTGGGGTACAATAATTAGTTTCCATCATCAAAAGTTGTTATCCTTGTTCAAAGCATATCATCTGCAAATCAATGTTCCATATAATTAAACCACAAAGTACAAGAAGTGCCCAGAAATAACTAAGGGTAAACAAGCTACAACCACGAGGAAAAATGATACAATAAAAAGTCTAAAAAAGATGGTAGCACCCAGTAACAAACCACAACTACTAAAGAACAACTTTGCTACTCACAAGCTAGATCTCAAATCCACCAGATCCACCATAAAAATATCAGATTTCATTAAAAGACGAACAAAAGATCCACCACCCCACTTTAATCAAGGAAAACACTCAATCTATTATAGGTGCATGTAGATGACAATGTTCTTAATTCAATCAATGAATGTTCCAGAGTTCATCCCTGATCTACCCAAAACCCATTTCCAAACCAAAAAAACACTTTTCTTTGATAACTTTATTGCTATTTTTGTGACCCCATTAAAGATAAAATTATTTCGGGCTTTCCAAATAGATTAAACTACAACATTACAATATATGTAACCCTACCTCAAAAATAAAGGAAAAGCTCAAAAAGCACCCTAAGATCCTAATGTATAACTATCTTCCAACTCATCCATCTAAAACTCATATACCACTTTAAGTTAGCTATCTCACAACTAATAAAAAGGTGAGAAACAATCTCAATCAAAAGCCCACAAAAGGGACAAGAAAGCCTACTAGGTTCAGATAGTACCTCTCTTCTAAACAGGATGACTCTGGACGAAATTCAATCTTGCAATACTGCTAGGAGAAAAGAAAGATATTAGATGGTGCCTAGATACTCCAAATGAGGGAGAGGATATGAATTTGAACTAGATGAGGGGCTAAAGAAGAAGTCAAACTCTCCCTCTAGATGAGGTAAGTTTTAGACGATGATAACGTATCTAGAGGGAGGGGTGAATAGATACCCAATTAAAAATTCAGAAAATTCTGGTTTTGAAAAATTAGTTTTCTAAGAGTTTGAGCAAAATTGCTTTTTAAAATAAGTGCTTTTTAAAAATTAGTTTTCTAAGATTTTGAGAAAAAATAGTTTTCTAAGAGTTTGGAAAATCGGATATGCAAATTAATAACAAGTAGAGTATGGAATAAGAATGACAATTGAATTAATACGCTTAATTCACATTACAACTTATTTAACGTTTATAACAAGTTACTAGTAAAGCTATTTCTAATGGAAATATTCAAGAGAACAAACAAAATCAATTTGTCAAATACTTGGTGTGCAAGTGAATTTTCAGAATTTTCCTTTAAGTTGTATTGATACACAAAAACACTTATAATCAAAAGTGATTATAAGCAATATCAACACTTGATGTAAATCAGTCCATAAAATTTCCTACGATTTCAATTGATAATGTGATGCTATTTGACAAATGGATTGATGAGTATTAAAGCAAGTAAAAGCAATAATAAAAGAGAAGCGATGATTTGTCTTCACAGTTCTCTACTTTCGTCCTCCCGTGTGGGTACGTCTGCGCCTAATTCCAATGGAATTAGGATAATTCTTACTGTGCAAAAAAGTTGATACAAGAGACGTATTTAAGAGAAACTCCATAAACCATATGCTTGTTATTGATTCAACCCTTCTCTTCTTTTGATCTTGAGAAAGACCAAGACACAATAGATCCCAATTGAGTTTTTGATATTTCTACTCCTATGTGTTCTTTATCTCCAAAGCTTTCACGCACGAACATTCAAATTATACCTATTGTAAACGTAAGACTTCAATTGTGATCCGCCTTTATCTCTCTACTTCTTTTGCATTCTTTATCGCCAAAGGATCCCTTACATTCTTTATCTCCAAAGGACTTCACTTGGTCGCAATCACCTCTCGAATGTCTTGCACGAAAGTCCCCAAATCAACCAATGATCTTGGAGGATAAACCCGCGGTTTTTCCGGATGAAGACCCTTACAAATATCAACCCAATATTCTCAGCTACACAAGAACCTAATTGGATGTTACCAAATCTGGCCAAGATGGCACCCCAACAAAGAATCGTTACAATGGTTTGGTAGTATGTATGCATAGGTTGCAGGTTAAAGATGAAGAGAAAATGTAGGCTAATTCTATGGTATCATCAAGTTGTGAATGATGCATGAATGATGTATTTATAGTGTTAGAAATTTAGGGTAAAAAGGACTTATTCAGAATAAAAGGAATTTTAAAAAATTGACCAAAACAATCAGGATGTGTCGACCTAGAGATCGTATGTGTCGACACATACGTTATGTTTAAGCTGTATGTGTTGACATGAAAGAAGGTATGTGTCGACCAAAACAATTCAGAGGCTACAGGCTTTAAATAAGAATTTCTGCAATTTCAGAAATGCTTTAGTATAGGTTGACATATGCAATGCATGTGTCTACCTAAGCCTTCTAGAGGCTATATGCTTTAAAGCTGAGTTGCATGGTTCAACCTGAAAAACGTATGTGTCAACACATGTAACAAAAATTTATGCAAAAAATTGTTTTTAATGACTTGGATCAATTTGAAAATGCTTTTTAATTATTCCTAAGACCTCTAATTCAGAAGAGTGTCACAAGACATAGAGATATCGTCCAATATATAGAAGTTTTGGCTTTCCCAATTTTGACATCATGCAAAACATCTAATGACGAAGTTGTACTCACATACTCCCCCTTTTTGATGATGGAAAAACTTGCGACGATGCATTTCTTGTATTTATTGAAGGCTCCACCTGACTTTGTACTTCCCAACTTCATATCACATATGATTCTCCCCCTTTGAAATCATAAAAAAGAAATATAGAAAATTGTGAGAAGTATCATAGTTCCACAACAATACATAAATATCACTCAGAGGCTATTTTGCATAGAAGAGAAACAATCACATATCTCCATATATATGTAATGATGCAAAATTTTAAATAACCGGAAAACAACATTACAACAAATGTAATGTAATGCACAAAGAATAAACGAGCATGAAATAAAAAATATGTCAAGTTGATTTTATAGCGTCACAATCAAGTAACACATCATAGTGGTATTCACGATGTCGCACAAGCATGTACCTAGAATAGCAACAAGAATATGTCACTACTAAAAGTAAAATGAAGACGTTTGTAATACCATGTAGCCAAGACAACAAGAAACACATAATGAAAATATCATGCATAGAAATATCTCAAGCACACGTGTAATAAATAAAGAATAAACAAAAAAAACATGCTTCTACAACAAGAACAAACTTATACCAATGTGAAAGAATTAATACATGAAGTTATTATAAGCATATAGATTAAGAACACACAATGGTTATTAATTGGAAATTTTTTGAAATTAACATTCATGGCTTTCATCTTTTGAAGGAATATCAAGCATTTTTGGAAACAAACACGTAATCACGCATTAAGGCAAATCTTACTTTCAAGGAGAAATTAAAACGATGTTACCTCACTCTTGATGAAATGGAAGTTTCCCTCACATGATATGAAATACTCAAACAAAATGTTAGAGTGAAAATATAGAGTGTAAGCAATAGGATATAATTAAGAAATATTGGAGATATAAATGATCCCCAATTCCCCATGTATGTTGGTAGAAGGTTCGATTGCGAGAGATTTAGTGAAAATATCGGTAAGTTGATTATTACTATCAAGATGATCAAACACAACATCCCCTTATTCAACATGATCTTGAAGGAAGTGGTGATGTATCTCAATATGTTTAGTTTGAGAATGTAGTATAGGATTTTTGGTTAGATTAATGGCACTAGTGTTGTCGCACATGGTAGGAATATGGGAAATTTTAATACCAAAATAGAGTAGTTGTTGCTTAAGGCATAAAATTTGAGCACAACAACTACCGGCTACCATATATTCCGACTCGGCCATTGACAAAGCAACAAAAACTTGCTATTTTCTATTCCAACTAATCAAGAATTTTGTAAAAATGTGACAAGTTCCACTAGTACTTTTCCTATCTAATTTTGAACCTGCAAAATTAGAATCAGAATAACCAACCAAGCTACAATCATTTCCTTTGGAATACCAAAGTCCAAACTTAGAAATACCAATAAGGTATCTAAGAATGCGCTTAACCACTTTTAAGTGTGATTCTTTAAGAACGGATTGATATCTTGCACACATACAAACACTAAAAACAATATCGGGCCTAGACGCAATAAGATAAAGAAGATATCCAATCACACTGTTATACCTTTTGACCTTAATATCATTACCCTTTTCATCTCTATCCAAGTTACTATTTGTTGCCATAGGTGTGTCAATTTCCTCTACACCGTCCATACCATATTTTTTAAGTAATTCGAGACACTAATTGGTTTGACATACAAATGTTCCTTCATCGAGTTGCTTAATTTTTAGTCCAAGAAAGTAGTTGAACTCTCCCATTAGACCCATTTCAAACTCTCCCTACATAAGCTTAGAGAATTCCTTGACAAGATACATGTTAGTTAATTCAAAAATGATATCATCAACATAAATTTGAACAAGTAAAAGATGTTTTCCTTGATGTTTAATAAAGAGTGTAGTGTTTAAGTTCCCTCTAGAGTATCCTTGATCTAATAATAACTTGTTAAGTCGGTTACACCATGCGCTAGGGGCTTGTTTAAGACCATACAAACCACGTTTTAGTTTAAAAACATGATTAGGAAACTCATAAATTTCAAAACCGAGAGGTTGTGAAACATACACTTCTTCACTTATGTATCCTTTAAGGAAAGTACTTTTAACATCCTTTTGATATAACTTGAAGTTCATAATCCTTCATATGCTAATAAAAGGCGTATAGCCTCAAGTCGGGAAACAGGAGCATAAGTCCCCTCATAATCAATGCCTTCCTCTTGGTTATACCCTTGAGCCATAAGACGGGCTTTATTCCTTGTTATCACGCCATGTTCGTCATGCTTATTCCTAAATACCAATCGAGTGCCTATAATTTGATGATTTTTTGGACGAGGGACAAGGTCCTAAACATCATTTCTTTTAAATTGGTTCAATTCTTCTCGCATAACGATAAGCAAATTCTCATCAAGTAAGACATCCTTAGAATTTTTAGGTTTTACTTGTGACATGTACGTGTGGTGATAACAAAAATTATTAATCTTAGAGCGAGTTGTTACCCCTTTTGTGATATCACCAATAATGTTGCCAATAGGATGCTCCTTAGAGGCTCTCAACTCCAATGGAATACCATCATCATCTTTTTTACTTTCATCTTCATTCTTTTCTTGGTTGTCATCTTTCTCCTTCTCGATTTCCAACGTTTTAGGTTGATCAACTCCTTTATCGGTGTCTTTGAGTATGTCTTCTGTAGATGCACCTACACCATGAAAAGAAATACCTTTCCTAACACTATTTGGGAAAGTCTCATCAAAATTAACATGAACCGACTCTTCAACAATAAGTAATCTTTTATAAACTCTATATGCTTTACTAGATTGTGAGTATCCAAGAAAGATACCTTCATCAGCTTTCGCGTCAAATTTCCCAATGTTATCTTTTCCATTATTTAAAACAAAACATTTGCATCCAAAGACATGAAGATGCAATAAATTTTGTTTTCTACCTTTTAAAAGTTCATAAGGTGTTTTGTCAAGAACAAAATGAATAAGAATCATATTCAAGACATAACACGCCATGCTAATGGAATCGGCCTAAAAATATTTTGGTAGACTATAGTCATTGAGCATTGTTCTTGCCCACTCCGCTAAAACACAATCTTTGCGTTCCACAACACCATTTTGTTGTGGAGTTCTGTGAGCTAAAAAGTTATGTTCAATACCAAATTTATAACAATATTATTCAAAGAGGTGGTTTTCAAATTCACCTCCATGATCGCTTCGAATGGAAACTATTTTAGAATTCAATTTTATTTTAAGATAACTTGGCAAAACGTGTGAAAGCCGTGAATGTTTCATCTTTTCTTCGTAAGAAAATAGTCCAACAAAATCTTGAGTAATCGTCTACAATAACAAGACCATAGTAATTTCCACCTATGTTTTTGGTCAGTGGTTCAAAAAAATCCATGTGAAGGAGCTTAAGAGGTCTCAAAGTTGAAACAACCTTTTTAGATTTAAAAGAGATTCTTGTTTGCTTAACCTTTTGACATGCATCACGTAGGTGATATTTTGAAAATTTAATTTTAGGTAGACTAATTACTAAATCTTTTGCAACTAGTTTATTAAGTAGACCAAAGTTGACATGTGCCAAACGTCTAGGCCAAAGCCAAGAGTTTTCACTCATGATGACAAGACATTGACCATTATTCAAGGACACTTCTTTTAAGTCTAGCATATCGATGTTATTAACCCTCACACAATTAAACATACAATCCTTATTTTCATTATGTTTTATTATGCAACAATCTTTGGCAAAAGTTACCTTATACCCATTGTCACACAATTGACTAATGCTAAGAAGGCTATGTCTAAGGCCTTCAACTAACATAACATTTGAGATAGTAATAGTTGAGGGATTACCTATACTACACTTTTCGAGTATTGCACCTTTGTTGTAATCACCATAGGATATAAATCCTTTCTTCTTCGCCATAAAGTCAGAGAATAGAGAGATGCCTCATGTCATGTGTCTTGAACATCCACTATCGAGAATCCATTTTCCTGCCATAACATTAAGACACTCAACCTACATAATCAAACAAAAGTGTTAGGTACACAATTCTCATTGGGTCCTTGGGAGTGAGTGAAATAATTGTTCCATTTGGGCAACCATTGGAAATTTCCTTTAGGAACTAGAAAGCATCTAAATTTGCAATTTTCAATAGTGTGGCCTTTCTTGCAACAATAGTGACAAAACAATTCATGATTAATTTTACTTTTTATATTAGACTCATTCTTTATCAAATTATAATTCTTGTGAGACTTTTCAACCTTTTAAGGATTAATGGCAAATTCATCATGAGGTTGTGATGCCTTGTCCACTTTGTCTTTAAGAATACTCACTTCTTGTTGTCAAGTTTTACAAGTTTCACAATCGAACCGACTATGTTTCCCATCCTTATCTTTATGTTTTTTATTATCCTTAATGGAACACTTTAATACTTCAAATTGTTTATTTGTTTCTTCAAACTTTGCTTCCAAGTATGTAAACACGTTTTCGTTGGAAGCAAGTTTCTTTGAAGCACATAATGATTCTTTTTATAGATTATCAAAAGCAATTTTCAACTCTATAAAAGACAACTTATAAATATTAGCATATTTAGAATGACTTACACTGTTTTTCTTGCCTTGACGTTAATTTTCCATGAAACAATAGTTTTCCTCTTCATCTCTATCACTTGATCTTTCATTACTTGAGGCACTGCTATCACTATCCCAAGCAACATAGGCCTTTCTAGAACTCTTAGAGTTATTTCTTTGGCCCTTTCATTTCTGATTGGCAAGAGATGGACACTCCAGTCTATAATGACTTGGCTTTCCACATTCATAGCATAAACATTTTCCCTTATCCTTTTTGTTGTCTTCATCTTTAGAGGATGTGGATTGTCTTCTAAACTTAACAAGATTATTGTCGGAGTGTTTGAAATCATTATTTCAAATGTATCAATTGTATTTCCTTACAAATAATCCCATTTGTTCATCATTTGAATTCTCTTCATCACTAGAATCACTATCATTATTGTGCTCCTCCTTTTAGGACTTTGAGCTTGAAGCCTTGAGATCTTTAGACTTCAATACTTCTTCCTTAACGATCCCTTTTTCCATTTTCTTTTTCTCAAGCTTCTTTTCATGTTTGTCCAAGAAATTGAGTTCTTTCTCGTGTTCTTCCAACTTTCCAAACAAGGCGGTGAGGTCAAGTGTTGTAAGATTATTGGCTTCCTTGATCGCAGTGACCTTTGGTTTACAATTTCTAGTAAGACATATCAAAACCTTGTTAGTAGAAATATCATTAGAAATATGATTAGATAGTAAATTTAAACGATTAATAAGATGTGAGAACCGCTTTTGCATTTGAGCAATGGATTCACCATGCTTCATGCAAAAGAGTTCAAACTCTTGATTAAGTGTACTAATCCTAGCTTGTTTAACCTCATTATTTCCTTTATAGGTAACTTGTAGAGTATCCTACATAACTTTAGCGGTTTGACAATGGGAAATGCAATAAAACTCATCAACTCCAAGAGCGGTTATGATAATATTTTTCACTTTCCAATTGTGTGTCCACTTCTTATTATCACCCTCATTCCATAAGTTTTTTGGCTTTGGTACGGTAACATTATCAACAACATATGTCACCGATGTTGGATCATTTTGAATGGCTTCCCAAATACCTTCGTCATATGAGTTGGCATGAATTTGCATACAAGCTTTTCAATAACTATAATTTTCTCCCGTGAAAATTGTGGCTCTTTTATAATCCCCTTTAGGTTCGTAAGCCATTTTCTAAAGAGTGTCGAAGCTGGAATGAACTGGGATCTTGATGCCACTTGTTAGACGAAGGTAATGTACCTAGAGGGGGATGAATAGATACCCAATTAAAAATCCATAAAATCTGGTTTTGAAAAATTAGTTTTGTAAGAGTTTGAGCAAAAGTGCTTTTTAAAATAAGTCGTCTAACGTTATTGGAAACTCGAATATACAAATTTAATAACAAGTAGAGTATGGAATAATATTGACAACTGAATTAATACTCTTGAATCACTTTAAAACTAATTTAACATTTATAACAAGTTACTATTAAAGCTATTTCCAATGGCAATATTCTAGAGAACAAACAAAATCAATTTGTCAAATACTTGGTGTGCAAGTGAATTTTCATAATTTTCCTTTAAGTTGTATTCATACACAAAAGAACTTATAATAAAAAATGATTATAAGCGATATCAACACTTGATGTAAATCAAAAACAGTTCGAAAAATTTCCTTCAATTTAATTGATAACGCAATGCTATTTGACAAATAGATTGATGAATATTAAAGCAAGTAAAAGAAATAAGAAAAGAGACGCGAGGATTTGTCTTCACAGTTCTCCACTTTCGTCCTCGTGTATGGGTGCATATGCGCCTAATTCTAATAAAATTAGGATAATTCTTACTATGCAAAAAAGTTGATATAAGAGAAATGTTCAAGAGCAACTCCAAAAACCCTAAGCTTGTTGTTGATTCAACCTATTCTCTTATTTTGTTCTTGAGAAATACCAAGACACAATATATCTCAATTGAGTTGTCAATATTGCTACTCCTTTGTGTTCTTTATCTCTAAAGCTTTCACGCACGAACGATCAAATTGTACCTATTGTAAACACAAGACTTCAATTATGATCCCCCTTTCTCTCGCTACTTCCTTTGCGTTCTTTATCTCCAAAGGATCCCTTGCATTCTTTATCTCTAGAGAAATTCACTTGGCCGAAATCACCTCTCGAATGTCTTGCACGAAAATCCCCAAATCAACCAATGATCTTAGAGGACAAACCCGTGGTTTTTCCGGATGAAGACCCGTACAAATATCAGCCCAATATTCTCAGCTACAGAAAAACCTAATTGGACGTTATCAAATCTCGCCTAGATGGTATCCCTACAAAGAATCGTTACAATAGTTTGTTAGTGTGTATGCATAGGTTGGAGGTTGAAGACAAAAAGAAAATGTAGGTTAATTTTATGGTATCATCAAGTTGTGAATGATGCATGAATGGTGTATTTATAGTGTTGGAAATTTAGGGGAAAAAGGACTTATTCAGAATAAAAGGAATTTTAAAAAATTGACCAAAACAATCAGGATGTGTTAACCTATAGATCGTATGTGTCGACACATACGTTAAGTTTAAGTTGTATGTATCGACCTAAAAGAAGGTATCTGTCGACCGAAATAAGTCAGCAGCTACAGGCTTTAAAATAACAACAAATGTGTCGACCTATAAATCGTATGTGTCGACACATAAAATAAGAATTTATGCAATTTCAGAAATTCTTCACTATGTGTCGACCTATGCAATTCATGTGTTGACCTAAGCCTTCCGTAGGCTACAGGCTTCAAAACTGAGTTGCATGTGTCGACCTGAAAAACGGATGTGTCGACACTACAACAAAAACTTATGCAGAACCTTGTTTTTAATGAATTTGATCAATTTCAAAATGCTTTTCAATGATTCCTAAGACCTCTAATCCAGAGGAGTGCCACAAGACATAGAGATATTATCATATCTACAGAAGTGCTAGTTTTTCCCAGTTTTAACATCATGCAAAAGATCTAATGATGAAGTTGTACTCACAGTAAGCGGGGGCCACTAAAAAAGTTCTCTCACAAAGTTCTTCCAAATTTTCCAATAATCCATCTACCAACATTTTCCCCTTAAGGAAAACTGATTTGTTAGGGGAGATGAGGTTCTCCCTCACAGTCTTAAGTCTAATGCCCAACACTTTATCCATTAACTTAAATAAGGATCCTACCAAGGAAATAGGTCGAAAGTCTCCCAGATGAGATGGAGATTTAACATTAGTGATCAAAGTCAAAAAGTAAGGAGAAAAACTATGAGGTAAAGATGCAAAACAATGGAATTGATCAAACATGATCCTTAGGTCAACTCTAAGAAGGTTCTATAATATTTAAAAAATAGAGAAGTTAAAATCATCTGGACCTAGACTTTTATTACCTTCACACTAGGACACTATTGTATCAAGTTCTTAGAGACTAAAAGCGACTGATAAGGAAAGATTGTCATCATCCAAAAGAGAGAAGAAGACCACACCATTTATACGAGGTCTATCAACATCAGGTTCTATAAAATTCTCAATAAAATGGTGCGCTGCCTCTCTTCTAATATCAAATACCCCTTCCATCCAAAACTTTCCAACTTTCAGCATTAAGATAACATTCCTTTTGCTCTTACCCTTAACAGAAGCATGAAAAGAAACAATAATTAGTATTACCCTTCCTTGAGTCATTTAGATATAGATCTTTGAAATAATTAGGCGTCTTTGATCCGGAGGAAGAACCACAAACTTACAATCGCTTTGAATCTAGTCTCAATCTCCCTTCGGATAAGTGTCTAAGATCAACAAAAAATCAACCATACTAACTTCCTCTTTCAATTTGTCAACTTGGGAGTCAAGATTACTAAATGCATATTTATTCCAAGATTTTATAACCACTTTGAGGGCTTTAAGCTTCTCCAACAGAACAAACACTTTCCAACCATGAAACTTAGTTATACTCTAGAAAGAAGTCACTAACTCAAGAAGACTACTACGAACTAGATGATTATTATTAAATCTAAAGGATTTGGAACCCCTCATTCGCTAGGCCATGTTGCATTCTCTAGTTGATCGAACTCTAAACCAACAATTTCCTTAAACATATAATTTTTTTCTAACCAACCAAATAAATATCACTGATGGAACTACCCTTTCAAATATAACATACACTGCTTTATCTAATATATTTATTTTATCTGTGTAACTATGAGTTATACACTTTAAAAAACTGATAAATTATTTAAATATTTTTTAAATAAGAAAATATAATTTAAACAAAGTGTTTAAACACTGTATTTGAACATTAAAAACGACTTTATAAAATAGATATTTTTTATATAATTTTTTTCAAAAATAGAAAATTTTAATTTTAAAAAAAATCGTTAAAACATTATATCTGAATATTAAAAACAATTCTATAGAATAGATACACCTATGCAAACATATCTTTTTCTTAAGAAGATAAACTCATCTAAAAAATGGAAAATGGAACAGAAAATATTTTAAAATGAATATATATATATATATATATATATATATATATATATATATATATATATATATATATATATATATATATATATATATATATATATATATATATATATATATATATATATATATATATATATATATATATATTGTAAAAATTGTTAAATTAAAGAAACCTTTCAAAACACACCTTTAAAAAACCAATATTTCACATGTATAAAAAAGAAAATCATGTAAAATATTTTTCAATGGCGATTATGTTGACTACTTTTTCTAAATACCTTATTTAGAAAAAGTAGACCAACACTTCATATTAAAAAAAAGTTAAAAAAAACTTAATTGCAACTTTGTTCTTTCTATTCTCCTTCTTTATCGAATTTAGTTTCTTCATATTAAAAATTGGTTTTTATTGTCGCTTTATTTTGTTTTTTTGAGAATTTTAGTCCCTTTCATATCATTCTGTAACAAATGGTCCACAATTATGGCCAACAGATAGACTTGAGTCAATCAATCCTTCGGTCACCAGGAGAGCTATTGAACAACTAAAGAAGAACCATAACAAGTTAAATGATGAGCCTAGAAACATAAATACTTTGTTCAGAATTCTTCAAACTGTGAAATGCTAAAAATACGAGAATATGAAACACAACAAGCGAACATGTAAAAGTAAAAAAGTAGCTGAGAGAACAATACCTAAAGAACAATACCTAAAATTTTACTATTATCAATAACATGTTATAAAAAATACTATCAGATATGAAAGGAAACTAAAAGCCTAAAAAAATACAAAAATTAATGTCTAAAATGGGAGATAAAAAAAACAATGTTGCAATTAAACATAAAAAAGGTCAAGTTTTCAAAATGAATTAAAAACAAAGATAAATAAAAAACACATAATGAGATTGGTCTTAAAATTAATATGTATTGAAATTATAAATCTTATTGATTTGTCATAATATTTTAGTTTCACAGCATGTGTAATTTCTTCAAAGTCATATTGACTCAGTGTGCATTATAGAGAATAATTATTATTACAATTACGATTTTTCACATTTCTTTTTCTAATTGAACTAGGATATTAGATTGTTTCCTAAAAATAAATACCCACTAAAAGTGTTTTTTCTGTCATTAGCACTAACTGCCCAATCTGCATCACAAGACCACTTTCTTTCTCTCTTTGAAGCTTTTGACATAACTTCTTGAAAACATCAAATACCTCTGATATTTATTTGATGAAATTCACCCAAGTGAATCTTGAAAAATCATCAACAACCACATAAACATACCTTTTTCCACAAAGACTTTTAACTTGCATAGATCCCATCAAGTCCATATGAAGAAGTTTCAGAACTGTTGAAGTAGTCTGATGTTGAATATTTTGGTGAGACATCTTGGTTTGCTTTTCATTTTGACATTCTCCACGGATTCTTAAGACACAATATTGAGTTTAGGAATGCCTCTGATAGCTTCTTTAGACACAATCTTCTTCATACCCATCAGATGCAAATTACCAAGTTTTTGATGCCATGGTTTGACTTCATATTCCTTGGACATCATAGATGTGGAAAGACAAGTGATTGTTTGGGGTGTCCACAAGTAGAAATTATCCTTATACATGTATCCTATCATCAACACTTCATTCTCCTTATTAGTGACCAAACATTCTGACTTAGTGAAGTTAACCTTAAGGTCTTGATCACATAACTGACTAATACTTATCAGATTGGCAGCCAGGCTTTTTACAAAAAGGACTCTATCAAGCTTAGGAGATCCTTCACAAGATAGTCTTCCAACACCTTTAATTTTTCCTTTGGAACCATCTTCAAAGGTAACATAGCTAGTTGTGTGAGGTTTAACATCTTCCAACAAATTTTCTACACCTGTCATATGCCTAGAACATCCACTGTCAAAATAAGTCTTCACTAGATGAGACCCTAAGAGAGGTATGAGCAATGAAATTCTTTGAAGTATCTATTACTTTCCATTACTTTATAGTTCTAATCATTAAGGATTTAACTATAGGATTAGATGAATGTTTTGTAAACCATGAAGCATGTGGCATAATTGCTCTGTGTGACCATATATGGACATTTCCAAGGTTGGAGCTCGGCTCTGGTCTTAGTTTCCCATGACCTGGAAATGTTGTAACATCTGGTCAGACATTTTTCTCTCATCCTTCATTTTAGCAGGAACAAAGTATATCCCATGTGTTTTATTTTTATTTTTTAAATATTGACAATTAAACCATATGCCAACATATCTTCTACCTCTTTCTACATCTTGAATAATATCATCTAAAACATCAGATCCATTGTTCAACATCCTAATAATTTTAATCAAATTATCAAGTTTTGATGTTAACAGAGTCACTTCATTCTGAAGCTCAGAAATATCACCGAAGTATTCTTCCTTCTCAACCTGAAGTTTAACTATGATCATTCTCAACTTCACTCCCATTGGCTAGACTTCCTCACTTTTGTTGCACAGTTATTTGTGAGAAGCAATCAATTCATCATAAGATATATGACTACATTAGAATCCCATCTTCTTATTAAAGCAATCACAGGTTTAGTAGACTCTCCCTCAGTTTCACTTTCAGAGGAATCATCATCTGACTAAGAAATAGACAACCCCTTAGGTTATCTTTAGAGATAAGTGGGACATTCTACTCTAATATGCCCAAATCCTTTAGGTCCATGACACTGAATCCCTTTACTTTGATTAGACATCAATTCAGTTCTGGATTTATTTTAATAATCAAAGTTATTGCTGATGCCAGATGAGATATTCTTGATATTTGGTATTCCTTTCTTGTCCATTATCTTTAGTATTCAATTGAATTGCTTCCCAAGATATACAATGGTATTTGATAATCCTTCCTCAATATCTAGATCAGCCTGGCCCTCTTTATCTTCAACATTGGATACAAAAGCTATGATTTTGTTCTTCTTCTCAGACTTGTCACTTATAGTCAATTCAAATGTTTGAAGTGACCTGACAAGTTCATCAACTCTCATGTTGCTGATGTCTTGAGATTCTTCAATAGTTGTTAATTTCATGTCAAATCTCTTAGGTAGCGACTTGATAATATTTCTAACAATCTTTTCTTCTGACATCTTCTCCCCATGGATTTAGATGCATTTTCTATTTCAAAAAAATTCATGTGAAAGTCCTGAATACTTTCATCATCATTCATCTTTAGATTCTCAAATCTGGTAGTGAAAAGCTGAAGTATGAACATCTTCACTTTAGATGTGCATTCATGAGTTTTCTTGAGAATTTCTCAAGCATCTTTAGCTATAGTACATGTATTCATTAACCTGAAAATATTCTTGTCCACTCCATTTAATAGAGCATTCAAAGCTTTGGAATTTCCAAGAGCTATTTCATCTTCCTCTTTAGACCAATCTTCTTATGGCTTCAAAGACTCATTCACATCTTTGTCCTTTACAACATGATGATTCTAACCTTTCAAAACAACCTTCCAAGATCTGTTGTTCATGGATTTTAGAAAAGCTACCATATGAGCCTTCCAATAGTCATAGTTGACACCATCTAATAGAGGTGGTATGTTATTGTATCTTCTTTCCTTGTCCATAGTACCAGAAGTATCTTCCCTGGAGGTCACTCAAAAACAGAACAGGGTGCCTGCTCTGATGCCAATTAAAATTCTGTCATACTAGATAGATGTTAAGACTGATGTTACAACACGAAAAAACACAATGTCAAGAAAGATGTTAAGACATCATATTACTGACAGAGAAATTTACAAAAACAATAAATCATGCAAAAAGTAAATTGCAAAAGATAAATAACACAGTCAAATGTTAACCTAGTTCGGTGCAACTTCACCTACTCTGGCTGGGGGGGGGGGGCATCCAAGCCAGGAAGAAAATTAATTATAATTGTATTAGTTCAAAGCTTAAACAAAACAATTTATAACTTATCACATAATCACTACCCATGCAATTTCAACCTAGGAACCTCCTAGATATGAGAACCCTCTCTCACTTCCCACAATCACCTCATTGACAATACCAATGATCAAAATAGAAGAACACACTTCCAATTAAATAGATTACACTCTTTTCTTAAAATCTCATTCATGAATCACAATGAAAAATGAACAATTAGTCAACCTTAATGCATCAAACAAGATACATGAGTAACATAAAAAAAACAAAGAACAATGAAAAACTCTCAAACCCTAAATATTCTTGAATAACAACTTCCCTTTTTTCACACTTTGCATTAGGTTTAGGTTTTTTCTTTTAAACTCCTCAGTTATCATGGGCTTTGTATTCTTCACTCAATTTATTGTAGATCCACAAACTGATGGCTGCACAAATTATGCATAAAAGATCTCCTTGAAATATGAAACAAAAACATCACAAGTTTTCTAAGTTGTCTCAACATCTAATTTTAGAAACTAATACACAATTAGAGATAAAATTACTTGTACCAAAAATAACCCTTTTTGATTTGTTCAAATATGTGAGATAAATCAATTGAGAATCTCGAAAAAATCAAATCAGAACCATCAAGAAGCAACAGTAAAGCCTGATACATAAAGTGATCTAGATGTTATGACATCTTGCTAAACATCTGATTGTGACACATATTTTACCAAAATTATTGTCAATCACAAAATCACAAACCTATCAAATTTTTCAACTTGGGAGTCAAGGTTAGCAAAATCCAATTTATTACAGATTTTATAACCACTTTGAGGGCTTTAAGCTTCTCCAACAAAATAAACACTTTGCAACCATAAAACTTAGTTGTACTCCATAAAAAAGTCACTAACTCAAGAAGACTACTACGAGGTGGCCAATTACTATTAAATCTAAAATATTTGAATCCCCCCATTCGCTAGGCCGCGTTGCATTCTCTAGTTGATTGAACTCTAAACCACCAATTTCCTTGAACATATAATTTTTTCTAACCAACAAAATAAATATCACTGATGAAATTACCCTTCCAAATATAATATACACTATTTTTTTTTTAAATATATTTATATTGTCTGTATAATTATGAGTCATACACTTTTAAAAATTGATAAATTATTTAAATATTTTTTTCTTTTAAAAATAAGAAAATCTAATTTAAAAAAAAGTGTTTAAACTTTAAACACTGTATCTCAACATTAAAAACGACTCTATAAAGTAGATATTTGTTATATAATTGTTTTTCAAAAACAGAAAAATCTAATTTTTAAAAATAATGTGTTTAAACATTGTATCTGAACACTAAAAACAATTCTATAGAATAGATACACCTATTCAAATCATATCTTTTTCATATGAAGATAAATTATCTAAAAAATGAAATAGAAAATATTTTAGAATGAATTAAAAAACATATTTTGTAAAATAATGTTAAATTAAAATAAAATGCATTTAAAGAAAATTTTCAAAACACACCTTTAAAAAACCAATATTTCACATAAATAAAGAAGAAAATCATATTAAATATTTTTCAATGACGATTATGTTAACAACCTTTTCAAAATACCTTATTTAAAAAAAGAAAACCGATACGTCATATTAAAAAAAGTTTTAAAAAAACTTAATTGTAACTTTTTTCTTTTTATTATCTTGGCTTCAAATTTTCTTTCGTGTAAGGTGGAAGGTAAGGAATTTTCTTTTCTTGAAATTCCTATTGGTTATAATTTTAGAAGGTTTTCGACTTGGAGTTTTCTTTTGAATAAAACTAAGAGGCGTCTTTCGGGGTGGAAATTTTGGTTCTTTAATCTTGGAGGAAAGATCACTCTTCTTAAATCTGTATTGTGCTCCTTATCAGTATTTACTATGTCTTTTTACAAAATGCTGATGAAGATGGCAAAAGATATTACTAAGCTCCAAAGAAATTTTTCGTGGAGGGATCGGAGGATAAAAGGAAGATACATTGGGTTAGTTAGAAAGATGTTTGTCTTCCTATTAATAAAGGTGGAATTTGTCTTAAAAGTATAGTAGATTTTAACTTGGATCTTCTCAAATTCTTTATGGTACAATGTTTTGAGAGCGCGTTATGGTGACATTTGCTTGCAGGTTGTCTGTAGTGAAGTTCTTAAGATTGCTCCTTTCTCTATTTTCTCTTGGTGGAAGGATCTAATTTCCTTGAACAAGAAGAAGAGTGATGATGTATTTGTCAAAATTTGCAGTTTTGAAATAGGCAGAGGACTCACTACGACATTTTGGCATTCCACCTGGATACCGGATACGATTTTGAAGGATTCTTTTCCTGCTCTTTTTTCTGCTTCTCTGTTAGAGGTTGTATCAGTTGCTAGGATGGGGGTTTGGAGTAATGATGTTTGGCTTTGGGGAGATTCCAGTATCCCCCAATCCGTAGTCGTGCAGTTCAGCCTGGAAGATGGTATCTTGAAGTTGTGGTCTCTGTTACATGGTTTAACTTGCAGTCTGGTTGGAAATGATTTGGTGAGATGGAATTTAGAAAAATAATGATGACTTTTGGGCCAGCTCCTGTTACGTAGCTTTAGCAGATCCGAAAATCCCTTATGGCCCATTTAATAATTTTGACAAAGCTTTGCAATAGGTGTGAGAAATGGTGGTTTCGTTTAAGAATAAAGCTTCCGGGTGGAGATTTCTTGCCAATAGGCTCCCGACCAAGGATCTATTGAAGCTTAGAGGTATCGTTCTTCCTATTGTTTTTCAAACATGTACTTTCAGTGGAATAGAAGATGAATATGTGAATCACTCTTTTTTTAAATGTAATGTTGCAAAACTTATTTGGCGGGATATTGCAGAATTTACCAGTTTTTCGAATTGTTTGGAGGATGATTCGAAAGGGAGTTTTGTGATTTGGTACAAGTACTGCAAGTCTAAAAAGGTGAAGAAGGGAAAAGAAGATTGCATATGGATGATTATTACCTGGAGTATTTGGATTCTAAGGAACAAAATTGTTTTCCGTAACGATAGGTGGAATGTTCTTGATGTAGTTTGGAACATTAAGGCTACTCTTTGGAGATGGTTTAGGTTTGGTGAAATTACTCATCCCAATTGTAATTTTTAGGAGTTTAGCAAAAATCCTTTGTTCTTCTTATCTTAGGTTCGATTGGTCGGTAATTTATCTTTTTGGCGAATTGTTCTGCTCGTTTCATTGTGTATTCAGGTTGGAGAACCCTTAGTTCTCTTTTTCTAATATATCTTACTTACACAAAAAACATTATCGATTTTTGTCCCTTCATTTTAAAAATTGATTTCTATAGTTTCTTTATTATTAATTTTTTTTTTTGGATGTTAATCCTTTTCATATCATTATGTAACAAATGGTGCACAACCATGGTCAACAAATGGACTTGAGTCAATCTATCCTTCGGTCATGAGAAGAGCTATTGGACGGTCAAAGAAGAACAATAACAAAGTAAATAATGAGCCTAGAAACACAAATACTTTGTTGAGAATTCTTCAAACACCGAAATGTCAAAAATACGGAAATATGAAACATAACAAATGAATATGTAAAGGTAAAAAAGCGGTCGAGAGAACAATACCTAAGATTAATGTGTTTTGAAATTATAATTCTTAATAATTTCTTATAATATTTTAGTTTCACTATCTATATTATTTCTTCAAATATATTATAAAGAAAAATTAGTATTACAATTACGATCTTTCACAAAAGTGACGTTAAAAAATCAACTTTTGTTAATTATTAATTCCCTTTTTTTCTTTCTTTTATGCATGAATTATAAATTAAATTGAAATGAAACAATGAATTAAAAAGAATTAAAAAGGTAGAAAGAATTATAAACCAGAACGTGATTATTTATATTTGTTAAAACTGAAACAAGTAAACCCTAAGTTACAGGAGAAAGAATACAAATTAAAGATGCCCGCTAAGTTTTTAATGATAAAAACAAGGAAAAAACAAAGCTAATTACTAAATTAATGGAGGTTAGTCTCAGAATCTTAATTATAGAGAAACAAATGAATCAATAAAATCCATTTTTTTAATTTAAGATATTAAAACAAAACGTCTATAGGTACACTTTGCAGCCGAAATATTTGGTACAATGTGGTTGTTAATTGGCAGCTAAAAGGCTCTGCAATAGCATTGAAGTTCATTAACTTTTCATTCAACCACCCAACTGCATCTTCTCCTTCTCCTATATAAAAGGAGAACCCTCTTGGTTGTTATAGTATATACTTTTGAGTGAGAGAAACATGAGTAAGTGGTGCATTTTGGTGGTTTTGGCTCTTGCTCTAGTTGGAACAAGTGCAAGAAATGTGCCTGCTGGAGAGGCTGGCTTGAAGGATGAGAAGACCTTTGGTGGATTTTCAGGAATTGGTAACAATGGTTTTCCATTTGGTGGTGGTGGACTTGGCGGACTAGGCGGTGGTGGACTCGGAGGATTCAACGGGCTAGGCGGTGGACTAGGTGGATCCAGTGGATCCAGCGGTAGCGGACTTGGAGGTTCTGGTGACAAGTTAATTAATATATTTAATCTATTTTACTATTCTTAAGAAAATAAAACTTAATTATAGTGGGTTTATTGTTATCTCACAAGTGTCTAATTTTAGTGTTTTATCAAGATTATATTTCTCACCTACAGGAGTGTTAGTTAGTATTAATTTGTTTTGTTATGATGTTTATGATGTGTGTTTAATGTAATGTAAGGGATCATCTACACTACAAGTTTATTAGTTAAAGCTGAAAATTTAAGTATATATGAAGTACTATATATTTCAATATGTGCATGCTTTTCTCCAGAACTCATTCCTGCCTTATTACTCCCTATTTTACATATTATTTTATCAAAGTATTTTTAAGTTATAAAACAAAAATGAAAACCGTTTTTTCTAATCAATAATTAGATCAAGATCAGACGGCTGAAAATTGTTTAACTACATGATTGCCTGAAAAAATGCCTGCAGTAGATTCAAATTCGTATCGAGCAAGAAAAAGAAATGCATTTCTATCCTGTTTTCAATTTAGAGTTAATTTGTTTTGGCTTTTATTAAAAATGATTCTTATAATATTATATAATTTTGCGTAAAAAATTTTTTTTTAAAAATTTTAATAAAAAATTTGGTTTAAATAATTATTGTTAAAATATTATTTTAAGTATTTTATCCTTTTATTGAAAAAAAAATTGAATATCAAAATTTCAAAAAATTACTTAATTTTGAAACTATTTTAAATAGATTTTTATAAAAATCATTTTTGAAATATAATTTTGACTATATTTTAATCTTTAATAATGTATGTTTATATTATAAGATGTCAAAATAAATAATTTTTGAATTATTTAGTAGAACAATCAAGATTTTTTTTTTGCAATAATCAGGTATTAAAATTTTTTTCCGCAAATAACCATGTTTCAGATGACTCCCCAAAGGAGGAGCCATCTCACTTGGCACCTCCACCAACATTTTTGTCCTAGGCGCCATCTCACTTGGCGCCTCCTGTCTCTTTTAGCCAAGTGAGATGGCGCATGCACTTTAAAAGTGAGAGGAGGCGCCATCTCACTTGGCTCCTAGGGCAAAATGCTGTTTTTATAAATAATTCGTCTGTTTCTCCGTCATTTCTCACACTTTCTCGCACTGTTTTCTTATTTTTTACTCTGTTATTTGCGTCATGACATCGTCCATGATTTTTACCAGAGATGGTTACGTTATCTTCTCCGCCACGAAACCTGCGATGAAAATGAAATTCTGGCACATTCACTCCTTGGAGCGTCTGAAGCGGGAGTTGATGCGATGGCTAGATGGAGACATTGTGGAGGGGGAAAAATTCGAAGGATCCAGCGAAGACGAACAACAACCTCACATACGACTGGAAAACCTAATGTATGGTTGGAGGAAGTCAAAACAGACAGCGACGTAATATTGATGATGCATGGGTCAGATGAAATTGTTTTAACAGTTGTAATTTCGTAGGTGGAATATCGTGTTTTTTTCTTGTACGCGCAATATTTATTATAGCAAATATTGTTAACGAAAAACCCTAATGTTTACAACATAATTAAGGAAAGATTTTATGTATTAGAATTTTTATGTGGTCGAGGCAGACGCCCGATTCGGACAATTTTTGCGATTGTGTCCGACCTGACGGCATAAATCACACTTTCTTTCCAGCTTGTCAAGGTCGTCCATTTCGGTTGTGATGCGCTTACTTTTGGGACGACCCTTCTTGTTCCTTCACATTTGGTCACTGTGCCACACTATTTCGCCGTCGTATGCAAGCCAATAATCTGGTTTTGCTACCAAAGGATAGTTGTTGTTGTAAACGTTGAGCAACGTTTCAGATTTGTAAATGTGTGACAGAAGTTGTAGCGCGTCTTGATGGGTATAAGCACAAGCGGCAATGACATAAGAGCAAGGCATACGAAATACTTGAAACTTGCCACAATCGCACCAACGAGAAGGTAGTACAACCCTATATTCTTGTCTTGGGAGGCCTTCGTTGTGGTCGATTGTCTCTTTCACAATGAAGTTGTGGCTGTGTCGGTCAAACCGTATAACCATATGAGTGTTGGCTTTGGCACTTTCTGCCTTAATGTACTTCATGCAGCTTTCACTCCATAATTTTCCAGATTGCAACACCGCATTCCACATTTCACCTCTTTTGGCAAACAACGAAGCCATCCTAAAATACGCAGATTTTACCAAAGTAGTGATCGGGAGGTTTCGTATGCCTTTGAATACCCCATTCATCGATTCAATTAGATTTGTTGTCATGTGCCCCCATCTTTGGCCATTATCGTATGATCTAGTCCATTTTTCCACCGGAATATTGTCGACCCACCTACCGGCTTCCGGATTTGACAAACGGATCTCGTTGCGGTAATATTTGAACGTGAGTTCTGTCAATGCATATCCCGCACTCATAACCGCTTTCCTTAGTGTTTTGTCCTTGATCTCCCTCGTGAAATTTTGGACGATATGTCTAACGCAATATACATGCGTAGAAGGAGGGTCATGCCAACCGTTTGCAGGATTATTGTAGGCACTTTTAATGGAGGCATGTCTGTCCAAGATCAAATAGAGATCTGGTTGAGGAGCCACGTGTGTTCGCAGGTTTTTCAGAAAAAAGCTCCAAGCACCACTGGTCTCCCCCTCGACTAGGGCAAAGGCAATTGGGAAAATGTTGTTGTTTCCATCTTGTGCAACTTCCATCATTAGCGTGCCTTTGTATTTCCCATACAACCATGTCCCATCAATTTGTATAATTGGTTTGCATGATGCAAACCCTATGATGCAAGGTTGAAATGCCCAAAACACTCGACTGATTATTCTGTTTACGTTTAGTTGACTACCATCTTGGGCGTATGCTGGTACTGTTTCCAGAATTTAAACAGTTCCCGGAGAATAAGTCTTGAGTGCATTCAGGTAGCGAGGAAATCCTTGGTATGACTCCTCCCAATTTCCGTACACCTTTTCAATCGCCTTGGTCTTTGCTAACCACGCCTTACGGTAAGACGGAGTATAGTTAAAAACCATAGTGATGTGGGAGATGATGGTTTTCACCTTCAAAGATGGGTCGTTGCTGCCGAGTGGTAGGATTTATTGACAAATGAGATTGTAATTAAGTTTTCGATGGTCCTGTGATTGGGTAGAACTGACACATGTGTGGGTAGACATGGAACCTATGACCCAGCAATCACCTCTTAATCTGTATGATGCAGTGAGCTTGAACATACAATCAGGGTGGACACACTTGATCTTATACCTTTCTGGGTTGACACGGTCCACCTTAAAATCGACCGAGTTGAGCATGTGGAAATTTTTTATGGCTCTGATGCATTCCTCTCTGTTACGAAACTTGTCCTTCTCTTTTAAGTTTTCATCCGACAACATATACGGATTGAAAAATAAATCAGAAGACGGTTCATCTTCGCCCATGTTGAAGTTTGTCATGTGCGGAGGTGGTGTGTAGATCTCATTTGCAGGAATATCAGGTATCCCATCGTCTTCGGAATTATCATTCACCATTTCATCAAACTCTAACTCGTCATCTTCTTCTTCTTCTTCATCAACTACATCTGCCTCTGCTTGTTCGGTCTCCAAAGGATCAACCACTTGTGTCACCTGAGGCTCTCGCAGCATAATGTATAACTCAATAGAGTCGTACCCAGAATACACATGACTAGAAAACATATTCTGAAGATCCTCGTCATCTTGAACCTCAACCTTATAAAATATTATTTGGTTGTTACCAAAAAAAACTGGATTTTGATAAAATATTTGTGTCACCAGGCGTCGTCCAAGTTTGGCTTCTAATCGTTTTTTGAAGTACGAGAAATTGGCTTTCCCGTTTAAAAGAAATTGGATGTTGTCTGTGTCTCTAAACAAAAACTCAGAGGTGGGACAAATGTATGTCTCACCGTTGGAATGTGCATTGATGACATATTGGGGTGCAGAGGCCATTGCGTATGGTTGTTTGAAGGTTTGAAGGTTTGAAGGTTGGAAGGTTTGAAGTTTATGAGTTATTCGAAGGTTTGTATGTTTGAAGGTTTGATTGTATGAAGGTTTGAAGGTTGGAAGGTTTGACAGATTAAGTGAATCAGTGTTTCAATAAATGTAAGACTAAATAGGTCATACTGAATTTGAATTAAGTAAGCCTGTAACCTCCAAGGCTGCCACCTAGTCCGCGCCTACTCTGCACCTACACTGTAACATGTAAGTCTCCTCCCATCACCTCTAATAGTGTTACATGCATTCAGGCACGGCTTCTCCAAGGCTGTCACCTAGCTTGCGCCTTCTCTGCAACCTATGCCACCTCTTATTCGCCAATGGGGATTGCGACACCTTTCATTTTTGTACTCTTTCGCCAAGCCCAATGGCGCCTCCCTTAATGTCCAATCGTGTTACTTGCATGCAGAGATGCCTTCTTCAAGGCTGCCACCTAGCATGCGCCTACTCTGCACCTACACTGTAACATGTAAGTCTCCTCCCATCAGCTCCAATAGTGTTACATGCATTCAGGCATGACTTCTCCAAGGCTGTCACCTAGCCTGCGCCTACTCTGCAACATGTGCCACCTCTTATTCGTCAATGGGGATGGCGACACCTTTCATTTTTGTACTCTTTCGCCAATTCCAATGGCGTCTCCCTTAATGTCCAATCGTGTTACATGCATGCAGAGATGCCTTCTTCAAGGCTGCCACCTAGCCTGCGCCTACTCTGCACCTACACTGTAACATGTAAGTCTCCTCCCATCACCTCCAATAGTGTTACATGCATTCGGGCATGGCTTCTCCAAGGTTGTCACCTAGACTGCGCCTACTCTGCAACCCGTGCCACCTCTTATTCTCCAATGGGGATGACGACACCTTTCATTTTTGTACTCTTTCGCCAAGTCCAATGGCGCCTCTCTTAATGTCCAATCGTGTTACATGCATGCAGAGATGCCTTCTCCAAGGTTTCCACCTAGCATGCGCCTTCACTGCAAGATTGACACTTATCATGCATGCATGCACCAGCTACCATCTAACTTACTATATGAAATTTTTTTCCCTATAAATACAGAGCATAACATACTTCTATGGAACCCACAATCGCATCACTCTCTGCTACAAAGTATTTCATAATCTCTTACAATTTCTAAGTCTTTCATAATCTCAGGCATTTTCAACAATGGATCTTCTCACAATGGGGATTCTCACAGAGGCACAAGGGACAACATTGCAGCATTTATAAGTTTCTTTTATAGTTATACATTTTTTATACTTCTGGTAATGCTTTGTTCATCTTACTTAATCTTACACCTTTACATTATTAACTCAGGATACCAAAAGATTCAGAGTCCGGTCTCACAACTACCTGGCTCCCAACCCATTTATCGTACCATATCTAGAATACGCAGGTTTCAGACATGTTATAAAGATCTCCAACTGCACAATAGATTCAAAGTTCATACTTGCCATGTTGGAAAGGTGGAGTCCAGAGACCCATACATTTCACCTACCAATAGGTGAATGTACCGTCACGCTAGAGGATGTGTACATGTTACTGGGTCTCCCTGTCGATGGTAAGGCCGTTAATGGGTCGGTTCAACAACCCAATTTTCTGTGTGAAGAATTGTTGGGCAGGGATATGGTTGAAGGTGGTGGTGCGAGAGGTCAGGTGTGATACGGTGGGAAGAGAACTGACTGTTTTTTGGAATGCTGGTTTGCGTTTTGCGTTTGTATTCGCAAAATGTCGCGGTAAGCAAGAGTCGCCATCGTCTTTTATTTTATCCAACAAGGAAAGGAAAAAAGCACAGAAAAATTCCTTTTTTGAGATGTTTCTCGGGTTCGGGAGGTAGATTATAGAAAGGGAAGGTGTTAGCACCATTTCTATATGTGGTTATCCACGGGCTCTTAGGTACTTGCTCATTGTGTTTTCAAAATTGCTTTTCTTTGTGTTTGTGGGTTTGAAAGAGTCTTTGTTTGAAAAGAGTGTAAGTGCGAAAAGTTTTGTTTTGTTTTTAAGAGGAGCAAGTACTTAAGAACCATCTATCTACTCGAAAAAGGAATTAATCTGTACAAATGTCCTTTAGACAATGTTATCCCACTATTGAGGAGTAGGTAGCACAGTCGTTGGAGTTTTAAGGGTCAATTCGATTAAGGGACATGTGGTCACTAAAGCAATGTTAGGACGCCTTAGCGGTAACCCTAATGTCTTAGATCATTTTTTCGAGGCAACCGTTTCGAGGCAACTATGATCTTTGGACAAGAGGGCGACCTCTAAAACTTCCTATACTCAATGACCACGTTCGAAGGCAACCAAGTGAGGTGCACCCTAGGAGTGCGCATGTGCAAGTGTGTTGTTTCGGTCAATTTTATCTTTGTACATGTCATGGGTGAGCTATGTTGATTTTAAGTTCATACATTCGATCTTGTCATGCATTCCCTATTATCAAACATCTAACAGTTTATAGTTGCAAAAATTAAATTTGCGGAAATTAAATCTAAACTATTACAAGGTGTCGGGTATTTACATCGCCAAAAACAAACCCTTTAATTTAAATTGCGGAAAGTAAAATAAAGCGATAAATAATTAAAGTCCTAATTAAAAGCTATTACATACCGGAAGCAATTACAATATTGGAAATATGGATCGCGTGCGAAAAATTAAATCGAATGCATTTTTTAGGGTTTTGACCCCTTTTTGAAAGAAAGCCTTTTTTTTAATTAAATGGAAATTAAATTAGGTCAAAATTAATTAATTAATTAATTAAAATATTTTTGGGTTTTTGAATATTTAAGGAAATAAAATAAAATGGATTAATGTTAATAAAAACCTAATATTCTAAATTGATTTTAATTATTGCAAAAGATGTTAAAAGTTAAACCTAATTATCACTAAATTAATTAAATTAGTATTTATTTACAAAAATAAAATAATGAAATTAATAAAAATAATATTTTTGTGTTTTCTGATTTTATGAGGAAAAATTTAATTGGTTAGTTTAATAAAAATAATTAATTAAAACAATAAAGCAAATAAATAAATATAATAAAAAGAAAATAAACCAAGGGGGTGTTGGGCCCAAGAGGAGGTGAAATCTGCAATTCTGAGGCCCATTACAAGCAAGCCTGCTTTGACTTTTACCATTCCACGCGTATGCATTGACTGGAGAGTATGGTGGACTTGCAATCTTGGCCATTGGATTTGGCCTGAAGGCCATCTGGCAGATGATCAGGTGATGATGCATGGTGTACTACGCCTGGTATGCTGCATGGAATAAATTGAAACAAAATAATACAAAAGCGTTGGGGGACCTGGGATTCGAACCCAGGTCCCATTGGACAATCCACTAGCACGCTTACCATCTCAACCATCATGCTTAACTGTTAGTATATTAGAAATCAAATATAATATGGAAAAATCAAATAAATGCCAGCAAACAAAAAAATAAAGCGCGAGATTTGAATGGGCCAATGGGAAGAGGACGCATAGTCGTCTTCTTCGTTGAAACACTGGTTTTCTTACATGCGGATTTTTTTTCCGCAGCAAGATTCGTGGTTTGCTTCTAAAACTCATTATAAGCCATAAAAATACCATCCAAGAACATGGACGTGATCGTCTCTTCCTCCTGAGTTCATCTATATCCATTATTGGTCCTAATTTTACATGCAAAGCAAACGCCTAAAAACAAGAAACGGAAACCCTAGGTTCGGGTATTACATTACAGGCCATAAAAACAAAATCAAATATTGCAGATAGCTTGGAAATTATGCAAGGATCAAGAATATGTCCATGATTTATCAAAAAGATGCAAGAATCCAAGGTTACGATTTCATGTACAGGGCCACGTTCAAGAACACTTACAACGCGATTTAGGAGGTTTCAGGGCTTGTGAATGGTAGCTTTAGATTCAGTGGACGTCAGGCAAGAAGGCTACGTGGATCTTTTGCCTTGAATCAGACTCCAAGACTGATTTCGATCTCCAACTTTTTCAAACTTTTTTTTAGTTTTGGTATTGTCAATTCTGCAGCCTTTTAGGTCGTGTTCTTGATGTCTTTGGCTTGTATGAGTAATAAGGAATGAATTAGGTTAAAGGTTGGGCCTTGAATCCATGTGAATTGATGAATTGAGATATGATTTGATCTTCCATGAACAAGCTTCCATATTTGTCAAAAAATCCAATATTTGTTCATGATATACCTTGGTACGAATTTGATTGTGTGCATCATGATAATTAAGACCTGTAATGATAAAAAATATCACAAGTTATTAATATTTAGATTTTATTTTGATTTAAATTGATTAAAAATGAATTAAATCAATAAAAATCAAATAAAATAGAAAAATTAATAAATTGGCACAAAACTGAAGATATGACACGTGTATGGTGTGACAAGATCAAATCAAGTGGAAAAAAGTGGGCCCTTTTGTCAAAAATTGGAGTTATGGGGATAGTTGACTTTTGGCAATTTTGGAAAAATGCCCAACTTCAACAATGCATAACCTCTTCAATTTTGAACTTTTGGAGGTTTTCTTTGACTTTTTATAAACCTTGAGATGTCCTCTAACCAACCCTTTTGGTCTCATATCATTTTGATATGCCATGATCAAGTTATAAGCTTTGAAAAAAAAGGTGTTTTTGTTGACTTTCAATAATGACCTATAATGTCCAAATTTGTAACTTTTTGTGAGTGCATTTCTTGAGCTTGGGGTGTGAATATGGATTGTAGTAAATTTCATGCTCTTAAAAATGAGCTTTGGATGGGTCATTTCTCATAAAGTATGAGAAAGTTATGCTTGATCAAAGTTGAGTTGACTTTTCCTGCAAAACCCTAATTTAGCAACTTTTGAATCTTGATGAATCTTGAGTAATCCTTGATGAATCATGATCAACCCTTGATAAAATGATTAATTATCCTTCAAAATGAGAATTTTGACAAAAAATATTGAGGTTTGACTGTATGTAGGCCATAGTTGACTTTTGCCCTAGCATAGTCGATTTTTGGGCCTCTTGAGCAATTGACTGACCAAACTTTCTCTGCAAGGCTTGAAATTTGACATGGATGATCTTGAGAACATATTAGGATATTAGGGAGCACTTGTGGTCATTTTGATGTAAGGACCTTGATGCAACACAAAACCCTAATTTGAGGTTGACTGCCTTAGGAGATGATTTGACTGTGCAACTCTTGAGCAATCTTGAGCCACTTGGAGATTATTCTTGAAAGGTCTTGAGAAATATGGGAGGGAAAATTTTGGGGTACAATAGTTGCCCCTGTTCAGTCTTCTTAAACCTGAGGATGTAGATTGGCTTTCGTGCCTTTCGTGATCCGAAGGTGGAAGATGATTGAACACTAGAGTGCCCAGAAATTTGCACTCGCATGAAGTGGTATCAGCATTGTGATGTCGGGAATGGGCTTACAGATGCCATTTGGAGATTGTTGGTAGGTGGTTTTTTCTTCTTTGACTGGTTGAAAACATCAAGATCTAGGAACTGACTAGTATTCAACATAGTATACCGTTGAGGTTATAGCACTCGTCCACACTATGACGCAGGGAAACATCTTCATCAAGATCTAGGAACTGTCTGGTCTTCAACGTAGTATACCATTGAAATTACAGAACTCGTCCACACTATGACAGAGGAAAACATCAAGATCTAGGAACTGACTAGTATTCAACGTAGTATACCATTGAGGTTATAACACTCGTCCACACTATGACATAGGGAAACATCTTCATCAAGATCTAGGAACTGTCTGGTCTTCAACGTAGTATACCGTTGAGATTGTAGAACTCGTCCACACTTTGACGGAGGAAAACATCAAGATCTAGGAACTTTCTGGTCTTCAACGTAGTATACCGTTGAAATTAGAGAACTTGTCCACACTATGACGTAGGGAAACATCTTCATCAAGATCTAGGAACTGTCTGGTCTTCAACGTAGTATACCGTTGAGATTACAAAACTCGTCCACACTATGACGGAGGAAAACATCAAGATCTAGGAACTGACTAGTATTCAACATAGTATACCGTTGAGGTTATAACACTCGTCCACACTGTGACGTAGGGAAACATCTTCATCAAGATCTAGGAACTATCTGGTCTTTAACGTAGTATACCGTTGAGATTGTAGAACTCGTCCACACTTTGACGGAGGAAAACATCAAGATCTAGGAACTGTCTGGTCTTCAACGTAGTATACCGTTGAAATTAGAGAACTTGTCCACACTATGACGTAGGGAAACATCTTCATCAAGATCTAGGAACTGTCTGGTCTTCAACATAGTATACCGTTGAGATTACAGAACTCGTCCACACTATGACGGAGGAAAGCATCAAGATCTAGGAACTGACTAGTATTCAACGTAGTATACCGTTGAGATTATAGCACTCGTCCACACTATGACGTAGGGAAATTGTCGAGATTGAGAACCTTATCTGAAATTCAACCAAGGATAATTCAATTGAGATTTAAGAACCGGTCAGGTCTTTGACGTAGCTGAGAACTTTAACTGTATCTTTCCTGAAAGGTAAATGTCAGTCATATGCAATGCATGATATATATCAAGCAATGATGTTCTCAACATAAATGAGATTGTACGATATGATGCGTATATGCATGTATCATGATGTATGGAAATATAATGTTTTAGCTGGGGAAAATAAATCCCGGATAGCTACTGGAGAGTAGAGTTGAGTTCTTCGTTTCTGCTGGGGATGATGAACGAAGATGATTGTAAGAATAAACCTACAGGAGAAGAAAACTTCGTTGGGGAATAAACTGATGAAGAGATTACTCTGTGGGGAATTACTCTGTGGGGAAGAGATGTTCTGCTGAAGATTTTAACGATAAACTCCGCTGGGGATTCCGCTGATAAACTCCGCTGGGGATGGATTATTGTTGCTGGTGATATTGAATCTGTTGAGGATTGAACTCCTGTTTGGGGAAAGAAAGAACTTCGCTGGGGATGATCTTTCAGTTGCGACTTGCTAGGGATAACCCTGTTAGACCCTTGTGGAGATAATCCTTTGAATTATGTTGGAAATGATCCTTTGAACTTGGATGGGGAGATTTATTCTTGTACTCTGCTAGGGATAAACTTCTAGAGTCTACTGGGGAAGATGATTCAACTCTGTTGGGATAGCTTTTTCAGACCGTGTTGGGGAAATATTGACTCCACTGGGGGTATCTTGTATGCTGCCTAGGAACATTCTTATACTCCGTGGAGGAATTTTAAGATTGTCGGGGATACTCTTATACTTGCTGGAGAATATTCTTATACTCCGCTGGGGAATATTAAGACCTTCTGGGGATACCAAGCCTTTTTCGGGCTGATGGTAGACTAACTCTGCTTGGGGAGAGTATTGTTGATTCATCCATAGTTGTAAGTCTCAGCTGAGAGAGCTATCATTACTGTCTTACTCTGCGGGGAGTGAAGGTATCTTGGTCATATTCTTCAGCTGAATCTACCTTGGTACGTGGTGGATAGAGCAACTGTACAGTTTAGATAATTCTTATTGCCCCTGCTTCTGATATTACCAGTAATTCATCTTTCGTTTCGCATGTAGATATTTACGAGCAGCAATTAATGTCAAATGCATATATAAAAAATGAACATTGGACGTTCTTTGCAAAACAAAACAGATAAAGGAAAAACAGTTTGAAATTTGTTTGAAAATGAATTGTATTGATTTTGAAGTTTGGCATGTAAATAGGCGTTTTTGTACAAGAGGCTGACGTCCTAGTAAGAGAACGCCGCCGAACAAATAAAATTTATACAATTTGTAAAAAGAAAACAAAACAGCTATGTGAATAATCCCACTGGGTTCCAACTCTGCTATTGCCTTTATGTCTTCGAGCATCTCATCACTTTGCTACTGGTTGAAGGTAGATCAGATTGATTAGTGTCGTCCGAGCTTGATAGTCGATACCGAAGTCCGGATGCAAGTTGATCCAATGAGACATAGTGTTACGCTTTGATCCCTAATTTTTGCCTGGATCGCCCTTTCGGGTTTTTAGTCCACCGGGACACCCTTTTTTTGCCAAAGCCGCCTTTTCAGGTTTTCGACTTGCCGGGTGTACAAATTTTTTATTTTCATCCCTTATTTTTGCCCGAACCATTTTGGTTCGCCGGGAAGCCCTTATTTTTGCCTAGGCCAGTCAACCTAGCGGGTCTTTGATTATGCGTAGTATCTTTTCACTATGTCTGCATTGACGGGGTGAGGAAGGTCGTCACCATCCACGGTGGTTAGAATCATAGCTCCTTCTGAGAAAATGTTCTTAACCATAAATGGCCCTTCGTAAGTAGGGATCCATTTTCCCCTGGGATCACCTTGAGGTAGAATAATGCGCTTGATTACCAGATCCCCAACTTGATACTCTTGTCGTCTAAATTTCTTGTTAAATGCTTTGATCATCCATTTTTGGTATGTATGACCATGACAAATAGCAGTAAGTCTCTTTTCGTCAATTAGGTTCAGTTGATCAAGTCGGGTCTGGATCCAGTCATCTTCACTCAAACCTGCATCCTTCATAATCCGAAGAGAGGGTATTTGAACTTCAATAGGCAAGACTGCCTCCATGCCATAAACCAAGGAATAGGGTGTTGCCCCTGTTGACGTCCGTGCTGAGGTACGGTACCCATGAAGAGAAAATGGCAACATCTCATGCCAATCTTTGTATGTCACTGTCATCTTCTGCACAATCTTCTTAATGTTCTTATTAGCCGCTTCGACAGCCCCATTCATCTTTGGCTGGTAGGGACAAGAGTTGTGATGTTGTATCTTGAACTGCTTGCAGAGCTCAGTGATCATCTTATTGTTAAGATTGGTACCATTGTCCATAATGATCCTCTCTGGTACACCGTATCGACATATCATATTGTGCCGAATAAACCATGCCACGACGTTCTTGGTTACAGTAGCAAAGGAAGCTGCTTCAACCCACTTTGTAAAGTAATCGATAGCTACCAAGATGAAACGATGCCCGTTAGATGTTGTAGGTCTGATCTCGCCGATCATATCAATGCCCCACATTGCAAAAGGCCAAGGTGTCGTCAAGACGTTCAGAGGAACTGGAGGTACGTGCACCTTATCATCATAGACTTGGCACTTGTGACATGTCCGAGAATGTTGATAACAATCGGCTTCCATTGTGGACCAATAATATCCTGCCCGTAGGATCTTCTTTGCCATGGTATGTCCACTGGAATGAGTCCCGAAAGTACCTTCATGCAGCTCTGCCATGATCCTTTCTGCTTCATTCTTATCCACACAACGCAGTAAGGTCGAATCATGGTTACGTTTGTAAAGAATGCCATTGCTGATGAAGAACTTCGCTGCAAACCTCCTCAGAAACTTCTTGTCATTAACAGATGCACCCTCGGGGTATTCCTGAGCTTCAAGATACCTCTTCACCTCATGATACCAGGGCTTTTCTGTCACCTCTTCAGTCTCAATATCACAGTAATGTGCAGGTTCGTCTAATCTTTCAATAATGATTCGGGGAGCCTCGTTGTCCCAATTGAATTTGAACATAGAAGACATCGTAGCCAGCGCGTCCGCCAACTGATTCTCCTCTCTTGGGAAGTGTTCAAAGGTTATCTCCTCAAAATGGGGAAGCAACGTCAATGCATACTCCTTGTAAGGAATAAGGTTTGGGTGTTTCATATCCCACTCGCCTTTGATCTGACTGATCACGAGAGCGGAATCTCTAAAAACACTTAGAAACTTAATCCTTAGGTCAATTGCTGCTCGAAGACCCATGATGCACGCTTCATATTTCGCCGTTGTTGGTGCAGTTGAAACATAGTCAGGCGGTAAACGGAGTATGAGAGCCTTTAAGAGATATGATCACGGAGCCAATGCCATTACCCAAAGCGTTCGAAGCTCCATCAAAGTACATAGACCATCGGGATCCTTCCTCAGGTCCTTCATCTGGTCTAGGTGTCTCACAATCAGTTATCAACATGATATTCTTGTCCGGAAATTCAAAATTCATAGACTGGTAATCATCCACTGCCTGATGTGCCAAATGGTCTGCCAATACACTTCCCTTGATTGCCTTTTGAGTCGTGTACTGGATGTCATACTCAGTCAAGATCATCTGCCATCTCGCTATTCTTCTGGACAAGGCAGGCTTTTCGAAGATATACTTGATTGGATCCATCTTTGAAATTAATAGAGTAGTGTAAGTCAGCATATACTGTCTCAGCCGGCGAGCAGCCCATGCCAAAGCGCAACAAGTTTTCTCAAGCAGTGAGTATCGGGTCTCACAGTCAGTAAACTTTTTGCTAAGTTAATAAATAGCATGCTCTTTTCGGCCAGACTCGTCATGCTGACCCAGCACACACCCCATTGAGTTATCGAGCACTGTCAAGTATAAGATCAAAGGTCTCCCTTCAACTGGTGGCATCAGGATGGGTGGCTCTTGGAGATACTCTTTAATTCTTTCGAAAGCAGCCTAACATTCATTATTCCAATGTACTACTTGATCTTTCTTCAGCAGCTTGAAGATTGGCTCATAAGTAGGAGTTAGGTGCGAGATGAATCGGGCAATGTAATTCAGAAGTCCCAGAAAGCCTCTGACTTCTTTCTCTGTTTTGGGAGCTGGAATATCCTGTATGGCTTTCACTTTTGCCAGATCCACTTGAATACCTTTGTCTCTTACGACGAAACCTAGCAGCTTACCATATCTCACTCTGAAGGTGCACTTGTTCGGGTTTAACCTCAGCTTGTACAATTTCAACCTGTCAAACAGCTTCTGCAAATGGTCAAGGTGTTCCTCCTCAGTCTGGGACCTTGCAATCATATCATCGACGTATACCTCAATCTCATGATGGATCATGTCATGAAACAAAGCAACCATGGCACGCTGATATGTTGCACCAACATTTTTCAACCCAAAAGGCATGACCTTGTAGCAAAAGGTACCCCACTGAGTAACAAAAGTTGTCTTCTCCATGTCTTCGGGAGCCATCTTTATTTGATTATAACCGGAGAAACCATCCATAAAGGAGATCACCTTATGCTGAGCGGTGTTGTCAACCAGAACGTCGATGTGAGGTAAAGGGAAATCATCCTTGGGACTTGCCCTGTTCAGATCCTTGTAGTCAACACGCATTCGAACCTTACCATCTTTCTTTGGCACAGGGACCACGTTGGCCACCCACTGAGGGTAAGAAGTAACCGCTAGAAAACCGGTGTTAAACTGTTTCATCACCTCAGCCTTGAATTTCTCAAACATCTTTGGGCGCATTCGGCGGACCTTCTATTTTACTGGAGGACAGTCTTCCTTGGTAGGCAGGCGATGAACCACAATATCAGTATCCAAACCAGGAATATCTTCGTAAGACCAGGCAAAGATCTCAACGTAGTCACGCAGCATCTTAATCAACCGTTGTTTCACACTAAGCTCCAGGTTCGCACCGACCTTGACCTCTTTCTTGTCTGTCTCTGTACCCAGATTCACTGATTCCACTGGCTCTTCGTGCGGCTGAATGGCCCTCTCTTCTTGGAGTAACAGTCTTGCAAGTTCACTAGGCACTTTGCAATCATCTCCACCTTCGTCTTCGGTTAAGTTGATCGGATTTTCGAAGTCATAACTGGCAGTAGCAGTGTCGTTACCAGTGAGATCAAGAGTGGATGTGGACCTGTATATGTGAGTGTGTATAAAATAGCTGTTTTGCAACATATAATAAAGAAAAACAAGGAGCGCAAAATTTGAAATGCAAGAAACGTCCAATGCTTTTATTAATGATATATGAAAGTGACACACATAAAGCCCTCACAAATGAAGCCACAGTGCCCCGGGTAAGACACCGGGCCGTAAAGTTTAAAACATTGTCTGTTACAAATTCAAAACAAAAGTTTCATTACTGGGTAACAAAAGTAATAGGGATGAAGTCCTTTGCTGTCCAGTTGCTTGGTCCACCATTGGTCGTAGGATAGATCCAGCTGTCGAATTCAGACTCTTCCACATCATCTTCAATGGCATTCACTCCCGAGTTGCTGATAAACACGGGAGGTCTTTCGATTCGTGCATTCCAAACAACCCTTTGAGCTTATTTCTCAACAACAACCCGAGCATCCTTTAAGAGAGCCATTTTCATAGGAGAATCTTCAACCACAGTCTCAGCTGATGCCAGTGTCTGGGGAACTTCTTTAAAGTGTTGAAATGGGGTCTCAATGAACTCCCCATCCATCTCTACATATTGGAAAGAGTTAAGGTGGCTAACCATGTACTCTTCCTCTCCCTGTACTGTCACAATCTTCCCTTTGACCGGGTACTTCAGCTTTTGGTGGAGCATTGAGGTTACGGCCCCAAAAAACGGGGTCTGCTCCAGAACAGAGATACCGAGCAGCTCAGAGAACTCTTCTAGGGTAGGAACCAGCTGGAAGTCCTGGAAAGTAAAACAATGGTACAGCGGATCATAGAATTGGACCAGGACACTCATCATCTGCTCGTCAAATTTGGAGGTGACCAAACTGAGAAGAGAACCATGCCTCCTGATGAAGGAAGTAGTGTCAGGCATCTTGGCAACCAACTCTTTAAGCAAGGTGGGGACCTGGACAAAGTTAATCCGGATGGTATTCCTACGCATGGGCATCATGATGACCTACAAAACAGAGCAAAGATGAATCCCTCCTGTCTTTGAAATAGGTTAGTCCAATGCAAGATGTATGCAATGTTATGATGTCATGATGTCATGATAGTAAGCACACCACAAGTATCCACAAATAGCAAACATGGTAAAGGCACACAAGTCACACAGAGAGCCCTTAGATTTCAGGCTGGCAAGGAGCTTAGGTACTACCCTCTTTCAGTTCAGTTGGTTTAAACCTGTCCTAAAAATAATAATCGGGTTCTAGAGGATCTCAATATCACTGACTACCCTCAATCGGTCATAATTCCAGTTTAGTAACGTTTTCTTGCAGCCAGAATCATCGCGAGAGTTTAGTCTCAATGAGTGTAGCATACTGCTACTGTTCTATGGCCAAGTTGGTCAATTTAAGGTTCTAAGGTCAGTTGGTGCTTAATGACCCCTTAGAAGACCCATATTCTCCTCGTTCCAACACAAGGGGTATCGGTACAGACTAAAGTGCCACACCAACGTAGCTACTGCTTCAACCGTGTCGGTCTACGCCAGACAGTTCCCTCACAGTTTATTGCTACTTATCTAAAGGGTATCCCCAGATCCGGGTTAGGATCTATAGAACTCCGATACAAGCCCACAAATATAACTCATACAAAGCATACAATTGAAAACACAATGATCTAATCCTAAGGTACACCCCACTTATAATATTCCCCAGCATAGTCGCCAGTTCTGTGATACGGTGGGAAGAGAACTGACTGTTTTTTGGAATGCTGGTTTACGTTTTGCGTTTGTATTCGCAAAATGTCGCGGTAAGCAAGAGTCGCCACCATCTTTTATTTTATCCAACAAGGAAAGGAAAAAAGCACAGAAAAATTCCTTTTTTGAGATGTTTCTCGGGTTCGGGAGGTAGATTATAGAAAGGAAAGGTGTTAGCACCCTTTCTATCCGTGGTTATCCATGGGCTCTTAGGTACTTGCTCATTATGTTTTCAAAATTTCTTTTCTTTGTGTTTGTGGGTTTGAAAGAGTCTTTGTTTGAAAAGAGTGTAAGTGCGAAAAGTTTTGTTTTGTTTTTAAGAGGAGCAAGTACTTAAGAACTATCTATCTACTCGAAAAAGGAATTAATCTGTACAAATATCCTTTAGACAATGCTATCCCACTATTGAGGAGTAGGTAGCATCGTCGTTGGAGTTTTAAGGGTCAATTCGATTAACGGACGTGTGGTCACTAAAGCAATGTTAGGATGCCTTAGCGGTAACCCTAATGTCTTAGATCATTTTTTCGAGGCAACCGTTTCGAGGAAACTATGATCTTTGGACAAGATGGAGATATCTAAAACTTCCTATACTCAATGACCACGTTCAAAGGCAACCAAGTGAGGTGTACCCTAGGAGTGCGCATGTGCGAGTGTGTTGTTTCGGTTAATTTTATCTTTGTACATGTCATGGGTGAGCTATGTTGATTTTAAGTTCATACATTCGATCTTGTCATGAATTCCGTATTATCAAACATCTAACAGTTTATAGTTGCGGAAATTAAATTTGTGGAAATTAAATCTAAACTATTACAAGGCGTCGGGTATTGACATCGCCAAAAACAAACCCTTTAATTTAAATTGCGGAAAGTAAAATAAAGTGATAAATAATTAAAGTCCTAATTAAAAGTTATTACATACCGGAAGCAATTACAATATTAGAAATATGGATCGCGTGCGAAAAATTAAATCGAATGCATTTTTTAGGGTTTTGACCCCTTTTTGAAAGAAAGCCTTTTTTTGTTTATTTTTGAATTAAATGGAAATTAAACTAGGTCAAAATTAATTAATTAATTAATTAAAATATTTTTGGGTTTTTGAATATTTAAGGAAATAAAATAAAATGGATTAATGTTAATAAAAACCTAATATTCTAAATTGATTTTAATTATTGCAAAAGATGTTAAAAGTTAAACCTAATTATCACTAAATTAATTAAATTAGTATTTATTTACAAAATAAAATAATGAAATTAATAAAAATAATACTTTTGTGTTTTCTGATTTTATGAGGAAAAATTTAATTGGTTAGTTTAATAAAAATAATTAATTAAAACAATAAAGCAAATAAATAAATATAATAAAAAGAAAATAAACCAAGGGGGTGTTGGGCCCAAGAGGAGGTGAAATCTGCAATTCTGAGGCCCACTACAAGCAAGCCTGCTTTGACTTTTACCATTCCACGTGCATGCATTGATTGGAGAGTATGGTGGACTTGCAATCTTGGCCATTGGATTTGGCCTGAAGGCCATCTGGAAGATGATCAGGTGATGATGCATGGTGTACTACGCCTGGTATGCTGCATGGAATAAATTGAAACAAAATAATACAAAGGTGTTGGGGGACCTGGGATTCGAACCCAGGTCCCATTGGACAATCCACTAGCGCGCTTACCATCTCAATCATCATGCTTAACTGTTAGTATATTAGAAATCAAATATAATATGGAAAAATCAAATAAATGCCAGCAAACAAAAAAATAAAGCGCGAGATTTGAACGGGCCAATGGGAAGAGGACGTGTAGTCGTCTTCTTCGTTGAAACACTGGTTTTCTTACCTGCATATTTTTATCCGTAGCAAGATCCGTGGTTTGCTTCTAAAACTCATTCTAAGCCATAAAAATACCATCCAAGAACATGGACGTGATCGTCTCTTCCTCCTGAGTTCATCTATATCCATGATTGGTCCTAATTGTACATGCAAAGCAAACGCCTAAAAACAAGAAATGGAAACCCTAGGTTCGGGTATTACATTACAGGCCATAAAAACGAAATCAAATATTGTAGATAGCTTGGAAATTATGCAAGGATCAAGAATATGTCCATGATTTATCAAAAAGATGCAAGAATCCAAGGTTACGATTTCATGTACAGGGCCACGTTCAAGAACACTTACAACGCGATTTAGGAGGTTTCAGGGCTTGTGAATGGTTGCTTTAGCTTCAATGGACGTCAGGCAAGAAGGCTACGTGGATTTTTTCCCTTGAATTGGACTCCAAGACTGATTTCGATCTCCAACTTTTTCAAACTTTTTCAATTTTGGTATTGTCAATTCTGCAGCCTCTTAGGTCGTGTTCTTGATGTCTTTGGCTTGTATGAGTAATAAGGAATGAATTAGGTTAAAGGTTGTGCCTTGAATCCATGTGAATTGATGAATTGAGATATGATTTGATCTTCCATGGACAAGCTTCCTTATTTGTCACAAAATCCAATATTTGTTCATGATATGCCTTGGTACGAATTTGATTGTATGCATCATGATAATTAAGACCTGTAATGATCAAAAAGATCACAAGTTATTAATATTTAGATTTTATTTTGATTTAAATTGATTAAAAATGAATTAAATCAATAAAAATCAAATAAAACAGAAAAATTAATAAATTGGGACAAAACTGAAGATATGACACGTGTGTGGTGTGAAAAGATCAAATCAAGTGGAAAAAAGTGGGCCCTTTAGTCAAAAATTGGAGTTTTGGGGATAATTGACTTTTGGCAATTTTGGAAAAATGCCTAACTTCAACAATGCATAACTTCTTCAATTTTGAACTTTTGGAGGTTTTATTGGACTTTTTAGAAACCTTGAGATGTACTATAACCAACCCTTTTGGTCTCATATCATTTTGATATTCCATGCTCAAGTTATAATCTTTGGAAAAAAAGGTGTTTTTGTTGACTTTCAAAAATGACCTATAATGTCCAAATTTGTAACTTTTTGTGAGTGTATTTATTGATCTTGGGGTTTGAAGATGGATTGTAGGAAATTTCATCCTCTTCAAAATGAGCTTTGGATGGGTCATTTATCATAAAGTATGAGAAAGTTAAGCTTGGTCAAAGTTGAGTTGACTTTTCCTACAAAACCCTAATTTAACAACTTTTGAATCTTGATGAATCTTGAGTAATCCTTGATGAATCATGATCAACCCTTGATCAAATGATGAATTATCCTTCAAAATGAGAATGTTGACAAAAAATCTTGAGGTTTGACTGTATGTAGGCCACAGTTGACTTTTGCCATAACATAGTCGATTTTTGGGCCTCTTGAGCAATTGACTGACCAAACTTTCTCTGCAAGGCTTGAAATTTGACATGGATGATCTTGAGAACATATTAGAACATTGGGGATCACTTGGGGTCATTTGTATGTAAGGACCTTGATGCAACACAAAACCCTAATTTGAGGTTGACTGCCTTAGGAGATGATTTGACTGTCTAGCTCTTGAGCAATCTTGAGCCACTTGGAGATTATTCTTGAAAGGTCTTGAGAAATATGGGAGGGAAATTTTTGGGGTACAACATCAGGGTATACTACTAACTGAGCTTAAAAATCATTATGCAACTTTGGAATTAAACAAAAATTCCTCTGTGCAAGACAGGGTAATAAAAGCTAGAACTTATCTAATGATACTATTTGGAACCTTTTTATTTCCCGAAAGTACGAGAAATAGTGTAAATTTTATGTATTTAAATTTACTTAGAAATTTCGAAAAAACTAGAAAGTATAGTTGGGGTTCTGCTGTTTTAGCCCACCTATACAGTTTCTTGTGCAAAAATGCAATCAAGGAAAAATGTACATTTTATGGCTGCGCTTTTTTACTTCAAGCCTGGGGTTGGTGGAGGATGGAGTCCCTAAACCCCGTCAACAACAACACATTCGTTTTCCCGTACGCAACAAACTAAGTCATCTAGTTATATCATTTATTACTGTTCATCTCTTCACCAAATATATGTTAAAAATAAACTATTTTTCATTTCCTTTAGGTATTGCGTGAGGGGTATGGATTACGGCAAGAATCCAAGATTCAATGTCGCACTATACCGTAATCTATTGGATCACCTAGCCCGGATGATGTACGTCGTACCTTTCAACTTTTCTACTTTTAAATTATTTATGTATTACGCTTTCATTAACCTGATTTAATTTTATGCGCAATTTTTCTGGAGACCATATTTGGGTTTGGGCCATGAACCAAACTCCGAGGATGCAGCAATTTGGAGCACCAAGACTGCAATCATACGGTTTAATGTTGTGGAGATGCACCACAACGACCGTGGGAAGATGCAGTTCGGAATGTATTAAGAGATACCCAGTGATCCGACTTGTTTGTCTCCGTGGCATCTCAAAAGGGTTGATGCCCAGTGGGGTCTTACCAACTGGAAATACTTTGCTCCAAAATGGTGTAAGATGTGGCAGAGGCGTCACTGACATGCCTTGCAATTCCCAGTTTTCCTCAATCATGGTAATATGCGACACACGGATCAATATTTATCTTGGTACAGGTCGGTTAGTAACCCTGAAATGCACGTGTCTCATCCAAGGTATTTGGTTGACCCACGAACACAATGGGCACAACCCTCATTTCCCCAACAACAAACCCAACACACATCAACCTCCCACCAACCCCCCAGACGAAACAGAACCACAAACACCCAACCACAGTCGCCACCACAACACAATTACACCTTAATGCCCCACAACCAACCAAAATCACCACCTCAGTACCAATACCCCCATATGCCTCACACTCAAACGCAATTCCAATCATAATACTAACACACCCGCATACCCCACACACAATTTCAGTCTTTTGTATATCCCAATATGGGCCCCTCAATATCCAGCCTTAGCCCTGATATAAGAATGTCGGAAGATTATGAACCAACCGACCCAACTTACCATCAACCACAGTATCACCAAACCACCCAACATCCTCAATACCAAACACCCCAAGATCCATTTCCTTTCTACCCCCCGTACTCAGACAATCAATGCTACAGACCCACCATGGAACCCCACCCACCGCCAACACGACCAAACTTTAAGGGTATGGGTAACCGACTGTACCAAAGAGGATCTTCTAGATATGAAGATCTGAGTGATTTCATGGATCCATAACGCATTGACTTCACTGGGCCATCGACCCTCCCACAGCAGGAAACATGACGACACCCATCACAGGAAAGGCGAGGACGGGGATGCGGAACCGGGGGTCATTACCGGGTTCCGGGAGACCACTGATTAATTTGTTTTTTTTAAGCTATATTTTTTTATGTAATACTTTTGGGTGTAATCATCTTTTTAAAATAAAAAGTCAATTTTGTTGATCCTATATCGAATACGCAACACACCGGATTGAAAAAAAAAACGCGAAAATTGCCCTAGAAATGCACTTAGGCGCCATCTCACTTGGCTTAGGGCAAGCCCTAAGCACCTAGGCGCCAAGTGAGATGGCGCCTCCCCTTAAATAATAGGTGTAGGCGCCAAGTGAGATGGCTCCTTCTTTGGGGAGTCATCTGAAACATGGTTATTTGCGTAATTTTTTCCGAAACATGATTATTTGCGAAAATTTTTTTTAATACCTGGTTATTGCAAAAAAAATTCAACAATCAATTAGAATTATCAAATAAATATTAAAGTTTTGTTCAAGATAAGAATATGGTGAAAAAATTATGATTCATAAAAATTATGGAAAATTTAACTTGGAATTCATTATAGAAATCAAAGTTCCTTATATGAGTTTATACAATAAATTCATTATAGAAATCAAAGTTCCTTATATGAGTTTATACAATAAATTAAACAGTTAATATTATTAAATCGAATATTTAGTGTCTAATGTTTGAACTTAAAATTCTCTCAAGTCACCTCCTCTTCATTTCATTCAGTTTACTTTGAAGTATAAATATATTTTTTTTTTGGATTTTGTCCCTCTATTTTTCTTTTTCTTTTAAGAAATAATTTTTTTCTTTCAATTAAAATTGTCTGTTTTTTTTAGTGAAACATTATTTATGAGGAAGAGTTTGTAAGTGATCATGTAGTTGTTTAATTCTTGAGAATTTGGTACTTTTGGGAGATTGAGATTGATTCATAAGATAAATCGGTCATAAAATCTATGTATTGGTTTCTTGAGCTTTGTCGAAAAAAGCTCTATTTGATTATTGAGATAAGCCTAAAAATTTCTAAGCGATTTGTTAGGTTAGCCTGGATTAAAAGCTATCTTTGGTTGGAGATAACCCTATAAAATCTCAAGATCAGGTTGTATTAAGGTTTGTGGGCATAACATGTAAAAGCTCAAAGTTTATAGTAAAAATCTCAAGAAGATCTTTTGAGGACAGTGTCGCGGTGCGAAAAATAATCGGTCCTTTGGACTCTCAAAACAGAACAGAGTCACCACCGAAGTTTATTTTTGAAAGAAAAAACATCGATAAATCCTAAAAGAACAAAAAAAAGGTCACTGCAACCAAATTCGGATTCAGAAGTCAGTAATGGGAGAGAAAGGTATTAGCATCTCTCACATCAATTGTACTCAATAGGAACCATTTAGTTAGTTTTGTAAATGAGTGTTAGCGTGATGTGATTTGTTTTCTTCTAATTATCATTATGTGCTTATAAAAAGAAATAAAGGACTAAAAAGAGGTTTTTTACTTATGGTGTTTGACAAGATTGCTCTAACGTAACCTCAGGTGTGATGAAGAACTCAAAGCTACATAGTTCTTAGCAAAAAAATAAATGTTTTTTTAGAGTTTTATTATAATGCTTGACAAAACGTTAAATCTCACTCCTACGTATCCTCTGGTGCGATGAGGAATTCAAATCTACGTAGTTTCGGGTAGAAAAGAACTAGTGTTGGTTGATTTTAGTGAACAATGTTTAGGTCTCATTCTAGTGGTTAAACGTTAATTATTGCTCGCATATGGGAGACTGAAGTATTTGTTTGTATCGCTTTGGAATGGATCTATCATACCCTAAATTTATCCTATCAATTTCGACGGTCGCGTTACCATTATGTTACTGAATCTCTAATTATTTTGGTCAATTTGTTTCTAAAAATGAGCATAAGAGGGGGTTTAAAACAAATAGGGGAGTGTATTGTCTTAAATGAACCATCAAAATCTGATGGTCCATTAAGACAATTTTGTTTGGCCCAGTTAAAAGAAAGGGAGTTTTAAAGCCCATAAGAGGGATGTGTTTTAGTAAACAGCTATTATGTTGGCCCAATAAACTGGATGATCTATTTCAAGGGGGTATGATTGATTGGGCCCTGTCAAGTCATTACCATGCTTTTATAAAAGGCCCACTAAGGGTTAACATGTTTTTAGCAAGGGAAGGGGTGCGATGGGTTTGGTTATTTAGTCTCCTCAAAGAAATTATTGGGGCTTTCTTTAAGGTCCGTAATTCATTTTTCAGAAGCCCATTTTGGATGGCTGAAGATAATATTTATTTAAATATTATTTGCATTTTTATTAAACATGATTGACTAATTATGTCTTTGTTAATTATTAATTTATTATTAAATCTCATATTATTATTATTATTGTTTTGATTAATTTTGACCAAAGTCAACATAAGGGTTTTGAAACCCTAATTACCCAAGCCCGAACAAGTATTGTTCAGATCCAAACAGAAGTAACGAATACAGAGCTAAAACGAAATCAAATCAATTTCAATCATATCTTTACATAACAATTTGTACAAAATTGTCCAGATCTTACAATATAGAATCAATTACAATAAATCAAATCCCTAAAACAGAATAAAGTCTTCTAATTCCTAACAGATTACAAATAGTAACAATAATCATAAAATATTTTCCTAATCTGTCTAAAACCTAAAACTATAAATAGAACCTAAGAAAATTCTAAGAGAGAGGAAGAAATTTATAAGAACGCAGTTGACAGAAAGGAGAAGGAAAGAAGTTTAGGGCTTCAATATCTGAAATCCTAAAAGTCTTTGTTGCACCGCCGCTACAGTGCCACCACTCTGGTACCCGCAAACAAAAGAAGAAGTAAGAGATCATAAGGAGGATTCAGGAAATCAAATATACGACCAGTATCACGACATGAGAGGTAACACGAATCACTTAGCTTTAAGGCTCTTAATTGTTATTGTGATGTTTGTATGATTGATGTTTGCGTGTTGTGTTTCTGGAAAGTTTTAGGTTTTTTAGGGTTAGGGTTCTAACCTAGGGTAAGGATTCTTAGTTCCTAGGGTTAGGTTTTTTAGGGTTGTTTGAAGATCAGGGTTAGGGTTCTTCATTTTTGGGTGTTCTGGGTTTTTGGACATGGTTCATCATGAACCCTTAGTGTTCTTAGGGTTCTACGAACCCAGATGAAGATTCACGGCGGAGGGTTTGAATGTTTGAAGTTTCTGGTTGAATATCAACTGGAAAACTGGGGAAGGGGTGGTTCGTGGTGGCAAAAGGTGGACAGTGTGACCAGGACAATTTTCGGTCGCCTGAGTTCTAGATAGAAGTCAGAGCCTCTCTCTCTAGGTTTTTATTTAGTGAAGAGAGGGAATTATAGTGAGAGACGAGAAGAGAAAAAAATGAAGAAAATGACAAAGGATGGAATATATAACCCCTCCCTAATTCTATGTCTACGCGCATAGAAACCTTACCATGTGCTCCCCACCACAACCTTCATATCATCATCAAACGCTCTTGATTCGCACACCCATTGTAACACTGTGATCCCTCCCACATTTTGCCTAAATGAACCCCATGTTGTTTTGGGCCTAATCCCATGATATTCACGCACCCTATTATGTTGTTTTTTCTATGTCAATGTAATTCATACCCTCATAGCGCTATTGGGCCAAGTCCAACATCTGGACTCGGGGCCTTGCTGACCAAACCCCCCACTTTTACTGACCAGTGCAATTCTTCCCCCCTCTATGTTTGAGCCTGAATTCAGGGCCCTACTTCCCATACCCTCCTGTTTTACAAGGGAAATTCAAAATATCTTTGTAATCCATAAAAAGACCAACCAAATGCGAACTACGAATTGGAACTCTTATTCCTCCTAAGAGGATAAGTAGAGATACGACTAAAATCATGGCGAGTTCCCCTAATTAAAATTAAAACCCCACTTCCTAAGTTGTAATTCTAAACCCTGGTATCCTTGTGAAAAAGATGGATGAATGGTGCCTAACACCTTCCCTTTGTCTAAGAACGAGTCCAACAACTTAGACTCTCTGACCAAATTAGGGTTATCCTTTATATTCCATTCTAAAAGATAAAAGATAAGGGTGACGACTCTCATTTTAAAACCGATTACAACAGGATCATGATTGATCGCACCCAAGAGGTTAAACATTGATTTTTGCTTGTGTATGGAAGGCTGAAGAGTTTGTTTGTATCGTGGTAAAATGGATAGACATGTTTTATTTATTAGAAAGTTTGCGATCATGCTGAGATAGAAAAATGATAGTTTGATTGGTTGGATTGGTTTTAGGTTGGAGATGAGCATTTGGACACTAAGCTATACTAATATTATCCAACTACTCGGGGAAGAAAGAGACCTATGCCCAATTAATCCTTTTTCATCCAAATTTATTGTAAAAATAAGTGAGGTGAATTAAGTCATGGTTCCTTAACGAGAGACGAGTATTTGGACAATAAGCTATACAACTAGTATCCAAATAATCAGCGAAAAAGAGGCATACATCCAATTAATTCTTTTTCATTCACGAAAGAAGGGACAAGATTATGTTACTTATCGTATTTCAGTATGGAAAACATGTATTCAAACATTAAGCTCTACAAGTAGTGTTCAAGTACTCGGGGAAAAAAGAGACATACACCCAATTAATCCTTTTTCAACCAGTTATATTATGAAAAGATTAGCTTTTGAATGAGTTTAAAAAATGACTTGATGTTGATCAAATGTTTGATTCACGTTCGTTTGAAATTAATTTTAAAAGTTTTTTATTTGATGGTGTAGTGGTTGTGAAATTAAATGAAAGAAAGATGGAATATTTTTGTTTGAAAATACACTTTAAGTTGATCAAGTGTTTGATTTTATTAAAAAAGAGTGAGTTTGTTTGAAAACAGAAAGTTTGCACTTCAAAGTATATTTGTATTGATGTTTTGCCCATGAATAGGCGTTTTTGTACAAAGAGACTGAGATCTTAGTAAGAGGAAATCGTCGAAAGAATGGAAAGAATACAAAGTGAAAACAAAAAAATAATAGCCATGTGAAAGTGATCTCATTGTGTTCCAACCCCACTATTGCCCCTATGTCTTCGAACATCATCCCTTGTTGTTGAAAGAGGTTGATTGGATTGATCTTGGACCACTGGAACTCGGATCTTGGTAATAAAGCTGGATGTAGAGACTCTACGGGACATAGTCATATACTTTAATCCTTAACTTTTTCCTGGACCGCCCTTTCAGGTTTTTGGCCCACTAGGATACCCATTTTTTCCCAAGCCTCCCTTTCGGGTTTTCGACTCGCTAGGTGTACAATCTTTTGCATATATCCCTGACTTTTGGCCGAACCTTTTTGGTTTTCCAGGACGCCCTTATTTTTTCCTAGGTGTGTCAACCTAGCGGGTCATTTTATGTGTAGTATTTTTTAACTATGTCCACGTTCACAGGATGCGGGAAATCTTCACCATCCATAGTAGTCAGCATCATGGATCCACAAGAGAAAACTTTATTTACAATAAATGGTCCTTCGAAAGTGGGAGTCCATTTTACCGTGGGGTCGCCTTGTGGTGAAATGATGCGCTTTATCACCAAGTCGCCAGTCTGATATACTCAGGGCTTAATCTTTTTGTTGAAAGCCTTGACCATACGTTTTTTATACATTTGACCGTGACGAACAACAACCAGTCTCTTCTCATCAATCAAGTTCAACTGATCCAACCTAGTCTGAATCCATTCTTCTTCGCCTAAGTTTGCTTCCTTCATAATCCTTAGAGAAGGGATTTGAACTTCAACAGGTAGGACAACTTCCGTGCCATAGAACAAGGAGAAAGGAGTTGCCCCAGTTGACGTTCGAGCTGAAGTACAACAGTCGTGGAGAGCAAACGGTAACATCTCATGTCAGTCTTTATATGTTACCACCATCTTTTGCATAATCTTCTTGATATTTTTATTGGCATCTTCCACTGCGCCATTCATCTTGGGTCTGTACGGAGAATAGTTACGATGCTTGATTTTGAACTGAGTGTAATGTTTCGCAATCATATCATTATTGATATTGGTTCCATTTTCTGTGATGATCCTTTCGGGGATTCTATAACGGCAGATGGGGTTATGCTTAATAAACCTGGCTACAACGTTCTTGGTAACTGAGGCATATGAGGCAGCTTTGACCCACTTGGTAAAGTAATCAACGGCAACAAGGATGAAACAATGTCCAATGGATGCGGTAGGTTTTATCTATCCAATCATGTCAATGCTCCACATTGCAAATGGCCATGGAGCGATCATGACATTCAGAGGAATTGAGGGTACATGGGCCTTGTCAGCATAGATTTGACACTTGTGGCAAACCCTTGAGTGATGATGACAATCAGTTTCCATTATGGACTAATAGTAACCAGCCCTCAAGATTTCCTTGTCCATAATGTGCCCACTAGAGTGAGTCTCAAAGATTCCATCATGCATGTATTCCATATTTTTCTCTACCTCCTTCTTGTCCACACACCGGAGTAGAGTAGAATCATGATTTCGCTTATGCAGGATTCCATTTCTTAGGAAGAATTTGGCTGAGAATCTTCGCAAGAATTTATTATCATTGATGGAAGCTCCTTCAGGATACTCTTGTACTTCAAGATATCTCCTTACTTCATGGTACCATGGTTTCTCTTTGTTAGTGTCAAGCTCATATCAGTGTGCATGTTCTTCAAATATTTCAATTGTAATCATGGGAGCTTCGTTGTCCCATTTGACTTTGAACATGGAAGACATTGTTGCCAAGGCGTCAGCCAACTAATTTTCTTCACTAGGGAAATGTTCAAAGGTGATCTCCTCAAAATATGGTATCAGAGTTAACACAAGCTACTTGTAAGGAATAAGGTTAGGATGCTTAGTGTCCCGTTCTCCTTTGACTTGACCGATTACTAGAGCAGAATCTTTGAATATGTTCAAAAACTTGATCCTTAAGTCAATGGCAGCCTTTAGACCCAATATGCATGCTTCATACTCAGCCATGTTGTTCGTACAATCGAAGCACAATCTAGCAGTGAAAGGAGTATGAAAACCCTCAGGAGAAATAATCACAACACCAATTCCATTTCCGAAAGCGTTGGAAGCCCCATCAAAAACCGTAGTCCATCGGGATCCTTGTTCAAATCCGTCATACGGTCTAGGTTGTTCATAGTTAGTTACTAGCATAATATTCTCATCCGTGAAGTCAAAGTTTATAGACTGGTAATCACTAACAGCTTGATGGGCTAAATGATCTGCCAATATACATCCTTTGATGGCCTTTTGTATGGTATGTTGGATGTCATATTCGGTCAGAATCATTTGCCATCTAGTTATTCATCCGGAGAGGGCTGGTTGCTCGAAGATGTACTTTATAGGGTCCATCTTAGAAATCAATAAAGTGGTGTGAGTCAACATATACTGTCTTAGCCAGTGAGCAGTCCATGCTAGAGCACAACAAGTTTTATCGATCAGTGAATATTTGGTTTCACAGTCGGTAAACTTTTTGCTCAGGTAGTATATTGCATGCTCTTTTCGGCCAGACTCGTCATGTTGGCCCAACACACAACCCATGGAATTCTGTAGCACATTCAAGTACATGATCAATGGTCTTCCTTCCATTGGAGGCATAAGGATAAAAGGTTCTTGTAAATATTCCTTGATTTTGTCGAAGGAAGCTTGGAAATTGTTGTTCCGTCTCACTACTTGATCTTTCTTCAAGAGTTTGAAGATTGGCTCACAAGTAGCAGTTAAGTGGGATATGAAGCGAGCAATGTAGTTAAGACGACCATAGAATCCTATAACCTCCTTTTCAGAGCGGGGAACTGACATTTCTTGAATGGCTTTTACCTTTGCAGGATCAACTTCGATGCCTTTACCACTGACGACAAAACCTAGAAGCTTTCCAGACCTTACTCCGAATGTGCACTTATTAGGGTTCAACCTCAACTTGTACTTCTTCAGTCTCTCAAATAGTTTGTGTAGGTGATCGAGATACTCTTCTTTATTTTGCGACCTTGCAATCATACCATCCATATAGACCTCTATTTCACGATGGATAATATCATGAAATAAAGCTACCATAGCTCTTTGATATGTTGCCCCGCATTCTTTAATCCGAACAGCATGACCTTGTAACAAAAGCTGCCCCATTGTGTAACAAAGGTGGTCTTTTCCATGTCTTCGGGAGCCATCTTGATTTAGTTGTATCCATAAAATCCATCCATGAAGGATAAGACTTTATGTTAAGCGGTGTTATCAACCAAGACGTCGATATGAGGTAGAGGGAAATCATCTTTGGAGCTTTCCCTATTTAAATCCCTATAGTCTACACACATACGAACCTTCCCATATTTCTTTGGTACGGCGACCATGTTTGCAACCCATTGAGGATAAGATGTTACAGCTAGGAAACCTGCATTGAATCATTTCATCATTTCAGCTTTTATCTTTTCAAACATGTCAGGCTGCATGCGACGAACCTTTTGCTTAACAGGAGGACAATCTTCCTTCGTTGGAAGAAGATGAACCACAATGTTGGTATCCAACCCTGACATATCTTCATACGACCAAGAAAAAACTTCAACATAGTCATGTAACATCTGAACCAATCTGCTCTTGATACCATCTTCTAGGTTGGTGCCAATCTTGACTTCTTTCGTGTATGTCTCGGTACCTAGGTTGATAACTTCGACTTGGTCTTCATGAGGTTGAATAGCTTTATCCTCTTACATCAGAAGTCTGGATAGTTACCCTGGTATTTCATAATCTTCCTCGCCTTCGTCTTCGACTTGGTTAATTGGATGTTTGAAGTCATAACTAGCAATAGTAGATTCGTTGATAATGAGATTCAGAGTGGATGAAGATCTGCAAGTGTGTGTGTGTGTGTGTGTGTGTGTGTGTGTGTGTGTGTGTGTGTGTGTGTGTGTGTGTGTGTGTGTGTGTATGTGTGTGTGCATGTAAGATGCATGGCTATTGAAAAAATTAACTAAAGAAAAAGAAAGACAATGAACACAAAATTTGAATGCAAAAGGTCCAATGGTTTATATTAAATGATCATATGATAAATGAACATGAACAAAACCCTTAACAAATGGACCATAGTGCCCCGGGCAAGGCACATGGCTTAAAAGTCATTGTTTGGAATTTAAAATTACAGACAAAAGTTCTTGAATTAACAGAAAACAGTAAACAATAATAACTCCTCAATGAAGGATATGGGAGCGAAATCCTTCGCATGCCAGTTGTTGAGCTTTCCTCCGGCAGTAGGGTATATCCATTCTTCAAAAGCGCATTCATCATCAGAGTCTTCCACAACATTTACTTCATGATTTACGATGTGGAGAGGTGGCTTTCCCACACAAGCGCGTCTGGCCTCTTTCTGGGATTTGATGGTGAAACCCAACCCAAACTTGTCTGCTTTAAACAGAATGTCAGGAAGTTGTCCCCAGATAGTACAACTTCCATCTTCGACCACAACACGAGCATTTTTAAGTGAAACCATTATTTTTACAATTTCATCAGCTTTTGATATGTCGGGGGAGATTTTGGTGGCAGTGACCATAGGAGAAACAACTTCGAAAGCCTGGCACAGAGTTTCTATGAACTCACAATCCATTTCCACATACTTGAAGGAATTGAGGTGGCTCACAATAAATTCTTCTTCGCCATAAACAATAACAATCTTCCCTTTGATTGGATACTTGAATTTTTGATGAAGGGTGGATGTTACTGCCCCTGCCCCATGGATCCAAGGGCGCCCAAGAAAACAAGAGTAGGCGGGACGTATGTCCATTATATAAAAAGTGGAGTTGAGAATTTGTGATCCCACCTTAATGGGGAGATCCACCTATCCATGCACCATCCTTCTAGACCCATCGAAAGCCCTTACAATTATATCACTTGGTTTCAACACCAGGCCTTCACAGTCTAGTTGGTCCAAAGAACCTTTAGGTACAACATTTAGGAAGGAACCGGTACCGACCAGGACATGAGCCAAGGTACTTCCCTTGCATTCAATAGAGACATGTAATGCCTTGTTATGATTCCTTCCAACTGGTGTCAAGTCAGCGTCAGAGAAACCTAATCCATTATCAGCCATTAATCTCACGGCACAATTCTCGAACTGGTCAGCTGTAGTTTCTTGGGGCATATGAGCTTTCTTCAAAAACTTTATTAAAGCTTGGGCATGAGCATCAGAACAAAGTAGTAATGACAGCATGGAGATTTTAGAAGGGTTTTCCCCAGTTGTTCGACTATTTTGAAATCACTCTTATTTATAATTTTCAGGATTTCCTCCATCTCTCAAGTGGAGGGCTCTTCAGCATCAACATCTTTGGCCGGTGCCTCTATCTCTGCAGGCTCACTTACTTTTTCTTTGCCTCTAGAGTTGGCAATAAGATTGTTATTGGTTATGTGAACAGGAGTTTTTGTAGTAGTCGGAGGTGAGGTTTCAGGGGAGAAGATCCTCCATGTTCTTGCTACCTTACTAGAACCGGCAATATTTATAACATTGTTGGTCTTGTCTTCATTGATCCATGAGTCTTGCTTTATTCCATGATAGTAAACTTCGACACCATAGTTCCATGGAACTGCTTTATTAGAAGAGTAAGGAATCGGCCCAGGGGCAGTGATTATTAAAGGAGCAGTTGTTGATTCATTTTAAATCCTAATAGGACCCTTTGAGGAGATCCTAAGAGGATTGTTGGAGATCGTTATTATGGAAAGGTATTCAGCTTTGTTGGTCAAACTCTTGATGGTAGGAAATTTTTCAAATAGGATTTCGTGACTTTCTATCAGGCTTTGAACACCTTCTTTCAGCCACTTACATCCATTTATTTATTCAGCACAACAATCACAGTCTTTTAAATAGTCAGGGAACACCCCATCTCTCAGCAAATTTTCCTTCACAGTAGTCAATGGAGTAGTCAAATCCCCAATGAAGGAAACAAAATTAGTGTCCTCAATCGCATTGACACCTTTGCCATGGTTCAGAATTGGTGCAGTTATCACATTTATAGTTGTAGGTGGATCAAACTTAATAGTTTTGTTGTCTATTAGGTCTTGAATCTTATTCTTCAGAGCCCAACATTGATCAGTTTCATGCCCAGGGCTATTGGAATGATAAGCGCACTTGATATTTGGATTGTACTTCGATGATGTAATATTTGGATTTGATGGAGGATCATGCAATGTCACCAAGTTGGCCTTCAACATGTGTTACAAGGCTTGGGAGAGTGACATGATAATCCTTGTGAACTGTCTTAGAGGAATTTCGGATCGTTGATGGTTGGATGATTGTCTTTGAGCAGATGGAGGGTTGGAGATGAAAACAGCATTAACAGATGGGCGGTGATCCTTCTTGGTATGGAACCTGGATCCATAAATAGAATTGGCTTCTTTCTTGCCAGTAAAGGGTTTCTTTATAGTGCTTGAGGTAGAAGCATATGCCATGGGAATTTTTCCACTCATGATTCCACTCTCGACCCTTTCATCAGTCAGAATTAACTCAGTGAAACCGGAAGATGAGCTACCAATTAGAAAGTTAAAATATGGCTAGTTAATGTACCTATGAACATATCAACTAGTTCTATGTCAGTTAGTGGTTATTGGACCCTACTGGCTAGATCCCTCCATTTTTGTGCGTACTCTTTAAACCCTTCATTAGTACCCATTGTCATTCCTTGAAGTTGAACTCTTGTCGGGGCTAAATCAGTGTTGTACTAATTTTGATGATAAAAAGCAGTGGCCATATCTTCCCATGTGTGAATGCGGGAACCCTCCAATTGGTAAAACCATTCTAACTGAGTCCCATCCAGAGTCTGTTTGAAGAAATAGACCCAGAGTTTCTTATCAACAGTATGTGGTTGTATCTTACGAGCGTGGGACCTCAGATGAAGTTTTGGCCATGAAACTCCATCATACTTCGCAAAGACTGGTATTTTGAACTTTTGGGGAATGACGACCCCGGGTACTAAGCCCAAATCACCAAATCAAAACCAGGTACAACTTGAATTTCAACAGCTTCCAATCTATCCTCTAATTGCTTGTATTTATCCTCGGCTGGTGGATATTGTTCATTAAAATAGTCTTCATCCTCGGAAGCTTGATCATTTACACCCCTAGCACGGGTGCTCTTTGCCTCTTCCACCTAGTTCTCATCTTCCTCGGATGACTCTTTAACTATCTGCACCTGACGGACTGGGCCTTTAAACCTTTTCCCCATGCTAATGAGGGCCTTCTTCTTAGTCTTCTTTTTGGCTACTAGCAGTGTCATCAGCTCTTGTTGTCCATTGGCTAGGGTCAACAAGGTTGCTTGGAATTGGGAATTTTGTGCTTGCATATCTTTCACAGTATGCTTGATATCTATCCTACTGAAATAAATAGTAGAAAGACGAGGAAACCTTTTGTGGAAAGCTTGCTTATGTTATGATGCATGAAATGCGTATGCAAATGATTTCAAGGACTTTAGAAGATTTAAATTTGTTTAGACAAAGAAAGAACAACCGTTAATTGCATTAATAAGTTCAAATTGATTACAACATGCATATTGGGCTTACAATGGAGGAAGCAAATACAAAATAAACTCCTAAAACAACAAAAAAGAATCAGGCTTCCCATGAGCGCATCCTCTTTGGTGCAATGTAGGCGTTCAAACTTCTCTCTTCGTGAAGCTATCTTATAAGATCTAAAACCTTCTTATCACTTGCATAGAACTAGGTTTTAAAGGTGCCTCACTCCTCTTTGATATGGATCCAAGATCTTTTCAAATCCTCAAGAGTATTCGGCATGTCAGGATAGAGAATAGTGTAAATAACATCTCCCTCGGCAACATGCTCCATGATGATAGGTAGGATGGCTTCGTAAGGAATCATGAGGTTTTGAGCACGAGCTCACACCCACTTGGGATAAGGATCCAAAGGAATGGAGTTTTTATGCCCCAAAGTCTTGCTATAAATTTTGTTTACCATTCCCTAAGCTCGTATGAATCTTTGACAGTAACCTTAGACATCGCTCTCATAGTCAAACACAATTCCTTGGACAGGTGCATCATGAGGACCATCCCTCCTAGCATATCCAAACTTTAGCAAAGCCAATAAAGGGTTATAAGTGATGCCTCCCCTAATGCGATGGAGAGAGACATTAGGGAATTCTCCATAACGGTCGATGATGATAACATCCTCCAAAGACCGAGAACACCAATGAATATCCGAATGCGTAAGTGACATAAACCTCTTAGACCGTCTCATGCCTTGCTCATTCTTCAAAATAGATCGAGGTAAGTGAGAAATAAACCACTTAGCCAACAAAGGAGTGAAACACATAATAACTCCTCTTCTCTTCATGGTGTGAGTGTGAAGAGAATGCAGGATATCTCCAAGCAAGGTAGGCACCAGGTTACGAGATATAAATTTTTTTACTGCGTTCACATCTATGAGTTCGTCAGGATTGGGAAATAGCATCATCCCATAGATGAGAAGAGCCAACACTTCTTCAAAGGCTTGTAAATCCAGAGTATCCCAAAAATATTGAGCCTTCTCCAACAAAAACTTGGCTAGAAACCCTTTGATACCACTTCTTGTTTCCCAATTTTCCACAATGTCAGATCGTTGCAAATGTAGAGCTCGAGCAATCTCCTCAATCTTGGGTCTCTTTCAATACCATTGAAGGGTAGTTGATCAAGAATAAGAATTCCCAAGAGTTGAGAGAATTCTTCCATTTTAGGCATAAGTTGGTAATCAGGAAAGGTAAAGCAATGGTGTAAAGGGTCAAAGAACTAAAAGAACTCCTTATCATGTCTTCATCAAGGCTTGAGGTAACCAGATTGAGAAGTCGACCATGTATTTTGGTGAACGGAGAATTCTCAGGAATCCTTGACGTTAACTCTTTGAGTTGAGGAGGCACTCTTAAAAGGTTAATTTGGATAGTATTCCTACGAGTGGAAGCCATGTCCTACGAAACAAGACAAAGATAAATCTCTAGGTCCTTGAAATGGTTAGTTCAAAATGCCATGGTATGATGTCATGATGTTATGTACCAGTATATACACACAAAGCAAACAAGTCCTTAGGTTTAGGCTTGCATGAGGTTTCATTGGTAAGTACCCTCTTGAAGTTTAGTTGGCTCAACCTGTCCTAGAAAGTAACTGGGTTCTAGAGAATTTTAATATCACTGATCTTTCTTAATCGGGTATTATTTAAGCGCAATCCTCTTTGTTGGCGACGGAAATATCCCGAAAGTTTGATCTCAATGAGTGTAGCATCGAGTATTAACCAACTTCAAATTGCACCAAAGCCAGATATCTCACTACTTCCTAATGGCCAAGTTTTTCAATTAAAGGTTCTAAGGTCAGTTAGTCCTTCATGACCCTACACAGTGGCCTAGTATTCTCCTTGTTGTACCCCGAAATTTGCCCTCTCTTTCTTCAGGAAATCATCTTGGATTTTCAAGGTCCCTCTGAAATAAATCCAAGTCCTGAGTTATCATTTTTTGCCCAAGCAGACCATTTACAAGAGCAAGATGATCACACAAGCTCTAAAGACAACGCTTTTATCTTGAGAAAAAAATTAAATTCTAAATACTTAGAATGTTTCTCTAAAAAATGAGTGTTTAAGAAAAATCAGCGTTTCAAAACTTCTGGACCAATTCCGGATAAAAACGGTCAGAAGTTGCAAGCTTGGCTCAGCGTAGTCAGAAGTTGGCTCTTCAGCAGCTACATCAGCTCAATCAGAAGTTGTAAACGTGGTTCAATATGTAAGCCTCAGACACAACATGACTCTTTCAGCAGTTACGCAGGCTCAGTCAGAATTTGCTAAAGGAATGCAAAAGAAGCAGGGAAGTTTGAAGGCTCTATCAGAACATGCTGAAATCAGAAGATGAAAAGGTCAGAAGAGTGGGTGTTACACTGATACAGAATCTCTAAACCCAGGAGGTCCAGAAGCAAATCCAAGGAACGTATCAGAAAATCAGGAGAATCCCCAGAACTTACTAAGACAACAGGAAGCCAAGGCCAGAACATGGTTTACGCTGTTCTTTTTGAATCAGAACTGCTGATTCAACGTTGGTTTCCATTACCAGAATATTGATGTTGATAGGTCTTATCACCATTTAATGCTCATTAATGCTTCCAACCACTCCTGAACATTCATCCAAGTAATCCCTTCACGTGTGGCTTGGAAAACGCCTTTATGCAGATTCTGGCATGGGTCTACACGCCACAGCCCACTTAAGAGGTCACTTCTCTCCAATCCACGCCTGCTGCTGCAGCCTAGGCTGAAGGCTATCTGTTATCACAACTTCCCAGGAATTTCTGTCAAAGAACAATTCAAACTCTGTTGGCGCTTTAATGTTCAAGGCACCCACAAGAACTTTGCCTATAAATAGAGAGTCATTGTCCACTGCAAAAGGGCGTTCAAGAAATAGAAAAATTGCTAAGAGAGAAACAGAAACCCTTAGCGAGATAGTGTTCTGAAACTCTGCCAAAATCTCCAGTTATTTCATAACTTTGAATTTCTCATCTTCAAACTTTATCCAATACCCAGTTTTCCGTGTGAACTAAAAAAACTCTTTTCAAACTTCTGACCCTACATACGCATACACCTTCACCTGCCTTTTTTTCAAAAAAAGAATCTGTCTAGAACACCACCAGAGCCAAAAGCTAGCTTTCACCCACAGACTTTTCCAACAGCCAGGTAAGCACCTGCTGACCTTCATCACGCTGCTAAGCATCATCAACTGTGCATACTCAAATAAACATAATGTAAATATCATGTTGTTGCTGTTTATATTCTGAGGATTTTCATACCTCAGAACGTTCTGAGCCAGTGTAGGACTTGCATGTGACCTTGTTGGTTCTGCCCTCTGAAACATTTTTGACATTTGCTGGATCTGTTCCAAATATGTTTACTGTTTTGTGGAATAACAACAAAATTGCAGATGTTCTGATTAGTACAGGGAAAAGCCAAGTGCTGACTTTGACGTTAGCACATCTGAAGCATGTTTTGCTGTCAATGATATCAGAACCTCTGAGAGTTATTGCCTTTCCAGCAGAATCAGAACTTCTGGTTTCTCCACTAACAAACTTCTGTCTTGCAGCGCAGGGGGGTCAGAACTTCTGATTTCCCCACTAACAGGGTTCTGTTTTGCAGGTGCCAGAGTCAGAAGTTCTGACTCATACAGTTTAACCAAGAGGTTGATCATCTGGCAGCGGATCTGAGTCAGAAATTCTGATGACCTCTCAGCAGCGCGCTGGCTCCCTCTCTCTCTCTCTATATATATCTTGTTTTTTGCTATTTTCTTTTTTGTCTATTTTTCTCGTTGAACCCCCCATGTACAAATGTGTATCCCCATCCCCTAATTGTTGTAATAGCGTAGGATTTTATATTTCCGCTTCTTATTGCTAGTAATTAGGACGTGTATGGCAAGATAAAATCAATGAAATAGAAAAATCCTTATTCAAAGAAAACAAACTCTTGCATGCAATAAAACACACTTACACACTAACACCCCTAGGGTTACATCCACTTGTTGCCTTTCAAAATTGGGCCATATTGCATGTTAGGTCTCTTTGGGCAAAACAAACAATTCAAATGATCATAGTCCCTCGATGACGCTTTCAAAAGTTGCCTAAAAAAATGACCAAGTCCCTTAAAGAAAAAAATTGCCCAAAGATACTTGGCACCATTGCAATTATGGTCTAAACGATGACCCGCGCCCGTCCCTCTCACATCCTAACACAAGATTGTCCACCAAATACAATGGTGGAACAAAATTGTTAAAAGGGTTAAAACATAGCAATAATCTTTGAGAAAATTAGGGTAGATAGCTCTTGGTTACTTGCCAATTTGCAAAACAAAACACTTGCCTATTTTTTTTCAAAACAACACATCACAATACACTTTCAAAACAAACTTTCAAAAACATTGAAAACTTTTTCAAAAGACATACACCTTTGTATACATCCCAACATGGATCATTACAAAGGTTGCCACCACATTGGCCCCTTTTCAAAATATTTTCAAAACCCACACACACAAAGCACCATTTCAAACAATTGATAATTAAGGCAAGTTGATCTAAGAAAGTAACTAAGAGCCCATGGATAACCATGGATAGAAAGGGTGCTAATACCTTCCCTTTCTATAATCTACTCCCCGAACCCAAGAAAACATCTCAAAGGTTTTTTGCTGTGCTTTTTAACCTTTCCTTAGGATAAAATAAAAAGTCGGTGGCGACTCTTGCTCAACCAAAACATTTGCGAAAACAAACGCAAAACCATAGTCAGTTCTCCCACCGTATCATAGAACTGGCGACTCTGTTGAGGAATTATTTAAAAGTGGAGTAACCTTAGGGCTTAGATCACCCTCTTTCATGACTAATTGTTTGATTTGATTGCTTTATATCTTGGCTCTCTTGTTTGGGTTTGCAATCCTACACCCGGATTTTGGGAAACATTCATAGATAGCAATACGTTGTGGAAACTGTGCGGGGTATACCGACACGGTCGAAGCAATAGCTATATTAGTGCGACATATTTGTGAGTACCGGTAACCCTTGAGTTCAATCAAGGAGAGTACGGGGCCGCTGAGTGATGTCACTAAGCACTAATGACCTAGAACCTTACTTGACCATCTTGGCCTTTTATTAGGGGTAGTGAGATGACCGGCTTTGGTGCAGTCCGAAGTTGGTAGATACTCGATACTACACTCATTGAGGGTTGTTTTCTTGGAATATTTTGGTCGCTAGTTAAGTGGCTAAACCAAAACAATGAACAATGAAAACAATCCAATGATATTGAGCTCCTTAGAACCCGATTACTATTTATAGGACAGGTTTTTAAGCCAACTACACTCAAGAGGGTACTTACCTATGAAACCCCATGCAAGCCTAAAACTAGGGTTTGGTGTGATTTGCTTGTACATATGTTTGTGCATACATCATGAACATCATAAAGCATCATATGCATTTACTAACCACTTCAAGGGTTTAGATCTTCATCTTTGTTCTTGTTTTGTAGGTCATGGAAATTCCTCGCAGAAAAACAATCCAAGTTAACCTTGTGAGAATCTCTCCTCAACTCAAGGAGCTCACATCAAGAATTCCGGAAAGCCCTCCCTTCAGTGAAAGACATGGTAGACTGCTCAGCTTAGTCAACACCAACATTGAAGAGGATATGATGAAAGTGCTATTCCAGTTCTTTGACCCTCTTCATCACTGTTTCACTTTCCCCGACTACCAGTTGGTGCCCACTTTGGAGGAGTTTTCTCAACTCCTGAGAATTCCTATCCTTAATCAACTACCTTTCAACGGTACGGAAAAGGAACCAAAGCCTGAAGATGTTGCTCAAGCATTACATCTACAGCCATCTGACATCAAGGGGCATTGGGAAACTAGAAGCGGCGTCAAAGGTTTCTTAGCAAAATTCTTGTTTGAGAAGGCACAAGAATGTTGGAATTCATTGGACCTACAAGCCTTTGAAGAGATTGTGGCACTCCTTATCTATGGGTTGGTCTTGTTCCCAAATCCTGACCAGCTTATAGAGGTCAACGCCGTCAAAATCTTCTTGTCCAGAAATCCAATACCAATATTACTTGGGGACATCCTTCACTCATTTTACACACGAATAATGAGAAAGAGGGTTGTTCTCATGTGATGTACTCCTCTCCTTGCAAGGTGGTTTATTTCGCACCTTCCACAATCTGTCTTGAAGAATGACCAAGGCTCAAGGTGGTCCCAACGGTTGATGACTCTTACTCACTCTGATGTACATTGGTGTTCTCGGTCCAGAGAAAATGTCATCATCGTCGATCGTTGTGGAGAGTTTCCTAATGTTCCTTTACTTGGAATCAGAGGGGGTATCACCTACAACCATTGCCTAGCTTTGAGGCAATTTGGATATACACGAAGGGATAGCCCTCACGACATGTTGACTCCTGACCTAGTTTTTGACTTCGACAAGGATGCGCAAGAACTTCGCCAAAGATTCATCAGATCTTGGAGGATGCCCAACAAGGTTGATAGCAAGACACTGGGACACAAGAACTCCATCCCTCTTGAACCTTATCTCAAGTGGGTACGAGCCCGAGCCCAGAGTCTAATGATGCCTTATCCTCATGTTCTCCCTGTGATTAAAGAGCCCGTTAAGGAAGGAGAGGTTCCCTACACCATCCTACATCCTGACATGCCTACATCGTGGGAGGAGATGCAGAAGAGTTGGATCCAACTCAAGGAGGAACGGAACACTTTTGAAGCCAGCTTCTACGCCAGCGAGAAGAAGGTTTTAGAGCTCACCCGCCGACTCCATGAGCAAGAGACCCTCAACACCTACATTGCGCCAAAGAGGATGCGCAACGTCTTTTTTACCTTGAGAAGTTGTTTTTGTAATATTTGGCCCATGGGGCACTTATGTACTAACAAATTTCTTCTTATTAATGTGACGTGCGTTCTTTTTGTCTGCAACAATTGTGAATTTCTAAAATCCTTGAATGCATTGCATAAATAGCATCTCATGCATCATGTGTATAACAGGTACCCCTTTTTTCTACAGGTTGCTTAATCTTCTTCGCTGTTTATTTTGGCCAGTCATCATGAATCCAGAATCATCCAGTGAGCAAGCAATCAAGGCCCTCCAGGCCAGAATGCCCAGTTTCAAGAGATGGTGATGAACCTGGCCCAAGGGCAACAAGAGTTGAAGGCTCTGCTCCTAAAGAAAAAGAAGAAGAAGAGGACTGCGTTGTTCAATACTGGACGCAGGTTTGGGAACACACTCCATAACGAGGCTGATCCAACTACTTCCTCTGCAGAGAAAGACAGTCCCCAAGGGGGAGGAGCTCCTAGTCCTGCAGTCTCTGACAACGAGACGGATTACAATGACGAACAATACCCTCCCGCTGCTGACAGATACAAGCAATTAGAGGACCGCTTGAGTGCCATGGAGATTCAAAATGTGTCAGGGCTGGATTTCGGAGATTTAGGGTTATCTTCTGGGGTAGTAATCCCGCACAAGTTTAAGGCGCCTGCCTTTGCCAAATACGACGGGGCTTCCTGTCCAAAACTGCATCTCAGGTCGTACGTAAGGAAGATCCAACCTTACACGGCTGACAAAAATCTTTGGATCCACTTCTTCCAAGACAGCCTTTCGGGGTCACAACTTGAGTGGTTCTATCAGCTAGATGGAACCAGTATCTGACATTGGGAATATTTGGCTACCGCATTTTATAGACAATATCAATACAATTCTGACCTCGCTCCTACGCGTACCCAACTTCAGGGTATGTCTTTAGGAACGGGCGAAGGGTTCAAAGAATATGCGCAAAAATGGAGAGATTTGGCTAGCAGGGTGCAACCTCCATTGACTGACCGTGAGCTGGTTGACATGTTTCTGGGGACCTTGTCTGGTCCATTCTTCAATCATCTGGTTGGTAATTCCTCCGCTGGATTTACGGATTTGATCCTGACGGGTGAAAGGATAGAAGCTGGCATCAGGTCAGGAAAGATATAGAAGGGTGCCTCCGCAAATACTGAGAAGAAGCCTTTTAAGAAGGAAGCTAGTGTCGTCTATGGTCCTAGAAGACAAGTTAAGCCCGAACACCGCCAAGCCGTCAATGCCTTGGTCATTTCAAAACCTGTTGCTACTCCTCAACAGTACAATCAACAAAGGGGTGAGAGGCCCAAGAGGCAATACACTCGGCTGAGTATGACCTTGTCACAAATCTTACCGCAACTGTTATCAACAAACTTGGTGATCATCAAAGAGGCTCCGAAGGTCGTGAATACTACATCTCCTAAGTATAACCCAAATGCCCGTTGTGCTTATCATTCTGATAGCCCCGGGCATACTACTGATGATTGCTGGGCCCTGAGAAATAAAGTTCAAGACCTTATCGACGCGAAGGAAATTCAGTTTGAGGCGCCTGAGAGGCCAAATGTTGTAACTGCTCCTATGCCCCAGCATAGAGTAAATGCCATTGAGGAAGATTTGTATGTTGTTTCGGTGAATGATGTTGCTACCCCTCTATTGACTGTTAAGAGGAACCTACTGCTAGCCGGTTTATTTCTGGGTTGTAGCAAGGGTTACCTGCTGTGTGCTGTTATCCCTACCGGTTGTCCGCTGCTGAAATCAGGCATCCAAAGCCTGATGGATAGCAAAGAAATTCTGTTTAAGAAAACTGCTGTTCCGTTTGTTTCCGCTGAAGAAGTATCTGTCGTCACAATTTTCAATAATCCCACCAGGGCTCTCCCAAGGAAGCCAGTCAAAATTATGTCTGTTGCACCCATTACCATTACTGTTCCGGGGCCCCTCCCCTATAAATCTGACAAGGCTGTCCCATGGCACTATGGGGCAGACGTGTATGTGCTTAGAGTGAAGCGGGAGTTCAACACTGGTACCAGTATCAGTAACATCACTGGTCCCGCCAAGATTACTCGCAGTGGCAGGCTTTTCTCGCCTGACATTGCGCCACCAATTATCCGAAAACCTCTTATCATCACACCCGCAAGTGTGCATGTTTCAAATCAAGTTCCTGTGTCTACTACTGCCGCCGAGTCCTCTGATGCTCGGGGCAAAGAAGTTGCTACCGATTTGCCTTCCCGGACGGAGGCACCAAAAAAGACCGCTGTTGAAGCCTCCCAGTAAGAGATGGAGGAAATCCTTAAAATCATTAAAAAGAGTGACTTCAATGTTGTTGAACAGCTGGGGCATACCCCCTCCAAAATCTCTATGCTATCATTGCTGTTGTGCTCAGAGGCCCACGCCAAGGCCCTGATTGCATTTCTAAAAACGGCTCATGTTCCGTAAGAGACCTATGCAGATCAGTTCACTGACTGTGTGACTAATTTGACAGCTGACAATGGTTTGGGGTTCTCGGATGCTGACCTGACCGCCAAAGGAAAAAACCACAATGATGCCCTGCACGTCTCTATAGAATGCAGGGGCACTACTCTCGCACACGTGTTGGTGGACACCGATTCTTCCCTGAATGTATTGCCCAAGAAGGCCTTAGATCGGTTGGATTGTGAGAGCCTGGAATTGAAACCTAGTAACATCATTGTTAGAACCTTCGACGGTTCTAAGAGGATGGTGCATGGTGAGGTAGACATTCCTATCCGTGTGGGTTCCCAAGTCTTTGACTCAACGTTCTACGTAATGGATATTCGTCCATCTTATTCCTGCTTGTTGGGTCGACTCTGGATTCACAAGGCTGGGACAGTAACATCCACTCTACACCAAAAGCTCAAATACCTTGTCAAAGGAAAGATTGTTACTGTGCAGGGTGAGGAGGAATACATGGTTAGTCACTTGAATTCATTCCGGTATATCAAGATGGATGGGGAATTTATTGAAACCCCCTTTCAACATTTTGAGGAGGTTCCTCCAACGTTGGCGTCAGCTGAGACAGTGGTTGAAGAAGACTTTCCTCTGAAGATGGCTTCCCTGAAGGATGCCCGGGCAGTGATTGAGAAAGGCAAGTGCGCAAACTGGGGTCAACTTCCTGACTTCACTCAGAAGACCGACAAGTTTGGGCTGGGCTTCACTACGGAGGCTCAGAAGGCTGTTCGCAAAGAAAGGATCAAAAAGGCTCCGGTGTTTATCATCAACCCAAAAGTGAACGCTATCGAGGAGGACGTAGAGGAAGCAGAATTTGACAGTTGGATCTATCCAACAACCAGCAACGGACCAAGCAACTGGACGGCAAAGGATTTTACACCTATTACATTTGTCACGCAGTAATTAACTCTTTTATTTTTTGTAACAAACAATATGTTGAAACTTTTATTGGCTCGGTGTCCTACCCGGGGCATCGTAGCTCCATTTGTGAGGGCTTTTTGTATGACATTTCCATATATCATTAATCAAAACATTGGACGTTTGTTGCATTTCAAATCTTGTGCTCTTTTTCTTTCTGTGTTATACATTGCAAAACAACTATATTTACACACACTCACTTATACAGGTTCCAATCCACTCTGGATCTCACTGGTAACAGCTCTGCTACTGCCAGTTATGACTTCGAAAATCTGATCAACTTGGCCGAAGACGAAGGTGAAGATGATTGCGAAGTGCCTGGTGAACTCGCAAGGCTGCTACTCCAGGAAGAGAGGGCCATTCAGCCACATGAAGAGCCGGTGGAAACAGTGAATCTGGGTACTGAGACAGATAGAAAAGAAGTCAAGATTGGTGCCAATCTAGAGCTCAGCGTGAAGCAACGATTGATCCAGATGCTACATGATTACATGGAGATCTTTGCTTGGTCTTACGAAGACATGCCTGGTTTGGATGCCGACATTGTGGTTCATCACCTGCCTACCAAGGAAGACTGCCCTCCGGTAAAGCAAAAGGTCCGCCGTATGCGTCCAGAGATGTCCGAAAAGATCAAGGCTGAGGTTATGAAAAAATTTGATGCCGGATTTCTAGCAGTGAATTCTTACCCTCAGTGGGTTGCCAACGTGGTGCCAGTGCCGAAGAAGGACGGTAAGGTCAGAATGTGTGTCGATTACAGGGATTTGAACAGGGCCAGCCCTAAAGATGATTTCCCTCTGCCTCACATCGACGTTCTTGTTGATAATACTGCTCAACACAAGGTGTTCTCCTTCATGGATGGTTTTTCAGGGTATAATCAGATCAAGATGGCTCCTGAAGATATGGAAAAGACTACCTTTGTCACTCAGTGGGGCACCTTCTGCTACAAGGTCATGCCATTCGGGTTGAAAAATGCTGGGGCAACCTACCAACGTGCCATGGTTGCTTTATTTCATGATATGATCCATCATGAGATTGAAGTCTACGTCGATGATATGATTGCAAGGTCCCAAACTGAGGAGGAACACCTTGACCATCTGCGGAAGCTGTTTGACCGACTAAAGTTGTACAAGCTGAGGTTGAACCCAAACAAATGCACGTTTGGGGTGAGGTCTGGAAAATTGCTAGGTTTCATTGTAAGCGATAAAGGTATTCAGGTGGACCCTGCCAAGGTGAAAGCCATACAAGAGATGCCGACTCCCAAGACAGAGAAAGAAGTCAGAGGCTTTCTGGGACGATTGAATTACATTGCCCGATTCATCTCACATCTAACTGCTACCTGTGAGCCAATCTTCAAATTGCTGAAGAAAGATCAAGTAGTACGTTGGAACAATGAATGTCAGGCCTCTTTTGAAAAGATAAAAGAGTATCTCCAAGAACCACCCATTCTTATGCCTCCGGTTGAAGGGAGACCTCTGATACTATACTTAATAGTGCTTGACAATTCAATGGGGTGTGTGCTGGGGCAGCATGACGAGTCTGGCCGAAAAGAGCATGCTATTTATTACCTGAGCAAAAAGTTTACCGACTGTGAGTCTCGGTACTCACCGCTCGAGAAAACTTGCTGCGCTCTAGTATGGGCTGCTCGCTGGCTGAGACAGTATATGCTGACTCACACTACTCTGTTGATTTCAAAAATGGATCCAATCAAGTACATATTCGAAAAGCCTGCTCTGTCTGGAAGAATAGCAAGATGGCAAATGATCTTGACGGAATATGATATCCAGTACACAACTCAAAAAGCAATCAAGGGAAGTGTATTGGCAGACCATTTGGCACACCAACCTGTGGACGATTACCAATCATTGAACTTTGAATTTTCGGACGAAGATATCATGGTAGTAACTGATTGTGAAGTACCTGGACCGGATGAAGGACCTGAGGAAGGATCCCGATGGTCTATGCATTTCGATGGAGCCTCGAACGCTTTGGGTAACGGCATCGGCGCTGTAATCATATCCCCAAAAGGCACTCATACTCCGCTCACTGCCCGGCTGTGTTTCAACTGCACCAACAACATGGCAGAATATGAGGCATGTATCATGGGTCTTCAAGATGCAATCGACTTAAGGATCAAGTTTCTGAGTGTCTTCGGAGATTCCGCTCTCGTGATCAATCAGATCAAAGGCGAGTGGGATACGAAACACCCAAATCTTATTCCTTACAAGGAGTATGTGTTGACTTTGCTTCCCCACTTTGAAGAGATAACATTTGAACACTTCCCAATAGAGGAGAATCAGTTAGCAGACGCACTAGCTACGATGTCTTCAATGTTCAAAGTCAAATGGGACAATGAAGCTCCCCGGATCATTATCTGGAAGTTGGACGAACCCGCATACTGCTGCGATCTTGAGGCCAAAGAGGTGACTGAAAAACCCTGGTATCATGAGGTGAAGAGATATTTGGAAGCTCAGGAATACCCTGAAGGTGCATCTGTCAACGACAAGAAGTTTCTGAGAAGGTTCGCGGTGAAATTCTTCCTCAGCAACGACATTCTCTACAAACGAAATCATGATTCAACTCTACTGCATTGTGTGGATAAGACTGAAGCAGAGAAGATCATGGTAGAGCTGCATGAAGGTACATTCGGAACACATTCCAGTGGGCATACCATGGCAAAGAAAATCCTTCGGGCAGGATATTTCTGGTCCACAATGGAAGCCGACTGTTACCAACATTCTCGAACTTGTCATAAATGCCATATCTATGCTGATAAAGTGCATATCCCTCCGGTTCCTCTGAACGTCCTGACGGCACCTTGGCCTTTTGCAATGTGGGGCATTGATATGATCGGCGAAATCTGACCGACGGCATCCAACAGGCATCGCTTCATCTTGGTAGCGATTGATTACTTCACGAAGTGGGTTGAGTCAGCTTCCTACGCCACGGTAACCAAGAGCGCCGTTGCACGTTTCATTCGGCATAACCTGATCTGTCGGTACGGCGTCCCAGAAAGAATCATTACAGACAATGGTACCAATCTTAACAACAAGATGATCACTGAGCTCTGCGAGCAATTCAAGATACAGCACCATAACTCTTCTCCTTACCGGTCGAAGATGAATGGGGCTGTAGAAGCAGCTAATAAGAATATCAAAAAGATCGTGCATAAGATGACAGTGACCTACAAAGATTGACACGAAATGTTACCATTTGCTCTTCATGGGTACCGTACCTCAGAAAGGACGTCAACCGGGGCAACACCCTTTTCCTTGGTCTATGGCATGGAGGCAGTCTTACCGATCGAAATGCATATACCCTCTCTCCGGATAATGAAGGATGCAGATCTGAGCAAAGATGACTGGATCCAGACTCGACTTGATCAGTTAAATCTAATCGACAAAAAGAGACTCATTGCTATTTGTCATGGTCAAACGTATCAAAAGCGGATGATCAGGGCATTTAACAAGAAAGTCAGACCACAAGAGTATCAAGTTGGGGATCTGGTAATCAAACGCATCATCCTTCCTCAGAGTGATCCCAGGGGCAAATGGACCCCTACGTACGAAGGGCCATTTGTGGTTAAACATGTGTTCTCAGGAGGAGCCATGATTCTGACCACCATGGATGGTGACGAACTTCCTCACCCCTCCAATGCAGACATAGTAAAAAGATACTACGCATGAATAAAAGACCCGCTAGGTTGACATACCTAGGCAAAAATAAGGGCTTCCCGGCGAACCAAAAGGGTTCGGGCAAAAATAAGGGATGAAATGAAAAAAATCTGTACACCCGGCAAGTCGAAAACCTGAAAAGGCGGCTTGGGCAAAAATGGGTATCCCGGTGGACTGAAAACCCGAAAGGGTGGTCCAGGCAAAAGTTAGGGATAAAGCGTAACACTATGTCTCATTGGATCACCTTGCGTCCAGAATTCGGCATCAACTATCTGGCTCAGACTTCGGCATCGATCAATCAGCTTCATCTTCAACTAAGAAGCAAAGTGATGAGACGCTTGAAGACATAAAGGCGATAGCAGAGTTGGAACCCAGTGGGAATATTGTGCACATAGCTGTTTTGTTTCCTTTTCAAAATTGTATAAACTTTATGTTATTCGGCGGCGTTCTCTTACTAGGACGTCGGCCTCTTGTACAAAAAACGCCTATTTACAGGCAAACTTCAAAATCAATACAAATTCACTTTTTCAAACAAATTGCCAATTGTTTTCCCTTTTTTTCTGTTTTGTCTTGCAAAGAACGTCCAATGTTCATTTTTGATATATGCATTTGACATTAAATTGCTAATTCATAAATACTTGCATATGAAACAAAAGACTAATTACAGGTGACATCAGAAGTAGGGGCAGTGTAGATTTGTCCAGGCAGTCTAGTTGCTCTGTCCGCCAGGGTACCAAGGTAGATTCAACTGAAGAATGTGACCAAGTTGCCTCAACTCCCCACAGAGTAAGACAAGATTCAGCAGTACTCTCCCCAGGAAGAGTTAGTCTATCATCAGCCCTACAATAGGCACCCTATTCCCCTAGCAAGTCAGCAATACTCTTCTCCAGTAGAGTTAGTTTACGATCAGACTAAAGGAGGTTGGGTATCCCCAGAAGATATCAATGTTCCCCAGCGGAGTATAGGCATTCATCAGCAAGCATCCCCGACAGTCTTGATCTAAGATTGTTCCTCGGCGGAACACAGACACCCCCAGTAGAACCATTTTCCATTACAGTCCGAAATTTTCCCCAGGAAATTTGAAATCCATATCCCCAGCAGGGCTGAAAGCTTATCCCCAGTAGATTCTGGAAGCTTATCCCCTGTAGAGTGCGGACGTCTCTCCCGAGTTTTATTCAAAGTTATTCCTCACAAGGGCTTATAACTGGGTTATCCTCAGCTAATTGCCACGGAAGACCATCCTCGGCGAAGTTTTTTCCTATCCCCAGCGGAGTTCATCAAAGTTCCCCAACATAACTTATCAACACAATCCCCAGCGGAGTTAATCATTATTATCCCTAGCGGAGTTAATCATTATTATCTCCAACAAAGTCCATCATTGAAATCCTCAGCGGAGCTCCCATCAAAACTTCAGCGAAGTGTCTCTTCCCACAGAGCAATTCCCCTCAGAGTAATCTCTCCAACAAGTTTATTCCCCAACGGAGTCATCTTCTCCTACCGGTATATTCTTGCAACCATCATCCCCATCGGAAGCAAAGAGCTCTACTCTTCAATGTCAGCCCAGGATTTAATTCCCCGGCCGGTCGTCAAGGATTTATTTTCCTAGACGAAAATACATTCATAAACATTTCACATTTCATACATCTTGCTTACATACATGATAAAGTTCATACGACACTATCTCATTTTGAACATCATGACATCGTGCATTCCATACGTCATGACATTGCATACAACTGATGTTTTGCCTTTTCAGGGAAAAAGACAACCCAAAGGACAACTACCTTCAACGGTCACAATTCCAGATTCGATACCTGTATCCAGCCAGGGCATATCTGTTGACAACAATTCCAGATTCGATTCCTGTATCCAGCCAGGGCATATCTGTTGACAACATTTTCCAGATTCGATTCCTGTATCCAGCCAGGGCATATCTTTTGACAACAATTCCATATTCGATTCCTGTATCCAGCCAGGGCATATCTGTTGACGACTATTTCTAGACTCGATTCCTGTATCTAGCCAGGGCACGTCTGAAGAGTTTGAAGATTCGATTCCTGTATCCAGCCAGGGCATATCTGTTGACGACTATTTCCAGACTCGATTCCTGTATCTAGCCAGGGCACGTCTGAAGAGTTTGAAGATTCGATTCTTGTATCCAGCCAGGGCATATCTGTTGACGACTAATTCCAAATTCGATACCTGTATCCAGCCAGGGCATATCTGTTGACAACATTTTCCAGATTCGATTCCTGTATCCAGCCAGGGCATATCTGTTGACGACTATTTCCATACTCGATTCCTGTATCTAGCCAGGGCACGTCTGAAGAGTTTGAAGATTCGATTCCTGTATCCAGCCAGGGCATATCTGTTGACGACTATTTCCAGACTCGATTCATGTATCTAGCCAGGGCACGTCTGAAGAGTTTGAAGATTCGATACCTGTATCTAGCCAGGGCGTATCTGCATGAAGAGACTGAAGATCAACACCTGTAACAGGCCAGGAAACCATCTTGCTTTCTCAGAATACACAAGTTCTCGCTAAGGAATATCTTACGCGATCGGCACTTCCAAGTGGCATCTATAAGCCCATTCCCGACAAGGTTCTGTCACGTCTCCAGATGGCATCTATAAGCCCATCTCTCTTTCCACCATCTCTCCAAATGGCATCTATGAGCCCATTCCCGCCATCACATTGGTGATACTCTACTATGCGAGTGCAAATTTTTGGGCACTCTAGTGTCCAATCTCATTTTAACTTCGAGTCGCGAAAGGCAAAATTGCCAATCTAACTCTTCAGGTTCAAGAAGATTGAACAGGGGCAACTGTTGTACCCGAAATTTGCCCTCTATTTCTTCAGGAAATCATCTTGGACTTTCAAGGTCCCTCTGAAACAAATCCAAGTCCTGAGTTATCATTTTTTGCCCAAGCAGACCATTTACAAGAGCAAGATGATCACACAAGCTCTAAAGACAACGCTTTTATCTTGAGAAAAAAATTAAATTCTAAATACTTGGAATGTTTCTCTAAAAAATGAGTGTTTAAGAAAAATCAGCGTTTCAGAACTTCTGGACCAATTCCGGATAAAAACGGTCAGAAGTTGCAAGCTTGGCTCAGCGTAGTCAGAAGTTGGCTCTTCAACAGCTACATCAGCTCAATCAGAAGTTGTAAACGTGGTTCAATATGTAAGCCTCAGACAGAACATGACTCTTTCAGCAGTTACGCAAGCTCAGTCAGAATTTGCTAAAGGAATGCAAAAGAAGCAGGGAAGTCTGAAGGCTCTATCAGAACATGCTGAAATCAGAAGATGAAAAGGTCAGAAGAGTGGGTGTTACACTGATACAGAATCTCTAAACCCAGTAGGTCCAGAAGAAAATCTAAGGAACGTATCAGAAAATCAGGAGAATCCCCAGAACTTACTAAGACAACAGGAAGCCAAGGCCAAAACATGGTTTACGCTGTTCTTTTTGAAACAGAACTGCTGATTCAACATTGGTTTCCATTACCAGAATATTGATGTTGATAGGTCTTATCACCATTTAATGCTCATTAATGCTTCCAACCACTCCTGAACATTCATCCAAGTAATCCCTTCACGTGTGGCTTGGAAAACGCCTTTATGCAGATTCTGGCATGGGTCTACACGCCACCGCCCACTTAAGAGGTCACTTCTCTCTAATCCACGCATGCTGCTGCAGCCTAGGCTGAAGGCTATCTGTTATCACAACTTCCCAGGAATTTCTGTCAAAGAACAATTCAAACTCTGTTTGCGCTTTAATGTTCAAGGCACCCACAAGAACTTTGCCTATAAATAGAGAGTCATTGTCCATTGCAAAAGGGCGTTCAAGAAACAGAAAAATTGCTAAGAGAGAAACAGAAACCCTTAGGGAGATAGTGCTCTGAAACTCTGCCAAAATCTCCAGTTATTTCATAACTTTGAATTTCTCATCTTCAAACTTTATCCAATACCCAGTTTTCTGTGTGAACTAAAAAAACTCTTTTCAAACTTCTGACCCTACATACACATACACCTTCACCTGCCTTTTTTTCAAAAAAAGAATCTGTCCAGAACACCACCAGAGCCAAAAGCTAGCTTTCACCCACAGACTTTTCCAACAGCCAGGTAAGCACCTGCTGACCTTCATCACGCTGCTAAGCATCATCAGCTGTGCATACTCAAATAAACATAATGTAAATATCATGTTGTTGCTGTTTATATTCTGAGGATTTTCATACCTTAGAACGTTATGAGCCAGTGTAGGACTTGCCTGTGACCTTGTTGGTTCTGCCCTCTGAAACATTTTTGACATTTGCTGGATCTGTTCCAAATATGTTTCCTGTTTTGTGGAATAACAACAAAATTGCAGATGTTCTGATTAGTACAGGGAAAAGCCAAGTGCTGACTTTGACGTTAGCACATCTGAAGTCTGTTTTGCTGTCAATGATATCAGAACCTCTGAGAGTTATTGCCTTTCCAGCAGAATCAGAACTTCTGGTTTCTCCACTAACAAACTTCTGTCTTGCAGCGCAGGGGGGTCAAAACTTCTGATTTCCCCACTAACAGGGTTCTGTTTTGCAGGTGCCAGAGTCAGAAGTTCTGACTCATACAGTTTAACCAAGAGGTTGATCATCTGGCAGCGGATCTGAGTCAGAACTTCTGATGACCTCTCAGCAGCGCGCTGGCTCCCTCTCTCTCTCTATATATATATATCTTGTTTTTTGCTATTTTCTTTTTTGTCTAATTTTCTCGTTGAACCCCCCATGTACAAATGTGTATCCCCATCCCCTAATTGTTGTAATAGCGTAGGAATTTATATTTCCGCTTCTTATTGCTAGTAATTAGGACGTGTATGGCAAGATAAAATCAATGAAATAGAAAATCCTAATTCAAAGAAAAAAAACTCTTGCATGCAATAAAACACACTTGCACACTAACACCCCTAGGGTTACATCCACTTGTTGCCTTTCAAAATTGGGCCATATTGCATGTTAGGTCTCTTTGGGCAAAACAAACAATTCAAATGATCATAGTCCCTCGATGACGCTTTCGAAAGTTGCCTAAAAAAATGACCAAGTCCCTTAAAGAAAAAAATTGCCCAAAGATACTTGGCACCATTGCAATTATGGTCTAAACGATGACCCGCGCCCGTCCCTCTCACATCCTAACACAAGATTGTCCACCAAATACAATGGTGGAACAAAATTGTTAAAAGGGTTAAAACATAGCAATAATCTTTGAGAAAATTAGGGTAGATAGCTCTTGGTTACTTGCCAATTTGCAAAACAAAACACTTGCCTATTTTTTTCAAAACAACACATCACAATACACTTTCAAAACAAACTTTCAAAAACATTGAAAACTTTTTCAAAAGACATACACCTTTGTATACATCCCAACATGGATCATTACAAAGGTTGCCACCACATTGGCCTCTTTTCAAAATATTTTCAAAACCCACACACACAAAGCACCATTTCAAACAATTGAAAATTAAGGCAAGTTGATCTAAGCAAGTAACTAAGAGCCCATGGATAACCATGGATAGAAAGGGTGCTAATACCTTCCCTTTCTATAATCTACTCCCCGAACCCAAGAAAACATCTCAAAGGGTTTTTGCTGTGCTTTTTAACCTTTCCTTAGGATAAAATAAAAAGCCGGTGGCGACTCTTGCTCAACCGAAACATTTGCGAAAACAAACGTAAAACCATAGTCAGTTCTCCCACCGTATTACACTCCTTAACTAGACTCAAGGGCTACCGGTACCAATAAATGTGTCATACTAATGTAGATATTGTTTCAACCATGTCGGTATACCCGACACAATCTCCATGATCTATTGCTACTTACCTAATGATGTTCTCAGATCTGGGTAGAGGATCAACTCAAACCCAAACAAGGACACATAAATGTAAAGCAAACAAATCAAACAATGAAAACAATTAAAATGTGATCTAGCTCTAAGGTAACCCAAGTTTTAAGTTCTCCCCAGTAGAGTCACCGGTTCTATAATATGGTGGGAGAACTGACTAGAGTGTTTTGCATTTTGTCATAATTGTTGCAGATATCAAGAGTCTCCATCGAATTTTCTTTTATCCAATAAGGAAAGGGTGAAAAGAACAGGAAATACCTTTGAGATATTTTCTTGAGTTCGGGGGGTAGTTTATGAAAAGGGGAGGTGTTAGCACCCTTTTCATCCATAGTTATCTATGGGCTCTTAGTTGCTTGCTAGCTCACTTTTGAAATTTCTTTGTTTGAAATGTGTTTGTGGTGGGTTTTGAAAGTATTTTTGAAAAGTGCCTTATTTTAGGCAATCTTTGTAATGATTCTCGTCTCTATAGGAATGTATACAAAGTGTTGGACTTTTGAAAATATTTCATGTTTTTGAAAGTTTTTGGTGTATTTGGAAATATGTTTGTTTTGAAGATGGATTATGAGCAAGCAACTAAGAATATTCTACCTACTCAAAAGTCTTTTGTTCATTTCTCTCTTCCTTTGACATTGCTATCTTATCATTGATTGGTAAGATGCCTTATATTTGGATGTGAATGGACAGGCGTGGGTCATTGTATAGCCATAAAATGAAATGTTGTGAGATACCTTAACATTTTTCTTGAGGGTCTAAGATCATTTTCAAGGAAACATTTGAAGCGTCATCGAGGGACTATGATCTTGTATTTTTTATTGTTTTTGCTAAGATGTTTCGCATGTATATCATGAAAATTTTTAAGGAAACAAAGTGGAGTAAACCCTAGAGGTACAAAGTGTGCAACTGTATTATTTTTCATGCTTGGTTTAATCTTGAATTAGGGTTTTCTAAGTTGATTTCATCTTTCCATACAACCCTAATTACTAACATTTGTGTAAAGTGATAAATTACAAAAAGTAAATGTCCTACGCTATTATATCATTTGGGGATGAGGGATACAAATTTACAAATGGGGATTGTAAGAAATTAAAGTCCTAATTATCTATTACAACCATATTAAATTATATTATACAAGAAATGAATATAATGTACAAGGAAAAATGGAAAAAAGAAACGAATTTTGTTTTGGTTCTTGTTAAAGAAAAAGGTTTAGATCTAACCTAATTAATCAAAAGAAAATAATTTTAATAAAAAATAAGAAAATTAAATTAATTAAATTAGAAAATAAATCTTTTTTAGGGTTTTTATGAAAAGGATTTTATATTAATTAAACTAGCATAAAAAATTAATTAATTAGAAGAAACCTAAGCTCTAAAGGGAAACTTTTTATTAAGAAATGAAATAAAATAAATCATAGTCTAATTAAATAATTAAGAAAATATTTTGTTTTTGTTTTGTTTAAAAAGAATATTTTTAAGATATAAGAGAAATAATAAAACCTAACTTTTAATTAATTTACAAGTTAATTAATAAAAATAGAATAAAGGGTGATTTAAATAAGTTAATTTTTATGTCAAAAATTATATTAATTAAAGAAAACCTAAGTCTATATTTTTTTTATGATTTTATGATTTTATTTTGATGAAAATAAAATGATTAAAAAGAAAATAATGATGTTAAAATAAAAAAAAAAGAAGGAAAAAATAGAATGGGCCTGATGATCTAAGTGAGCAGGGGGGTGTAAAATCAACAAAAAATCCTAGGTGCGCTAGCTAGAAACAATAAAGGAAAATGTTAAAAAAATATGAAAATGGTAGCGTTGGGGCTCGAACCCACGCCCTCTGCAATATATGCGAGCTGTCTTACCACTGGAGTGGCTATACATCTGTGTACTTATGTCAAATCATGTTATTATATTACAAAACGCTTCATGAATGCAACTTCATCTTCAACCTCGCACCCATCCTAAACCTCTGTATCTCATTCATTTCTCAACAAAAATGAAAAATGTAAACAAGGAAGTTATGGCAAATTTGATCACGATTTCAGAAATGTATCTCATTAAAACTATAAGTCAAAGATAAGCATGAATTTTGTTGGCCCTAATTTTTCCAAAAATTTTAAACTCAAAATTCACTAAGCTCAGGCAACATAAATGAAAACTATGAACATGGTTAGCTTTAGGGCAATTATATCTACATTTTTACTTCAGAATGTATGCACAAAAGATGCTTATATCAAGATATTGAAGTTTGAAAACTTACCTCTTGCAGCTGGATTTGTGTATGGAGTTTGAGCAACTTTTGAGATGTCCTGTTGATTTCTTTAGCTTGCCTGGACCTCCTTGAGTGTATTTCAACTCCTACTTTTCTTTGAGGATGGCTGAAACTCCCAACTCAAGTCAAGTTGTAAACTTCAGTTTTGAAAATGGTGGATGATGATGGAGTGATTATAGTCAAGAAACAGGGCCTTGGATCAATTGTATATGAATTATGTAAAGTGTTTGGATGGTTAAAAGTCAATACGCACAAGTGGATTTTTGAGTTTCAAGTTTGAAGCTCAAAAAATGGAGTTTTTGGTCAGTTCTGACTTGTGAATGCTTGAGGGTGTTTTAGGACTTGTCAACTCGTGTCCTATGTTACAATGAACTTGTGTATATGTATTTAAAAGGTTAGAGATTAATTTCACAAGAGATTTCTGAGTTGTAGGGTTATGGCTAGGTTGCTTTGTTTTGAAGTAAAGTGGAAGACCAAAATCACAATGCATGGTACAAGCTATGTAGAGTTGTTGAATTACTTTAAACATGCCTCTTTTGAGTTTCTAGGTTGAGTGTGTGCAGAAGGATCCATTGAGAGGCTCAAGAAGGGTTGATATTTGCAAAAGCTTGGATTTAATGGATAATATCCATTGTGTAATCTTATGATTATGGATAGATTTAGAGACTTGGAGGCCTACAAACCAAGATTACAAGGCATGGCTAAGAGATTGGAATTCCTGTTCATCATGGAAATGGCCTATAATTCAAGAATGAATGTCCAACTTCTTGTCTTCGAGTCTCTTAGCTCAAACATGATCTTAATGAGTTCTTGGACATTTTGGAATGCCTTTAACATCCCATACAACCTTCATGTTATACATTTTTGAAGATTCAATTTGGAACTAGGTGAAAAGTTGCCATGAAGTTTGGTTAAAATCCTGACTAAAATACTCAAAATTTCACTAAGTATTTTTAGTATTATGTACATGACTTCTTGAATCAATAACTTGAAATCCAAGTAATTTTAGAACTTGATTCCTTCTATAAATTTTTAGATCTCATTAATATCTACAACTTTCATGCTTGAAGTTCTTCTTGAATAATCTTGTATCATGGTGAAAATTTGGCACAAAGTCATGAAAAAAAGTTAACTTTCCAACACTTAGAAAAATTTCTAAGTCTTAGAATTTTGACTTTTTAAAGATGAGTTTGACTTTTTGATTTCTTGATGAACAATATTCATATTTTGACATGTCTTGATGCAATATTATTTTTGAAACCTGATTTTGATCAAAAAGTCAAAGTTTGACTTTTCAGTGTAAAGTTGACTTTTTCATCAGTTGACCAAATTTCAACTATCAATCAGTTGATCATGAGAAATATTTTGAATCATGCCATTAGTTAAAAATGATGTATTTGAAATATTGATATTATGTCTCAATCCAACAAGTCATGTATTAGGTCAAAAGTCGAAAATTGAGCCTTAGTAAAAAACCCCAATTTTGACCATTTTGCCCTTTTGGTGATCTGATCAAATTTCTTGAGCAATGGTGATCCAACCTTGACCAGTTGACATATATAAGTTCAAAATGTTGATATGGGTCAAATATTATGAAGTTTGACTGTAAATTTCCCATAGTTGACTGTTGTACCCCAAAATTTGTCGTCTCATATTTCTCAAGACAATGCAAGAAAAATCTCCAAGTGGCTCAAGGTTGCTCAAGAATGGGTCAGACAAGTCATCTCCTAAGGCAGTCAACCCCAAATTATGGTTTTGTGTTGTATCAAGATCCTTGAGTCCAAATCACCTCAAGTGCTCTCTAATGTCCTAATATGCTCTCAAGATCATCCATGTCAAATTTCAAGCCTTGTAGAGGAATTTTGCTCAGTCAATTGCTCAAAGGGTCCAAAAATCGACTGTGCTAGGGCAAAAGTCAATTGTGGCCTATAAACAGTCAAACTTCAATATGTTTTGTCAACATTCTCATTTTGAAGTATATTTCATCATTTGATCAAGGGTTGATTATAATTCATCAAGGATTGCTCAAAATTCATCAAGACTCAAAAGTTGCTAAATTAGGGCTTTGTAGGAAAAGTAAACTCAACTTTGACCAAGAATAACTTTCTCATACTTTATGAGAAATTACCCATCCAAAACTCATTTTGAAGAGGATGCAATTCCCTACAATCCATCTTCACACCCTAATATCAAAAAATGCACTCACAAGAAGTTATGAATTTGGACATTACAGGTCATTTTTGAAAGTCAACAAAAACACATTTTTTGTCAAAGCTTATAACTTGAGCATGGAATATCAAAATTATATTAGACATAAAGGTTTGTTTAGAGGACATCTCAAGCTTTCTAAAAAGTCCAAGAACACCTCCAAAAGTTCAAAATTGAAGAAGTTATGCATTGTTGAAGTTGGACTTTTTTACAAAATTGTCAAAAGTCAACTATCCCCAAAACTTCAAATTTTGTCAAATGAGCCAATTCTTTTCCACTTGATTTGAGCTTGCATAGTTTCCCACGTGTCCTAGCTTCATCCATGAGCCCATATTTCATTTTTATTATTTAATTTTATTTTTTCATTTTAAATTAAATAAAATCATAGTAAATCCAAATAATTAAGAACTCTTGATTTTTTTATTGTTTTAGGCTCTGTTCATAGCTAGTATCACCATCAAATTCGTATCAAGCCAAATCATGTGCAAAAAGATTGAATCAAATCAAATTTGGAAGGTTTAATAATGGAGATCAAATCACATTCATGTGCATTGATATGAAGGGATTCAGTCCATGATTCTTACCCTAATACAAAGCACATTACATAAGCAAGCATAAGGGACGAAAACAAGGGTTAGAGGGTGCAGAGAGAGGCAAAATCAGAATTGGAAAATTCACAAAAAAGTGAGATATCAAAGTCCAAGCTAGAGGCGTTTTCAGGACTAGGGACTTGTCTCAATCAATTGCTGATCACCTCCAGAAGCTTTTACAATCCAGACCACACGTTTTCAAGCACTCTAAAGAACTGTAAGTACCTCGCGGATCCGCTTCCTTCTTGAAATCGTAACTCATTATTCTGGCATCATTTGAACAAAGTAATTGCATATTTGTGCACAAGAACATTTGCAAGCTTTTTGTATTAGTGAATTTCATTTATATGATCTGTAACAAGAATCACCATAGTTAGGGTTCTTGGAGCTTTTTTGGGGTTTCCTATTTCAGAAAAAATTGATCCACGTGAAGGGTATGGTTGCAATCAGGAGGAGACGACGAGTTCAACCATGCCCTTGGAATTCATTTTTGTGGCCTGAGAAGGATTTTTGAGATGGGCAACCTTGTAGCTACGGACTCCTGTCCGTTGGTATAGGCAATAAGAATTTTGGCCAGGGTTGGGAGGTCAGGGATGATGCGTGGCATCCATCCACTGACTAATTCAAATATGGCACGCATTTTTTTTCTGGCCAATAATTGTTGTTTTATCATATTACTATTGTTTTGTATTAATATAACAAATAGATCAACATGGCATGGTGGCAAGCAAGCGAAGCATTCTCCTTCAAGACTTGGGTTCGAATCCCAGGTCCCCCACTTTCTCAATATTTTTTCCTTTCAGGTGATTGTATGCGCACTTCAACTTGCAGTATACCATACTCCCTCAAGCATCCAAGAGACAGATGGCTAATGGCCAGATCTGATGGCTAGGGATTGAAGGACCACCAAGGCACTAGTCAACGCATGCACACTGGATTCCAGAAAGTCAAAAAGGCCAGCACATATTGGGCCACGAAATTGCTACCAGCACCACAAATTCAGGCCCAATACCTCTCTCTTCTATTTATTTCATTTTTGTTCTAATTGTTTTATTATTTTTATTTAATTTCTAACCAATCAAAAATTCTGTTTTATAAAATAAAATCACAAAAAATATTTTTCATTTTCAATCAAATTTTAATCTTTTATTTTTCTTAATAAATTTATTAATTAATTAGGTTTTAATTAGAGAACTTTAATTCCTTTTGAAAAAATAAATAAAATTAATTAGACTTAACTAGTTTTTAACCATTAATTTAATTATTATAATTTCTTGCCTAAATAATAAAAACTCCAAAAAAATAATTTATTTTTCATTTAATTGATTTATTAATTTAATTTAGTGACTAATTTAGGTTATTTCTTTCTTAAAATAAAAAACAACAAAAAGATATTTTCTTTAACCAAAAGGGTCAAAACCCTAATCATGCGCTCGAGTTAATTTCCCGCACGCGTTACTTATTTTATCCAATAATGTACCTGTTTTCGGATTGTAATAGTTAAATAGGACTTTTAATTATTTTTATCGCTTTATTTTATTTTTCAAAGGGTTTGTCTTTGGCGATGTAAATACCCGACGCCTTGTAATTTAAATTCCGTATTTTATTTCCGCAAATTATAACTGTTAAATGTTTGATAATAGGGTTGCATGACAAGACTGAATGTTTTAACCTAAAATCAAATTAGATCACCCTTAACATATGCAAAGATAAAAATAACTGAAAACAACACACCTGCACATGCGCACTCCTAGGGTACACCCCACTTGGTTGCCTACGCACGTGGTCATTGAGTATAGGTCACTTTAGAGGTCATCCTCTTGTCTAAAATATCATAGTTGCCTCGAAACGGTTGCCTCGGATATTGTTGCCTCAAAAAAATGATCTAAGACATTAGGGTTACCGCTAAGGCGTCCTAACATTGCTTTAGTGACTGTATGTCCCTCATTCGAATTGACCCCCAAACTCTAACGACGATGCTACCTACTCACTAATAGTGGGATAGCATTGTCTAAAGGAAATTAACATAGAACAATTCCTTTTTCGAGTAGGTAGATGGTTCTTAGATACTTACTCCTTCAAAAACAAAATCTTTTTCACACTTACACTCCTTTTCGAACAAAGTTTTCAAAAACACTTCACACGCTCTTGAGGACAGAAGCAAGAGTTAAATCAAAGTTTCAAAACAAAAACTTTTTCAAACCCACAAGCATAAAGAAAGCAATTTTGAAAACAATTGAGCAAGTACCTAAGAGCCCGTGGATAACCACAGATAGAAAGGGTGCTAACACCTTCCCTTTCTATAATCTACCCCCCGAACTCGAGAAATATATCGAAAAAGAAAATTTTTTGTGCTTTTTTCCTTTCCTAGTTGGATAAAATAAAAGTCGGTGGCGACTCTTGCTTACCGCGACATTTTTCAAAACAAACGCAAAACACAAACCAGCATTCCAAAAACAGTCAGTTCTTCCCACCGTATCACAGAACTGGCGACTCTGCTAGGGATATGATATAAGTGGGGTGTACCTTAGGATTAGTTCATCATATTGTTTTCAATTGTTTGATTTGTTTGCTTTATATTTATGGGCTTTGTATCGGAGTTACTATAGATCCTAACCCGGATTTGGAGATACCTTTTAGGTAAGTAGCAATAGAATGTGAGGGAACTGTACGGCGTAAACCGATACGGTTGAAGCAGTAGCTACGTTGGTGTGGCACTTTAGTATGTACCGATATCCCTTGTGGCTTAACAAGGAGAATATGGGTCTGCTAAGGGGTCATTAAGCACCAACTGACCTTAGAACCTATAATTGACCAACTTGGCCATAGAATGGTAGCAGTATGCTACACTCATTGAGACCAAACTCTCGCGATGATTCCGGCCGCAAGAAAAGGTTGCTAAACTAGAATTATGACCGATCGAGAGTGGTCAGTGATATTGAGATCCTCTAGAACCCGGTTACTATTTTTAGGACAGGTTTGAACCAACTGAACTGAAAGAGGGTAGTACCTAAGCTCATTACCAGCCTGAAATCTAAGGGCTATCTGTGTGACTTGTGTGCCTTTACCATGTTTGCTATTTGTGGATACTTGTGGTATGTTTTCTATCATGACATCATGCATCATGACATTGCATGCATCTTGCATTGGACTAACCCATTTCAAAGACAAAAGGGATTCATCTTTGTTCTGTTTTGTAGGTCATGGCACCCATGCGTATAAACACTATTCGAATCAACTTTGTCCAGATTCCCACTCAACTTAAGGAATTGGTTGCAAAGGTTTCAAATACTTCCTCCTTTATCAGAAGACATGTGCACCTCCTTGGTTTGGTCACTTCTAAGATGGATGAACAGATGATGAGTGTCTTAGTCCAGTTCTTTGATCCACTATACCACTGCTTTACTTTTTCGGACTACCAGTTGGTCCCTACCTTGGAAGAGTTCTCTGATCTACTTGGTATCTCTATTCTAGAGCAGACCCCATTCACAGGTGGGGAGAAAATCTTTAGGCCGGAAGAGATTGCTTCAGCCCGCCATATGATAAAGGATGAGGTAATGTCTAATTGGGAAACTCGTAGTGGGACAAAAGGCTTTTTGGCTAAATTCTTGGTTGATCGGGCTAATCAGTTCTGGGACAGTCTAGACTTTCAGGAATTTGAAGACATTCTGGCTCTTCTCATATATGGTTTGGTGTTGTTTCCTAACTCAGATTCTTTCATCAACGTGAATGCAGTGAAGATTTTCATGTCCGGTAATCCTGTGCCCACTCTCTTGGGTGACATATTGCACTCTCTTTATGCCCGTACTGCTCGGAAGCGGAGAACCCTCATGTGTTGTGCACCATTGTTGGCGAGGTGGTTTATTTCTCACCTCCCCAAATCAGTTTTGAAGAACAAGGAAGGCATGGGATGGGCTTATAGGATTATGTCTCTCTCTCATAATGACATCATTTGGACTATCAAGGGCATGGAAGATGTGGCTATTATTGATCGCTGTAGGGAATACCCCAATGTCCCACTTATAGGAACCAATGGAGGGATTACTTATAATCAGTGTTTGGCCTTACGTAAATTTGGGAGAGCTAGAAGGGAAGGACCTCATGAGTTGCTGATGCCAAGCATTGTCTTTGACTTTCAGGGGGATAGTGACGAGCAACACCACAGGTTCATACGGGCTTGGGATAGGGTACACAGGTCTGATCCGCACGAGCTAGGTGCAAAGACTTCTCTTTTGATGGAGCCATATCTCTGATGGGTTCGAATCTGTGCCCAAAAGCTGGGAATGTCGTACGAAGTCGTCTTGCCTATAATTGTTAAAGTTGCTGATGAAGAAGGGGTTCCTCCTACCATCCTCCATCCATACATGCCTACTGACATTGGGGCATTAAAAAGATCGTGGATGCAACTAAGAGAAGAGCGGGATACTTACAGAGAAATTATCACGAGCAAGAGCAGAAGATTTAAAAGTTGACAAGACAATTAGAGAACGAGCGGATCCTCAATGACTATGTCCACACTGACAAGAAACGACCATGGGAGCACTGATTGTCTTTTTGATTATTTCCATTTTTGATTTACTTTTCAATTTTTCTTTCTTGTAACGCCTTAAGGGCATTTGTTGAACAATTGAATTCAAAGTTTATCTAATAAAAGTGTGAGTCATTTTTTGTTTATGAATTTGAATCCCTAAAGTCTTTGAAATCATATCATGCGCATTTCATTCCATGAACCTCATCGCAGGTACCCATTACAGGTGTCTTATCTTCTTCGCTTTTTATTTCAGCATCATGTCTTCTGAACCATCAACTGAACAAGAAATCAAGGCTCTGCAAGCTCAAAACGCCCAGTTCCAGGAATTGTTCATGAACCTGGCTAAGGGTCAGCAAGATCTGAAGGCCCTTATCTTGAAAGAGAAGAAGAAGAAGAAGAAGAAGACGATCCTATTTAACATGGGTCGCAGATTCGGAAACAATTTACGAGAAGAGGTTGATATGACCCACTAATCTGGAGGGGGAGATAATAAGGAAGAAAGGAGGGCTCCTAGAGTTGTGGTCTCTAACAACGAGACGGACTTTGACGAAGACCAGTATCCTCCGGCTGAGGATATGTATAAGCAACTGGAAGACCGGTTGAGCGCGATGGAAATTCAGAAAGTGCCTGGTCTGGACTTTCGAGACTTGGGTCTGTCATCTGGGGTGGTGATTCCCACATGTTCAAAGCACAGGTCTTTTCTAAATACGACAGGGTTTCTTGCCCAAAACTGCACCTCCGCTCGTATGTTAGAAAGATCCAGCCATACACTGCTGATAAGAACCTCTGGATCCACTTCTTTCAAGACAGTCTCTCAGGGACTCGGCTTGAATGGTTTTACCAGTTCGAAGGAGCTAGTATCCGTAATTGGGAGGACTTGGCTGTTGCTTTCTATAGGTAGTACCAATACAATGCCGACCTTGCTCCCATGCGTACCCAACTTCAGGGTAGGTCTATGGGTGCGGGCGAAGGTTTCAAAGATTACGCTCAGAAGTGGAGGGACCTTGCTGGAAGGGTGCAACCTCTCTTGGCTGACAGGGAGCTAGTGGATATGTTTTTGGGGACCTTGTCTGGTCCATATTTCAACCATCTGATTGGAAGTTAATCGTCCGGGTTTACAGAGCTGATTATGACCGGGGAAAGAATTGAAGCTGGTATTAAATCCGGTAAGATACAGAAGGGTGCTTCGTCAAGCACCGAGAAGAAGCCTTTTAAGAAGGAGTCAAGCGCCATTTACAGTGCGAAGAGCCATAATAGACCTGAACACGGCCAAGCTGTTAATGCGGTTGTTATATCAAGACCTATTGTTGCTCCTCTGCGCAACAATCAGCCAAGGGCCGAAAGACCGCGAAGACAATTCACTCAGCTCAACATGACCCTGTCTCAGATTCTTCCGTAGTTATTAAAAACCAGTCTAGTGATTCCAAGGGAGGCCCCGAAGAATCCAAATACAATATCACCGATGTACGATCCGAATGCCCGTTGTGCTTTTCACTCTGATAGCCTGGGGCATGATACAGATAACTTTTGGGTCTTGAAGAACAAAGTACAAGACTTGATTGATGCGAAGGAGATTGAGTTCGAAGCACCTGAAGGATCTAATGTTGTGACTGCTCCTATGCCCAAGCATGGAGTGAATGCTATAGATGAAGACTTGTTTGTGGTTTCCGTGAAAGACATTGTTACCCCATTAATTACTGTGAAGAAGAACCTTCTGTTAGACGGTTTATTTCCAGGCTGTGACGAAGGTTGCCATATGTGTTCCATCCTACCTACTGGTTGCCCTCTTTTGAAGTCAAGTGTCCAACGCCTGATGGATAATAAAGAAATTATGTTTGAGAAGACTTTTGTTTCTTTGGTTCCTACTGAAGAAGTTGTTATAATAACCATTTTCGACAATTCTTCCAAGGCTTCCTCGAGAAAGCCTATTAGAATTACATTTGTTCCGAGAATTGCACAATTGATCATCACCATTCCTGGGCCTATCCCCTATACATCAAATAAAGTTGTCCCTTGGCACTACGGGGCTGACATGTATTATCACGGAGTTAAACAAGATTTGGATGCTGATACTGACGTCAGCAATATTGTTGGACCTGCCAAAGTCACCCGTAGTGGAAGACTTTTCTCCCCTGAGATCTCTGCACCAGTTGTTCCGAAGCATGTTGTTATTACACCTGCCAGTGTACCTGCTACTGTCCCTGTTCAAGTTCCAATTCTTACCCCTGTTGCCGAGTCATCTGACACTCGAGGCAAAGGGACCACCAGTGAGCCTGCCCAAACGGAGGCACCGAAGAAGATTACTGTTGAAGCCTCTAGACAAGAGATGGAAGAAATTTTGAAGATCATTAAAAAGAGCGACTACAATGTAGTCGAGCAGCTGGGGCAAACCCCATCCAAAATCTCTATGTTGTCACTGTTGCTATGCTCAGAAGCCCATGCCAAGGCTCTGATTGCTTTCCTGAAGACTGCACACGTACTGCAAGAAACATCAGCTGATCAGTTTAAGGATTGTGTGGCTAGTCTGACTGCTGATAATGGGTTGGGTTTCTCCGACGCCGACTTGAATGCTAAGGGGAAGAATCACAATGACACCCTGCATGTCTCCATTGAGTGCAGGGGCACTACTCTAGCTCACGTGTTAGTGGATACTGGGTCATCGCTGAATTTTTTACCCAAGAAGCACTAGACCGGTTAGACTATGAAGGGTTGGAGCTGAAGCCGAGTAACATTGTAGTCAGGGCCTTTGACGGGTCCAAGAGGATGGTATACGGAGAAGTGGATATTCCGATTAAGGTAGGTTCTCAGGTTTTCGCATCTATATTCTATGTGATGGACATTCGGCCATCTTATTCTTGTTTGCTGGGTCGCCCGTGGATCCACAAGGCTGGGGAAGTGACATCTACACTCCACCAGAAGCTAAAGTACCCAGTGAAAGGGAAAATTATGACAGTACAAGGAGAAGAGGAGTACATGGTGAGCCACCTCAACTCTTTCCGATATGTAGATAAGGATGGGGAGTTCATCGAGACCCCGTTTTAGCATTTTGAAGAGGTTCCCCAGACGCTGGCATCAACTGAAACTGTTGTTGAAGATCCTCCAATGAAGATGGTTTCCTTCAAAGATGCCCGGGCTGTTGTTGAGAAAGGTGGGTGTGCAAATTGGGGCCAACTCCCTAATTTTTCACATAAGACTAACAAGCTTGGTTTGGGTTTCACTGTAGAAGCTCAAATGGCTATTCGGAGTGCACGAATCGGAAGACCTCCCCTTTTCATCAGCAATTCAGGAGTAAATGCCGTTGAAGACGACGTTTAAGAATCTGATTTCGACAGTTGGATCTATCCTGCTACTGATGGTAGACTGAGCAATTGGATAGAAAAGGACTTCGTTCCAATTTATTTTATTACCCAGTAATAAGACTCTTGTTTTGAATTTGTAACGGACAATGTTTTAAACTTTACGGCCTGGTGTCTTACCCGGGGCACCGTGGCTTCATTTGTGAGGGCTTTATGTGTGTCATCTACATATATCATTAATAAAAGCATTGTACGTTTCTTGCATTTCAAATTTTGCGCTCCTTGTTTTTCTTTTATTACATATTTCAAAACATCTATTTTACACACACTCTTATATACAGGTCTACATCCACTCTGGATCCTACTGATAATGACTCTGCTACTGCCAGTTATGACTTCGAAAGTCCGATCAACTTAGTCAAAGAAGAAGTTGAAGATGATTGCGAAGTGCCCGATGAACTTGCTAGACTGTTACTTCAGGAAGAGAGGGCCATACAGCTGCATCAGGAGCCCGTGGAAACAGTAAATCTGGGTACGGAAGAAGACAAGAAAGAGGTCAAGATCGGTGCAAATCTGGAGCTTAGTGTGAAGCAATGGTTGATTCAGATGTTGCGTGACTATGTCGAGATCTTTGCCTGGTCTTATGAAGATATGCTTGGGTTGGATACTGATATTGTGGTTCACCGCCTGCCTACCAAGGAAGACTGTCCTCTAGTGAAACAGAAGGTCCGCCGAATGCGCCCGGATATGTCTGAGAAAATCAAGGCTGAAGTGATGAAGCAGTTTGACGCTGGTTTTCTAGCAGTTACTTCTTACCCACAGTGGGTGGCCAACATGGTTCCTGTACCGAAGAAGGATGGTAAGGTTCGAATATGTGTTGATTATAGGGATCTGAACAAGGCGAGCCCCAAGGATGACTTCCCTCTACCTCATATTAACGTTCTGGTTGACAACACTGCACATCATAAGGTCTTCTCCTTTATGGATGGTTTCTCCGGTTACAATCAGATTAAGATGGCTCCCGAAGACATGGAGAAGATGGCCTTTGTTAGTCAATGGGGTACCTTTTGCTACAAGGTCATGCCTTTCGGGTTAAAAAATGCTGGGGCAACATATCAGCGTGCCATGGTTGCTTTGTTCCATGACATGATCCATCATGAGATTGAGGTATACGACAATGACATGATTGCAAGATCCCAGACTGGGGAAGAACATCTTGACCACCTTCAGAAGCTATTTGACAGGTTGAAGTTGTACAAGATAAGGTTAAACCCGAACAAGTGCACCTTCGGGGTGAGATCTGGTAAGCTGCTGGGTTTCGTTGTAAGTGATAGAGGTATTCAGGTGGATCCTGCAAAGGTGAAGGCTATACAGGAAATTCCAGCTCCACGAATAGAAAAAGAAGTCAGAGGCTTTCTGGGACGTTTGACCTACATTGCCCGATTCATCTTGCACTTGACTGCTACTTGTGAATCAATCTTCAAGCTACTGAAGAAAGATCAAGTGGTAAGATGGAACGATGAATGTCAGGCCGCTTTCGAAAAGATCAAAGAATATCTCCAAGAGCCATCTATTCTGATACCACCAGTTGAAGGGAGATCTTTGATCTTATACTTGACAGTACTCGACAATTCAATGGGGTGCGTCCTGGGTCAGCATGATGAGTCTGGCCGAAAAGAGCATGCTATTTATTACCTTAGCAAAAAGTTTACCGACTGCGAGACCTGATACTCGTTGCTTGAGAAAACTTGCTACGCTTTGGCATGGGTTGCTCGCCGGCTGAGACAGTATATCCTGACTCACACTACTCTGTTGATATCAAAGATGGATCCAATCAAGTATATCTTCGAGAAGCCTGCCTTGTCCAGAAGAATAACAATATGGAAGATGATCTTTACTGAGTATGACATCCAATATATGACCCAAAAGGTAATCAAGGGAAGTGTGTTGGCAGACCATTTGGCACATCAGGCAGTGGATGATTACCAGTCTATGAACTTTGAATTTCCGAATGAGAATATCATGTTGGTAACCGACTGTGAAGAACCTAGACCGCATGAAGGACCTGAGGAAGGATCCCAATGGTCTATGTACTTTGATGGAGCTTCGAACACTTTGGGTAACGACATTGGCGCCGTGATCATATCTCCTAAAGTCTCTCATACTCCGTTTACCTCCCGGATAAGTTTCAACTGCACCAACAATATGGCAGAGTATGAAGCATGCATCATGGGTATTCGAGCAACAATTGACCTAAGGATTAAGTTCTTGAGTGTTTTCGGAGATTCCTCTCTTATGATCAGTCAGATCAAAGGCGAGTGGGATACGAAACACCCAAATCTTATTCCTTACGAGGAATATGTATTGACGTTGCTTCCGCACTTCGAGGAGATAACCTTTGAACACTTCCCTAGATATGAGAATCAGTTGGCGGATGCGCTAGATACGATGTCTTCTATGTTCAAAGTCAATTGGGACAACAAAGCTCCCCGGATTATCATTGAAATGTTAGACGAACCTGCACATTGCTGTGATATTGAGACTGAAGAGGCAACTGATAAACCCTGGTTTCATGAGGTGAAAAGGTATCTTGAGGCTCAAGAATACCCTGAGGGTGCATCTGTTAATGATAAGAAGTTTCTGAGGAGGTTCGTGGCAAAGTTCTTCATCAGTAATGGCATTCTTTACAAGCTTAACCATGATTCAACCTTACTGGGATGTGTGGATAAGAATGAAGCAGAGAAGATCATGGAAGAATTACATGAAGGTACTTTCGGAACTCATTCCAGTGGACACACCATGGCAAAGAAAATCCTTCGGGCAGGATATTTTTGGTCCACCATGGAATCCGACTGTTATCACCATTCTCGGACCTGTCACAAATGCCAAGTTTATGCTGATAAGGTGCACATACCTTCAGTACCTCTGAACGTCTTGACAGCTCCGTGGTCTTTTGCAATGTGGGGCATCGACATGATCGGCGAGATCAGACCTACGGCATCCAACGGGCATTGTTTCATCCTGGTAGCTATTGATTACTTCACGAAGTGGGTTGAAGTAGCTTCCTTTGCTACCGTAACCAAGAAAGTTGTAGCACGGTTCATTCGACACAATCTGATTTGTTGATATGGTGTACCATAAATGATCATTACAGATAATGGTACAAATCTCAACAACAAGATGATCACCGAACTCTGCAAGTAGTTCAAGATACAGCATCACAACTCTTCTCCCTACCGGCCGAAGATGAATGGGGCTGTTGAAGCGGCTAATAAGACCATCAAGAAGATCGTGCAAAAGATGACGGTGACATATAAAGACTGGCACGAGATGTTATCGTTTGCTCTTCATGGGTATCGTACCTCAGCGCGAACGTCAACAGGGGCAACACCCTATTCCTTGGTTTATGGCTTGGAGGCCGTCTTTCCCATTGAAGTTCAGATACCCTCTCTTCGGATTATGAAGGATGCAGGTTTGAGCGAAGATGATTGGATTCAGACCCGGTTTGATCAGCTGAACTTAATCAACGAAAAGAGACTTACTGCTATTTGTCATGGTCAGACGTATCAAAAGCGGATGATCAAGGCATTTAATAAGAAAGTTAGACGACAAGAGTATCAAGTTGGGGATCTGGTAATCAAGCGCATTATCTTACCTCAAAGTGATCCCAGGGGAAAATGGACCCCTACTTACGAAGGGCCATTTATGGTTAAGAACATTTTCTCAAGAGGAGCTATGATTCTAACCACCATGGATGGTGACGACCTTCCTCACCACGTCAATGCAGACATAGTGAAAAAATACTATGCATAATCAATGACCCTCTAGGTCGACTGGCCTAGGAAAAAATTAGGGCTTCCCGGCGAACCAAAAGGGTTCGGGAAAAAATAAGGGATGAAAATAAAAAAAATCTGTACACCCGGCAAGTCGAAAACCTGAAAAGGTGGCTTGGGAAAAAAGGGTATCCCGGGGGACTGAAAACCCTAAAGGGCGGTCCAGGAAAAAGTTAGGGATCAAAGCGTAACACTGTGTCTCATTGGATCACCTTGCAACCAGACTCCAGTATCGACTATCAAGCGCGAACGACACTAATCAATCTGATCTACCTTCAACCAAGTAGCAAAGTGATGAGATGTTTGAGGACATAAAGGCAATAGCAGAGTTGGAACCCAATGGGATCATTCACATGGCTGTTTTGTTTAGTTTTTCACAAAATGTATAAACTCTTTTGTTCGGCGGCGTTCTCCTACTAGGACATCAGCCTCTTGTACAAAAACGCCTATTTACAGGCCAAACTACAAAATCAATACAATTCATTTTTCAGAGAGATTTCAAACTGTTTTTCTTTTTTCTGTTTTGTTTTGCAAAGAACATCCAATGTTCATTTTTGATATATGCATTTGACATTAATTGCTGCTCATAAATATTTACATGCGAAACAAAAGACGATTACTGGTAATATCAGAAATAGGGGCAATGAGGAATGTCCAAACTGTACAGTTGCTCTATCCACCAGGTACAAAGGTAGATTCATCTGAAAAATATGGCTAAGGTAAATTCACTCCCCGTAAAGTAAGAAAAGACAGTAATGATAGTTCTCCCCAGCTGAGACTCGCAACTGTAAATGAATCAGTAATATTCTCCCCAAGCAGAGTTTATCTATCATCGGCACTAAAAGGTCTTAATATACCCCAGCAGAGTATAAGGATATTCCCCGACAGAATACAAAATATCCCCAGTGGAGTCTGAAATTTTTTCCAAACGCAGTCTGAAAAAGCTTCCCCAGTGGAATTTGGAGAATCATCCCCAGTAGACTTTGCAAGATTGTCCCCAGTAGAACTCAAAGGATTATCCCCATTAGAGTCTAAAAGGTCATCCCCAGCGGAGTTCTTTACTTTCACAAACAAGAAGTCAATCCCCAACAGGATTCAGTATCACCAGCAATGGTAATTCGTCCCCAGCGGAATTTATCGGTGGAATCCTCAGCAGAGCATCTCTTCCCCACAGAGTAATCTCCTCAACAGTTTATTCCCCAGCAGAATTATCCTTTCCTACAGGTTTATTCTCGCAATCATCTTCGTTCGCCATTCCCAGCGGAAACGGAGAATCCAACTCTTTTCTCCTGCAGCTATCAGGGATTTATTTTCCCAGCTAAAATCATTACACTTTCATACATCATGATACATGCATATACGCATCATATAACACAATCTCATTTATTTTAAGAACATCATTGCTTGATACATATCATGCATTACATACAGCTAACCTTTACCTTTCAGGAAAGATGCGGCCAAAATCTCATTCAAAGCTATGAAGCTTTTCCCTCAGTCGAATTACTGACCAGTTCTTAAATCTCAACTGAATTATCCTCGGTTGAATTATAGATAAGGTTCTAAATATCGGCAATTCTCCTCCGTCGAAGTACTGACAGTTCTTAAATCTCAATAGAATTATCCTCCGTTGAATTACAGACAAGTCCTAAATCTCGATGAAGATGTTTCCCTCAGTCGAAGTACTGACCGGTTCTTAAATCTCAACTGAATTATCCTAGGTTTAATTACAGATAAGGTTCTAAATCTCGGCAAGTTCCTTAGTCGAAGTACTGACCGGTTCTTAAATCTCAACTGAATTATCCTCGGTTGAATTATAGATAAGGTTCTAAATCTTGGCAATTCTCCTTCGTCGAAGTACTGACCGGTTCTTAAATCTCAACTGAATTATCCTCGGTTGAATTACAGATAAGGTTCTAAATCTCGAAAGAGTTCCCCCAGTTGAATTATGGACAAGTTCTTAAAACTTAGCAGAGATGTTCTCTCAATTGAAGTACAGGCAAGTTCCTAAATCTCAACAAAGATCAGACTTCCCCAAGCAGAATCTTCCACAACAACAGGTATACAAGCTCTCGCTAAGGAATCTCTTATGCGATCGACACCCCTTCAGATGGCATCTTTAAGCCCATCCTCACGCCGGCAATCTCCAAATGGCATCTGTAAGCCCATTCCTGACATCACAAGACTGATACCACTTCATGCGAGTGCAAATTTCTGGGCACTCTAGTGTTCAATCATCTTCCACCTTCGGATCACGAAAGGCACGAAAGCCAATCTACAACCTCAGGTTTAAGAAGATTGAACAGGGGCAGCTGTTGTACCCCAAAATTTGCCCTATCATATTTCTCAAGACATTGCAAGAAAAATCTCCAAGTGGCTCAAGGTTGCTCAAGAATGGGTCAGACAAGACATCTCATAAGGCAGTCAACCCCAAATTAGGGTTTTGTGTTGTATCAAGATCCTTGAGTCCAAATGACCTCAAGTGATCTCTAATGTCCTAATATGCTCTCAAGATCATCCATGTCAAATTTCAAGCCTTGTAGAGGAAGTTTGCTCAGTCAATTACTCAAAGGGTCCAAAAATCGACTGTGATAGGGCAAAAGTCAACTGTGACCTATAAACAGTCAAACTTCAAGATTTTTGTCAACATTCTCATTTTGAAGGATATTTCTTCATTTTATCAAGGGTTGATCATGATTCATCAAGGATTGCTCAAAATTCATCAAGACTCAAAAGTTGCTAAATTAGGGTTTTGTAGGAAAAGTCAACTCAACTTTGACCAAGCATAACTTTCTCATACTTTATGAGAAATGACCCATTCAAAGCTCATTTTGAAGAGGATGCAATTCCCTACAATCCACCTTCACACCCCAAGAGCAAACAATGCACTCACAAGAAGTTATGAATTTGGACATTATAGGTCATTTTTGAAAGTCAACAAAAACACCTTTTTTGTCAAAGCTTATAACACGAGCATGGAATATCAAAATGAGATGATACCAAAAGTGTTGGTTAGAGGATATCTCAAGATTTCTAAAAAGTCCAAGAACACCTCCAAATGTTCAAAATTGAAAAAGTTATGCATTGTTGAAGTTGGACTTTTTTGCAAAATTGTCAAAAGTCAACTATCCCCAAAACTTCAAATTTTGTCAAATGGGCCCATTCTTTTCCACTTGATTTGAGCTTGCACAGTTGCCCACGTGTCATAGCTTCATCCATGAGCCCATATTTCATTTTTATTATTTAATTTGATTTTTTCATTTTAAATTAAATAAAATCATAGAAAATCCAAATAATTAAGAACTCTTGATTTTTGGATTTTTTAGGCTCTGTTCACAGCTAACATCACCATCAAATTCGTATCAAGCCAAATCATGTGCAAAAAGATTGAATCAAATCAAATTTGGAAGGTTTAATAATGGAGATCAAATCACATTCATGTGCATTGATATGAAGGGATTTAGTCCATGATTCTTACCCTAATACAAAGCACATTACATAAGCAAGCATAAGGGACGAAAACAAGGGTTAGAGGGTGCATAGAGAGGCAAAATCAGAATTGGAAAATTCACAAAAAAGTGAGATATCAAAGTCCAAGCTAGAGGCATTTTCAGGACTAGGGACTTGTCTCAATCAATTGCTGATCACCTCCAGAAGCCTTTACAATCCAGACCACACGTTTTCAAGCACTCTAAAGCACTGTAAGTACCTCGCAGATCCGCTTCCTTCTTGAAATTGTAACTCATTATTCTGGCATCATTTGAACAAATTAATTGCATATTTGTTATCACAAAAACATTTGCAAGCTTTTTGTATTAGTGAATTTCATTTATATGATTTGTAACAAGAATCACCATAGTTAGGTTTCTTGGAGCTTTTTTGGGGTTTTCTATTTCAGGAACAATTGATCCACGTGAAGTGTATGGTTGCAATCAAGAGGAGATGACGAGTTCAACCATGCCCTTGGAATTCATTTTTGTGGCCTGAGAAGGATTTTTGAGATGGGAAACCTTGTAGCTACGGACTCATGTCCGTTGGTATAGGCAATAAGACTTTTGGCCACGGTTGGGAGGTCAGGGATGATGCGTGGCATCCATCCACTGGCTAATTCAAATATGGCGCGCATTTTATTTTTTTTCTGGCCAATAATTGTTGTTTTATTATATTACTATTGTTTTGTATTAATATAACAAATAGATCAACACGGCGTGGTGGCAAGCAAGCGAAACATTCTCCTTCAGGACCGGGGTTCGAATCCCAGGTCCCCCACTTTCTCAATATTTTTTCCTTTCAGGTGATTGTATGCGCACTTCAGCTTGCAGTATACCATACTCCCTCAAGCATCCAAGAGACAGATGGCCAATGGCCAGATCTGATGGCTAGGGATTGAAGGACCACCAAGGCACTGGTCAACGCATGCACACTGGATTCTAGAAAGTCAAAAAGGCCAGCACATATTGGGCCACGAAATTGCTACCAGCACCACAAATTCAGGCCCAATACCTCTCTCTTCTATTTATTTCATTTTTGTTCTAATTGTTTTATTATTTTTATTTAATTTCTAACCAATCAAAAATTCTGTTTTATAAAATAAAATCACAAAAAATATTTTTCATTTTCAATCAAATTTTAATCTTTTATTTTTCTTAATAAATTTATTAATTAATTAGGTTTTAATTAGAGAACTTTAATTCCTTTTGAAAACTAAATAAAATTAATTAGACTTAACTAGTTTTTAACCATTAATTTAATTATTATAATTTCATTCCTAAATAATAAAAACTCCAAAAAAATAATTTATTTTTCATTTAATTGATTTATTAATTTAATTTAGTGATTAATTTAGGTTATTTCTTTCTTAAAATAAAAAACAACAAAAAGATATTTTCTTTAACCAAAAGGGTCAAAACCCTAATCACGCGCTCGAGTTAATTTCCCGCACGCGTTACTTATTTTATCCAATAATGTACCTGTTTCCGGATTGTAATAGTTAAATAGGACTTTTAATTATTTTTATCGCTTTATTTTATTTTTCAAAGGGTTTGTCTTTGGCGATGTAAATACCCGACGCCTTGTAATTTAAATTCCGTATTTTATTTCCGCAAATTATAACTGTTAGATGTTTGATAATAGGGTTGCATGACAAGACTGCATGTTTTAACCTAAAATCAAATTAGATCACCCTTAACATGTGCAAAGATAAAAATAACTGAAAACAACACACCCGCACATGCGCACTCCTAGGGTACACCCCACTTGGTTGCCTTCGCACGCGGTCATTGATTATAGGTCACTTTAGAGGTCGTTCTCTTGTCTAAAAGATCATAGTTGCCTCGAAACAGTTGCCTCGGATATTGTTGCCTCAAACAAATGATCTAAGACATTATGGTTACCGCTAAGGCGTCCTAACATTGCTTTAGTGACTGTATGTCCCTCATTCGAATTGACCCCCAAACTCCAACGACGGTGCTACCTACTCACTAATAGTGGGATAGCATTTTCTAAAGGAAATTAGCATAGAACGATTCCTTTTTCGAGTAGTTAGATGGTTCTTAGATACTTGCTCCTTCAAAAACAAAATCTTTTTCACACTTACACTCCTTTTCGAACAAAGTTTTCAAAAACACTTCACACGCTCTTGAGGACAGAAGCAAGAGTTAAATCGATGTTTCAAAACAAAAACTTTTTCAAACCCACAAGCATGGATAGAAAGGGTGCTAACACCTTCCCTTTCTATAATCTACTCCCTGAACCCGAGAAATATCTCGAAAAAGGAATTTTTCTGTGCTTTTTTCCTTTCCTAGTTGGATAAAATAAAAGTCGGTGGCGACTCTTGCTTACCGCGACATTTTGCAAAAACAAACGCAAAATGCAAACCAGCATTCCAAAAACAGTCAGTTCTTCCCACTGTATCACATTGACTTTTCGCTCAATATAGTGGATTTTAGGTCAATTGATCAATTGATTAAGCAAAAATGTGATCCAAAGCTTGAAACTTGACATGAGAAATCTTGAGAGTCCAAAATGATATCTGAAAGTCATATGGGGCATTGAAAATCCAAATGCACTTGTGCAAACTCAAACCCTAATTTTGAGTCATCAATGTTAAGGAATTGTCTTGAGCTGATCCATCCTTGTGCAATCTTGAACCAATGGAAATCTTGTGACAGAAATATTGAGAAAATGAGAGGGAAAATTTTGGGGTACAACAAAGAGGAAAATAGTTTTGGTAACAAAATCAGAGTAATCTCACCCGAAAACAACAAATGAGGTCAAATCCGAGCGATAGGGTTTCCTAAACCCCCTTCAAGATATACTCTATTTCATTCAGAATCTGCAAAAATCAACACCAGATTATAGAAAAGGAAGGAGAGACAATTCAAAATATGCAAAAAAAATGAAGATCGAAGAAAGATCGTCGTTCGCCACCGCAGTCGCCGTCGCGAGGCGATTTCCAGCGCGTCGGCCCTTTCATCTCCGGTGAAGCTCCATTTAGAAAAAACGAGAGAATCAAAGGGTTGAAAGAGATTGCATAATCTCTTTTGTTTAATTTTCTGTTAATGTTTTGTTTTGTTAATTAAGCTGATTAAAACAACTAATCGGGTGGTAAGACTTTCCACTGCCGTTGTGGTTACTTGTGATCCTATGTAGGCACCTCACTAAGTCATACCATGCTCCATCGCCTTGCAGCCTTGATCACCACAGATCCTTGTTCAACGCTCCAGAACTATTGTTCATAGTGTACCCTCTAAGAGCTGCCTCATGGGATCTCCACGATCCATTCCTTTGGGCCCAACGGGCTGCTTTTAACACCCCTAATTTCTACTTAGTCCAGGCCCATTCTAATATTTTGTTTTTATTTATTTTTTCTTCAAACAAAAAAAAAACTTGTTGTTGGGCCTAACACTCACTGGCCCAGCGCCCCAATTTTTGTTCACACCCCCCTGTCTACTTCTGATTTCGGGCCCATTTGTCTTTTTTATTTTATTTTGTATTTGCCTAAATTATATTATTTTGTTTAATTGTTTTGATTTCTATCAATTAAAAATGCAAAAATATATTTGTTTTATATAATTAATTAAATTGAGAAATTTTATTTAATATTATTAATTAATTTATTAATTAATTATATTAAATAGGATGACTTAATTTAATTAGTTATTTAAATTCATTTCGATTGGGTTGTATAGTTTATTTATTTAGACTTTTAATCGTATTGTCGATTTGATACATCCCCAATCCTAAACTTGTACCCCCATTCCCATATAGTTTGTAATAGCTTAGAATTATATTTCTTTGTTATTTCTTTATATGTTTAAATATGTTTATTATGTATAATCATTCAATTAGAACACTTGGCCTCCTCTTGGGCTCGTCATCAATGAAAACGTATCCAACTACAAATGCACAGTTTCACATATTACATAGTGTGGTCTTGGGATTTTCTACTGCGACAACTATTCGATCAGTTGTTCCAATTGGTCGTTTAGAATACTAGCACCACTCTAGTCCCACTTTCTATGAGAATGCATATAGCCACCTTGTATGGGATTTTGATTTTTACCTTATGAATTGAAGCAACTCTCTTATCTCCCCTTTGTCCATATACCAAGTATTTTCTTAAGTGGTCTCATAGTTGAGTTTGGGCATGGCTATTTATGATGCGGTGGGAGAACTGACTTGAGGGTTTGCGTTTTATCGCAAATGTTGCGGTTAGCAAGAGTCGCCACCGACTTTTCTTTTATCTAAAAGGAAAGGTGAAAAAGCACAGGAAAGACCTTTGAGATTATTTTCTTGATTTCAGGGGGGTAGATTATGAAAAGGGATGGTATTATCACCCTTTTCATCCATGGTTTTCCATGGGCTCTTAGTTACTTGCTTAGATCACTTGCTTTGGTTTGTTTGAAATTGTGTTTGGTGTGGTTTTGAAAGTATTTTGTAAAAGAGGCCATTTGTTTAGGCAAACTTTGTAATGATTCTCGTTCGTAAGAATGTATACAAAGATGTTTATCTTTTGAAAATGTTTTCAATGTTTGTAAAATGTATTTGAGATGTGTGTGTGTTTTGAAAATAGCAAGGATTGTTGCTTGAAATGGAGCAAGTAACTAGAAGCTATCTACCTAATCAAATTTCTTTCTTATGTATTTTCTATTCCTTTGACATTGTTGTCTTACCATTAATTTGGTAAGCAACCCTATCTTTGGATGTTTACGGGACAGGCGTGGGTCATCGTATAACCATGATTAGCAATGTTTGCAAAGTATCTTAGCATTTTTGAGGGACCAAGATCATTTTGTAAGGCAACTTTGGAATAGCGTCATCGATGGACTATGATCTTATATTTGTTTTGTTTTGCTAAGATACTTCGTATGCGTAATATGGCCATTTTTGTTTTAGGAAACCAAGTGGAGAAACCCTAAGGGTGCTTGTGTGCAAGTGTATTATTTTCATACTTTTGATTTTGTCTTGTATTTAGGGTTTTCTATTTTTTTTGTTTATTTTGTTCTTGTCATACAAACCCTAATTACTAATCATGGCATATAAAACGATAATTTGCGTATTGTAAATATTTCTAAGCTATTACAACAATTTATTGGAGGGGGGAATACAAACTTGAATAGGGATTTGCGAGAATATAAACCTAAAGAAACTATTACAACCAAATCGAATTTGTACGAATTAGAATAAATATAATACAATGGTAAAAGAGAATGCAATGCAATATACATGTAAAAGAGATTTTTGTGCCTTGCTTTCATGTAAAAGAAAATTTAATCTAAACCTAAAAAGATAAGAAAAAGGAATTAATTTTTTAAAAGGGGTTTAACCCTAATTTTTATTTAAAAGAAAATAAATTTTTTATATGTATTATTTTGTGCATTTTTTTGTGTAAAAATAATAAATAATATTGTATATAAATATTAAAATTATATATATATGCAAAAATAGGTATTTATAAGTATTAAATGCAAAATAAATTAAACTAAATATATTTAATTATATTTACAAGTTTATTAAGAAAATAAATGATATATATTAAAAATAAAATATATTTTTATGTGAGAAATAAAATAAAAATAAAATAAAAGTGCAATATTATTAATTTATATTTTTTAAGATTTTTTATGCATTAAAGAAAATATTTAAAATATTAAATATGAAAATAAAACAAATAAAAATAAAAATGTAGAAAGTTAGCAAAGGGGGTGATGTAGCAGATTTGGTGGTAGTGTACTAGTAAAAATTCCTGGCCCAAACAGACCAATCCCATCCTGCAAAAAATGAAATGGAAAAGAAAAAGAGTGAAAAAAATACAAAAGTAGCGCGCTCCGGTTCGAACCCAGGACATGAGTCTCACCAGCGCGCTACTTTGCCACTGGGGTGGCTATACTTCCATTGTCTTATGGAAAACAAAAATAATATAACACAAAACACGCCCTATGCCCTGTTTCATCTTCTTCCTCAAGCTTTGGCCAGACATCCTGTAACTCTCTCATACTTCCATGAAAATAAAAACTTATAACATGAAAATTGTAGTACTTGAGCACACGATTCCAATCATATAAATTATGTGAACTATTAATCAAAGAACAAAGAGAATTTTAACAGCCCTAAATCTTGACCTAAAATTTCCAGAAGTTTCAAGTTCCAAATTCTCTCAGCATAAGTAAAATCAATGCAAGATAATGGTATGTACAACTTCGTTATGATGATAACTACATTTTTTATTCACAAATCATGGCCTAAGGTTGCCTGTACAAAGAGATATAGTTTGAGATTTTACCTCCTTCAGTTGGAATCGTGTATGAAAATGAAGTGACTTCAATGGAGGCCTGATGCTTGCTTGAGCTTCCTTGAGCTTCCCTGAATGTATTCCATCCTTTGCCTTGCTTTGAAAGTAGCTGGAACTCCTTGGACAAGTCAAACTGCAAGCTCTGAACTCAACAATGGCTGATGGTGGAAAAGTGATTACAAAACAGGGATGATGGTTTGGATGGGCTTGATATCAATTATGTAGGGTGTTTGAATGATCTAAACACAAAACGCACGAGCCAAATGGAAGATGGATGTGCTTATGCCAAGTCTGCAGTTTTGGACAGTTTTTTTGGTGTTTTTACTGGTTAGGAGTGTTTCAGGTCCTTGCCAATCGTGTAATGTGTTACATAATGTTTGTATATTAGTATGGAAATGGTCTTAGGTCAGCTCTCCAACAGATCTGCAAGCCCTAGCCTTTTTGCAACTTTCCTTGCATTTGAAGTAAAGTGAAGTGACTATACTTGCCATGCTTGTACTTGCTCCCTTAGGGTTAGTATTAGTTTGTACAACTTACTTGAGACCTGTGAGACTTGTATGCACCAAGGGGACATGTCCAAAGCTCAAAATTGTAAAGTTTGAAAAAGTTGCTCTTTTTCAAAATGGCAATGGAACCTTTTTGCCATAAATGGAATTAAAAGTTGGATAAAGGTTCAAAAGCATGGATCAAAGCTTTGTAAACTGAGTAAGAATTTAATTAAGGAGTGTGGAACAAGTTTAGGACATGTACAACATGAATTAGCCAACATAGGATTGATTTGCAACTTTGTTCTTCATGAAATGGCTTGGAAAAAAAGTGAGAAATTGCCAACTTCATCTCTTCGATTCTCCCTACTCAAAAATGATCTTGAGGAGTTATTAGATATTTTGTAAATCTTGCAATGTTCTCTATAATTCATATTTGAAATGTATTTTGAGATACCTCTTGGAACTAGGTGAAAAATTGCCATGAAGTTGGGTCCAAAACCTGCCTAAATTAGGGCAAAATTTCACTAAGTTAACAAGTTCATGACCATGTATTCACAAATTTATATATTGATATCTAAGCATCTTTATGGAAAGGTTTGTGAAGCAAAGTTGTAGATTTCATGGAGTTCTACAACTTTCATGTTGGGGACTTTCCTTGAATTAATATGCATCATGGTGTAAAAGTGGCCTAAAGTTAAGAAAAAATAAGAAATGTTTTTATACTTAGAAAGTTTCTAAGTTAGAAAAATTTTCAAATTCAAACCCTAACTTTCAAATTTGGATTTCTTGATGAACAAGTTTCACATTTTGGCATGTTTTGATGAATTATGACCCTTGGTACTTGATTTCGACCAAAAAGTCAAAGTTTGACTTTTTAGTGTACAGTTGACTTTTAATCAGTTGACTGCAAAATTTCATCTGTCAATCCAATGAATTTGAGATGTTTTGAGCCATGTATAAGTAAAGATGATGCCATTGAATCCTTGAAATCATGATTGAACTCAATTGGTCATTTGCTAGGTTAAAAATCAGAAATTGCCCTTCCTCAGTCAAAACCCTAATTTTGACCATTTTGCCCTTTTTGTGATTTGACCAAATTTCTTGAGGAATTGTAATCCAAACTTGACCAAATGACACATATAAGTTTGAAATGTTGATAGGGATAAAAAATTATGATGTTTGACTGTAAATTGGCCATGGTTGAGTTTTCCCCCAATACAACTGATTTTTAGGTCAATTGTCCAATTGACTGATCAAAAATGTGGTTCAAGGCTTGAAACTTGTCATGAGAAATCTTAGGCATCCACAATGATGTTTTAAAGTCACATGAGGCATTGATAGTCCAAAAATCCTTGTGCAAACTCAAACCCTAATTTTGGGTTATCAGTGCAAGAAGATATGCCTTGAGCTGACCAAACCTAATCCAGTCTTGAGTCAAAGAAACCTTGTGAGGAAAATCTTGATATATGAGAGGGAACATTTTGGGGTACAACACCATTCTCACGAGATTGATCAAGTTTTACCTTGATTAATCATAACCTGAATCAACTACTTTGGTCTATATACCAAGTGTTTCCATGCACAAAGGGTCTCATGGTTGAGGGTAGGAGCACATACTCTCACGAGTTTAATCAAGTACAACCCTTGGTTAATCATAACCCGATTTAACTCCCATACACCAATCATTCCATTTATCTGGTGGATACTTGTGCTTTGATCTTGTGATTGATCAGTGATGCAACCCGAGTATGCCTAATTGATGGTTGATTGAGGAGGTTCAAGAAGGCATTCAGTAGAGTTTTGTTATCTCAGGCGCATTGAAGAGGCAATGGATCTTCTCCGTTAGGTATCATCATACCTCTATTTACTTCTCATCCATGCTTATTTATGCATGACTAAAAGTCTTAACTTTGTAAGCATGCTTTGATTATTTAAATGTTATCTCCTCTTCTACTTGACTACTTTCTTAGGTGTCTACCTACGTGCACGTTTTTCTTTACTTGCTTATCTAAGCATGTTTTCTTTAGGTATCTTATATAAGTACCTTATATCTCGAGTAAGTCTCTACTTCTCATGTGAGATGTGTGATTGTCTAATCTACATCTTTTATCCTACTTTGATTCTTAATATCATTGTTAGGTGTGATGTTTTACCATCTCTTATTTCTCATCCTACTTTAATTTTTGATATCATTGTTAGGTGTATGTTTTGTCATACGATGTTTCAACATCATTTCTTATCCTACCTTGATCCTCGATATCATTGTTAGGTGTTAATGTTTTATCATTCTTCTCTCTTTAATGTGATGTTTTGTCATCCTAACATGTGTATGCTTAATGCCTTATCTTCAATGTGTTGATGTTTTGTCATCTATTGAGTAATGTTTTACCATCTCCTCTCTTATTGATTTAGGTTCCTACCTATGTGTTCGTACTTGATGTTTTTCCATATTTAATCATAATGTTTTATCATTTCCTTATCTTTATGTTTTATCATCTCTTTTTCACATTATTTCTCCAGCTTCTTTGATCCTTGGTTAAGTATTTCGTTACTAACCAACATGGTGATATATGAGAAGCTATATTCCATTTGTGTTTTGAGCATCACTATCCAGTGATTATCTCATGAGTTTTTGTGCCATGACCTATGTATGTATCTTTATGTTGGAAAATGCCCATAACATCTAAGAATATTGACCTTTGATTTATTTAAATCATGCTGCTTTTATGCATCAAGGGACTATAATTTTCCATATATCATGACACTTGAGTATGTTATCTTGTTGACATTACTCAACTCTTTAAGTTCATGATTGATGTTTTGTGAGGGTATCATCATCAACCCCCATTATATACAAGATGTCATTTCACTTTTACTTGAGCGTTATCAATTTCATTTGATTTAAGACAAGTATTATACATCTTAGGTGATTTTGTTCATCAATTATGTGACTTTTCTTGTGTAGGAAGTTTCGTCTTCTTATTTGGGTACTCTTGAGTATCATCTCAAGTTAACTTACTATACAAGTCACACATGGAATAATTCTCCAATTATTCTCTCTCTCCTTTTGATCTTTACTTGTTAAATTGAACAATATTTCTTGCTTCTTTTGGCCATTCCCTTTGTAGGCTTCGTATGTTCCCTTTTCCCCATGTCTCGTATGTTTGTTGATGTGTTGACTTTTATTCTCGATATGTCGATGTTTTCCTATCTCTTATAAGTGTTCTATTCTACTTTGATCCTTGATATCACTGTTAGATGTTGATCCTTTTCCATCTCTTTTCTATTCATGTTTAATGTTTAGGAATCTATCTTTTATGTTTGCTTCTCTGATGTTTTATCATCTTTGTAATGTTTTATCATCCATGCTTGATGTTTTATCATCTTTGCGATGTTTTGTCATCCATGTCTGATGTTTTATCATCTCTATATTACTTGATGTTTTGTCATCTAAATACATGAATGCATGATGGTTTTCCATTTCATTCTCTACTTGATGTTTTATCATCTCATCTTCACGTGATATTTTGCCATCTACGCTTGATGTTTTGTGATTCTTTTTCCTTCTTTGCTGGATTCTCCTATTTTATGCTCCCTATAGGATCTTAGTTCACTACTCTCTAAGTTTGAACTAACTAGACCTTAGGATCTTTGTACATACATGATAATATAGGTAGATATTTCCCTCTCTTATCCTTAACTATAACATCAACTTTGCATGATAGCTCTAGGACTATTTTGCTAGTCTCCTCTTAGAATTTTCCTTCCTTTTTGCATTTCATTAAAACTAAAACTTCTTTTTTCTTTCAAAATTATCAAAATAGTCTAACTTCTCAAATCCTTTTCTAAGGTGGAAAAAAAAACAACCAATTCACATTCTCTTGTCGTTTGTGTCTTTTCTTTTAAAACTTATTTTTGTCGCTGATGGCTTTTCTTTTTAAAACTCTTTTCAAATAGGGCATGCTTCTAAAATCATTATTCATAAAAAACACAAACAAATGGAAACTATTGATCCAAACTACGGATGCTCTGATTCCTTAAAAGGGATACGTAGGCATTGGGGTAGGGCCCGAACGAGCACAACTTTATTTTCCCTACATTATTTTCTCTTTTCTTTTACATGCATTCCCTCTTTGCATATTTTTAGATTTTAAGCTTTAGACATAGATTTGAACACACCCTTAGATTATAACAATAAGAGTGGATACCATAGAGTACTACAGGTGTGTGGGGTGCTAATACCTTTCTCTCGCATAACCGACTCTCTTGCCCAATCTCTATGGTTGCAAGACCATGATTTCTCCCTCTTCAAGTTTTATCAATGTTTACCTTTCCATTTCGGCAGGATAAAAGACATTTGGTGGTGACTTCATTGATTTTATTATCATGTGTATGTTCGTCCGGTTGTTTTAGCTGGGGATCAGTTGACCAAATGTTGGTCCATCCCAGAGTCGATCCTAGATCTTGTTTTATTTTCTGTGTGTTTATTTGTATGCTTTCAGTTTATTCATTTGTACATGATTATTTGAGCATATATTTACATTGCATTTTACCGTTTTCCATATTAGTTATCTATTATGCTGGCTTCTGGTTCTCCATGTTGGGTCGGTGTTACTATTGAGGTAAAAGGCCCAGTGCCCAGGCTAGAGTGCATTATCTAGGAAACCTAGGAATATAGTAGAACATGACGACTATTGAAAAAAGTTCCTACCAGCGTGGTCATGTCGTCTATGCTTAGATGAGGTTTAAATGGGATGTTATCGTCATCCACGTCTGTGGCTTGATGGTAGTGCTTCCAAACGGACCCCTCATTTTGAGTTACCATTGGCTTACCCTGACCTAGTCTTTACCCGTGAGTGGGGGGGATAATCTTTACAGGTACATATGGTGACTTTGTTCTGATAGTGATCTTGTTCTGTTGGTGACTGTATTCCGCTAGTGACTTGGTTTTCTATGGTTTATGTTCTGAACTATTGATCTTGATATTCTCGGCACATCTAGAAATAGCACGGTAGATTTCTGATGTTAAAAATCTTGATTCCATGAATTATTTCACCTTACATCATGGCATATTTTTTTTACAAAAGAAATGTGAGAAAAATATATATGTCTAAAAAAAGGTTAACCTGAATTTGCATTTCATTTCCAGGGTGTTTCAGAGTAGACATCTATATAAAAAAAGGCAAACAACCATGATATTGTCGAGAGAAACACTAGAGACGTTTTTGGTTACAAGTTCGGTACTTCTAGTTGGCCTCGTTTGAAAGAGTTGAGTAGGGCGGTGGTTTATCCGAATTCATAAGCCTTTAGCAAACAGTACGGCGATCTTTTTCCCTTGTTGGATGTTCAGGTGGAAGATATAGCTCTTCACACTTTGTTACAATTCTATGATCCGGAACTGCGATGTTTCACATTCCAAGATTATCAACTTGTGTCGACTCTTGAGGAGTATTCTTATATTTATGGGATCAAAGTCACTAATCATTTTCCCTTTTCCTGCGTTCCAAGTGAACCCAATTATGAAGCCATTGCTAAGGCACTTTATTTGAGCCTGAGTGATGTGAAAGGCAATTGGAGGAAGAGAGGTACAACCAGTGGCCTCTCTAAACATTTTCTGATATGAAAAGCTAGAGAAATGGAAACCAAGTGCCAGTGGGTTGAGTTCAATGTTCTTCTAGCGTTTTTGATTTATGGTATGGTTATTTTTCCGGATGTTGAAAAGTTGGTAGATCTGGAAGCTATTTGCGTGTTCATGAATCTGAATCCGGTATCGACTATCCTAGCTAACACTTACTTTTCTATCCATTCCAGGTATGGTAAGAAAGGATTCATGGTGTGCTGCGTGTCATTTTTGTACAAATGGTTCATGTATCAGCTTCCAACCAAAGGACCATACATGGATACTCAGAGCACTCGTACTTGGGCCACGAAGCTCATGGACCTCACTTCTTTTGACGGAACTTGGTATAGGAATCGACTTGATAGTACTGCAGTTATTACTAGTTGTTGAGGTTTCTCCAATGTCCCTCTCATGGGGACACATGGAGTAATTAACTATAACCCAATTCTTGCTCTACACTAGCTAGGGTATGCTATGTGGAGTCCTCCTAAGAGTAGTGAAATCAATTAATCTGTGTTTTGCAAGAAAAAGGAAGATCCTGAGATGCTACAGAGGGTAGTGATTTCTTGGGCCAAAATTTTTAAAAAAGGTAAAGATTTCTTCGGGAAAAGGGAGCTGACATCCTATGGACCTTATATTGAGTAGGTCAAAGAGAGGGCTAGGACACTTGGATTACCATTTGCAAATGAAGACCCCCTGTACCTGCATCATGACAAGTTGCAGCATGATGTTCCCAAAGAGCGCTTCTACCAAGTGCAAAGCGAGAATCAGCATCCTCGCATTGACCTGGAAGCCAAAAAGATGGAGCTTTATTTTCTAAGGGAAGATAAGAAAGATTTATCACGTAAACTAAAAATATATGAGAAGGCTGGCACTTCTAAGAGATCTAGAGATAAAGACGATTCTATTGCTTTTGAAGACCATAAAAGAGTTGTTGCTGCTACTGAGAAGAAGTACAAGCAAATTTGTCAAGATGGAGACATACTTCGGGCATCCAAGCTGAAGTGGAAAAGCGTTATGAAGCTAAAATCAAAGATTTAGAGAAGTAGCTCTGAGACAAAGATGACTAGCTCAAAGCAGAAGCCAATCAAAGACTCACAGTAGAGGCCCATCTCAAAAGGCGTGGTATTCAATTGTCGCAGGCCATCGAAATAATCGCCAAGTTCAAGGGCCAAATGCGAATTTGATGTTTCCAGATTACGCGTAATTCAATGTTTGTTTGTTATTTCATTTTGTTGTAAGAGGCCACCGCCAAGCTTGTTGGTTGGGGATATTTTTTATTTTTATTATTTGTCGTATTTTGATTGATCATCTTGTGTAAATTCAGTTGGATTGATATTTTTATGAATGAAAGTGGTCGTTATTGTTTTTATGCTTTTCGTTTATTTTTGTCTATCTCTTATCATGTTGTTTGATATTTTCGGTATATGACAAAATTCTTGGGCACCCTGGAGATGATAAAACATTTCATTCATGACCATTCATTCATGAATATCATATCATGATAGGTGGTTCCCACAGGTTTTCTTATCTTTAACCTGGGTTTTCTTTTCAGAAATTGCTACTACAAACTCTCACTGATATTCCACCGGAAGAAACTTACCACGACAGATGGAACAAATATAGGCAGAACTCACTGAAATGAGGGCCCAAGTGGCCACTCAAATGACCCAGTTCATGGAGATGTTTAACCATCCAACCAGAGGTAATGTGGAACGAGTTCGTGAGGAATTAGATGAGATGAAGGTTCAGATGGAACTGCTTATGGTAGACATGAATGTTTTGGTTTGTCACCAGGAAATCTTTAAGGATGAAAACATTCGATTGAAAACTCTTATGAGTATGGTTATAGAAGTGCTAGAAATTGTATTAACAAAAGGAAATCTTGCACCTACTACTGCGACCGGAGCTATTTCCTCCCCTCATCCTTTGGGACCTGTTGTGATCGAAGCAATTTTATCCCCTCTTCCTGTGGGATCTCCTTCGAATAAGGTTATGGGATCTTCTCCACCATATGAGATTCCTAAACTTTTGCACTAGCAGCCAATCTCTTCTCTTCAGATCAAGTCAAGGATCGAGATTTATCCGCAAAGTAGGGAGGATCATGAGGAACAGTTTCATCCAATCCAGATGCTTTATGCTCATTTATTGCCAAAGTTGCTTAAGTTTCAGCTGACCAAACTCTGTGCAGCAAAGGCATCTGGAAATTTCCTTTATAACAAAGATGTTGATGCTCGTTGTGATTTCCATTCTGGAGTTGTTGGTCATGATACTGAAAATTGTAAGGCTTTGAAGCATACAGTCCATAATTTGCTTGAATTAGGGACATTTGTGTTCACTCCAGACGGTTGGAGGATTCAAGTCAATTATATCCCAACCGCAACTCATTCCCAAGGTTCTACTTCACATCTCAGGTTGCCTAAATCATAATCTGGGGCAAGCCATAATAAGCAGATGTTAAGTCAGATCAGGTATCACCCCTATGCTCCTACGGGTCAACAAAGGATGAGAGGGCCACCAATAGAGTTTGACCTGATGACTTATAGCCAATCACTGACTCGCTTGCTTAAGTTTCAACTAGTCAAGTTGCTTCCTCCTACCCTGTCATGGGGATGTGAAAAGAATGTATGTGAATACCACTTTGGGGAATCTGGCCATTCGATCGAGGATTGTTGGGAATTTAAAAATTAGGTTCAAGACTTAATTGACTCTGAGGCAATCGTGTTCACGCTAAATGGAAGTCATGTTCCAGAATAAGCATCAAAATTATAGTGCATCTTCAAGATCAACAAGTCCAGGCGGAGTCAAGTCTCCTCTATAATGGAATTTTTATGTTTCTTTACTGCATTTTCATATGTATCTTGCTTCTTTTCTTAAACATTTCTGCATGTAGAAACTTTTTTATTTTTTAATGTTAATCTTAATGTAATGAGTATGTTTGCCTTGAAGTAATACTTTAATTTTACTTAATCCATTCATTATCACTCTTTAAATGATTTTCTAGCATTTTGATACCAACTGTACCAAATCTTTCGCCTAGTTAAAGATTGGAGGGAGGATGACGATAGTTAAACGCAATATCTCTAATTGTATGCTTTTGACTAGAACCCTGTTGACAATGTTCATGCATTGTTTCAAATCCCTAAACACTAGAGATATAAGGGAGTGAAACCCCTGTTAACCCTTCTGAGCCTTCGAAGTATGAGTTTCTTTTTTCTATTCAGAAAAACCCTTATTTTTTAACCTGCGGCAGGGTAGTGTTCAACTAATTTGATTAAGAGTTTTAAACTCATAAAGAGTACACATTTGAGGATACAAAAATGGTTATCCTTCAAAAGGTTAAGGAAAGGCAAAATAGCAAGTCCGAACTTCAAATGATTGTCCTCTACACATCAAAAGGTCGATTGATGACGATACAATAATGGTTACCTCTCATTAATTGAAGAATGAGGCAATCAATGGTGGTGTAATATTGATTATTCCCTATCCATCAATGAAGTAAGGCAATCACAATCACTCTCAATAAATTTAAGATAATTGGATCGCACGACTTGTTCGAAAGTTAAAGAAAAGAATAAAAGGGAAAAGAATAAATCCGCCAAGTCATGAAGAAAAAAAAAAGAAGAAAAAGGCGACTTAGGAAAAAATGGAATTATTGAAGTGTTGAAAATGGGAAATGAATGTAATAAAATTGCATGAGTAAGAACAAGATCGCGTGGTCATACCAAATACACTAGAAGAATGAGAAAATGGGTGACTGCCATGTCCAAAGTAAATTTGTTTGGTTTTCTCAACCACATCAAAGTTCCTTTTAAGAGATGAATGCTCGTGTTGAGTTGGCTGAACTTAGCACTTGAGAACATCACGAAGGAGGTGGGCACTAAATAACTTGAGCCTTAAAATCTGTTTTTTATAAAACCATGAACTAGGCCACGTTACAACCCTTAAAAGTCCTAACTGAAACATGGGTTTAACTCGAAGACATATTACAACAGGATAGCATTTCCTGACTCCCAAAGATGTGTTACATATCCATGTTGGTATTTTATGTCTGCATCGTGTTTATTTCAAAAAGCTTTTCAAATGTTGCACAACAGAGTTACGACATCTTTTCATTCAAAGTTTTCAACTTCAAAGCTTACATAATTTTTGCATTAGAATTGTCATTCCCATAATAAAAATTCTTCTACATGCAAAACAATTGCTTCACATCAAAAGAGTTTACACAATGAACATCAGTGAAAAGCTTAATTTTGTGAAAGAAGAAAGATTTGATCACTCCGTTGAATACAAGGCCAACTGTTTCACGAGAAGTGATAGTATCAAAAGGCATGGTTCCTAAGGATTCCTTTGAGAATTGTGTAAGATGTTTCCCCAATTAAAGTTTCTCCAATCTAGGGCAGTGAAGTTGAGGATCGATCTCTTAAATTTCTGCTACTCTGGGGAAGCATATCAATGATGGTACATATCCCATGAAGTCCTCTCGAGGAATTGTTGTTCACTTTGTAGGTTGTAGCTTGTCAGCACCTATGCAAGAGTCTTACCTCTAACTTTTGAACTTTGGAATAAGGAATTCCCTGCAAAGTTGTTTCTCCCCAGCATTGTCATATGAGGGATTCTTGAGGCGGATAAGGTTTTTGGATACCTTCATTCCCCAACCAAGTCTTGATGAGCACTATCTTGTTTCTTAATAAAGATTATTCCCAATGGAGTTTATCTTTCAATTTGGAATTATCATTGAAGTTTGCATTCATAAATTCTCATTTTCCCATCTGAGTTGTGACTTGGGGCATTTCTTTATCAAAATAATGTTTTATCATCCTCAGTAGGGTTGATGCTAGCTGAGATTTTTGTATCCCCAGTAGAGTTGATATTGTTTGACTATCTTCATGGTCTATTTTATGACTGCATATCTAGGATTCCTTTAATCCCTGGAAGTCGGGTTCTTTGTGAAGAAATCCATGGCAGAAGCATTCCCAGCAGGGGTTGCCATTTTTAGAGTTTTGTATCTCTTATCCCCAACAACAACTTTAACAGGTTGAGAGCTCACATAGGAATTCCCCATAGAGTTGTTTTCCTCAAAATGATGTTTCCCAAGAGATTGGCACCCAAGATTCTAGAATCCCTGGCAAAATACTCCCCGATAGAGTTTTATATCCTTAGTGGAGTTTTGGTTTCCTCAACAGAATTTTGTTGCCCAAAACTATTTTTAAGAGAAAGGCTTCGTTCTGATACTTCAAGTTTAAAGATGTCTCATGTCCCCAGTGGAGTTGCTTAGATGAGAATTCAAAGTTTGAAGATATCTCATGTCCCTAAGAGGAGTTTCCAATCAGAGATTCCTCGTCCAGATCTCTCATTTCCCAGATGATTTATTGCTTCGGGAATCTTTATTTAAGGATATTTCCTTATCCCCAGTAGAATTAATATTGGTCGATTAATTGAGATTCAATTAATCTTTGGAAATCCGTAAAGGATTTTTGGACAGAAGTTTCCCCAGTGGGTTTGGCCATTTTGGAAGAGTATCATCAGTCTTGTGGTTCTGATTATATATTTTGTTCAAGGATTTGTATACCCCCAACAATAATATTTTTGATCGAGTTTTCTTATCGAAGAACATCTCATCCCCGACAAGGTTGGCCTTGACAGAGTTTATCTGATTCCCTAGTGAATGTTTCACTTCTGACATCTGGTTTATTATCTTGGTATCATCCTTAAAATGGCTGCACACCATCTTTTCCAGAGATTACATTCTTTCCCTGATCTTCTCTAGGAATAGCCGATTTCTATTTGGCATTCTTCTTCAGAAGTTACAGTCTTACCCTGATCTTCTCTAGCAACGCCCATTCTTCATTGACATGTCTTTTTCAGAGATTACAACTTCAACTCGATCTTCTCCATAAGAATTCACAATTTACTTTTGCAACTCATCTCAGTGTTTATATCCTGTTTCTACCGGTTACTCGGTTTGTTATTCCCCACAGAGTTCATCTCTTCAAGGGTTTCTTTCCAGCGATTCCTTATATTTTCTATTCTCTAGCAGATTTTTGGCAATTTATTTTTGCAAGTCATATAAGGTTTTGACCTATTGGTTGTTGGCTTCTCGATTGGAAATTCCCTAGTGAAACGTTTAATCATGAATCATCGCATTGCATCCTTAAAGTGTATTGTTTACATTCTCTCTTGGAACATTACTCCATGAAAAATGATTCAAACATGCATCAAAATATTAGCCATTATTGATTCTGTTTTCCCCAGTGAATTTGCTAAAACTTCGAATTATATCCCCAGCGAGGTCTTCATCTTCAGCATCTCATTTTCACCCCATACATATATATTGTTGATGTTAATCATTTGAATGGGTGAGTGTCTACTCTCAATTGTAGTTCGGTTTTACCCTGGCACTATTTTCTTGGGTTTAGTCTTTACTACCCTCGTTGGTTCATTCCAATGTCTATTGATGTACCTTTTGAATATCAGTCTCGTCCTGATATTTATTTTCAGTAGGTTTTTAGTAGTACACCCTAATCACTTTGCTTTGGGTTGAGTTTTAAGTTTTGTCTCCTCACCCGCGCATGAAATCCAGTTTTCGTTCTGGTATTCATTTAGTTTAGTTTTGTCTAACTAGTTATAATGAGCCGAGTGTCATCTTGTTTTGTTTTCATACCTCAGACTTCCATCAGTGTTTGATTACTGAATCCTTTATCGTTTTTCGTTTACCGAGTCTTTTTGCAGTGTTTGTTTAACTGCGTCCTTGGTTGAAATCAGTCTCATTTGTTCCTTGGATTCTTCTATCAGTTTTCGTTTACTATTTATCCATGGTCTGAGACTAGAAAGTGCTTTGAGAAACGTTTGCTCTCATCACTTTGCTTCGGTTCAAGTCTTGATCTCGTCTCTTGTGTATGAAATCCAGTTTGTTTTGCCCTGGTACTCATCTAGTTCGTCTTGCCTAACTAGTTTTTATGAGTCGAGTGTTGTCTCGTTTTGTTTCTTTCCCTTGACTCTTCTATCGTTGTTCATTTACTGTGTTCTTGGTCGAAACCCCTATCTCACTCTTTGGACGTCTATTAGTTTTTTATTACTGAACCATTGACAGTGTTTTTTTACTGTATTACGACTTTCTTTTCTTTTGTTCATCTTCTAGATATGTCTCTTTTATACTTATTCGGGTTTTAGTCAGTTTAAGTTTACTGATTACCCGTGGTTATAGACCAGCGGGTGCTTTGAGAAACATGCACTTTCATCACTTTGTTATGGGTCGAGTTTTGCCTCGTCACCCGTGCGTGAAATCCAGTTTGTTTTATCCTGGTACTCGTTTCTAGAAAGTTTTGATCTTCTAGTATTGTCGAGTCGAGTTTTATCTCGTTTGATGTCATTCTTAGATATTTATCAGTTTTTGTTTACTAAGCCTTTAACAGTGTTTGATTATTGTACTTTAGCTTTCGTTTGTTGTATCCTTGGTTGATCGGTCTCTTTTATACCTCTTCGGGTTCGTATCACTTTTATTTACTATACACCAGTGGTTGAGACTAGCAGGTGCTCCTAGAATTACGCGCTCTAGCCACTTTTCCCCGCGTACTTTTCCAGAGTTTAGATTTGCCTATTCTCTGTGGTTTGAGTCTTATCTCACCCTTTTTGTGGTCCAGTTTTATCCTGACACATTATTCTGAAGTTTAGTTTCATCTACTCTTCTAAGTTTGAGTTTTGTCTCGACTTTGTTTAAGTCTGCATTACAGCTTCATTCTGACACATGTCTTTGAAGGGCCAATTTTCATTAGACCCTCTGCTTGCTAAATCCAATTTCGTTTAGTATCTTCTAAGTCCCGCGTCTGCTGGCATTCATTGTCTTTGGGGGGTTTTGCTTATTTTTTTCAAGAGTGTAAATTTATGGGTTCTTTCGTATTCAATCACATACAACTCAGAACGTTCGAAAGCAGTCACTTTTCTCACTTATCAAGCTTAAGATTATTGAATAGGGGAAGTTGTTGCACCCCCAAAATTTATCCTCTTGATTATGGCTTATGTTTCATCATAATCATCATGTTGCATTGCTTTCATTCATTGTGATGGGATCAAAGTACTTTGGTTGTCAAATCTTCCTCGAGCTTTAGAAGTTTATTGTATTGACAAGTTGCTCAAGGAGAGCCTCATTATCTTAATTCTTGGATCTTTCAAGTCCCAAATATCTCTCATGTCTCGGGACATATCACTTGCCTTATTGATTTATCAAGAGTTAGGGTTTTGCAAATATTTAAAGAGAAGTTCATTTATCGCATTCATCTGATGAATTTAGGGTTTTGACCTATTGTGTGATTTAAAGCATGATTTAGAACACAAGGTTCGAGCTTGAGGACTTACTCTTGATTAAGTTTATTTTGAGGTAATTATTCAAGTGCATGCTAAGTTTAAAAATATGGTTTACTTGGTTTTCTTGTTCTTCAAGTTACAAGATTAAAACGTTTATCATGACCATTCAACATCTATCACAAAACGATATCATGCTTCATTCTTTCATATCTTGTGCCCTTAAGTCAAGGCATACTTGGTTGTTGTTCATACAAGAAAATACAAATAGATTTATCCCACCAATTAAGGCTTTGTACATTATGATGAGAAGTACTCCACATATCCAATTTTGTCACTTGCGGATCTCCTTTCAAATGCCTTAAATTCAAAATCTAAGTTTTCTTGTGAAAGATGAGGGGTTTTGAAGTGAAGTTCAAAAGAATTCAATACATTCTTGAGTTTAGGAAGAAAGTGTAAAATTGAATATGTTTTCACGCAATTCAAAATCTAAATGCACATTCAAAGTTTCTAAACTTGATTACAATTCTTTCAAATCCTACAAGTTTCACAATACTTCTCCAAGGCATATTCATTCAAAAATTCAGGTCCATTCAAGTGTCAAGCAACTAGAAATTTCATCAACCATCACAATTTTTATACAACCTTCATCCAATTGGTAAACGAGATACAAGTGAAATTCATTTATTTTATCAAAATCCAAAAGTTCATTCAATGATAAAATTTTTACAAGTTCACATCACAAGATTGAAATCATAATGATACAATTTTTTGTCCTATTAAATAAAAGTTTATTCTAAACTACAAAAATTCTTCTTTAATATTCAAGCTCGCCATAACCATTGCCTAGATTTCATCTTCAATAGGTTCTCTCATCCTTCTAAGAGCATTATTCATTGCTTCTTTTTCAATCTCATCCATCAAGTTCATGAAACCAGAAATTGGACATTAGTTAGCAATCATCAATAACTTTGAACAAAACAATAAAGTTTTTTAAGAGTTTCCTTATTTCATAATTAGGGTTGTGTGAGGAATCAAAAAGTAAAGGGTGGTTTTTGTTGTACCCTAAATTTCGCCCCTAATTTTTTCAGTCGCACTTTCATATCGTATTTTGTCATCTAGTTACAATCATTAATAAATAGCTTCATTCATCACATTTGCATCCTATCTTTAAGTTTTCTCTTATGTTGTTGGCTAACTTATAATCAAAATACAAAAAAAATTTCTCGTTGTCTTTGTATATTTATGTTTTGTAGGTACTGAGTCAAAGCATTTGACAAATAGGATTTTCCGTTATTATTTTCCTAAAATCTCTATTTGCAAAGAAAAATAATTTAAAATAATTTTCATTTTTTTCACTGTATAATTGATTGCACAGAATGAAATTTTGAAAAAAATCAGCAATTTCAAGCTTGTCAATTTTTGCTCCAATAATCCTTCATTTTTTGAAAGATATATCATTAATTCAAATTTTGACTCTAATTTTTCATTTTTTGAAAGATATATCATTAATTCAAAATCATTAATTCAAATTTTGGCTCCAGTTTTTCATTTTTTGAATTAAGATATATCATTAATTCAAAGGGTTGAGAGAGAGAGAGAGACTCATTCAGAAAAAACGATAGAACCAAAGGGTTGAGAGAGAGAGATTGTATAATCTCTTTTAATTAATTTTTTATTAATGTTTTGTTTTGTTAATTAAGCTAATTAAAACAACTAATCTTACAATGACACTTGTCACCGCCCTTGTGGTAACTTGTGATCTTGTGCATGTACCTCACCAAGTCATACCATGCTCCCTCGCCTTGCAATGATTGATCACCACAGGTCCTTATTCAATGCTCCAGATCTGCTATCCATGGTGTACCCTCCAAGAGTTTCCTCATGGGATCTCCACAGACCATTCCTTTGGGCCCAACAGACTACTTTCAGCACCTTCAGTTTCTACTGAGTCCAGGCCCATTCTAATATATTATTTTTATTTATTTTCTGCTTCGAACAAAAAAAACTAGTTGTTGGGCCTAACACTCACTGGCCCATCGCCCCAATTTCTGTTCACACCCCCTGTCTACTTTTGATTTCAGGCCTATTTGTCTTTTTTTTGTATTTTTTTGTATTATATTATTTTGTTTAATTGTTTTGATTTCTATCAATTAAAAATACAAAAATATATTTGTTTTAAATAATCAATTAAATTGAGAAATGTTATTTAATATTATTAACTAATTTATTAATTAACTATATTGAATAAGACAATTTAACTTAATTAGTTATTTAAATTCATTTCGATTGGATTGTATTGTTTGTTTATTTAGACTTTTAATCATATTGTCGATTCGATAATTCCCCATTCATAAACTTGTAACCCCATTCACATATGGTTTGTAATAGCTTAGAATTTTATTTCTTTGTTATTTCTTTATATGTTTAAATATAGCTATTATGTATAATCGTTCAATTAGAACACTTGGCCTCCTCTTGGGCTCGTCATCAATGAAAATGTATCCACCTAAAAATGCACACTTGCTCACATTTCATAGTTTGGTCCTGGACTTTTCTACAGCGACAACTATTCGATTGTTGTTCCAATTGGTCGTTTGAATACTAGCACCACGCTAGTCCCACTTTCTAGGAGCATGCATCTAGACACCTTCTATGGGATTTTGATTTTTATCTTATGCATTGAAGCAACTCTCTTCTCTCCCCTTGGTCCACATACCAAGCATTTCCTTAAAGGATTTCATAGTTGAGTTTGGGCATGGTCATCTCACGATATTGATCAAGTTTTACCCTTGATTAATCATAATATGAATCAACCACTTTGGTCCATATACCAAGTGTTTCCATGCACAAAGGGTCTCATGGTTGAAGGTAGGAGCACCTACTCTCACGAGATTAATCAAGTACACCCCTTAGTTAATCATAACCTGATTTAACTCCCATACACCAAACATTCCATTTATCTTGTGGATACTTGTGCTTTGATCTTGCGATCGATCGTTGATGCAACATGGGTATGCCAAATTGATGGTTAATTAAAAAGGTTCAAGGAGGCTTCTGTAGAGTTTTCTTATCTCATGCAAATTGAAGAGGCAACTGACCTTCTCGGTTAGGTATCATCATACCTATATTTACTTCTCAACCCTGCATATTGATGCATGACTAAAAGTCTTACCTTTGTAAGCATGCTTTGATTGTTTAAATGTTATCTCCTCTTCTACTTGACTACTTTCTTAGGTGTCTACCTACGTGCATGTTTTTCTTTACTTGCTTATCTAAACATGTTTTCTTTAGGCATCTTATCTAAGTACCTTATATCTGGAGTAAGTCTCTACTTCTCATGTGCGATGTGTGTTTGTCTAATATACATCTCCTATATTTTATCCTACTTTAATTCTTAATATCATTGTTAGGTGTGATGTTTTACCTTCTTTTATTTCTCGTCCTACTTTGATTTTTGATATCATTTTTAGGTGTATGTTTTGTCATACGATGTTTCATCATCATTTCTTATCCTACCTTGATCCTCGATACCATTGCTAGGTGTTAATGTTTTATCATTCTTCTCTCTTTAATGTGATGTTTTCTCATCCTAACATGTGTATGCTTAATGACTTAACTTCAATATGTTGATGTTTTATCATGTATTGTGTAATGTTTTACCATCTCCTCTCTTATTGATTTAGGTTTCTACCTATATGTTTGTACTTGATGTTTTGTCATCTTTAATCGTGATGTTTTATCATTTCCTTATCTTGATGTTTATCATCTCTTTTTCACATTATTTCTCCAGCTTCTTTTATCCTTGGTTAAGTACTTCATTACTATCCAACACGGTGATATATGAGAAGCTATATTTCATTTGCATTTTGAGAATCACTATCTAGTGATTGTCTCATGAGTTTTTTTGCCATGTCCAATGAATGTATCTTGATGTTGGCGACTGCTCATAAAATCTAAGAACATTGACCTTTGATTTATTTAAATCATGCTTCTTTTACACATCAAGGGACTATACTTTTCCATATATCATGACACTTGAGTATGTTATCTTGTTGACATTACTCGAGTCTTTAAGTTCATGATTGATGTATTGTGAGGATATCATTATCACCCAATGATATATAAGATGTCATTTCACTTTTACTTGAGCTTTATCAATTTCATTTTATTTAAGACAAGTATTATCCATCTTAGATGATTTTGTTCATCAATTAGGTTACTTTTCTTATGTAGGAAGTTTAGTCTTATTACTTGGTTGCTCTTGAGTCTCATCTTGAGTTAACTTACTATACAAGTCACACATGGTATAATTCTCCAATTATGCTCTCTCTCCTTTTTATCTTTACTTTTTAAATTGAATAATGTTTCTTGCCTCCTTTGGCCATTCCCTTTGAAGGCTTCGTATATTCCCTTTTTCCCATGTCTCGTATGTTTGTTGATGTGTTGACTTTTATTATGAATATGTCGATGTTTTCCCATATCTTATAACTGTTCTATCCTACTTTGATCCTGGATATCATTGTTAGGTGTTGATGCTTCTTCATCTCTTTTCTATTCTTGTTTAATGTTTATGTATCTATCTTGTATGTTTGCTTCTTTGATGTTTTATCATATTTGCTATGTTTTGTCATCCATGCCTAATGTTTTATCATCTTTGCGATGTTTTTTCATCCATGCCTGTTGTTTTATCATCTCTCTATTACTTGATATTTTGTCATCTAAATACATGAATGCATGACGTTTTCCATTTTATTCTCTACTTGATGTTTTATCATCTCATTTTCACATGATGTTTTTCCATCTATGCTTGATGTTTTGTCATCCTTTTTCTTTCTTTGTTGGCTTCTCCTTTTGTATGCTCCCCATAGGATCTTAGTTCACTATTCTCTAAGTTTGAACTAACTAGACCTTAGTATCTTTATCCATGCATGACAATATTAGGTAGATATTTCCATCTCTTATCCTCAACTATAGGATCAACTTTGCATGATAACTTTAGGACTATTTTGCTAGTCTCCCCTTATACTTTTTCTTTCCTTTTGCATCTCATTAAAACTAAAACTTCTTTTTTCTTTCAAAATTCTCAAAATACTCTAACTTCTCAAATCCTTTTCTAAGGTAAAAAAAAATCTACCAAGAGTGGATACTGTAACGCTCGTTATTTAATTAATTATTTAATTAAATTATTTTTGGAATATTTGTGAAGAGGTGTTATAATATAATTGGATTTATTTTATTAAGTGGAGAAATAACATATTAGAGGTATTATAATATTATGTGGTGAAATAATATTAGAAGTGTAATATTATTTAATGTGAGCTTATTTTGAGAGAGTAGAAGTAATAAGGGGGTGTAGGTTTTGAGCCCAATAAGAAATAAGGAATAATAGAATAATAGGGTTATTTTATTATTTGTGAGAAGGAATAGAAGAAGGAATCAGTAGAAAGAATAAGGATTTGAGAAGAACGTGAAGCTGCTGGAAAAGTGGAAAATGGCAAGAACGAAGATTCAACCCGAAAATTGTAGAGCGACCTTCAATCCAAGGTAAGGGTGGGGTTCTGACTTTATAATTGGGTTCATGATGTTTGATATGTGGGATTAGAGGTGATTGCTATTTTGTTCTTGAATTGGATGTGTATGATGATGTATGATGAAGATTTGATGAATTTTAGATGAATAATGATGTCATGATGTTTTTTAATCGATGTAGTAATATAGGATAATGTTAGGGGATGATTTATCATGTTTATAATAAGGTTTGTAAGGCTGTAATATGAATTCCCGTAGTGAAAATACAGAGGAAATCGCAGAATTATGCAGGAAGGGTCAGTATGTGTCGACCTCAAGCTGGATGAGTCGATACATGGGCGATGTTAGACTCAGGATGAGTCGATACAAAAAGGATTTGCATCAACACATGACAGTTGCAAGACTCAAGATGAGTCGACCGGTGAGATGCATGTGTCGATACATGCTGTATTTGAGACCAGGATGAGTCGATCCATAAGGAGGATGTGTCGACTCATGATGTATAAATGAAGCGGTACGTGTCGATCCAAAGGGTTATGCATCGACCCATAATGACTGATTTTTGACAGATTCAGTTTCAAATTGTTGTAACCTGAGTTTTAGGATGCTGTTTGAGACGTCGTTCAAAGCGTTGATTAACTAACGCTATGAACTTTATTCTAGGTGATTAAAATTATGGATAAGAAATGTAATCCTAGTAACTAATTCAGGATTTAGAATTAATTCCCGTGTTGGTCGTTGTGCTAGATTTTGAACAAAATGATGAGTAGGAGATGTTTAGAGGCTACTATTTGAATTATGACAGTAGGATTAAGTACAATAACGATGTGAAATTGCAGAATAACAGTATGGATTACTGTATTATTAATATACAGCTGAGTTATTAGCGAGATGTTGTTATTAAAGTTGTGTTTGATAATTTATGATGATTAAATGACGTTTGATGAATAAATGATGTTTAATAAATTATTTTGATGATATGAGATGTTGATGACGAGAAGTTGAGATGCTTTGAGATGTTTATGAAATGTTGTTATTTTGAGATGTTTATGATATGTTGTTGTTTTGAGATGTTAATTGAGATGTTTTGAGATGATTTGAGATGTTGTTAACTTGGGTGTTATTACATTCATGGTTGTGTCGCATACATTGCATTTTTGAGATGGAGCTTATGCTCGTTGAGATGGATTGGATTGGAAAATTTTGAGATGAAGGCTATGCCTTGTTGATGCCTCTATTAATTGGCAGATTTTTCAGATGGGAGTTCTGCTCCAATGGTACCACATGCATTTGCATTGTATTGAGTCGCATTATATGATTTCATAAAGAAGTGTATTTTGATGCTGATGAATGTATATTATTGATGGGTTTGTCGTTGATTTTGATATGAGAAGTAGTGATGTTGTGAATCTAATTTAATATATTAATTATCATGCGCTTTATTATATTGTTAGATATCGCACCCCTTCTATTTGAATGTTTCCCTTATGTTGGTAACGTGCAGGTAATCGAGAGTAAAGGCTGTGTACCTCCAATAGTTTGAGTCTGTGTCATTGCTCTGATATGTAACACTCGGGGGGATGAACGCTTGCTGATTTTAGATTGTTGTTTTTCAGTTGTTGAACTTTAAATTAATGATTATTGAATATGAGATGTTTCGTAGTTGCTGTTTTGTTTAAAGATGTTATTGAGAATTCCGCTGCATGGTTGTTGAATTAATCGATTAAAGATGTTTTGATGATGGTTCATCCGACGTTTTAAAAGTGTTATATATCCATGATGAATGCAATGAATTTTGTTAGAAAATTTTTTGACGTCCCGATTCATTTGTATAATTGAAATTTTATAACTATGATTTATTTTGCATAATTGCTTGGGGTAGAATTGGGGTGTTACAGATACCATAAGGTTCTGCGGACGTGTGAGGTGCTAATACATTCCCCTCGCATAACCGACTCCCTTACCTGATCTCTATGATTGCAAGACCATGATTTCTCCCTCTTCAGGTTTTCTCAATGTTTACCTTTCCCTTTCGGCGGAATAAAAGACGTTCGGTGGCGACTTCATTGATTTTATTGTCAAATGATTGTTTGGCCGGGTGTTTCAAAGTCACATTGATTATTTTTACTCATCAATGCCATGCCAATGCAGGCTGCCTTCATCATCATTATTATGCAATACATCGTGCAAAACAATCAAAGTATTCATACAACATCATCTTACTCAATATCATCTTAATTTATGGCACATTACTCAGGAATATACACATGTAGGTATCAATGTTGGTCAAATAATTAGCTATTATGTTCCAATTTATTTTTATAGGATATAAAATCATTTTAGCTTCGTACTGGTCCAAACGGTGCGTAAAACAGACACTCAAAACAAAAGTTATGCAATTTACAAATTTTGAAAATATCTGATGTTTCAGTGGTAACCGGTTACTGCATAGTGGGTAACTGGTTACACCCCTCTGGTTCAGAATTACAAAGCTACTATTCAGTTGGGTAACCGATTCTCACCTATGTTTTTCCCGAGTACACGCTCATATTTTTGCCCAGTTTGCCCAAAATTGCACAGGGTAACCAGTTACCCTTTATGCCATACTAGGTTACACCTGTTGTAGAGTTCAAAAATATGCAACTTTACAGGTTACAAAAATCCATGTTTCTAAACCACAATTCCTAAAAATTCAACCAAAACAATATTTTTAAATTACACTAATTATTCACCAATAATGCATATCCATTCCATTCAACATTCATCATCAAATTTCACCAATAACATATAAGAATGCATCAAAGAGTTCATCAATGGGAAAAACCCAATCATGCAAAATAGAGAGAAAATCAAGAACAACAATCATGAGACCTACAAACTACCATACCCCATTGTTATGCAACCTATTATAGTGTTAAAATCCCACCCTTACCTTAGATTTCGTTCGATTCTTGATTCCTACGACGAACCTTCTTTCCCTAGCCTTTTCCTCTTCTTCTCTCTTCTATGATCTTCTCAATTCTTTTTCTACGTTGTTTTTCCTCTTCTATATTCTTAACCTATTTTATTCCAAGGACCCCTAAATCCTAATATCAATCTTTCCCTTCTCAATTAAATAAAATAATAATTATTTAAATAACCATAAAATAATAATAATTATATTATTCTACTAATAATTCTATTTAATTATTATACTATAGTATTAAGTATAATATATTAATACATGTAATGTTAATAAACTATTTATCTCTCTACACCTCATGTTTCTACACTTTTGGTCATACATCCTATATTATCTCAATTCTAATAATTTCTCAGGTATCTAATTCCCAATAGAAGCATCATAACACAACCAAATATTCGCCGAAGTGCATAAATACATCACATCACTTAATTAATCTAAATAAAAAAATTCAACAAAATCGGGGTGTTACATCAGGGATAAAAATAAAAGAATAAATCAAAAGAATTTAATAAATCATTAAGCTGAAAACCTGAAAAGGAAATTTAGGCAAAAAAAGGTTATCCTTGTGGATTGAAAATCCGAATGGGCGATCCATGAAAAAGTTAGGGATTCGAAAGTGAGAGGCTGCATTTTGTACTGGATCTGTGATTTCACCTTAGTATAAAAGTTGGGAACCCCAAAGGATAGGAACTAGTCCAATCATCTTCTTCAGAAGAAGTATTGAGAACTTCGAGGGCATAAGAGTTATAGAAGAATCAGAACCCACTGGAAATCCGCTTTCATATTGCCATCTTTGTATTTTCCTTTTGCTGTTATGTGTGCAATTACCTCTTTAAGGAATTTCTTCCTGATGTAAATGCCTATTTACGGGCCAATTTAAATCAATAAAATTACTCTTTTCATTCAACAAGCTTCCCCTTTGTTTTATTTTACTATTTTATTTTCAAAAACGTCCAATATTTTTTATAAACATTGCATTTAAAAGTTTTTGGTTCAAATCACAAAACTATGTTAAGGCTAGATTGTCACATGCAAGTATACATGTTTTGATTGCAGTAAGTAATGAGTATAAGAGTATCATACCCACAGGGAGTAAATGCTACTTAGATTTGACTTTGTAAAAACTCTATTCTTACAAATTAAACAATGAGTAAAGAAATAATAATGTTGGTGGTAACAGGTACAATGCTACTTAAAATAAGACTGCAAGTTGTGTGGGATAAAGTGAAAGTATAAAAAGAGTGATTGAGTGGAGCATAGATCCGTTAATATCATTTGTGAATTTATGCGTTAATTTTGTGTGGAGTCGTGACAGGCAAGATCAGAATGATCTTATGGTGTACTTTTACATCATTCAGAACATGCATACAAGGGCAAGGGAACAAATCTCTAAGCCTCACTTATATTCCAAATATACGTCTTTTAGTAAATATAAATTCCTTAATGATTGCAGTTTCTTATATCTAAGTAAACTAGGTCAAGTGAATATATCTATCCAACTTTTTCAACCATTTTTACTCATGAAATACACTTGTTGTTGAATCTCTCTCAACACCAAGTTGTTACCTATTTCTAAGTTGATCAATTACAGAAACAAGTTTTGTAACAAATAAACACATGGTAAAACAAGCACTAACCACACAACATATAACATACACACACTTTAATAGTAACTTCACTTAGCTTAAATAAAAAGGTTTTAGCTCGTGGTGAGCTGAGTATAAATAACAAGCAAGGTTATTACAATAAACATATCAAGGAAAATGAATGACAGAATATATAAACCTAAGAGAGAACTTTAACTACTTCGTAGGATGAATAATCTTCAGGAGACAACTTCAGTCACGCAACTGCTCACCAGTTAGCACAAGAATGGATGAGGAAAGAAGACTCTCTCAAACTTCACTATCCAAGCACTTAAAAATCATTGTAAATATTTTCTTTGAACAAACGAACTCCCCTATCTTCAAATTTGATCTCTATTTATAGGCTAGATATTAAGGTCGGTGTCTTACATTGGATCTTGGGCTTGAGCTTATGAATTCACATTCATCCCACATGGAATTGCATCGAAACATTCCAACAGCTGCTTAGCAAGCAATGAACTCGTACAAAGGGGACAAAAGTGGGAGACAAGGTAGAGTGTGGCATGATCCTACAACAGGCGCAGGCGGTAAGTTTTGATCACAATAGAGTATGGATGTACCCATTTTTGTCTTCTAGTTCCTCCACTACTAACTTTGAATTTGAATAGTCTTTATCCTCTTTTCCTGTACCACCAAGCTTTCCCTCCATTCATTATTTCCTTCCATGCTTCCCTCAAGAGATAACACTTCCTTTATTACATTCCCTTTGCTCAATATTTCTTTTCATGATGCCAACTTATGCTACATGCAGTGGTGTAGTACAGTCTTGCCTATGCTTGCCCCTCCTAAACTTTGATCACACAATAACACAAATAAATGATAAAAAAAAAAGGGAGCACCTATTTTTCTCCACACTAAACACTAATTTTACTAGATAATTTAAGAAATTAAACAAAAAAGCGTTAAAAATACTAAAAACATTAAAACATAAAGCCATGTATTTACTCACAAAATTCACTTCCCCACCCCTCCTTGTCAAGACCACATTTTTCAAACTCAAAAATGTTTTCTCAAGGGAATTGTCTCAAAGATAGGTATAACTCAGACCAGAGGCACAATCATGAATATGTTCTATGGGCCAAAGGCACTTCCTATCATGACAGAACTCTTATGTCAAGATAATCAACCTATTTTTCAAATTTTGCTTGTTTTCTCCTATGGTCCAACAATTGAGACTTTCAGTTTTCAAAGGTTTTTTTATTTCATAATTCTTTGAACCTTCACCTAGGACCTCACATGCATGCTTTTTATTTAAAAAGACAATGTTGTAGTTGCCCCACCTTTTCACTAGATGGGATCTCACTTGTAATGAGTCCAACCTGCTAATTATGGTGAGACAAGCTATTGTTCCTCCAGTTTCAGGCACAAGAACATATTTCAAAGCTTTATCTTCCAGTTTCGGGCACAAGAGCTTATTTAGGAGTGCTCTTTGGAAACTTCCTTTTTACCCACATTGATGTGTTTATTTTCTAAGTTATGTAGTGTTCCCGGAGTGTTACAATCCTTATAATCATTGTATTAACCACCCCACTAAACCTTACTTCTAGTTCTTATTCCATACTGAAAACCAAATCAATTTTACCATAAAGGCTGACTACTTAACAAACTACTATAGTCATGACAAGATTTGTCTGTAACATAAGATCAATACACAAAATACTCCTTCAGTCCTTGTTCCCTAAATTTTTAAAGTCCCAATAGAATTTTCTCTAAGTCTTACTCAGATATTCTATGCTAAGGGGAGAGGTTACTATTCAACTTTGTTCAATGCCTTTATTCTATTTTTAAAATAAAAAAGTTTAGCTTTAAAAATGAAAAACTAACTACAAAATTAAAAGAAAAGAAAATAGTTCATTAAAAATGCTGCAAGCAGCCAACAGTAAAACAAACAAGCTGAATACGGCCATCCAGAAACAACAAATAGATAGAAAAAATAAACATTATGATATGATATAATATGATGGGGGATGAGTCGAGTCACGACTAAGCGACAAATCCCACAAACTTAAAGTAAGGACAATGTCCTCACTGTTCAATAGAAGGTATTCTACCCCAAAATTTTCCCTCTCATTTCATCAACATTTCATCAACATTTCTCATCACAAGACTCTTGGAACTCAAGAACAAGTTAGGGTTTGCTCTGCTCAAGACACCTCCTTGCACTGTTGACCTAAATTAGGGTTTGAGTTTGCACAGTGATATTTTGACCAACAATGCCCAAATTGACTTCCATACTTCATGTTGGACTCACAAGTTTGTCCACACCAAGTTTCAAGCCTTGATCCAAATTTTTGCCCAGTCAATTGGACAGTTGACCTAGAAATCAACTGTATGGGGAAAAAGTCAATTGTGGCCAATTGACAGTCAAACTTCATGAATTTTGACCCACATCAACATTATGAACTCATATGAACCATTTGATCAAGTTTGTATCACAATTCCACAAGAAATTTGATCAGATCACCAAAAGGGCAAAATGGTCATTTTTAGGATTTTGACTATACAAAGGCAATTTTTGACTGTTTGACCTAACCAATGGCAAATCAAGCTCAATCATGGACTCAAGGACTCAATGACATTTTCTTGACCAATTCAATAAGTTCAAAAGATCTCAAATGCATAGGATTGACAGATGAATTTTTCAGTCAACTGATCAAAATTTGACTGTATACTAAAAAGTCAAACATTGACTTTTTAGTCAAAATCAAATGCCAAGGGTCATTTTTCATCAAGACATGCCAAATTATGAAACTTGTTCATCAAGAAACCCAAAAATGCAAATTAGGGTTTAAAATGGGAAAATTTCATAACTTAGAAAATTTCTAAGTTATAAAATTTTCTTATTTTTTCCTAACTTTGTCCCATTTTTTCACCAAGATGAAAAAGGATTCAAACAAAACTTGAAACATGAAAGTTGTAGTCCATTACAAAGTCTACAACTTTTATTCACAAAGTTTTCTCAAAATAAGCTTGTATCTCAAGTTATGATTTTTGGAACAAGGGTACCTAAAATTTTTAACTTAGAGAAATTTTGCCCTAGTTTAGGCAGGATTTTGACCCATCTTCTTGGTCATTTTTCACATAGTTCCACTTGGAGTTTCAAGTTGCATTTCAAATATGGATTATATTACATGTTGCAAGATTTCCAAATTGTCCAATAACTCCTCAAACACCTTTGTGGTTAGGGAGAATCGAATGCTTAAAGTTGGCGAAAACTCACTTTGAAACCATGGCCAATACATGTTCATACCAAGTTGCAAATATGACCAAACTAGATTAGTACATGATTACAGGCCTATAAACCAATTTACACTCCAAAATTGAATGCAAATACATTGGATATTGGCATTGTTCTGATCAAGAGAGCTTTGTACATTGAACTTTTCCATTTTGAGCATAAAGGTCATACTTCCATTTTCATAAAGGCCACTTTATGTCAATTTCCATTTTCTTGAGCCTTGGACTTTTTTCCTTGCAGCAAACAACTTCCCTAATCTCATGCATAGTACACCAAGTAGAGCATGCTTTTAACTAGCCTGTACAGGCCCTAGCTTGGACAATTCACATCTTTGCTTCAAAAACAAGTCAAATGGCCAAAAGCTTGGATCTCTCATATCTGATAAAACCAACAAGAACAAAGTGGTCAAACAAGTTTTGCATATCCTCACAAGCCAAAAGCATGAGCCTTTCACCCCTAAAGCACCCTCATACTCCAAAACACCATTTATCTGCAAAACAGGTCAAGCCCTGCAGAACCACCTTCATCTCCACTTTCCCTCGTGCGTTTTGCCTCAAACTTGTTCCAATATCTTCCATTCAACTCACCTGAACTATCCCAGACCTCCATTGCTAGTTGTAACACCATTAACACACATTTCCATTTTTGTTTGAGAGCTTTGCAGGTTGAGTACTGTAGCACGATTCAGGCTACTTCAAAACAAGCCAAGCATTGGGAAAGCTTCAGTGGACCTCAGGCAAGCTCAAAAGAACCTCAAGCACCCTTGGAAGTTGCTGCATTTTCCAGCTCGAAGTCAACTGAAACAGGTATTTCATGAACTTCTATCTCTCTATTTAGGAATATTTAGACTTAGGTTTGTGAATGAAAGATGTTGTACTCATAGCCCTGAAACCATACATGTGCTTAGTTTTCATTTATATTAATCGTGCTAGGAGAATTTTGTTCATGAACTTTATGAAAAAACTAGGTTAAGAATTAGGGCCAGAGAAATTCTCTCTGGTCTTTGAGAGTTAGCTTAAGTTTTTTATATGGTTAGATTCGTTGTTTGATGCTCTACAAGTTTCATGTTTTGAGTTTTGTCAAAGGATCACTGAAACAGGAGATACAGGTTTGTGTGGAAAACGCGCGTTTTTCAAACTTCTGGAGGTTGAAGATGAAGTCTGGGCTGGGCCTGGATTTCTTTACTTTTGACACCTCCCAATTCACTTTCATCACCCGCTGGCCCATTGTTTTGTATTTTCATTATTTTTGCATTTTTATTTTTTCTCTGACCTTGATATGTTATTTTCAAATATAAAAAATACTTAAAAAATATTTTCATAAATTTTTATATTTATTTGGCATTTATTTTAATTATTTCTAGTATTAATATATTAAATACTTTATATTTATTTTTGTTTAAATGTATAAATAATGTAAAAAATACTTTTATTTTTATTTATTATTTTTACACACACTTGAAAATATTTTCTTGAAATACATATATTTTTTAAATAATTAATTTTTGTTTTTCATACACTACATATATATATATATATATATATATATATATATATATATATATATATATATATATATATATATATATATATATATATATATATATATATATATATATATATATATATATATATATATATATATATATATATATATATATATATATATATATATATATATATATATATATATATATATATATATATATATATATATATATATATATATATATATATATATATATATATATATATATATATATATATATATATATATATATATATATATATATATATATATATATATATATATATAATAGATTTTATTGAATAATAAGAACAAAAAACACAAAAATAATACATTTTTATTGTTATTAATATTTTATACTTAAAATACCTTTTTTTTAATATACTTTTATTTTTTGTACAAATTAATACATTATTGTATATAAATAACAAATAATACTATTTATTTAAGAAATAGAGTTTTTGCCCTAAAAAACAAAATAATTAAAATTGACTTTTTTTTTATTATTTACACTTCATATTTAAAAATACTTTTTACATATATAAAAATCTTTTTTTGCATTACACATTTTATCTAACATTTATTTATTGTACATTTAAATATTGTATCTTATGCATTCAATTTGGTTGTAATAATTTAGGATTTAATTTCTTGCAAAATAACCCCCAATTCAAATTTGTACCCCCTCCCTATATAATGATTGTAATAGTGTAGAATTTAAATTCTCGCACCTTTAAATGCTTTCAATTATGTCATGATTAGACTTAGGGTTTTGTATGCAAAATAAAATCAACAATTAGTTTGACCTAATCCAAGATGACAATGCATGAAAATAAACACAATGCACACTTGTACCCCTAGGGTTTCAATCCACTTGTTGCCTTCAAAAATGGGCCATGGTTGCATGTCAAGTACTTTGGCAAAACAAAAACAAAACAAAAGATCATAGTCCCTCGATGACGCTATCTGAGTTGTCTAATCAAAATGATCAAGCCCCTCAAGAAAATTGCCAAAAATACTTGACACAATTGCTATCATGGTCTATACGATGACCCGCGCCTGTCCCGTTTAACATCCTAACACAAAGTTGTTCACCAAATACAATGGTGAAACAACACTGTTAAAAGGGTTAAAAACATAAGAAAGATCTTTGAGTAAAATAGGGTAGACAACTCTTAGTTACTTGATCAAAGCTTGCAAAAACATCCTTGTTATCTTCAAAATACACTTCACAACACAATTTCAAAACCCTACTTTCAAATATTGAAAACTTTTCAAAAGACAAAAACACCTTTGTATACATTCAAACAAGAATCATTACAAAGGTTTCCACAACGATGGCCTCTTTTCAAAACATCTTTCAAAACCACACACAAAGCACCATTTCAAACAATTGAAGAGCACCATTTCAAACAATTGAAAAGCAAAGCAAGTGATCTAAGCAAGTAACTAAGAGCCCATGGATAACCATGGATAGAAAGGGTGCTAATACCTTCCCTTTCTATAATCTACTCCCCGAACCCAAGAAAACATCTCAAAGGTCTTTCCTGTGCTTTTTGACCTTTCCTTAGGATAAAATAAAAAGTCGGTGGCGACTCTTGCTAAACCGAAACATTTTCGAACACAAAACGCAAAATCACAAGTCAGTTCTCCCACCGTATCACAGAACTGGCGACTCTGCTGGGGAAAACTTTAAAAGTGGAGTAACCTTAGGGCTTAGATCACCCTTTGCATGATTAATTGTTTGCTTTGATTTCTTTACATTTAACTCTCTTGTTTGGGCTTGAAATCCTCTACCCAGATTTGGCAAACATTCATAGGTAAATAGCAATACATTGTGGAAACTGTGCGGGGTATACCGACATGGTTGAAGCAATAGCTATATTAGTGCGACATATTTGTGAGTACCGATAGCCTTTGAGTCAATCAAAGAGAATACGGGGCCGTTGAGTGATGTCATGAAGCACTAATGAACTCTTAGAACCTTACTTTACCATCTTAGCCTTTTATTAGGGGTAGTGAGATGACCGGCTTTGGTGCAGTCCGAAGTTGGTAGATACTCGATACTACACGCATTGAGGGTTGTTTTCTTGGGATATTTTGGTCGCTAGTTAAGTGGCTAAACCAAAACAATGAACATGGAAAACAATCCCGTGATATTGAGCTCCTTAGAACCCGATTACTATTTATAGGACAGGTTTTGAGCCAACTAAACTCAAGAGGGTACTTACCTATGAAACCTCATGCAAGCCTGAAACTAGGGTTTTGTGTGACTTGCTTGTACATGTGCTTGTGCATACATCATGAACATCATAAAGCATCATATGCATCCACTAACCATTTCAAGGGTTTGGATCTTCATCTTTGTTCTTGTTTTGTAGGTCATGGAATCTCTTCGCAGGAAAACAATTCAAGTCAACCTTTTGAGAATCCCTCCTCAACTCAAGGAGCTTACTTCTAGGATTCCAGAGAATTCTCTCTTTAGTGAAAGACATGGTAGACTCCTCAGCTTAGTCAACACCAACATTGAAGAAGACATGGTGAAAGTCCTCTTCCAGTTCTTTGACCCCCTACACCATTGTTTTACATTCCCTGATTACCAATTGGTGCCCACTTTGGAGGAATTCTCTCAGCTCTTGAGAATTCCTATTCTTAATCAACTACCCTACAACGGTACGGAAAAAGAACCAAAGCCCAAAGATGTTGCTCAAGCATTACACTTGCAACCATCTGACATCAAGGGGCATTGGGAAACCAGAAGTGGTGTCAAGGGTTTCTTGGAAAAATTTATGTTTGAGAAGGCACAAGACTGCTGGAATTCTCTTGATATACAAGCCTTTGAAGAGATTGTGGCACTCCTCATCTACGGGTTGGTCTTGTTCCCAAACCCTGATCAACTTATAGATGTGAATGTTGTCAAGATTTTCATATCCCGGAATCTTGTACCTACATTGCTTGGGGACATCCTACACTTATTTTACACACGAACAATGAGGAAAAGAGGTGTTCTCATATGATGTACTCCTCTCCTAGCAAGGTGGTTTATTTATCACCTTCCACAATCAGTTCTGAAGAATGAGTAGGGTTTAAGGTGGTCACAACAATTGATGACCCTCACACATTCTGATGTACATTGGTGTTCTCGGTCCAGAGAAAATGTCATCATCATTGATCGTTGTGGGGAATTCCCTAATGTCCCACTACTTGGCATTAGGGGGGCATTACCTACAACCCCTGTCTAGCTTTGAGACAATTTGGATATGCTCGGAGGGATGACCCTCATGACATGCTTATTCTTGACCTAGTTTTTGACTTTGACAATGATGCGCAAGGACTTCGACAAAGGTTCATCAGAGCTTGGAGGATGCCCAACAAGGTGGATAGTAAGACACTGGGGCACAAAAATTCTATCCCCCTTGAGCCTTATCTCAAGTGGGTACGAACCCGCGCCCAGAATCTTATGATGCCATACCCTCACATTCTCCCCTTGATCAAAGAGCTTGATATGGAATGAGAGGTTACATACACCATCCTACATCCTGACATGCCAACATCATGGGAAGAAATGCAAAAGAGTTGGATCCAACTCAAGGAAGAGCGGAATACTTTTGAAGCCAGCGTCTATGCCAGTGAGAAGAAGGTTTTGGAGCTTACCCGCTGACTTCATGAGGAGGAAACTCTCAACACTTACATCGCACCAAAGAGGATGTGCAATGTCTTTTTACATTAAGAATTTTGTAATATTTTGCCCATGGGGCACTTATGTACTAACAATTTCTTCTTAATATGACGTGCGTTCTTTTTGTTTGCAACAAATTTGAATTTCTGAATCCTTGAATGCATTACATGAATAACATACCATTCATCATATGCATAAACAGGTCTTCACACCAGGTTTCCGTATCTTTCTGCTGTTTATTTCAGCAAGATGGATTTGGAGTAGACGGTAAAGGATCTGCAGGCACAAAATTCATAATTCCAGCAACTCCTCATGACCTTGGCAAAGGGTCAAGAGGACCTCAAAGCTCTGTTGGAGAAGAATAAAGAGAAAAAGAAAAAGAGACCTGGAGTAGCCACTTTTAGAAGAAGGTTTGAGAGCAATGCTAGGAAGGTTCTTGAGTTCCCCTCAACGTCTGACGAAGGGGCCGGTAAAGGGAAAGGGACTGTTGTACCTTCTGAATCTGAGGTTGAAGAGGAGGAAGAGGAAGAAGACGAAGACTACTCCAAACAACAGTATCCACCAGCGGATGATAAATATAAGAATCTTGAGGATAGACTGACAGCCATGGAGTTGCAGAGGGTACCCGGTTTGGATTTTGAAAAACTAGGGCTGGTAGCTGGGATTGTTATCCCTCCCTAGTTCAAGGTGCCAACATTTGCTAAGTACGACGATCTGTCTTGCCCAAAGATGCACCTGAGATTGTATGTTAGAAAAATCCAACCCCACTCATCTGATAAAGACCTCTGGGTACACTTTTTCCAAGACAGTTTGTCTGGCACGCAGTTGGATTGGTTCTATCAGCTCGAGAGATCAGAGGTTCACAATTGGGAAGACTTAGCTGCCGCTTTTTATCGGCAATATCAATACAATGCTGATTTGGCGCCCACCCGTACTCAGTTACAAAGTATGGGGATGTCTTCCAATGAAGGGTTTAAAGAGTACGCCAAGAAGTGGCATGATCTGGCTGGAAGGGTGCAGCCACCGTTGTTAGATAGGGAGTTAGTTGACATGTTTCTGGGGACCCTGTCTGGCCCCTTCTTCAATCATCTAATCGGGAGTTCTTCTGCGGGATTTACTGAGCTAATTTTGACCAGCGAAAGGGTTGAGGCTGGGATTAAAAATGGAAAGATTCAAAAGGATGCTTCCGTATCCACAGCTGTTAAGAAACCTTTCCCAGCTAAGAAGGAAGCATTTGCTGTGTATTCTCAGAAGAGTCAGGGAAGAACCGAGCGTCGGCCGACTGTAGGGGTTGTGATGATTCAAAATTCTTCAAATGATCAACCTCGTAACAATCAGCCAAGACCAAATCAACAACGGGTAGAAAGGCCACAACGACAGTTCACCCGAATCAACATGACGCCAGCTCAGGTACTCCCCCATTTGTTGAAGCTGAATCTTACCAGTTTGAAGGAAGTGCCAAATAACCCTAACACCTCCTCTCCATACTACCACTCCAATGCCAAATGTGCTTACCATTCTGACAGTGTTGGGCACGATACCAATAATTGTTGGGCGCTTAAGAACAAAATTCAGGACCTGATTGATGCCAAAGAAGTAGAATTTGATGCTCCTGAGAAGCCCAATGTTATATTTGCTCCGACGCCCAAGCACAAACACAATGTTCATGCCGTTTTAGAAGACCTCCATGTTATTGATGTCGCCAATCTTTTGACTCCTTTGTTAGTGATTATAGAGAATTTGATGAGAGCCAGGATCTTTCCTGGTTGTGGTAAAGACTGCTATTTTTGTTTGAACATATGAGGTGATTGCCCAATGTTGAAGTCAGGTGTCCAACGCCTGATGGATACCCAAGAGATACTTTTCCAGAAAACCCCTGTTGATACCTTCAATCCTGTTACTCCTGCTACTTTTGCTACTTCAACCAACGATATTGCAATCATAACCATTTCTGACAATCCTCCCAAGGCTTGCAAAAGGCCTGTCAGGATTACACCCAACTCTAAATGTGTACCATTAAAGATCGCCATGCTGGGACCTGTCCCATACCAATCCAGCAAAACAATACCATGGAACTATGGGGGAGAAATCTTCTACCATGGTATCAAACAAATTGAGGCAGTCCAAGAAAATTCTGAAGAAGAAAACCCTGATATAGGGAACATTGCGGGTACAAGCAAGATAACCCGAAGCGGCCGGATCTTTTCTCCGGAGATTGCTCACCCTCGAGCAATTTTCGGACCCTTGAAAGCTTCTGTACCTGTTAGGCCATCTGTGCAAGGCCCAATGATTGAAGAATTGGATACTCCTGAAGTAAGACCATCTGTTGATACTACCAATAAGGGTGAGGGGATACTAGAAGTGCCTGTCAGGACGAAGGCTCATGCTGTGGTTATCCCCGAAACCACTCAGAAAGAAATGGATGAAATCTTGAAAATAATCAGAAAACGTGACTACGACATTGTGGAACAGCTAGGGAAGACCCCTTCTAAAATTTCAATGTTGTCTCTTCTACTCTGTTCTGAGGCCCATGCTAAGGCCCTAATCAAATTCTTGAAGACGGCACATGTACCCCAAGAGACTTTGACTGACCAGTTTCAGGAATGTGTGGCTAGTCTTACTACTGATAATGGCCTGGGCTTTTCCGATGCTGACTTGACTCCCAAAGGAAGGAAAAACAACGATGCGCTACTTGTCTCAGTTGAATGTAGGGGAACCACCCTCTCCCATGTCTTAGTTGATACTGGTTCCTCCTTGAATGTGTTGCCGAAGAAAGCTTTAGACCGTCTGGATTGCGAAGGTTTGACCCTCAAACCTAGTAACATCGTTGTTAGGGCTTTTGATGGTTCCAAAAGAATGGTTCATGGAGAGGTTGATATTCCCATCAAAGTAGGCACATAAGTTTTCAACTCCACCTTTTATGTGATGGACATCCGTCCGTCATACTCGTGTTTGTTAGGGAGACCGTGGATACATTATGCCGGGGAAGTTACCTCCTCTTTGCACCAAATGCTGAAATATCCTGTTAAGGGTAAGATTATAACAGTGCACGGCGAGGAAGAGTACATGATAAGTCATCTCAATTCCTTCCTCTATGTGGAGTTGGATGGCGAGTTCATCGAAACGCCTTTCCAACATTTTGAGGAAGTTTCTCCTGAGGTAGCAGTTACGAAGACAATGGTTGAGGTGCCTATCATTCCCAAACACGTATCTAGGATGACATCTCTCAAGGACGCAGAGGCTGTAATTAAAGAAGGGAAGAGTACAGTATGGGGGCAATTGCCTGACTTTCCCTATATGACGAACAAGTTTGGGTTAGGGTTCACTGCTGCAGGACAAAAGGATATGTGTCGCTCCAAGGCCGGAGGACCACCCGTCAAGATCTCTCACCATGGAATCAATGTTGTAGAAGATAAAGATGAAGAGAGCCACTTTGAAGATTGGATCTTTCCGACCGTCGGAGGGGGTTTGAGCAACTGGGAAGCAAAGGATTTTATTCCCATCACCTTTATCAACCAGTAATTTTATCTTTGAACAATTTCCCATTTATGGTCTGTAATAACTAAACAATTTGCACACCATTTTCACCGCATGCCTTGCCCGGGGCATGTAGGTCCATTTGTAAGGGTTTGATCTTCTTCATTATCATATGCCATGTTTTAATGAATCATTGGACGTTTTTCATCTATAAACTGTTGTGTTCATTTTCTTTCCTTTTGCATTTTGTTTGTTTAAGGATGGCTATCCCTTACACACACACACACACTCACAAATGCAGGTACCCATCCACTCCGGATTCCATGGGTGACTATTCTGCTTTCGCCTTTGATAACTCTGAAGATTTGGTCAATCACGCTGAGTACGGAGTTGATGAAGATTGTGAAGTGCCGGGAGAGTTAGCCAGACATTTGCAACAAGAAGAAAGGGCCATTCTGCCTCATGAAGAGTTGCTAGAAACCATCAACTTGGGGACAGAGGAAGACAGGAAGGAAGTAAAAGTGGGTGCCAACCTGGAACCAAGTGTCAAGGAGCGCTTAGTGCAGTTGTTGAACGGATATGTTGAAATCTTCGCCTGGTCTTATGAAGACATGTCGGGACTAGACACAGATATCGTGGTTCACTGTCTCCCTACAAGAGAAGACTGTCCACCGATCAAGCAAAAGGTCCGCCGAATGAGGCCTGACATGTCTTAGAAGATTAAGGTTGAGGTAATGAAGCAATTCAACGCTGGCTTTATGGCTGTTACTTCCTATCCATAATGGGTTGCTAACATTGTGCCTGTGCCTAAGAAGGACGGCAAAGTCAGAATGTGCCTGGACTATCGGGATTTGAACAGGGCTATCCCAAAGATGATTTTCCACTGCCACATATCGACATCTTGGTTGACAACACAGCTCAGCACAAGGTATTTTCCTTCATGGATGGATTCTAGGGATACAACTAGATCAAAATGGCCCCCGAGGACATGGAGAAAACAACCTTTGTCACGCAATGGGGTACCTTCTGCTACAAAGTGATGCCATTCGGACTGAAGAATGCAGGGGCAACCTATCAACGCGCCATGGTAGCTTTGTTTCATGATATGATACATCATGAGATCAAAGTTTACGTGGACGACATGATAGCTCGATCACAGACAGAAGAAGAACACCTTAATCATTTGCAAAAGCTGTTTTCCAGGTCGAAGGAGTATAAGCTCAGACTGAACCCAAGCAAATGCACTTTTGGAGTTAGGTCTGGTAAACTTTTGGGATTTATTGTCAGCAACAAAGGCATTGAGGTTGATCCAGCTAAAGTAAAGGCTATACAAGAAATTCCTGCTCCCCGTACCGAAAAGGAGGTTAAAGGATTCTTGGGACGCTTGAACTATATTGTGAGGTTCATCTCTCACCTGACATCTACCTGTGAGCCAATCTTCAAGTTGTTGAAGAAAGATCAGGTGGTTGAATGGAACAACGATTGTCAAGTTTCTTTTGATAAGATCAAGGAGTATTTACTAGAACCTCCTATTTTGATTCCACCCGTCGAAGGAAGGCCGTTAATCATGTATCTGACTATTTTGGATAACTCAATGGGGTGTGTGATGGGCCAACATGACGAGTCTGGCCGAAAAGAGCATGCCATTTATTACCTTAGAAAAAAGTTTACCGACTGTGAGACTCGCTACTCACTGCTCGAGAAAACTTGATGCGCTTTGGTATAGGCTGCTCGCCGGCTAAGACAGTATATGTTGACTCATACCACTTTGCTGATTTCCAAAATGGATCTGATCAAGTATATCTTCGAGAAGCCTGCTTTATCTGGAAGAATTGCTAGATGGAAAATGATCCTGACTGAGTATGATATCCAGTATACTACCCAAAAAGCTATAAAGGGGAGTGTACTAGCTGACCATCTAGCTCATCAAGCCGTCAAAGATTACCAATCTATTAGATTCAACTTCCCTGACGAGGACATCATGACATTGGACAACATCGAAGGTAACTGACTGTATGACGGACCTGAACAAGGATCCCGATGGACCCTGTACTTTGATGGTGCTTCAAATGCACTTGGCAACGGTATCAGTGCGGTACTCATTTCTCTGGAAGGTTGCCATACACCCTTCACTGCCCGACTTTGCTTCAGTTGTACCAACAACATGGCCGAATATGAAGCTTGCATCTTTGGTCTCGAGGCTGCTATAGACTTGGGAATCAAATCTTTGGTCGTATTTGGGGACTCGACTTTGGTTATCAGTCAAGTCAAAAGAGAGTGGGATACCAAGCATCCTAATCTTATACCATACAAAGAACATGTCCTGACGTTGTTGCCTCATTTTGAGCAGATTACCTTCGAACACTTTCCGCGAGAAGAAAATCAGCTAGCAGATGCTCTGGCTACAATGTCTTCCATGTTTAAACTCAACTGGGATAACGAGGCTCCCCAAATTACCATCGAGCGAATGGACGAACCTGCGCACTGTCATGAGATTAATATCGAAGAAGTAGTGGAACAACCCTGGTTTCATGAAATAAAAAGGTATCTCCAGACTAGAGAATACCCTGAAGGAGCTTCCGTCAATGACAAAAAGTTCTTAAGGAGATTTACTGCCAAGTTCTTCCTAAGCAATGGCATCCTTTATAAGAGCAACCATGATTGTGTTCTACTTTGTTGTGTAGACAAAGCTGAAGCAGAGTTGATCATGACTGAGATACACAGTGGCACATTCGGCACCCACTTGAGCAGACATACGATGGCTAAGAAGATTCTAAGGGCAGGCTACTACTGGTCTACTATGGAAGCTGATTTCCATCAACATTCCCGCACCTGGCACAAATGCCAAGTCTATGCCGACAAGGTACATATTCCTCCTGTTCCTCTCAACGTTCTAACAGGTCCTTGGCCATTCGCAATGTGGGGTATTGACATGATTGGAGAGATCAAGCCTACGACATCCAATGGACATCGTTTCATCCTGGTGGCTATTGACTATTTTACCAAGTGGGTCGAGGCAGCTTCCTATGCCTCAGTTACAAAGAAAGTGGTTGCCCGCTTTATCAAGCAGAACCTCATATGCCGGTATGGTGTCCCTGACAGCATCATCACGGACAACGGTACAAATTTGAACAACACCATTATCACTGCTCTATGCGAACAATTCAAGATTTATCATCACAATTCATCTCCCTATCGGCCAAAGATGAACAGTGTTGTTGAAGCCGCGAATAAAAATATTAAGAAGATCATTCAGAAGATGACAATCACCTACAAAGACTGGCATAAGATGTTACCATTTGCTCTGCATGGATATCGTACCACGACACGTACTTCAACAGGGGCAACCCCATTTTCTTTGGTACATGGCATGGAAGCTATTCTACCCATGGAAGTTCAGATTCCTTCCTTGAGGATTATGAAGGACGCTGGTTTGAGTGAACACGATTGGATTTAGACCTGGCTTGACCAACTCAACTTGATCAACGAGAAGCGACTTACTGCTATTTGTCATGGTCAAACGTATCAAAAACGGATGATCAAGGCTTTCAACAAGAAAGTTATGCGTTAGGTATATCAAGTCGGAGATCTTGTAATCAAGCGGATCACCTTGCCGCAAAGTGATCCCAGGGGCAAGTGGACTCCTACCTACGAAGGACCATTTGTGATCAAAAGCATCTTTTCTGGTGGGGCAATGATTCTGACCACCATGGACGGCGACGAATTGCTGCACCCTGCGAACGCAGACATAGTCAAAATATACTACGCATAAAACGACCCGGCAAGTTGAAAACCCGAAAGGGAGACTTGGGAAAAAATGGGCATCCTAGTGAATCGAAAACCCGAAAGGACGGTTCATGCAAAAATTAGGGATAAAACAAAAAAATCTGTACACCCGGAAAGTTGAAAACCCGAAAGGGTGACTTGGGCAAAAAAGGGTTTCCCGGTGGATCGAAAACCCGAAAGGGCGGTCCAGGCAAAAGTTAGGGAATTAAAGCATATGACTATGTCTCGTCGGATCACGTTAAGAACAATCTCTTCACCCACAAGCTCCAAGCTTCTGATCAATCCAGTCATCGGCGGACGTAGTAGCGAATGGACAAGATATTCAGAGTTATGAAGGCTATAGCAGAATGGGAATCCCATGGAATTGTTACACATAGCCATCCTTTTTTGTATAAAAATTTTCAATTTTTACGACAACATTATCTTACTAGGATGTTTGTCTCCTTTGTACAAAGATACTCACGAAAGTTAAATACAAAGATACTTCAAAGTACAGAAATTTGCTTGCCTTTCTTTTCTTTTTACACTTATGTTTTATTTGAAAACGTCCAATGTTTTGCTAAATAGGCATATGCACTTGAATATAATCACTGCTTACAAATAAAATGAAATTGAAAAAAGGCTAATTACTGGTAGGTTAAAGGTGTAGGAAGATATCTTTGTGCCATTTCAGAAGAAATCCCCTATGATACACCATTCAGATCCTCAACAAAGCTAAAATTTAGAGTATATTTCCCCAGCGGAGTTAAGCTTCAAGATCCTCAACGGAGCCAGTTCATTCTAAAACTTGATTCCCCAGCTGAGTTAGGTTTCAGAATTCCCATCAGATTTAAGCTTCAAGATCCCCAGTGGAGCCCAAAAACCCTGAAAATTCCTATCCCCAGTGGAGCCAGAATAGTGAACATTTCCCCCAGAGTCATCTCCCAACAATATCGAAGATTCTTGGTCTCATTTCTCCAAGCAGAAGCCTCCTAGGTTTTAACTCCCCAGTAGAGATTTTCAGAGTGTTTCCTATATCCCAGGAAAGTCATGAAAGATTCTCATTCCCTGCAGAAGTCGTCAAAGGCCTTGTTAATCCCCACAAATCACCGAGGATCTTCAATCTCCAACAGTGGTTCAGGGATTTCTCCTTCTTAAATAATCAGAGATCTTTAATCCCCAAGCGGTCAGCAGTCAACAAGGATTTCTCGTCTTCAATAATCAAAGATTTTGGAATCCCCAACATCGGTCAAAGATTTACTTTCCCCAACAGCAATCAAAGATTTCACTATCTCCAGTTATCAAGGATTTATTTTCCTCAGCAAGACAGCTACTCAGCTTACATGCACGTCCATTACATTCATGTATCATAAACATTGATGAATACAGTTCATTGCATCATACATATCATACATCATAACTTTGTGTTTTAGCTAACATTTTACCCTTTTCAGGATAAGATTAAAAGGCTATCGTTAACAATTATTCAGATACAGTATGGATACACCCCAGACATTGCGGTAATTCTATTACCCATTCACAATTTCAAGTCAACATACAGTACAGATACACCCCAGACACGGTGGTCATTCCATTACTCATTCAGACTTCAGCAATCCGATACAGACTAGATACGCTCCAGACACGGCAGCCATTCTATCTCTCATTCAGATTCAGCTATCAACCACAAATTCATATACGCTTCAAGCATGGACGCCATTCTAGCCTTTACACCAGCAGTTTGATTCTCCCCAGTGCAGTCGTCACGGAAGTCATTTTGTCCTTTATTCAGATCCCAGTTACAGTCTCAGGTACACTCGAGACACGGAAGTCATTCTGCTACTCATACAGATCTCAACTTCAGATACAGTCCAGATACGCTCCAGGAACGGTTGCCATTCTGTCACTCATTCGGAAGTTATCCCCAGCCTAGAGATGCTCCATACACAGATATTTCTCTGTCGCTCATTCAGAATTCAGATACAATACAGATACACTCCGGACACGACAGTCATTCTGATATTCATTCAAAGTTCAAATACAGTTACAGCTCAGATACGCTCCAGACACGAACGCCATTCTTTTGCTCATACATACCCAGTCTCTAAGATACAGTTCAAATGCATTCCAGACACGGATACCATTTTAATACTCATTCTTCTGAACTACCACATTGCAGTTCAACAAACATTCTTGGATGGCATCTTTAAGCCCATCTCCATCAAGATTCTACGCTCTCCAAATGGCATCTTTAAGCCCATTCCCTCATCTATGTTTTGACGAGTGCAATTTTACGGGCACTCTAGTGTCCAATCCTCTTTTACCTTCGAGACGCGAAAGGCAAACTTGCCAATATAACTCTTCAGGTTTCAGAAGATTGAACAGGGGCAACTGTTGTACCCCAAAATTTGCCCTCTCATTTCATTAACATTTCTCATCACAAGACTCTTGGAACTCAAGAACAAGTTAGGGTTTGCTCTGCTCAAGACACCTCCTTGCACTGTTGACCTAAATTAGGGTTTGAGTTTGCACAATGATATTTTGACCAACAATGCCCAAATTTACTTTCATACTTCATGTTGGACTCACAAGTTTGTCCACACCAAGTTTCAAGCCTTGATCCAAATTTTTGCCCAGTCAATTGGACAGTTGTCCTAGAAATCAGTTGTATTGGGGAAAAAGTCAAATGTGGCCAATTGACTGTCAAACCTCATGAATTTTGACCCAAATCAACATTATGAACTCATATGAACCATTTGATCAAGTTTGGATCACAATTCCACAAGAAATTTGATCAGTTCACCAAAAGGGCAAAATGGTCATTTTTAGGGTTTTGACTGTACAAAGGCAATTTTTGATTGTTTGACCTAACCAATGGCAAATCAAGCTCAATCATGGACTCAAGGACACAATGACATTGTCTTGACCCATTCAACAAGTTCAAAAGATCTCAAATGCATAGGATTGACAGATGAATTTTTCAGTCAACTGATCAAAATTTGACTGTATACTGAAAAGTCAAACTTTGACCCTTTAGTCAAAATCAAATGCCATGGGTCATTTTTCATCAAGACATGCCAAATTATGAAACTTGTTCATCAAGAAACCCAAAAATGCAAATTAGGGTTTAAAATGGGAAAATTTCATAACTTAGAAAATTTCTAAGTTATAAAATTTTCTTATTTTTTCCTAATTTTGTCCCATTTTTTCACCAAGATGAAAATAGATTCAAACAAAACTTGAAACATGAAAGTTGTAGTCCATTACAAAGTCTACAACTTTTATTCACAAAGTTTTCTCAAAAGAAGCTTGTATCTCAAGTTATGATTTTTGGAACAAGGGTACCTAAAACTTTTAACTTAGAGAAATTTTGCCGTAGTTTAGGCAGGATTTTGACCCATTTTCTTGTCTATTTTTCACATAGTTCCACTTGGAGTTTCAAGTTGCATTTCAAATATGGATTATAGTACAAGTTTCAATCTTTCCAAATTGTCCAAGAAATCCTCAAACACCCTTTTGGTTAGGGAGAATCAAATGCTTGAAGTTGGAAAAAACTCACTTTGAAACCATGGCCAATACATGTTCATACCAAGTTGCAAATCTGACCAAACTAGCTTAGTACATGATTACAGGCCTCTAAACTAATTTACAGTCTAAAATTGAATGCAAATACATTGGATATTAGCATTGTTCTGATCAAGAGAGCTTTGTACATTGAACTTTTCCATTTTGAGCATAAAGGTCATACTTCCATTTTCATAAAGGCCACTTTATGTCAATTTCCATTTTCTTGAGCCTTGGACTTTTTTCCTTGCAGCAAACAACTTCCCTAATCTCAGGCATAGTACACCAAGTTGAGCATTCTTGTAACTAGCCTCTACATGCCCTAGCTTGGACAGTTTACATCTTTGCTTCAAAAACAAGTCAAATGGAAAAAAGCTTGGATCTCTCATATCTGATAAAACCAACAAGAACAAAGTGGTCAAACAAGTTTTGCATATTCTCACAAGCCAGAAGCACGAGCCTTTCACCCCTAAAGCACCCTCATACTCCAAAACACCATTTTTCTGCAAAACAGGGCAAGCCCTGTAGAACCACCTCCATCTCTACTTTCCCTCGTGCGTTTTGCCTCAAACTTGTTCCAATATCTTCCATTCAACTCACCTGAACTATCCCAGACCTCCATTGCTAGCTGTAACACCATTAACACACATTTCCATTTTTGTTTGAGAGCTTTGCAGGTTGAGTACTGTAGCACGATTCAGGCTACTTCAAAACAAGCCAAGCATTGGGAAAGCTTCAGTGGACCTCAGGCAAACTCAAAAGAACCTCAAGCACCCTTGGAAGTTGCTGCATTTTCGTGCTCGAAGTCAACTGAAACAGGTATTTCATGAACTTCTATCTCTCTATTTAGGAATAGTTAGACTTAGGTTTGTGAATGAAAGATGTTGTACTCATAGCCCTGAAACCATACATGTGCTTAGTTTTCATTTATATTAATCGTGCTAGGAGAATTTTGTTCATGAACTTTTTGAAAAAACTAGGTTAAGAATTATGGCCAGAGAAATTCTCTCTGGTCTTTGAGAGTTAGCTTAAGTTTTTTATATGGTTAGATTCGTTGTTTGATACTTTAAAAGTTTGATGTTTTGAGTTTTGTTAAAGGATCACTGAAACAGGAAATACAGGTTTGTGTGGAAAACGCGCGTTTTTCAAACTTCTGGAGGTTGAAGATGAAGTCTGGGCTGGGCCTGGATTTCTTTACTTTTGACACCTCCCAATTCACTTTTAACACGCCCTGGCCCATTGTTTTGTATTTTCATTATTTTTGCATTTTTATTTTTTCTCTGACCTTGATATGTTATTTTCAAATATAAAAAATACTAAAAAAATATTTTCATAAATTTTTATATTTATTTGGCATTTATTTTAATTATTTCTAGTATTAATATATTAAATACTTTATATTTATTTTTGTTTAAATGTATAAATAATGTAAAAAATACTTTTATTTTTATTTATTATTTTTATACACACTTGAAAATATTTTCTTGAAATACATACATTTTTAAATAATTAATTTTTGTTTTTCATACACTACATATATTTAATATATATATATATATATATATATATATATATATATATATATATATATATATATATATATATATATATATATATATATATATATATATATATATATATATATATATATATATATATATATATATATATATATATATATATATATATATATATATATATATATATATATATATAATATATGTTATTGAATAATAAGAACAAAAAACACAAAAATAATACATTTTTGTTGTTATTAATATTTTATACTAAAAATACCTTTTTTTTTATATACTTTTATTTTTTGTACAAATTAATACATTATTGTATATAAATAACAAATAATACTATTTATTTAAGAAATTAGGGTTTTTGCCCTAAAAAACAAAATAATTAAAATTGACTTTTTTTTATTATTTACACTTCATATTTAAAAATACTTTTTACATACATAAAAATCTTTTTTTGCATAACACATTTTATCTAACATTTATTTATTGTATTTTATTTATTTATTGTACATTTAAATATTGTATCTTATGCATTCAATTTGGTTGTAATAATTTAGGATTTAATTTCTTGCAAAATAACCCCCAATTCAAATTTGTACCCCCTCCCTATATCATGATTGTAATAGTGTAGAATTTAAATTCTCGCACCTTTAAATGCTTTCAATTATGCCATGATTAGACTTAGGGTTTTGTATGCAAAATAAAATCAATAATTAGTTTGACCTAATCCAAGATAACAATGCATGAAAATAAACACAATGCACACTTGTACCCCTAGGGTTTCAATCCACTTGTTTCCTTGAAAAATGGGCCATGGTTGCATGTCAAGTACTTTGGCAAAACAAAACAAAAGATCATAGTCCCTCAATGACGCTATCTGAGTTGCCTAAACAAAATGATCAAGCCCCTCAAGAAAATTGCCAAAAATACTTGACACAATTGCTATCATGGTCTATACAATGACCCGCACCTGTCCCGTTTAACATCCTAACACAAAGTTGTTCACCAAATACAATGGTGAAACAACACTGTTAAAAGGGTTAAAACATAAGAAAGATCTTTGAGTAAAATAGGGTAGACAACTCTTAGTTACTTGATCAAAGCTTGCAAAAACATCCTTACTATCTTCAAAATACACTTCACAACACAATTTCAAAACCCTACTTTCAAACATTGAAAACTTTTCAAAAGACAAAAACACCTTTGTATACATTCAAATAAGAATCATTACAAAGGTTGCCACAACGATGGCCTCTTTTCAAAACATCTTTCAAAACCACACACAAAGCACCATTTCAAACAATTGAAAACCAAAGCAAGTGATCTAAGCAAGTAACTAAGAGCCCATGGATAACGATGGATAGAAAGGGTGCTAATACCTTCCCTTTCTATAATCTACTCCCCGAACCCAAGAAAACATCTCAAAGGTCTTTCCTGTACTTTTTGACCTTTCCTTAGGATAAAATAAAAAGTCGGTGGCGACTCTTTCTAAACCGAAACATTTGCAAACACAAAACGCAAAATCACAAGTCAGTTCTCCCACCGTATCACAGAAGGGATAGGGTGTGCCACTGTTCTCTTGCTTACTATCTAGGCACGGAGCCTTTCGCTCTTTCGGGAAGGTTTCTTCTGGGAAGGATCTTGCTTAATCTTCTTACTAGCCTCCTTTTGGGCCGGCTCCGAAAGAGTTGGTTTCTCAACAGTAGCCTTGACTTGAATCTTCTTTGGAGGTGATTTAGGCTTGGCTGGAGTATTGGCTAGAGAAGGTCTCTTAGCAATATTTTTGGTTGGGCTTAGATTGCTGGCCTTTACAGGTCTCTTAACCTTCTTAGGGGTAACCATTGAGGTCACATCATCACCCGTCTCATCCATAGTCTCTTCAGATTGTTCCAATTCTTCCAAACCATCTAAAGATTCCCCTCTTTCCTCCTCTTCCTCTTCTTCAACCTTCTCATTTGGACCTTTTTCTACCTTTTCTTCCAGCACAACCTCATTTTCAGTTTGATTATTGTCTTCCTCCTCTTCCTCTGTAGAGTTATCCTCAGTCACAACACGAGTTTCCTCCATCACAACATCTTCTTCCTTGTTTTCTCCTCCTCTTCCTTTTCTTCAACTTTCTCCTCAACAAATTCATCCACTTTCTTTTCCACCACTTTTTCAGCTAGCTCCTCATTCAGTTCTTTCACACCCTCCTCAACAGTTTTCTTTGCAGCAGCCTTTTTAGGTTTTTCCTTTTCACACACTTCTGCCCTAAACTTTTGGCTATCAAGGCCTGCTTGCTTAATTATGGTATCCAATGTCTTATCATCACCTGTATCAGATTCTTCCATCACCACTGGTATCTTTTCAATAATCTTATTTTTCATAACTTTCTTGGATGCCACTTCCTTCTTAGCTTTTTTCTTCTTCTTTTCAGGTGAGTCCTCCATAGGCACGCCTTGTGTTGACTGACCAGGATCTCTCACATGTTCATTTTTAATTACCTTCTTGCCCGTCCTTTTAATATTTTTTTCTTCCTCCTTATTCACATTGTCCTCCCATGCCTCCATTATCCCCAATATATGATCATGGAATGGAGGAGCTGGTTCATCATTATCCATGATACATTAGACTTTTGATTCCCATTCACATCTCTCCATTTTAAACTTATAGTAGTCCCTCTAGTCCTTTTGCATTTTGTAACAAAACTTCCAACATCAAACTGTCAATCTCAAAACTTAAATCTCCTTTAGTGGAATGTTATCCTACCTCTATCCTTTTTCTCTCCTTTGGCTTCATAAGCATTTGCAAATTGTTTCTATCAAAAGCTACCTTAGGTTTAATCTCATCAGTATCCTTGTGGCCCGTTTCTACTGGTTGCTCAGCTGTTATTCCCCGCGAAGCTTCATCTCTTCGAGGTTCCCTCTCTAGCGGTTCCCTCTCTAGCGGTTCCCCATATTTTCTCCTCTCCTTTGGATTTTGCAATTTATTTTTGCAAGTCATGTCAGATTCTGACTTCTTGGTTATTGGCTTCTCAATTGGCCATTCCCCAGTGAAAGTTTTAAACATGCATCATTACATTGCATCTACCAAAACGTGTAGCATTTCCATTATATGGAACATTGCGCTATATAGAAAGAATTCAAACATGCATCGGAACATAAGCCATTTTTGTTTCTGTTGTCCCCAGTGAATTTGCTAATACTTCGAATAAAATCCCCAGCGAGGTCTTCGTCCTCATTGTCTCAGTTTCCCCACTTACCAATATCCTTTTGGCGTTAATCATTTGTTTGTTTGAGTGTCTGCTCTTGACCGTAGTTCAGTTTCACCCTGGCGCGGTCTTCTCGGGTTTAGTCTTCACTACCCTCTCCGGTTCATTCCAATGTCTATTGATGCACCTTTCGAATACCAGTTTCGTCCTGATATTTGCTTTCAGCAAGTTTTTAGGTGTACGCCCTAATCTCCTTGCTTTGGGTTGAGCTCAGAGTTTTGTCTCCTCACCTTGCGCATGAAATCCAGTTTCGTCCTGGTCCTCATCTAGTTTAGTCTAACTAGTTATTGAGTCGAGTTTCGCCTCAGTTTTTTTGCTTTCATACCTTGGACCCTTTGACGGTGTTCGTTTACCGAGTGCAGTGTTCATACCGCGTCCTTGGCTTGAAATTAGTCTCTTTTGTTCCTTGGATTCTTCTATCAGTTTTCGTCACTGTTTATCCATTGATCTGAGACCAGCAACAGCTCTTAGAAACATGCACTCTCATCATTTTGCTATGGGTCAAGTTTCGCCTCGTCACCCGTGCGTGAAATCCAATTCCGTCCTGGTACTCATCTAGTTTAGTTTCGTCTAACTAGTTTTTGAGTCGAGTTTCGTCTCGCTTTTGTTACTCATTTCTGGGATTCTTTCAGTTCCTTCATACTGTCTATCTTAGTTGAGATTAACAAGTGCTCCTATAATCACGCACTCTAGCCACTTTGCTTTGGGTCGAGCTCAGAGTTTCGTCTCCTCACCCGCGTACGTTTTCTTTTCCAAAGCTTAGTTTCGCCTATACTCTTTGATTTGAGTTTTATCTCACCCTTTTTGAAGCCCAGTTTTTCCCTGGCACATTTGTCTGGAAGTTTAGTTACGTCTACTCTTCTTTTGTTTTTGTTCTGTTTCAAATTGCGTTACAGCTTCATTCTGATGCATGTCTTGGGGGTTTTATGCTTCTTTTTCTTTCTTCTTCAAGAGTGTAAATTTTCGGGTCATTTTGTATTCAATCATCTTCAACTCTGAATGCTTGAAAGTTGTTACTTTTCTCACTTATCATGTTGAAGATATTTGAATAGGGGGAGCTGTTGCACCCTAAAATTTACCCTCTTGATTTAGGCTTATATTTCATCATGAATATCATATTGCATTTCATTCATACATTGTGATGGGATCAAAATACTTTGGTTATCAAGTATTCCTCAAGCTTTGAAGGTTGATTGCATTGACAAATTTCTCAAGTAGAACCTTATCATCTAAACCTCTGGATCTTTCAAGCTCAAAAGTTATTGCATATCTCAAGATATTTTATCCATCTCTTTGGATCATCAGAGGATTGAAGTTTGAGATTGATTATAAGAGGAATCATTGTTTTGATTCACCAGTCAAATTAGGGTTTTGTTTGATCAAGGATATTGATTAATGTACGAGTCTTGATTTGGAAGCTACAATATCTCATTGGTATTTGAAAAGTCTTTGTGCCAGAAATTGGTCAAGATGCTCAGAGGATTTGAAATTTTGGAGATGATTCATCAGTCTCCTAAGGTGTTAACCAAAACTAGGGTTTGGGATTTTATCAAGATTTCTTGAGAATTTTGAAGTGAAACTTTGTACATACCCTATATATATTTGTAAGATCATATGTTTGATGTTTTGATCATCAATTTTGAAGGGAAGTGGATCAATTGATTCAAAGGGGCAAAATGGTCATTTTGGTCAAAATCAGTCAAAGTCAAGGTTAACCAAGGGAACTTTTGGTCAACCATCAATTAAAGGGTGTAATTTTCATATTTCAAGTCCATTTTGATCATTGGATCAAAAATATTGAGGTTTGGGTTGAAACTTGTTCATGAAGAAACCCTAAAAGTTTCTAATTTTGAAAAATGAGGACTTAACTTCAAAAATTCATATTTTATTCACCTTTGATCAAAAAAATGCAAATGAAATATGCATGGAAAGATAAGAGGATGATCTTTCATATTCTTTTGGTCTCATGTCCAAATTGGCAAGGAGTCAAGAATTATGGTGTTTGGAAGTTCATGCCTCAAGTTAAAATTATAGGTCATTTTCCAAAATTAGTGAATTTCATGTCAAATTTTGAGGACCTTAATGGATTCAATTGCAAAAACTCAAAACTAAGGGATTGTATATCATTTTAATACCTTTCCAAATTGTACTCATTTGTGTCCAAATTCAAAAATATGAGCAAGTTATGAGCTTTGGAATTTTAAGGCATTTTATTGAATTTTGACCAAGCAAGCAAAATGCCAAAAGTTGAGAACTTCATTTTCAGCCATTCTATTCACTTCTAATCAGGCCCATGAAACATTTGTGATTTGAGTAAGCCCATAATGGCATCAAAATCGCGCCCCATGTGTAGTTGTACCACCATGACTCCAAAATTGACAAAACTTGCCAAATTTGCAAAAACACTAGCATGATCTCATCATGAGAAATCAAGGGCCAAGATTTGGTGGACCAAAATCTGAGTAAGAAAGGCCTCAAAAGCAACTCAAATGAGAAAAAATGCACGAGGCATTGGCATGGTCAAAATTTCACTTTTCAACATAGCAAAAATTCCAATTGGGCAATGCACTTATTTTGAAGCCCATTTCTCTTGAAAAACCTGCTCTACATGTCATATATAATGAGAATCAAGCACTGAAGGCGGGGGAGAGGTCTCACAACTTCCAAATTCCAGATCTGAACTCAGAATTTCCATAGCTGCACTTTTCTTCGAATTTAAAGTTTCAGTGGTGCATTCAGAGTTTTTCTTCTTGCTTTTTCATCCTCAAGTGCTAAGGAAGCTAAATCAAGCTTTGAATCACATCTGGAGTGAGAGAATCAAGCATTTGGATTTTGAATTGAGCTTGAAATCTAAGTCTTTGATGCATTGTGTGGGATTCCTCTCCTAGTATGCTTGTAAGCTGTGATGAAGTATTTGAGTATGATTGAATTGTGGTTGCTAATGACCTTCATGGTCTTTGATTGTATTCTTCTCAAGCTCCCGTGATCCTTGATTGATACTCAATTGTTAATTCAATATGGTTATAGAAATGAGCAACATTCCTCTAACTTTTGACTTAATTGCGCATATGCCTGTTTCTTTTTGTCTATCATATCTAATGTTTTGATAGTTGCTATCATGTTTTCTCACTTTGTTATGGTGTCATCATCCATCCCTTATGTGAGTCATCATTCTATTTATGGGAATACTAACTTGGCTATGGAATGTGCGAGGTACTCTGAGAAAAGTTTTCCATTTTTCACTTGAGGCTATTGTGTTTTACTTTATTTGTGGAACACAATTTATTCTATTGGTACTACTATTGTGCTTGGCATATTTTATAGTCTATGCAGGATATATGTATATGATTATGAATGCTATACATTTCCCATGGGATCTATTCATATCTGAAAATCTCAATACTTACATCCTGATGGCGTAATTTCTGACTTGATTTATCTGCTGATGCCATCTTGCTTTAAGTTCTCTGGGTTTCTTTTATTCTTGTTTAGTTGCTACAAATAGTTATCCGTTTGGTATTGCACTATTTCCTTTCTTCTATTTTCATTTTGTATAGTTCTGTGTTGCATGAGGGGACCTCTGTTGCTGATATATGTCAGGAGGCCCTCTGTTTTGTTTGATACGTGTGTTGTGTTTGTGTTTGTTTCTTTAATTGTTGATCAATGAGTCACTCAATTTAGAAATTGAGACCACGACTTCACTCTCAGTGCATGTTCCCTATAGGATGTTTATTGTTTTTTTCTTTAATTGTTGATCGATGAGTCACTCAATTTAGAAATTGAGATCAAGACTTCACTCTCAATGCATGTTCCCTATAGGATGTTTATTGTTTTTTTTCTTTAATTGTTGATCGATGAGTCACTTAATTTAGAAATTGAGATCACGACTTTGCTCTCATTGCGTGTTCCCTATAGGATAGTTTTGTTAAGCTTCCTTTGACATGTTGATTAAGATAGGAATCCATGTATGCTAGCATAAGGTAGAATTTTCCTTTATGCTCAACCTTAGGTTCAATCATTGTATGATAACACTAGGGATAGTTCTAGACTGGTTTCCCTTAGTTGTTTTTTTTCATTTGCATTTTGCATGTTAAAACAAAAATTGTTTTCTTGGCAAATCATAATACACCTCTAATAAACTCAAACCCTTCTTCAAGGTAAAAGATACAAATCAATCCTATTTTGTTTGTGCGCCTCTTGGCTTTGTTTTTAAACTTGGTTTATTAATGTTTCGCCATCTTTACCATGATATCTTGTTATCTTTTAGCCGATGTTTCGCCATCACACATTTGTTTGAAGCCGATGTTTCGCCATCGCACATTTTGGTTATCCTACTCTGATTCTCAATATCATTGTTAGGTGTGATGTTTTGTCATCTGGTTTATTGATGTTTCACAATCCTTGCCATGTTACCTTGTTATCTTATAGCCAATGTTTCACCATCGCACATTTGTTTGAAGCCGATGTTTCGCCATCGCACATGTTTGTTATCCTACTTTGATTCTTAATATCATTGTTAGGTGTGATGTTTTGTCATCCGGTTTATTGATGTTTCGCCATCTTTGCCATGATACCTTATTATCCCTTAGCCGATGTTTCTCCATCGAATACTTGTTTGAAGCCGATGTTTCACCATCGCACATGTTGGTTATCCTACTTTGACTCTCAATGTCATGGTTAGGTGTGATGTTTTATCATTTGGTGTTTCACCATATTTGAAATGTTACTTTGTTATTATTTTGCCGATGTTTTACCATCTCATTTGTTTGTTGTTTTATTTGATGTTTTGCCATCTTGACCATTTTTGTTGTCTTAACTAAAAAACACAAATCAACCATAATATATGAGCCGAACTACGACTGCTCTGATTCATTAAAAGGGATACGTATGCATTGGGGTAGGGCCCAACCGAGCACATCTTTTATTTTCCCTACATTGTTTTCTTGTCTTTCTTTCGCATGCATTCCTTTTTTAGCTTTAAGCCATAGACATAGGTTTTGACCACACCCATTAGATTAGACAACAAGAGTGGATACCGTAGAGTACTACGGGCGTGTGGGGTGCTAATACCTTCCCCTCGCGTAACAGACTCCCTTACCTGATCTCTCGGTCGAAAGACAGTGATTTCTCCCTCTTCAGGTTTTCTCGATGTTTACCTTTCCCTCTTGGCGGGATAAAAAACATTCGGTGGCGACTTCATTGATGTTTCATTACAAGATGACAGGTTTGGCCAGGTGGTTTCAGCTGGAGACTTCACTGGGGACAGATTGACCTCCTTCTGGTCGATCCTAGCTCTTGTTTGTTTTCTTTTTGGGTGTTTATTTTACCCCTTTGCATATTTATCTGTTTGCATTGCATCCTATGTGTGCTTTACTTTCTGCATACTGGATTTGGCTGCACTGTTTGGATTCTGGGTTTCTTGGTGGGTGGGTTGTTCCATGAGGTAAAAGGCCTCATAACCAGGCTATGAGTGAATTCTATAGGAACTAGGAATAGAGTGGCCATGGCAGCTATGAGGTGGATGCTTTGTAGACCTGACCATGAGACCCATGACTTCAGAGGTAGTTCGGATAGGTGTTATCGTATGATGATACCGACAGTCGAGCTCTTGTACTTTGATTTGGCTTTTAACCTTACCTTGACCTAGACTACACCCGTGAGAGGGGCGGGAAAACTTTTCTTACAGGTACAGGTATTGTTGGTGACTTTGTGTTGCTAAGGTGACTCAGGTTCCCATGATAATTTTGAAGCTTTGGGGTTTTCTTTTGATCTTGAGTGGTGTTGTTCTGTAATGGTCCAACCATTATCCAGTGTGAAACTTTGATCCTGTCATGTTGCATCATAGCATATTTATTTTTTATTTTTAAAAATGATGTATAAAAAATAACTTGCATGCGCATGTCATCTTCCAGGGACATTCGAGAGTCTTCTTTCCATCAGAAATGGCTGGCCTCCCGTCAGATGAGTTTTACTCAGTCCGTGTTAAAGAGCCCACCAGGCATACATTCTCTTATCATATTCCTACTATTGATGTGTCCGAATTGAATAGGTTGAGTTCTTATCTGAAGAGTGATGTTCTGAATAATTTCAACAAAAATTATGGCAATTTGTTACTAATCCTTAACACTCCAGTTGACCCAATGTCTTTGATCACCTTCTTCCAGTTCTATGACAAGGAGTTATGGTGTTTTAATTTTCAAGATTATCAACTTGTTCCCACACTAGAGGAGTACGCGTACCTACTTAATATCAAGTTGTCCGACGAAGTTCCTTTTTTCCAAGTGCCGGAGAAGCTGAAGTTCGAAGTTATTGCTGAAATTCTTCATTTGAGTTGGAAAGAGGTAAAAGACAATTGGAAATCAAGTGAGGATACTACAGGGTTTTATTTGGATTTCTTAGTGAAGAAAGTTGAAGACTGGGCAAAGAAAGGGAATTGGAGTGACTTCAGCTCTATGTTTGCTCTCATGATATACGAGATCACCCTCTTCCCTCGCAAGAGAAAATTTGTGGATTTGGCGGCTATTTGTGTTTTTAGAAATAAGAACCCGATACTGACACTCTTGGAAGATACTCTTTACACCATTCATTTCAGGCATGGAATAGGAGGTAATGTAAGTTTATGTCATTCAATGTTGTATCAATGGTTTAAGTTGCACCTACCGGTAAGTGGCCCTTTCGTGGATACCAGACATTCTCTCTGATGGTCATCAAGACTTGTCAACCTTACTTCATTTGATATCTGGTGCAATTATGACATGGGGTAAGTACGAAGTATTATCACTAGCTGCGGAGATTTCCTTAATGTTACCCTCATAGGAACTAAGGGGTGTATCAACTATAATCCTATGCTTGCTTATCGTCAATTGGGATATGCAATGGATGGACCGCCAAAGGTTGAGGAGGTGTCTGAATTAGTCTATTTTGTTAGAGGAAGTGATCCTGTAATGTTGAAAAGAGTGACAAGTGCTTGGAAGGGAATTAACAAGAAGGATAGAACTACTTTGGGCAAGAAGGTTCCTATTGCTAGAGTTCCTTAATTGGAATGGATTAGAGACAGGGTTAAGATTTTACGGTTACCGTTTGCGAGGTTGGCTCCTATATGTGAGCAACCTCCTACTGTTCTGAGTAACACGGTGCCTACCGAGGTGTTCACCCAGGTTCATGTTGAGAACATTCAACTTTGTGCAAAAGACCATAAGGCAGGGATGAAACTTTATTGGGTAGATCAAGAAAGGGCTGACTTAACTCGCAAACTCAAAGAAGCTCAAGGGGAAACTTCTGATGCAACCAGTTTTAGGAAGAGGTCTCATGCTGAAATGGAAGAAGAGTTGAGTAAGACCCAACAAGAGTGCCAGAAGCTTCAGGCATCTGATATTAGCTACAGGAAGAAGGTTCAAAACATGGAGAAACATCTCAAAGACAAAGATGCTCAGCTTAAGAAGGAAGTAGCCCAGAGGCGTGTCGCAGAGGATCGGTTTCAAGAAAGTAAAGTAGTCACATCACAACTTTTGAAGGAGAAATCCAGGCTTGAAGAGTATTGTCAACACCTTGAAGCGTGTCTTGTTCCGGAGATTTAGTTTTGTTACTTACCTTTGGTGTATTTGGTCACCCCCAGGATTGTTGGAAGGGACCATTTGTTTGTGTTTATTATTCAGTTTTTTGTCAAGTTTACTTTGAAACACGTATTTTTTTGTTTATCGTTACACTCTTAAATGTCTGAAGTCACTCGAACATCGTTTCTTTTGTTTGTAAATAATTTAAGTGTTTGTCTTTTTGTCCTTTTTTCCTTTGATTGTATGCTTGTTTATTGGTTACGCACCGTGATTGATGAATAAAAGGACTCTTGAATACCGGGAAATGACAAACATATCATGCACATCATGCATTTCATAACATTACAGGTTATCTCAAGACGGTATTCTTATTCTTCTGCTTTTCTTATTCATAAATCAAGACGACTACTCATCGGTATTCCACCAGAAACAATTTTCCAAGACAGATGGAACAAGTTCAAGTTGAACTCGCTGAAATAAGGGCCCAGATGGCTACTCAAATGACCCAGTTCATGGAGGTCATCACCAATGTGAATCGCCGACAGGAGGAATTGGCTGCCATTGTCAACAACCAGCGCCGCTATCCAGGGGATGGTAGAAATCAAGGGCTCTATCAGGACATTTCTGTAGGATTAGGGGATGTGCAAGATCAGCCTATTCGAAATTTTCACGGGATGCCGAAAACCCTTTTGTGCACAATGTAGGGCAGTTTCCCCCGTCTCCGGGATCTCGTCTTGTGGGGAACAGAAGAGATAATCAGGGCAGTGTAAGGGGCTATCAGGAGCAGGATTTTGACTTTGATCAGGATGAAGATCAGTTTTCTGTTCGGCGTTCAGAGCCGGAAGTTCAGGTTGAGGATAGGAAGTATCGGTTGTTGGAAGAACTTTTGAAGGTTGTGGAAGGGAAAGGAGCCCTTGGTATGGATGCTAATGATCTCGGGTTGGTGTCTGGGGTAAAAGTTCCTCCAAAGTTCAAGCCTCCTATATTTTAAAAGTACAACATAACGTCATATCCTGTTACTCATGCAACTGCTTATTTCCGAAAGATGTCGGTGCATACTGAGGATCAGGGGATTTTGATTCACTTTTTCCAGGATAGCCTATCTGGGGCATCCCTGGAGTGGTACATGAAGTTGGAGAAATCTCATATTCGTTGCTGGAGTGATCTTGCTCGGGCTTTTGACAAACATTATCAGTACAATGTGGATATGGTGCCTAATCACACTCAGTTACAGAATTTGTCACAGGGACCAAGAGAATCTTTCAAGGAATACGCTCAGAAGTGGCATGAATTGGATGCGAGGGTTCAACCTCCACTCATGGAGAGATAACTCATTGATATGTTTATGAGTACCCTGCAAGGGCCATTCTATGAGCACATGATAGGAAGTACTTCGGCAGGATTTGCAGACTTGGTTATGGCTGGTGAAAGAAATGAGGTAGTTTTGAAATTGGGGAAAATTCACATTGGAGGTTCTAGTGGCTCATCAGGGGGCAGTAAGAAACCATTCAACACTTACCCTAAGAAAAAGGAAGGCGACGCGAGTGCAGTTTACTCTCATAGAGGAAGAAGAGAGGATCGTCAGCACCAACAAATCAATGTTGTTTCTATTCCTGTTAATGCTCCTCCGCAGCAGAGACCGAATACAGTGCCTCAATAATAAAGACAACAAGATACTCCCCGTCAGTATAATAATCAACAACAGAGACATTTGAGAAAATTTGATCCCTTCCCAGTATCTCTTACTGAAGCACTCCACCATTTGCTCGATTTGAAGTTGATCGGTTTGAGAAATATGCCACCACCCCCCGCAAGACTTCCTCCTAACTATGATGCTAATGCAAGATGTGAGTTACATTCAGGCGGAGTTGGTCATTCTACTGACAATTGCTTTGTGTTGAAGTGCAAGATACCAGACTTGTTAGATGCTAAGGCAATTGAGTTTACTCCAGTGACTGGTCCGAATGTTACTCAAAATCCAATGCCTAGGAATGAAAGAGTTGTTGTTAATATGATTGATGATAATGGTGAAGTGTTGAATTTAATCATGAATGTGGAACAAGTAACTACTCTGTTGTGGTATGTTAAGAGGTATTTGCTTTACAATTCTATTTTACTGGGTTGTACTTCATAGTGTGCCAAGTGTAGAGAGCAACCGAAGGGCTGTGATGATTTGAAAGCCAGTATATAGTTGATGATAAAGGAGGGTTCCCTGCAGTTCAATAGGAAACCGAGCTACTGTAAGGTTACCGAAGAAGATGTTGTTGTGGTATCTATTCCTTACACCCATGTGCGCATTCCTACCCCATATAGGGCACCTCTTTTGATGATTATGGTACCTGGTCCCATGCCGTATACCAGTGAGAAGGCCATCCCATGGAATTACGGTGATGATGTTTATTACCATGGGGTGAAGCAGGAAGTAAGTACTCGTTTGTCTAAGGAAGAACATGCTGAAGATAATGAAGAGGAAGTTCACAACTTTTCTAGTGTGGGTCGAATGACTAGAAGCGGGAGAGTATTTGGTCCTTCCAATGTGCATGATGTGGCAGATACTTCTGCAAGAAAAAAAGGAAAATAGCAGGCGATGATTGGTAATCTGAGGGTTACGCCGGCCAATGTGACTCAACCAACTTCGGTACCAGAAGCTTCTTCAGTTCCCGATGAGGTTGAAGAGTTAATGCGAATTATCAGAAAGAGTGATTATAGCATAATTGATCATCTGAGCCATACTCCTTATAAGATGTCTATCTTGTCTCTGTTGATTTATTCAGAACCTCACAGAAATGCTTTGATAAAGTTGTTAAAGAATGTGTTTGTGCCACATGAGATAACAGTCAATCAGTTTGAGAATGTTTGTGCTAACATATCTGTCGGGAACGGTTTGGGCTTCACAGATTTTGATCTTCCTCCGGAGGGGCGAGACCATAAAAAAGCGTTGCATATTTCAATGGAGTGCAGGGGCACTACTTTATCCCGAGTTTTGGTGGACACTGGGTCGTCTTTGAATGTATTGCCTAAGTCAGCATTGATGAAAATTGATTATTCTGGACTGCAGTTGTGCCTTAGTGATTTGATGGTGAAGGCGTTTGATGGGTCTTGAAGGTCAGTGTTTGGGGAGGTGGAGTTGCCAATCAAGGTTGGTCCTCACACCTTCACGGCTATATTTTTTGTGATGGATATACAACCAGCATATTGTTGTTTGTTGGGGCGGCCGTGGATTCATAAAGCAGGGGCAATCACTTCTACTCTTCATCAGAAACTCAAGTATCCTGCAGAGGGAAAGGTGATAATTGTGTGCGGCGAGGAAGAGTACACTGTGAGTCATTTGACATCATTCCGCTATGTTGAAGTTGAAGGCGAGATACATGAGACTCCATTTCAGGCGTTTGAGACAGTTCATGATGTCAATTTTCCTCCTCCAGAGCAGAAAAGGAAGCCTGAAACTGTTATGTCTTCTCTCAAGGATGCAAGAGCTGTGGTGGAAAATGGTAACCCTGAAGGTTGGGGTCAGGTGTTGGACGTCACCCCAAAATTTAATAAATTTGGTCTTGGTTTTAGCCCAGGTCAGTAGAGTACAACTCCAAGAGCATCTAGTTTAACTACTCCTGTGAAGTTTTCCCGTCGTTGTGCTACTCAAGAAGGACACGTCAATGTAGTTGGCGACGATAGGGTTTTTGGCTACAATATAGAAGATTGGATTCTTCCGAGTATTCCAGGTCAGACACTCAACAATTGGACTTCTGTGGATGTTATCCAAGTTTCAAGCGCTGAGGAGTAATTTTCTTGTTTTCTTTTATTATCATATCATAATTCCTACGCTCTGCCCAAGGCGTGGTGGATCATTTGTGTAGGGCAACCATGTTTATTTTCAAAAAGTTTATCATGAAATAAAGGACGTTTTTGCTTTCAAAATTTTGCTCCATTTCTTTTTTATTTGAATGGCAATATTTCTCTTTTCACACACTGTCACTAAAAAACGCCAAAATATCGTTCATGCAGATGCACTTCCACCACCGATTATATTGATAACGACTCTACTATGGCTCATTATGACTTTGATACTCCTATTTATCAAGCTGAAGAAGAAGCATATGAGGATTGTGATCTTCCTGAGGAATTAGCAAGATTGTTAAAACAAGAGGAGAAGGTTATCCAGCCGAATCAGGATTCGATTGAGGTGGTGAATATTGGCACAGAAGAGGTAAGAAGAGAAGTCAAGATAGGGGAAGATCTCGAAGAAAGTATAAAGGTCAGATTGATTGAGCTACTCCGTGAGTATTCTGATATCTTCGCTTGGTCTTATGAGGATATACCTGGGTTGGATACAGACATAGTGGTGCATCGATTACCGCTCAAAGAAGGTTTTTCCCCTGTCAAGAAAAAGCTCCGAAGAACTCATCCTGAGATGTCCAAGAAGATCAAGGAGGAGGTCCAAAAGCAGTTGGACGTGAATTTCTTAAAGGTCATCAATTATCCGCCATGGATTGCAAATATTGTGCATGTTCCCAAGAAGGATGGTAAGGTTAGGATGTGCATGGATTATAGGTATTTGAACAGGGCCAGCTCTAAATATGACTTCCCTCTTCCGCATATTGATGTGTTGGTCGATAATACTGCTCATTCCAAAGTGTTTTCGTTCATGGATGGTTTTTCGGGTTACAATCAAATTAAGATGGCTCCGGAGGATATGGAGAAGACAACATTTATCACGTCTTGGGGAACTTTCTGCTATAAAGTGATGCCGTTTGGTTTGAAAAATGTCGGGGCAACATATCAACGCGCCATGATCACTCTCTTTCATGATTTGATTCACAAAGAGATTGAGGTTTATGTGGACGATATGATTGCTAAGTCTGATACGAAAGAGGAACATCTTGTTCATCTGGAAAAATTATTCGAGAGACTGAGGCAGTTCTTGCTGAGGTTGAATCCGAATAAGTGCACCTTCGGGGTGAGATCCGGCAAGCTGTTGGGTTTTATTGTAAGTGAAAAAGGTATTGAGGTGGACCCGGCCAAGGTAAAAGCGATACAGGAAATGCCTGAACCAAGGACAGAGAAGGAAGTACATGGTTTCTTGGGAAGGTTAAACTACATTTCTAGATTTATTTCTCATCTCCCAGCCACCTGTGAACCTTTGTTTTTAGTTGTTGAAGAAAAGTCAGACAGTGAAATGGAATGAGGGTTGTTAGAAGGCCTTTGAAAAATTAAAGGAGTATTTGTAGGAACCTCCTATACTCATGCCTCCAGTCGAGGGAAGGCCACTAATCATGTATCTAACTGTGTTGGAGAACTCAATGGGTTGTGTCCTTGGTTAGCACGACGAGACAGGGAAGAAAGAGCAGGCTATTTACTACTTGAGTAAGAAGTTTACCGAATGCGAGTCGAGGTACTGATTGCTGGAAAAGACTTGTTGTGCGCTTGCCTGTGCCGCCAAACGTTTGAGGCAATACATGTTAACTCACACCACCTACTTGATATCCAAAATGGATCCAATCAAGTATATTTTCGAGAATCCAGCTCTTACAGGCAGGGTAGCCTGTTGGCAGATGATACTCACCGAATATAATATCCAATACACTACTCAAAAAGAAATTAAGGGTAGTGTACTGGCCGACCATCTTGCTCATCAGCCCATGAACGATTATGAACCGATGAAGTTTTATTTTCCATATGAGGAAATTATTTATATTCGGGATAGTAACATGCCAGACCCAGAAGAAGGACTCAAGCTGGGATCACGTTGGACGCTTGTTTTTGATGGTGCCTCCAATGCCACGGGTAACAGTGTCGGAGCTATTATCACTTCCCCTGAGGGATACCACATTCCTTTCACGGCTCGTATTTGTTTCAATTGCACTAACAACATGGCCGAATATGAGGCTTGCATTTATGCCATTGAGGCGGCGATCGACCTGCACATCAAATTTTTGAAAGTTTACGGGGATTCCAATCTTGTTATCAACCAGATTAATGGAGATTGGGAGACTCACCATCAGAACCTAATTCTCTATCGTGAGCATGTTTTGAAGCTGATTCCGTACTTCTAAGAGATCACGTTTGAACACATTCCGAGAGAAGAAAATAATCTAGCTGATGCACTGGAAACTTTGTCCTCCATGTTCAAGGTTAAGTGGGCTAATGAGGCACCTTCCATTACCATCAGAAGTTTGAGTGAGCCAGCTTTCTGTTTTGAGACTAGTTTGGAATCAGATGGTAATCCTTGGTTTTATGATGTTAAATGATATCTTGAAACACAAGAATACCCTGAAGAGGCATCCGTCACAAATAAGAAGTTCTTAAGAAGATTTTCAGCCAAGTTCTTTCTCAATGGCGATGTGTTGTATAGAAGGCATCATGACTGTTTACTGCTCAGATGTGTTGACAAGAAAGAAGCAGCTAGAATCATTGAGGAGATACATGAAGGTGATTTCGGGACCCATTCCAACGGGCATATAATGGCTAAAAAGATTTTGCGAGTAGGTTATTATTGGTCCACCATGGAGACTGACTGTTACAATCATGCACGGGTTTGCCATAAATGTCAAGTCTATGCTGATAAGGTGCATGTGCCGCTAGTACCTTTGAATGTATTGACTTCCCCTTGGTTGTTTGCGATGTGGGGAATTGATATGATCGGCAAAATTGAACCGATTGCATCCAACGGGCACCGTTTCATTCTGGTTGCCATCAATTATTTTACAAAATGGGTTGAAGCTGCATCCTATGCCAATGTCACCAAGCAGGTGGTAACTCGATTCATTAAGCATAATATTATTTGTTGCTATGGAGTACCTGAAAAGATCATTACCGATAATGGGTCTAATTTGAACAACAAAATTATGAAGGAGCTTTGTGAGTCCTTCAAAATCAAGCATCATAACTCTTCCCCATACCGACCAAAGATGAACGGTTCTGTCAAAGCGGCCAATAAGAATATTAAGAAGATCTTATAGAAGATGGTGGTAACCTATAAAGATTGGCATGAGATGCTGACTTTCGCTTTGCATGGTTATTGCACCACTGTGCGTACTTCGACTGGGGCAACCCCTTTTTCATTGGTTTACGGCATGGAAGCAGTTTTGCCAGTAGAAGTCAAGATTCCTTCTCTTAGGATCATGAGAGATGTTGAGCTGGATGAAAGTGAATGGGTACACAATCGGCTGTATCAGTTGGAACTTATTGACGAGAAGAGGTTGACGGTTATATGTCATGGTCAGGTATATCAGCAAAGGATGAGGAAAGCTTTTGATAAGAGGGTATGACCTCAGTGTTACAAGCCAGGTGACCTTGTGCTAAAAAGTATAATTCTCCCCCAGGGAGATCCCAGGGGCAAGTGGGCTCCGACTTATGAAGGTCCTTTTGTGGTGAGAAAAGTTTTCTCTAGAGGAGCGATGATGCTCACAACTATGGATGGAGAGTACTTCCCTCTCCCTATGAATGCCGGCGTAGTTAAAAAATACTTTGCATAAAAAAGAATAATAATAAAAAAAACCTGCTAAACTGAAAACCCGAAAGGGCGGTTTAGGAAAAAAGTGGGTGTCCTGGTGAATCAAAAACCCGAAGGGGCGATTCAGGCAAAAGTTAGGGACTTAAAGCAAGTAACTACGCTCAGCATGAGATCCTTTGTTTCTTTCCTTCGTTCCGTCACCTGGCATAAGCTCGAAGCTAATCCAAGAATGATTTGTCTGAAAGCAGGAAGATGAAAGCGTAAGAGTTATAAGAGTCATAGCAGAGTTGGGACTTGATGGATATTCACATTCACATTGCCATTTGTAAACACTTGTTTGCTTTGATTTTGTAATTACTTGCTTCCAAATGTAAATTCCTTTTTCACAGGCTGATTTCTCAAAATCAATAGAATATCTTCTTTCAAGTATACGTATACATTTCTTTTCTCCATTTTTACTATTTTGTTTGCAAAAACGTCCAATATTTTGATAAGCATGTGCATATAAACTTCGTTGGCCTTACACGGAAATGGTAATCTAAGTCATGGTTAGTTGATCGCTTGAAATACAGATAACAAACACTGCTACTGTGCAAGGGGCGTGTTTGGTTCTATGATTGATAGGATTCTCATTCACTTTACTGGTTGATGCCTTGCCAATTTGTTTCATAGCTCCGTGCTGTTGGTAAAGGTCATGGGTCAGGGTAATATCAAGATTACGGTAGGTCGGCGAGATCGGCGAACCTAGTTGGAAATATTTCTTCCCCATAATGGCTTTTATTACGTTTCTTTTCCGCACTTTCATGTGTTATCTTGATTGATTGTTTTAGCATTGTCTGCATATAGGATTTTGTTTATAGCCGAATGTCAGTCTTGATGCGTTGAATATTGTTACCTTGAAGAAATTGTTTCATTTTACTTAGTCCATCCAGTATCACTCTTTGATCGATTTTTTGGGCATTTTGATACCAACTGTGCCAATTCTTTTGCTTAGCCAAAAGTTTGGAGGAAGGAGTTTAGCTAAAAATGACGACTGTAGTCGTATGCTTTTGAGTAGAACCCCGTTGATGATGTACAAACATTGTTTCAATCCCCAAACACCGGAGATATAAGGGAGCTAGACCCTCGTTAACCCCTCTGAGCCTTCGAAGTAGGAGTTTCTTTTTCGTTCAAAAAAAAACCTTGTTTTTTAACCAGGGGCAGGGTAGATGTTTAGTTAATTTGACCAAGCATTCAAATTTCAGAAGGAATGTCCCATCTGAGGATCACCACATCTTATCTTTCGCATCATGAGATCAGGAAAAATGTATAAACCACGATGTTCATTTCCTCACAAAGTCCTGAGGTCGAGATCGAATCGATACAATAATGGCTTTCCCTCGCCGACCAAGGAATGAGGCATTTGTTTTCTTCAAAAAAGAGAGAAAGAAAGAAAAAGTTCAAAGACCTAAATTCACATTGACTTGTTCAAAGTGGAAAGTATGAATAAGAAAGAAACAAAAAGCCCCGCTAAGTCGAAACTTCAAAACAAGGCGCTTAGGCAAAAGTTAGGGCGTCCCGCTGGACTCCCAAAATTGAAATTCAAAAGATTTTGTCCAGGCAAAAGTTAGGGAAAAGAGAGCCTAAAAGGCCAAAAAAAAGATTATTCAATAAAATTTTCATCAAAAGAAGAGGAACAATAATATCAAAAACAAAAGCAGCAAAAGTTAAGTGACAATCATGTTGAAGAATTTGTCGTGATCACTCAGCTATTATAAATCCTTTTGAAAGATGAATGCTTGTGATAAGTCAGCTGAACTTACGACAGGAGAATATCACGAAGGGGGTGGGTACCAAATAACTTGAGCCTTGAAAAACTTTTTTCTAAAAAAACCTCGAACCAGGCCACGTTATAATCTCTAAAAGTCCTAACTGAAACAAGGGTTTAATTCAAAAGCATACCGCGAAGCTTCATCTCTTCAAGGTTCCCTCTCTAGCGGTTCCCCATATTTTCTCCTCAACTTTGGATTTTGCAATTTATTTTTGCAAGTCATGTCAGATTCTGACTTCTTGGTTATTGGCTTCTCAATTGGCCATTCCCCAGTGAAACTTTTAAACATGCATCATTACATTGTATCTACCAGAATGCGTAGCATTTCCATTATATGGAACATTGCGCTATATGGAAAGAATTCAAACATGCATCGGAACATAAGCTATTTTTGTTTTTGTTGTCCCCAGTGAATTTTCTAATACTTCGGATTAAATCCCCAGCGAGGTCTTCGTCTTCATTGTCTTAGTTTCCCCCATATACCAATATCCTTTTGGCGTCAATCATTTGTTTGTTTGAGTGTCTTCTCTTGACCGTAGTTCAGTTTCTCCCTGGCGCGGTCTTCTCGGGTTTAGTCTTCACTATCCTCTCTGTTTCATTCCAATGTCTATTGATGCACCTTTCAAATACCAGTTTCGTCCTGATATTCGCTTTCAGCAGGTTTTTAGGTGTACGCCCTAATCTCCTTGCTTTGGGTTGAGCTCAGAGTTTCGTCTCATCACCTTGTGCATGAAATCCAGTTTCGTCCTGGTACTCATCTAGTTTAGTCTAACTAGTTGTTGAGTCGAGTTTTGTCTCGTTTTTTTTTTTGCTTTCATACCTTGGACCCTTTGCCGGTGTTCGTTTACCGAGTGTAGTGTTCATACTGCGTCATTGGCTTGAAATCAGTCTATTTTGTTCCTTGGATTCTTCTATCCGTATTCGTCACTGTTTATCCATTGATCTGAGACCAGCAGGTGCTCTGAGAAACATGCACTCTCATCATTTTTCTATGGGTCGAGTTTCGCCTCGTCACCCGTGCGTAAAATCCAGTTTCGTCCTGGTACTCATCTAGTTTAGTTTCATCTAACTGGTTTTTGAGTCGAGTTTCGTCTCGCTTTTGTTCCTCATTTCTGGGATTCTTTCAGTTCCTTCATACTGTCTATCTTAGTTGAGATTAGCAAGTGCTCCTAGAATCACGCACTCTAGCCACTTTGCTTTGGGTCGAGCTTAAAGTTTCGTCTCCTCACTCGCGTACGTTTTCTTTTCCAGAGCTTAGTTTCGCCTATACTCTTTAATTTGAGTTTTATCTCACCCTTTTTGAAGCCCAGTTTTTCCCTGGCACATTTGTCCGGAAGTTTAGTTGCGTCTACTCTTCTTTTGTTTTTGTTCTGTTTTAACCCGCGTTACAGCTTCATTCTGACGCATGTCTTGGGGGTTTTCTGCTTCTTTTTCTTTCTTCTTCAAGAGTGTAAATTTTCGGGTTCTTTTGTATTCAATCATCTTCAACTCTGAACGCTTGAAAGTTATAACTTTTCTCACTTATCCATCTCTTTGGATCATTAGAGGATTGAAGTTTGAGATTGATTATAAGAGGAATCACTCTTTTGATTCACCAGTCAAATTAGGGTTTTGTTTGATCAAGGCTATTGATCAATGTACAAGTCTTAATTTGGAAGCTACAACATCTCATTGGTATTTGAAAAGTCTTTGTGCAAGAAATTGGTCAAGATGCCCAGAGGATTTGAAATTTTGGAGATGATTCATCAGTCTCCTAAGGTGTTAACCAAAACTAGGGTTTGGGATTTTATCAAGATTTCTTGAGAATTTTGAAGTGAAACTTTGTACATGGCCTCTATATATTTGGGAGATCATATGTTTGAAGTTTTGATCATCAATTTTGAAGGGAAGTGGATCAATTAATTCAAAGGGGCAAAATGGTCATTTTGGTCAAAATCAGCAAAAGTCAAGGTTGACCAAGGGAACTTTTGGTCAACCATGAATTCAAGGGTGTAATTTTCATATTTCAAGTCCATTTTGATCGTTGGATAAAAAGATTGAGGTTTGGGTTGAAACTTGTTCATGAAGAAACCCTAAAAGTTTCTAATTTTGGAAAATGAGGACTTAACTTCAAAAATTCATATTTTATTCACCTTTGATAAAAAAATTGCAAATGAAATATGCTTGGAAATATAATAGGATGATATTTCATCTCCTTTTGGTCTCATGTCCAAATTGGTAAGGAGTCAAGAATTATGGTCTTTGGAAGTTCATGCCTCAAGTGAAAATTATAGGTCATTTTCCAAAATTAGTGAATTTCATGTCAAAATTTGAGGACCTTAATGGATTCAATTACAAAAACTCAAAACTAAGGGATTGTATATATTTTCAATACCTTTCCAAATTGTACTCATTTGTGTCTAAATTCAAAAATATGAGCAAGTTATGAGCTTTGGAATTTTGAGGCATTTTATTGAATTTTGACAAAGCAAGCAAAATGCCAAAACTTGAGAACTTCATTTTCAGCCATTCTCTTCACTTAGGCCCATGACACATTTGAGATTTGAGGAAGCCCATAATGGCTGCAAAGTCATGCCCCATGTGCAACTGTACCACCATGACTCCAAAATTGACAAAACTTGCCAAATTTGCAAAAACACTAGCATGATCTCATCACGAGGAATCAAGGGCCAAGATTTGGTGGACCAAAATATGAGTAAGAAAGGCCTCAAAAGCAACTGAAATGAGAAAAAACTCACGAGGCATTAGCATGGTCAGAATTTCACTTTTCAACATAGCAAAAATTCCAATTGGGCAATGCACTCATTTTGAAGCCCATTTCTCTTGAAAAACCAACTCTACATGTCATATATAAAGAGAAGCAAGCACTGAAGGCGAGGGAGAGGGATCCCAACTTCCAAATTCCAGATCTGAACTCAGAATTTCCATAGCTGCACTTTTCTTCGAATTTCAAGTTTCAGTGGTGCATTTGGAGTTTTTCTTCTTGCTTCTTCATCCTCAAGTGCTAAGGAAGCTAAAGCAAGCTTTGAATCGCATCTGGAGTGAGAGAATCAAGCATTCGGATTTTGATTTGAACTTGAAATCTAAGTCTTTGATGCATTGTGTGGGATTCCTCTCCTAGTATGCTTGTGAGCTGTGATGAAGTATTTGAGTATGATTGAATTGTGGTTGCTACTGACCTTCATGGTCTTTGATTGTATTCTTCTCAAGCTCCCATGATCCTTGATTGATACTCAATTGTCAATTCAATATGGTGATAGAAAGGAGCAACATTCCTCTAACTTTTGACCTAATTGCACATGTGCCTGTTTCTTTTTGTCCATCATATCTAATGTTTTGATAGTTGCTATCATGTTTTCTCACTTCATTATGGTGTCATCATCCATCCCTTATGTGAGTCATCATTCTATTTATGGGAATATAACTTGGTTGTGGAATGTGCGAGGTACTCTGAGAAAAGTTTTCCATTTTTGACTTGAGGCTATTGTGTTTCACTTTATTTGTGGAACACAATTTATTATATTGGTACTACTATTGTGCTTGGCATATTTTATAGTCTATGCATGATATATGTATGTGATTATGAATGCTATACATTGCCCATGGGATCTGTTGATATCTGAAAATCTCAATACTTACATCCTGATGGCGTAATTTCTGACTTGATTTGTCTGCTGATGCCAGCTTGCTTGAAGTTCTCTGGGTTTCTTTTATGCTTGTTCAGTTGCTACAGATAGTTATCCGTTTGGTATTGTACTATTTCCTTTCTTATATTTTCATTTTGTATAGTTCTGTGTTGCATGATGGGACCTCTGTTGCTGATATATGTCAGGAGGCCCTCTGTTTTGTTTGATACGTGTGTTGTGTTTGTGTTTGTTTCTTTAATAGTTGATCGATGAGTCACTCAATTTAGAAATTGAGATCACGACTTCGCTCTCAGTGCATGTTCCCTATAGGATGTTTATTGTTTTTTTTCTTTAATTGTTGATCAATGAGTCACTCAATTTAGAAATTGAGATCACGACTTCGCTCTCAGTTCATGTTCCCTATAGGATGTTTATTGTTTTTTTCTTTAATTGTTGATCGATGAGTTACTCAATTTAGAAATTGAGATCACGACTTCGCTCTTATTGCTGTTCCCTATAGGATAGTTTTGTTAAGCTTCCTTTGACATGTTGATTAAGATAGGAATCCATGTATGCTAGCATAGGGTAGAATTTTCCTTTATCCTCAACCTTAGGGTCAATCATTGTATGATAACACTAGGGATAATGCTAGACTAGTTTCCCTTAGTTGTTTTTTTTTCCTTTGCATTTTGCATCTTAAAACAAAAATTGTTTTCTTGGCAAATCATAACACACCTCTAATAAACTCAAACCCTTCTTCAAGGTAAAAGATACAAATCAATCCTATTTTGTTTGTGCGCCTCTTGGCTTTGTTTTTAAACCTGGTTTATTGATGTTTCGCCATCTTTACCATGATATCTTGTTATCTTTTAGCAGATGTTTCGCCATCGCACATTTGTTTGAAGTTGATGTTTCGCCATCGCACATGTTTGTTATCCTACTCTGATTCTCAATATCATTGTTAGGTGTGATGTTTTGTCATCCTATTATTGATGTTTCGCCATCCTTGCCATGTTACCTTGTTATCTTATAGCCGATGTTTCACCATCGCACATTTGTTTGAAGCCGATGTTTCGCCATCGCACATGTTTGTTATCCTACTTTGATTCTCAATATCATTGTTAGGTGTGATGTTTTGTCATCCGGTTTATTGATGTTTCACCATCTTTGCCATGATACCTTATTATCCCTTATCCTATGTTTCGCCATCGTATACTTGTTTGAAGCCGATGTTTCGCCATCGCACATGTTGGTTATCCTACTTTGACTCTCAATGTCATGGTTAGGTGTGATGTTTTATCATTTGGTGTTTCGCCATCTTTGACATGTTACTTTGTTATTATTTAGCTGATGTTTTACCATCTCATTTGTTTGTTGTTTTATTTGATGTTTTGCCATCTTGACCGTTTTTGTTGTCTTAACTAAAAAACACAAACCAACCAGAATATATGAGCCGAACTACGGCTGCTCTGATTCCTTAAAAGGGATACGTAGGCATTGGGGTAGGCCCCAACCTTGCACATCTTTTATTTTCCCTACATTGTTTTCTTGTCTTTCTTTCACATGCATTCTCTTTTTAGCTTTAAGCTATAGACATAGGTTTTGACCACACCCATTAGATTAGACAACAAGAGTGGATACCGTAAAGTACTACGGGAGTTTGGGGTGCTAATACCTTCCCCTCGCGTAACATACTCCCATACTCGATATCTCGGTCGAAAGACTGTGATTTCTCCCTCTTCAGGTTTTCTGGATGTTTACCTTTCCCTCTTGGCGGGATAAAAGATGTTCGGTGGCGACTTCATTGATGTTTCATTACAAGATGACAGGTTCGGCTAGGTGGTTTCAGTATACACCAGTCTATTTATAAATTTATTCTGAACTGAGTTGGGCTTCAAACCGCGGCAGTGAGGCTGCACAAAGTCTGCAAAATCTTCCCCAAGAAAATAGGTCTTTAATCATTAGTTTCCTAAAAAGTCTCCAAATTTAGAAACTAACCAAATCTTTGAAAACCAACAAATAATATTTTGTTTTTCCAGTCTTGGATACCACATAAGATAACTGAATATTCCCTGAATATACAATAGCTAAAAATCAGATGATTCACAATTGTCAACTTGCTGCAGACGCGATGTCCTATCTCCTTGCCGGGACATCTTACTCGACACATTGAAGACAGAATGTTGAGACATCTTGTTCAACATGTTGCTGCTAAAAATGGTTTTTACCAAAATGTAATCCAATCATACTTTTAGAGAAATAACAATTATCACAAGAGAACAACCTATGCTCCCAAGCTCATTTAGTTAGAGAATTCTAGCTTGGCCATTCTTGAGTAAATCAAAATTGAGGGTTTTGACTGCCCAAAAAGCCTTATGCTATAACTCAATAGGGAAGTGACATGCCTTCCCATAGAGAATTCTTTATGGAGACATGCCTAAGGGAGTCTTAAAAGTTGTTCTATATGCCCATAAGACATCATCCAACTTCCTAGCCATTCCTTCCTTGAGGGGTTAACAACCTTTTCTAAATTTTTCTTTATTTCCCTAATTGAAATTTCAGCTTGCCTACTACATTGTGGGTGGTAGGCCGTAGCAACCTTGTGTTTCACTCCATATTTTTCCATAAAGTTTTCAAATATTTTATTGTAAAAATGGGTTCCTCCATCACTAATGATCACTTTAGGGGTGCCATGTCTAGACAATATTTTTCACCAAAAATTTGGTCACCACCCTAGCATAATTAGTGGGAGTTTCTACCGCCTCTATCCATTTAGAAGCATAGTCCACAACTACCAATATGTATAGATTTCCAAAATATTAAGGAAATGGCCCCATGAATTCAATTCCCTATACAAAAAAAATTCAATTTCTAAGATGTTGGTAAGAGGAGTTTCTTGCCTCATGGAGATATTTCCCACTCTTTGGCATCTATCATATTTCTTCACCAGATCATGAGCATCTTTAAAAAGAGTGGGCCATAATAACCTGATTGTAGAACTTTGGCAGCGGTTTTGGTTCCTCTAAAATGTCCATTATAAGGAGCTTCATGTCAGGCATACAAGATCTCTCGTGCCTCTGGTTGATCCACACATCTACTTAGAAATTGGTCAACACACATTTTGTAATGAAAATATTCATCCCGGAAGTAACTTCTGGTCATGTGAGAGAACATTTTCCTTTGTTAAAAAATGAACTCAGGTGGGACAAACCTACTGACCAAGTAGTAAACAATGACAACATACCATTGAGTCATGCTAGCAATTATCATCAACAACTTTTCATCAGAGAATGTCTCCTGGATTTCTGCATCACTTCTACCTTGCACCTCCTCTAGCTGCCTTGACAAATGGTCAACTACCAACTTCTCAACTTCTTTTTTGTCTCTGATTTCTATATCAAACTCTTGCAAATAAGAGTACCCATCTGATAAGCCTTGGCTTGGCATCCTTTTTGGCAATTAGGTATTTAAAGGCAGCATGATTCGTGTAGACAATCACCTTGATCCCTATTGCACCCCAAAATTTACCCTCTTATTTATAAATAAAAGTAGCTTATGCTTCATCATCATATACATCATCGGTATTGCATTAACTCAATGGTATGGGATCATGATTTTGACTGTCTGAATGGGTTTCAATCAAGATAATGAACTTGACCTACAAGGGTAGGATATTTGAGACCTCATCATTATCAGTATCCTCTCTATGCACAAGACTCACAGATTCAAGGGTTTCTCAAGTTGTCCCAGATGAATTAGGGTTTGAAGCTCTGATCAACTTCTCCTATCTTGTGGCTATTCAATTAGGGTTTTGGGCAAGAATGTGTTGTGATTAATTCTTCAAGCTTAAAGTGATCTCATTTGTCTCCTATTGGTCTTAAGGCATCCATATATGGCTTATTGATCTTTACATTTCATTAGATGATCAAGATTGATTGGATAATAAGATATATGAGTATGTATGAGTAAAAGTCAACAAAAAGTCAAAGGTTGATCAAATGGATTTTGCGGTCAAAATCATTGTCAAAAGTCAAGATATGAGGAAAGGTGGCCATTTATTAAGAAAGTCAAGGGAATTGGTCAAATATAAGATTTCTTGCCAAATAAGTAACCTTGATACTTAGATTTTTTTCTAAGTTTTTAAGGAATTTTTGTGTTCAGGGTGTCACCTTCATAGCTCTCTATCTCACTCATGCATGGTCAGAAACTTGAAAATTCATGATCAATGGAAAGAGGAGATTTCATATTCCATTTCTGTCCTTGTAGACCTATTCCCAAAAAGTGCATATATTTTGAGTTATGGAGCTTGGAAGATGGGAGTTTATTAACCTTAAATGTTAGATACTTAGTAAAATTTCAGGATTTCTTTTAGAGTGTTCAAGTGTCTAACTTTAAGGCCAAAAATCATGATGATCCAACCATCATTTCAAGACAAACTCAACTACAAAGATGTTTAAAAAGTTTCTTACTACATCTTTGTATAAGAAATGGAATTCATTCGAGCCAGAGATTAAAAGATATTAAAGTTGAAAGTTGATGTCTCAGTGTTGTAAAAAGTCCAACACTTGGAAGAAATTTCTAGAAGAGTTTAAATGTAATCAAGTGCATGATTGGGTGGATGATTTACATGGTGATACAAGCTGATTTTCAGAGACATGTCAACATCAAAGTATTTATATCATGTGTAATCGTTCTTATGACCCCAAGAAGTCAGCATTTAGGTCAGTAGTTGTCAAATGGGAAGCCTCAGAAGTCGGGGCATTTAGGTCAGTAGTTGTCAAATGGGAAGCCTCAGAAGTCAGGGAGGCGAAGCTAATAAGTTGACAATATAAGGTGAGAATCTCTAAGTGCTGGTATCAGTTCTAATGGTATGACTTCGTGAGCATTTTAAGTAAGGTTCTAAGCCTTGTCTCATTTTAATTTCAACATGGGATGTGTTCTATGTCATACAAGCTTTCATTTACTACCATGATTGCATCATATGGATGCTTGTGCATTGAAATAAATTTCCCTAAAGATGATTGCATGAGCTTTAATTGTTAAGTGTTCAACATAGCATATTACGACCAAGTTGTATCATGAGGCGTCATTTGTATGGATAATAAGCATTACAAGGCTGCAGAGTCATGTTAACATCAAGCTTTACTCCTTTGAGCCATGCAAAAAACGGATACTCGTGCATGATGGGAAAGATATACTCCAATTATATGGCCCTATGCTTGGTGGTTAAGTTGAGAGGTTCATGACAGCTATCCTACTTCCTCCTCATCAGATTAAATAATAACAACATCATCATAATAAGAAGTCCGTGCTAACTCACTCTCCACTCGGATCTCTTGACTGAAACTCAACAAAAACTGAAGCTTGAGTAAATTTTGGGGGACTCCACGCACCTAGTCCGATATAAAAACTCATCACCTTCAATCAGTTACAGGTTTTCAACAAACTTTCTCTCTCACCATCAACAAAATCTTTCTCTCACAAAAAACATAACAAACTCTGAAAAACGATTTCAACCAACTCTCCCACTTCCATCTTCAAACTCACTCTCGTTTCTTCATCATCTTCAATCTCACTCTCTCTCTCTCTCATGGCATGATCCTATTAGAGGGTAATTTAGTATTTGCCATATGTAGGATATTCCCTTTAGGCCCTATGTGGCATTCTTATCTTTACTATTTTGTGTATAAATAGGTGTACTAGGTTTACATTTAAAAAAATCAATTTCCTTCAATCATTAGTGGCAGCTTTTAGCATTTATTCTTTTTCTCTCTTCTTCCTCAATTTCATCACCTTGCACTAACAAATTGGTATCTAGAGCTCTTGGTTTATTCTGAAATTCTGGGAAACACGAGTGATAGTGAGCTGTGTGTTTGATTTTTGAATCTTGAACAAAAATCTGAAACAGAATCACACTGATTCTGTGGGTTTGGGAAACACTGAGTGAGAAATCTGAGATCTGAGTTTTTATGCAAGGTTTAAGATGAATGGAGGCAGTAGTTTGAACACTAAACTTCAAGTTTTTGATGGCAAAAACTGGAACAAATGGAAGATACAAATGCGTGTGTTGTTTGGTGCTCAGGATGTTCTGGACCTTGTTTCTGAAGGTTATGTTCCAGTTGCAGCAGATGCTACTGAAGAACAAAAATCAGAAGAAAGAGCTACGAGGAAGAGGGATTAGAAAGCTCTATTTTTTATCCATCAGTGTGTGGATGAAAATGTGTTTGAGAAGATTGTTGATTCAATGACGTTGAAAGGGGAATGGGATATACTGACCAGATGTTATGGAGGTGACGTGTTAGTAAAGAAGGTAAAGCTTCAGTCCCTGCGAAAACAATATGAAAATCTCAGCATGAAGAACAGTGAGAAAGTTTCTGAGTACATCTCCAGAATGATTCTGATCACTAATGAGCTTAAGGCTTGTGGAGAAACACTTTCTGAACAGGTAATCATAGAAAAGATTCTGAGGTCACTTACTCCTCAGTTTGATTACATTGTTGTTTCAATTGAACATTCTAAAAATCTGGAAACCATGAGAATAGAAGAGTTGCAAAGTAGTCTAGAAGCGCAAGAGTTGCGTCTGACTGAAAGAACTTCTGAGAGGGAAGTGGAGCAAGCTCTGAAAGCTTCTTTTGTCAAGAAGGACCAGAAGAAGAATAGACATGGTGATAAATTCCAGAAGTCAGAAACCTCAACTTCTGATGAAAATAAATATCAGAAGGGAAAGGAAAGGTATGACAAGAAGAAGGTTCGATGTTACTGCTGTAAATAGTTTGGCCATTTTTCCAGAGACTGTAGAAACAGAGGAAGGAAATAAGAAGAAGCAAATATAGCCAGAGAAGATTCTGATGATGAACCTATGCTACTGATGGCTTCTGATTCTGATGGAAACTGTTCAGAAGATTGGTGGTATATGGACACTGGATGTTCAAACCACTTGACTGGGAACAAACAATGGCTGATAGACTTTGACTCAAGAAGGAGAACAAAGATCAGATGTGCTGATGATAAGTACCTTAATGTAGAAGGTATGGGAAATGTTAGAGTCAGAGTGAAGAATGGAAGAAACATTCTGATCAAAGACGTTTGGTATGTACCTGGAATTAAAAGCAATCTGATGAGTGTGGGTCAGCTTATTGAGAAAGTTTTTTCAGTGGTTATGAAGGAAAATCTCTTGACGCTGTATGATTCTAATCAGAAGTTGATTATGAAGTCTGAGCAGGGAAGCAACAGAACATTCAAGGTGAATGTAGAAACTTCTGAAGCGGAGTGTCTTAGTGCAGAAGGCGCTGAAGCTGACAGTAAGATGTGGCACAAGAGGTTGGGGCACTTGAACTATAGAAGCTTAGGGCATCTAAGTTCTAAGAAGCTAGTACATGGTATTTCAAAGATTCTGAAGCCTCAGAAGTCATGTGAGATATGCATGAAAGGCAAGCAACCCAGATTACCATTTGCATCAAAAGTAGCCCCTAGAGCAAAGCATGCTCTGGGAGTAGTACATTCTGATGTGTGTGGACCATTTCCAGTACCTTCACTTGGAGGAAACAAATATTTTGTGTCTTTTGTGGATGAGTTCACAAGAATGACATGGGTAACACTCATCAAGTTCAAGCATGAAGTGTTTACTGAGTTCCAGAAGTTCAAGGTAAAGGCTGAGAAGCAGAGTGGTCAGAAGCTGAAGATTCTGAGAACAAATGGTGGAGGTGAGTATAACTCTACAGAGTTCTAGAAGTTCTGTGAGGAGAATGGAATAGAACATGAGGTTACTGCTCCATATACTCCTCGGCACAACGGTCTTGCTGAAAGAAGAAATAGAACTTTGCTTGATATGACCAGAAGTATGCTGAAAGAGAAGGAGTTACCTCACATGTTATGGGGAGAAGCTGTTGCCACATCAGCATATGTTCTGAATAGGTGTCCAACAAAGAAGCTGAAGGAAATTGTTCCTTTAGAAAAATGGACTGGAGACAAGCAAAGTATTAGCCATCTGAAGGTGTTTGGTTCTGTATGCTACAAACACGTTCCAGAGGCTAGAAGATGAAAACTGGATGATAGAAGCAAAACAATGTTACTGGTGCGGTACCACATTACAGGTGCCTATAAGCTTTATTATCCAGAAACCAACAAAGTTGAAATCAGTAGAGACGTCATTGTGAAAGATTCAGAAACATGGGATTGGAACAAGCTTAAATCAGATTCTGGTGTAGCGCCAACACCAGGGTTAGTTTTTGAAGATCCTTCAGAAAGTTCTGAAGACGAGTCAGAGTCAGAAGATGAAGACTCTGAAGATGAGTCAGAATCTCAGGGAGATTCTGATAGTGGATCTGATTCTGATCCAGATTCTGATGATGATCCAGAATCTGGTGGTGATTATACTTCTGGAAGGGAAAACTCTGAAGACATGGGGTTTGGAGAACAAGTTTCTAGAAGTAACTCTGAAGGTGGTAATTCTGAAGGAAATAATTCTGGACAAAGTCCAGAAGCTAGCATAGTTCCGAGTTTTGGAGAAGCTTCAGAACAAGATCAGAGGCCACAGAGAATCAGACGAATACCAAGCAGGTTTGCAGATTTTAGCATGTTGCATGATACTGAAGTAGATTCTGAAGGAGAAATCGTTCAGTGTGCCACACTAGTAGATTCTGAACCAGTGGGTATTGAAGAAGCTCTCAAGAAGAAAGTATGGCTGAATGCCATGAAATAAGAACTTGAGGTTATTGAAAGAAACAAGACTTGGAAGCTGACAGAACTTCCAAAAGGCAAGAAAGCCACCAGCGTCAGATGGGTTTTCAAGAAAAAGCTAAAGCCAGATGGATTAATTGGCAAACACAAAGTGAGACTAGTGGCCAGAAGTTTTCTTCAGAAACCTGGACTAGATTACTTTGAGGTGTTTGCGCATGTAGCTAGACACGAAACAATCAGATTGGTGATTGCTTTAGTTGCAAACAGAAATTGGCATTTGATACATCTGGATGTGAAGTTTGCATTTCTGAATGGTCCATCACAAGAAGAAGTTTATGTGTCACAACCTCCTGGATTTGTGGGGAAAAATCAGGAAGGGATGGTATACAAGTTAAATAAAGCTCTGTATAGACTGAAGCAAGCGCCCAAAGCTTGGAATTTGAAGATTGATTCGTTTTTCAAGGAACAAGGGTTTCAGAAGTGTGAGATGGAGTATGGTGTTTATGTTTAGCACACTTCAGAAGGTAATATGATTCTGGTCTGTTTGTATGTTGATGACATATTACTCACAGGAAGTTCTGAACAAGAAACAGTTGAGTTCAAGAAAGATCTGATGAATGCGTTTGAGATGACAGATCTTGGAAAAATGAGTTTCTTTATAGGGGTGGAATTTATATACTCTGAGAAAGGAATCATCTTACATCAGAATAAGTATGAACTAAAGCTTCTGAAGAGATTTGAGCTAGCAAATTGCAAGGTTGCTATCACACCTACTGATACGAATCAGAAGTTGGATTCTGATTCTGATGGAGAGGATGTGGATGCTACAACCTTCAAACAGATGGTTGGTTCTCTGAGGTATTTGTGTAATACCAGACCTGATATTTGCTATGTAGTTGGAATGGTCAGCAGATACATGAGCAAACCAAAGTGGTCTCATTACCGAGCTGCTGTCAGGATTCTGAAGTCTGTAAAAGGAACTCTGAAATATGGAGTGTTATTTCCTTCTGGAGGAAAGATCAAATCAGAACTTCTGAGTTATTCTGATTCTGATTGGTGTGGAGATAGAGTTGACAGAAGAAGTACTTCTGGGTACTTGTTCAAGTTTCTGGGAGGTCCAATTTCTTAGAGTTCCAAGAATCATCCTGTTGTGGCTTTGTCAACATGTGAAGCTGAATACATTGCAGGTGCTGTAGCTGCTTGTCAAGCAGTTTGGCTTCTAAATCTGCTGCATGATCTGAAGGTTGAAGTTGAGGAACCTCTGAAGCTGATGATTGATAATAAGTCTGCAATTAATCTTGCAAAGAATCTAGTGCTACATGGAAGAAGCAAGCACATTGAGACAAAGTATCACTTTCTCAGAAGTCAAGTACAGAAAGGAGTGTTAGAAGTTCTGCACTGTAGCACTCAGAAGCAGCTAGCAGATGTTCTGACAAAGGCGATAAAAACAGACCAATTTCTTCGCTTGAGAGATGAAATTGGTGTTGTTAACTTCTGATAAGTTACTAAATTATGGGATGGTATTAGAGGGTAATTTAGTATTTGCCATATGTAGGATATTCCCTTTAGGCCCTATGTGGCATTCTTATCTTTACTATTTTGTGTATAAATAGGTGTACTAGGTTTACATTTAAAAAAATAAATTTCCTTCAATCATTAGTGGCAGCTTTTAGCATTTATTCTTTTTCTCTCTTCTTCCTCAATTTCATCACCTTGCACTAAGAGATCCTGGTAAATTTATGAAACTCTCTCTCAGATTGATTCATCGAGAACCTGCGTTTTCTCTGTCATTCTTCTCCATCTTCAACGACTCGTTGAGCTATTCTTCTTCCTTATTGCAAGAGAAAAATGTTGCTTATGTTTATTTCACAGTGAAAACACATCGCAGTAGCTTCGTTGCTTTTGTCTCCGTCTTTGATTCGCGGAAAGTAAATTAAAGGTCACAGTAGGATTCAAAGATTCATGAGCTTTACGTTATCATCATAAAAATTATAGGAGTGAAGTTGTAGAGTTATCTTAAGGAGAAAGGAAAGGGTTAAACGTTTGTCGGGTAAGTTCGCTCTGAACCTTTGTTACGATCATTTCAGATCCATATTAGGTCTCTTTTTTTGCTAGGATCATGTAGAGATAGTTGCATTTGAGTCCCTCTCTCAAAGGAAATGTTTGCTGGCATAGCTTAGACACTGGTGTGATTTTTTGTGATGTTATGCAAATCTTGAACTTATGAAAATGTGTTTGTTTTGGATTATTGAGCAACATTCGGAAATTTCTGAGTTGAGATTCGAGTTTACCAGTGGAAAATGAGTCAGGTAGGATGAGATTGATGTATTTCCGCTAAGGCCATAACACCATCACCGCCGTGAAGGGAGTTTAGACGGCCGGAGAAGACAACGATCTCCATATTCTGTTTCGTGGGATACAAAAACCCTAGGCGTATCCTCCATGTATTGGTCATGTGAAATCCCACCCAACTTGTTAATGATTTCTGGTTCGGTGAATTGTTTAATTAATTATAATCTAAATTTGGCAATTAGGATAAGATGTTAATAATAATATTTTGTGTGAAATAGATAAAAAAAATGGGCCTGCGTGTTCCTGTTATCCACACCCCTCTCCTTTGTTCAGTTTTGATGCCAAAAAAAAAAGGCTTAGTGAGCGCAAAACAAAAAAGGTCCATCTAGACTTTTCATATCCACACACCATCCCCTTTGTTCAACTCTAATGCCAAAAAAGCTTAGTGGATGCAAAACAAAAAATACATATTTATATATTCATATCCCCACCCTCCTATAAATGGGTCAAAGAGTCAGTTTCAATAATTTTAGTTCACAAGCAGAATTGTTGATATACCCCATGGAAGTAGTGAATATAATTTTTGATACATGATTAAAATAGTTTGCAATTTAGTGTCTTGACTAAATTTTAGTATTTTATTTTATTTTCCTCAATTTATTTGATTTAATTTGAGGCCAATACCGCCAATGTGTTTAATGATGTACATGTCATCTTTGTGGATCTAATTGAATGATTGTCTGAACAAATTTGGGGCTGAATTTTTATACATGTTTAGATGATAAATAGGTCAATGTAGTCATGATCCTTTGATGTTCATTTAATTGGTATTCAATACATTTTAATGTATGTTTTACCATGCCTCGATTATATGCCTAATTGTTGAATAATGCGTGTTTATCATTTATTTTAGGCATGCACTTTGCGCAATAAATTAGGGGAAGCTTCTTGACTTGATATGTGACCCTCTAATCTGACTTAAATGATTTTTCCTTGGCCATTCAATATTTTTTGGTGATTGTGTTGTAATCGGTTTTGGATTAAGAGACGTCACCCTTAATTTTTATCTTTAGGAAGGGAATATAAAGGATAACCCTAATTTGATCAGAGATTCTAAGTTGTTGGACTAGTTTTTAGACGAAGAGAAGGTGTTAGGCACCCCTCATCTACCTTGTTCACAGGGATACTAGGGTTTAGAATTGCGCTTAGGAAATAGGGTTTTCATTTTAATTAGGGGAACTCGCCACGATTTTAGTCGTATGCCTACGTATCCTGTTATGAGGAATCAGAGTTCAAATTCATAGTTCGCGGTTGGTTGGTGTTTTTTTTTTGGGTTACGAAGATGTTTTGAATTTCCCTTGTACTAAATCTAGATGTGTGAATAGCAGAGTTATTAGACGCAGTTCTCAGTCGATTTAAAAACATCCTCACAATCCTTTTTGAAAATTATTTTAAATTAATTAGGTTATTATTAAAAAAAATTGGTGTTGGTTAAGTATTTTTTAAATATATTAATATATAAAAATATTGTTAAATGCATGAAAAGAAATAATTTTATTATAATAAAGAAGTTTGGATGGATTAAAAATGTATTTGAATTTTTTAATAATAATAAAATAAATGCAGAATTTTATAAATATATTAAAATATAAAAATATTAAATATAATATAAAAATAAATAAAATATAAAAATAAAATAATTAAAAAAATGAAGGGGGTGTATTTTCTATTGGGCTAACAAAACAGAGGGTATAGGTAGTAGGACCCTGAATTCAGATGTTGAATTTAGGCCCAAACACAATGGGGTACAGTTTTTAACTAAGAAGCATGATTGGGGGGAAGGGGGGGGGGGGGGGAGGGGGTATACGAAGCAATGGTCCAAGTCCAGATGTTGGACTTGGCCCAATAGCGTCGGGGGTGAGTTTTTCAAGGTTGTAGTAAAACAGAAAAAAAAATAGTTGCATTTGAGTCCCTCTCTCAAGGGAAATGTTTGCTGCCATAGCTTAGACACTTGTGTGATTTTTTTTTGATGTTATGCAAATCATGAACTTATGGTAACGTGTTTGTTTTGCATTAATGAGCAAGATTCGGAAATTTCTGAGTCCGGATTCGATTTCACCGGTGGAAAATGAGTCAGGAAGGATGACTTTGATATATTTTCGTTGAGGCCATAACACCATCATCACCGTGAAGGGCGTTTAGACGGTCGGAGAAGACAACAGATCTCCATATTTTGTTTCATGGGATACAAAACCCCTAGGCGTATCTTCCACAAATTGGTCATGTGAAATCCCACTCAACTTGCGCTAATGATTTCTGGTTCGGTTAATTGTTTAATTAATTATGATCTAAATTAGGAAATTAGGATAAGATGTTAATAATCAGATTTTTGTGTGAAATGGATAAAATAATGGGCCTGTATGTTTCTGTTATCCACACCCCTCCCCCTTATTCAGTTTTGATGCCCCAAAAAAGGGTTTAGTGGCCGCAAAACAAAAAAGGCCCATCTAGAGTTTTCATATCCACACCCTTCCCCTTTGTTCAACTCTAATGCCAAAAAGGCTTAGTGGGCGTAAAACAAAAAAAAGTCTATCTAGAGATTCATATCCCCCCCTCCTCTGTAAATGGGGCAAAGAGTCAGTTTCAATAATTTTAGTTCACAAGCAGAATTGCTGATATACCCCTTAGAAATGGTGAATATAATTTTTGGTACATGGTTAAAATTGCTTGTAATTTGATTTTTTAAGCTTGTAAAAAATCCCCAAAAATACTTTCTGAATAATTTATTGTCTTGACTAAATTTTAGTATTTTTATTTTATTTTTATTCAATTTATTTGATTTAATTTAAGGCCAATATCGCCAATGTGTTCAATGATGTACATGTCATCTTTGTGGATCTAATTGAATGATTGTTTGAACAAATTTGGGGCTGAATTTTTGTACATGTTTAGATGGTAAATAGGCCAATGTATTCATGATACTTTGATGTTCATTTAATTGGTATTCAATACATTTTAATGTATGTTTTACCATGCCTTGATTATATACCTAATTGTTGAATAATACTTGTTTATCATTTATTTTAGTCTTGCACTTTGTGAAATAAATTAGGGGAAGCTTCTTGACTTGATATGTGACCCTCTAATATGACTTAAATGATTTTTCCTTGGCAATTTTATATTTTTTGGTCATTGTCTGATTAATTTCTTTGTGAATACAAATTGATGTTGGTTTATCAACTATTCGACATTGTTTAGGAGTTGATTTCTTGATGGCTTTCATTATGCCTTGAGATGTGATTGTGCAAGCTTATTTCCATGATACTTGTGAATTTAAATGAATCTTATCTTGTTTATCTTGAGGTCATATGATTTATGATTCATGTTCATACTTTGAAATAGGTGATGCATGATCCCTTTCTCCAAGTTAAGAGTTCTTACGTGTTGAATGATTTTGATGCTAATTGGATGCAAACAAATGGAACTTGCTTAAGTTAATTTCATGTCTAAATACATACTTTCTGGTTGTATAAGTATTCATTGTCCTTATACACAATGAATCATGATCATGCTCTTAATTGTTTGTCTTGATAAACCCTTGCCTAGTGTGGCTTTGCTTTTTTGTGCAATTTTGTATGACTTTGTGAGATGTTTAGATGACTTATTAGTTAAGTTATAAACATGCTTGAATTCTACTTCCTTTTTATGTCTTGATCAATATTTCTTTCATGTATAAATGGTATCCATGTGGCTAGGATTAGACTTTTATTCATGATCAATTTGAACCCAGTTTTGCACCAAACCTTTTGTGATGTTTTCTCTTCATGTGAGACTTGTTTAGGATAGTTATCCATATGTATGCTACTAACTTGTGGGGCTAATCACCTCATTATTCTTGTACCTTGCTTGTAGGTTATGTTTTGTCTACCTAATTAAGTTTAAAGGCTCGGTTCTTCATTACTTGTTGAAATTTGCTAGCCTAGATTAGAAACCATCAAGGTGCATGACCCTTAGGACTTAAGCCTTAGCCTTGTTTATTTGCTTTTGCTAAACTCTAATGCCTCTGTCATGATAAGTGAATGTTCCTTACTTGTGGGAGGATTACTCCTAAATACTTAATACATGTTCACTTTCCTTTGATTCATGCTCAATACTTGTTGTGATGCATGTTCACTTCTTGGTGGATTTAAAATCACATTCCATTAGCTATGTCACTTTTGGAGATGGATCAAAAGGTGAAATAAAGGGTGTTGGAAAGATGGATTGTACACGACTTCCTAGTCTTAATGATGTGTTGTTTGTTAAAGGGTCGACTGCTAATTTGATAAGTATTAGTCAACTATGTCACCAAGGTCTCAAAGTTAACTTTACTAAATCTGAATGCATGGTAACAAATGAGAATAATGAAGTTATCATGAAGGGCAACAGATCAAAAGATAATTGTTATCTGTGGACTCCTGAAAAAAATTATTGTTTCTCCACGTGTTTGATGTCAAAATAAGATGAAGTTAATATATGGCATAAAAGCTTGGCCATTTACACCTGAAAGGTATTAGGAAAGTTTTTTCAAAGGAAGCAGTCAAAGGTATTCCCAAGATAAAAAATGATGAAGAAAGAATATCCGGTGAATGTCAAATTGGGAAGCAAACGAAGATGTCACATAAGAAGCTCAAACATCTAACCACTTTAAAAGTTCTGGAGCTACTCCGTATGTACTTGATGGGACCTATGCAGGTTAAAAGTCTTGGAGGAAAGAGGTATGCATGTTTTGTTGTTGATGACTTCTCAAGGTTCGCCCGTGTGAGTTTCATCAAAGAGAAGTCTGAAGTGTTGAAGTACTTAAAGACCTTTGTAAAAGGATTTTGAAGGATGTGAATGGTACATGTGATTATAGAATGTTGTATTCTCATGATTCAAATTCCATGTTAATGGGGTATTGTGATGTTGATTGGGCTGGTAGTACTAATGACAGGAAGAGTATCTCTGGAGGATATTTCTTCTTGGGAAACAATCTGATTTCATGGTTCAGTAAGAAACAAAATTGTGTATCTCTATCTACTACTGAAGTGGAGTACATAGCAGCAGGTATCATATGTTCTCAAGTAATATGGTTGAAACAAATGTTAACTGAACATAATGTCACACAAGATGTCATGATATTATTCTGTGACAACTTGGGTGCTATTAATATCTCTAAAAATCCTATTCAGCATGGTAGGACTAAACACATTGACTTCATGCATCACTTAATTAGAGATATTGTTGAAAATAAAGCCATAACACTTGAGCATGTTAGCACTGAAAATCAGATTGGTGATAATTTTTCTAAAGCCTTGGATGCAGTACAATTTGAAAAACTAAGAGGGAAACTTAGTATTTGCATTTATGAGGATTTTCAACAATTACTTCTATTTACGTGGGTCAATCAAATTTTCAAATTTTATCACTCCCACCTGCATGCTAAGGAGATAAAAGAAAATTTTGGTGCTATGAAAAGCACTCTCTCTAGAAGTTTCAAACGAAAATCTCAGGTTGGTCGTGCTATATCATGGAGTAATGTTGTTATCCTTACAAGGAAGAGGAAAGTTGTTTCTTCAACTTGTTGTGACATTATTTCCTGGTATGATCAACAGTTTTCTGGGAAAATCTGAAGAATGTCAAGCCGAGTTAAAGGTTATAGATGATCAAGTATGTAGGGAGGTAACTGGTGAGGAATTGAATCATTGGCCAAATAGAGGAAAGTTGTCAGCTCGAAAGCTTAGTGTTAAATATGCAATCATCCATAGGATTGGTACTGTTAATTGGGTTCACATAAACCATACCTCTACCATTTCTATTGGCCTTGGTAAGTTCATTTATGTTGTTGGTAAAAGAATGGCATTTGATTTTGGAGAATACATATTTGATCAAATCTTGAAGCAAGCATTCTCACCTGCTGTGAAGATGCCTATCGAGTTTCCTTCTCACATCTGTGGAATAATCTTGAATCAACACCCTGGTATTCTATTGGTTTTTGACATTGTGAAGAAAATGGAATCTCCTTTATCTTTGCATTATAAACTTTTTGGTGGAGCACATGTTCCAGATATTGTCATGACTTCTTCCCAGGTACCTGGTCATGTAGCTTCCAAGAAAGGTATAATTGCTCAAATGAAGGAGACATGTAGGGAGTTAGATGACTCCACCAGGACTAGCACTACTAGGAAAATCAAGCTTGAGAGGTTGATTAAATCTTTTATGGAAGAAGAGGAAAACCAAGTTGGACCTGCAAGTGCTGCTATTGTTGACAGTGTTGCATCAGATGGTGATGAATTTGAAGGAGATGATTTTAATGGTGATGATGTTGATAGTGAAGATGAACATGGGGAAAGTCAAAAAGAAGAAGGATAATAGTATGCAACTGCTAATGATGCTTGACTGTACTGGTTGTTTGTGTTCTTGTTGTTTGGTTGTTTTTGTAAGGGTTAAATGCACAGACTAGTTTTTTTTGCACCTTGTGTGCATTTTGTGCTACTCATCTTTATGTGCTAACGTGGTTGTAAATGTTTTTGGTTAGCTATTTACCTTTGTCATATTATGGCTAAAAAGGGGGAGTATTGTATATGTGCACTAACCACTAACTGCTGGCTACTACTGAGGGGGAGAACTTTCTAGTTCTCTGAGGTTTATCTTAGCAGGTTTTGAGGCGGGGTCCCTGTTCTCGAATATTTGATCTTCTGTGAAGAGATGTCAGACATGATGTCCTGACATCAATTTGACTAAGAATATATTTTCTGTGTGTAGATGTGCTTAGTATCTTCTGTTGACTGATACTCTGGTATTATTTTCTGTTGTTAATGCCTCTGATAGTATGATATTTCTGATGAAATTCTTTTGATATGTGTGTATTTGATTTATTTTCAAACCTATGTTGCTCTGTTTAAACCTGGATTTTGGTATTTGTGTGCAAGGATTTTAGTTTGTTTTAGCCAAATTTGCCAAAGAGGGAGATTATTAATTCTCTATTTTTTATTGGTAGTTATTTTGGTAAAACTAACTTGGCAGCAACATATTAAACAAGATGTCCTATCACGAAGTCTCGATATCTTGTCTATTACAGTTTTGCAGATTGGATTTTTTTTGGTTTAAATAACGATTACAAAATATTCTGAGAATATTAAGTAATCCTATTTGGCATCCAAGATTGAGGAATCAAATATTCTGTTTATGTTTAACGTTATTTTATTTTTCCAAATGTTGAGACATTTTAGGAAACACTTGATTGAAGACCTACTTTTATGCAGAAGATTATGTGGATTTTTAGCAGCTGCCTTGCTGTATTTTTGAAGCCTAAATCCAGTCTAGATAAGTTCATGAATAGAAGACCACAAACCTAATTGATGTGTGGAACTCATTATGTTGTTAAGTAATATTTTAGGGTTTGTGTGTTCATTTGAGCCTCTCTAATATCATCTTAGAATAAGAGAAGGATTGTCTCTATTGAGTTGTAAGTTCTCTTAATCACTCTTAAGCTTTTAAGCATTGAGTGATTGTGTGTCTTTGAAGTGTGACTTCTAAAAAGTTTTAAAGTATTATTTTTCATCAGTGGGGTGATTAAAAGGGAAGTGAGAAGGGTCTCATACCTAGGTGAGTCTTAGGTAGAAGTTAAGCACGGGTAGTGATTAGGTGCTTAGACTATAAACTGGAGATAATTTGCTGAAGGTCTACAAAATGATACTATTTAGTGGATTTCCTCCCTGGCTTGGTATCCCCCAAACATAGGTGTTGTTGTACAATGAACTATATTAACAACTTTGTGTTTTCTTTTACTTTTAGTATTCTTAACTGTGTTTATATTGTTATTGTGTTTTGATTAGATACTAGTGTCTCAACATTTCTTAGGACATATGATATTTGCATAGCAGAATTTCAATTTGAAATAAACAAAGTGAGAATCAATATAAGTCATTAGCTACATCACAAGAAAATCATCACAAACATACTTCAAAGGTTGAGAAATATTCACAAGAAAATCAAGCAAACAAATAGGTCAAAAGACCAACCACTATCCACAACTAGTTCCTAAGAACTAAGCAACAAATGATCAAGGCATTGAGATCAAGGCATGGAAACATAGAGCAACAATATAAACAATAAACACAAGTTCAAACATAGCTCATGGTTACAAGAAGTTTCTACAAAACATTATACTCAAAGCATGGTCAAGTAACTAGGCAAACATTACCCACAATCCTCCTCAAACGGAATCACTTATCCATGGCAAGGAAATGATTAAGTAATCATGCAATTGGACATTTAAAAAATGTCACGTCAGAACCATATACAAACTATTCATATTAACTAAATCTCACAAGATTAAGAAGCATCAAGCAAACAAGGTGCCAAAATTAGGTAAAAAATAATCAATTACCAACCTATGAACCAAACACTATGCTTCACTTCACATACGACTCCTAATAGTCCTAAACATCAAGGAAAGAGGAACTTAAATATTTGAGCAACCTAACAAAGAAGTTACATCAACCACATTTAAAAGCATCAAGAAAGCCTATAAGGAATCAAACTACTAAACTAGGTCAAAAATTTGACAAACAATCATCCATTTGTGAAAAAAATAATAATCAAGCAATAACCTAAAAATACCAAATGGTCAAGATAAAATTGTGCAAATCAGGTTAAAGGATCACATATCATATCAAGAAGATTCCTCTAATTTATTACGCAAGTGCGTTCTTCAAATTAATTGATTAACACAAACATAAATCCACATTTAGGGATGAATTGAGGCATTACAAAATGCACATAAATATACATAAAAAAATCATTCAATTAGGCATCAAATCATCATGATATAAATCATAAATTAAGCATCTAAAAGTTCCCAAAAAATCAGCAATAAATTGGCTTAAACAAATGTTCAACTAAATGCATAAAGATGACATGTACATTTATGGATACATTACAAAAATTAATCCGAAATTAAATCAAAATTAGATGAGAAAAATCAAATATAAATGCACTAAAATACATAGAACACTAAAATATCAAAAATGTACTTTTACATATTTTTCACAAGCAATAAAAATCAAATTCCAAGTTGAATTGGCAAGATAGCAAGAATTATGAACACGACATTTAGGGGGTGTAAACCTAAATTCCAAAAATACAGTGTTCTTAGTGCAATGCACCCCTGATGGGCTTGACTAATGAGTGCAAAAAATGATTCGCTAGGCCCAAGTTATCTTTCAATCCAACAACCAAGTAAGTCCGCTTATTGTTTTTGTTAACATTCAATTATTCACATTTTCATTAACAAATAACAGTAATAAAACAAAAGGAATAAAACAACAAAAAACCATTAAACGCGTGAGCCAGTGACCGCGTGACATGGTTCAGGTGATCTCTTCTGGCGACATAACCACCGCCCATGGTGGTTTCAGATGAGACCTTCATCAAAATGAAAAACAAAAATACCACGAGGAATCTGGCATTCAAATAAATAGTCTAAGAATGGACACCTTTATGTGAGATATACCACTTATCCACCTAAAACTTTAAGGTGATAGGTGAGTGAGTTCTCTCACTTATAAATATTTAAGTCTTCATATTCATATTCAATGTAGAACTATTTTTCAATTTACCTATATTTATTATATTATTCCAACACTCAAATTCCATCAAACTTCAAGATACACATGTGATGCAATCTAAGCTTTTCCACTAAACATTTCCTCAAGAAGAGGACTTCAGATGCACGCTAACTACATGATCCTAGCATGGCATGAACTAGTATGAAGAGAATAAGGAGTTTTCACAAAGCTTACCAAACGGATCAAATGTATGTCGTGTTCTCGGTGCTTAGGATGAAGAAAACTCTGCTCTTCGATCCTATGATCTTCAACTGGCCGAGAATAAGTGCTCAAAAGGATTCAACTCCGGACTGAATTTCTTGCCCGATTCAGATTGAAGGGAGAAGAAAGTGATCTTCGTGCGAAATATGTTGTGTTCTTGATTAAATTCTGTTGCACATAGAGGAATCTATGCAACATGGAGATGATGATGATGATGAAGAAAGCTCCAAGAATCGTTGAGGAACGAGGCAGATGAGTTGAAAAAAAGAGAGAGAATCCTGAGTTTTTGAAGATGAGAGCGTGAGGGAGTTTTGTTGTAACTGAATTGGAACTGCCTTCTCTAACTGAAAAATGATGATGAGATTATATAGACAAGCTTAGGGCGCATGTGTTCATCCCTTCATCAAGCTTCATCTTGCTTTCAAATTGAATGTAGAGAAAAAAATGAAGAGTCAGGTCGCGGGGTCCCCTCTGTTAGTGTGACGATGTTGTTTTTATCAAAAAGTGAAGAAAAAAATGCATGGAGAGAGAGTATGATAGGAGCTGTCATGACCTTAGCTCACAAATTCTTAGAAAGGTATTTCTTATTTTTTGTAAGCATATACCATGATGCTTACGTGCAGCACCTTGTGTGGCTAAATTGATTAATGTGCGTATGCATGCTTACAAGTCCACACTAAACGCATTTTGATGCCCACAAATCACAACCAACCTTAATAATGCAAATCTAACTAATATTGCAAGATAAAATTTCATGATGAACATCACTTCTCAGCTGGCTTAGCATGCTTACAACTTGATGCATAAAGAATCAATTAATGAGCTCTTGGGTTCAAATGAAAGACCATGAAAAAATGAATAAGCTTGTTGTTGATCACCACTTGAAACGAGGTTTGGAAAAAAAGTGTAAAATGGCCTCAAAGTAAAGCCCTTGAATTGACCAAGAGATCTTCAAAAATCTATAAGTTCTGATGAATTTACATCCTTGGCATCATGTGTTCTACCAATCATAACTTCCATGGTTCTTGCTTAAATTTTGAGTTCTTCATATCCATGTGTAGCTCATAAGAAGTTGAATAACTTTACAGTTAGTCATAACTTGAAGTGATGCTTGGAAACACATATATTTTACCTCCAAAGGTAACTATTTTGTCATCTTGAAATTGATCAAAATTTCACCGTGTCCAATATTCAAAGCTTAATGAATCTATGACTTCTTACATCTATCTCTTTTGATTCAAACACTTTTTGGACATGATTTCTTCTACAAATTTGTAGTAAGGAATATCATATATCTTTAGAGCTCAAGATTGTTCAATTTGAGCCACCAATGAGAGAGTTATATCCTTGAGAAAGCTCAAAGAAAACCATGAGATTCTTTATACTTGAAAGAATTCACAAATCTCCAATTTCACTAAATTAGGGTTTTTCTTAATTTTGTTGATTCTTTTGACCTTTTCTTGACCAATCAACTTGATTTTGTGAAAAATGATGAAAAATACTTATGTTGACCAAGATTCTACCAGTTTGTCTGGACTTTGACTTTTGTTGACTTTTCTTACGATACAATCAATTCCACTGCTTTGATCAAATTAACTCTCTTTAGAGGTTTTATGATGCACCATAGTGGGCATGTGGACACCATAAGAGGTATATAAGAACATGGAATTATGTGCTCTTCAACAAATCAGTCATAGTCTGACTTTATTCAAAAATCCTAGTTGAGCCCCAATGAGATAGGAGAATGTGTTTCACCCTCAATCATGTGAAACCCTAGATACCAAATGGTCATGAGAGTTTAGTGAGAATCTTTTGAGATATGTGAAGCTCTTGTAGCTTCAGTGTGCTATTATTTTAAGGACTTCCCACTCTTCTTATTTCTTTGAAATTCATCTCTCTCTCTCTCTCTCTCTCTCTTTGAGTACAGAGAATCAATAATACTAGATATCTTGATCCCATCATCAGAGAATCAATGCAATATATGAATGCATATAATAATGAGACACAAGCCAATTGGGATTGAGACATAAGAGGGAAATTTTTTGGGTGCAACAATTAGTTGTCATCATCAAAAGTTATTATCTTTGTTCAAAGCATATCATCTGCAAATCAAGGTTCCACATAATCAAACCACAAAGTACAAGAAGTTCCCAAAAATAGCTAAAGGTAAACAAGTTACAACCACGGGGAAAAACAATATAATAAAAAAGTCTAAAAAAGATGGTATCGCCCAGAAACAAACCGCAACTACTAAAGAACCACTTTGCTACTCATAAGCTATATCTCAAATTCACCAGATCCACCATAAAAATATCAGATTCCATTAAAAGACAAACAGAAGATCCACCTCCCCACTTTAATCAAGGCAAACACTAAATCCATTATAGGGGCAGGTAGACAACAATGTTCTTAACTCAATCAATAAATGTGCAAGAGTTCATCCTTGATCTATCTAAAACCCATTTCCAAACCAAAAAAACACTTTTCTTTGACAACACTATCGCTATATTTTGACTCCATTAAAGATAAAATGATTTTGGGCTTTCCAAATAGATTAAACTACAACATTCCAATATATATAATCCTACCTCCAAAATAAAGGAAAAACTCAAAAAACACCCTAAGATCCTAATTTATAACTATCTGCCACCTCATCCATCTAAAATTTATATACCACTTTGAGTTAGCTACCTCACAACTAATAAAAAGGTGAGAAACAGTCTCAATCAAAAGCCCACAAAAGGGACAAGAAAGCTTACTAGGTTCATATAATACCACTCTTCTAAATAGGATGACTCTAGACAAAAATCTATCTTGCAATAACTGCCAGGAGAAAAGAAAGATATTAGGCGGTGCCTAGATACTCCAAATGAGGGAGAGGATATGAATTAGAACTAGAAGCAAGGCTAAAGAAGCAGTCAAACTCTCCCTCTAGATGAGGTAAGTGTTAGACGACGATAACGTATCTAGAGGAAATGGTGAATATATACCCAATTAAAAATCCAGAAAATTTTGGTTTTGAAAAATTAGTTTTCTAAGATTTTGAGCATAAGTGCTTTTTAAAATAAGTCATTTTTACGAACGTTATTGGAAAATTAGATATGAAAATTTAATAACAAGTAGAGTATGGAATAAGAATGACAATTGAATTAATACGCTTGAATCACTTTACAACTTATTTAACGTTTATAACAAGTTACTAGTAAAGTTATTTCCAATGACAATATTCAAGAGAACAAACAAAGTCAATTTGTCAAATACTTGGTGTACAAGTGAATTTTCAGAATTTTTCTATAAGTTGTATTGATACACAAAAGCACTTATAATTAAAAGTGAATATAAGCAATATCAACACTTGATGTAAATAAAAAATAGTCCAGAAAATTTTCTACGATTCAATTGATAATGCAATCCTATTTGACAAATGGATTGATGAATATTAAAGCAACTAAAAGCAAAAAGAAAAGAGACGCGAGGATTTGTCTTCACAGTTCCTCAATGGAATTAATATAATTATTACTATGCAAAAAAGTGGATACAAAATAAGTGTTTAAGAGCAACTCCATAAACCTTAAGCTTGTTGTTGATTCAACACTTCTCTTCTTTTGATCTTGAGAAAGACCAAGACACAATATATCCCAATTGAGTTTTCGATATTGCTACTCCTATGCTTTCCTTATCTCCAAAGCTTTCACGCACGAATGATCAAATTATATCTATTGTAAACACAAGACTTCAATTGAGACCTGCCTTTCTCTCGCTACTTCATTTGCATTCTCTATCTCCAAAGGATTACTTGCGTTATTTATCTCCAAAGGACTTCACTTGGCGGCAATCACCTCTCCAATGTCTTGCACGAAAACTCCCAAATAAATCAATGATCTTGGAGGAAAAACCTGCGGTTTTTCTGGATGAAGACCCCTATAAATATCAACCCAATATTCTCTAATACACAAGAACCTAATTGGACGTTATCAAATCTCGCCTAGATGACACTCCAACAAAGAATCGTTACAACGGTTTGTTAGTGTGTATGCATAGGTTGAAGATTGAAGATGAAGAGAAAATATAGGATAATTTTATGGTATCACACTACAAGAAAACCTTATTTAGCCAAGGGTTTTTTCTAGGGGATAAACTCCTCACTGAATTTATCACATTTCAAGGTGATGAACCCCTTGCAACGCACAAAAAAAAATATTTAATAGCACTTTGGCATGGGTACTCCCCTCGCAAATGCATTGGAGGGAATTTCAAAATTCTAAATTATGTATTACGAGGGGCTAAGAAAAAGCACGCTATAATACTTGACAATTTTCTAGGGGTAACCCCCTCACAAAACTACATAACAATTTGTCAGGGGCTTCCCATATATATATATATATATATATATATATATATATATATATATATATATATATATATATATATATATATATATATATATATATATATATATATATATATATATATATATATATATATATATATATATATATATACTCTATTAAATATATATATTTTTATAAAAAATAGTATGTTTAGTATTAGAAACTTGTAAAAGTAGTATATGATTTTTAAAAACGGTATGTTTAGTATTTTATGTATTTTTAGTATTTTTAAAATATAAATATTAAAAACAATATGTGTAGTATTTTTATATTGATTCTATTATTATGTTTGAATTTTAATTATATTATAAATATATTTATTCTATTAATTATATCTTAATTACATTTATTTTTTTATATTAATTATACATTTTGTCAGGGGCTTAACCCCAAGAAAATGGAAAACGCATATATTCTGTTAGGGGCTTAACCCAAGGAAATGGAAAAGGCATATATTTTGGCAAGGGCTTATCCCCAAGCAAAATTTCGGGCACACTGAACGGTTAGCTGCACTAATAGCCTGCGCATGCCGCAGACTTGAAAATTGTGATTGCATTTTGCGAGAGGGTTAGCCCCTAGAAAATATACGACGTGGAAATCCCCTAGCAAAATAATTTGTGAACCCCTGTTTTCCTAGAGGAGCAGTCCCCTCGCAAATTTTACATTTGTGTGGGTTTTTTGCCACATGTAAGGGACTTATCCCCTGGCAAATTGCGCTTTTTTTGTAGTGTCATCAAGTTGTGAATGATGCATGAATTATATATTTATAGTGTTGGAAATTTAGGGGAAAATTAATTATTCAGAATAAAAGAAATTTTAAAAAATTGACCAAAACAATCAGGATGTGTCGACATATAGATCGTATGTGTCGACACATATGTTAAGTTTAAGTTGTATATGGACCGAAACAAGTCATATGTTACATGCTTTTAAATAATAGCAAATGTGCCGACCTATAATCGTATGTGTTGACATATAAAATAAGAATTTCTGCAATCTAAAAAATGCTTCAGTATGTGTTGACATATGCAATGCATGTGTCGACCTAAGCCTTCTAGAGGCTACAGGCTTTAAATCTGAGTTTCATGTGTCGACCTGAAAAACATATGTGTCGACACATGCAAAAAAAAATTATGCAAAAACTTGTTTTTAATACCTTGGATCAATTTAAAAATTCTTTTTTATTATTCCTAATACCTATAATGCAGAGGAGTGCCACAAGACATATAGATACCATCCAATCTATAGAAGTAGTTACTTTTCCCAATTTTGACATCATGCAAAACATCTAATGACGGAGATTTACTCACATACTCCCCCTTTTTGATGATGGAAAAACTCGCGATGATGCATTTCTTGTATTTACTGAAGGCTCCCCCTGACTTTGTACTTCTAAACTTCGTCTCGCATATGCTTCTCCTCCTTTGACAACATCAAAAAGAAAGATAGAAAGCCATTAGAAGTATCATAGTTCCATAACAATACATAAATATAATTCAGAGGCTCTTTTGCATAAAAGAGCCACAATGACATATACCCATATATATGTAATGATGCAAAATTTAAAATAACCGAAAAACAACATTACAACAAATCTAATGTAATGCACAAAGAATAAACGAGCAGAAAATAACAAATATGTCAAGTTTATTTTATAGTGTCACAATCAAGTAACACATCATAGTGGTACTCATGATGCCGGACACTCACGCGCCTAGCATAGCAACAAGAATATGTCGCTACTAAAACTAAAATGAAGACGTTTGTCATACCATGTAGCCAAGACAACAAGAAACACATATTGAAAATATCATGCATAGAAATATCCTAAGCACAAGTGCAAGAAATAAAGAATAAACAAAAAACACATGCTTCCACAAGAAGAACAAACTTATACAAATGTGAAATAATTAATAGATGAAGTAATTATAAGCATATATATTAAGAATACACAATGGTTATTAATCAGAAATTTTTGGAAATGAACATTCATGGTTTTCATCATTTGAAGGAATATCAAGCATTTTTGGAAACAAACACGTAATCATGCATTCAGACAAATCTTACTTTCAAGGAGAAATTAAAACGGTTTTACCTCACTCTTGATGAAATGGAAGTTGCCCTCACATGATATGATATACTGAAACAAAACGTTAACGTGAAAATATAGAGTGCAAGCAATATGATATAATTAAGCAATATTGGAGATATCAATGATCCCCAGTTCTCCAAGTATGTTGATAAAAGGTTCGGTTGCGAGAGGTTTAGTGAAAATATCGGCAAGTTGATTGTTACTATCAACATTCTCAAACACAACATCCCTTTATTAAACATGATCGTAAAGGAAGTGGTTATGTATCTCAATATGTTTAGTGTGAGTATGTATTATAGGATTTTCGGTTATATTAATGGCACTAGTGTTTTCGTACATGATAGGAATACGCGAAATTTTAATACCAAAATTGAGTAGTTGTTTCTTAAGCCATAAAATGTGAGCACCACAACTATCGACTGCCACATATTTCGGTTCGGCCATAGACAAAGAAATAGAAACTTGCTTTTTGATATGCCAACTAATCAAGTATTTTGAAAAAATGTGACAAGTTCCACTAGTACTTTTCCTATCCAATTTGCAACCTGTAAAATCAAAATCGGAATAACCAACCAAGCTACAATAATTTCCTTTGGAATACCAAAGTCCAAATTTAGAAATACCAATAAGGTATCTAAGAATCCGCTTAACCGCTTTTATGTGTGATTCCTTAAGAACGGATTGATATCATGAACACATATAAACACTAAACATAATATCGGGCCTAGATGTGGTAAGATAAAGAAGAGATCCAATCATACCTCTATACCTTTTAACCTTTGATCGGTCACCATTTGTACTATGTTTTCAGCAATTAGTCGGCAAAAAGTCTATCATTTCGGTAACACTATGTTCCATATTTTATCGTTCTTAGTATTTTATATTTTAGTTTTCATGGTAAGTTGTTTTGCATTGAATTGATTTTGGAATGCATGTAAATTAGGATGCTTTTGATGCTTGGTTTGGTAGTGTTAATGTCTCAGGTACACGCGAGCAAATCTGAGTAACTGATGCAAAGCCGGAGGATATTCTGAGGAAGTTAAAAGTGCAAGAACAGAAGCCTGACACGGGTTCCCATGTCACCTGACACGGCCCGTGTTAGGGTGTGTAGATGAAGAGAACGAGAGGACAAAAACAAAAGACTGACACGGATGCCCGTGTCACCTGACACGGCCCGTGTCAGCAGGCTTGGGAGCAAGAAATTTTGAGAACCAAGGCAGAGGGCCAACTCGGGTGCCCGTGTTTCCTGACACGACCCGTGTTGGCAGGTGCGAGAAAAAAAATCATATTTACATTCACTTAAATGGTTAAGCTCATTAAGGGTAGTTTTGAATTTCTGCACGGATTACATTAGGTTACAACACGGGCAACAGATTGAAGATCAACGGAATCGATAAATCTTTGTAATGTCTACACTTTATTTTGTAAGTCTTATGAATATTATGAGTAGCTAAACACCCCAATGCTAGGGGGTGTCCCTGAATTGCGATTGTTATGAACCGAATTTCCATTGTTTTTATGAGTTTAATTTATTGTGCAATTAGTTTAATGCTTTTTTTATCGGATAAATAGTTCTTGATTTAATTTTAAGGTTAGGTCGGACAAAACACCTTAACGTTGTTTGCATAATAATACAATGGTGAAATCGCTTAGGAATGAGGATTTAACTGTAGTAACCGTTAAAGTCTTAGAAAACAATTTGAATTCTTGATATCAATGTTAATATCTAAGGAATTAGGATTAAGGATGAATATCAAAGGTTTTCGGTTAAGGAATTAAGAAAAACAACTCTTGAGATTTGTTATTAATTCATTTTCACAATATGTCATGAAACATGGAAGAAAGGTCGTCACAAAGAAATTCGCACACCTAACCCTAGCATGCTTTCTCATATATTATACACCTTTACTTTTCGCTTTATTTAATTTGCTATCATTTAGTATTACTCTCAAACAACCAACAAATCCCCATGATCTTTTATTCATTTGAATCATTATAATAACTTATATTTCCTACGCAGTCTGCGAGATCGATATTTGGGATTAACTCCTTCTTATTACTACATCGGTAAAAATAGTACACTTGCTATTTTTTTGATAAACCTTAATATCCTTACCCTTTTCATCTCTATCCAATTTACTGTTTGTTGCCATAGGTGTGTCAATTCCCTTTGCACCATCCATACCAGATTTTCTAAGTAATTTGAGACACTACTTGGTTTGACATACAAATGTTCCTTAATCGAGTTGCTTAATTTATAGTCTGAGAAAGTAGTTAAACTCTCTCATTCGACTCATTTCAAACTCTCACAGTATAAGCTTAGAAAACTCAACCAGATGCATGTTAGTTTATCCAAAAATGATATCATCAACATAAATTTGAACGAGTAAAAGATGTTTTCGCTGACGTTTAATAAAGAGTGTAGTGTCTATGTTCCCTCTAGAGTATCCTTGATCTAATAAGAACTTGTTAAGTCGGTCATACCATGCCCTAGGTTTTTTTTAAGACCATACAAAGTACGTTTTAGTTTAAAAACATGATTAGGAAACACATAATTTTCAAAAACCGGGAGGTTGTGAAACATACACTTCTTCACTTATGTATCCGTTAAGGAAAGCACTTTTAACATCCATTTGATATAACTTGAAGTTCATAGAGCATTCATATGCCAATAAAAGGCGTATAACCTCAAGTCAGGAAACTGGAGCATAATTCCCCTCATAATCAATGTCTTCTTCTTAGTTATATCCTTGAGCCATTAGATGGGCTTTATTCATTGTTATCACACCATGTTCGTCAAAATTTATCCTAAATACCCATTGAGTGCCTATAATTTGATGATTTCTTAGACAAGGGATAGGGTCCTAAATGTCATTTCTTTCAAATTGGTTCAATTATTCTTGCATGGCGATAAGCCAATGCTCATCAAGTAAGGCATCCTTAACATTTTTAGGTTTTACTTGTGACACGTACGTGCGATGATAACAAAAATTACTTATCTTAGAGTGAGTTGCTACCCCTTTTGTGATATCACTAGTAATATTGTCAATATGATGATCCTTGGAGGTTCTCCACTCCAATGAAAGACCATTATCATCTTTTTGACTTTCATCTTCATTCTTTTCTTGGTTGTCATCTTTCTCCTTCTTGATTTCCACTGTTTTAGGTTGATCAACTCCTTTATCGGTATCTTTGATTATGTCTTCTGTCGATGCACCTATACCATGAAAAGAAATACCTTTACCAACACTATTTGGGAAATTATCATCAAAATTAACATGAGTCAACTCTTCAACAATAAGTAATCTTTTGTTATAAACTCTATATGCTCTACTAGATTGTGAGTATCCAAGAAAGATACCTTCATCAACTTTCACGTCAAATTTCCCATGGTTATCTTTTCCATTATTTAAAACAAAACATTTACATCCAAATACATGAAGATGTGATAAATTTGGTTTTCTACCTTTTAGAAGTTCATAAGGTGTTTTGTCAAGAATAGAATGAATAAGAATTCTATTCAAGACATAAAACACCGTGCTAATGGCATCGGACCAAATTTATTTTGGTAGACTATAATCATTGAGCATTGTTCTTGCCAACTCCGCTAAAACACAATTTTTGCATTCCACAACACCATTTGTTGTGGAGTTCTAGGAGCTGAAAATTCATGTTCAATACCAAATTTATCACAATATTCTTCAAAGAGGGGATTTTCAAATTCACCTCCATGGTCGCTTCGAATGGAAACTATTTTAGAAATCAATTTATTTTGAGATAACTTGGAAAAACGTGTGAAAGCCGAGAATGTTTCATCTTTGCTATGTAAGAAAATAATCCAACAAAATCTTGAGTAATCGTCTACAATAACAAGACCATAGTAATTTCCACCTATGCTTTTGGCCCGTCAAGGTCCAAACAAATCCATGAGAAGGAGATCAAGGGGTCTCGAAGTTGAAACAACCTTTTTAGATTTAAAAGAGACTCTTGTTTGCTTACCATTTTGACATGCATCACGTAGGTGATCTTTTGAAATTTTTATTTTAGGTAGAGCCATTACTAAATATTTTGCAACTATTTTATTAAGTAGATCAAAGTTGACATGTGTTAAACATCCAGGCCAAAGCCAAGAGTTTTCACTCATGATGACAAGACATTGATTATTATTCAAGGAAACTTCTTTTAAGTCTAGCATATACATGTTATTAACCCTCACACAATTAAACATACAATCCTTATTTTTATTATGTTTTATTATGTAACAATCTTTGGTAAAAGTTACCTTATACACATTGTCACACAATTTACTAATGCTAAGAAGGATATGTATATGGCCTTCAACTAACATAACATTTGAGATAGTAATAATTGAGGGATTACCTATACTACCTTTTTCGAGTATTGCACCTTTGTTGTGATTACCATAGGACACAAATCCTTTATTCTTCACCATAAATTCGGATAATAGAGAGATGTCTCCCGTCATGTGTCTTGAACATTCACTATCGAGATTCTATTTTCCCGTCATAGCATCAAGACACTCAACCTACATAATCAAACAAAAGTGTTAGGTACCCAATTCTCATTGGGTCCTTTGGAGTGAGTGAAATAATTATTACATTTGGGAAACCATTGGAAATTTCCTTTAGAAACTAGAAAGCACCTAAATTTTCACTTTTCAATAGTGTGGCCTTTCTTGCAACAATAGTGACAAAATAATTCATTATGAATTTTACTTTTGCTATTAGACTCCTTCTTTATTAAATTATAATTTTTGTGAGGCTTTTCAACCTTTGAAGGATTAATGGCAAAGGCATCATGAGGTTGCGATTCCTTGTCCACTTTGGCTTTAAGAGTACTCACTTCTTGTTGCCAAATTTTACAAGTTTCACAACCGAACCGACTAGGTTTCCCATCCTCATATTTATGTTTATTATTATCCTTAATGTAACACTTTAATGCTTCAAATTATTTATTTGTTTATTTAACCTTTTCTTCCAAGTATTTAAATACTTTTTCATTGGAAGCAAGTTTTTTAGAAGCACATAATGATTCTTTTTATAGATTATCAAAAGCAATTTTCAACTCTATGAAGGACAACTTATCAATATTAGCATATTTAGAATTACTTGCACTTTTTTTCTTGCCTTGACATTTAATTTTCCATGAAACAATAGTTTGTCTCTTCATCGCTATCACTTGAGCTTTCATTACTTGAGGCATCGTTATCACTATACCAAGCAACATAGGCCATTCTAGAACTGTTAGAGTTGTTTCTTTTTCTGTTTCATTTCTTATTGGAAAGATATGGACACTCCGATCTATAATGACCCGGATTTCCACATTCATATCTGTTTTACCCCAAAAATTTTCCTCTCACCTACCAAGAATTTCTTTGACTCAAGACTGGATTAGGGTTTGACCAGCTCAAGACATCTCCTCATGCACTGATGACCAAAATTAGGGTTTGAGCTTGCACAAGGATTTTTGGACTATCAATGCTTCATATGACTTTCAAGGATCATTAGGGACCCCCAATATTACTCATGTCAAGGATCAAGCCTTGAATCACATTTTTGATCAATCAATTGGACAATTGACCTAAAAATCAGCTGTATTGGGAAAAAAGTCAACCATGGAGAATTTACAGTCAAAATTCATAATTTTTTATCCACATCAACATCTTAGGCTCATATGTATCATTTGATCAAGTTTGGACCACAATTCCTCAAGAAATTTGATCAAATCATCAAAAGGGCAAAATAGTCAAAATTAGGGTTTTGACTAAGAAAGGGCAATTTCTGGTTTTTGACCTAGCAAATGATCAATTGGATTGAAGCATGATTTTAAGATTTAAATTGCATAATTTTTACCTAATAACATGATTCAAAACATTACAAATCCATTGGATTGACAGATGAATTTTCCAGTTAACTGATCAAAAGTCAATTGTATACTGAAAAGACAAACTTTGACTTTTTGGTCAAATTCAAGTGCCAAGGATCATCATTCATCAAAACATGTCAAAATGTGAAACTTGTTCATCAAGAAATAAAGGATTTAAGATTTTGTTTTGAAAAGTTGAAATTTCTTAACTTAGAAATTTTTCTAAGTATAGTAAATTTATTATTTTTTCTCAAATTTGGGCCAAATTTTCACCATGATGCAAGATGATTCAAAGGAAACTTCTAAAATGAAAGTTTTAGATCTCCATGAAATCTACAACTTTTTTTCACACAATTTCTCCTAAAAATTCTTGGATCTCAAGATATAATTTTGTAAATACATGCTCATGAACTAAAAATAACTTAGTCAAATTTCCCCCTAGTTAAGCAGATTTTTGGCCTAACTTCATGGCAATTTTTCACATAGTTCCAAAGGGAGTTTTCAAAAGAAATTCAAAGATTAGTTACAAAGCATATTGCAATATTTCTAAAATGTCAAAGAACTCCTTGAGATCATTCCTGAGCAGGGAGAATCGAAGAGATGAAGTTGGTGATTTATCACTTTGATTTCAAGCTATTTCGTGATGAACAAAAATTCAAATCCAAGCCTAGGCTGCATAATCTTTGCTTTGCAGGCTTCAAACTTGTTTCTCACTCCATAATTAAATGTTTACACAGCTGATAGAGCTTTAATCCAAGCACTTGAGCCTTTATCCAAGTTACAATTCCATTTTGGCACAAAGTTGTCATTTCCATTTTGATAAAGCACTACTTTTGCCTTTGTCAACTTCTTGAGCCTCTCAATTGTTTTCTCTGCACACAAGAAAATTCAAAACCAAAAGCAACTTGTCTATGATCCCTACCAACTCAGATCAGGCTTGTACAACACTTAGAGACTTGTCTCCTCACTTTTCTTCAAAAGCAAGTTATAGAGCCAAAAGGCTATAACTCAGAAACCTGGAGTGGAGTTGATCTATATTATTTTCCATACATATACACAAGTGTATTGCAACCTAACACGCGAATGCTAAGACTCAGAAACACTCCCAAACACTTTGCAACTGAAAATTTGACATAGCTTGACAATTTTGAACCTTACACAACCACCTCCAAATCCACTCGTGCGTATTGAGTTTTAACCACCCAAACACTTAATATGCATCACACCTAAGTGATCCAGACCCATGTTCCTTCACTGTAACTCCTCCTCCATCATCCACCATTTTCAAATATCAAGCTTGCAGGTTGACTTGACTAAGGAGATTCAGGGACTTTCAAGACAAAGTAAGGATTGGAATACACTCAGGGAGGTCTAGGCAAGCTAAACAAATCCTCAGGCCTTCTCAAAACTTGCTCAAACTCCACTCACGATCCTAGCTGAAAGAGGTAAAAACTCAAACTTCTATCTCTTCATACAAGCATCATTTGGTCCTGATTTGTGAAAGTAAAATGTAGATATCATTGCTCTAAAGCTAACCATGCTCATAGTTTTCATTTATATTGAATGTGTATAGAGAATTTTGGATTTGAAATTTTTGTAAAAATTAGGTTTCAAATTAGGGAAAGTAAAATTAGCTTTGATCTTTGACTTTTAGTTTACATAAATTACATGGTTGAACTCGTGGGAAGAAACGCCATAACTTTCATGTTTGGACTTTCCATTTTTATGGAGAAATGAGAGAGATACAGGTGGTCCGGCCATGGCTCAAGGTTGGAGACGAAGTTGCCTTCAGGAGGCGTTTTCTAATATATATTTGTGCTTTTGTTTATATAAACAGATGTACAGCCACCCCAGTGGTAAGGCAGCGCATGTAAATGCTACAGGTCATGGGTTCGAGCCTCAGTGCGCTGCCTTTTGCAATTTTCTCATATTTTTCCACTTTTTTTATCCCTTTGCAGCGTTGGGCTTCTGATTCATGGGCTTTATGATTTTTTCTAACATTCACCTCCTGTTTTCTTGTAGCACCCCTGGCCCAATATAATTTTATTTACCAAAATCGAGTAGTTGTTTCTTAAGCCATAAAATTTGAGCACAATAACTATCGACTGCCACATATTCCGGTTCGGCCATTGACAAAGAAATAGAAACTTGCTTTTTGATATGCCAACTAATCAAGGATTTTTAAAAAAAATTGACAAGTTCCACTAGTACTTTTCCTATCCAATTCACAACCTGCAAAATCAGAATCAGAATAACCAACCAAGCTACAATAATTTCTTTTGAAATACCAAACTGAAAATTTAGAAATACCGATAAGGTATCTAAGAATCCGCTTAACCGCTTTTAAGTGTGATTCCTTAAGAATGGATTGATATCATGAACACATACAAACACTAAACATAATATCGGGCCTAGATGTGGTAAGATAAAGAAGAGATCCAATCATACCTCTATACCTTTTAACCTTTGATCGGTCACCATTTGTACTATGTTTTCAGCAATCAATCAGCAAAAGTCTATCATTTCGGTAACAGTATATTCCATCTTTTATCGTTCTTAGTATTTTATTTTTTAGTTTTCATGGTAAGTTGTTTTGCATTGAATTGATTTGGGAATGCATGTCAATTAGGATGCTTTTGATGCTTGGTTTGGTAGTGTTAATGTCTCAGGTACACGCGCGCATATTTGAGTAACTAATGCAAATTCGGAGGATATTCCGTGGAAGTTAAAAGTGCAAGAACAGAAGCTTGACACGCGTGCCCGTGTCACCTGACACGGCCCGTGTTAGGGTGTGTAGATGAAGAGCACGAGAGGACAAAAATAGAAGGCTGACACGGATGCCCGTGTCACCTGACACGACCCGTGTCAGTAGACATGGGAGTAAGAAATTTTGAGAACCAAGGCAGAGGGCCAACACGGGTGCCCGTGTTTCCTGACATGGCCCGTGTTGGCAGGTGCGAGAAAAAAAATCATATTTAAATTCACTTAAATGGTTAAGCTCATTTAGGGTAGTTTTGAATTTCCGCACGGATGTGTTGTTCTTCAATTGATCTTTGTAATTGAAGATCAACAGAATCGATAAATCTTTGTAATGTCTACACTTTATTTTGTAAGTCTTATGAATATTATGAGTAGCTAAACACCCCAATGCTAGGGGGTGTCCCTGAATTGCGAATGTTATGAACCGAATTTCCATTGTTTTTATGATATTGATGTTTTTATGAGTTTAATTTATTGTGCAATGAGTTTAATGTTTTTTTTTATCGGATAAAGGTTCTTGATTTAAGTTTAAGGTTAGGTCGGACAAACCACCTTAACGTTGTTTGCACAATAATACAACGGTGAAATCGCTTAGGGATGAGGATTTAACCGCAGTAACCGTTAAAGTCTTGGAAAACAATTCAAAATTCTTGATATCACTGTTAATATCTAAGGAATTTGGATTAAGGATTAATATCAAATGTTTTCGGTTAAGGAATTAAGGAAAACAACTCTTGAGATTTGGTATTAATTTATTTTCACAATATGTCATGAAACATGGAAGAAAGGTCGTCATAAAGAAATTCACACACCTAACCCTAGAATTCTTTCTCATATATTATACACCTTTACTTTTCGCTTTATTTAATTTGCTATCATTTAGGATTACTCTCAAACAACCAACAAACCCCCATGTTCTTTTATTCATTTGAATCATTATAATAACTTATATTTCCTACGCAGTCTGTGAGATCGATATTTGGGATTAACTCCTTCTTATTACTACATCGGTAAAAATAGTACACTTGCTATTTTTTCGATAAACCTTAATATCCTTACCCTTTTCATCTCTATCCAATTTATTGTTTGTTGCCATAGGTGTGTCAATTCCCTTTGCACCATCCATACCAGATTTTCTAAGTAATTTGAGACACTACTTGGTTTGACATACAAATGTTCCTTAATCGAGGTGCTTAATTTATAGTCTGAGAAAGTAGTTGAACTCTCTCATTCGACTCATTTCAAACTCTCCCTGCATAATCTTAGAAAACTCCTTAACCAGATGCATGTTAGTTGATCCAAAAATGATATCATCAACATAAATTTGAACGAGTAAAAGATGTTTTCATTGACGTTTAATAAAGAGTGTAGTGTCTATGTTCCCTCTAGAGTATCCATGATCTAATAAGAACTTGTTAGGTCGGTCATACCATGCCCTAGGGGGTTTTTTAAGACCATACAAAGCACGTTTTAGTTTAAAAACATGATTAGGAAACTCATAATTTTTAAAACCGGGAGGTTGTGAAACATACACTTCTTCACTTATGTATCCGTTAAGGAAAGCACTTTCAACATCCATTTGATATAACGTGAAGTTCATAGAGCATTCATATGCCAATAAAATGCATATAGCCTCAAGTCAGGAAACTGGAGCATAAGTCCCCTCATAATCAATGCCTTCCTCTTGGTTATATCCTTGAGCCATAAGATGGGCTTTATTCATTGTTATCACACCATGTTCGTCAAAATTATTCCTAAATACCCATTGAGTGCCTATAATTGATGATTTTTTAAACGAGGGATAGGGTCCTAAATGTCATTTCTTTCAAATTGGTTCAATTCTTCTTGCATGGCGATAAGCCAGTGCTCATCAAGTAAGGCATCCTTAACATTATTAGGTTTTACTTGTGACACGTACGCGTGATGATAACAAAAATTACTTGTCTTAGAGTGAGTTGTTACCCCTTTTGTGATATCACCAGTAATGTTGTCAATAGGATGATCCTTGGAGGTTCTACACTCCAATGAAAGACCATTATAATCTTTTTGACTTTCATCTTCATTCTTTTCTTGGTTTTCATATTTCTCCTTCTTGATTTCCACCATTTTAGGTTGATCAAATCCTTTATCCGTATCTTTGATTATGTCTTCTGTAGATGCACCTATACCATGAAAATAAATACCTTTCCCAACAGTATTTGGGGAATTCTCATCAAAATTAACATGAGTCGACTCTTCAACAATAAGTAATCTTTTGTTATAAACTCTATATGCTCTACTAGATTGTGAGTATCCAAGAACGATACCTTCATCAGCTTTCACGTCAAATTTCCCAAGGTTATCTTTTCCATTATTTAAAACAAAACATTTACATCCAAAGACATGAAGATGCGATAAATTTGGTTTTCTACCTTTTAGAAGTTCATAAGGTGTTTTGTTAAGAAAAGAATGAATAAGAATTCTATTCAAGACATAAAACTCTGTGCTAATGGCATCGGACCAAAATTATTTTGGTAGACTATAATCATTAAGCATTGTTCTTGCCAACTCCGCTAAAACAAATTTTTTGCATTCCACAACACCATTTTGTTGTGGAGTTCTAGGAGCTGAAAATATATGTTCAATACCAAATTTATCACAATATTCTTCAAAGAGGTGATTTTCAAATTCACCTCCATGATTGCTTCGAATGGCAACTATTTTAGAAATCAATTTATATTGAGATAACTTGGAAAAACATGTGAAAGCCGAGAATGTTTCATCTTTGCTACGTAAGAAAATAATCCAACAAAAGCTTGAGTAATCGTCCACAATAACAAGACCATAGTAATTTCCACCTATGCTTTTGGCCCGTCAAGGTCCAAAAAAATCCATGTGAAGGAGCTCAAGAGGTCTCGAAGTTGAAACAACCTTTTTAGATTTAAAAGATACTCTTTTTTGCTTATCATTTTGACATGCATCACGTAGGTGATCTTTTAAAAATTTTATTTTAGGTAGAGCCATTACTAAATATTTTGCAACTATTTTATTATGTAGATCAAAGTTGACATGTGTTAAACATCCAGGCCAAAGCCAAGAGTTTTCACTCATAATGACAAGACATTGATCATTATTCAAGGAAACTTCTTTTAAGTCTAGCATATACATGTTATTAAACCTCACATAATTAAACATACAATCCTTATTTTCATTATGTTTTATTATGTAACAATCTTTGGCAAAAGTTACCTTATACCCATTGTCACACAATTGACTAATGCTAAGAAGGATATGTATATGGCCTTCAACTAACATAACATTTGAGATGGTAATAATTTAGGGATTACCTATACTACCTTTTTCGAGTATTGCACCTTTGTTGTGATTACCATAGGATACAAATCCTTTATTCTTCGCCACAAATTCGGATAATAGAGAGATGTCTCCCGTCATGTGTCTTGAACATTCACTATCGAGAATCCATTTTCCTGTCATAGCATCAAGACACTCAACCTACATAATCAAACAAAAGTGTTAGGTACCCAATTCTCATTGGTTTCTTTGGAGTGAGTGAAATAATTATTTCATTTGGGAAACCATTGGAAATTTCCTTTAGAAACTAGAAAGCACCTAAATTTTCACTTTTCAATAGTGCGGCCTTTCTTGCAACAATAGTGACAAAACAATTCATGATGAATTTTACTTTTTCTATTAGACTCATTCTTTATTAAATTATAATTTTTGTGAGGCTTTTCAACCATTGAAGGATTAATGGAAAAGGCATCATGAGGTTGCGATGCCTTGTCCACTTTGTCTTTAAGAGTACTCACTTCTTGTTGCCAAATTTTACAAGTTTCACAACCGAACCGACTAGGTTTCCCATCCTCATCTTTATGATTTTTATTATCCTTAATGTAACACTTTAATGATTCAAATTATTTATTTGTTTCTTCAAACTTTGCTTCCAAGTATGTAAATACTTTTTCATTGGAAGCAAGTTTTTTAGAAGCACATAATGATTCTTTTTATAGATTATTAAAAGCAATTTTCAACTCTATGACATTGAATTTTCCATGAAACAATAGCTTGTCTGTTCATCGCTATCACTTGAGCTTTCATTACTTGAAGCATCGTTATCACTATACCAAGCAACATAGGCCATTCTAGAACTGTTAGAGTTGTTTCTTTTTTTGTTTCATTTCTTATTGGAAAGTGATGGACACTCTGGTCTATAATGACCCGAATTTCCACATTCATAGCTGTTGTACCCCAAAATTTCCCCTCTAACCTATCAAGAATTTCTTTGACTCAAGACTGGATTAGGGTTTGACTAGCTCAAGACATCTCCTCATGCACTGATGACCAAATTTAGGGTTTGAGTTTGCACAAGGATTTTTTGACTATAAATGCTTCATATGACTTTCAATGATCATTAGGGACCCCGAAGATTACTCATGTCAAGTTTCAAGCCTTGAATCACATATTTGATCAGTCAATTGGACAATTGACCTAAAAACCAGCTGTATTAGGAAAAAAGTCAACCATGGCCAATTTACAGTCAAACTTCATAATTTTTTATCCACGTCAACATCTTAGGCTCATATGTATCATTTGATCAAGTTTGGACCACAATTCCTCAAGAAATTTGATCAAATCATCAAAAGGGCAAAATGGTCAAAATTAGGGTTTTGATTGAGAAAGGGCAATTTCTGATTTTTGACCTAGCAAATGATCAATTTGTTTGAAGCATGATTTCGAGAGTTAAATTGCATCATTTTGAGCTAATAACATGATTCAAAACATTACAAATCCATTGGATTGACAGATGAATTTTCCAGTCAACTGATCAAAAGTCAACTATATACTGAAAAATCAAACTTTGACTTTTTGGTCAAATTCAAGTGTCAAGGATCATAATTCATCAAAACATGTCAAAATATGAAACTTGTTCATCAATAAATCAAGGATTTAAGATTTTGTTTTGAAAAGTTGAAATTTCTTAACTTAGAAATTTTTCAAAGTATAGAAAATTTACTATTTTTTTCTCAACTTTGGGCCAACTTTTCACCATGATGCAAGATGATTCAAAGGAAACTTCCACCATGAAAGTTGTAGATCTCCATGAAATCTACAACTTTTTTCACACAATTTATCCTAAAAATTCTTGGATCTCAAGATATAATTTTGTGAATACATGCTTATGAACTAAAAATAAATTAGTGAAATTTTCCCCTAGTTAGGCAGATTTTTGGCCTAACTTCATGGCAATTTTTCACAGAGTTCAAAAGGGAGTTTTCAAAAGCAATTCAAAGATTAGTTGTAGAGAATATTTCAAGATTTCTAAAATATCCAATAACTCCTTGAGATCATTCCTGAGCAGGGAGAATCAAAGAGATAAAGCTGGTGATTTATCATTGCTTTGCAGGCCTAAAACTTGTTTCTCACTCCATAATTAAATGTGTACACATCTGATAGAACATTAATCCAAGCACTTGAGCCTTTATCAAAGTTACAATTCCATTTTTGGCACAAAGTTGTCATTTCCATTTTGATAGAGCACTACTTTTGTCGTTGTCAACTTCTTGAGCCTCTCAATTGTTTTCTCTGCACACAAGAAAAGTCAAAACAAAAAGCAACTTGTCTAAGATCCCTACCAACTCAGATCAGGCTTGTACAACACTTAGAGACTTGTCTCCTCACTTTATTTCAAAAGCAAGTTATAGAGCCAAAAGGCTATAACTCAGAAACCTGGAGTGGAGTTGATCTCTAACCTTTTCCATACATATAAACAAGTGTATTGCAACCTAACACGCGAATGCTAAGACTAAGAAATAGTCCCAAACACTTTGCAACTGAAAATCTGCCATAGCTTGATAGTTTTAAACCTTACAAAGCCACCTCCAAATCCACTCGTGCGTATTGAGTTTTAACCACCCAAACACTTAATATACATCACACCTAAGTGATCCATACCCCTGTTCCCTCACTGTAACTCCTCCTCCATCATCCACCATTTTCAAATATCAATCTTGCAGGTTGACTTGAGTAGAGATATTCAGGGACTTTCAAGACAAAGTAAGGATTGAAATACACTCAGGGAGGTCCAAGCAAGCTAAACAGATCCTCAGGCCTTCCCAAAACTTGCTCAAACTACATTCACGATCCCAGCTGAAAGAGGTAAAATCTCAAACTTCTATCTCTTCATACAAGCATCAGTTGTGAAAGCAAAATCTAGATATCCTTGCTCTAAAGCTAACCATGTTCATAGTTTTCATTTATATTGACTATGTATAGAGAATTTTGGATTTGAAATTTCTGTAAAAATTAGGTTTCAAATTAGGGCAAGTAAAATTAGCTTTGATCTTTGACTTTTAGTTTACATAAATTACATGGTTGAACTCGTGGGAAGAAACACCATAACTTTCATGTTTGGACTTTCCATTTTTATGGAGAAATGTGAGAGATACAGGTGGTCCGGCCATGGCTCAAGGTTGAAGACAAAGTTTCCTTCAGGAGGCGTTTTCTAATATATATTTGTGCTTTTGTTTATATAAATGGGTGTACAACCACCCCAGTGGTAAGGCAGTGCGCGTAAATGCTAGAGGTCATGGGTTCGAGCCTCAGCGCGCTGCCTTTTGTAATTTTCTCATATTTTTCCACTTTTTTTGTCCCTTTGCAGCGTTGGGCTTCTGATTCATGGCCCTTATGATTTTTTCTAACATTCACCTCCTGTTTGCTTGTATCACCCCTGGCCCAATATAATTTTATTTATTTATTTTACTTTCATTTAATTTTATTAAATATATTTTTCTTAATATTAAAAATCATAAAAAATATAAAAATGATAGATTTATATTTTAGCTTATTTTATTTTATTTTTCTCACAAAAAAATATTTTTATTTAGTTACATATTATCCATCTTTTTTAATTAAACTTGTAAATTAAATTAGAACTAGGTTAAATATTCATTTTTCTTCACACCCATTAAATATTTTATTTTAGTATAAAAGAGACCAAAAAATATCTCATAATGCCATGTATTATTCTCAAGACAAAAAATACAAAAATACTTACTTTTTTCTTAAAGAAATTTATTTCCTTTTAATCAATTAGAATTAGGGTTTATTCAAAATCTTTTCTAAAATAATTTATTTTCTTAATTGCTTTAAGATAATATTGATTTATTTATTACATTTAGGTTAAATCTTTTCCATATAAAAAACTAAACAAAAATCTTCTTTGCATTTACATGTCTTTGCATATTTAATTTATCTTGTATACTATTTATTCCAATTATTTGTACATATTCAATTTGGTTGTAATAGATTAATTAGGTTTATATTATTGCAATCCCCATTCATAAATTGTATACCCCCCCTCCCACAAGTGTTGTAATAGCGTAGTAACTTTAAAATCTCGCAATTTATCGCTTTTACATAACATGCTAGTAATTAGGGTTTGTATGGCAAGATAAAACCAATCAAATAGAAAACCTAATTCAAGACAAAATCAAGCATGAAAATGACACACTTTCACACAAGCACCCCTAGGGTTATCCTACTTGGTTGCCTTATTCAAAATAGTCATATTACGCTTGTAAGGTATCTTAGCAAAACAAACAAATACAAGATCATAGTCCCTCGATGACGCTATTCAAAGTTGCGTTACCAAATGATCTTGTTCCCTCAAAAATGCTAAGATACCTTGCAACATTGTTAATCATGGCTATACGATGACCTACGCCCGTCCCGTTTACATCCAAAGATAGGGTTGCCTACCAAATCAATGGTAAGACAACAATGTCAAAGGAAAAGAAAATGAACAAGAAAGACATTTGAGTAGGTAGATTACTTTTAGTTACTTGCTCCATTTCAAAACAAATATCCTTACTATTTTCAAAATAAACACACACATATTTCCAAGCATCTTACAAACATTGAAAACATTTTTCAAAAAGATCAACATCTTTGTATACATTCTTACGAACGAGAATCATTACAAAAATTGCCTAAACAATGGCCTCTTTTACAAAATACTTTCAAAAAACCTCACAAAGCACAATTTCAAACCATAGCAAGTGATCTAGTAAGTAACTAAGAGCCCATGGAAAACCATGGATGAAAAGGGTGCTAATACCTTCCCTTTTCATAATCTACCCCCAGAACTCAAGAAACAATCTCAAAGGTTTTTCCTGTGCTTTTTCACCTTTGCTTTTGGATAAAAGAAAATTCGGTGGCGACTCTTGCTAACCGCAACATTTGCGATCAAACGCAAAACCTTCAAGTCAGTTCTCCCACCGTATCACAGAACTGGCGACTCTGCTGGGGATAATTCTAAAAGTGGGGTTACCTTAGGGATAAATCATATTTACTTTCTTACATTGTTTGACTTGTGTGCTTTACAATATGGTTCTTTGTTTGGGTTTGAATCCTCTACCCGGATTTGGGATACATTATAGGTAAGTAGCAATATGTTGTGGAAATTGTGCGGGGTATACTGACATGGTCTAAGCAATAGCTACGTTAGTGCGACATATTTGTAGGTACCTGTAGCCTTTGAGTTAATCAAAGAGAATACGGGGCCGCTGAGTGATGTCATGAAGCACTAATGAACTTTTAGAACCTTTACTTGACCAACTTGGACTTTAGGATGTAGTGAGATGACCGGCTTTGGTGCAGTCCGAAGATGGTAGATACTCGATACTACACTCATTGAGGTATGGCTTCTTGGGATATTTCGGTCGCAATTAAAGAGGCTTGAGCTGAAACAATGACCAAGGAAACAATCTAGTGATATTGAGCTCTTTAGAACCCGATTACTATTACTAGGACAAGTTTAAGCCAACTAAACTTCAAGAGGGTACTTACCTATAAAACTCCATGCAAGCCTAAACTAAGGATTTGTTTGCTTTGTTTGTATATACATACTTGTACATAACATCATGGACATCATGAATATCATATACATCCACTAACCATTTCAAGGATTTTGGGATTCATCTTTGTTCTTGTTTTGTAGGATATGGATTCACTTCACAGGAAAACTATTCAAGTCAGCCTGGTGAGAATCCCTCCACAACTTAAGGAGCTAGCCTCAAGGATTCCTGAGAACTCTCTATTCACCGAGAGACATGGTCGCCTACTCAACTTGGTCACCTCCAACACAAATGAGGACATAGTGAAGGTGTTCTTTCAGTTCTTTAATCCTTTGCACCATTACTTCACATTTCCCGACTATCAACTTGTGCCTACTTTGGAAGAATTCTCCCAATTCTTGAGGATTCTAATTCTCAATCAACTACCTTTCAACGGTACGGAAAGAGATCCAAAGCCAGAAGAGATTGCTCAAGCTCTACACTTGCACTCATCTGATGTCACAACCCATTGGGAAACAAGGAGTGGTGTCAAAGGTTTCCTAGCAAAGTTCATGTTCGAAAAAGCCCAAAGCTGTTGCAATTCCTTAGACTTGCAAGCCTTTGAGGAAATTGTGGCTCTCCTCATTTATGGGATGATTTTGTTTCCAAATCCTGACCAACTCATAAATGTGAACACCGTCAAAATTTTCATATCACGCAACCCGGTGCCTACATTGCTAGGGGATATCCTACACTCTTTTCACACTCGCACAATGAGGAAAAGAGGTGTCCTTATGTTTTACACTCCTCTATTGGCAAGATGGTTTATTCCTCATCTTCCCCAATCTGTATTAAAGAATGAGCAAGGTTCAAGGTGGTCACAAAGGTTGATGACACTCAAACATTCATTCATTGGTGCTCTCGATCCAAAGAGAATGTTATCATCATCGACCGTTATGGAGAATTCCCTAATGTCCCTCTACTTGGCATTAAGAGGGGCATCACCTATAACCAATGTTTAGCCTTAATACAGTTTGGTTACGCCCAAAGGGATGACCCGCACGAGATGTTGATTCAAGATTTGGTATTCGACTACGACAACGACAATCAAGGTCTTCTCTAGAGATTCATCCGAGCTTGGAGGATGTTAAACAAGGTGGATAGCAAGACTTTGGGGCACAAGAATTCCATCCCTATTGAGCCTTACATCAAATGGGTATGAACTCGTGCTCATTGTCTTATGATGCCTTACCTCTCCATTCTCCCGGTAATCATTGAGCCTGTTAAGGAAGGAGATGTTCCATACACTATCCTACATCCTAACATGCCCACATCTCTTGAAGACCTACAAAGGGGTTGGATACAACTCAAGGGAGAGCGAGATACTTTTGAAGCCCAATTCTAAGCAAGCGAGAAGAAGGTTTTGGAACTCACTAGGTTACTTCATGAGGAGCGGACTTTGAATGCCTACATTGCACCAAAGAGGATGCGTACTACTTTTTTATCTTAGAGTTTTTGTATTATTTTGTCCAAGGGGCATTGATGTACTCAAAATTTATCTTATTAATATAATGTGTGTTTCCTTTTTGTCTATAACAAATTTGAATCTTTGAAATCCTTGAAAACATTGCATATGCATATATCATCCATCATAACATAAACAGGTCTTTTGCAACAAGTCTCCTCATCTCTCTACTGTTTATTTCAGTAAGATGGATCTCGAGCAAACATTGAAAGATCTCCAAGCTCAAAATATGCAGTTTCAATAGTTGCTCATGACACTAGCCAAGGGGAAAGAAGAGTTGAAGACTCTGCTGGCTGAAGAGAGGAAAAAGAAAACAAAGAAGGTAACCAGAGTCTTAAACATGGGGACAAGATTTCATGAGCAGAAAAGAAGGACTTTGAACTTTGCAACAACATCCGGTGAAGGAGAGGGGAAAGGCAAGGAAACAGTTGTTCCATCAGAATCAGAAGAAGAAGAGGAAGAGGAAGAAGAAGACTACTCCGAGGAACAGTATCCTGCAGCTGATGACAAGTACATACATCTCGAAGAGCGGTTGAGCGCGATGGAAATCCAAAAGGTGCCAGGCTTGGACTTTGAGGAATTGGGACTAGTATTGGGGATTGTGATTCCTCTAAAATTCAAAGTACCTACATTTCCTAAATTTGACGGAGTGTCATGCCCTAAAATGCATCTCCGATCATATGTGAGGAAAATCCAACCCCATACCGCTGACAAAGACTTATGGGTGCACTTCTTCCAAGATAGTCTGTCTGGGACTCAGCTTTACTGGTTCTACCAATTAGAAAGAGTCAACGTTCACAATTGGGAAGATCTTTCCGCAGCTTTCTACAAGCAATACCAATACAATGCTGATTTGGCACCTACCCATACTCAATTCCAGAGTATGGCCATGGCTTCCAATGAAGGTTTCAAGGACTATGCGCAAAAATGGAGAGATTTGGATGGAAGAGGTCAACCCCCTCTATCTGAGAGAGAGTTGGTAGACATGTTCTTAGGCACCTTATTGGGTCCCTTCTTCAATCATTTAATCAGAAGTTCATCTGCAGGCTTTACTGAACTAATATTGACCAGAGAGAGGGTAGAAGCCGGCATAAAAAGTGGAAAGATTCAGAAAGTTACATCTTATTCTACAGTTGTAAGGAAGCCTTTCATCGGGAAGAAAGAGGTAGCTGATGTATATCCGCAAAGGAACCAGGATAGGGCCGAACGCCGACCAATGGTGGGGGCTGTTATGATTCCTAAGCCTACGACTGATCAACAAATAAGTAATCAACTAAGGGTGGAAAGGCCAGTCAGGAAATTCACCAGAATTAACATGACTTTGTCCCAAGTATTACCGTATCTACTAAGATCCAAATTGGTAACCTTGAAAGAAGCTCTGAAAAACCCCAATACAACATCTCCTCATTATCATCCCAATGCTCGTTGCACATATCACTCTGAAAGTCCTGGTCACGATACTAATAACTGTTAGGCTTTGAAGAACAAAATACAAGACCTCATTAAAGCAAAAGAAATTGAGTTTGATGGGCCCGAAAAGCCAAATGTCATTTCTGCTCCTATGCCCAGACATGGTCACAATACCAATGCCATTGAAGAAGATTTGTTTGTCACCTCAGTTGACGAATTCATGACCCACTTCTGACTATTAAGATAAACTTGTTGAAATCCGGTGTGTTCCCGGGCTGCAATAAAGTTTGCCATCTCTTCTTATCCTCACCAACTGGTTGTCCTTTGTTGAAGGAAGGCATTCAGTGCCTGATAGATAACAAAGAGATTTTGTTTGAAAAGACTCATGTTTCACCTATTCCTGTTGAAGATGTTTCTATTATTACCATTTCCACCAATTCTTCCAAGGTCTCCACCAAAAGACCCGTTAGAATTACATCAGCTCTGAAAGACTCCTTTAATAATCACAATGCCTGGGCCAGTCCCATATGAATCAGACAAAACCATGTTGTGGAATTACGGAGGGGACATTTACTACCATGACATCAAGAAAGACTGGCTGGCCCCCGAGGAGATAAATTCCGAGAAAGAAGACTCTGACATCAGTAATATTTCCGGAACTAGCAAAATTACCCGAAGCGGTAGGATCTTTTCTCCAGAAATTGCTCCCTCAAAAGTAGTTTCTGGACCCGTAATTATCCCAGTGGCTGCTCCAAAGGTTGCTCCCATACCCATAATCATCTCTGCAAGTACTCCTATTGACGAAGTCGTTACAACCCCTGTTATCATTCCTACCAACACTCCTGCTGCCGAAACTCGAGGAAAAAGTATTTTGGTTGAGCCTGTCCGGATGAAGGCCCAGTCACTGAATATCCCTGAGACTTCCAATAAAGAAATGGAGGAGATCCTAAAAATTATAAAGAGGAGCAACTACGATATAGTTGAACAATTGGGGCAAACTCCCTCTAAAATCTCCATGCTAGCACTACTACTATGTTCTGAGGCACATGCGAAATCCTTGGTGAAGTTCATAAAAACAACCCATGTACCTCAAGAGATGTCTGCTGATCCATTCCAAGACTGCGTAGCCAGCATGACAGCGAATAATGGCCTAGGTTTTTCGGATGTTGATCTAACACCAAGGGGAAGAAAGCATAATGAGGCATCGCATGTCTCAGTGGAACATAGGGGCACAACCTTGTCTCATGTTTTGGTGGACACTGGCTCATCTCTAAATGTATTACCAAAAAAATCTCTTGATAGACTTGACTGCGAGGGATTGACACTAAAGCCAAGTAACATAGTAGTTAGGGCATTTGATGGCTCGAAGAGTATGGTACACGTGGAGGTGGATATCCCCATAAAGGTTGGAACCCAAACTTTCAATTCAACCTTTTCTGTAATGGACATCCGCCCTTCATACTCCTGCTTACTATGCCAGCCATGGATCCACAATGTTGGCGCTGTTACCTCTACATCCAGATGCTGAAGTATCTGGTTCAAGGGAAGATTATCACCGTCCATGGAGAGGAAGAATACATGATCATCCATCTCAATTCCTTCAGATATGTGGAATTGGATGGAGAATTTATTGAAACTCCATTTCAACACTTTGAAGAGGTCCCCCAAGATGTGGCAGTGACCAAGGTTGTGTCTCAGGTTCCCAAGGTTACAAGACCTCCACTCCGGATGTCATCTCTGAAGGATGCCAAAGAAGTGGTAGAGGAAGGTGGATTCACTATCTGGGGGCAACTCCCAGATATCCCATATAAGTCTAATAAGTTTGGCCTAGGTTTCACTTCAAATGCTCAAAAGGTTGTACGTCGTGCCCGTGCCGGAGGATCACCCCTGAAGATAAGCAACCGTGAGGTCAACACAGTAGTAGATGGTGAAGATGATTGCAACCTGGAGGATTGGATCTTTCTGATTGTCAATGGAGGGCTCAGCAATTGGGAGGCTAGAGACTTAGTCTCGATCACTTTTATCCTGCAGTAATTTATCTTTACATTTTGTTAGATCTATAATATTGAAACAATTCGCACTCTTAAAACCTTGTGTCTTACCCGAGGCACAATGGTCCATTTGTAAGGGTTATTATCTCATTTTCATAGGACATCAATGAATCATGGACGTTTTCGCATACAAACTTTTGTGCTAATTGTTTTTCTTTTACATTTTATTTTCTTTCAGAGATAGCTATACCCTTACACACACCCACACTCACAATGCAGGTATACATCCATTTTGGATCCAATGGGTAACGATACTGCTATGGCCTTTTGTGACTCTAAGAATCTAATCTACCAAGCCGAAGACGAAGGTGAGGAAGATTATGAAGTACCAGGGGAACTTTCCAGACTGCTACAATAAGAGGAAAGAACCATTCAGCCTCACGAGGAACCCGTGGATACAATTAACCTGGGTACCGAAGAGGACAAAAAAGAGGTCAAGGTGGGTGCCAATCTGGAACCCAGCGTCAAGGAGCACCTGATTCAGTTGTTACACGATTATGTTGAAGTTTTTTCCTAGTCATATGAAGACATGTCGGGACTTGATGCAGATATTATGGTACATCGTTTTCCTACAAGAGAAGATTGTCCGCCAGTAAAGCAAAAGGTTCGACGCATGAGGCCTGATATGTCAGAAAAGATTAAAGCAGAGGTCATGAAGCAATTCAACGCTGGATTCTTAGCTATCACTTCTTACCCTCAATGGGTTTCCAACATTGTTCCCGTACCCAAAAAAGACGGCAAAGTACGGATGTGTATGGACTACAGAGATTTGAATAGGGCAAGCCCTAAGGATGATTTTCCACTTCCCCACATTGATCTCCTAGTTGACAATACGATGCAACACAAAGTGTTTTCCTTCATGGACGGATTCTCAGGTTACAACCAAATCAAAATGGCACTTGAGGACATGGAGAAGACAACATTTATCACATCGTGGGGCACATTCTGCTACAAGATGATGCCATTCGGACTAAAGAATGTTGGGGCAACCTATCAGCATGCCATGGTATCTATATTTTACGGCATGATACATCACGAAATAGAAGTCTATATGGACGATATGATAGCCAGATCTCAAACAGAGGAAGGGCATCTTGATCACTTACAAAAACTGCTTGAGAGACTGAAGAAGTACAAGCTAAGGTTGAATCCAAACAAATGCACATTTGGGGTACGGTCTGGTAAACTATTAGGATTTATCGTCGGCAACAAAGGTATCGAGGTCGATCCTGCCAAAGTTAAAGCGATACAAGAGATGCCTGCTCCTCTTACTGAGAAGGAAGTCTGAGGATTCTTGGGACGTTTAAACTATATTGCCAGATTCATTTCTCACCTGACAGCTACTTGTGAGCCAATCTTCAAACTATTGAAGAAAGATCAAGTAGTCAAATGGAATGACGAGTGCCAAGTTGCTTTTGACAAAATCAAAGAAAACTTACAAGAGCCTCCTGTATTGATGCCACCAGTCCAGGGAAGACCGTTGATCATGTATCTGACTGTTTTAGAAAATTCAATGGGGTGTGTATTGGGGCAGCATGACGAGTCTGGCCAAAAAGAGCACGCTATTTACTACCTGAGCAAAAAGTTTACTGATTGTGAAACCAGATATTCACTGCTCGAGAAAACTTGTTGCGCTCTGGCATGGGCTGCTCGCTGGCTAAGACAGTATATGTTGACTCATACTACCTTGTTGATATCTAAAAGGGATCTGATAAAGTACATCTTCGAGAAGCCTGCTCTTTCTGGGAGAATAGCGAGATGGCAGATGATCCTAACAGAGTACGACATATAGTATACTACCCAGAAAGCTATAAAGGGTAGTGTACTAGCTGATCACCTCGCTCACCAAGCTGTAGAGGACTACCAGTCCATGAAGTTCGAATTCCCGGATGAAGACATCATGACATTAGACAACTATGAAGAAATCATGCCATATGACGGACCTGAACAAGGATCCCGATGGACCCTGTTCTTTGATGGAGCATCCAATGCACTCGGCAATGGTATTGGTGTTGTACTCATATCTCCTGAAGAGTGTGATACTCCCTTTACTTCAAGACTATGCTTCAATTGTATGGACAACATGGCAGAATACGAAGCGTGCATCTACGGTCTCAGAGCTGCCATAGACTTGGGAATCAAATCCTTTGATGTATTTGGAGATTCAGCTTTGGTCATCAGTAAGATCAAAGGGGAATGGGACACCAAACATCCTAACCCTATCCCTTACAAAGAACGTGTTTTGACATTACTACCACATTTCGAGAAGATTGCCTTCGAGCATTTCCCGCAAGAAGAAAATCAGCTAGCAGACGCTCTAGCCACAATGGCATCTATGTTTAAACTTAATTGGGATAATAAGGCTCCCCATATCACCATCGAACAAATGGATGAACCAGCACACTGTCACGAGATTAATACTGAAGAAGTAGTGGACCAACCTTGGTTTCACGAAGTCAAGAAGTATCTCGAGGCTCAAGAATATCCAGAAGGAGCTTCAATAAATGATAAGAAGTTCTTAAGGAGATTTTCTGCTAAATTCTTCCTTAGTAACGACATCCTGTACAAACTCAATCATGACTCTATGTTGCTTCGGTGCGTAGATAAGGTTGAAGCTGAAAGGACCATGGTTGAGTTGCACGAAGTCACTTTTGGTACCAATTCCAGTGGGCATACGATGGCAAAGAAAATCCTACGGGCAGGCTATTACTGGTCGACCATGGAAGCAGATTGCTATCAACACTCTCGAACCTGCCATAAGTGTCAAATTTATGCTGACAAAGTGCATGTACCTCCGATTCCACTGAATGTCTTGATAGCTCCTTGGCCCTTTGCTATATGGGGGATTGATATGATTGGAGAAATCAAGCCGACAGCCTCCAATAGACACTGCTTCATCTTAGTGGACATTGACTATTTTACAAAATGGGTGGAGGCAGCTTCCTTCGCTTCCGTTACCAAGAATGTTGTTTCCCGTTTCATCCAGCTAAACCGTATTTGCCGGTACGGTATCCCGAAAAGGATCATCACTGACAATGGTACAAATCTCAACAACACTATGATCACCTCCTTGTGCGAGCAATTCAAGATTCAACATCACAATTCTTCTCCCTATCATCCAAAGATGAATGGTGTTGTCGAAGCTGCAAATAAAAACATTAAAAAGATCATATAGAAGATGACAGTCACATACAAAGACTGGCATGGGATGCTACCATTCGCTCTCCACGGGTATCGTACCACAGCTCGCACATCAATTGGGGAAACCCCCTATTCTCTAGTTTACGGCATTGAAGACGTCTTGCCTATTGAGGTTCAGATCCCCTCTCTGAGGATTATGAAGGATGCAGGATTGAACGAAGATGATTGGATCCAGACTCGACTTGATCAACTGAATTTGATTGATGAAAAGAGACTTGTTATTGTTTTACATGGTCAAATGTATCAAAAACGGATGATCAAGGCTTTCAATAAGAAAGTTAGACGCCATGTGTATCAAGTTAGGGATCTAGTGATCAAACGCATCATATTGCCACAAGGTGATCCCATGGGCAAATGGACTCCTACCTATGAAGGACCATTCGTAATAAAAAACATATTCTCTAGTGGGGAAATGATCTTGACCACCATGGATGGAGACGACCTGCCACACCCTGCGAACGTAGACATAGTCAAAAGATATTATGCATAAGAGACTCGCTAGGTTGACATACCTAGGAAAAACAAGGGCATCCCGGCGAACCAAAAAGGTTCGGGAAAAAGTTAGGGATAAAACAAAAATCTGTACACCCGGCAAGTTGAAAACCCGAAAGGGCGACTTGGGCAAAAAAGGGTTTCCTGGTGGACTGAAAACCCGAAAGGGAGGTCCAAGCAAAAGTTAGGGAATTAAGGCGTACGACTATGTCCCGTCGGATCACTTTAGAAACAACCTTTGGCTTCCTCAGAGGTTCTGATCAGTTCAGTCATATTCGGACAAGGCAACGAATAGACAAGAGGCTTAGAGATACGAAGGCTATAGCAGAATGGAAATCCCATGGGATTATTACACATAGCTATTTTTCTTTGTATCAAAATTTTCTTTTTTATGACAACATTCTATTACTAGAATGTTTGTCCTCTTGTACAAATACTTACTCAAAGTCAATACAAAGATATCTCTTTGAAAGTGCAGAAACTATTTGTCTTTTTCTTTACGCTTGTGTCTTATTTACAAAAATGTCCAATGATTCATTGTTGAACATATGCATCTGAACATAATTATTGTTTACAAATAAACAAAATGGGAAAGACAATTACTGATAGGTTGAAAGGATAGGAAAATGTCTCTAGGCTATTCCATAAGTAATCCCCTGCAGTGCGTCGTTTAAATCCCCAGCAGAACAAAGTTTCAAATTATTGATCCCCAGTAGAAGTCGTCAAACTTCTCAGGATTCCTCAATAAGATTCTACAAAGCAGTACATGGAATTTCCCTTACAACAGATTTTATTTCTCAAAACAGAAATTCATCAACACTTCGACTTCAAGGCATAAAGACTTACATATCCTCAGCAACATTCAGGGATTTATTTTCCTCAATCCAACAGCAATGCAGCAGATTAGCTCACATACGCATACATTACATCCATATATCATAAACATTTATTACACAAAGGCATTATGTCATACATTTCATACAACATGACTTTGCATTTTAGCTAACATTTTACCCTTTTCAGGATAAGATTAACAACTTCCATTAACAATGTTTGATCTACAAATACAGTTCAGATACACTCTAGATACGGATGCCATTCTGATACTCATTCAGATTCAACTATTCATATACAGTTCAGACACGCTCCAAACACAGATTCCATTCTGATACTCATTCAAACAAGGTTTTCAGATACAGTTCAGATACGCTCCAGACACGAATGCCATCCTGATACTCATTCTGATACAACTTTGATACAATTCAGATACGCTCTAGACACGGATGCCATTCTGATACTCATTCGGATTCAACTTTAAAATATAGTACAAATACGCTCCAAACACAGATTCCATTCTGATGTTCATTCAAACAAGGTTTTCAGATACAGTTCAGATACGCTCCAGACACGGACGCCATTCTAATACTCATTATTGCAACTTACAAATTACAATTCGACAATCACTTTTGGATGGCATCTTTAAGCCCATCTCCAACAACTTTCTATCACTTCTCCAAATGGCATCTTTAAGCCCATTCCTTCTATCATCGCATCATCGAGTGCAAATTTCTAGGCACTCTAGTGTCCAATCATCATCCACCTTCGAGTCACGAATGGAAAAACTTGCTAATCTAACTCTTCAGGTCTAAGAAGATTGAACAGGGGAAGTTGTTGTACCCGAAAATTTTCCCTCTCACCTATCAAGAATTTATTTGACTCAAGACTGGATTAGGGTTTGACCAGCTCAAGATATCTCCTCATGCACTGATGACCAAAATTAGGGTTTGAGCTTGCACAAGGATTTTTGGACTATCAATGCTTCATATGAATTTCAAGGATCATTAGGGACCCCCAATATTACTCATGCCAAGTTTCAAGCCTTGAATCACATTTTTTATAAGTCAATTGGACAGTTGACCTAAAAATCAGTTGTATTGGGAAAAAAGTCAACCATGGCCAATTTATAGTCAAACTTCATAATTTTTTATCCATATCAATATATTAGGCTCATATGTATCATTTGATCAAGTTTGGACCACAATTCCTCAAGAAATTTGATCAAATCATCAAAAGGGCAAAATGGTCAAAATTAGGGTTTTGACTGAGAAAGGGCAATTTCTGATTTTTGACCTAGCAAATGATAAATTGGTTTGAAGCATGATTTCAATAGTTAAATTGCATCATTTTGGCCTAATACCATGATTCAAAACATTACAAATCCATTGGATTGACAGATGAATTTTTCAGTCAACTGATCAAAAGTCAACTATATACTGAAAAGTCAAACTTTGACTTTTGGGTCAAATTCAAGTGCCAAGGATCATAATTCATCAAAACATGTCAAAATTTGAAACTTTTTCATCAAAAAATCAAGGATTTAAGATTTTGTTTTGAAAAGTTGAAATTTCTTAACTTAGAAATTTTTCTAAGTACAGAAAATTTCTTATTTTTTCTCAATGTTGGGCCAAATTTTCACCAAGATGCAAGATGATTCAAAGGAAACTTCTAACATGAAAGTTGTAGATCTCCATGAAATCTACAACTTTTATTCACATATTTCTCCTAAAAATGCATGGATCTCAATATATAATTTTGTGAATACATGCTCATGAACTAAAAATAACTTAGTGAAATTTTGCCCTAGTTAGGCAGATTTTTGGCCTAACTTCATGGCAATTATTCATATAGTTCCAAAGGTAGTTTTCAAAATCAATTCAAAGATAAGTTGTAGAGAATGTTGCAAGCTTTCTAAAATTTCCAAGAAATCCTTGAGATCATTCATGAGCAGGGAGAATTGAAGAGATGAAGTTGGTGATTTATCACTTTGATTTCAAGCCATTTCATGATGAACGAAAATTCAAATCCAAGACTAGGCTGCATAATCTTTGCTTTGAAGGCCTAAAACTTGTTTCTCACTCCATAATTAAATGTTTACACAGCTGATAGAGCTTTAATCCAAGCACTTGAGCCTTTATCCAAGTTACAATTCCATTTTTGGCACAAAGTTGCCATTTCCATTTTGATAAAGCACTACTTTTGCCTTTGTCAACTTCTTGAGCCTCTCAATTGTTTTCTCTGCACACAAGCAAAGTCAAAAGCAAAAGCAACTTGTCTAAGATCCCTACCAACTCAGATCATACTTGTACAACACTTAGAGACTTGTCTCCTCACTTTTCTTCAAAAGCAAGTTATAGAGCCAAAAGGCTATAACTCAGAAACCTGGAGTGGAGTTGATCTCTAACCTTTTCCATACATATACACAAGTGTATTTCAACCTAACACACGAATTCTAAGACTCATAAACACTTCCAAACACTTTGCAACTGAAAATATGCCATAGCTTGACAGTTTTGAACCTTACACAGCCACCTCCAAATCCACTCGTACGCATTGAGTTTTAACCACCCAAACACTTAATATACATCACACCTAAGTGATCCAGACCCTTGTTCCCTCACTGTAACTCCTCCTACATCATCCACCTTTTTCAAATATCAAGCTTGCAGGTTGACTTGAGTTGGGAGATTCAGGGACTTTCAAGATAAAGTAAGGATTGGAATACACTCAAGGAGGTCCAGGCAAGCTAAACAGATCCGCAGGCCTTCTTAAAACTTGCCCAAACTCCATTCACGATCCCAGCTGAAAGAGGTAAAAACTCAAACTTCTATCTCTTCATACAAGCATCATTTGGTCCTGATTTGTGAAAGCAAAATGTAGATATCCTTGCTCTAAAGCTAACCATGTTCATAGTTTTCATTTATATTGACTGTGTATAGAGATTTTTGGATTTGAAATTTCTGTAAAAATTAGGTTTCAAATTAGGGCAAGTAAAATTAGCTTTGATCTTTGACTTTTAGTTTACATGAATTACATGGATGAACTCGCGGGAAGAAACACCATAACTTTCATGTTTGGACTTTCCATTTTTATGGAGAAATGAGAGAGATACAGGTGGTCCGGCCATGGCTCAAGGTTGAAGACAAAGTTTCCTTCAGGAGGCGTTTTCTAATATATATTTGTGCTTTTGTTTATATAAACAGATGTACAGCCACCCCAGTGGTAAGGCAACGCGCGTAAATGCTAGAGGTCATGGGTTCAAGCCTCAGCGCACTGCCTTTTGCAATTTTATCATATTTTTCCACTTTTTTGTCCCTTTGCAGCGCTGGGCTTCTGATTCATGGGCCTTATGATTTTTTATAACATTCACCTCCTCTTTGCTTGTAGCACCCCTGGCCCAATATAATTTTATTTATTTATTTTTATTTTATTTTATTTTATTAAATATATTTTTCTTAATATTAAAAATCATAAAAAAAATATAAAAATGATAGATTTATATTTTAGCTTATTTTATTTTATTTTTCTCACAAAAAATATTTTTATTAAGTTATATATTATCCATCTTTATTAATTAAACTTGTAAATTAAATTAGAACTAGGTTAAATATTTATTTTTCTTCACACCCATTAAATATTTTATTTTAGTATAAAATAGACCAAAAAATATCTCATAATGCCATGTATTATTCTCAAGACAAATAATACAAAAATACTTACTTTTTTCTTAAAGAAATTTATTTCCTTTTAATCAATTAGAATTAGGGTTTATTCAAAATCTTTTCTAAAATAATTTATTTTCCTAATTGATTTAAGATAATCTTGATTTATTTATTAGATTTAGGTTAAAGCTTTTCCATATAAAAAACCAAAAAAAAATCTTTTTTGCATTTACATGTCTTTGCATATATAATTTATCTTGTATATTAATTATTCCAATTTTTTGTACATATTAAATTTGGTTGTAATAGATTAATTAGATTTATATTATTGCAATCCCCATTCATAAATTGTATACCCCCCTCCCACAAGTGTTGTAATAGTGTAGTAACTTTAAAATTTCGCAATTTATCGCTTTTACATAACATGCTAGTAATTAGGGTTTGTATGGCAAGATAAAACCAATTAAATAGAAAACCCAAATTCAAGACAAAATCAAGCATGAAAATGACACACTTTCACACAAGCACCCCTAGGGTTATCCCACTTGGTTGCCTTATTCAAAATGGTCATATTACGCATGTAAGGTATCTTAGCAAAACAAACAAATACAAGATCATAGTCCCTCGATGACACTATTCAAAGTTGCCTTACCAAATGATCTTAGTCCCTCAAAAATGCTAAGATACATTGCAACATTGCTAATCATGGCTATACGATGACCCACGCTCGTCCCGTTTACATCCAAAGATAGGGTTGCTTACCAAATCAATGGTAAGACAACAATGTCAAAGGAAAAGAAAATGAACAAGAAAGACATTTGAGTAGGTAGATTACTTTTAGTTACTTGCTCCATTTAAAAACAAATATCCTTGCTATTTTCAAAACAAACACACACACATTTCCAAGCATCTTACAAACGTTGAAAACATTTTTCAAAAAGATCAACATCTTTGTATACATTCTTATGAACGAGAATCATTACAAAGATTGCCTAAACAATGGACTCTTTTACAAAATACTTTCAAAAAACCACACAAAGCACAATTTCAAACCAAAGCAAGTGATCTAGCAAGTAACTAAGAGCCCATGGAAAACCATGGATGAAAATGGTGCTAATACCTTCCATTTTCATAATCTACCCCCGAACTCAAGAAACAATCTCAAAGGTCTTTCTTGTGCTTTTCCATCTTTCCTTTTGGATAAAATAAAAGTCGGTGGCGACTCTTGCTAACCGCAATATTTGCGATCAAACGCAAAACCTTCAAGTCAGTTCTCCCACCGTATCACAATAGCATAAAAATTTTCCATTATCCTTTTTGTTGTCTTCATCTTTAGAAGATATGGAATGTCTTCTAAACTTAACAAGGTTATTATCGGAGTGTTTTACATTATTCTTTCAAATGTATCAATTGTATTTCCTTACAAATAATCTCATTTGTTCATCATCCAAATTCTCTTCATCACTAGAATCACTATCATTATTGTGCTCCTGCTTTGAGGACTTTGAGATTGAAGCCTTGAGAGCTTTAGACTTCAATACTTCCTCCTTAACGATCCCTTTTTCCATTTTCTTTTTCTCAAGCTTCTTTTCATGTTTTCCAAGCAATTGAGTTCTTGATCATGTTCTTCCAACTTTCCAAGTAAGGCAGTGAGATCAAGTGTTACAAGATTATTGGCTTCCTTGATCGCGGTGACCTTTGGTTTCCAATTTCTAGTAAGACATCTCAAAAATTTGTTAGTAGCAATAGCATTGGAAATATGATTACATAGTAAATTTAAACGATTAATAAGTTGTGAGAACCGCTTTTGCATTTGAGCAATGGTTTCACCATGCTTCATATAAAAGAGTTCAAACTCTTGATTAAGTTACTCCAAAATAAATATATGTAACAAATATAAATAATCACGTTCTGATTTATAATTCTTTCTACCTTTTTAATTCATTGTTTCATTTCAATTTAATTTATAATTCATGCATAAAAGAAAAAAAAAGGGAATTAATAATTACCAAAAGTTGATTTTTTAACATCACTTTTGTGAAAGATCGTAATTGCAATAATAACCATTTGTTGCATAATGATATGAAAGGGATTGAAATTCAAAAAAAAATAAAGAGACTATAAAAATCAATTTTTAAAATGAAAGGAAAAAAATCGATAATGTTTTTTGTGTAAGTAAGATATATTAGAAAAAGAGAACTAAGGGTTCTCCAACCTGAATATACAATGAAATGAGCAGAACAACTCGCCAAAAAGATAAATTACCGACCAATTGAACGAAGATAAGATGAACAAAGGATTTTTGCTAAACTCCTAAAAATTACAATTGGGATGAGTATTTCACCCAACCTAGACCATCTCCAAACAGTCGCCTTAATGTTCAAAACGACATCAAAAACATTCCAACTATTGTTACGGAAAACAATTTTGTTCCTTAGAATCCAAATACTCCAAGTAATAGCCTTCCATATGCAATCTTATTTTCCCTTCTTCACCTTTTTAGACTTGCAGTTTTTGTACATAATATCAAAACTCCCTTTTGAATCATCCTCCAAACAATTCGAAAAATTGGTCCACTCTGCAATATCCCATCAAATAAGTTTTGCAACATTACATTTAAAAAAAGAGTGATTCACATATTCATCTTATATTCCACTGAAAGTACATTCTTGAGAAACAATAGGGAGAACGATACCTCTAAGCTTCAATAGATCCTTGGTCGAGAGCCTATTGGCAAGAAATCTAAAAGAGAGCAGAAGACCACACCATTTAGACGAGGTCTATCAACATCGGGTTCTATAAAATTCTCAATAAAATGGTGCACTGCCTCTATTCTAATATCAAATACCCTTTCCATACAGAACTTTCCAACTTCCAGCACTAAGATAACATTCCTTTTTCTCTTACCCTTAATAGAAGCATGAAAGAAACCATAGTTAGTATCACCCATCCTTGAGTCATTTAGATCTAGATCTTTGAAATGATTGGGAGTCTTTAATCCCGAGGAAGGACCACAAACTCACAATCGCTTTGGATCTAGTCTCAATCTCCCTTTGGATAAGTGTCTAAGATCAACAAAAAATAAACCATACTAACTTCCTTTTTCAATTTGTCGACTTTGGAGTCAAGATTACCAAAAGCATATTTATTCCAAGATTTTATAACCACTTTGAGGGCTTTAAGCTTCTCCAACAAAACAAACACTTTCCAACCATGAAACTTAGTTATACTCCAGAAAGAAGTCACTAACTCAGGAAGACTACTACGGGCTAACCGATTATTATTAAATCTAAAGGATTTGGAACCCCTTATTCGCTAGGCCGTGTTGCATTCTCTAGTTGATCGAACTCTAAACCAACAATTTCCTTAAACATATAAATTTTTTCCAACCAACCAAATAAATATCACTGATAGAACCACCCTTTCAAATATAACACATACTGCTTTATTTAATATATTTATTTTATCTGTGTAACTATGAGTCATACACTTTAAAAAATTGATAAATTATTTTTAAAAAAATTTAAATAGGAAAATGTAATTTAAACCAAGTGTTTAAACACTGTGTTTGAACATTAAAAAAGACTCTATAAAATAAATATTTTTTATATAATTTGTTTCAAAAATAGGAAAATCTAATTTTAAAAAATAGTTTAAATATTGTATCTGAACATTAAAAACAATTCTATATAATAGATACACCTATTCAAACACATTTTTTCTTAAGAAGATAAACTCATCTAAAAGTTGGAACAAAAAATATTTTAAAATGAATTTAATATATATATATATATTGTAAAAATAGTTAAATTAAAATAAAATATATTTAAAGAAACTTTTCAAAACACACCTTTAAAAAACCAATATTTCACATGTATAAAAAAGAAAATCATATAAAATATTTTTCAATGACGATTATGTTGACTACTTTTTCTAAATACCTTATTTAGAAAAAGTAAACCAACACTTCATATTAAAAAATTTTTAAAAAAAACTTAATTGCAATTTTGTTCTTTCTATTCTTCTTTTTTATCGAATTTAGTCTCTTCATATTAAAATTGGTTTTTATAGTCTCTTTATTTTGTTTTTTTTTTGTTGGGAATTTTAGTCCCCTTCATATCATTATGTAACAAATGATCCACAACTATGACCAACAAATGGACTTGAGTCAACCAATCCTTCGGTCATGAGGAGAGATATTGAATAGCTAAAGAAGAACCATAACAAGTTAAATGATAAGCCTAGAAACAGAAATACTTTGTTCAGAATTCTTCAAACTGTGAAATGCTAAAAATACGAGAATATGGAACACAACAAACGAACATGTAAAAATAGAAAAGTCGTCGAGAGAGCAATACTTAAAGAACAATACCTAAAATGTTACTATTATCAATCACATGTTATAAAAAATGCTCTCAGATATGAAAGGAAACTAAAACCCTAAAAAAAAATACAAAAATTAATGTCTAAAATGGGGGATAAAAAAACAATGTTGCAATTAAACATAAAAAAAGGTCAAGTTTTAAAAATGACTTAAAAACAAAGATAAATAAAAAAACACATTATGATATTGGTCCTAAAATTAATATGTTTTAAAATTATAAATCTTAATGATTTTTCATAATATTTTAGTTTCACAGTATGTGTAATTTCTTCAAAGTCATATTGACTCAGTGTGCATTATAGAGAATAATTATTATTACAATTACGATTTTTCACATTTCTTTTTCTTATTAAACCAGGATATCAGATTGTTTCCTAAAAAGAAATATCCACCAAAAGTTCTTTTTCTGTCATTAGCACTACCTGCCCAATCTGCATCACAAGACCACTTTCTTTCTCTCTTTTAAGCTTTTGGCATAATTCCTTGAAAACATCAAATACCTCTGATTTTTATTTGATGAAATTCACCCAAGTGAATCTTGAAAAATCAACGACAACCACATAAACATATCTTTTTCCACAAAGACTTTTAACTTGCATAGATCTCATCACGTCCATATGAAGAAGTTCCTGAACTTTTGAAGTAGTCTGATGTTGAATCTTTTGGCGATACATATTGGTTTTATTTTCATTTTGACATTCTCCATGGATTCTTAAGACACAATCTTGAGTTTAGAAATGCCTCTGTTAGCTTATTTAAACACAATCTTCTTCATACCCATCATATGCAAATTACCAAGTTTTTGATGCCACACTGTGACTTCATATTCCTTGGACATCATACATGTGGCGGGTCAAGTGATTGCTTGGGGTGTCCACAAGTAGAAATTATCCTTAGACATGTCTCCTCTCATCAGCACTTTATTCTCCTTATTAGTGACCAAACACTTAGACTTAGTGAAGTTAACCTTAAGGCCTTGATCACATAACTGACTAATACTTATCAGATTGGCAGTCAAACTTTTTACAAAAAGGACTTTATCAAGCTTAGGAGATCCATTACAATATAGTCTTCCAACACCTTTAATTTTTCCTTTGGAACCATCTCCAAAGGTAACATAGCTAGTTGTGTGAGGTTTAACATCTTCCAATAAATTTTCTATAATTGTCATATGCCTGGAACATCAACTGTCAAAATAAGTCTTCACTAGATGAGACCCTAAGAGAGGTATGAGCAATGAAATTCTTTGAAGTATCTCTTACTTTCCATTCCTTTATAGTTCTAATCATTAAGGAGTTAGCTCTAGGATGGGATGAATGTTTTGGATAACCATGAAGCCTATGGAAGAATTTCTATGTGTGACCATATATGGACATTTCCAAGGTTGGAGCTTGGCTCTAGTCTGAGGTTCCCGTGACCCGTCGAAGTTGTAACATCTGGTCAGACATTTTTCTCTTATCCTTCATTTTAGCAGGAACAAATTTTATCCCAGGAGTTTTATTTTTAATTTTTAAAGATTGACAATTAAACCATATGCCAACATATCTTCTACCTTCTTCTACATCTTGAAGAATATCATCCAAAACATCAGATCCATTGTTCAGCATCCTGACAATTTTAATCAAATTATCAAGTTTTGATATTAACAGAGTCACTTCATTCTGAAGCTCATAAATATCACTGAAGTATTCCTCCTTCTCAGCCTAAAGTTTAACTATGATCATTCTCAACTTCACTCTCATTTTCTAGACTTCCTCACTTTTGTTGCACAGTTCTTTGTGAGAAGCAATCAATTCATCATAAGATATATGTCTACATTAGAATCCAATCTTCTTGTTAAAGAAGTCACAAGTTTAGTAGACTCTCCCTCAGTTTCACTTTCAGAGGAATCATCATCTGACTAAGAAATAGATAGTCCCTTAGGTTGTCTTTTGAGATAAGTAGGACATTCTGCTCTAATATGCCCAAATCCTTCACGTCCATGACACCGAATCCCTTTACTTTGATTAGACATCAATTTAATTATGGATTTATTTTGATAGGCATAGTTATTGCTGATGTCAGATGAGATGTTCTTGACATTGGGTATTCCTTTCTTGTCCATTATCTTTAGTATTGTATTGAATTGCTTCCCAAGATATACAATGGTATTTGACAATCCTTCCTCAGTATCCAGATCAGCCTGACCCTCTTTATATTCAACATTGGATACAAAAGCTATGATTATGTTCTTCTTCTCAGACTTGTCACTTATAGCCAATTCAAATGTTTGGAGTGACCTGACAAGTTCATCAACTCTCATGTTCTTGATGTCTTAAGATTCTTCAATAGTTGTTACCTTCATGTCAAATCTCTTAGGTAGAGACCTGATAATCTTTCTAACAAGCTTTTCTTCTGACATATTCTCCCCATGGATCTAGATGCATTTTCTATTTCAAGAACATTCATGTGAAAGTCCTGAATGCTTTCATCATCATTCATCTTTAGATTCTTAAATCTGGTAGTGAAAAGTTGAAGTATGGACATCTTCACTTTAGATGTACCTTCATGAGTTGTCTTGAGAATTTCCCAAGCATCTTTAGCTATAGTACATGTATTCATTCACCTGAAAACATTCTTGTCCACTCCATTTAATAGAGCATTCAAAGCTTTGGAATTTCCAAGAGCTAATTCATCTTCCTCTTTAGACCAATCTTCTTATGGCTTTCAAATACTCATTCACATCTTTGTCCTTTACAACATGATTATTCTAAGCTTTCAAAACAGCCTTCCAAGATCTGTTGTTCATGGATTTTAGAAAAGCTACCATACGAGCCTTCCAATAGTCATAGTTGGCATCATCTAATAGAGGTGGTATGTTATTGTATCTTCTTTCCTTGTCTATAGTACTAGAAGTATCTTCCCTGGAGGTCACCCAAAAACAGAACTGGGTGCCTGCTCTGATGCCAATTGAAATTATGGCACACTAGATAGATGTTAAGACTGATGTCACAACACCCAAAAAATAATGTCAAGAAAGATGTTAAGACATTGTATTACTGACAGAGCAATTTACAAAAACAATAAATCATGCAAAAAATAAATTGCAGAAGATAAATAACAGTCAAATATTAACCTAGTTCGGTGCAACTTCACCTACTCTGGGTGGGCGGGGCATCCAAGCCAGGAAGGAAATTAATTATAATACTATTAGTTCAAATCTTAAACAAAACAATTTACAACTTATCACATAATTACTACCCATGCAATTTCTACCTAGAAACCTCTTAGATATGAGAACCCACTCTCACTTCCCACAATCACCTCAGTGACAATACCAATGACCAAAATAGAAGAAGACACTTCCATTTAAATAGATTACACTCTTTTCTTAAAAGCTCATGAGTGAATCACAATGAAAAATGAACAATTCGTCAACCTTAATGCATCAAACAAGATACACGAGTAACATAAAAAAAAACAAAGAACAATGAAAAACTCTCAAACCCTGAATACTCTTGAATAACAACTTCCCCTTTTCACACTTTGCATTAGGTTTAAGTTTTTTCTTTTAAACTCCTCACTTATCATGGGCTTTGTATTCTTCACTTAATTTGTTGTAGATCCATAAATTGATGGCTGTACAAATTATGCATAAAAGATCTCCTTGAAATATGAAACAAAAACATCATAAGTTTCCTAAATTGTCTCAACATCAAATTTTAGAAACTAATACACATTTAGAGATAAAATTACTTGTACCAAAAATAACCCTTTTTAATTTGTGCAAATATGTGAGATAAATCAATTGAGAATCTCAAAAAAATCAAATCAAAAACATCAAGAAGTAACAGTAAAGCCTGATACATAAAGTGATCAAGATGTTATGACATCTTGCTAAACATCTGACTGTGACACATGTTTTACCAAAATTATTATCAATCACAAAATCACAAACCTATCGAATTTTTCAATTTGGGAGTCAAGATTAGCAAAATCCTATTTATTAAAGATTTTATAACCACTTTAAGGGCTTTAAGCTTCTCCAAGAAAATAAACACTTTCCAATCATAAAACTTAGTTATACTCCATAAAGAAGTCACTAACTCAAAAAGAATACTGCGAGGTGGACAATTACTATTAAATCTAAAAGATTTGAATTGAATCCCCACGTTCGCTAGGCCGCGTTGCATTCTCTAGTTGATTGAACTCTAAACCACCAATTTCCTTGAACATATAATTTTTTCTAACCAACCAAATAAATATCACTGATGAAACTACCCTTCCAAATATAATATACACTATTTTTTTAATATATTTATTTTGTCTGTATAATTATGAGTCATACACTTTCAAAAACTGATAAATTATTATAATTTTTTTTTCAAATATAAGAAAATCTAATTTAAAAAAAAAGTGTTTAAACTTTAAACACTGTATCTTAACATTAAAAACGACTCTATAAAGTATATATTTTTTATATAATTTTTTTTCAAAAATAGAAAAATCTAATTTTTAAAATAATATATTTAAACATTGTATCTGAACATTAAAAACAATTCTATAAAATAGATACACCTATTCAAATCATATTTTTTTCTTATGAAGATAAATTATCTAAAAAATGAAATAGAAAATATTTTAGAATGAATTAAAAAAAAAAATTTGTAAAATAAAGTTAAATTAAAATAAAATGTATTTAAAGAAAATTTTCAAAATCCACCTTTAAAAAACCAATATTTCACATAAATAAAAAAGAAATCATGTTAAATATTTTTCAATGACGATTATGTTGACAACCTTTTCAAAATATCTTATTTAAAAAAAGAAAACCAATACGTCATATTAAAAAATGTTTTAAAAAAATTAATTGCAACTTTTTTCTTTCTATTATCTTGGCTTCAAATTTTCTTTCGTGTAAGTTGGAAAGTAAGGAATTTTCTTTTCTTTGAATTTCTATTGGTTGTAATTCTAGAAGGCTTTCGAGTTGGAATTTCCTTTTGAATAAAATTAAGAGGCGTCTTTCGGGGTGGAAAACTTGGTTCCTTAATCTTGAAGAAAGGATCACTCTTCTTAAATCCATATTGTGCTCCTTATCGGTATTTACTATGTCCTTTTACAAAATGCCGATGAAGATTGCAAAAGATATTACTAAGCTCCAAAGCAATTTTTTGTGGGGGGATCGGAGGATAAAAAGAGGATATACTGGGTTAGTTGGAAAGATGTTTGTATGCCTATTAATAAAGGTGGAATTGGTCTTAAAAGTATAGTAGATTTTAACTTGGATCTTCTCAATAAATTGAGGTGGAGAATTCTAAAAGGTTCAAATTCTTTATGGTACAATATTTTGAGAGCGCGTTATGGTGACATTTTCTTGTAGGTTATCTGTAGTGAAGTTTCTAAAATTTCTCCTTTCTCTATTTTCTCTTGGTGGAAGGATCTAATTTCCTTGAACAAGAAGAAGAGTGATGATGGATTTGTCAAAAATTGCAGTTTTGAAATAGGCAGAGGATTCACTATGACATTTTGGCATTCTGCCTGGATATGGGATACGATTTTGAAGGATTATTTTCCTGCTTCTCTGTTACAAGTTGTATCGGTTGCTAGGATGGGGGTTTGGAGTAATGATGTTTGGCTTTGGGGAGATTTCGGTATCCCCCAATCTGTAGCGGTGCAGTTCGGCCTGGAAGACGGTATCTTGAAGTTGTGGTCTCTATTACATGGTTTAACTTGCATTCCGGCTAGAAATGATTTGGTGAGATGGAATTTAGAAGATAATGATGATTTTTGGGTCAACTCCTGTTACGTAGCTTTAGCAGACCCGAAAATCCCTTATGGCCCATTTAATATATTGGACAAAGCTTTGCAATGGGTGTGAGAAATGGTGGTTTCGTTTAAGAATAAAGCTTTCGGGTGGAGATTTCTTGCCAATAGGCTCCCGATCAAGGATCTATTGAAGCTTAGAGGTATCGTTCTCCCTATTGTTTCTCAAAAATGTACTTTCAGTAGAATAGAAGATGAATATGTGAATCACTCTTTTTTTAAATGTCATGTTGCAAAACTTATTTGGCGGGATATTGCTGAGTGGACCAGTTTTTCGAATTGTTTGAACGATGATTCGAAAGGGAGTTTTGTGATTTGGTACAAAAACTGCAAATCTAAAAAGGTGAAGAAGGGAAAATAAGATTGCATATCGATGGCGAAAAAAATTATTACTAATATATATGATTTCTATAAATAAATATTTGACTAATATATATGAATGTATACATCCAGAACAATCAATTATAATTATAAAATAAATATTAAAGTTTTGTTCAAGATAAGAATATGGTGAAAAAATTATGATTCATAAAAATTATGGAAATTTTAACTTGGAATTCATTATTGAAATCAAAGTTCCTTATATGAGTTTATACAATAAATTAAGCAGTTAATATTATTAAATCGAATATTTAGTGTCTAATGTTTGAACTTAAAATTCTCTCAAGTCACCTCTTCTTCATTTCATTCAGTTTACTTTGAAATGAAAGAATGAATTAAAAAGGCAGAAAGAATTATAAAGCAGAACGTGATTATTTATATTTGTTACATATATTTATTTTGGAGTAACATAACAAGTAGTAATTCAACTAGCATAGGTACAAACACACATCTTTATACCATTAGGATAATCAAAACAAATCCCATCAGGTTCTCTATCTCGATATTGAACCTCACATTTTGCATCGCATTCAGGTTTACCACCATTGCATGATCCCAGTGTAATGCTACATCTTTGCTTGTGTTTGGAATTATCAATATTGTAAGTACATGTGCATAGGTTGTAATCATCACAATACCACGATATATTACCATCGGTTGGTAGAGAATTACAATAATTCTCACAGTTTCGTACATTGCAATACTCATTTGCTAATGTGCAGAACCCTGCTTCTACTGTTAATTGCACTATATATCATCATGTAAAATAAATTATATTAATTTCAAAATATAAATAATAGCTTAATGGTTTGAGAGACTAGTTATTACCTGCTGCAATTGATGCTACCATGACAAACAAAATCAAAGAGTTAGCCATTTAGATGTTGAATACAGACAACAAAAGATATTTGGTATCTCTCTGTCTATATCTTTCTCAATTTATACTGCTGTCTCAAGGATTAAACAACTCAACTTTTCTTTCAAATATATTATTAAATTAAAAGAGGTTTAGATATTCCATATATATTTGGATTTTTGTTCAAAATAAGAATGAGGATGGTGAAAAAATTATTAGTAATAAATTTTTGTTCAAGATAAGAATGAGGATGGTGAAAAAATTATTACTAATATATATGATTTCTATAAATAAATATTTGACTAATATATATGATTTCTATAAAATAATTAAATTAATAAATATTCATTCATAGAATACATCTACGAAGCTTGAATTTCGACCAAATAGCAGTCTACCTGGCCAGTTACTATGAAGTCCATAATCGACCGGATATTAGTAGGCCTAAAAGTCAAATGGAAGCCCGGATACGACTGGATAACCACTTGATTTCTTCTAAAGCCTGGATTATGACCAGATAAGAATTGAGAAAATTGCAAAGCCTGGATTCGACCAGATAGCAGTACAGGACAACATAAAGCCTCGATTCGACCAGATAATGGTATGAAACATCGTGAAGCCTGGATTACGACCAGATAACGGTAAAGGACACTGCGAAGCTGGGATTTCAACCAAATAGCAGTTTACCTGGACAATTACTAAGAAGCCTGGAGTCGACCGGATATTAGTGTGCCCTAAATTCAAGTTAAATCCCGGATGCGACTGGATAACAACTGAATTCTTTCTGAAGCCTGGATTACGACCAGATAAGAATTGAGAAATTGCAAAGCCTGGATTACGACCGGATAGCAAGTTTAATCTCATCTCCCCGGTAAGTCACTGTAAAGCCGGGAGCACGACCAGATAGCAGTCGATCTTATCTCTATGAAGCCTGGATCATGACAAGATAGTATTTCATTTTCACCTCTTCGACCAAGAGACGATTCCCTAGTAGAATAAAGGACGAATGAAGCTCCTAAAATTCAACTTTTCTCAAGACAGAGAACAACATTCCCCAGCGAAATCTTCCTCAACAACAGGTATACAAGATCTCGCTAAGGAATCTCTTAGACGATCGACACTCCTTTTGATGGCATCTTTAAGCCCATCGTCCTTCATCAGTCTCCAAATGGCATCTATAAGCCCATTCCCGACATCACAAGACAAATACCACTTCATGTGAGTGCAAATTTCTTGGGCACTCTGGTGTTCAATCATCTTCAACCTTCAGATCACGAAAGGCAAGCAAGCTAACCTACATACTCAGGTTTAAGAAGATTGAACAGGGGCAGCTGTTGTACCCAAAAATTTTCCCTCCCATATTTCTCAATACATTTCAAGAGAGGTCCTCAAATTTCTCAAGGAAGTCCAAGGGTTGACCAGACAAACTCTCTCCTAAGGCAGTCTACCTCAAATTAGGGTTTCATGTTGCATCAAGATACTTGAGTCCAAGGGATACCAAATTCTCACCTTTGTCCTAATATGTTCTCAAGATCATCCATGTCAAGTTTCAAGCCTTGAAGAGGAAGTTTTCTCAGTCAATAACTCAAAGGTCTGAAAATCGACTGTGCTAGGGCAAAAGTCAATTGTGGCCCACATACAATCAAACTTTAAGATTTTTTGTCAACATCCTCATTTTGAAGTATTATTCATAATTTTATCAAGGGTTGATCATGATTCATCAAGGATTTCTCACAATTCATCAAAACCCAAAAGTTGCTATATTATGGTTTTGTAGGAAAAGTCAACTTAACTTTGACCAAGCATAACTTTCTCATAATTTATGAGAAATGACCCATCCAAAACTCATTTTTAAGAGGATTAAATTCTCTACAATTCATCTTCAGCTCCCAAGTTCAACATATGCACTCACAAGAATTTATGAATTTGGACATTATAGGTCATTTTGAAAAGTCAACAAAAACACCTTTTTTGTCAAAGCTTCATACATGAACATGGAAGAGTCAATTGAGATGAGACCAAAAGTTTTGCTTAGAGGACATCTAGAGCTTTCTAAAAATTCATAGAACACCTTCATAGAGTCAAAATTGAGGAAGTTATACATTGGTGAAGTTGACCTTTTTTGCAAAATTGTCAAAAGTCAAAAGTGCCTCAAATTGCAATTTTTGTTAAATGGGCCTAACTTTTTGCACTTGTTCTGAGTTTGTAACATGGTCCACGAGCCCTAACTCTTCCCACTTGCCTTTATTTTATTTTTTCCATTTATTTTTATTTTTTATTTCAATTAAATCAAATTAAATCAAAATAAATCATGAAAATATCCAAATCATTCAAACCTTAAGATTTTGTGCATATTTCAGGTCTCTTATACAGCTAGCAACAAAATAAAATCGTGCAAGGTATGTTTTTGCATGAAAAGATTGAGTTTTGGCCTATTTTGGAAAGATTTTCATGAAAATCAAATCATGATCAAAGACCATAATTGACAAAGATTGAAAACATATTTGTAACCCTAATTCAATCAGTGGTATATAGTGGACAAATGCAGACCAAAAACACAAGGTTTTGAGGCGTGGAGAGGAAGAACAAAACTTGAAAAAACTCAAGAAAAGTGGTGATTTGATTCCATACTTCCAAGCATTTTCAAGACTCCCAAGCCATCTCTTTCATTTCCTGGGCACTCAAGGAAGCCATAGAAATCAAAAGCAAGCCTTCTCGTGCGCTAGAACTCACTGTAAGTGGTTTACAGATTGGACATGTTCTTGAAGTCGAATATCTTTGTTTAAGCATTTGTAGCATGAATCAGGTGTATATTATGAATCCTGGAAGCATTTGCAAGCTATTTATAACAATTAATTGCATTTTTTCTAACCCTATAGAGATTTGCCATTGTTAGGGTTTTTTGTCTCATTTTGGGATCTTTTTATACAGGCAAAATTGATCCACAAGAAGGGCACCATGATGCTCACCAGGCCAAGACGAATTAGTCCACAGCATTAGATTCCATTTATCGTGCCTGTATGTGATTTTGAAACGTGCAAGGGTTATAGCTACGGACTTTTGTCTGTAGGTAAAAGTCCATAACTTTTACCAACGGAGGGAGGTTAGAGACGATGGTGTGGCAACCCCTGATTGCTTCATTTGAATTTGCACACGGATAATGTTTGTTTTGAGTGTTTTCCATATTGTTAATTATTATTTCATGTACAACAAAAGCGTGCCAGCTCAGTTGGTATGAAGGCAGATGGAAAAGGCCATAGGACCTGGGTTCGAATCCCAGGTCCCCCATGTATTTCATGTTATTTTGTCTTGTATAATCAGGCGTGCACATAGGCGTGAAGACCACCATGGACCATCATCTTTCAACCATCAAATTACTCACAATCCAGATCTGAAGGCCATTACATGAGGATCCATCATGCATCCCAGTCAATGTGCAGCGCTGAATCCAGAGAAGTCAAACGTGGATCAGGTCTTTTGGGCCCAAAAGATGCTATTGGCACCCCTCCAATTTGCTAGCAAACAGGCCCATTACTCTTTTTCTTTATTCTTTTATTTAATTTATTTAAATTATTTTACTAACAAAAAATTAATTCTTTTTGTCAAAAAAATCATAAAATCAATTTTTCATCAAATTAGATTTAATTTTTTATCAAAAATTAATTTAATTAGTTTATTTTAATTATAGGATAATTTTAATCCTTTCGTGAATAAATTAAAACAAATTTGAAATTAGGGTTTTGTTTGATTTAATTCTTTTTTCTCAAAAGTAACCAAAACATAAAATTAGGTCAAATAATTTAATTTTCTTAATTTAAATTAATTAGCAATTCGGTTTGTATTTATTTAATTTAAAACCTTATTTTCTTAAAAAAAAATAATGAAAACAACCAAAAACAATTCTTCTTGTAATTAGGTTAGACGGGGTCAAAACCCTAATTCTCTCTCATTCTCGTTTCAACGCGTGTGTTTACTTATTTTTACCATATTGATGTAATTGCTCATGGGATGTAATAGATTAATCATGACCTTTCTTTTTCGTTTTACGGGTTTTTGGCCATGTAATCCCCCACCCGAAGCCTTGTAATAGCGTAGCTTTACTTTCCGCATTTTAATTTCCGCAAACATTAACTATTAGATGTATGATAATAGGGTTGCATGACAAGATTGTATGTAAATTTTAAAACGGTTAGAAAACCCTAAATGTGCAAAGATAATAACTTGAAATTGAATCACTCGCACATGCGCACTCCTAGGGTATACTCTCACTTCGGTTGCCTTCGGTAAACGATCATTAAGTATAGGGTATTTTAGTGGTCACTCTCTCGTCTAAACAAAAGATCAAAGTCCCGTTCGGAAATGTTGCCTCGGAAAGGTTGCCTCAGAAATATTGCCTCAAATATGATCTTAAGACACTAGGGTTATTACTAAGACGTCCTAACATTGCTTCAGTGATCGTACGTCCCTTTTCGAATTGACCCTTAAAACTCCAACGATGGTGTTACCTACTCATTAATAGTGGGATAATGTTGTCTAAAGGAAACGAGAACAGAAACATCCTTTTTTTCGAGTAGGTAGATGCTAGTAGGTACTTGCTCAAAACCAAACTTTTCCACACTTACACTTTTTCAAACAAAGTTTCCAAAACAACTTCGTAACACTCTTCAAGACAGAAGCAAGGGTTAAATCGAAGTAAAACAAAAACTTTTCAAAACACACAAACATGGAAGTAATTTAAAAAATGATGAGCAAGTACCTAAGAGCCCGTGGAAAACTACGGATAGAAAGGGTGCTAATACCTTCCCTTTCTATAATCTACCCCCCTTAATCAAAATCTCGAAAAAGGAATTTTTCTGTGCTTTTTTCCTTTCCAGTGGGATAAAATAAAAGTCGGTGGCGACTCTTGCTTACCGCGACATTTTGCAAACACAAACGCAAAATGCAAACCAGCATTTTCCTAAAACAGTCCGGTTCTGCCACCGTATCACACTGTGTTGTATGATGCGTATGCGCATGTCATGATGTATGGATATGCAATGTTTTTATGATGTTTTCTAGTTGGGGAAAATAAATCCCGGACTGCTGCTGGAGAATAAAGAGAGTTTCGCTCACTGGGGATAACGACCGAAGATGATTTGAGAATAACTTGGCAGGAGAGTAATTCTGCTGGAGAATAAACTGGCGAGAGAACGACTCTGTGGGTAAAAGATACTCCGTCAGAAGATCCGCTGATCTAGAGAAATAACCTCGGTTGGGGATGAATTACCGTTGCTGGAGATGATGAGCTATGTCGGGGATAAAGTTTCTGCTTGTGGAAGAAATAAACTCCACTGGGGATAGTCCTCCATTGTTGCTGAAAGATAAACTCTGATTGCAAGATGATCCAATGAGACATAGTGTTACGCTTTATCCCTAATTTTTGCCTGGAGCTCCCTTTCGGGTTTTCAGTCCACCGGGATACCCTTTTTTTCCAAAGCCGCCTTTTCAAGTTTTTGACTTGCCGGGTGTACATTTTTTTCATTTCCATCCCTTATTTTTGCCCGAACCCTTTTGGTTCGCCGGGAAGCCCTTATTTTTTTCCTAGGCCAGTCAACCTAGCGGGTCTTTGGTTATGCGGAGTATTTTTTCACTATGTCTGCATTGGCGGGGTGAGGAAGGTCGTCACCATCCACGGTGGTTAGAATCATAGCTCCTCCTGAGAAAATGTTCTTAACCACAAATAGCCCTTTATACGTAGGGGTCCATTTGCCCCTGGGATCACCTTACAGAAGTATGATGCGTTTGATCACCAGATCCACGACTTGATATTCTTTTCGTCTAACTTTCTTGTTAAAAGCCTTGATCATCTGCTTTTGATACGTCTGACCATGACAAATAGCAGTAAGTCTCTTTTCATCGATTAAGTTCAGCTGATCAAGCCGGGTCTGGATCCATTCGTCCTCGCTCAAACCTGCATCCTTCATAATTCAGAGAGAGGGTATCTGGACCTCAATGGGTAAGACTGCTTCCATATCGTACACCAAAGAGTAGGGTGTCGCCCCTGTCGAAGTCCGTGCTGAGGTGCGATAACCATGAAGAGCGAATGGTAACATCTCATGCCAGTCTTTGTATGTCACCGTCATCTTCTGCACAATCTTCTTGATGTTCTTATTAGCCGCTTCAACAGCCCCATTCATCTTCGGCCGGTAGGGAGAAGAGTTATGATATTGTATCTTAAACTGTTCTCAGAGCTCGTTGATCATCGTATTATTGAGATTTGTACCATTGTCTGTAATGATCCTCTCTAGTACACCATATCGACAGATCAAATTGTGTCGGATAAACCGCGCCACGACGTTCTTGGTTACTATAGCAAAGGAAGTTGCTTCAACCCATTTCTTAAAGTAATCAATTACTACCCAAATGAAACGATGCCCGTTGGACGCAGTAGGTATGATCTCACCTATCATGTCGATTCCCCACATTTCAAAAGGCCAAGGAGCTGTCAAAACATTCAGAGGAACCGAAGGTACATGCACCTTATCAACATAGACTTGGCACTTATGACAGGTCCGAGAGTGCTGATAATAATCGGCTTCCATAGTAGACCAATAATATCCTGCCCGTAGGATTTTCTTCGCCATGGTATGTCCACTGGAATGAGTTCCGAAAGTACCTTCATGTAACTCTGCCATGATATTTTCTTCCTCGTTCTTGTCTTCCTCCGTACCCAAATTCACCGATTCCACTGGCTCTTCATGAGGCTGTATGGCCCTCTCTTCCTGTAGTAACAGTCTAGAAAGTTCCCCAGGCACTTCACAATCATCCTCACCTTCGTCCTCGGCTTGGTTGATCAGATTTTCAAAGTCATAACTGGCAGTATCAGAGTAGTTATCAATGGGATCTGGAGTGGATGTGGATCTGCATTATGATATGTGAGTGTGTGTAAGACAATAGTTGTTTTGATAAAGTGCGAGATAGAAAGGAAAAACAAGGAGCGCAAAATTTGTAATGCAAGAAAACGCCCAATGCTTTATTGATGATATATGAAAATGACAAACAATAAGCCCTCACAAACAAAGTCAGGGTGCCTCGAGCAAGGCACCAGGCCGTAAAGTTTCAAACTGTTTGTTACAAATCCCAAAACAAAAGTCAATTACTGTGTAATAAAAGAAACGGGCACGAAGTCCTTTGTCGTCCAGTGGTTCAATCCACCGGTGGTAGTCGGGTAAATCCAGCTGTCGATATCTGAATCTTCTTCATTGTCCTCAATTTCATTCACTCCCTAATCATGCTTGGGCATGGGAGCAGTTATGATGTTGGGTTTCTTCGGAGTGTCAAACTCAATCTCTTTAGCTTCGATCAAATCTTGCACTTTATTCTTTAAGGCCCAACAATTGTTTGTATCATGACCTGGGCTATTGGAGTGATAGGCACAGTGGGCGTTTGGATTATATAGCGGAGATGTGGTGCTGGGATTCTTTGGGGCTTCCCTCAGAGTTACCAGGTTGGTCTTCAACAATTGTGGTAGAATTTGAAACAAGGTCATATTGAGCCGAGTGTACTGTCTTTGCGGTCTCTCCATTCTTTGCTGATTGTTGCATTGTGGGGAAACGGTGGGTCTTGATATTACTACCACATTCACTGCTTGACGGTGTTTAGGTCTGTTTTGGCTCCTCGAGCTGTAAACTGCACTAGCTTCTTTCTTACCAGTGAAAGACTTCTTTTCTGCACTTGATGAAGTACCTTTCTGTATCTTACCATTTCGGATACCAGCTTCTACTCTCTCCCCAGTCAAAATTAATTTAGTAAACCCAGATGACGAACTGCCGATCAGATGATTGAAGAATGGACCAGACAATGTCCCTAGAAACATATCAACCAATTCCCTATTAGACAAAGGGGGTTGGACTCTTCCAGCCAGATCTCTCCACTTCTGAGCATAGTCCTTAAAACCTTCACTTGCACCCATAGACATACCCTAAAGCTAGGTACGAGTGGGAGCAAGGTCGGCATTATACTGGTACTTCCTTTAGAAAGCAGCAGCAAGATCCTCCCAGTTTTGAACATTAGCTCCTTCCAATTGATAAAACCATTTAAGCTGAGTCCCTGACAGACTATCTTGAAAGAAATGTACCCACAAATTTCTATCAGCAATGTAAGGTTGTATTTTTTTGACGTACGAGCGGAGATGGAGTTTTAGACAGGATACTCCATCGTACTTGGCGAAAACTGGAGCTTTGAACTTGTGAGGGATCACCACTCCAGATGCCAGTCCCAAGTCTCTAAAATCCAAACCAGGAATCTTCTGAATCTCCATAGCACTCAGACGGTCTTCAAGTTGTTTGTACATATCCTCAATAGGAGGATACTGCTCATCATCAAAATCGGTATCATTATCAGAGACCACAGGACTGGGACCCTTTTCTTCCTCTTGGTTCTCCTCTCCTTTGGATGAAAGAGACAGATCAGCTTCCTGTCGCAACCTATTCCCAAATCTGTTACCCATATTCAGAAGAACCACCTTCTTCTTCTTCTTCTTTTTCTCCTTCAGGATGAGAGTCTTCAAATCTTCTTGCCCTTTAGCCAAGTTCAAGAACACCTCTTGGAATTGGGCATTCTGTGCCTGGAGAGCTTTGATTGCTTGATCGGTAGGTATTTCAGAAGACATTTCGCACTGAAATAAACAACGAAGGAGATGAGAAACCTGTAATGGTACCTGTAATTATGTGCATGATAATGGGATGCGTATGTAATGATTTCAAATACTTTGGGAGATTTAAATTTGCAAACCAAGAAATAAACAAACTTTATTAGATTAAACTTGTAAAAATGTTTAACAATGCCTTTAAGGCGTTTACAAAGAAATAACTGAAAAGCAAATTTAAACTAGAAAAAAGCAAAAATCAGAAATCCCATGGTCGCTTCCCCTTCGTGCTGACATAGTCATTGATTGTCCTTTCATTATCAAGTTGCCTGGTGAGCTTCAGGATTTTCCTTTCTTGCTCATGATACTTCTCCCGGTAGGCATCTCTCTCCTCTTTCAACTGAATCCAGGATCTCTTCAATGCCTCAAGATCAATGGGCATGTAGGGATAAAGGACTGTATAAGGAACACCCTCTTCATTGGTAGGCTCCACAATCACTGGAAACACAGCTTCATAAGGCATCCCAAGCTTCTGGGCTCGAGCTCGGACCACTGGAGATAAGGTTGCATAGGGAGAGAAGTCCTTGGTCCTAGCTCTTGAGGGTCAGATCTGTTCACCATGCCCCAGGCTCGTATAAACCTTCGGCGATGCTCATCAATGTCCCCCTTATAGTCAAAGACAGTATCTGTAAGAAGTAGCTCATGAGGATTGTCTCTCTGAGCGCGACCAAATTGTCGTAAATCCAAATAAGGACTGTAGGTTATTCCCCCTCTTATTCCAAGCAACGGGATATTAGGGTATCCCCCGCATCAATCAATGACGACAACATTTTCCATAGCCTTAGAACTCCAAAGAATGTATGTATGGGCAAGGGATATTATCCTGTAAGACCACCCTAAACCTTCTTTATTCTTCAACACAAATTTGGGGAGGTGCGAAATAAACCACCTCACCAGCAACGGCATACAACACATGAGAGCCCCCCTTCTTCGCACAGTACGAGTATAGAGGGCGTGCAAGATATCACCCAGAAGAGTAGGTACAGGATTGCGAGACAGGAAGATCTTAATCGCATTCACATCTATGAAGGAATCTGGATTCGGGAAAAGAACCAAATCATAGATAAGGAGAGCCAAGATGTCTTCAAAAGCCTGAAAGTCCAAGTTATCCCAGAACTGTTGAGCTTGATCTATTAGAAACTTGGCTAAGAAACCTTCAACCCCGCTTCGTGTTTCCCAATTGGATACTACATCAGACCTTTTAAAATGTAGAGCTGAAGCAATGTATTCTGGTCTAGGAGCTTCCTCCAAACCTGTGAAGGGTGTCTGCTCAAGGATGGATATGCCCAATAAGTGAGAAAACTCTTCCATAGTGGGAACTAGCTGATAATCCGGGAAAGTGAAGCAATGATGCACCGGATCGAAGAACTGGAAAAGCACACTCATCATCTGCTCATCAAACCTTGAGGTAACCAAACTAAGAAGCTGACCATGTATCCTAATGAATGAAGAAGTATCAGTAACTCTCGAGGCTAAATCTTTTAGTTGAGCAGGTATTTGCACAAAGTTAACTCGGATGGTGTTTCTACGCATGGAAGCCATAATATGCAAAAAGAACAAAGATAAATCCCCTCGGTCTTTGAAATGGTTAGTGTAATGAAGTATGCATGCTATGTTATGATGCATGATGTCATGATAAAATACACAACAGGTATAGCAGATAACAGACATGGTAAAGGCAAACAAGTCACACAAGAGCCCTTAAGTTTCAGGCTTGCATGGGGTCTAGGTACTACCCTCTTGAAGTTCAGTTGGTTTCAACCTATCCTAATAATAATAACCGGGTTCTAGAGATTCTCAATATCACTGAACATCCTGCATCGGTCATGGTTTCAGCTTACGCAATCTTTTCTTGCAGCCGGAACTATCTCGAGAGTATGGTCTCAATGAGTGTAGCATCGAGTATCAACCAGTTCTCAGCTTTACACTGAGGCTGGCTATCTCACTACTTCTTATGGCCAAGTTGGTCAATTATAGGTTCTAAGGTCAGTTGATGCTTAACGACACACATAGCAGCCCCGTGTTCTCCTTGTTTCTCCACAAGGGATACCGATACCAACCAATGTGCCACACCAATGTAGCTACTGCTTCAACCGTGTCGGTCTACGCCATACAGTTCCCTCACAGTTTATTGCTACTTACTTAAAAGGTGTCCCCCAGATCCGGGTTAGGATCTATAGTAACTCCCAAGACAAAACCCTCAAAAGTAAAGCAATCAAATCAAACAAGAGAAGCAATTTATGATGAACTAATCCTAAGGTATACCCCACTTACCTTATCCCCAGCAGAGTCGCCAGTTCTGTGATACGGTGGCATAACCGGACTGTTTTAGGAAAATGCTGGTTTGCGTTTTGCGTTTGTGTTAGCAAAATGTTGCAGTAAGCAAGAGTCGCCACCGATTTTTATTTTATCCAACAGGAAAGGAAAAAAGCACAGAAAAATTCCTTTTTCGAGATGTTTCTGAGTACGAGGGGTAGATTATAGAAAGGGAAGGTATTAACACCCTTTCTATCCGTAGTTTTCTACGGGCTCTTAGGTACTTGCTCATCATTTAAAAAATTGCTTCTGTGTTTGTGTGTTTGAAAAGTTTTTGTTTTACTCTGATTTAACCCTTGCTTCTGTCTTCAAGAGTGTTACGAAGTATTTTTTGAAATCTTTGTTTGAAAAAAGTGTAAGTGTGGAAAAGTTTGTTTTGAGCAAGTACCTACTAGCATCTACCTACTCGAAAAAAGAATGTTTATGTTCTTGTTTCCTTTAGACAGTGTTATCCCACTATTAGTGAGTAGGTAGCACCGTCGTTGGAGTTGTAAGGGTGAATTTGAAAGGGACGTACAATCACTAAAGCAATGTTAGGACGCCTTAGTAATAACCCTAATGTCTTAAGATCATATTCGAGGCAACATTTCTGAGGCAACCTTTTCGAGGCAACATTTCCGAACGGGGCATTCGATCTTTTATTTAGACAAGAGAGCGACCACTAAAACATCATATACTTAATGATCATTTACCGAAGGCAACCGAAGTGAGAGTATACCTTAGGAGTGAGCATGTGCGACTGATTCAATTTCAGTTATTATCTTTGCACATTTAGGGTTTGCTAACCGTTTTAAAAATTAACATACATTCTTGTCATGCAATCCTATTATCATACATCTAACAGTTAATATTTACGAAAATTAAAATGCGAGAAATAAAGCTACGCTATTACAAGGCTTCGGGGAGGGGGATTAATTACATAGCCAAAAAACCCATAAAACGATAAATAAAAGAAAAATCATAATTAAACTATTACATCCCATGAGCAGTTACATCAATATTTGCAAAAAATAATAAACGCACGATGAATCGAGAATAAGAAAAATTAGTGTTTTTACCCCGTCTAAACGTAATTAAAAGAAAAATTATTTTTTGGTTGTTTTTGATTATTTTAAGAAAATAAGGTTTTAAATTAAATAAATACAAACCTAATTATTAATTAAATTAAATTAAGAAAAATAATTTATTTTGACCAATTTTTATATTTTTTTTATTTTGAGAAAAGAAAATAAAAGTTAAATCAAATAAAACCTAATTTTCTAATTTGTTTTAATTTATTTACAAAAGAATTAAAGTTACCTTAAAATTAAATTAAACTAATTAAGTTAATTTTGACAAAATATATAAAAAAGACCTAAATTTGATGAAATTGATTTTTATGAGTTTTTTTTGTAAAAAAAGAATTAATTTGGTGTTGATAAAAAAGTAAAAATAAAATAAAGGTAAATTAAAGAAAAGAAGAAATAACCCAAGGGCCTGCTACTAGCGGTTCTAATCAGAGGATACACTGGGTTAGTTGGAAATATGTTTGTCGGTCTATTAATAAAGGTGGAATTGGTCTTAAAAGTATAGTATATTTTAACTTGGATCTTCTCAATAAATGGAGGTGGAAAATTCTAAAAGGTTCAAATTCTTTATGGTACAATATTTTGAGAGGGTGTTATGGTGACATTTGCTTGCAGATTGTCTGTAGTGAAGTTTCTAAAGTTGCTCCTTTCTCCATTTTCTCTTGGTGGAAGGATCTAATTTCCTTTAACAAGAAGAAGAGTGATGATGGATTTGTAAAAAATTGCAGTTTTGAAATAGGCAGAGGATTCACTATGACATTTTAGCATTCTGCCTGGATACAGGATATGATTTTGAAGGATTCTTTTCCTGCTTCTCTGTTATAGGTTGTATCGGTTGCTAGGATGGGGGTTTGGAGTAATGATGTTTGGCTTTGGGGAGATTTCGGTATCCCCCAATCCGTGGCGGTGCAGTTCAGCCTGAAAGACGGTATCTTGAAGTTGTGGTCTCTATTACAAGGTTTAACTTGCATTCCAGCTAGGAATGCTTTGGTGAGATGGAATTTAGAAGATAATGATGATTCTTAGGTCAGCTCCTGTTACGTAGCTTTAGCAGACCCGAAAATCCCTTATGGCCCATTTAATAAATTTGACAAAGCTTTACAATGGGTGTGAGAAATGGTGGTTTCGTTTAAGAATAAAGCTTTCGGTGGAGATTTCTTGCCAATAGGCTCCCGCTAAGGATCTATTGAAGCTTAGACGGATCGTTCTCCCTATTGTTTCTCAAAAATGTACTTTCAATGGAATAGAAGATGAATATGTGAATCACTCTTATTTTAAATGTAATGTTGCAAAACTTATTTGGCGGGATATTGCAGAGTGGACCAGTTTTTCGAATTGTTTGGAGGATGATTCGAAAGGGAGTTTTGTGATTTGGTACAAAAACTGCAAGTCTAAAAAGGTGAAGAAGGGAAAAGAAGACTGCATATGGATGGCTATTACCTGGAGTATTTGGATTCTAAGGAACAAAATTGTTTTCCGTAACAATAGTTGGAATGTTTTTGATGTAGTTTTGAACATTAAGGGGACTGTTTGGAGATGGTCTAGGTTGGGTGAAATACTCATCCCAATTGTAATTTTTAGGAGTTTAGCAAAAATCCTTTGTTCTTCTTATCTTGGTTCAATTGGTCGGTACTGCTCGTTTCATTGTATATTCAGGTTGGAGAACCCTTAGTTCTCTTTTTCTAACATATCTTACTTACACAAAAAACATTAACGATTTTTGTCCCTTCATTTTAAAAATTGATTTTTATAGTCTCTTTATTTATTTTTATTTTTTTGGATTTTAGTCCCTTTCATATCATTATGCAACAAATGGTCCACAACCATGGCCAACAAATAGACTTGAGTCAATCTATCCTTCGGGCATGAGAAGAGCTATTGGACGCTCAAAGAAGAACAATAACAAAGTAAATGATGAGCCTAGAAACACAAATACTTTGTTGAGAATTCTTCAAATACCGAAAATGTCAAAAATGCAGGAATATGAAACATGACAAACAAATATGTAAAGGTAAAAGAGTGGTTGAGAAAAAAATACCTAAAATTAATGTGTTCCGAAATTATAAATCTTAATGATTTATTATAATATTTTAATATCACTGTCTATGTAATTTCTTCAAAGTCATATTGACTCAGGATACATTTAAAAAAAAAATTATTTCAATTACGATCTTTCACAAAAGTGAGTTAAAAAATCAACTTTTGTTAATTATTAATTCCCTTCTTTTTTTCTTGTATGCATGAATTATAAATTAAATTGAAATGAAACAATGAATTAAAAAGGTAGAAAGAATTATAAACCAGAACGTGATTATTTATATTTGTTACATATATTTATTTTGGAGTAACATAACAAGTAGTAATTCAACTAGCATAGGTACAAACGCACATCTTTATACCATTAGGATAATCAAAACAAATCCCATCAGGTTCTCTATCTCGATATTGAAGCTCACACTTTGCATCGCATTCAGGTTTACCACCATTGCATGATCCCAGTGGAATAAAAGATGAATATGTGAATCACTCTTTTTTTAAATGTAATGTTGCAAAACTTATTTGGCGGGATATTGCAGAGTGGATCAATTTTTCGAATTGTTTGGAGGATAATTCGAAAGGGAGTTTTGTGATTTGGTACAAGTACTGCAAGTCTAAAAATGTGAAGAAGGGAAAAGAAGATTGCATATGGATGGCTATTACCTGGAGTATTTAGATTCTGAGGAACAAAATTGTTTTTCGTAACGATAGTTTGAATGTTCTTGATGTCGTTTGGAACATTAAGGAGACTGTTTGGAGATGGTCTAGGTTGGGTGAAATTACTCATCCCAATTGTAATTTTTAGGAGTTTAGCAAAAATCTTCTGTTCTTCTTATCTTAGGTTCAATTGGTCGGTAATTTATCTTTTTGACGTGTTGTTCTGCTCGTTTCATTGTGTATTCAGGTTGGAGAACCCTTAGTTCTGTTTTTCTAATATATCTTACTTACACAAAAAACATTATCGATTTTTGTCCCTTCATTTTAAAAATTAATTTTTATAGTCTCTTTATTATTTTATTTTTTTTGGATTTTAATCTCTTTCATATCATTATGCAACAAATAGACTTGAGTCAATCTATCCTTCCGTCATGAGAAGAGCTATTGGACGGTCAAAGAAGAACAATAACAAAGTAAATAATGAGCCTAGAAACACAAATACTTTGTTGAGAATTCTTCAAACACCGAAAATGTCAAAAATGCATGAATATGAAACATGACAAACAAATATGTAAAGGTAAAAGAGTGGTTGAGAAAACAATACCTAAAATTAATGTATTTCGAAATTATAAATCTTAATTTATTTATTATAATATTTTAATATCCCTATCTATGTAATTTCTTCATAGTCATACTGACTCGAGGATACATTATACAAAAAAAAATTATTATTACAATTACGATGTTTCACAAAAGTGAGTTAAAAAATCAACTTTTGTTAATTATTAAATCCCTTTCTTTCTTGTATGCATGAATTATAAATTAAATTGAAATGAAACAATGAATTAAAAAGGTAGAAAGAATTATAAACCAGAACGTGATTATTTATATTTGTTACATATATTTATTTTGGAGTAACATAACAAGTAGTAATTCAACTAGCATAATAACATAAACCAGAACGTGATTATTTAATGATTTGACGATCGTCAAGGTCTTCTTCATGGTGGGCCACGTGCTCACATGCTTGATGGGCTTAAGCTCATTTCTTCTCCTTTGGCCCTTTTTGCTATCTTTGCACCTCTTTTTCTTCATTTCTTCCAAAATGTTCAGCTTAACGTATATCTGCACATAAAGAAAAATACCTGCATAATACCTATAAAATAATTTAATTTAAACTAAAGCATGAGAAATATTTTGTGTATATCAAGCCAGAAATATCACATATTTGTGTGTCATCAGAAGTCATCATGGTGGAGAATTTGAAAACAAAAAATTTGAACTATTTTTCAATGAGAATGACATCTCTCATGATTTCTCTTGTCCTAGAAATCCCCAACAAAATGGAGTTGTAGAACGAAAGAACAGAACTTTACAAGAAATGGCCAAAACCATTATCAACGAGACTAACATTGCTAAGAACTTCTGAGCAAAACCAATTAACACAACATGTTACATTCAGAATAGAATCTCCATAAGACCTATTCTGGAGAAGACTCCATATGAACTATGGAAGAACAGAAAGCCCAACATTTCGTATTACCATCCATTTGGATGTCTTTATTTTATTCTTAACACTAAAGAACATCTGAACAAGTTTAACTCTAAAGCACAAAAGTGTATTATGTTAGGATACTCTGAACGCTCAAGAGGCTACAAAGTATACAACACAAACACGAATTGTAGAAGAGTCAATCATTGTTTAATTTTGATTATAAGCTTGGCTCTCAAAAGTCAAAGCAAGATAAATCTTTTGCAAATATAGAAGTCCAATTTACAGGTACTAAAACATTGCATCAGAAGTTTATCACAAAGAATCACAGACAACACCAGAAGAAGATGTCACAAATACTACAACAACCTCTGAAGAACCTATCCAGAAAAGACAATCCAGAAGCATCTTAGCTCATCCTGAAGACAAAATTCTGGGAAAGAAAGAAGACCCAATCAGAACAAGATCCATATTCAGAAACTCTGAAGAATGTCTCATGGGATTAGTGTCTCTGATTGAGCCAACTTCCATTGATGAAGCTCTCCTAGACAATGATTGGATACTTGCAATGTAGGAGAAATTAAACCAATTCACCAGAAATGATATGTGGGATCTGGTTCCCAAACCAAAAGGGTTCAACATCATTAGAATCAAATGGGTATTCAAAAACAAGCTGAATGAACAAGGAGAAGTCATCAGAAACTTAAACACAGCTGATTGCATAAGGTTATAGTTAGCAAGAGGAGATAGACTATACATAAACCTTTTCTCCATTCGCCAGGTTAGAATCTATCAAACTTATAATTTCTTTTGCTATAAATAATGGCATCACTCTCTATCATATGGATGTCAAAAGTGCATTCTTAAATGGATACATTGATGAAGAAGTTTATGTGCACCAACCCCCTAGTTTAGAAAATTCAAAACATCCAGAGTATGTTTTTAAACTAAAGAAATGACTATATGGTCTGAAACAAGCTCCCAGAGCTTGGTATGAAAGACTAAGTAGTTTTCTGCTAGAAAATGATTTCATTGGAGGGAAAGTGGACACAACCTTATTCTGTAAGCCATTTAAAAATGACATTATAGTTTGTCAAATTTATGTAGATGATATTATTTTTGGATCTACTAAAGCCTCTCTGGGAAGAGAACTTGCTAAGTCCATGCAGGTAGAGTTTGAAATGAGCTTGATGGGAGAACTCAAGTTCTTTCTGGGCATTCAGATTAAATGTTTCTCAAAAATGTGCTTTCACTGGAATAGAAGATGAATCCGTGAATCACTCTTTTTTTTAAATGTAATGTTGCAAAACTTATTTGGCGGGATATTTCGTAGTGGATCAGTTTTTCGAATTGCTTGGAGGATGATTCGAAAGGGATTTTTGTGATTTGGTACAAGTACTGCAAGTCTAAAAAGGTGAAGAAGGGAAAAGGAGATTGCATATGGATGGCTATTACCTGGTGTTTACAGTGATTTCTGGTAAACAACCTCTAGTCCTCCAAACTATCGAATAATCTTAATGACTGTTATTCAATCTCTCTGGTAACTCGCAGGATCGACTAGATTGATCCTAGGATGTATTGGTCATTTGGATAACTCTCATTATAGAACTGGTATTCATGGTTGGTATTTAGAATGTTGTGTAGGTGTTTGACTTACTTCGATTACTCTATTAAAGATCTAAAGGCGTGATCAAGTAAATGTGCGCGAAACTAAATTGCATGAATAAAGTTCAATTGTAAAGATGTGTAAAACTGTAAGAAAGACAAGTAAATGACTTCGAAGCATAAAAATAAGTAATGTAAAAGATTCTCTGGAATGTAAAAGATTCGAAATATGAAGAAAGCAGTAAAATGACCTTAAGTGAAAAAAGTGTTCGAATGATAAAAGCTTGAAGATAAAGGCATGAAATGTGCAAAAGTTTCTGAAATGTAAAGTATTTGAAATGGAAAGAAAGCATTTAAATGTAAGGCATCAGTAAAAATACTTCGAATGAAAACATTTTAGTGCAAAAGCTTTTGAATGGTATTGACATGAAGATAAAGGAAAATACTGGAAATGATAAAGAGTTTTATTAAATCATAAACACTTGGTGTTATCATACGTACATTGCTCGTGCATTTGTTTCCCTAGCCATGTGGTATTTTGAATGTTTACTGAGTTTTTTGTACAATAGATATGACACACGAAATCCTAATGCTAAGACTTCTATTTATACTACTTCGACCATAACGTTCTTGCTATAAGATTCTGCCACGTTCAGAACATGCAGAGCAATGCCTCTTTCTAGCTTCCACGCGTCTTCAAATGCTCCAGCGCATATATTTTAAATTTCGAACATCCCGCTCGCATTTGAATTTCAAATGTTTTGGCACTTCTTCTCTTCGAACGCATTTCTTGGACACAGCCTTGTTAACATTTCGAGACTTCTTTGAATATATTCTCATAATTGTCACTCGAAGCTCCAAGCTTTGATATGCCCATTCGAAGCACTGCTTCTACCATTTCGAAACATGATATCTTGCTTTATTCCAATCGAAACGTCCAATTTGTTTACTTCTAATAATATCATCAAAATCTCCAGCTAACAAAATGCCCCTTTAAAATATGTATTTCGATTCCTTTGAGAAATACTTATTTTAAACATATACACAAGATTTTGATGTGACCTTCGAATCATCGTAACATTTATTGCATATGACTCCAGTCACGTCAATCACAACGCTTTTCAGATTCCTTAACCGCCTTGAACCATTTCACAGCATGGTGCAGTTACAAAACAATGATTATCATTTAATCACGCCTATTACCAATATTAACTTTACGCCACCTCCTTCTCAAACCAACCCACGACTACCACGTATCACAATCTTACTCAGTGGATGTTTAAACTTCCACACTATAAAAACCCATCAACTTAGTCTTTTCTTTTCTTCCCACATTCTGAATCTTTTCTTCCTCTTTTCTCACTGAAACCCTAAAGTTCCAACATTCTTCCAACAATGTCTTCTTCAACTTCATCTCAACTGAAAAAGGCTTCCAAAAAGAAAGGAAAGACCACAGGAACCATAATGGAAAGCAAGGTTGGCACCTACCAAGGTCAATCTGTTCTTATTCCTCAGATGATCTCAAAAGAGAAGGAAATGCTCTATGCATCCCAGGTACTCATTCCTACTAACGCCGCTGGCAAGAAGTTAGCTTTAATGGGCCCTCTTACAGTCTTTGAAATCTTAAAAGACACCAGAAAAATTTTCCCTGTTTTTTATAATTTTAAACCTCTGTTTAATAAAATGGATACCCCTAAGACAGTAGAGTCTTCTAATTCGACTACTGTGGAAAATCCAACCATTCCCCCTAAGGACCCTTTTGTGCTAGATTATGTAAAGAGTAACTTCAAACCATTTCGATCTTGCCCCACCTCCGACACAGCTTATCACAACTGGTTTAATAAAGTAGAAGCTAAGAAATCCCAGCAATGGGAAGAATTAGGCATTTACAACTTGATTAAACTATCGAAACCAGGCTTTACCTATAGCCACCCATTATTATTCGCGTCCTTATATTTCTAGGACAGTACTTACAATACTTTCCATCTCCCTGGTGGAATGATTACACCCACCTTTTTTGACATAGCAGCCATTACTGGGTTATCACCAATAGGAGAAACCTATATTCCTGACAATGAAGAGCATTCGAGTATTATTGACTTCGAAGTCAAGCTAGCTATCTTTTCAAAGTTTATCAGCCACTATCACACTGAAGGAGACAGTGTGTCGGATGTGGAACACATTGCTTTCCTTACCTTATGGTTGTCAAGGTATGTCTTTTGCAGCAGATCCCTACAGGTAGCCAGTAGGTTTATTCCTCTAGCTAGAGATTTGCATGAGAATCGGAGGGTGTGTTTAAGCGAACTGCTATTAGTTGATCTTTACGAAAGCCTAAGGTCAGCTGTTTCAAGTTTGAAATCTCACACCTCCAAACACATCCTGCTAGCTGGCCCTTTCTGGTTACTCCAGTTATGGCTTAATGCCATGTTCGAACCTTCACTATCAACTGCCAACACCATTGCTGAACAAGACCCAGAAATAGCGGATAGAATCATCGAAGGCACTAGGCTGCGAAGACTTACCCCAGACGATGATAAGGATGACTTCAAAGTTCTCTTCTCAAAATATATCATGATTTTCTCCAAGAGGCATAAATTCGAAGAGACCATGACGCCTTTTTCTTCAAGGACTCATGGACCCTCATGGTTCACCATGGCTCTCTCAGAAGCAGTCAAAAGCAAAGAAATTCAAGATGTATGGAGAGCCTTTTTACTACCCAGACTAATCTCTTCACGAATTACTCCTGCTAAGAATCAAATCTTCCTTTTTGCTTATCAACCCAACTTCATTTCGAGACAATTTGGCTTGTGCCAACTAATTCCTGAACCCCTATTCCAAACAGAAAATGCCATCACCTCTGGGCGAACCTTCAAGGCAAGAGAAGCCAAACTACAGCAGGAACAATACCAAGGCTTCGCCCACTTTGAACTAATAACTTTCGAACCTACACACCTTACAGCAAAGGGGTTTCTGGAATGGTAGACAAAGTTCTATCAGACTTATATGTTCGATACTCTTACTATTCAGCAGAAACTAACTGATGCATTCGATGTGCAGGTACAATACAAGAAAGGTATGTTCACTCATGCCAGAGAGATTAAGGCTTTTCAAAATTATTTCGAAACTACTTATGATCCCACACACTTGGAATCCACTGTGCATCAAGCGGCTGAGACCTTGAAGGAAAAATTCAAAGAAAAAATTTCTAAGTTAAAACTTCCTTCAGGGTTGTCACCTGAGGATAGGTATAGGTTGGCATTCGAAATGCATCCACCTAAATTTCCTAGATTACCTACCTCAGAACTGGCTCTGGCTTGGTTTCCTCCATACCCTTGGTGATTCACTTGCAAAGAAATGTTCAAATATCTTCAAAAGAAACCAAATCCATCTGAGACTGTGACGTGGGCTCGACATTGGCTCCACAATTTCCCAGGACATCTTCGCTATGACCTTTCTGCCATGTCGATTAAATCTGATCAAGGCACAGGTGCGAATGCTTGGGAAAATCCCAAATGTTTCTCATTTTCTACATTTTTAACTTTTGCCTTAATTGTTTCGATTTTCAGCCATCAGGATAAAGACTGCTGCTTCAAAGTCAAAAGAAGGGAGCGCCTCTCAGGCCTCTGTCGAAACCATTGATACTGTGACTCTATCCAAACCAACAACAAATGCTGCAACAAAAATAATAATAACCAGTGCTCCAACTCCACAGGTAAACACTTAGCCTTGATGTTTCAAATACACTAATGTTTCATGATTTGCATCTAACTTATTGTTTAAATCTTTTCAGACTAACAAACTTCCGCCACCCACTCCAAAGAAACGAAAAACAAACACTATTGGGGAAGACCCCACCGCTGGAGGGAATTTACCAGCTGCTTCGAAGAAGAAGCAGAAAAAGAAAATTTCCAAAAGTGCTGTACCAACTAGTGTCTCTGGACTCGATTCCAGGGATGCTGCTCCCTCACCTAAATCCAAAATTCCATCTTCGACCTCCAACGTAATGTTGGAACGCATAGCTAGCAACCTCTCTTTTGAGAGTCCACAAGTAAATTGAACTTTAAATCTTTGACAAAATAATTATTCATTACCTTGGTGCATGCTTTTAATATTTTTTTGCCTCTGCAGGATATTTTGAATCCAGCTCTTACCACTTCGACCTCACCATCAAAAACTGCTGCTCCGATCAACTCTTCTCCTCAAGGGGATTCCAGCAACCTTGTGCAGAACAAAGGTTCCTCCAATATGGCGGTTCTGGCTGGGGCTTCAGAGCAGCAAGATGATCAGAGTACTTCTCCTCCTCTAAAAGAAACAAATGAAGCGACGCTTCATGAATCTGCAGAGACTCTACAAAGAACTTCTCTTCAAAAGTCCCCTCTTGAAACCCTTCAAGAGGATCCAAAGGACATTCACGCTGAAGGAGAGAAAGCTGATTCTGATCAAAGAAACGAAGAATCTGCAGAGGAAGGGTCTGAGGAGGAAGATGCCAACGATGGTTCGACTGCTGGGACTGAGTCAGATGCAAATAGCAGCGAGAACGAAGATATCAAAGTGGTGGATTTGGATGATAATGAAGAAGACGATGAGCATGAAACGAATGAAGGTGACGGTGACGCGACCAATAAACCCATGGAAGTCGAAATGGATGTGACTCCCCTGCGCGTGGAACTCCCTCAACCTTCTCTATCCCGAATGACTGAAGAGGAGCTTGCTCTTCTGAGACGAAATGACCCTATTGGGTACATGAAGACGAAGCTGGCTCAAAGGGATATTCCACCTGCTAGGGCTAGTACAAGTTCGACTAGCCATCCGTTGCCCACAGATGATAGAATTGTACTTCTTAACAGGATTAGGAGGACAATTCTTGATGTGGATTTGTTCGAAGTGCTCAAACAAGATAGCACAGCTTGCTACACTATGAAGGAGTTACTTACAAAAGTCAACCTTGCTACCTGCTCCTTGCCAGTTAGCACTATCTTGTTCGATCTTCAATCTTTGCTAGACAACGTGACTGGGTACCTTCTCCAAGATGAATTTGCTGCCAGAAAGGTTCAAGAAAAACGAACTGCAATGGATGCTGCTTATGAGCATGCTTCGAAACTCTCTCAAGAAGTTGAGGATCAAGCCATGCATCTAAAGCAAGCAAAAACTGATTATGAGGCTTGAGCTGAGTCCATCCTTCTCTGGGAAAGGCAAATTCAGGAACTTCAACAGAAGGTTAAAGAGGCTCAAGAACAACAATTAGCCTACGAAACCAACACTGCTGGCAACCAATTCGAAGAGCTCCTCAACAAGGGGCTTGCAGAAATGGAAACTGCAGAACAACTCAAATGAGAAGTGGCTACCTTAGAGGGAGCAAGACGTTTTGCTCAACAAAGGCTTGAGTCTTTTCGAAGTACCTTTAACAGATTGAAGAATAATGCCTATTTCTAAATCTTAGTGTTGATTTGGTTAAAATTTGGTTTTTTGTATGTAACATTTGAACAACGCCATTTTGGCAACCCCATATTGCCATTTTGGCATTTTTATGATATTCTGATTACGTTGTTACTATTCGAATCTCCTGCAGGCGTGGCTTATATTTCTTCAAATATTTCCCATTAACCTTTAGGATACGTTTATCATCTATCAGGATTTCCAATGCATGCAATCTAACTTCGTCCAACTCAACTAACTCATTCATCATCATCTCCCAATATAATGCAGCTGGAATTTCGTTTTGTCTTTGAATTCGAACTGATTGTAGATGAATTTCTACTGGCAGAACTGCATCATGACCAAATGTGAGTTGGAAAGGCGTGGTGTTAGTAGCTTCTTTAGGAGATGTTCTACAGGCCCATAGTATTTGGTCCAAAGTTTTGTGCCAGTTCCTTGGCTTTTTACCAATATGTTTCTTGATTAACCCTATTATCACTTTATTAGCTGCTTCGACCTGACCATTTGCTTGAGCATAATATGGCGTTGATGTTAGTAACCTAAACCCCATTTCTTGAGCAAATTCTTGCATCTTTCTGCCGGTAAACACAGAACCTTGGTCTGTGGTTATGCTCTCTGGCAATCCGAACCTATAGATAATTTGTTTCTGTATAAACTCAATAATGGCCTCTTGATCAGCAACTATTAATGGTATTGCTTCGATCCACTTGGTAAAATAATCTATTCCTACCAAGATATATTTCTGTCCTTTAGACGAAGCAGGATTTATTTCTCCTATTAAATCCAATGCCCATCCTCTAAATGGCCATGGTTTAATGATTGAATGTAACTCACTTGCAGGGGCATGTTGAATCCCTGCATGTTTCTGACATTCTTCACAACCTTTAGCAAAGTCTATACAATCTTTGAGCATGCTGGGCCAATACATGCCATATCGAAATAACAGCCATTTCATTTTATGACCTGCTTGATGTGCCCCACATGCCCCATTGTGGACCTCTGACAATGCTAAGTATGCCTCACTTTCTCCTAGGAATTTCAGTAATACGCCTTCTTGGGTCTTTTTGAACAATCGTTTCCCATGAGGACATATGACAATGCTCTATATTTTATCTTCCTATCAACATTCAGAGTTGGGTTTGTTAAATAACTCACAAGTGGACTTCACCAATCTGCATCTGATAAAGTGTTTATGGCTAATATTTCGAATCTCTGTTTCTCAGCATAACCCAATTTCATACTCTCTAGATATGATGGTGTGAATCTAGTAGCCATAACTCTACCCCTTAATTCAACTAAATCCTCAAAGTTTCTGGCAGAAACTTTATAACCTGAAGCCAACTGTGCTAAGTCATTTGCTTCTTGGTTTTCTATTCTTGGTATATGTTGAATATCCATGTATTCAAATTTTCTAAGTAGCCTGTTAACTATGACGAAGTATATCATCAGGTTTTCATTTATGCATTTATACTCCTTTGTTATTTGCTTGACCACTAATTCTGAGTCTCCTTTAATTTCGACTCTAGTTGCCCCCAATTCTAACAAAGCTTCAAGTCCAACAATGAGCGCTTCATACTCAGCTTCGTTGTTCGAGCAACGAGGACCATCTAATTTATACTTGAATTTTGTTGGAATTCCTTCAGGAGAAATTATAAGGACTCCAACACCACTTCCATTCCTGTGGGTCGAACCATCAAAGTATAATTTCCATGGTTGCATTTCGACGTAACTCATGACAGTCTGCTCAACCAATGAATGGTCCACAATGAAATCAGAAATCACTTTCCCTTTCACAGCTTTTAAAGGCATGAAAGTCAAAGAATATTCTGTTAAGGCTAAAGCCCATTTACCAACTCTGCTATGCATTATTGGTTTTGAAAGCATGTGTTTAATGACATCGAAATGAGATGAAACATAAACATCAACATGCTTTATATAATACTTGAGTTTCATACAAGAGAAGTACAAACAAAGACATAGATTTTCTAAATTGCTATATCTGGTCTCTGCATCATTCAATACTCTACTTAAATAGTATATGGCTCTTTCGATGCCATTGCTATCTTCTTGTGCTAACATACTACCTATACTAACTTCAGAGGCAGATATGTACAATCTCATGGGCTTTCCCCATGAAGGTGGAGACAAGATGGGAGGCTGAGAGAGATATCTTTTTATCTTGTCAAATGCCTCCTGATGGGCTTCCTTCCACTCGAAGGCGTGGCCTTGCTTTAAACGAAGCAACGAAGAGAAAGCTTGGGTTCTTCCACTCAGATTCGAAATGAACCTTCTGAGAAAGTTAATCTTCCCTAGCAAAGATTGCAGCTCCCTTTTTGATGTAGGTGCTTTCGTCTCCATTATGGCTTTGGTTTTGTTTTGGTTGATCTCAATTCCTTTCTTGTGAACCACAAAGCCAAGGAAATCTCTAGCCTGCACAAAAAATGCACATTTAAGGGGATTCATCTTTAAGCCATGTTTTCTCATTCGTTCGAATGATTGGCTCAAATGATGCAAATGGGTTTCTGCAGATATAGATTTGATGACTATATCATCAATATACACCTGCATAAAGGTTTCAATGAAATCATGGAAAATCAAATTCATTGCCCTTTGATAAGTTGCCCCAGCGTTTATTAAACCAAAAGGCATCACCACCCATTCGTAGGTGCCTAAGGCTCCTGGGCAACGAATTGCTGTCTTGGCAACATCTTCTTCAGCAATAAAAATCTGATTATACCCAGAGTATCCATCTAACATACTTAAATATTCGAATCCTTCAACAGAGTCTACTAGCATTTCTGCCACAGGCATGGAGTACTCATCCTTAGGGGTTGCAGTGTTTAAATCCCTAAAATCTATGCAGATTCTCAAAGAACCATTTTTCTTAATAACAGGTACTATATTTGCTAACCATTCGACATACCTTGTGGTTCTGATGAATCTGCAACGCAGCAACCTTTCGATCTCAGCTTTAATCTTTGTGAGAACCGCTGGTGCGAATCTTCTAGGAGTTTTCTTGATGGGCTTCTTGCCATCTTTGATTGGAAGTCTGTGTTCGACTAACTCCCTCTTTAAACCAGGCATTTCGTCATAATCCCATGTGAAGCAATCTTTGTTTTTCTTGAGGACTTCGATCACTTCCTTCTTGAGGCCTGGGCTAAGTTTTGCACTTATGTAGGTTATTCTTTTCGTGTTTTCATCCCCTAAGTTCACTTTTTCGAGTGGATCCTGCACCAACATTTTGGCACCTGAGTCTATGGGGTCCCTTTCGAAGCCTAAGGGTTCTTTATCATAGATGGCGTCCAGCCTTTGATCTATCTCAAGTTCTTTAAAGGGTGAGCCTTTCGAGCCATCCCCACTTATTTCGTTCATCTTTACAGCCAGTTTATTCATTTCAGCCTCTAAGGCCGCCTTTGATTCGTTCTCAGCCATATAGGCCGAAATCCTTTCGAAAAAGGAGGACTCAGTCATGAGTAAGGTTGTCGAATTCCCAGCCTGTTGGCCGTCTTTGTATAGTACTTTCGACTCCTTCGTCGTCATTGATTATTCTTCTATCCCAGTATAGGCCATCATGGCGAAGGGTCATATAGTAGTGGGCGTTTCTGGTTTCGTTGATTTCATCATTTGGGACACAAGGAGCAATCTTTGCCAGATGTTTGTCATAATTCCTCTTGTTAACTAAGTTGACTGTTGACATGAAGTAACTCTGGTCTGCTTCAATGTTTTCCACGATCCCATCTTCTCTCCACAAAACTAATAGCTGGTGCATTGACGAAGGAACTGCCCCTACGCCATGGATCCACTGCCTTCCCAGCAACAAGTTGTAGTTGGCCTTGGCTTCGATCACCATGAACATGGTGGGCCTACAGCTTGAGCCTATTGTCAGGTCCAATTGAACCACCCCCAGTGTTTTGCCTACTTTCCCTTCATAATTGGATAGAACCATATTGTGGGGCTTGATGTCTCCTTCGCGTATTTCTAACCTTTTCAGCATGAAGTGGGGTATTAAGTTGACTGCAGCGCCCCCATCCACTAGGACCTTATTCACGCCATGGACACCAATCTTTGCCCGAATAAATAGTGGCTTAAGATGGTTCTTCATGGCTGGTTCTGGACGCTCGAAGAACGCATTTTTCTCCTCGACAGCTCCATTATCCATCACATAGTAGCATACAGGCCTGTGCTTCATCAGATCTATGGTATCTTCTTCCTCATATTCTTCGACTTCAGTTTCCTGTCCAAACTCACAGAGAAGCACAGATACCATGTTGCAGTTGAGATTGAACGAAGACTCCCCCTCTGATTCGAAGTTGTCCGTTATCATATCTTCGTCTTCTTCTGGACCTGGAGCGTATTCCTTTGGTTCACTTGGTTGTACTTCAGAAAAAAGCCTCCTATTAACTGGGGGTTTGTCTTCAGTTTTATTTTTTGGTGTGGGTTTGTTGGTGCTAGATTCACCTTGGTTTTTTGTTGAAGTTGCCCCTTTATTTGCCACAGCTTCCCTCTCAGCCTTTCGAATTCTTTGTTGCCTTCGCCACTGAGATCTTGACAGGGGGTTTCTTCCTTTGTAGTTCTCTAATCTCACCTCTTCCCTCTTTGCTATGTTGAACTGCCTTCTATATGTCATAGCATGGCGTGCGTTTCGTTCGGTGTTTCTCCATCTGTCTTTGCCTTTGTCATTTCTGACTTGCAGCCATCTGTCTGTTGGCACTTCAGCAGGGATTTTGAACGTCACTCTTCGAGCACCCTTGGGATGAGGAATATCAGGCCTTCGTTGTTTGTATTTGCTATCGAAACGTGGGCCCATCTGAACAATTTCTTGGTGGTTCCAGCAAGGGGCGAAGGGAATTGTTCCGAAGGCTCTGGCCATGCTTTGATCATACACAGCGGAACACCTTGGGCATATCAAGCACTTGGTTGCCCCTTTGTAGCAGCGAAACACAAATTCCAGCAAACTTTCTCCAGCCTTAGGATAACACCTGAATAATTGGTTATCCTGGCGCCAGTTGTTGCCAGTTCGCGCCCTTTGTACCCTCTCGAAGTTTGCAGTGATTCTCTGGTTGCAGAGGATGCTGCACCTAGGGCATATTATCATTCCTGTATCTCCTTTGTGGCACATCATGAGGTAATCCTTGAGACTAGCATCTCCAGCATGATTATCCTCCATTTTATACTTCTCTTTTTCTAAGTATCTTTCTACCTCCTCCATCTCAGAGAGAGGTCTCTCCATATCCACCATGTTTACCTCAACATCCTCCCTCTTAGCGTCATCATCTCCACATCCTGTGGGTTTTATATCTTCAATGTGGACCTTTGAACTCTCTGGGGCAGAATATTTGACCAAGTAGTCAAACTTTCCATTGGGTTCCCCTAAAGTATCCCATATTTCTTTCTGAGGGGAGGTTGGCTTCGTGATTTGGACTTTCTCCAATTCTAGCCTCAGGCCTTTAGTAACCTGTGTCAACTCTTGGTTTTGGTTTTCCTGGCCTTCAGTAGCCTGGATTTCTTTTGCAACAGCTAAAGGTGCTGCTTCAATCGAAATCTCTGGTCGCTTGTGGACGTCTTCAGTGACCCCCTTATTGACTTCGACTATCACCCAGCTTTCATTTTCAGTACCTTTCTCTCCTACTGGAGCGTCACTTTGGTCAGCTTCCACCATGTTAATTTCTCCAATGCATACAGGCTCGGAGTAATTGGTGTCTGCGATGTCCAAAGGGTCTTCGTCCACTTTCATTTTTGCTTTATCAGCAAACTTCAGTCTGCCATCTTTAATTGCATTCTGAATTAGGTCCCTGAAAAGAAAACACTGTGAGGTTTTGTGGCCTAGGAAACTATGATATTTGCAAAATCCTCTTTTCTTTCTTTGATCTAAAGGAGGTATTTTGACATTTGATGGCACAATGAGTTTTCCATCTTTGACAAGTAAATCAAAAATCTCGTCACATTTAGTGACATCGAAGGTATAAACCTTCTTTGGGAATTTGTCACTTTTCTCATTTTCAACAATTTCTTTCCCTTTTGTGGGAACTAATAATTTGCAGGAGTAAGGTGGTGCCTGTTTTAATTCAGCGAGGTCGATTTCGACCTCTTCGAACTCGAATTCAGGATAATCTTCTGCTTCCTCAGTTCCAACATAGGAGATCCTTTCCTTCTTGTTATTTTTAAAGACTCTGGCCTTTTCGGCCTTTAGCCTTTCGACCTGTCGAACCCTATCGGCTAATTGAGCCATATCCCTCAAGTATTGAGTGTCTAATTTCTTTCAAATAGAGTAATCCAGGCCGCCAGCAGCCATTTCGACTAACTCATGTTCAGGCACTACTGTAAAGCATCTAGATTTCAAGAGCCTGAATCTATTCAGATAATCATCTATGGGTTCAGTGAACTTCCTCTTGACACTGGCTAGTTCCTTCAGACTTATTTTTGATTGTCCTATGTAGAACTGTTCATGGAATAATCTCTCCAAAAGAGCCCAAGTATCAATGGACCCAGGAGGCAAAGTGGTGAACCATGTGAAAGCGTTCTTAGTCAGGGAACTTGGGAAATATTTGATCCTAAGGTCTTTATTATTGGTTATATCTCTTGCTTCGGTTAGATACCTGGCTACATGTTCGACTGTTGACTCATTAGTATCCCCAACAAACTTTGTAAACTTAGGGACTTTATATCCCCTTGGTAAATCAGTGTGCATTATGTAATCTAATATAGGGGAGGCATAATTTGGCCTTCTAATTCTTGTGTTGAGGCCATTCTGGGCCATGATTCTCTCTATCATGGTGGTTAAATTATTTTCTACCAAGATGTTATCGTTTCGAATTCTATGAACGACTGCATCAGCATCTTGATTTCGACCCACCATGACAACCCCTCTAGGTTGTTCTTCTCGAAACTCTGGGACTTCCAGCCTTTCGACCCTTGCCCCTGGTTCCATAATTTCCCTTTGTGGGCCTTGGATCAATGGGGCTTCTAGCCTTTGTGCCCTTGCCCCCACATTAACTTCCTCTCTGGCTGGTCTATAGGGTGGGTCGTTAGCAACTTGTTCTATAATAGGTACGTTCGCTCGAACTCCCACCTGATTCTGCCTACGCCTTTCTGGGGGAGCGAAAAAATCTGCTATTCGACTCATATTATCTGCGTTTTCTCTGTTTGTCACAGTCACATTTTGTACTATTAGGGCAAATATCTCCTGCATAGTTTGTGCTAATACTCCTATCATATTATGGTTACTGTCATCCATTAATTGCCTAAAAGCCAACTGGTTTTCTGTGGTTAAAATAGGCATTGCACTATAACCCACTGACCCTTGGTTATTTGTCATAAACTGATTTGCCCCAGACCCAGACCCTAATTATGGTGATGAATTCGATGTGGAATTGTGTAAGCCTGCCATAAAAGATGTTGGCATTCCATAAGAGGAATTTCGGGCTCTATTACCATTGAAACCGGGTGGTCTAGTTAGTGGGGTGGTGAAATGGGTTTGTGTCCCTGATGGTGGGACGAAACCCCCAGGATAGATAATGGTTCCAGTATTTCCTAGGATCGAACTATTAGTTGATATGCCACTTATTCCATTAGTGGCTATATTACTGGTAGAGGATGCAACAGACTGTGCATTCGAAGGGATCACATTAGATGTTCCCATCGAGGCGGAGATATTAGTGCCTGTTGTATGTGGGGAATTTTGTTCCCCTTGTTGATTGTCAGAATTAGACATCTTGTTCAAACGTTTTCTTCTGGATAAGGGTTGGTTGCTATTGGTTATTCTACCACTTCTAAGATTCATAAAACAACAAACTTATCGCTCAGAGAGTATTTTTACAATGGTTACGTCTCAACAATTTTATTTTGTTCTAAATTTCGTAATGGCCAATGACTCGTCCCACCAGGTGTGCCAATTTGTTTACAGTGATTTCTGGTAAACAACGGCTAGTCCTCCAAACTATCGAATAATCTTAATGACTGTTATTCAATCTCTCTGGTAACTCGCAGGATCGACTAGATTGATCCTTGGATGTATTGGTCATTTGGATAACTCTCATTATAGAACTGGTATTCATGGTTGGTATTTAGAATGTTGTGTAGGTGTTTGACTTACTTCGATTACTCTATTAAAGATCTAAAGGCGTGATCAAGTAAATGTGCGCGAAACTAAATTGCATGAATAAAGTTCAATTGTAAAGACGTGTAAAACTGTAAGAAAGACAAGTAAATGACTTCGAAGCATAAAAACAAGTAATGTAAAAGATTCTCTGGAATGTAAAAAATTTGAAATATGAAGAAAGCGTTTAAATGTAAGAAAGCAGTAAAATGACTTTAAGTGAAAAAAGTGTTCGAATGATAAAAGCTTGAAGATAAAGGCATGAAATGTGCAAAAGTTTCTGAAATGTAAAGTATTTGAAATGGAAAGAAAGCATTTAAATGTAAGGCATCAGTAAAAAGACTTTGAATGAAAACATTTTAGTGCAAAAGCTTTTGAATGGTATTGACATGAAGATAAAGGAAAATACTGGAAATGATAAAGAGTTTTATTAAATCATAAACACTTGGTGTTATCATACGTACATTGCTCGTGCATTCGTTTCCCTAGCCATGTGGTATTTTAAATGTTTACTGAGTTTTTTGTATAATAGATATGACACACGAAATCCTAATGCTAAGACTTCTATTTATACTACTTCGACCATAACGGTCTTGCTATAAGATTCTGCCACGTTCAGAACATGCATAGCAAGGCCTCTTTCTAGCTTCCACGCGTCTTCGAATGCTCCAGCGCATATATTTTAAATTTCGAACATCCCGCTCGCATTTGAATTTCAAATGTTTTGGCACTTCTTCGCTTCGAACGCATTTCTTGGACACAGCCTTGTTAACATTTCGAGACTTCTTTGAATATATTCTCATAACTGTCACCCGAAGCTCCAAGCTTTGATATGCCCATTCGAAGCACTGCTTCTACCATTTCGAAACATGATATCTTGCTTTATTCCAATCGAAACGTCCAATTTGTTTACTTCTAATAATATCATCAAAATCTTCAGCCAACACCTGGAATATTTGGATTCTAAGGAACAAAATTGTTTTCCGTAACGATAGTTGTAATGTCCTTGATGTCGTTTGGAACATTAAGGCTACTGTTTGGAGATGGTCTTGGTTGGGTGAAATTACTCATCCCAATTGTAATTTTTAAGGGTTTAGCAAAAATACTTTGTTCTTCTTATCTTAGGTTCAATTGGTCGGTAATTTCTCTTTTTGGCGAGTTGTTCTGCTCGATTCATTGTGTATTCAGGTTGGCGAACCCTTAGTGCTCTTTTTCTAATATATCTTACTTACACAACAAAATTATCGATTTTAGTCCCTTCATTTTAAAAATTGACTTTTATAGTCTCTTTATTTTTATTTTTTTTTGGGATTTTAGTCCCTTTCATATCATTCTACAACAAATGGTCCATAACTATGGCCAACAAATGGGCTTGAGTCAATCTATTATTGGGTCATGAGAAGAGTTGTTGGACAGCCAAAAAAGAACCGTAACAAAGTAAATGATGAGCCTAAAAACACAAATACTTTGTTTTGAATTCTTCAAACACCAAAATACCAAAAATACGGAAATATGAAACATAACAAACAAATATATAAAGATAAAAGAGCGTTGAGAGAATAATACCAAAAATTAATGTATTTCAAAATTATAAATCTTAATGATTTATCATAATATTTTAATTTCACTATATATGTAATTTCTTCAAAGTCATATTACCTCAGAGTACATTATAGAGAAAAATTATTATTACAATTACGATCTTTTACAAAAGTGATGTTAAAAAATCAACTTTATTAATTATTAATTCCCTTTTTTTTCTTGTATGCATGAATTATAAATTAAATTGAAATGAAAGAAAGAATTAAAAACCAGAACGTGATTATTTATATTTGTTACATATATTTATTTTGGAGTAACATAACAAGTAGTAATTCAACTAGCATAGGTACAAACACACATCTTTATACCATTAGGATAATCAAAACAAATCCCATCAGGTTCTCTATCTCGATATTGAACCTCACATTTTGCATCGCATTCAGGTTTACCACCATTGCATGATCCCAGTGTAATGCTACATCTTTGCTTGTGTTTGGAATTATCAATATTGTAAGTACATGTGCATAGGTTGTAATCATCACAATACCACGATATATTACCATCGGTTGGTAGAGAATTACAATAATTCTCACAGTTTCGTACATTGCAATACTCATTTGCTAATGTGCAGAACCCTGCTTCTACTGTTAATTGCACTATATATCATCATGTAAAATAAATTATATTAATTTCAAAATATAAATAATAGCTTAATGGTTTGAGAGACTAGTTATTACCTGCTGCAATTGATGCTACCATGACAAACAAAATCAAAGAGTTAGCCATTTAGATGTTGAATACAGACAACAAAAGATATTTGGTATCTCTCTGTCTATATCTTTCTCAATTTATACTGCTGTCTCAAGGATTAAACAACTCAACTTTTCTTTCAAATATATTATTAAATTAAAAGAGGTTTAGATATTCCATATATATTTGGATTTTTAGTAATATATTAAATTTTTGTTCAAGATAACAATGAGGATGGTGAAAAAATTATTACTAATATATATGATTTCTATAAATAAATATTTGACTAATATATATGAATGTATACATCCAGAACAATCAATTATAATTATCAAATAAATATTAAAGTTTTGTTCAAGATAAGAATATCGTGAAAAAATTATGATTCATAAAAATTATGGAAAATTTAACTTGGAATTCATTATAGAAATCAAAGTTGCTTATATGAGTTTATACATTAAATTCATTATAGAAATCAAAGTTCCTTATATGAGTTTATACAATAAATTAAGCAGTTAATATTATTAAATCGAATATTTAGTGTCTAATGTTTGAACTTAAAATTCTCTCAAGTCACCTCTTCTTCATTTCATTCAGTTTATTTTGAAGTATAAATATTTTTTTTTTTTTGGATTTTGTCCCTCTATTTTTCTTTTTCTTTTAAGAAATAATTTTTTTTCTTTCAATTAAAAATGTCTGTTTTTTAGTGAAACATTACTTACGAGGAAGAGTTTGTAAGTGATCGTGTAGTTGTTTAATTTTTGAGAATTTGGTATTTTTGGGAGATTGAGATTGATTCGTAAGAAAAATCGGTCACAAAATCTATGTATTGATTTCTTGAGCTTTGTCGAAAGAAGCTCTATTTGATTATTGAGATAAGCCTAAAAATTTCTAAGCGACTTGTGAGATTAGCCTGGATTAAAAGCTATCTTTGGTTGGAGATAACCCTGTAAAATCTCAATATCAGGTTGTATTAAGGTTTGTGGGCATAACATGTAAAAGCTCAAAGTTTATAGTAAAAATCTCAAGAAATCTTTCGAGGACATTGTCGCGGTGCGAAAAATAATCGGGCCTTTGAACTCTCAAAATATAACAGAGTCACCACCGAAGTTTATTTTTGAAAGAGAAAACATCGATAAATCCTAAAAGAACAAAAAAAAGGTCGCTGCAACTAAATTCGGATTCGGGAGTCGGTTATGAGAGGGAAAAGTATTAGCATCTCTCACATCAGTTGTACTCAATAGGAACCATTTAGTTAGTTTTGTAAATGAGTGTTAGCGTGATGTGATTTGTTTTCTTCTAATTATCATTATGTGTTTATAAAAATAAATAAAGGACTAAAAAGAGGTTTTTATTTATGGTGTTTGACAAGATTGCTCTAACGTAATCTCAGGTGCGATGAAGAACTCAAAGCTATGTAGTTCTTAGCGAGAAAATAAATGCTTTTTTGGAGTTTTATTATAATGCTTGACAAAATATTAAATCTCACTCCTATGTATCCTCTGGTGCGATGAGGAATTCAAATCTACATAGTTTCAGGTAGAAAAGAACTAGTGTTGGTTGATTTTAGTGAACGATGTTTAGGTCTCATTCTAGTGGTTAAACATTGATTATTGCTCGCGCATGGGAGGCTGAAGTGTTTGCTTGTTTCGCTTTGGAATGGATCTGTCACATCCTAAATTGTCCTATCAATTTCGGCGGTCGCGTTACCATTATGTTACTGAATCTCTAATTATTTTGGTCAATTTGTTTCATAAAATGAGCATACGAGGGGGTTTAAAACCAATAGGGGGTGTATTGTCTTAAATGGACCATCAAAATCTAATGGCCCATTAAGACAATTTTGTTTGGCCCAATTAAAAGAAAGGGAGGTTTAAAGCCCATAAAAGGAATGTGTTTTAGTAAACAACTATTATGCTGGTCCAATAAACTGGATGATCCATTTCAAGAGGATATGATAAATTGGGCCTTGCCAAGTCATTACCATGCTTTTATAAAAGGCCCACTAAGGGTTAACATGTTTTTAGCAAGGGAAGGGGGTGCGATTGGCTTGGTCATTTGCTCTCCTCGAAGAAATTATTGGGGCTTTCTTTAAGGCCCGTAATTCATTTTCCGGAAGCCCATTTTGGTTGGCTGAAGACAATATTTATTTAAATATTATTTGCATCTTTATTAAACCTGATTGACTAATTATGTCTTTGTTAATTATTAATTTATTATTAAATCTCATATTATTATTATTATTATTGTTTTGATTAATTTTGACCAAAGTCAGCATAAGGGTTTTGAAACCCTAATCACCCTAGCCCAAACAAGTACTGTTCAGATCCAAACAGAAGTAACGAATACAAAGCTAAAACGAAATTAAATAAATTTCAATCATATCATTACATAATAATTTGTACAAAATTTTCCAGATCTTACAATATAGAATCAATTACAACAAATCAAATCCCTAAAACAGAAAAAAAAATCTTCTAATTCCTAACAGATTACAAATAGTAACAATAATCATAAAATATTTTCCTAATCTGTCTAAAACCAAAAACTATAAATAGAACCTAAGAAAATTCTAAGAGAGAGGAAGAAATTTAAAAGAACGCAGTTGACAGAAAGGAGAAGGAGAGAAGTTTAGGGCTTTTGTAAGTGTTTGGCTGTTGGCATGTTTTTTGGTAAAACCAATTGTGTGAATGTCATGACTGATGTCATAACATTCTGGGATACAAGGTACATTCTACAGAAAAAGAATGTCATACAGGAGCTGCTCAATATGAGTGTTTAGCTGATCATTATGCAATGATCATATTTATTGCATTCTACCAAAATCATTAAACAAGATTCTTGTTGTCATAACCAATGTTAAGACATCCTGTACTGATCTAACATTTGTGCATATTTGTTATTTCTGAGAATTTTCAGGAATCTGGTTTATACAGTCCAGATCAGATTCTCACGTGGACATTAGGTTAACTCTGCTTAACCCTAATCTGGTTGTTAAAGACCTATGACCAAGTCTTGAGGTTAACCCTAATTAACCCTAGCTATTTTCGTGGAAGCCCTAACTGAAGAATAGCTGCCTATATATTCCTCATGAAGACTGTTGGTGAAGCACACTTTTTGACAGAAGATCAATAAGGGACTGTATAGTTGTATCTACTGTGAGCCAATCAATTATCATTGTGATAATTGATTTGGAGTAAGATTTGATTGTAAGGGTTGTGTATCACTCAAAGCTTTGAAGCACGAGTGTTTGTGTTACTTGATTAAAGCTTTGAAGCAAAGTCAAGTTAGGGTTGTGTATCACTCAAAGCTTTGAAGCACGAGTGTTTGTGTTACTTGATTAAAGCTGTGAAGTAAAATCAAGTGTGTGTACTGAAGAGTGTCTTCATAATTTCATTAATCAATTGTTTAGTATCACTGTTGTGATTGAGGGGGAGTGAGTAGGAACTCGGGTTTAACTTGAACTTAGATTGAAGTTGCATTGGGTAGATCTTAAGTGAAGGAGATAAACTGGTTGGTTTTTCCTGAATTAATATCTCTTATAGTGAATTTCCTCCCTGGCTTGGTAGCCCCCAGAGTAGGTGTTGTTACACACTAAAATGGGTAAACAATTGACTGTGTTATTTACTGCTTTTAAATTTACTGTCTTGAAGAGTGTTAGATACGGTGTCATAACATTCACTGTGACATTGAGTATCTGCTGCCAAAATTTCAATTGGCATCAGAGCAGGCACTCTGCCTATTTTACTGGGTGAGATCTAGGGATATTATTTTCTGGAGCTATGGACAAAGAAGGAGGATTTGGGAACAGACCACCCATTCTGGATGGATCAAATTATGACTACTGGAAACCTCGTATGATTGCCTTCTTAAAATCACTGGACAAAAAGGCTTGGAAAGCAGCTGACAAAGGATGGAACCATCCCACCATAACTGGGAAAGATGGGACAACCAGTCTGAAACCTGAGGAAGAATGGAGCAAAGAAGAAGATGAGTTAGCCCTGGGTAACTCCAAAGCATTAAATGCCTTGTTCAATGGAATTGATAGAAACATATTCAGACTAGTACATCAATGTGAACTGGCCAAAGATGTTTGGGACACTCTCAAAACTACCCATGAGGGCACAACTAAAGTAAAGATGTCGAGGCTTCAGATGCTGACTACCAAATTTGAGAACCTAAGGATGATGGAAGATGAGACAATTCATGAGTTTTCACATGAACATCTTGGAAATTGCCAACACCTCAGGAGCATTGGGAGAAAAGATGTCAGAAGAAAAACTGGTGAGAAAGATTCTCAGATCCTTGCCTAAAAGATTTGCAATGAAGGTGACTGCTATAGAGGAAGCTCAGGATATCTGCAACTTGAAGGTTGAGGAACTCATTGGGTCACTTCAGACCTTTGAGATGGGGATCAGTGACAATGTCGACAAGAAAACAAGAGCATATCACTTGTATCCAATACTGAATATGAAAACAAGGAGGATGAAGAAGAAAATATTTCAGAAGCTATAGCCATGCTTGGAAGGTAGTTCAACAAACTCATCAAGAGAATGGATCCAAAGTCAAGGTCAAATGTCAAGAACATTCCCTCTGACATTAACAGATCTTATGACTCCAGCAGAAGACCAAAGTCTGAAGAGAAGGGAAATCAAAGCAAAGGAATCCAATGCCATGGATGTGAAGGATATGGGCACATTCGAGCTGAATGTCCTACCTTTCTTAAGAAACAAAAGAAAGGAATGTCTGTTACTTGGTTTGATTGTGACTCAGAAAGTAATTCTGAAGAAGAATCTGCCAAACTAGTTACTGCACTAACTGGTATTTATAACTCCGATAGTGACCCTGGTGATGGGGAATTAACATTTGAAGAACTGGCTGACTCCTACAAGAAGTTATGTATCAGAAGTGCTGAAGTCTGTCAGCAAAATGAGAGACAAAAAACACTCATAGTAAAATTGGAGGCTGAGAAGAAGGCAGACACTGATACTATAAGTCATCTCGAAAGTGAAGTTCAAATGCTAAACTCAAAACTTGACCAAATGACCAAATCTGTCAGGATGCTGACAAATGGAACTGACAAATTAGAAGAAATCCTTCAGGTTGGACAAAATGTGGGAAACAAGTCTGGTCTAGGATTTGTGGCAGTGAAGAAATCTATTGTAGACAAGAAGAAAATCAGGCCTGATAAACAAATGTCAAAGCAGATGTCACAACATAGCACTCAACATCGAGAATAGAGAAATAAGAAGAAAAAGTATCAAAGATGGAGATGTCATCATTGTGGGAGGTTTGGTCACATAAAGCCATTCTGCTTCAGATTATATGGATATCCTAATCAGACCCCAGTTGTCAAACCTAAGTCTAACAAGGCACCATATACTCAACAGTGGAAGAAAAAGGCTGCTGCCCTGATAGCTCACACCTCCCTTAGAGTTTGTGCAAAGGAAGACTGGTACTTTGACAGTGGATGCTCTAAACACATGACTGGAATCAAGAATCTTCTCAATAATGTTAAACCTCACACTACTAGTTATGTGACTTTTGGAGATGGTGCTAGAGGAGAAATCAAAGGAGTTGGAAACTTGGACTGCCCTGGAGTTCCAAACCTAAATGAAGTATTGCTGGTAAAAGGATTGACTGCTAATCTCATAAGTATCAGTCAATTATGTGATCTAGGATTCAAGGTCAACTTCACCAAGTCTGAATGTCTTGTAACTAATGAAAAACAAGAAGTTGTAATGAGAGGAGTCAGATCTAAAGACAACTGTTACTTATGGGAGTCTGAGAACACTAATTATTCTTATGTGTGCTCTATTGCCAAAGAAGAAAAAGAAGTGAAACTGTGGCACCAAAAACTTGGCCATTTACATCTAAGAGGAATGAAAAGGATTATATCCATAGAGGCAGTCAGAGGGATTCCAAGGCTGCAAATTGATGAAGGGAGAGTCTGTGGTGAATGTCAGCTTGGAAAGCAGACTAGAATGTCACATCCAAAGTCAAGACATCTGACCACCTCTAAGGTGCTATAACTTCTACATATGGATCTGATGGGACCAATGCAGGTGGAAAGTCTTGGTGGAAAAAGATATGCCTATGTTGTTGTGGATGATTTTTCCAGATTCACCTGGATTAACTTCATTAGGGAAAATTCTGATGTATTTGAAGTATTTAAGGAACTGTGCAAAAGAATTCAAAGAGAAAAAGAAGGATGCATTGTCAGAATCAGAAGTGATCATGGCAAGGAATTTGAAAACAGTAAGTTTGATGAGTTCTGCTCCTCAGAAGGAATTAATCATGAATTCTCTTCACCCATAACTCCTCAACAAAATGGAGTTATGGAAAGGAAAAAATAGGACTATACAGGAATATGGCAGAGCAATGATACATGCCAAAAGACTTCCTATTCATTTTTGGGCTGAAGCTATGAATACAGCCTGTTATGTCCATAACAGGGTCACCTTGAGAAAGGGAACATCATCCACCATTTATGAACTTTGTAAAGGAAGAAAGCCTATAGTGAAGTACTTCCATGTATTTGGAAGCAAATGCTATATTCTGAAAGACCGTGAACAAAGGAGAAAGATGGACCCTAAAAGTGATGAAGGAATATTCCTAGGATACTCTACCAATAGCAGAGCTTATAGGATACACTGGGTTAGTTGGAAAGATGTTTGTCGCCCTATTAATAAAGGTGGAATTGGTCTTAAAAGTATAGTAGATTTTAACTTGGATCTTCTCAATAAATGGAGGTGGCAAATTCTAAAAGATTCAAATTCTTTATGGTACAATATTTTGAGAGCGCGTTATGGTAACATTTGCTTGCAGATTGTCTGTAGTGAAGTTTCTAAAGTTGCTCCTTTCTCCATTTTCTCTTGGTGGAAGGATCTAATTTCCTTTAACAAGAAGAAGAGTGATGATGGATTTGTAAAAAAATTGCAGTTTTGAAATAGGCAGAGGATTCACTATGACATTTTGGCATTCTCCCTGGATACATGATATGATTTTGAAGGATTCTTTTCCTGCTTCTCTGTTACAGGTTGTATCAGTTGCTAGGATGGGGGTTTGGAGTAATGATGTTTGGCTTTGGGGAGATTTCGGTATCCCCCAATCCGTGGCGGTGTAGTTCGGCCTGAAAGACGGTATCTTGAAGTTGTGGTCTCTATTACAAGGTTTAACTTGCATTCCGGCTAGGAATGATTTGGTGAGATGGAATTTAGAAGATAATGGTGATTCTTGGGTCAGCTCCTGTTACGTAGCTTTAGCAGACCCGAAAATCCCTTATGGCCCATTTAATAAATTTGACAAAGCTTTGCAATGGGTGTGAGAAATGGTGGTTTCGTTTAAGAATAAAGCTTTCGGTGGAGATTTCTTGCCAATAGGCTCCCGCTAAGGATCTATTGAAGCTTAGAGGTATCGTTTTCCCTATTGTTTCTCAAAAATGTACTTTCAATGGAATAGAAAATGAATATGTGAATCACTCTTATTTTAAATGTAATGTTGCAAAACTTATTTGGCGGGATATTGCAGAGTGGACCAATTTTTCGAATTGTTTGGAGGATGATTCGAAAGGGAGTTTTGTGATTTGGTACAAAAACTTCAAGTCTAAAAAGGTGAAGAAGGGAAAAGAAGACTGCATATGGATGGCTATTACCTGGAGTATTTGGATTCTAAGGAACAAAATTGTTTTCCGTAACAATAGTTGGAATGTTCTTGATGTCGTTTTGAACATTAAGGCGACTGTTTGGAGATGGTCTAGGTTGGGTGAAATTACTCATCCCAATTGTAATTTTTAGGAGTTTAGCAAAAATCCTCTGTTCTTCTTATCTTAGGTTCAATTGGTCGGTAATTTATCTTTTTGACGTGTTGTTCTGCTCGTTTCGTTGTGTATTTAGGTTGGAGAACCCTTAGTTTTGTTTTTCTAATATATCTTACTTACACAAAAAACATTATCGATTTTTGTCCCTTCATTTTAAAAATTAATTTTTATAGTCTCTTTATTATTTTATTTTATATTTGGATTTTAATCCCTTTCATATCATTATGCAACAAATGGACTTGAGTCAATTTATCCTTCCGTCATGAGAAGAGCTATTGGACGGTCAAAGAAGAACAATAACAAAGTAAATAATGAGCCTAGAAACATAAATACTTTGTTGAGAATTCTTCAAACACCGAAATGTCAAAAATACGGAAATATGAAACATAACAAACGAATATGTAAAGGTAAAAATGCGGTTGAGAGAACAATACCTAAAATTAATGTGTTAATTATTAATCAACTTTTTTACGATGTTTCACAAAAGTGATGTTAAAAAATCAACTTTTGTTAATTATTAATTCCCTTTTTTTTTTCTTGTATGCATGAATTATAAATTAAATTGAAATGAAAGAATGAATTAAAAAGGTAGAAAGAATTATAAAGCAGAACGTGATTATTTATATTTGTTACATATATTTATTTTGGAGTAACATAACAAGTAGTAAAGGGGTTTTACAACCCAATCAAAAGCAACAGGCTAAGTCAGGGGGGGGGGGGTGTACGACTAAGTGGCAATGGGCTTTAGTGCTGTTTTCGTGGGGCAAGGCCCAAGGTTTCACAAAACAATGTAAGGGTTTAATTATTTGTTTCATTTGGAACGGATTAGGGTTTGGAACCTTGCAGAGGCGCCGTTCGTTTACTTCACTTTGTTCCTTTTCGTCTTCTCAAGCCGTGAATCTTGAACGAACTTCTCCTTGCCTAGCCACCAGCTGCTTCCTTCATCCTCTTCCCTCCTTGGTCCAGCGAAGCAAGTTTAAAAGGTGACTGTTTCTGTTTCCTTTTTAAAACGCGTTTAGGGTTTTCGTTATTTCTCTTGACTTCATGTTTTGATTAAGTGTTGTTATTGTTTGTTATTGTTGAGGTTGTGGAAAGGAAAGAAAAGAATAGAAATGCTACCTTGACCCTTGGGGACGGAGGAGAAGGAGGCGGATTTGGGAGGCACTGTGGCGGCTTGACGACGAGGGGAAACGTGTGATGCTCTGAACCTTTGCTTCCTGGTTTGTATCTTTTACCTTCTTTAGGGTTTTATGATGAACTTGAAAACCTTAGTTTGATAGTTGCCTCTCTTCTTCTCCAGTTGCCTCTCTTCTTCTCCAGTTGCCTTGCTTTTGTTTATTCTGAGTTGTCTCTGAACACTTTGTATGCTTCTGAGGTGTTTGATATGTTGTGCTTGAGTTGCCTTAATGCTTGCCCTGTGATAAGGCTTCCTCTGAGGGCCTCTTTGCCTCGTATGCTTGCTTGATATGTTGCCTTGAAATGCTTTCCCTGTGATGAGGCTTCTTTATCCTCTTCTTCTTGTTGCCTTCTGCTGCTGTATGCTTGGATATACTGTATTATTGGCCCAATGATGAAACCTTTCTGAGGGCGTGTGTTGGTTTGGAATATGATTTTGGAAAAGGCTCCATGTTTAGGCTTTTGACAGTTTGTATTGTTTAAGGGCTTTTGGCTTTTAGGCTCGGAGCTTTGAATGTTTTGTGGGCTTTTGTGAGGTTTGGAGGCATTTGGAATGGAACTGAGTTTTAGGCTTTGAGCTTCTGTTTTCAACAGGCTTTAGACTTGATGCAGATATGGTTTGATGGCTCTTGTTGGATTTTGATACTGGTTTAGGCTTGACAGTTCAGGCAGGTAAGGCTTGGACAGGTTAAGCTTGAGGCCTTTGGCTTTACAGGTTGATGCTTAGGCTTGTATCAGAGTAGATGTTTTTTTGAATGGTAAGGCTTGTGGTCTTTTAAGGTTAATGCAGGTTTTGGACTTGTTGAGAGCTTTTCTCGTTTTTGCAGGTTCAGGGCTTTTGCGTTTATATCAGTTGATATTTGATATAGTTAAGGCTTTTAGGCTTATGCAGGTCTGAGGCCATTTTGGTTTTTGAGGTAGCTCTGTATATTTGCTTGTCTTACAGCTTTGTGGTTTTTCTTTTTTGATCTTTCTCTGCCTCTTCCCCCTGTGTTATCTCAGTTTGTTTTTATATATCTTGTCCTCATGCCTAAACCTGTAAGTCTATCTTCTCTTAATCTCTCTTTCCTCTCTCTTGATTTTAAGCATACTATATTGCTTAGATGTACTTATCCTGAAAAGGCACTGGCTTAGAAAATGATGAAATCGAAACTTTGCTTGCAATAGTTGTTTTATTATGCATACTTTATCTCTTTCTCCAGCTTTCCTGCATCTTGTTGACAGTATTTTGTACTTTGATATCTTGAGATATCTTTTGGGCAGCTTGGACAGTTTTTGACAGCTCTTGTACCTTTTTGGCAGCTTGTGGATAGTTTCAAATTGTAACTTTCAGTTTGCCTTTTGGGTTAGGCCTAGTTCAGTTTGCCTTTTGATTATGCAGTATGTTGACAAATTTGAATTTGTGCAATTATAACTTTTGTGCATTTCAATACTTTTTGCAAGCATTTTTCATCCCTCTTTGTGAACCGGGAGAAATCTCGTGATTTGCAGAGAGGGAAAACTGATTCCAGCTAGTTGCCTTTAATGATGAATCTATTTTTTTTATCTGTCTGCTTTTAATTATCTGCTTTGACTTTTCTTTCTTTTCTTTGTTTTGCAGATAAACAATCAAATGGAGCAAAAGAGGAGGCATTGGATAGAAGATGAAGATTTGAAGACTTAGGAATTAGGATGAAATTTTATTTCAATTTTTAATCATTGTAATCATTATTAGAATACTTTGTAAATAAATACTGTATTCAAATAACAATTGTAACGAATAATTAAAGATGAAATAAAATTCAATCTTGATAAGTTAATTCTTATTTCAATTCAATGTTCATTTAATTATTTGAATTTCTTTAAATTAAAATAACAGGAAGTATCCAATTATTCAGACTTTAGAAAAATAGTTAATAAACACTGTGGCCTTATCATTTGAATCAATAATAAACCTGGCGCTTCCAATTAAATAATGCACAGCAGATATTTATCTTTTTAACTGATCAAATCAGACACTGCAGATTCTTAATTTAAGTACCTCAGCCTTTACTTATTAAACAAAACACTGCAAGTTCTTGATTCAAATGCCTCAATCCAAATCTCAGAGTAAACTGAAAAGAACTGTAAAGATAATCCTTTCTGAGAATGCGCGCACAAAAACCCTAATTCTTGATTAAATGCCAAAGAAACGTCTGCCTGATCAAAACTTGAGCCAAAATCAACCAAACCCTAAGCAAACTGTGTGAACTGTTCCAGAGCCATGAAAACCCTCACTTTGTCTGACTGATAAGAAAAAATCTGTTTGACTGATTCTTACGTCAATCTGAAAAATCAGGAAACACCCGAGGCTGTGATTTCTTGTGGAAAAATGCGAGGGCAAATTTTGGGGTACAACAGATGGCTATTACCTGGAATATTTGGATTCTAAGGAACAAAATTGTTTTCCGTAACGATAGTTGTAATGTCCTTGATGTCGTTTGGAACATTAAGGCTACTGTTTGGATATGGTCTAGGTTGGGTGAAATTACTCATCCCAATTGTAATTTTTAGGAGTTTAGCAAAGATACTTTGTTCTTCTTATCTTAGGTTCAATTGGTCGGTAATTTCTCTTTTTGGCGAGTTGTTCTGCTCGATTCATTGTGTATTCAGGTTGGCGAACCCTTAGTGCTCTTTTTCTAATATATCTTACTTACACAAAAAACATTATCGATTTTTGTCCCTTCATTTTAAAAATTAATTTTTATAGTCTCTTTATTATTTCATTTTTTTTGGATTTTAATCCCTTTCATATCATTATGCAACAAATGGACTTGAGTCAATCTATCCTTCCGTCATGAGAAGAGCTATTGGACGGTCAAAGAAGAACAATAACAAAGTAAATAATGAGCCTAGAAACACAAATACTTTGTTGAGAATTCTTCAAACACCGAAATGTCAACTTTTGTTAATTATTAATTCCCTTTTTTTTCTCTTCTTGTATGCATGAATTATAAATTAAATTGAAATGAAAGAAAGAATTAAAAAGGCAGAACGTGATTATTTATATTTGTTACATATATTTATTTTGGAGTAACATAACAAGTAGTAATTCAACTAGCATAGGTACAAACACACATCTTTATACCATTAGGATAATCAAAACAAATCCCATCAGGTTCTCTATCTCGATATTGAACCTCACATTTTGCATCGCATTCAGGTTTACCACCATTGCATGATCCCAGTGTAATGCTACATCTTTGCTTGTGTTTGGAATTATCAATATTGTAAGTACATGTGCATAGGTTGTAATCATCACAATACCACGATATATTACCATCGGTTGGTAGAGAATTACAATAATTCTCACAGTTTCGTACATTGCAATACTCATTTGCTAATGTGCAGAACCCTGCTTCTACTGTTAATTGCACTATATATCATCATGTAAAATAAATTATATTAATTTCAAAATATAAATAATAGCTTAATGGTTTGAGAGACTAGTTATTACCTGCTGCAATTGATGCTACCATGACAAACAAAATCAAAGAGTTAGCCATTTAGATGTTGAATACAGACAACAAAAGATATTTGGTATCTCTCTGTCTATATCTTTCTCAATTTATACTGCTGTCTCAAGGATTAAACAACTCAACTTTTCTTTCAAATATATTATTAAATTAAAAGAGGTTTAGATATTCCATATATATTTGGATTTTTAGTAATATATTAAATTTTTGTTCAAGATAACAATGAGGATGGTGAAAAAATTATTACTAATAAATTTTTGTTCAAGATAAGAATGAGGATGGTGAAAAAATTATTACTAATATATATGATTTCTATAAATAAATATTTGACTAATATATATGAATGTATACATCCAGAACAATCAATTATAATTATCAAATAAATATTAAAGTTTTGTTCAAGATAAGAATATGGTGAAAACATTATGATTCATAAAAATTATGGAAAATTTAACTTGGAATTCATTATAGAAATCAAAGTTCCTTATATGAGTTTATACAATAAATTCATTATAGAAATCAAAGTTCCTTATATGAGTTTATACAATAAATTAAGCAGTTAATATTATTAAATCGAATATTTAGTGTTTAATGTTTGAACTTAAAATTCTCTCAAGTCACCTCTTCTTCGTTTCATTCAGTTTACTTTGAAGTATAAATATTTATTTATTTTGGATTTTATCCCTCTATTTTTTTTTTTTAAGAAATAATTTTTTTCTTTCAATTAAAATTGTCTGTTTTTTAGTGAAACATTACTTATGAGGAAGAGTTTGTAAGTGATCGTGTAGTTGTTTAATTCTTGAGAATTTGGTACTTTTGAAAAATTGAGATTGATTCATAAGATAAATCGGTCACAGAATTTATGTATTGGTTTCTTGAGCCTTGTCGAAAAAAGCTCTATTTGATTATTGAGATAAGCCTAAAAATTTCTAAGCGATTTGTTAGCTTAGCCTGAATTAAAAGCTATCTTTGGTTGGAGATAATCCTGTAAAATCTCAAGATTAGGTTGTATTAAACTTTGTGGGCATAACATGTAAAAGCTCAAAGTTTATAGTAAAAATCTCAAGAAGATCTTTTGAGGACAATGTCGCGGTGCGAAAATTAATCGGGCGTTCGAACTCTCAAAACACAGAAGAGTCACCACCGAAGTTTATTTTTGAAAGGGAAAACATCGATAAATCCTAAAAGAACAAAAAAAAAAGGTCGCTGCAACCAAATTCAAATTCGGGAGTCGGTTATGGGAGGGAAAGGTATTAACATCTCTCACATCAGTTGTACTCAATAAGAACCATTTAGTTAGTTTTGTAAATAAGTGTTAGCGTGATTTGATTTGTTTTCTTCTAATTAATATTATGTGTTTATAAAAAGAAATAAAGGACAAAAAAGAGGTTTTTATTTATGGTGTTTGACAGGATTGCTCTAACGTAACCTCAGGTGCGATGAAGAACTCAAAGCTACGTAGTTCTTAACAAGAAAATAAATGTTTTTTTGAAGTTTTGTTATAATGCTTGAAAAAACGTTAAATCTCACTCTTATGTATCCTCTGGTGTGATGAGGAATTCAAATCTACGTAGTTTCGAATAGAAAAGAACTAGTGTTGGTTGATTTTAGTGAACGATGTTTAGGTCTCATTCTAGTGGTTAAACATTGATTATTGCTCGCGTATGGGAGGCTGAAGTGTTTGTTTGTATCGCTTTTGAATGGATTTGTCATACCCTAAATTTGTCCTATCAATTTCGCTGGTCGCGTTACCATTATGTTACCGAATCTCTAATTATTTTGGTCAATTTGTTTCTAAAAATGAGCATACGAGGGGGTTTAAAACCAATAAGAGGGAGGTTTAAAGCCCATAAGAGGGATGCATTTTAGTAAACAGTTATTATACTGGCCCAATAAACTGGATGATCCATTTCAAGGGGGTATGATCAATTAGGCCTTGCCAAGTCATTACCATGCTTTTATAAAAGGCCCACTAAGGGTTAACATGTTTTTAGCAAGGGAAGGGGGTGCGATTGGTTTGGTCATTTGGTCTCCTCAAAGAAATTATTGGGGATTTTTTAAGGCCCGTAATTCATTTTTCGGAAGCCCATTTTGGCTGGCTGAAGAAAATATTTATTTAAATATTATTTCATCTTTATTAAATTTGATTGACTAATTATGTCTTTGTTAATTATTAATTTATTATTAAATCTCATATTATTATTATTATTATTATTATTATTATTATTATTGTTTTGATTAATTTTGATCAAAGTCAGCATAAGGGTTTTGAAACCCTAATTTTCCAAGCCCAAACAAGTACTGTTTAGATCCAAACAAAAGTAACGAATACAGAGCTAAAATGAAATAAAATCAATTTCAATCATATCTTTACATAATAATTTATACAATATTGTCCAGATCTTACAATATAGAATCAATTACAACAAATCAAATCCCTAAAACAGAATAAAATCTTCTAATTCCTAACAGATTACAAATAGTAACAATAATCATAAAATATTTTCCTAATCTGTCTAAAACCTAAAACTATAAATAGAACCTAAGAAAATTCTAAGAGAGAGGAACAAATTTAGAAGAACGCAATTGACAGAAAGGATAAGGAAAGAAGTTTAGGGCTTCAATATCTAAAACCCTAAAAGTCTTCGCCGCACCGCCGCTACAGTGCCACCACTTTGGTACCTGTGAACAAAAGAAGAAGAAGTAAGAGATCAGAAGGAGGATTCAGGAAATCAAATATACGACTGATATCACGACATGAGAGGTAACACGAATCACTTATCTTTAGGGCTCTTAATTGTTATTGTGATGTTTGCATGATTGATGTTTGCGTGTTGTGTTTTTGGAAAATTTTAGGTTTTTAGGGTTAGGGTTCTAAACTAGGGTAAGGGTTCTTAGATCCTAGGGTTAGGTTTTTTAGGGTTGTTTGAAGATCAGGGTTAGGGTTCTTCATTTTTGGGTGTTATGGGTTTTTGGACAATTAGGGTTCATCACAAACCCTTAGGTTTCTTAGGGTTCTACAAACCCAGATGAAGATTCACAGCAAAGGGTTTGAATGTTTGAAGTTTTTGGTTGAATATCAACTGAAAAACTGGGGGAAAGGGGTGGTTGATGGTGGCAAAAGGTGGACGGTGCGACCAGACAATTTTTGGCCGTCTGAATTCTAGAGAGAGGTCAGAGCCTCTATCTCTAGGTTTTTGTTTAGCGAAGAGAGGGAATTGTAGAGAGAGACGGGAAGAGATAAAAATGAATAAAATGACAAAGGATGAAATATATAACCCCTCCCTAATTATATGTCCACGCGCCTAGAAACCTTACCATGTACTCCCCACCACAACCTTCAGATCATCATCAAACGCTCTTGATTAGCACACCCATTGTAACAACGTGATCCCCCTCACACTCTGCCTAAACGAACCCCATGTTGTTTTGGGCCTAAGCCCATGATATTCACTCCCCCTATTCTGTTATTTTTGCTATGTCAATGTAATTCATAACCTCCTAACGCTATTGGGCTAAGTCTAACATCTTGCTTTCAAATTGAATGAAGAGAAAGAAAATGAAGAGTTAGGTTGTGGGGTCCCCTCTGTTAGTGTGACGATGTTGTTTTTTTATCAAAAAGTGAAGAAGAAAAATTCGTGGAGAGAGAGTATGATAGGAGCTGTCATTACCTTTAGCTCACAAATTCTTAGAAAGGTGTTTCTTATTTTTTGTAAGCCTATACAATGATGCATGCATGCAGCACCTTGTGTGGATAAACTGAGTAATATGCGTATGCATGCTTACAAGTCTACACTGAATGCATTCTGATGCCCACAAATTACAACCAGCCTTAATAATGCAAATCTAACCAATATTGCAAGATAAAATTTCATGATGAACATCACTTCTCAACTGGCTTAACATGCTTACAACTTGATGCATAAAGAATCGATTAATGAGCTCTTGGATTCAAATGAAAGACCATGGAAAAATGAATAAGTTTGTTGTTGATCACCACTTGAAACGAGGTTTGGAACAAAGTGTAAAATGGCCTTAAAGTCAAGCCCTTGAACTGACCAAGAGATCTTTAAAAATCTCTAAGTTCTGATGAATTTACATCCTTGGCATTATGTGTTCTACCAATCATAACTTCCATGGTTCTTGCTTAAATTTTGAGTTCTTCATATCCATGTGTATCTCATAAGAAGTTGAATAACTTTGTTGATAGTCACAACTTGAAGTGCCGCTTGGAAACACATATATTTTACCTTCAAAGGTAACTAATATATATCATTTTTCTATAAATAAATATATTATTAAATTAAAAGAGGTTTAGATATTCCATATATATTTGGATTTTTAGTAATATATTAAATTTTTGTTCAAGATAAGAATGAGGATGGTGAAAAAATTATTAGTAATAAATTTTTGTTCAAGATAAGAATGAGGATGGTGAAAAAATTATTACTAATATATATGATTTCTATAAATAAATATTTGACTAATATATATGAATGTATACATCCAGAACAATCAATTATAATTATCAAATAAATATTAAAGTTTTGTTCAAGGTAAGAATATGGTGAAAAAATTATGATTCATAAAAATTATGGAAAATTTAACTTGGAATTCATTATAGAAATCAAAGTTCCTTATATGAGTTTATACAATAAATTCATTATAAAATCAAAGTTCCTTGTATGAGTTTATACAATAAATTAAACAGTTAATATTATTAAATCGAATATTTAGTGTCTAATGTTTGAACTTAAAATTCTCTCAAGTCACCTCCTCTTCATTTCATCCCGTTTACTTTGAAGTATATATATATATATATATATATATATATATATATATATATATATATATATATATATATATATATATATATATATATATATATATATATATATATATATATATATATATATATATATATATATATATATATATATATATATATATATATATATATATATATATATATATATATATATATATATATATATATATATATATATATATATATATATATATATATATATTGGATTTTGTCCCTCTATTTTTCTTTTTCTTTTAAGAAATAATTTTTTTCTTTCAATTAAAATTGTCAGTTTTTTAGTGAAACATTATTTATGAAGAAGAGTTTGTAAGTTATCGTGTAGTTGTTTAATTCTTGAGAATTTGTTACTTTTGGGAGATTGAGATTGATTCGTAAGATAAATCGGTCACAAAATCTATGTATTGGTTTCTTGAGCTTTGTCGGAAAAAGCTCTATTTGATTATTGAGATAAGCTTAAAATTTTCTAAGCAATTTGTTAGGTTAGCCTGGATTAAAAGCTATCTTTGGTTGAAGATAACCCTGTAAAATCTCAAGATCAGGTTGTATTAAGGTTTGTGGGCATAACATGTAAACGCTCAAAGTTTATAGTAAAAATCTCAAGAAGATCTTTTGAGGACAGTGTCGCGGTGCAAAAAATTATCGGTCGTTCGAACACTCAAAACACAACAGAGTCACCACCGAAGTTTATTTTTGAAAGGGAAAACATCGATAAATCCTAAAAGAACAAAAAAAAAGGCCACTGCAACCAAATTCAGATTCGGGAGTCGGTTATGGGAGGGAAAGGTATTAACATCTCTCACATCAGTTGTACTCAATAGGAACCATTTAGTTAGTTTTGTAAATGAGTGTTAGTGTGATGTGATTTGTTTTCTTCTAATTATCATTATGTGTTTATAAAAAGATATAAAGGACTAAAAAGAGATTTTTATTTATGGTGTTTGACAAGATTGCTCTAACGTAACCTCAGGTGCGATGAAGAACTCAAAATTACGTAGTTCTTAGTGAGAAAATAAATGTTTTTTTGGAGTTTTATTATAATGCTTGACAAAAAGTTAAACCTCACTCCTACGTATCCTCTAGTGCGATGAGGAATTTAAATCTATGTAGTTTCGGGTAGAAAAGAACTAGTGTTGGTTGATTTTAGTGAACGGTGTTTAGGTCTCATTCTAGTGGTTAAACGTTGATTATTGCTCGCGTATGGGAGGCTGAAGTGTTTGTTTGTATCGCTTTGGAATGAATTTGTCATACCCTAAATTTGTCTTATCAATTTGAACGGTCGCGTTACCATTATGTTACTGAATCTCTAATTATTTTGGTCAATTTGTTTCTAAAAATGAGCATACGAGAGGGTTTAAAACCAATAGGGGAGTGTATTGTCTTAAATGGACCATCAAAATCTGATGGCCCATTAAGACAATTTTGTTTAGCCCAGTTAAAAGAAATGGAGGTTTAAAGCCCATAAGAGGGATGTGTTTTAGTAAACAACTATTATGCTGGCCTAATAAACTGGATGATCCTTTTCAAGGGGGTATGATCAATTGGGCCTTGCCAAGTCATTACCATGCTTTTATAAAAGGCCCACTATGGGTTAACATGTTTTTAGAAAGGGAAGGGGGTGAAATTGGTTTGGTCATTTGGTCTCCTCAAAGAAATTATTGGGGCTTTCTTTAAGGCCCGTAATTCATTTTTCAGAAGCCCATTTTGGCTAGCTGAAGACAATATTTGTTTAAATATTATTTGCATCTTTATTAAACATGATTGACTAATTATGTCTTTGTTAATTATTAATTTATTATTAAATATCATATTATTATTATTATTATTTTGATTAATTTTGACCAAAGTCAGCATAAGGGTTTTGAAACCCTAATTACCCAATCCCAAACAAGTAATGTTCAGATCCAAACAGAAGTAACAAATACAAAGCTAAAACGAAATCAAATCAATTTCAATCATATCTTCACATAACAACTTGTACAAAATTTTCCAGATCTTACAATATAGAATCAATTACAACAAATCAAATCCCTAAAACAGAATAAAATCTTCTAATTCCTAACAGATTACAAATAGTAACAATAATCATAAAATATTTTCCTAATCTGTCTAAAACATAAAACTATAAATAGAACCTAAGAAAATTCTAAGAGAGAGGAAGAAATTTATAAGAACGTAGTTGATAGAAAGGAGAAGAAAAGAAGTTTAGGGCTTCAATATCTGAAACCCTAAAAGTCTTCGCTGCACCGACGCTACAGTGCCACCACTCTGGTACCCGCGAAAAAAAGAAGAAGAAGTAAGAGATCAAAAGGAGGATTCAAAAAATCAAATATACGACCGGTATCATGACATGAGAGGTAACACGAATCACATAGCTTTAGGGCTCTTAATTGTTATTGTGATGTTTGCGTGTTGTGTTTCTAGAAAATTTTAGATTTTTTAAGGTTAGGGTTCTAACCTAGGGTAATGGTTCTTATTCATAGGTTTAGGTTTCTTAGGGTTGTTTGAAGATCAGGTTTAGGGTTCTTCATTTTTCGGTGTTTTGGGTTTTTGGACAATTAGGGTTCTTAGGGTTCTACGAACCCAGATAAAGATTCACAACGTAAGGTTTGAATGTTTGAAGTTTACGGTTGAATATTAACTTGAAAACTGGGGAAAATGGGTGGTTGGTGGTGACAGAAGGTGGACGGTGCGACCAGGATAATTTGCGGCCGCCTGAGTTCTAGAGAGAGGATAGAGCCTCTCTGTCTAGTTTTTTGTTTAGTGGAGAGAGGGAATTGTAGAGAGAGACAGGAAGAGAAAAAAATGAAGAAAATGACAAAGGATGAAATATATAACCCCTCCCAAATTCTGTGTCCGCATGCCTAGAAACCTTACCATGTGCTCCCCACCACAACCTTCAGATAATCATCAAACGCTCTTGATTCACACACCCATTGTAACAATGTGATCCCTCTCACACTCTTCCTAAACGAACCCCATGTTGTTTTTGGCCTAAGCCCATGATATACACTCCCCCTACTTTGTTGTTTTTGCTATGTCAATATAATTCATAACCTCCTAGCGCTATTGGCCCAAGTCTAACATCTTGCTTTCAAATTGAATGAAGAGAAAGAAAATGAAGAGTCGGGTCGCGGGGTCCCCTCTATTAGTGTGATAATGTTGTTTTTATCAAAAATTTGAGGGAAAAAACGCGTGGCGAAAGAGTATGATAGGAGCTGTCATGACCTTTATCTCACAAATTCTTAGAAAGGTGTTTCTTATTTTTTGTAAGCCTATAGAATGATGCATGCATGCAGCACCTTGTGTGGCTAAACTGGGTAATATGCGTATGCATGCTTACAAGTCCACACTAAACACACTCTGATGCCCACTAATTACAACCAGCCTTAATAATGCAAATCTAACCCATATTGCAAGATAAAATTTCATGATGAACATCACTTCTCAGCTGGCTTAGCATGCTTACAAATTGATGCATAAAGAATCAATTAATGAGCTCTTAGGTTCAAATGAAAGACCATGGAAAAATGAATAAGTTTCTTGTTCATCACCACTTGAAATGAGGTTTGGAACAAAGTGTAAAATGGCCTCAAAGTTAAGCCCTTGAACTGACCAAGAGATCCTGAAAAATCTCCAAGTTCTGATGAATTTACATCCTTGGCATCATGTGTTCTACCAATCATAACTTCCATGGTTCTTGCTTAAATTTTGAGTTCTTCATATCCATGTGTAGCTCATTAGAAGTTGAATAACTTTGTAGTTAGTCACAACTTGAAGTGATGCTTGGAAACACATATATTTTACCTCCAAAGGTAACTACTTGGTCATCTTGAAACTGATCAAAATTTCACCAAGTGTCCAATATTCAAAGCTTATGAATCTATGACTTCTTACATCTACCTATTTTGATTCAAACACTTTTTGGACATGATTTCTTATAAAAATTTGTAGTAAGGAATATCATCTATCTTTAGAGCTCAATATTGTTCAATTTGAGCCACCAATGAGAGAGCTATATCCTTGAGAAAGCTCAAAGAAAACCACGAGATTCTTTATACTTGGAAGAATTCACAAATCTCTAATTTCACCAAATTAGGTTTTTTCTTAATTTTGTTGATTCTTTTGACCTTTTGTTCACCAATCAACTTGATTTTGTGAAAAATGATGAAAAATTCTTATGTTGACCAAGATTCCACCAGTTTGACTGCACTTTGACTTTTGTTGACTTTTCTTCCGATACAATCAATTCCACTGCCGTGATCAAATTAACTATCTTGAAAGGCTTTGTGATGCACCATAGTGGGCATTTGGACACCTTGATAGGTATATAAGACCATGGAATTATGTGTCTTCAACAAATTAGTCATAATCTGACTTTATTCAAAAATCCTAGTTGAGCATCAATGAGATAGGAGAATGTGTTCCACCCTCAATCATCTGAAACCATAGATACCAAATGTACATGAGAGTTTAGTGAGAATCTTTTGAGATATGTGAAGCTCTTGTAGCTTCAGTGTGCTATTATTTTGAGGACCTCCCACTCTTCTTATTGCTTTGAAATTCATCTCTCTCTCTCCCTCTAAGTAAAGAGAATCAATAATACCAGATATCTTGATCACATCATCAGATAGTCTATGCAATATATGAATGCATATAATAATGAGACACATGCCAATTGAGATTGAGACATAAGAGGGAAAATTTTGGGGTACAACAATTAGTTGCCATCATCAAAAGTTATTATCCTTGTTCAAAGCATATCATCTGCAAATCAAGGTTCTACATAATCAAACCACAAAGTACAACAAGTTCCCAAAAATAGCTAAAGGTAAACAAGATACAACCACATGGAAAAACAATATAATAAAAAAGTCTAAAAAAGATGGTATCACCCAGAAACAAACCGCAACTACTAAAGAACCACTTTGCTACTCACAAGCTAGATTTTAAATTCACCAGATCCACCATAAAAATATTAGATTCCATTAAAAGACAAACAGAAGATCCACCTCCCCACTTTAATCAAGGAAAAAACTCAATCCATTATAGGGGCAGGTAAACGACAATGTTCTTAAGTCAAACAATGAATGTGCAAGAGTTCATCCCTGATTTATCCAAAACCCATTTCCAAACCAAAAAAACTCTATTCTTTGACAACTATATCGCTATTTCCATTAAAGATAAAATGATTCCTGGAATTCCAAATAGATTAAACTACAACATTCCAATATATGTAACCCTACCTCCAAAATAAAGGAAAAACTCAAAAAACACCTTAAGATCCTAATGTATAACTATTTTCCACCTGATACATCTAAAACTTATATTCCACTTTGAGTTAGCTATCTCACAACTAATAAAAAGGTGAGAAACAATCTCAATCAATAGCCCACAAAAGGGACAAGAAAGCCTACTAGGTTTAGATAATACCACTAATCTAAAAATAAATAAAGGACTAAAAAGAGGTTTTTATTTATGGTGTTTGAAAAGATTGCTCTAACGTAACCTCAGGTGCGATGAAGAACTCAAAGCTACGTAGTTCTTAGCAAGAAAATAAATGTTTTTTTGAAGTTTTATTATAATGCTTGAAAAAACGTTAAATCTCACTCCTACGTATCCTCTGGTGCGATGAGGAATTCAAATCTATGTAGTTTCGAATAGAAAAGAACTAGTGTTGGTTGATTTTAGTGAACGATGTTTAGGTCTCATTCTAGTGGTTAAACATTGATTATTGCTCGCGTATGGGAGGCTGAAGCGTTTATTTGTATCGCTTTGGAATGGATCTGTCATACCCTAAATTTGTCCTATCAATTTCGCTGGTCGCGTTACCATTATGTTACCGAATCTCTAATTATTTTGGTCAATTTGTTTCTAAAAATGAGAATACGAGGGGGATTAAAACCAATAAGAGGGAGGTTTAAATCCCATAAGAGGGATGCATTTTAGTAAACAATTATTATACTGGCCCAATAAACTGGATGATCCATTTCAAGGGGGTATGATCAATTAGGCCTTGCCAAGTCATTACCATGCTTTTATAAAAGGCCCACTAAGTGTTAACATGTTTTTAGCAAGGGAAGGGGGGTGCGATTGGTTTGGTCATTTGGTCTCCTCAAAGAAATTATTGGGGCTTTTTTAAGGCCCGTAATTCATTTTTCGGAAGCCCATTTTGGCTGGCTGAAGAAAACATTTATTTAAATATTATTTCATCTTTATTAAATCTGATTGACTAATTATGTCTTTGTTAATTATTAATTTATTATTAAATCTCATATTATTATTATCATTATTATTATTATTATTATTATTGTTTTGATTAATTTTGACCAAAGTCAGCATAAGGGTTTTGAAACCCTAATTTTCCAAGCCCAAACAAGTACTGTTCAGATCCAAACAAAAGTAACGAATACAAAGCTAAAATGAAATAAAATCAGTTTCAATCATATCTTTACATAATAATTTATACAAAATTGTCCAGATCTTACAATATAGAATCAATTACAACAAATCAAATCCCTAAAACATAATAAAATCTTCTAATTCCTAACAGATTACAAATAGTAACAATAATCATAAAATATTTTCCTAATCTGTCTAAAACCTAAAACTATAAATAGAACCTAAGAAAATTCTAAGAGAGAGGAACAAATTTAGAAGAACGCAATTGACAGAAAGGATAAGGAAAGAAGTTTAGGGCTTCAATATCTGAAACCCTAAAAGTCTTCACCGCACCGCCGCTACAGTGCCACCACTTTGGTACCTGTGAACAAAATAAGAAGAAGAATTAAGAGATCATAAGGAGGATTCAGGAAATCAAATATACGACTGATATCACGACATGAGAGGTAACACGAATCACTTATCTTTAGGGATCTTAATTGTTATTGTGATGTTTGCATGATTGATGTTTGCATGTTGTGTTTCTGGAAAATTTTAGGTTTTTAGGGTTAGGGTTCTAACCTAGGGTAAGGGTTCTTAGATCGTAGGGTTAGGTTTTTTAGGGTTGTTTGAAGATCAGGGTTAGGGTTCTTAATTTTTGGGTGTTCTGGGTTTTTGGACAATTAGGGTTCATCACAAACCCTTAGGTTTCTTAGGGTTCTACAAACCCAGATGAAGATTCACAGCAAAGGGTTTGAATGTTTGAAGTTTCTAGTTGAATATCAACTGAAAAACTGGGGAAAAGGGGTGGTTGATGGTGGCAAAAGGTGGTCGGTGCGACCAGGACAATTTTTGGCCGTCTGAATTCTAGAGAGAGGTCAGAGCCTCTATCTCTAGGTTTTTGTTTAGTGAAGAGAGGGAATTGTAGAGAGAGGCGGGAAGAGAAAAAAATGAATAAAATGAAAAAGGATGAAATATATAACCCCTCCCTAATTATATGTCCACGCGCCTAGAAACCTTACCATGTGCTCCCCACCACAACCTTCAGATCATCATCAAACGCTCTTGATTAGCACACCCATTGTAACAACGTGATCCCTCTCACACTCTGCCTAAATGAACCCCATGTTGTTTTGGGCCTAAGCCCATGATATTCACTCCCCCTATTCTGTTATTTTTTCTATGTCAATGTAATTCATAACCTCCTAACGCTATTGGGCTAAGTCTAACATCTTGCTTTCAAATTGAATGAAGAGAAAGAAAATGAAGAGTTAGGTTGCGGGGTCCCCTCTGTTAGTGTGACGATGTTGTTTTTTATCAAAAAGTGAAGAAGAAAAATGCGTGGAGAGAGAGTATGATAGGAGCAGTCAGTACCTTTAGCTCACAAATTCTTAGAAAGGTGTTTCTTATTTTTTGTAAGCCTATACAATGATGCATGCATGCAGCACCTTGTGTGGATAAACTGAGTAATATGCGTATGCATGCTTACAAGTCCACACTAAATGCATTCTAATGCCCACAAATTACAACCAGCCTTAATAATGCAAATGTAACCAATATTGCAAGATAAAATTTCATGATGAACATCACTTCTCAACTGGCTTAACATGCTTACAACTTGATGCATAAAGAATCGATTAATGAGCTCTTATATTCAAATGAAAGACCATGGAAAAATGAATAAGTTTGTTTTTGATCACCACTTGAAACGAGGTTTGGAACAAAGTGTAAAATGGCCTCAAAGTCAAGCCCATGACTGACCAAGAGATCTTTAAAAATCTCTAAGTTCTGATGAATTTACATCCTTGGCATCATGTGTTCTACCAATCATAACTTCCATGGTTCTTGCTTAAATTTTGAGTTCTTCATATCCATGTGTATCTCATAAGAAGTTGAATAACTTTGTTGATAGTCACAACTTGAAGTGCTGCTTGGAAACACATATATTTTACCTTCAAAGGTAACTACTTGGTCATCTTGAAATTGATCAAAATTTCACCAAGTGTCCAATATTCAAAGCTTAATGAATCTATGACTTCTTATATATAATAATTTTTGTTTTTTTATATATATTTTAAAAAACTATATATTTAGTGTGTATATATATAGTATTAACTGATTTTTAATTTTTTTTTAAATTAACAAAACAATTTAATATATATATATATAAATATATATATATATATATATATATATATATATATATATATATATATATATATATATATATATATATATATATATATATATATATAATCTAAGAAATATATATTTTTATAAAAATAGTATGTTTAGTATTAGAAACTTGTAAAAGTAGTATATGATTTTTAAAAACAGTATGTTTAGAATTTTTATGTTTAGTATTTTTAGTATTTTTAAAATATAAATATTAAAAATAGTATGTGTAGTATTTTTATATTGATTCTTTTAATTATGTTTGAATTTTAATCATATTATAATTATATTTATTCTATTAGTTATATCTTAATTACATTTATTTTTTCATATTAATTATACATTTTGTCAGGGGTTTAACCCCAAGCAAATGGAAAACACATATATTTTGCCAAGGACTTAACCCAAGCAAATAGAAAAGGCATACATTTTTCCAGAGGCTTATCCTCAAGTAAAATTTCTGACGCACTGAACCATTAGCTGCACTACTAGCCTGCGTCTACGTCTGCATGTCGCAGACTTGAAAATTCTGATTGCGTTTTGCGAGAGGGTTAGCCCCTGGAAAATAGACGACGTGGAAAGCCCCTCGCGAAATAATTTATGAACCCTTGTTTTTCTAGGGGAGTAGTCCCCTTGCAAATTTTGCATTTGTGTGGGGTTTTTGCCACATGTAAGGGGCTTATCCCCTGGCAAATTGCAATTTTTTTAGTAGTGTCCTCAAGTTGTGAATGATGTATGAATTATATATTTGTAGTGTTGGAAATTTAGGGAAAACATGAATTATTCAGAATAAAAGAAATTTTTAAAAATTGACCAAAAAAATCAGGATGTGTCGACCTATAGATCGTATGTGTCGACACATATGTTAAATTTAAGTTGTATGTGGACCGAAACAAGTCATAGGTTACAGGCTTTAAAATAATAGAAAATGTGCCGACCTATAATCGTATGTGTCAACACATAAAATAAGAATTTCTACAATTTCATAAATGCTTCAGTATGTGTTGACATATGCAATGCATGTGTCGACCTAAGCCTTCAAGAGGCTACAGGCTTTAAAGTTGAGTTGCGCGTGTCAACCTGAAAACCGTATGTGTTGACACATGCAAAAAAAATTTATGCAAAAACTTTTTTTAATGCCTTGGGTCAATTTCGAAATGCTTTTTAATTATTCCTAATACCTCTAATATAGAGGAGTGCCACAAGACATAGAGATACCGTCCAATCTATAGAAGTGCTGGTTTTTCCCAATTTTGACATCATGCAAAACATCTAATGACGAACTGCATTTCTTGTATTTATTGAAAGCTGCCCCTGACTTTGTGCTTCTCAACTTCGTCTCACATATGCTTCTCCCCCTTTGACAACATCAAAAAATAAGATAGAAAGCCATGAGAAGTATCATAGCTCCATAACAATACATAAATATCATCCAGAGGCTCTTTTGTATAAAAGAGCCACAATCACATATCCCCATATATATATATATATATATATATATATATATATATATATATATATATATATATATATATATATATATATATATATATATATATATATATATATATATATATATATGTAATGATGTAAAATTTTAAATAACTGGAAAACAACATTACAACAAATGTAATATAATGCACAAAGAATAAACGAGCAGGAAATAGAAAATATGTCAAGTTGCTTTTATAGTGTCACGATCAAGTAACACATCATAGTGGTACTCATGATGCCGTGCACACATGTTCCTAGCTGTGATACGGTGGGAGAGAACTAACTATTTTTGGAATGCTGGTTTGTGTTTTGCGTTTGTTTTCGCAAAATGTCGCGGTAAGCAAGAGTCGCCACCGACTTTTATTTTATCCAACAAGGAAAGGAAAAAAGCACATAAAAATTCCTTTTTCGAGATGTTTCTCGGGTCCGGGGGTAGATTATAGAAAGGGAAGGTGTTAGCATCCTTTCTATCCGTGGTTATCCACGGGCTCTTAGGTACTTGCTCATATTGTTTTCAAAAATTTGCTTTCTTTTTGTTTGTGGGTTTGAAAAAGTTTTTATTTTGAAAAGGAGTGTAAGTGTGAAAATTTTATTTTGTACATGTTAATGGTTATCTATGTTGATTTTAGGTTTTGAACAATCAATCTTGTCATGCATTCCCTATCATCAAATATCTAACAGTTTATAAGTTGCGGAAATTAAATCTAACTATTACAAGGCGTCGGGTATTTACATCGCCAAAAGCAACCCTTGAAATTAAAATGCGGAAAATAAATAAAGCGATAAAATAATTAAAGTCCTATTTAAACTATTACATTCCGGAAACAGGTACAATAATATGATAAAACGGATCGCGTGCGAGGAAATTAAATCGGGCACATTTTTTAGGGTTTTGACCCTTTTTGAAAGAAAGTGATTTTTTTGTTATTTTTTTAATTAAAAGGAAATAAACTAAATTAATTAAATAAATTAATTAATTAATTAAAAAAAGATATTTTTGGATTTTTGATATTTAAAGAAATAAAATAAATTTGATTTAAAGTTAGTAAAACCTAATTATCTAAATTAATTTTAAATATTGCAAAAATTATTAAAAGTTATACCTAATTAAAACTAGGGTTAATACCTATTTTCACCCCTGACATATGGGGTGTATTTGAAAAACCCCCCTGCCAAAAAAAAGTTTCAATTGTTACCTTGACATATGTGGCTTATATTTTTGTTATATTTTTATTATTATTTTAATGACATGGCTTGATTAGTTGTCATTTTTAATTAATTTTTAATTTTTAATTCCACATGGCATTTATATTAATATTTTATTAATTGAGTGTTAATTCAAAGTTTAAAAAATTTTGTCCTTCAGCAAGAATTGAACCATGGACATACTGTTTGCAATAAACGCTTCTTACCACTAAACCAATACATTTTCTTTATAATATATATGCATCAATAAATATTCATATCATTAACATATTAATTACAATTATCAATAAATTTTCTTAACTAGTTGATTTAAATAATTTTTAAAAAAATGTTTTACCTATTTTATCTTTTTACTCTAACTTTTTTTAAATTTTAAATTTTCAAAAATCACTTAAATTTAAAAAAATCACTTAAATTTTCAAAAAACACTTAAATTTAAAAAAATCACTTAAATTTAAAAAAATAAGTTAAATTTAAAAAAATCACTTAAATTTTCAAAAATCACTTAAATTTTCAAAAGTCACTTAAATTTTCAAAAATCACTTAAATTTAAATCACTTAAATTTAAAATCACTTAAATTTTCAAAAATCACTTAAATTTAAAAAAATCACTTAAATTTAAAAAAATAAGTTAAATTTAAAAAAAATCACTTAAATTTTCAAAAATCACTTAAATTTAAAAAAATCACTTAAATTTTCAAAAATCACTTAAATTTAAATCACTTAAATTTAAAATCACTTAAATTTTCAAAAATCACTTAAATTTTCAAAAATCACTTAAATTTTCAAAAATCACTTAAATTTTCAAAAATCACTTAAATTTAAATCACTTAAATTTAAAATCACTTAAATTTTCAAAAATCACTTAAATTTTCAAAAATCACTTAAATTTAAAAAAATCACTTAAATTTAAAAAAATAAGTTAAATTTAAAAAAATCACTTAAATTTTCAAAAATCACTTAAATTTAAATCACTTAAATTTAAAATCACTTAAATTTTCAAAACTAAGTGATTTTCAAAAATCACTTAAGTGATTTTTGAAAATTTAAGTGATTTAAATTTAAGTGATTTTTGAAAATTTAAGTGATTTTTTTAAATTTAAGTGATTTTTTTAAATTTAACTTATTTTTTTAAATTTAAGTGATTTTTTTAAATTTAAGTGATTTTTGAAAATTTAAGTGATTTTTGAAAATTTAAGTGATTGAAAATTTAAGTCACTTTTGAAAATTTAAGTGATTTTTGAAAATTTAAGTGATTTTTTTAAATTTAACTTATTTTTTTAAATTTAAGTGATTTTTTTAAATTTAAGTGTTTTTTGAAAATTTAAGTGATTTTTTTAAATTTAAGTGATTTTTGAAAATTTAAAATTTAAAAAAAGTTAGAGTAAAAAGATAAAATATGTAAAACATTTTTTTTAAAATTATTTAAATCAACTAGTTAAGAAAATTTATTGATAATTGTAATTAATATGTTAATGATATGAATATTTATTGATGCATATATATTACAAAGAAAATGCATTGGTCTAGTGGTAAGAAGCGTTTATTGCAAACAGTATGTCCATGGTTCAATTCTTGTTGAAGGACAAAATTTTTTAAACTTTGAATTAACACTCAATTAATAAAATATTAATATAAATGCCATGTGGAATTAAAAATTAAAAATTAATTAAAAATGACAACTAATCAAGCCATGTCATTAAAATAATAATAAAAATATAACAAAAATATAAGCCACATCAGCTTTTTAGGGATGTGGCATCCTCAAGGTAAAAATTGAAACTTTTAAAATTTGTCAAGGTAACAATTGGAACTTTTTTTTTGGCAGGGGGGTTTTTCAAATACACCCCATATGTCAGGGGTGAAAATAGGTATTAACCCTTAAAACTAAATTAATTAAATTAATATTTATTTACAAAAATAAAGTGTTGAATTTAATTTTAATAAATAAAATATATTTTTGTATTTTTGTTTTATGAGGAAAAAAATGTGATTGGTTAGTGAATAATAAAATAATAATAATAAACAATAAATAAAAGAAAGAAAGAAGAAGAAATAACCAAGGGGGGTGTTGGGCCTGATCAGGGGTGAGAATTGCAATTTTTTGGCCCAACAGGCGCAAGCCTGTATTGACTTTCCATGATTCCCTATGGCATGTTGACTTGAGAGCATGATGGACATTCATTCTTGACCACCAGATCTGGCCTGAGGCCATCTGGCAACTGATTAGGTGATGGTGTATGATGTGCTACGCCTTGGGAATTACATGGAATAACCTGAAGAAAAATGATACAAAGCTTTTGGGGGACCTGGGATTCGAACCCAGGTCCCATTGGATTTTGAACGCTCGCCTTGCCACTCAACCACTGCACTTCATTTGTTATTATAATAGATAACAAATATTATATGGAGAAAATAATTAATATGCCAGAATTATAAAAAAACGCGCGAGATTTGAACCAACTGGAAAGGGCCACGTCTTCATCTTCTTCGCTGGACCTGGTTTTTTTTACCTACGGATTTGCATCCGCAGCTAAATCCATAGCTGCATCCTAAAATTAGTTCTAGGCTATAAAAATAAAAACCAAGACCATGGACATGTTCGCCTGGACATCCTGAGCACGCCTATATCCATTAATGGCGCTGATTTTACCTGTAGAGAAAATGCCCAAAAACAAACTTCCAAAACCCTAGATTCAGTTACAGGGCTATGGCTCATGAAAACACAATCAAATGATGCAGAAAGCTTCTAAATGGAACGATAAGCATGATTATGTAAAGATTTTTCCAAAAAAGTGTAAGAATATGAGGATGCGATTTCAACTGAAAAGTGATTTTCAGAGAGACTTACAGCGCTTTGGAACGTGTATGGGGATTGGTTTTGAGTTGGTTTCCCTTCAAGGATGGTCCAACAATTGATTAGTGTGGAGATTTGGTCTTGAAACCACCTCTATGCACGATTTCAGTTTCAAGCTTTTTAGCAACTTTTTCAAGTTTGGTTTTGGTGATTCTGCAGCTTCTACCCCCTCAAACTCATGCCTTTGCATTGTATATGTAACATGGAGTGAATTAGGTTAACTTTTTTGGGCTGAATCCTTATGCGTTGATGTTTGGAGATATGATTTGATTCACCATTAAAAAGCTTCCAATTTTGTCCAAAATCCAATACTTTGTTCATGATATGGTGAGATACGAGTTTGATCATGTTCATGATGACAATTAAGACCTATAACAATCAAAAAGATCCTAAATGATCAATATTAGGATTTTATTTGGATTTAAATCGATTTAAAATGAATTAATTCAATAAAAATCAAATAAAATAGAAAAATTAATAAATGGACACAAGGCTGAAGCTAGGACACGTGTGTAGTGTGGCAAGACCAAATCAAGTGAAAAAGAATGGGCCCATTTGACAAAATTTGAAGTTTTGGGGATAGTTGACTTTTGGCAATTTTGCAAAAGTGCCCAACTTCAACAATGCATAACTTCTTCAATTTTGAACTTTTGGAAGTGTTCTTGGACTTTTTAGAAAGCTTGAGATGTAATCTAACCAAAACTTTTGGTCTCATCGCATTTTCATATTCCATGCTCAAGTTATATGCTTTGGAAAAAAGGGTGTTTTTGTTGACTTTCAAAAATGACCTATAATGTCCAAATTTGTAACTTCTTGGGAGTGAATTTCTTGATCTTGGGGTGTGAAGATGGATTGTAGGAAATTGCATCCTATTCAAAATGAGCTTTCTATGGGTCATTTCTCATAAAGTATGAGAAAGTTATTCTTGGTCAAAGTTGAGTTGACTTTTCCTACAAAACCCTAATTTAGTAACTTTTGAATCTTGATGAATCTTGAGCAATCCTTGATTAATCATGATCAACCCTTGATAAAATGATGAAATATCCTTCAAAATGAGAATTTTGACAAAAAAAATCTTGAGGTTTGACTGTTTGTAGGTCACAGTTGACTTTTGCCCTAGCATAGTCGATTTTTGGACCTCTTGAGCAATTGACTGACCAAACTTCCTCTGCAAGGCTTGAAATTTGACATGGATGAACTTGAGAACATATTAGGACATTGGGGATAACTTGAGGTCATTAGGATGCAAGGACCTTGATGCAACACAAAACCTTAATTTGAGGTTGACTTCCTTAGGAGATGATTTGACTGTCCAACTCTTGAGCAATCTTGAACCATTTGGAGATTATTCTTGCAATGTCTTGAGAAATATGGGAGGGAAAATTTTGGGGTACAACAGCTGCCCCTGTTCAATTTTCTTAAACCTGAGGATGTAGATTGGCTTTCGGGCCTTTCGTGATCCGAAGGTGGAAGATGATTGAACACTAAAGTGCCCAGAAATTTGCACTCGCATAATGTAGTATCAGCCTTGTGGTGTCAGGGATGGGCTTACAGATGCCATTTGGAGATTGTTGGTAGGTGTGAACTTCGACTGGAATAAGAATCAGGGAGATCTTATCGGCGATCTGACTGAACCAGAGAAGGTCTTGAATTAACTTTGATTGGGTCGGCATCGGAAAAATCTTTAGGAATCGATTTAACTGGACCAGAAAAGGTCTTGGAATAACTTCAACTGGATCAGCATCAGAAAAATATTTAGGAATCAATTTAACTGGACCAGAGAAGGTCTTGGAATAACTTTAACTGGATCGACATCAGAAAAATCTTTAGGAATCGATTTGACTGGACCAGAGAAGGCCTTTGACTGGATCGGCATCAGAAAAATATTTAGGAATTGATTTAACTGGACCAGACGAGGTCTTGGAATAAATTCAACTGGATTGGCATCAGAAAAATCTTTAGGAATTGATTTGACTGGACTAGAGAAGGCCTTTGACTGGATCGGCATCAGAAAAATCTTTAGGAGTCGATTTAACTGGACCAGACAAGGTCTTGGAATAACTTCAACTGGATCGGAATCAGAAAAATCTTTAGGAATCAATATGACTGGAATAGAGAAGGTCTTGGAATAACTTCAACTGGATCGGCATCAGAAAAATCTTTAGGAATCGATTTGACTGGACCAGAGAAGGCCTTTGACTGGATCGGCATCAGAAAAATCTTTAGGAATCGATTTAAAAGGACCAGACAAGGTCTCGGAATAACTTCAACTAGATCGGCATCAGAAAAATCTTTAGGAATCGATTTGACTGGACCAGAGAAGGCCTTTGACTGGATCGGCATCAGAAAAATCTTTAGGAATCAATTTAACTGGACCAGACAAGGTCTTGGATTAAATTTGACTGGATCGGCATCATAAAAATATTTAGGAATCGATTTAACTGGACCAGACAAGGTCTTGGGAAAACTTCAACTGGATCAGCATCAGAAAAATCTTTAAGAATCGATTTGACTGGACCAGAGAAGGTCTTGGATTAACTTTGACTGGATCGGCATCAGAAAAATCTTTAGGAATCGATTTAACTGGACCAGATAAGGTCTTCCACATAGTTGAGGATTTAACTGCATCTTTCCTGAAAGGTAAAGGTCAGTCATATGCAATGCATGATATGGATCAAGCAATGATGTTCTCAACATAAATGAGATTGTGTGGTATGATGCATTTATGCATGTATCATGATGTATGGGAATGTAATGTTTTAGCTGGGGAAAATAAATCCCGGATAGCTGCTGGAGAGTAGAGTTGAATTCTTCGCTTCCGCTGGGGATGGTGAACGAAGGTGATTGCAAGAATAAACCTGTAGGAGAAGATAACTCCGTCTGAGAATAAACTGATGAGGAGATTACTCTGTGTGGTAGAGATGCTCTACTAAGGACTCCACTGATAAACTCTATTGGGGATGGATTACCGTTGCTGGTGATACTGAGTTTGTTGAGGATTGAATTCCTGTTGGTGAAAGGGAAGAACTTCGTTGGGGATGATCTTTCAGTTGTGACTTGCTGGGGATAACCCTGTTTGGCTTTTGTGGGGAATAATCATATGAGTTCTGCTGGGAATAATCCTTTGAACTCAGCCGGGGAGATTTATTTTGTACTCCACTGGGGATAAACTTCTAGAGTTTACTGGGGATGATGATTCAACTCCGTTGGGGAAGCTTTTTTCAGACCGTGTTGGGGAAATACTGACTCCACTGGGGGTATCTTGTATTCCGCCGGGGAACGTTCTTATACTCCGTTGGGAAATATTAAGATTGCCGAGGATATTAAGTCTTTTCAGTGTTGATGGTAGATCAACTCTGCTTGGGGAGAGCATTAATGATCCGTTCATGGTTGTAAGTATCAACTGGGAGAGAGTTACCATTACTGTTTTACTCCGCGGGGAGTGAAGGTATCTTAGCCATATTCTTTAGCTGGATATACCTTTGTACCTGGTGGACAGAGCAACTGTATAGTTCGGACAATTCTTATTGCCCCTGTTTCTGATATTACCTGTAATCGTTTTTTATTTCGCATGTAAATATTTATGAGCAGAAATTAATGTCAAATGTATATATCAAAAATGAACATTGGACGTTCTTTGCAAAACAAAACAGATAAAGGAAAAACAGTTTGAGATTTCTTTGAGAATGAATTTGTATTGAATTTGAAGTTTGGCCTGTAAATAGGCGTTTTTGTACAAGGGGATGACGTCCTAGTAAGAGAACACCGCCGAATAATAGAATTTACATAATTTGTGAAAAACTAAACAAAACAACTATGTGAATAATCCCACTGGGTTCCAACTCCGCTATTTCCTTTATGTCTTCGAGCATCTCATTACTTTGCTGCTAGTTAAAGGTGAATCAGGTTGATTAGTGCCGTCCGAGCTTAATAGTTGATACCGAGGTCTGGATGCAAGGTGATCCAATGAGACATAGTGTTACACTTTGACCCTTAATTTTTGCCTAGACTGCCCTTTCGGGTTTTCAGTCCACCGGGATACCCTTTTTTGCCCAAGCCGCCTTTTCAGGTTTTCGACTTGCCGGGTGTACAGATTTTTTATTTTCATCTCTTATTTTTGCCCGAACCCTTTTGGTTCGCCGAGAAGCCCTTATTTTTTCCTAGGCCATTCAACCTAGCGGGTCTTTGATTATGTGTAATATCTTTTCACTATGTATGCATTGACGGGGTGAGGAAGGTCGTCACCATCCATGGTGGTTAGAATCGTAGCTCCTCCTGAGAAAATGTTCTTAACCACAAATGGCCCTTCGTAAGTAGGGGTCCATTTTCCCCTGGGATCACCTTGAGGTAGGATAATGCGCTTGATAACCAGATCCCCAACTTGATACTCTTGTCGTCTGACTTTCTTGTTAAATGCCTTGATCATTCGCTTTTGATACGTTTGACCATGACAAATAGCAGTAGGTCTCTTTTTGTCGATTAGGTTCAACTGATCAAGTCGGGTCTGGATCCAGTCATCTTTGCTCAAACCTACATCCTTCATGATTTGGAGAGAGGGTATCTGAATTTCAATGGGCAAGACTGCCTCCATGCCATAAGCCAACGAATAGGGTGTTGCCCCTGTTGACGTCCGTGCTGAGGTACGGTATCCATGAAGAGAAAATGGTAACATCTCGTGCCAGTCTTTGTATGTCACTGTCATCTTCTGCACAATCTTCTCAATGTTCTTATTAGCCGCTTCTACAGCCCCATTCATCTTCGACCGGTAGGGAGAAGAGTTGTGATGCTGTATCTTGAATTGCTCGCAGAGCTCGGTGATCATCTTGTTGTTAAGATTGGTACCATTGTCCGTAATGATCCTCTCTGGTACACCGTATCGATAGATCAGATTGTGCCGAATAAACCATGCCACGACGTTCTTGGTTACAGTAGCAAAGGAAGTTGCTTCAACCCACTTCGTAAAGTAATCAATTGCTACCAGGATGAAATGATGCCCGTTGGACGCCGTAGGTCTGGTCTCGTCGATCATATCAATGCCCCACATTGCAAAAGGCCAAGGTGCCGTCAAGACGTTCAGAGGAACTGGAGGTATGTGCACCTTATCAGCATAGACTTGGCACTTGTGACATGTTCGAGAATGCTGATAATAGTCGGCTTCCATAGTGAACTAATAATATCCTGCCCGGAGGATTTTCTTTGCCATGGTGTGTCCACTGGAATGAGTTCCGAAAGTACCTTCATGTAAATCTGCCATGATCGTTTCTACTTCATCCTTATCCACACAACGCAGTAAGGTCGAATCATGGTTACGCTTGTAAAGAATGCCATTGCTGATGAAGAACATTGCTGCGAACCTCCTCAGAAACTTCTTGTCATTAAAAGATGCACCCTCGGGGTATTCCTGAGTTTCAAGATACCTCTTCACCTCATGATACCAGGGATTTTCTGTTACCTCTTCAGTCTCAATGTCATAGCAATGTGCAGGTTCGTCCAATTTTTCAATGATGATCCGAGGAGCTTCATTGTCCCAATTGACTTTGAACATAGAAGACATCGTAGCCAGCGCGTCCGCCAACTGATTCTCCTCTCTTGGGAAGTGTTCAAAGGTTATCTCCTCAAAATGGGGAAGCAATGTCAACACATACTCTTTATAAGGAATAAGATTTGGATGTTTCGTATCCCACTCGCCTTTGATCTGGCTGATCACGAGAGCGGAATCTCCGAAGACACTTAAGAACTTAATCCTTAGGTCAATTGCTGCTCGAAGACCCATGATGCACGCTTCATACTCCGCCATGTTGTTGGTGCAATTGAAACATAGTCGGGCGGTGAATGGAGTATGAGAGCATTTAGGAGATATGATCATGGCGCCAATGCCATTACCCAAAGCGTTCGAAGCTGCATCAAAGTACATAGACCATCGGGATCCTTCCTCAGGTCCTTCATTCGGTCCAGGTGTCTCACAATCAGTTACCAACATGATATTCTCGTCCGGGAATTCAAAGTTCATAGATTGGTAATCATCCACTGCCTGATGTGCCAAATGGTCTGCCAACACACTTCCCTTGATTGACTTTTGGGTCGTGTACTGGATGTCATACTCAGTCAAGATCATCTGCCATCTTGCTATTCTTCCGGACAAGGCAGGCTTTTCAAAGATATACTTGATTGGATCCATCTTTGATATCAACAGAGTAGTGTGAGTCAACATATACTGTCTCAGCCGGCGAGCAGCCCATGCCAAAGTGCAACAAGCTTTCTCGAGCAACGAGTATCGGGTCTCGCAGTCGGTAAACTTTTTGCTAAGGTAATAAATAGCATGGTCTTTTCGGCCAGACTCGTCATGTTGACCCAGCACACACCCCATTGAGTTATCAAGTACTGTCAAGTATAAGATCAGAGGTATCCCTTCGACTGGAGGCATCAAAATAGGTGGCTCTTGGAGATACTCTTTGATCCTTTTGAAAGCGGCCTAACATTCATCGTTCCAACGTACCACTTAATCTTTCTTCAGTAGCTTGAATATTGGCTCATAAGTAGCAGTCAGGTGCGAGATGAATCAGGCAATGTAATTCAGACGTCCCAGAAAGCCTCTGACTTATTTCTCTGTTCTGGGAGCTGGCATTTCCTGTATTTCCTGAATACCTTTGTCGCTCACGACGAAACCCAATAGTTTGCCAGATCTCACCCCGAAAGTGCACTTGTTCGGGTTTAACCTCAGCAGAGTCGCCAGTTCTGTGATACAGTGGGAGAGAACTGATTGTTTTTGGAATGCTGGTTCGCGTTTTGTGTTTGTTTTCGCAAAATGTCGCGGTAAGCAAGAGTCGCCACCGTCTTTTATTTTATCCAACAAGGAAAGGAAAAAAGCACAGAAAAATTCCTTTTTCGAGATGTTTCTCGGGTCCGGGGGGTAGATTATAGAAAGGGAAGGTGTTAGCACCCTTTCTATTCGTGGTTATCCACGGGCTCTTAGGTACTTGCTCAAAGTGTTTTCAAAATTGATTTCTTTGTGCTTGTGGGTTTGAAAGAAGTTTTTTGCTTGAAAAGTGTAAGTGCGAAAAGTTTTATTTTTGTTTTTTGTAGGAGCAAGTACTTAAGAACCATCTACCTATTCGAAAAAAGGAATCAATCTGTGCTAATGTCCTTTAGACAATACTAGCCCACTATTGATGAGTAGGTAGCATCGTCGTTGGAGTTTTAAGGGTCAATTCGATTAAGGGACGTGTGGTCACTAAAGCAATGTTAGGACGCCTTAGCGGTAACCCTAATGTCTTAGATCATTTTTCCGAGGCAACCGTTTCGAGGCAACTATGAGCTTTGGACAAGAGGGCGACCTCTAAAACTTCGGTTAATTTTATCTTTGTACATGTCAATGGTTATCTATGTTGATTTTAGGTTCATACATTCGATCTTGTCATGCATTCCCTATTACCAAACATCTAACAGTTTATAAGTTGCGGAAATTAAATCTAACTATTACAAGGCGTCGGGTATTTACATCGCCAAAAGCAACCCTTGAAATTAAAATGCGAAAAATAAATAAAGCGATAAAAAATAGTAAAGATCCTATTAAACTATTACATTCCGGGAAACAATTACATCAATATGGTAAAATGGATCGCGTGAGAGAAGTTAAATCGGGCGAGTTTTTAGGGTTTTGACCCTTTTTGAAAGAAAGTGATTTTTTGATTATTTTTGGATTAAAAGAAATTAAATTTAAGTTAATTATTAAATTAATTAATTAATTAATTAAAAAAAAGATATTTTTGGATTTTTGAGTATTTAAAGAAATAAAAATAAATTGATTAATGTTAATAAAACCTAATTATCTACATTAATTTTAATTATTGCAAAAATATTAAAAGTTATTCCCTAATTAATCTAAATTAATTAAGTTAGTATTTATTTACAAAAATAAAATGCTGAATTTAATTTTAATAAATAAAATATATTTTTTGGTTTTTAATTTTATTAAGAAAAAGATTAATTGGTTAGTTAAATAATAAAATTAATTAATCAAACAATTAAATAAAATAAATAAAAGAAATAGAAAGAAAAAAGAAATAACCAAGGGGGTTTGTGCCCAGATCAGGGGTGAAATAACAATTCTGAGGGCCCAATTATGGGCAAGTCTGGTTGACTTTCTGATTCTCCATGCGCACGTTGACTTGAGTGTATGATGGACATTCCATCTGGGCCATCAGATTTGGCCTGGAGGCCATCTGGCGTTTGGAGATTTGAGGGAGTATGGTGCATTGCAAGGCATGAGATACGCTAGAATACCTGAAAGAAAATGATAACAAATATGTGGAGGACCTGGGATTCGAACCCAGGTCCCATGAGTCACTGGACAGCGCGCTTACCACTACACCACTATGCATCATTTGTTAGTGTATTAGGTAATAATTATAATATATGAAACAAGTTAATATGCCTGAAACAAAAAGAAAAAGCGCGAATTATTTGAATGGACGAATTGGATGGGGACACATTGTCGTCCCTGTCCTTGGACTTATACATAGATTACCTGCGGATTTAAATCCGCAGCAAAAAGCATAGGTCAATTCCAAAATCCATCTCAGGCCATATAAATGGAAGGTGGTACCATGGATGAACTCGTCTCGTTCCCCTGAGCAAGATGGTACCCTTCTCACAAGCCAATTGTCCCTGTAATAGAAAGCCCTAAAAAAAACCTAAAAAACCTTTCAATGGCGTTTTGGATTATAGGTCAGATAAATGCAATCAAATAACATGGAAAGCATGGAAATTGTTTGGTGATTGCAAATATGCCATTAGTTTCTTGGAATGATGCGTAAATTTTGAAACACGAAAGCAAGTTCAGAGGGAGGTTGTGTATCACTTACAGCGCGTTTGAGAGTGTCTGGGAGCTTGCTTTTGATTGCTACAGACTCAATGAATGTCCAGCAATTGATCCACGTTGAGTTTTGGTTCTGAATTGGCCTCTAGGTGTGATTTCAGTTTCAAGCTTTTTCAAGTTTTTTTCAAGTTTGGTTTTGATGTTTATGCAGCCTCCAACCTCTAATCCGTGCCTCTTTGCATTGTATATGTAACATGGAATGAATTAGGTTAACTTTCTTGGGCTGAATCCTTATGCATTGATGTTTGGAGATATGATTTGATTCTCCATTGAAAAGCTTCCAAATTTGTCCAAAATCCAATATTTTGTTCATGATATGGCTTGATACGGATTTGATCATGTCCATGATGACAATTAAGACCTACATCAATCAAAAAGATCCTAAATGATCAATATTTGGATTTTATTTGGAATTAAATTGCTCTAAAATGAATTAATTCAATAAAAATCAAATAAAATAGAAAAATTAATAAATGGACACAAGGCTGAAGCTAGGACACGTGTGTAGTGTGACAAGACTAAATCAAGTGGAAAAGAATGGGCCCATTTGACAAAATTTGAAGTTTTGGGGATAGTTGACTTTTGGCAATTTTGCAAAAATGCCCAACTTCAACAATGAATAACTCCTTCAATTTTGAACTTTTGGAAGTGTTATTGGACTTTTTACAAAGCTTGAGATGTTCTCTAACCAGCCCTTTTGGTCTCATCTCATTTTGATATTTCATGCTCAAGTTATAAGCTTTGGAAAAAAGGTGTTTTTGTTGACTTTCAAAAATGACCTATAATGTCCAAATTTGTAACTTCTTGTAAGTGCATTTCTTGATCTTGGGGTATGAAGATGGATTTTAGTAAATTGCATCCTATTTAAAATTAGATTTAGATGGGTCATTTCTCATAAAGTATGAGAAAGTTATGCTTGGTCAAAGTTGAGTTGACTTTTCCTGCACCACCCTAATTTAGCAACTTTTGAGTCTTGATGAATTTTGAGCAATCCTTGATGAATCATTATCAACCCTTGATCAAATTATGAAATATCCTTCAAAATGATAATGTTGACAAAAAATCTTGAAGTTTGACTATTTGTAGGTCACAGTTGACTTTTGTCCTAGCATAGTCGATTTTTGGTCCCCTTGAGCCATTGACTGACCAAACTTCCTCTGCAAGGCTTGAAATTTGACATGGATGAACTTGAGAACATATTAGGGCATTGGATAGCACTTGAGGTCATTTGGACCCAAAGATATTGATGTAACACAAAACCCTATTTGGGGTTGACTGCCTTAGGAGATAGCTTGACTGTCCAACTCTTGAGCAATCTTGAGCCACTTGGAGATTTTTCTTGCAATTGTCTTGAGAAATATGAGAGGGAAAATTTTCGGGTGCAACAACTGCCTCTGTTCAATTTTCTTAAACTTGAGGATGTAGATTGGCTTTCGGGCCTTTCGTGATCCGAAGGTGGAATATGATTGAACACTAAAGTGCCAAGAAATTTGCACTCGCATGAAGTGGTATCAGCATTGTGATGTCGGGAATGGGCTTACAGATGCCATTTGGAGATTGTTTTTAGGTGGTCTGAACTTCGACTGGAAAACGAATCAGGGAGATCTTCGCGGTGATCTGACTGAACCAGAGGAGGTCTTGGATTAACTTTGACTGGATCGGCATCAGAAAAATCTTTAGGAATCGATTTAACTGGACCAGACAAAAGTCCTGGAATAACTTCAACTGGAATACGAATCAGGGAAATCTTCACAGCGATCTGACAGAACCAGAGGAGGTATTAAATTAACATTGACTGGATCGACATCAGAAAAATCTTTAGGAATCGATTTAACTGGACTAGACAAGAGTCTTGGAATAACTTCAATTGGAATACGAATCAGGGAGATCTTTGCAGCGATCTAACTGAACCAGAGGAGATCTTGGATTAACTTTGACTGGATCGGCATCAGAAAAATCTTTAGGAATCGATTTAACTGGACCAGACAAAAGTCTTCGAACAACTTCAACTGGAATACGAATCAGGGAGATCTTCGCGGCGATTTAACTGAACCAGAGGAGGTCTTTGATAAACTTTGACTAGATCGACATCAGAAAAATCTTTAGCAATCGATTTAACTGGACCAGACAAAAGTCTTGGAACAACTTCAACTGGAATACGAATCAGGGAGATCTTCGCGGCGATCTAACTGAACCAGAGGAGGTCTTTGATTAACTTTGACTGGATCGACTTCAGAAAAATCTTTAGGAATCGATTTAACTGGACCAGACAAAAGTCTTGGAATAACTTCAACTAGAATACGAATCAGGGAGATCTTCGCGGCGATCTAACTGAACCAGAGGAGGTCTTTGATTAACTTTGACTGGATCGACATCAGAAAAATCTTTAGGAATCGATTTAACTGGACCAGACAAAAGTCTTGGAATAACTTCAACTGGAATACGAAAAAGGGAGATCTTCACGGCGATCTAACTGAACCAGAGGAGGTCTTTGATTAAATTTGACTGGATCAGCATCAGAAAAATATTTAGGAATCAATTTAACTGGACCAGACAAAAGTCTTGGAATAACTTCAACTGGAATACGAATTAGGGAGATCTTCGCGGAGATCTAACTGAACCAAAGGAGGTCTTTGATTAACTTTGACTGTATCGGCATCAAAAAAATCTTTAGGAATCGATTTAATTGGACTAGACAAAAGTCTTGGAATAACTTCAACTGGAATACGAATCAGGGAGATCTTCGCGGCGATCTAACTAAACCAGAGGAGGTCTTTGATTAAGTTTGACTGGATCGGCATCAGAAAAATCTTTAGGAATCGATTTAACTGGACCAGACAAAAGTCTTGGAATAACTTCATCTGGAATACGAATCAGGGAGATCTTCGCGGCGATCTAACTGAACCAGAGGAGGTCTTTGATTAACTTTGACTGGATCGGCATCAGAAAAATCTTTAGGAATCGATTTAACTGGACCAGACAAAAGTCTTGGAATAACTTCAACTAGAATACGAATCAGGGAGATCTTCGCGGTGATCTAACTGAACCAGAGGAGGTCTTTGATTAACTTTGACTGGATCGACATCAGAAAAATCTTTAGGAATCGATTTAACTGGACCAGACAAAAGTCTTGGAATGACTTCAACTGGAATACGAATAAGGGAGATCTTCGCGGCGATCTAATTGAACCGGAGGAGGTCTTTGATTAACTTTGACTGGATCGGCACCAGAAAAATCTTTAGGAATCGATTTAGCTGGACCACACAAAAGTCTTGGAATAACTTCAACTGGAATACGAATCAGGGAGATCTTCGCGGAGATCTAACTGAACCAGAGGAGGTCTTTAATTAACTTTGACTGGATCGGCATCAGAAAAATCTTTAGGAATCGATTTAACTGGACCAGACAAAAGTCTTGGAATAACTTCAACTGGAATACGAATCAGGGAGATCTTCGCGGCCATCTAACTGAACCAGAGGAGGTCTTTGATTAACTTTGACTGGATCGACATCAGAAAAATATTTAGGAACCGATTTAACTGGACCAGACAAAAGTCTTCTAATAACTTCAAGTGGAATACGAATCAGGGAGATCTTCGCGGCGATCTAACTGAACCAGAGGAGGTCTTTGATTAACTTTGACTGGATCGGCATCAGAAAAATCTTTAGGAATCGATTTAACTAGACCAGACAAAAGTCTTGGAATAACTTCAACTGGAATATGAATCAGGGAGATCTTCGCGGCGATCTAACTGAACCAGAGGAGGTCTTTGATTAACTTTGACTGGATTGGCATTAGAAAAATCTTTAGGAATCGATTTAACTGGACCAGACAAAAGTCTTGGAATAACTTCAATTGGAATACGAATCAGGGAGATCTTCGCGGCGATCTAACTGAACCGGAGTAGGTCTTTGATTAACTTTGACTGGATCGGCACCAGAAAAATCTTTAGGAATCGACTTAACTGGACCAGACAAAAGTCTTGGAATAACTTCAACTGGAATACGAATCAGGTAGATCTTCGCGGCGATCTAACTGAACCAGAGGAGGTCTTTGATTAAGTTTGACTAGATCGGCATCAGAAAAATCTTTAGGAATCGATTTAACTAGACCAGACAAAAGTCTTGGAATAACTTCAACTGGAATATGAATCAGGGAGATCTTCGCGGCGATCTAACTGAACCAGAGGAGGTCTTTGATTAACTTTGACTGGATCGGCATCAGAAAAATCTTTAGGAATCGATTTAACTGGACCAGACAAAAGTCTTGGAATAACTTCAATTGGAATATGAATCAGGGAGATCTTCACGGCGATCTAACTGAACCGAAGGAGGTCTTTGATTAACTTTGACTGGATCGGAACCAGAAAAATCTTTAGGAATCGATTTAACTGGACCAGACAAAATTCTTGGAATAACTTCAACTGGAATACGAATCAGGGAGATCTTTGCAGCGATCTAACTGAACCAGAGGAGGTCTTTGATTAACTTTGACTGGATCGACATCAGAACAATCTTTAGGAAGACAAAATTCTTGGAATAACTTCAACTGGAATACGAATCAGGGAGATCTTCGCGGAGATCTAACTGAACCAGAGGAGGTCTTTGATTAACTTTTATTGTATCAGCATCAGAAAAATATTTAGGAATCGATTTAACTGGACCAGAAAAAAGTCTTGGAATAACTTCAACTGGAATACGAATCAGTGAGATCTTCACAGCGATCTAACTGAACCAGAGGAGGTCTTGATATAGCTGAGAATTTAACTGCATCTGTCCTGAAAGGTAAAGGTCAGTTATATGTAATGCATGATATAGACCAAACAATGATGTTCTCAAAATAAACGAGATTGCATTATATGATGCGTATATGCATGTATCATGATGTATAGAAATATAATGTTTTAGCTGGGGAAAATAAATCCCAGATAGCTGCTGGAGAATAGAGCTGGATTCTTCGTTTCCATTGGGGATGACGAACGAAGATAATAAACCTGCAGGAGAGGATGACTCCATTGGGGAATAAACTGCCGAGGAGATTACTCTGTGGGGAAGAGATGTTCTGCTAGAGATTCCACTGATAAATTCCGTCGGGATGACTTATCGTTGTTGGTGATATTGAATCTGTTGAGGATTGAATTCCTGTTTGTGAAAGGAAAGAACTTCGCTGGGGATGATCTTTCAGTTGTGACTTGCTGGGGATAACCCTTTGAATTCTGCTAGGAATGATCCTTTGAGTTCTACTGGGAATTATCCTTTGGACTCGGCTAGGGAGATTTATTTTTGTACTCCGCTGGGGATAAACTTCAGGAGTCTACTGGGGATGATTCTCCCAACTCCGTTGGGGAAGCTTTTTTCAGACTGCGCTGGGAAAGTTTTAACTCCACTGGGAATATCTTGTATTCTGCCGAGGAATATTCTTATACTCTGTTGGGGAATATTAAGACTTCCGGGGATATCAAGCCTTTTTAGTGCTGATGATAGATAAACTCTGCTTAGGGAGAATATTGTCGATTCATTCACAGTTGCAAGTCTCAGCTGGGGAGAGCTATCATTATTGTCTTACTATGCGGGGAGTGAATGTTACTGGGACGCGTGCTAAGGATATGATGATGGCTTGCATCGAGACTTTTTTGCCCCTGTTTCTGCGGGAGAAGGTGCCTGCAGAGGCCCTGTGGATCGAGTATTATCCCCACCTATGAGGTTCTTGGTATCTTTCGGTCAAAATGACAAGTCTTCTTCTGGTAGGCCAGTGAAGAGATGACGAGACATAGTCGTACGCTTTGATCCCTAATTTTTTCCTTGACCGACCTTTCGGGTTTTCAATCCACCAGGATACCCTTTTTTGCCCAGGCCGCCTTTTCAGGTTTTCGACTTGCCGGGTGTACAATTTTTCATTTTCATCCCTTATTTTTTCCCGAACCCTTTTGGTTCGCCGGGAAGCCCTTATTTTTGCCTAGGCCAGTCAACCTAGCGGGTCTTTGATTATGCGTAGTACTTTTTTTACTATGTCCACGCTCTCAGAGTGTAGGGAGGTGTCACTGCCGGTAGTGTTGTGTTCTGTGATACGGTGGCATAACCGGACTGTTTTAGGAAAATGCTAGTTTGCGTTTTGCGTTTGTGTTTGCAAAATGTTACGGTAAGCAAGAGTCGCCACCGATTTTTATTTTATCCAACAGGAAAGGAAAAAAGCATATAAAAATTCCTTTTTCGAGATGTTTCTGAGTACGGGGGGTAGATTATAGAAAGGGAAGGTATTAACACCCGTTCTATCCGTAGTTTTCTACGGGCTCTTAGGTACTTGCTCATCATTTAAAAAATTGCTTCTGTATTTGTGTGTTTGAAAAGTTTTTGTTTTACTCCGATTTAACCCTTGCTTCTGTCTTCAAGAGTGTTACGAAGTGTTTTTTGAAAACTTTGTTTGAAAAAAGTGTAAGTGTGGAAAAGTTTGTTTTGAGCAAGTACCTACTAGCATCTACCTACTCGAAAAAAGAATGTTTATGTTCTTCTTTCCTTTAGACAGAGCTATCCCACTATTAGTGAGTAGGTAGCACCATCGTTGGAGTTGTAAGGGTCAATTTGAAAGGGACGTACGATCACTAAAGAAATGTTAGGACGTCTTAGTAATAACCCTAATGTCTTAAGATCATATTCGAGGCAACATTTCTAAGGCAACCTTTCCGAGGCAACATTTCCGAACGGGACATTCGATCTTTTATTTAGAAAAGAGAGCGACCACTAAAATATCCTATACTTAATGATCGTTTATCGAAGGCAACTGAAGTGAGAGTATACCTTAAGAGTGCGCATGTGCGACTGATTCAATTTCAGTTATTATCTTTGCACATTTAGGGTTTGCTAACCGTTTTAAAAATTAACATACATTCTTGTCATGCAATCCTATTATCATACATCTAACAGTTAATATTTACGAAAATTAAAATGCGAGAAATAAAGCTACGCTATTACAAGGCTTCGGGAAGGGGGATTAATTACATAGCCAAAAAACTCGTAAAATGATAAATAAAAGAAAAATGCTAATTAAACTATTACATCCCATGAGTAGTTACATAAATATTTGCAAAAAATAATAAACGCACGATGAATTGAGAATAAGAAAAATTAGTGTTTTTACCCCGTCTAAACCTAATTAAAAGAAAATTTATTTTTTGGTTGTTTTTGATTATTTTAAGAAAATAAGGTTTTAAATTAAATAAATACAAACCTAATTATTAACTAAATTAAATTAAGAAAAATAATTTATTTTGACCAATTTTTATATTTTTGTTATTTTGAGAAAAGAAAAGAAAAGTTAAATCAAATAAAACCTAATTTTCTAATTTGTTTTAATTTAATTACAAAAGAATTAAAGTTGCCTTAAAATTAAATTAAACTAATTAAGTTAATTTTGACAAAATATATAAAAAGACCTAAATTTGATGAAATTGATTTTTATGAGTTTTTTTTTTAAAAAATGAATTAATTTGGTGTTGATAAAAAAGTAAAAATAAAATAAAGGTAAATTAAAGAAAAGAAGAAATAACCCAAGGGCCTGCTACTAGCGGTTCTGATCAGAGGATACACTGGGCTAGTTGGAAAGATGTTTGTCGGCCTATTAATAAAGGTTGAATTGGTCTTAAAAGTATAGTAGATTTTAACTTGGATCTTCTTAATAAATGGAGGTGGCAAATTCTAAAAGGTTCAAATTCTTTATGGTACATATTTTGAGAGCGCGTTATGGTGACATTTGCTTGCAGATTGTCTGTAGTGAAGTTTCTAAAGTTGCTTCTTTCTCCATTTTCTCTTAGTGGAAGGATCTAATTTCCTTTAACAAGAAGAAGAGTGATGATGGATTTGTCAAATATTGCAGTTTTGAAATAGGCAGAGGATTCACTATGACATTTTGGCATTCTGCCTGGATACAGGATATGATTTTGAAGGATTCTTTTCCTGCTTCTCTGTTACAGGTTGTATCGGTTGCTAGGATGGGGGTTTGGAGTAATGATGTTTGGCTTTGGGGAGATTTCGGTATCCCCCAATCCGTGGCGGTGCAGTTCGGCCTGGAAGACGGTATCTTGAAGTTGTGGTCTCTATTACAAGGTTTAACTTGCATTCTGGCTAGGAATGATTTGGTGAGATGGAATTTAGAAGATAATGATGATTCTTGGGTCAGCTCCTGTTACGTAGCTTTAGCAGACCCGAAAATCCCTTATGGCCCATTTAATAAATTTGACAAAGCTTTGCAATGGGTGTGAGAAATGGTGGTTTCGTTTAAGAATAAAGCTTTCGGTGGAGATTTCTTGCCAATAGGCTCCCGCTAAGGATCTATTGAAGCTTAGAGGTATCGTTCTCCCTATTGTTTCTCAAAAATGTACTTTCAATAGAATAGAAGATGAATATGTGAATCACTCTTATTTTAAATGTAATGTTGCAAAACTTATTTGGCGGGATATTGCAGAGTGGACCAGTTTTTCGAATTGTTTGGAGGATGATTCGAAAGGGAGTTTTGTGATTTGGTACAAAAACTGCAAGTCTAAAAAGGTGAAGAAGGGAAAAGAAGACTGCATATGGATGGCTATTACCTAGAGTATTTGGATTCTAAGGAACAAAATTGTTTTCCGTAACAATAGTTGGAATGTTTTTGATGTAGTTTTGAACATTAAGGCGACTGTTTGGAGATGGTCTAGGTTGGGTGAAATACTCATCCCAATTGTAATTTTTAGGAGTTTAGCAAAAATATTTTGTTCTTCTTATCTTGGTTCAATTGGTCGGTACTGCTCGTTTCATTGTATATTCAGGTTGGAGAACCCTTAGTTCTCTTTTTCTAATATATCTTACTTACACAAAAAACATTAACGATTTTTGTCCCTTCATTTTAAAAATTAATTTTTATAGTCTCTTTATTATTTTATTTTTTTGGATTTTAATCCCTTTCATATCATTATGCAACAAATAGTCTCTTTATAATTCTAAAAGGCTTTTGACTTGGAGTTTCCTTTTGAATAAAATTAAGAGGTGTCTTTCGGGGTAGAAAACTTGGTTCCTTAATCTTGGTGGAAGGATCACTCTTCTTAAATCCGTATTATGCTTCTTATCGGTATTTACTATGTCTTTTTACAAAATACCGATGAATATCGCAAAAGATATTACTAAGTTCCAAAGCAACTTTTTTGTGGGGGGATCGGAGGATAAAAGGAGGATACACTGGATTAGTTGGAAAGATGTTTGTCTTCCTATTAATAAAGGTGGAATTGGTCTTAAAAGTATAGTAGATTTTAACTTGGATCTTCTCAATAAATGGAGGTGGCGAGTTCTAAAAGATTCAAATTCTTTATGGTACAATGTTTTGAGAGCGCGTTATGGTGACATTTGCTTGCAGGTTGTCTGTAGTAAAGTTCCTAAAATTGCTCCTTTCTCCATTTTCTCTTGGTGGAAGGATCTAATTTCCTTGAACAAGAAGAAGAGTGATGATGTATTTGTCAAAAATTGCAGTTTTGAAATAGACAGAGGATTCACTACGACATTTTGGCATTCTGCCTGGATACAGGATACAATTTTGAAGAATTTTTTCCTGCTCTTTTCTCTGCTTCTCTGTTACAGGTTGTATCGGTTGCTGGGATGGGGGCTTGGAGTAATGATGTTTGGCTTTAGGGAGATTTCGGTATCCCCCAATCTATAGCGTTGCAGTTCGGCCTAGAAGACGATATCTTGAAGTTGTGGTCTCTGTTACATGGTTTAACTTGCAGGCCGGTTGGGAATGATTTGGTGAGATGAAATTTAGAAGATAATGATGATTTTTGGATCAGCTCCTGTTACGTAGCTTTAGCAGACCCGAAAATCCCTTATGGCCCATTTAATAAATTTGACAAAGCTTTACAATGGGTGTGAGAAGTGGTGGTTTCGTTTAAGAATAAAGCTTTCGGTGGAGATTTCTTGCCAATAGGCCCCCGACCAAGGATCTATTGAAGCTTAGAGGTATCGTTCTCCCTGTTGTTTCTCAAAAATGTACTTTCAGTGGAATAAAAGATGAATATGTGAATCACTCTTTTTTTAAATGTAATGTTGCAAAACTTATTTGGCGGGATACTGCAGAGTGGACCAATTTTTCGAATTGTTTGGAGGATAATTCGAAAGGGAATTTTGTGATTTGGTACAAGTACTGCAAGTCTAAAAATGTGAAGAAGGGAAAAGAAGATTGCATATGGATGACTATTACCTGGAGTATTTGGATTATGAGGAACAAAATTGTTTTTCGTAACGATAGTTGGAATGTTCTTGATGTCGTTTGGAACATTAAGGACACTATTTGGAGATGGTCTAGGTGGGGTGAAATTACTCATCCCAATTGTAATTTTTAGGAGTTTAGCAAAAATCCTCTGTTCTTCTTATCTTAGGTTCAATTGGTCGGTAATTTATCTTTTTGACGTGTTGTTCTGCTCGTTTCATTGTGTATTCAGGTTGGAGAACCCTTAGTTCTGTTTTTCTAATATATCTTACTTACACAAAAAACATTATCGATTTTTGTCCCTTCATTTTAAAAATTAATTTTTATAGTCTCTTTATTATTTCATTTTTTTTGGATTTTAATCCCTTTCATATCATTATGCAACAAATGGACTTGAGTCAATCTATCCTTCCGTCATGAGAAGAGCTATTGGACGGTCAAAGAAGAACAATAACAAAGTAAATAATGAGCCTAGAAACACAAATACTTTGTTGAGAATTCTTCAAACACCGAAATGTCAACTTTTGTTAATTATTAATTCCCTTTTTTTTCTCTTCTTGTATGCATGAATTATAAATTAAATTGAAATGAAAGAATGAATTAAAAAGGCAGAAAGAATTATAAAGCAGAACGTGATTATTTATATTTGTTACATATATTTATTTTGGAGTAACATAACAAGTAGTAATTCAACTAGCATAGGTACAAACACACATCTTTATACCATTAGGATAATCAAAACAAATCCCATCAGGTTCTCTATCTCGATATTGAACCTCACATTTTGCATCGCATTCAGGTTTACCACCATTGCATGATCCCAGTGTAATGCTACATCTTTGCTTGTGTTTGGAATTATCAATATTGTAAGTACATGTGCATAGGTTGTAATCATCACAATACCACGATATATTACCATCGGTTGGTAGAGAATTACAATAATTCTCACAGTTTCGTACATTGCAATACTCATTTGCTAATGTGCAGAACCCTGCTTCTACTGTTAATTGCACTATATATCATCATGTAAAATAAATTATATTAATTTCAAAATATAAATAATAGCTTAATGGTTTGAGAGACTGACTAGTTATTACCTGCTGCAATTGATGCTACCATGACAAACAAAATCAAAGAGTTAGCCATTTAGATGTTGAATACAGACAACAAAAGATATTTGGTATCTCTCTGTCTATATCTTTCTCAATTTATACTGCTGTCTCAAGGATTAAACAACTCAACTTTTCTTTCAAATATATTATTAAATTAAAAGAGGTTTAGATATTCCATATATATTTGGATTTTTAGTAATATATTAAATTTTTGTTCAAGATAACAATGAGGATGGTGAAAAAATTATTACTAATAAATTTTTGTTCAAGATAAGAATGAGGATGGTGAAAAAATTATTAGTAATAAATTTTTGTTCAAGATAAGAATGAGGATGGTGAAAAAATTATTACTAATATATGTGATTTCTATAAATAAATATTTGACTAATATATATGAATGTATACATCCAGAACAATCAATTATAATTATCAAATAAATATTAAAGTTTTGTTCAACATAAGAATATGGTGAAAAAATTATGATTCATAAAAATTATGGAAAACTTAACTTGGAATTCTTTATAGAAATCAAAGTTCCTTATACGAGTTTATACAATAAATTCATTATAGAAATCAAAGTTCCTTATATGAGTTTATACAATAAATTAAGCAGTTAATATTATTAAATCGAATATTTAGTGTCTAATGTTTGAACTTAAAATTCTCTCAAGTCACCTCTTTTTCATTTCATTCAGTTTACTTTGAAGTATAAATTATTTTTTTTTGGATTTTGTCCCTCTATTTTTTTTTTAAGAAATAATTTTTTTCTTTCAATTAAAATTGTCTGTTTTTTAGTGAAACATTACTTATGAGGAAGAGTTTGTAAGTGATCGTGTAGTTGTTTAATTCTTGAGAATTTGGTACTTTTGGGAAATTGAGATTGATTCATAAGATAAATCCGTCACAAAATTTATGTATTGGTTTTTTGAGCTTTGTCGAAAAAAGCTCTATTTTATTATTGAGATAAGCCTAAAAAATTTTAAGCGATTTGTTAGCTTAGCCTAGATTAAAAGCTATCTTTGGTAGGAGATAATCCTGTAAAATCTCAAGATTAGGTTGTATTAATGTTTGTGGGCATAACATGTAAAAGCTCAAAGTTTATAGTAAAAATCTCAAGATCTTTTGAGGACAATGTCGCGGTGCGAAAAATAATCGGGCGTTCGAACTCTCAAAACACAGAAGAGTCACCACCGAAGTTTATTTTTTAAAGGGAAAACATCAATAAATCTTAAAAGAACAAAAAAAAAAAGGTCGCTGCAACCAAATTCAAATTCGGAAGTCGGTTATGGGAGGGAAAGGTATTAACATCTCTCACATCAGTTGTACTCAATAAGAATCATTTAGTTAGTTTTGTAAATAAGTGTTAGCCTGATGTGATTTTTTTTCTTCTAATTAATATTATGTGTTTATAAAAAGAAATAAAGGACGAAAAAGAGGTTTTTTTTTATGGTGTTTGACAAGATTGCTCTAACGTAATCTCAGGTGCGATGAAGAACTCAAAGCTATGTAGTTCTTAGCGAGAAAATAAATGCTTTTTTGGAGTTTTATTATAATGCTTGACAAAATATTAAATCTCACTCCTATGTATCCTCTAGTGCGATGAGGAATTCAAATCTACATAGTTTCGGGTAGAAAAGAACTAGTGTTGGTTGATTTTAGTGAACGATGTTTAGGTTTCATTCTAGTGGTTAAACATTGATTATTGCTCGCGCATGGGAGGTTGAAGTGTTTGTTTGTATCGCTTTGGAATGGATCTGTCACATCCTAAATTGTCCTATCAATTTCGACGGTAGCGTTACCATTATGTTACTGAATCTCTAATTAATTTGGTCAATTTGTTTCATAAAATGAGCATACGAGGGGGATTAAAACCAATAGGGGGTGTATTGTCTTAAATGGACCATCAAAATCTGATGGCCCATTAAGACAATTTTGTTTGGCCCAATTAAAAGAAAGGGAGGTTTAAAGCCCATAAGATGGATGTGTTTTAGTAAACAATTATTATGCTGGTCCAATAAACTGGATGATCCATTTCAAGGGGATATGATATATTGGGCCTTGCCAAGTCATTACCATGCTTTTATAAAAGGCCCACTAAGGGTTAACATGTTTTTAGCAAGGGAAGGGGGTGCGATTGGTTTGGCCATTTTCTCTCCTCAAAGAAATTATTGGGGCTTTCTTTAAGGCCCGTAATTCATTTTCCGGAAGCCCATTTTGGTTGGCTGAAGACAATATTTATTTAAATATTATTTGCATCTTTATTAAACCTGATTGACTAATTATGTCTTTGTTAATTATTAATTTATTATTAAATCTCATTATATTATTATTATTGTTTTGATTAATTTTGACCAAAGTCAGCATAAGGGTTTTGAAACCCTAATCACCCAAGCCCAAACAAGTACTGTTCAGATCTAAACAGAAGTAACGAATACAAAGCTAAAACGAAATTAAATCAATTTCAATCATATCATTACATAATAATTTGTACAAAATTTTCCAGATCTTACAATATAGAATCAATTACAACAAGTTGTGAATGATGCCTGAATGATGTATTTACAGTGTTAGAAATTTAGGGCAAAAAGGACTTATTTGGAATAAAAGGAATTTTAAAAAATTGACCAAAACAATCAGGATGTATCAACCTATAGGTCATATGCGTCGACACATACATTAAGTTTAAGATGTATGTGTCGACCTGAAAGAAGGTATGTGTCGACCAAAATAAGTCAGAGGCTACAAGCTTTAAAACAACAGCAAATGCGTCGACCTATAAATCGTATATGTCGACACATAAAATAAGAATTTTGCAATTTCAAAAATGCTTCAGTGTGTATTGACCTATACAACGCATGTGTCGATCTGAGCCTTCCATAGGCTACATGCTTCAAAACTGAGTTGCATGTGTCGACCTGAAAAACAGATGTGTCGGCACATGCAACAAAAATTTATGCAGAAACGTGTTTTTAATGACTTTGATCTATTTCAAAATGCTTTTCAATAATTCCTAAGACCTCTAATTCAGAAGAGTTCCACAAGACATTGAGATATTGTCATATCTACAGAAGTGCTAGCTTTTCCCAGTTTTGACATCATGCAAAAGATCTAATGATGAAGTTGTACTCATTGTAAGCAGAGGCCACTAAAAAAGTTCCCTCACAAAGTGCTTCCAAATTTTCCAATAATCCATCTACCAACATTTTCCCCTTAAGGATATCTGATTTGTTAGGGGAGATGAGGTTCTCCCTCACAGTCTTAAGTCTAATGCCCAACACTTTATCCACTATCTTAAATAAGGATCCTACCAAGGAAACAGGTTGGAAGTCTCCCAGATGAGATGGGGATTTAACATTAGTGATCAAAGTCAAAAAGTAAGGAGAAAAACTATGAGGTAAAGATGCAAAACAATGGAATTGATCAAACATGATCCCTAGGTCAACTCTAAGAAGGTTCTATAATATTTAAAAAATAGAGAAGTTAAAATCATCTGGACCTAAACTTTTATTACCTTCACACTAGGACAATATTTTAAAATGGATTATATATATATATATATATATATATATATATATATATATATATATATATATATATATATATATATATATATATATATATATATATATATATATATATATATATATAGGGGACATATCAAGTGAGAAAGGGGTCCTTATATGAGAGTGAGAGGAGTAATTATAAGCCATTGGATCAAAATTTATGACTAAGATTAGGAGAGAGAAGAAAGAGTAAAAAAAAGTTAACGTAATAAATGAGGAGAGAGAAGTAAGATTTAGAAGAAAAAAAATAACTTCATCAATGAATCTCAACCATCCAATGTAATCTAAAGGCTAAAAAGAAACCCTCTCACTCTCACATAAGAAAGACTTTCTCATGAGATATGGCCTCTATATATATATATATATATATATATATATATATATATATATATATATATATATATATATATATATATATATATATATATATATATATATATATATATATATATATATATATATATATATATATATATATATATATATATATATATATATATATATATATATATATATATATATATATATATATATATATATATATATTGTAAAAATAATTAAATTAAAATAAAATCTATTTAAAGAAACTTTTCAAAATACACCTTTAAAAAACCAATATTTCACACGTATATAAAGAAAATCATGTAAAATATTTTTCAATGACGAGCAAGTTGACTACTTTTTCTAAATACCTTATTTAGAAAAAGTAAACCAACACTTCATGTTAAAAAAAGTTTTTAAAAAAAACTTAATTGCAACTTTGTTCTTTCTATTCTCCTTTTTTATCGAATTTAGTCCCTTCATATTAAAAATTGATTTTTATAGTCTCTTTATTTTGTTTTTTTGAGAATTTTAGTCCCCTTCATATCATTCTATAACAAATAGTCCACAACTATTACCAACAAATGGACTTGAGTCAATCAATCCTTCTGTCATGAGGAGAGCTATTGAACATCTAAAGAAGAACCATAACAAATTAAATGAATGAGCCTAGAAACAAAAATACTTTGTTCAGAATTCTTCAAACGGTGAAATGCTAAAAATACGAGAATATGAAACACAACAAACGAACATGTAAAAGTAAAAAAGTGGCTGAGAGAGCAATACCTAAAAAACAATACCTAAAATGTTACTATTATCAATCACATGTTATAAAAAATACTCTCAGATATGAAAGGAAACTAAAACTCTAAAAAAATACAAAAATTAATGTCTAAAATGGGGGATAAAAAAAACAATGTTGCAATTAAACATAAAAAAAGGTCAAGTTTTCAAAATGACTTAAAAACAAAGATAAATAAATAAAAAATTATGAGATTGGTCCTAAAATTAATATGTTTTGAAATTATAAATATTAATGATTTGTCATAATATTTTAGTTTCACGGTCTGTGTAATTTCTTCAAAGTCATATTGACTCAGTGCGCATTATAGAGAATAATTATTATTACAATTATGATTTTTCATATTTCTTTTTCTTATTAAATCGGGAGATCATATTGTTTCCTAAAAAGAAATATCCATTAAAAGTGCTTTTTTCTGTCATTAGCACTACCTGCCCAATCTACATCACAAGACCACTTTTTTCTCTCTCTTTGAAGCTTTTCATATAACTCCTTGAAAACATCAAATACATCTGATTTTTATTTGATGAAATTCACCTAAGTGAATCTTGAAAAATCATCAACAACCATATAAACATACCTTTTTCCACAAAGACTTTTAACTTGCATAGATCCCATCAAGTCCATATGAAGAAGTTCCAAAACTTTTGAAGTAGTCTGATGTTGAATCTTTTGGTGAGACATCTTGGTTTGCTTTTAATTTTGAAAATCTATATGAATTCTTAAGACACAATCTTGAGTTTAGGAATGCCTCTGATAGTTTCTTTAGACACAATCTTCTTCATACCCATCAGATGCAAATTACTAAGTTTTCGATGCCACAGTTTGACTTCTTATTCCTTGGACATCATACATGTGGCAGGACAAGCGATTGCTTGGGGTGTCCATAAGTAGCAACTATCATTAGACATGTCTCCTCTCATCAACACTTCATTCTCCTTATCAGTGACCAAACATTCAGACTTAGTGAAGTTAACCTTAAGGCCTTGATCACATAACTGACTAATACTTATCAGATTGGAAGTCAGACTTTTTACAAAAAGGATTCTATCAATTAGGAGATCCTTCACAAGATAGTCTTCCAACACATTTAATTTTTCCTTTGGAACCATCTTCAAAGGTAACATAACTAGTTGTGTGAGGTTTAACATCTTCCAACAAATTTTATACACCTGTCATATGCCTAGAACATCCACTGTCAAAATAAATCTTCACTAGATGAGACCCTAAGAGAGGTATGAGCAATAAAATTCTTTGAAGTATCTCTTAATTTCCATTCCTTTATAGTTCTAATCATTAAGGAGTTAGCTCTAGGATGAGATGAATGTTTTGGATAACCATGAAGCCTATGGTAGAATTGCTCTGTGTGACCATATGTGGACATTTCCAAGGTTGAAGCTTGGCTCTGGTCTGAGTTTCCCGTGACCTGACGATGTTGTAACATCTGGCCAAACATTTTTCTCTCATCCTTCATTTTAGCAGGAACAAATTTTATCCTAGGAGTTTTCTTTTTATTTTTTAAAGATTGACAATTAAACCATATGCCAACATATCTTCTACCTCCTTCTACATGTTGAAGAATATCATCCAAAACATCAGATCCATTGTTCAGCATCCTAACAATTTTAATCAAATTATCAAGTTTTGATGCTAACAGAGTCACTTTATTCTGAAGCTCAGAAATATCACCGAAGTATTCCTCCTTCTCAGCCTGAAGTTTAACTATGATCATTCTCAGCTTCACTCTCATTTGCTATACTTCCTCACTTTTGTTGCACAGTTCTTTGTGAGAAGCACTCAATTCATCATAAGATATATGTCTACATTAGAATCCCATCTTCTTGTTAAAGCAGTCACATGTTTAGTAAACTCTCGCTCAGTTTCACTTTCAAAGGAATCATCATCTGACTAAGAAATAAACAGCCCCTTAGGTTGTCTTTTGAGATAAGTAGGACATTCTGCTCTAATATGCCCAAATCTTTCACGTCCATGACATTGAATTCCTTTACTTTGATTAGAAATCAATTCAGTTCTGGATTTATATTGATAGTCATAGTTATTGCTGATGTCAGATGAGATGTTCTTGACATTTAGTCTTTCCTTCTTGTCCATTATCTTCAGTATTCTATTGAATTTCTTCCTAAGATATACAATTGTATTTGAAAATCCTTCCTTAGTATCTAGATCAGCCTGACCCTCTTTATCTTCAACATTGGATACAAAAGCTATGATTTTGTTATTCTTCTCAGACTTGTCACTTATATCCAATTCAAATGTTTGAAGTGGCCTGACAAGTTCATCAACTCTCATGTTGCTGATGTCTTGAGATTCTTCAATAGTTGTTACCTTCATGTCAAATCTCTTAGGTAGAGACCTGATATTCTTTCTAACAAGCTTTTCTTCTGACATCTTCTCCCCATGGATCTAGATGCATTTTCTATTTCAAGAACATTCATGTGAAAGTCTTGAATGCTTTCATCACCACTCATCTTTAGATTCTCAAATATGATAGTGAAAAGCTGAAGTATGGATATCTTTACTTTGGATGTGCCTTTATGAGTTGTCTTGAGAATTTCCCAAGTATCTTTAGCTATAGCACATGTATTCATTAACCTGAAAACATTCTTGTCCACTCCATTTAATAGAGCATTCAAAGCTTTGGAATTTACAAGAGCTAATTCATCTTCCTCTTTAGACCAATCTTCTTATGGCTTCAAAGACTCATTCACATCTTTGTCCTTTACAACATGATGATTCTAACCTTTCAAAACAGCCTTCCAAGATCTGTTATTCATGGATTTTAGAAAAGATAGCATACGAGCCTTCCAATAGTCAGAGTTAGCACCATCTAATACAAGTGGTATGTTATTGTATCTTCTTTCCTTGTCCATAGTACCAGAAGTATCTTCCCTGGAGGTCACCGAAAAATAGAACATGGTGCCTGCTCTGATGGCAATTGAAATTCTGGCACACTAGATAGATGTTAATACTGATGTTACAACACCAAAAACACAATGTCAATAAAGATGTTAAGATATTGTATTACTGACAGAGAAATTTACAAAAACAATAAATCATGCAGAAAGTAAATTGCAGAAGATAAATAACACAGTCAAATGTTAATCTAGTTCGGTGCAACCTCACCTACTCTGGGGGGGGGGGCATCCAAGCCAGGATGGAAATTAATTATAATAGTATTAGTTCAAAGCTTAAACAAAACAATTTACAACTTATCACATAATCACTACCCATGAAATTTCTACCTAGGAACCTCCTAGATATGAGAACCTCCTCTCACTTTCCACAATCACCTCAGTGACAATACCAATGACCAAAATAGAAGAACACACTTCCAATTAAATATATTACACTATTTTCTTAAAAGCTCATGAGTGAATCACAATGAAAAATGAACAATTAGTCAACCTTAATGCATCAAACAAGATACATGAGTAACATAAAAAAAACAAAGAATAGTGAAAAACTCTCAAACCCTAAATACTCTTGAATAACAACTTCCCTTTTTTCACACTTTGCATTAGGTTTAGGTTTTTTCTTTTAAACTCCTCAGTTATCATGGGCTTTGTATTCTCTACTCAATTTGTTGTAGATCCACAAACGGATGGCTGCACAAATTGTATATAAAAGATCTCCTTGAAATATGAAACAAAAATATCACAAGTTTCCTAAATTGTCTCAACATCCAATTTTAGAAACTAATACACAGTTAGAGATAAAATTAGTTATACCTAAAATAACCCTTTTTGATTTGTGAAAATATGTGAGATAAATCAATTGAGAATCTCGAAAAAATAAAATTAGAACCATCAAGAAGCAACAGTAAAGCCTGATAAATAAAGTGATCAACATGTTATGACATCTTGCAAAACATTTGACTGTGACACATATTTTATCAAAATTATTGTCAATCACAAAATCACAAACCTTTCAAATTTTTCAACTTAGGAGTCGAGATTAGCAAAATCCTATTTATTACATATTTTATAACAATTTTGAGGGCTTTAAACTTCTCCAACAAAACAAACACTTTCCAACCATAAAACTTAGTTGTACTCCATAAAGAAGTCACTAACTCAAAAAGACTACTACGAGGTGGCCGATTACTATTAAATCTAAAAGATTTGAATCCCTCCATTCGCTAGGCCGAGTTACATTCTCTAATTGATTGAACTCTAAACCATCAATTTTCTTGAACATATAATTTTTTCTAACCAACCATATAAATATCACTGATGAAACTACCCTTCCAAATATAATATACATTATTTTTTGACTATTTTTATTGTCTGTATAATTATGAGTCATACACTTTTAAAAACTGATAAATTATTTAAATATTTTTTTTTTCAAAAATAAGAAAATCTAATTAAATTTTTTTTTTAACTTTAAACACTGTATCTCAACATTAAAAATGACTCAATAAAGTAGGTATTTTTTATATAATTTTTTTTTTTCAAAAATAGAAAAGTCTATCTTTTAAAATAATATATTTAAGCATTGTATCTGAACATTAAAAACAATTCTATAGAATAGATATCCCTATTCAAATCATATCTTTTTCTTATGAAGATAAATTATCTAAAAAATGTAACAGAAAATATTTTAGAATGAATTAAAAATATATATTTTATAAAATAAAGTTAAATTAAAATAAAATGTTTTTAAAGAAAATTTTCAAAACACACCTTTAAAAAACCAATATTTCACATAAATAAAAAAGAAAATAATGTTAAATATTTTTCAATGACGATTATGTTGACAACCTTTTCAAAATACCTTGTTTAAAAAAAGAAAATCAATACGTCATATTAAAAAAAGTTTTAAAAAAAAACTTAATTGCAATTTTTTCTTTCTATTATTTTGGTTTCAAATTTTCTTTCGCCTAAGATGGAAAGTAAGGGATTTTTTTTTGAAATTTCTTTTGGTTATAATTCTAGAAGGCTTTTGACTTGGAGTTTCCTTTTGAATAAAATTAAGAGGTGTCTTTCGGGGTGGAAAACTCGGTTCCTTAATCTTGGTGAAAAGATCACTCTTCTTAAATCCGTATTATGCTTCTTATCGGTATTTACTATGTCTTTTTACAAAATACCGATGAATATCGCAAAAGATATTACTAAGTTCCAAAGCAACTTTTTTGTGGAGGGGTCGGAGGATAAAAGGAGGATACACTGGATTAGTTGGAAAGATGTTTGTCTTCCTATTAATAAAGGTGGAATTGGTCTTAAAAGTATAGTAGATTTTAACTTGGATCTTCTCAATAAATGGAGGTGGCGAGTTCTAAAAGATTCATATTCTTTATGGTACAATGTTTTGAGAGCGCGTTATGGTGACATTTGCTTGCAGGCTGTCTGTAGTAAAGTTCCTAAAATTACTCCTTTCTCCATTTTCTCTTGGTGGAAGGATCTAATTTCCTTGAACAAGAAGAAGAGTGATGATGTATTTGTCAAAAATTGCAGTTTTGAAATAGACAGAGGATTCACTACGACATTTTGGCATTCTTCCTGGATACAGGATACGATTTTGAAGAATTTTTTCCTGCTCTTTTCTCTGCTTCTCTGTTACAAGTTGTATCAGTTGCTGGGATGGGGGCTTGGAGTATGTTTGGCTTTAGGGAGATTTCAGTATCCCCCAATCTGTAGCGTTGCAGTTCGGCCTGAAAGACGATATCTTGAAGTTGTGGTCTCTGTTACATGGTTTAACTTGCAGGCCGGTTGGGAATGATTTGGTGAGATGGAATTTAGAAGATAATGATGATTTTTGGATCAACTCCTGTTACGTAGCTTTAGCAGACCCGAAAATCCCTTATGGCCCATTTAATAAATTTGACAAAGCTTTACAATGGGTGTGAGAAGTGGTGGTTTCGTTTAAGAATAAAGCTTTCGGGTGGAGATTTCTTGCCAATAGGCTCCCGACCAAGGATCTATTGAAGCTTAGAGGTATCGTTCTCCCCGTTGTTTCTCATAAATGTACTTTCAGTGGAATAAAAGATGAATATGTGAATCACTCTTTTTTTAAATGTAATGTTGCAAAACTTATTTGGCGGGATATTGCAGAGTGGACCAGTTTTTCGAATTGTTTGGAGGATGATTCGAAAGGGAGTTTTGTGATTTGGTACAAGTACTGCAAGTCTAAAAATGTGAAGAAGGGAAAAGAAGATTGCATATGGATGACTATTACCTGGAGTATATGGATTCTGAGGAACAAAATTGTTTTTCGTAACGATAGTTGGAATGTTCTTGATGTCGTTTGGAACATTAAGGAGACTGTTTGGAGATGGTCTAGGTTGGGTGAAATTACTCATCCCAATTGTAATTTTTAGGAGTTTAGCAAAAATCCTCTGTTCTTCTTATCTTAGGTTCAATTGGTCGGTAATTTATCTTTTTGACGTGTTGTTCTGCTCGTTTCATTGTGTATTCAGGCTGGAGAACCCTTAGTTCTGTTTTTCTAATATATCTTACTTACACAAAAAAACATTATCGATTTTTGTCCCTTCATTTTAAAAATTAATTTTTTTAGTCTCTTTATTATTTTATTTATTTTGGATTTTAATCCCTTTCATATCATTATGCAACAAATGGACTTGAGTCAATCTATCCTTCCGTCATGAGAAGAGCTATTGGACGGTCAAAGAAGAACAATAACAAAGTAAATAATGAGCCTAGAAACACAAATACTTTGTTGAGAATTCTTCAAACACCGAAATGTCAACTTTTGTTAATTATTAATTCCCTTTTTTTTCTCTTCTTGTATGCATGAATTATAAATTAAATTGAAATGAAAGAAAGAATTAAAAAGGCAGAACGTGATTATTTATATTTGTTACATATATTTATTTTGGAGTAACATAACAAGTAGTAATTCAACTAGCATAGGTACAAACACACATCTTTATACCATTAGGATAATCAAAACAAATCCCATCAGGTTCTCTATCTCGATATTGAACCTCACATTTTGCATCGCATTCAGGTTTACCACCATTGCATGATCCCAGTGTAATGCTACATCTTTGCTTGTGTTTGGAATTATCAATATTGTAAGTACATGTGCATAGGTTGTAATCATCACAATACCACGATATATTACCATCGGTTGGTAGAGAATTACAATAATTCTCACAGTTTCGTACATTGCAATACTCATTTGCTAATGTGCAGAACCCTGCTTCTACTGTTAATTGCACTATATATCATCATGTAAAATAAATTATATTAATTTCAAAATATAAATAATAGCTTAATGGTTTGAGAGACTAGTTATTACCTGCTGCAATTGATGCTACCATGACAAACAAAATCAAAGAGTTAGCCATTTAGATGTTGAATACAGACAACAAAAGATATTTGGTATCTCTCTGTCTATATCTTTCTCAATTTATACTGCTGTCTCAAGGATTAAACAACTCAACTTTTCTTTCAAATATATTATTAAATTAAAAGAGGTTTAGATATTCCATATATATTTGGATTTTTGTTCAAGATAAGAATGAGGATGGTGAAAAAATTATTAGTAATAAATTTTTGTTCAAGATAAGAATGAGGATGGTGAAAAAATTATTACTAATATATATGATTTCTATAAATAAATATTTGACTAATATATATGAATGTATACATCCAGAACAATCAATTATAATTATCAAATAAATATTAAAGTTTTGTTCAAGATAAGAATATGGTGAAAATATTATGATTCATAAAAATTATGGAAAATTTAACTTGGAATTCATTATAGAAATCAAAGTTCCTTATATGAGTTTATACAATAAATTAAGCAGTTAATATTATTAAATCCAATATTTGGTGTCTAATGTTTGAACTTAAAATTCTCTCAAGTCACCTCTTCTTCATTTCATTCAGTTTACTTTGAAGTATAAATATTTATTTTTTTTTGGATTTTGTCCCTCTATTTTTTTTTATAAGAAATAATTTTTTTCTTTCAATTAAAATTGTCTGTTTTTTAGTGAAACATTACTTATGAGGAAAAGTTTGTAAATGATCGTGTAGTTGTTTAATTCTTGAGAATTTGGTACTTTTGGGAAATTGAGATTGATTCATAAGATAAATCGGTCACCAAATTTATGTATTGGTTTCTTGAGCTTTGTCGAAAAAAGCTCTATTTGATTATTGAGATAAGCCTAAAAATTTCTAAGCGATTTGTTAGCTTAGCCTAGATTAAAAGCTATCTTTGGTTGGAGATAATCCTGTAAAATCTCAAGATTAGGTTCTATTAAAGTTTGTGGGCATAACATGTAAAAGCTCAAAGTTTATAGTAAAAATCTCAAGAAGATCCACTACGCCAAAAAAGACCTTCGAAAGCGCTTTTTTTGGCCTTTAAAAGCGCTTTCTAAGGTGGCGCTGCTATAGGTTTTAGCAGCGCTTTTTGTTTAATGAAAAGCGCTTTCATAGGTCTACCTATGACAACGCTTTTTCTAAAAAGCGCTCTCTTAAGTACCCTTTTGGCAGCGCTTTTTCTAAAAAGCGCTCTCTGAAGTACCCTTTTGGCAGCGCTTTTTCTAAAAAGCGCTCTCTTAAGTAGGCTTTTGGCAGCGCTTTTTTATGAAGAAACGCTTTCATTGGTGGCGCTTTTTTCTGGAAAAGAGCTTTCATAGGTTGTCTTTTAGCAGCGCTTTTGCCTGTAAAAGCACTGTCATATGTTTACCTTAGACAACGCTTTTTGTGAAAAAACGCTTTCATAGGTTACCTAAGGCAGTGTTTTTCTTCAAAAAGCGCTTTCATATGGTGTTTTTTTTAGTGGTATAATTTATATAATTCATATACCTACATTGTTTGCAGCATATTATTTATATAAACCATAACCTGTAATTCATAAACCGCGGTAATGCATTGTATACCATTGTAATCCAAAATACATATACACCGTATTTGTACCGCAAAATATATATAAACCATTGATATCAGCATTGTAACTCAAAATCAGTCTTACAAAATCAACCCTAACAACAACTAAATCAGTCCTTATATGATTCTCTTCTCAATAAAATATTGACACAATTCCTCTTTGATTTCTTCCAACTGAAGTTTCGTGTAATATGCACATTTGTACTCATCGAAGTACTACATAACAAAACATAATATGCATGATTTAGTTAAAAGTAAAAAATTATATGAAATATCCGAGAAATAATAAAACAAATCATAAGTTATAAATCCATACCGTGACTGGAATCTCTATTTCATTCAGTTGAATGATTTCTTTGATAAACCGCATAACGAAGTATCCGCAATCTATATTGTTTTGTTGTTAAGGACACTACATATAAAAATAAATAAGAATATATAGTTGTATTGTTTTATCAAATAGCATAAATATTATAAGCAAAATAGTTGAAATTAATATACCTGCACTTTGATCTAATTAATGTTGTTTGATTTAGACCGTCGTACCCGAGCTTCTCTTTGACACCGGAATACTTGTATCGCTCTAACAAAATAAAAATATATATTTAGAACAATGTCATAGAAATAATTAAATATATAAACACACACAAGTATTTAGAATAATCTCACTTACGTATCAATCATTAACTTCATATCCGGATAATTTGTCCAATCACCGTCAACCGAATTCAGATAATAGACCATTTCTTTTATAGGATTGATAGCAACCAACAACCAGTGACGTCTATAAATTAAAATAACAGTTTAGAAGAAAATTTTCTACGCAAAAATTACAAATATTAAAATGAACTTAGAATGAAAATCTAACCCTGTAGGAATAGTATTATACGCCCAAAGATATAAGCTTTCTGTACTGCCAGTTGCCATGAATCTTTCGACTAAGTGCTCTCTTACTGATTCCGGTTCCCTACCAATTGTCGCTCCGCTGACACGGGAGGAAGACACGAAATGGAATCTGTTTGACAATTGATTCCCGCGCATCAATTCGTCGTATAACAGCCTTAAATAAAAACATAATTAATATTAGACTATATTCATTGAAATGTTTAAAAAAGATTTCAGCTAATTACATAATATAAAGATGAGGGTTACCGGATGTATGCGTGCATAATACTGACGCCCAATTCTTTATGATGGAAAATCTGTTCCACGTCCTCATGTCCAATTATTTCGGTTCAAGGAAAACAAAAGATACCTTAATCCATATCCATTTGACGAATACCACCATCCATCAAATCTGTTGTTCCCACTATTGTTTCAAGACACTGCCGGTATCGAGGGAAAAATCTAGTAGGCACCCTTTTCTTGGGTGGTACGCCAACGATCTTCTGTCTCACTTGTTGTGACGCTTGAAAAGGTACCTAAAAATCATATAGACTCAGTTAAATTATAAAATTATGTAGTTTTTTATTCGGATCATATAATTAACACTTTAAACGTACCTCTTTTTGTGATACATCAGACTCGTCGTGCCGCAAAATCCCTTTACCCTTAGATGCAGGTGTTGTAGGAGTCTATAATTACCGTGGAAATAACTGAGGTCAGAACTGACAGTTGAATACTTAAAGATTCATAATTGTTTTCAACATACCTGATCATCTATGAAAATGAGGTCCGATGGCCATGTAACAAAAGATCCTATTGCATCTCGCAGTAATGTGGTCTCAGCAACAATGTCGGGTACCGGCAGCAACGCATCCATATCTAAAGCAATGTCAACCGATACTTTCATGTGTCCATCCGGAAGCGGTCTATGGTGAAGTAAATCTCCCGAAGTGTTATGGATTTTTCCCTTGCCAACTAGTCGATAAGTCGACGACGATAGGTATAGCTGGTAAGATGAAATGCCCTGAACCAATAATAACCGTTAGAAGTGACTAAAAATATTCTATAATAATAACGGATATATATTGAAAATTACCTCGGGAAATTTATGCTGACAGTTGATACTAGCTTTGTCACTAGTTTCTTTCAATTGTGAACTGCTCTTTTCCGCCATATATCTCTCTTTATCCTTCTGCAATTCACGGACTTGAGCTTGTAAATCCTGCAATGTTTGCATCACTTCTGCATTGCTAGGATTTCTTCTCCTTGGATGCTTATACAAAGAGGTTGGAGTCACACCATGACCTTTACCCCTCACCCGACCCGGATACTCAGCAATATTTAGTGCTCGACTAAGTACGCTCCTGGTATCCTGATGGTCCTCACGTGGGGATACCGATTGCGACAAGGTCTCCTGTAATTCATTTACATATCGAAAATTATTAGTGGAGATAAAAAATTATTTAAATATTAATAAACATTAATTGATTTAACTAAAGACACAATCTTATACTTACACATTCATCATACACATGTTAAATATCGGGATTAACAACTTGATCCTTGCCTCCACGGGCTTCCTTCCACAACAAATGTGTCGGTAGTGATGTTGTGTCACTTTTCGTCTCTTCTAACTACGCATTGACACAAGTCTTAAGATCATCAATTATAACACATTGAGAGAATTAATAAGATCGTAGAGTTTATATTTACTTACAATTTTTTCCTCTAAGCGAGCATATCCCAAACGCCCTTTTTTGTATGGATATGCGGGTTTTGACGCTCTCTCGCGATTGATAGCACTCACTTTCTTGAAACTCTCGTCTCTTCTTTGGCCTACAAAACCAACCCATTCTTCAGGTGTAATGAAGTTCTCATATTTCTTTGGACGTTCCGGATCCTCTTCAAGAAAATTTCCTTCATCATCTTTAAGATACTTGTTTGTTAAAAATATTCTCCACCCTCTGTGTCTTTTTCCAGCCAAACCCATTATATACTTTTTGCGGGTATCTTCAATGTTAAAAGACCTCTACAAAAAAACATACACATAAATTGTGTTAGTAAAAGAAATTTAAACACATATTATCGTCAAGATAAAGAAAATAACAAAAACCATATATGTAGCTTGTCAACTTTGTAGCATTAGACCCAATTAGTTGGTCATTATCATTCCAATCTACATTATATGTTACTCCTCTATCTCTATCACAGATGATTCCCCTCATAATAGTTATACCTCGTGTAATATCTTTTTCTGAAGTCTTTTCTGAAGTATTTTCTGGAGTATTTTCAGGAGCATTTTCAGGAGCATTTGCATCTTTTGAGTTTTCTTGATTACTAGCCATTTGACCTGTAATAATGAAAAAAAATAAAAATGAAATGACAAATATAAAAATGAAATGGCAAATAAAAATGAAATGACAAATAAAAATGAAATGACAAATTAAATTTTATTGAATGATATAGGCTATAATTATATATACTATTACCCTTTTCACTAAGGTCTCTTTCTTTCCTTGGTAGGAATGTGTTCTACTCGTCTCTTAACAACGTGGACAGTTGGATTGATCCAAATACCCTCATTATGATCGTTTCTAATATATGATTCATTATCATTTTGATCAGTTATGGTTAAAGATTCAATGTCAACACCAATATCACTTTGATCTCTAATGCTTTCATCAATTACTTTGTTAGATAATAGCACTATAGACCATTTCGTACTTGTCGGGTCATTGACATAGAACACTTGTTTAGCTTGAGAGGCTAGAATGAAAGGCTCATCTTTGTACCCCACCCTATTAAGATCCACTTGCAAAAAACCTGACTTATCCATTCGTATGCCATTATTATTTTCAACCCACTTGCAACCAAATATAGGAATCTGAAACTTCTCGTAATCAAACATCCAAATGCGCTCGATAACCCCAAAATATGACAGATTTGCAAATTTTGGGTTTAAGTCCTTCACACTTGATATATGCATTGCTTCAGCGATCAAGGTGATACCACTATTTTGCATAGTATTTTTGTCATCCTGTTCTTTGGTATAAAATGTGTATCCATTAATTGCATATGCGCTATAAGAAAACACAACTAAACTTGGACCGTATGCTAAACATCTCAATCTTTCTGTTACTGAAGCATGATCTGAATGATACTTTGAATAAATATGTTCCTTAAACCATGGTATGAAACTTAGATTGTGCTCTCGTACAATCCAATTCTCATTTCTATTCGGATTTAAACCTCGAAGAACACCCTTGTGAATTTCAACATACGGCTCAACTTCAAGCTCATTATGCAGAACATACAAATGCACTTGATCCCGTTCGACCATTGATACTGTCACAACTTTATTTCCAATTAGCTTCTTACCTTCTTTTTTTTCAACAACATGAGATTTGGGGAGTCCAATTGATTGAACATTTGACAGATATTCAGTACAAAACTCAACCGCTTCTTTAACAATATATCGTTCAGCAATACAACCCTCTGGTCGACTTCGATTTTTCACATACCCTTTTAATATTTTCATATAACGTTCAGTAGGGTACATCCATCTCATATAAGCTGGTCCGCACAGTTGTGTCTCTTTGACAAGATGAACGACAAGATGAACCATTATGTCAAAAAACGAGGGAGGGAAATACATTTCAAGATCACACAAAGTAACAACTATTTCTTTTTGCAATGTTGGTAAGATCTCAGGATCGATCACCTTGCTGCAAATTGACTTGAAGAAAAAACACAGTTTAGTTGTTGCGCTTCTTACTTTTTCTGGAAGAATAGAACGTATACCTATCGGTAGAAAATGTTCTATTATAACATGGCAATCATGCGTCTTTAAACTCTTTAACTTGAGGTCTTGCATAAACACAAGTCTTCTAATATCTAATGAGTAGCCTTCTGGAACTTTAACCTCACTTAGGAACTTACACAATATTTTTTTCTCCTTTCTGGATAGAGTGTAAACAGCAGGTGGTAGATATGTTCGTGTTCCTTTTTTCACGGGTCCCAATTCAGTTCTTATTCCCATCTCTACCATGTCCTCCCTTGCTTTAAGACCATCCTTAGACTTCCCTTTTATATTGAGTAACGTACCAATAACACTATGAAATACATTTTTTTCAATATGCATAACATCAAGAAAATGTCTTACGTACAAAGATTTCCAATATGGCAATTCAAAAAAAAATCGACCTCTTCTTCCACCCACCTGTAACAACTTTATGTGCAAAAGGCTTGCCAAACTGAATACTCACATCTTTCACCTTTTCAAATAATTGATCACCTGTCAATCCAGGCGGAGCTCTACGTTGTTCGGTATCTCCGTTGAACGCTTTTCTCCATCCACAATATTGATGTTTAGAATTTAAGAATCTACGATGACCGAGAAAGACATTCTTCTGGAAAAGTTTCAATCGCATCGTATCGGTTCCATCTTCACAGATAGGACACGCTTTTTCACCTTTAATGCTATACCCGGATAGATTTCCGTAGGCTGGAAAATCGTTAATTGTTCCAAACAACATCGCCCTCAAGTTGAAACTTTCTTTCCTATACCCATCATAAACCTCCACACCGTTCTCCCACAAAATCTTCAAATCTTAGATTAAAGGTTCCAAATATACGTCTATGTCATTTCCTGGTTGTTTAGGCCCAGAAATTAACATAGATAACATCATGTACTTACGCTTCATACATAGCCACGGAGGTAGGTTATAAATCATAAGAATCACAGGTCATGTGCTATGCGAGATACTTTGAATACCGTGTGGGTTCATTCCATCAGTAGACAATGCCAAGAGAAGGTTTCTTGCTTCTTTTCCAAATTCAGGATAATCATTATCAATTTTCATCCACTGTGGTGAATATGCCGGATGTCGAAACTTTCCATCAACAATTCTTTCATCTGCATGCCAAGTTAAGTGTCTTGAATCGGTTTCACTATGATACATCCGTCTAAATCTCAGAATTATAGGAAAATACCATAAGACTTTTGCCGGAGACAACTTTTTCTTATATCGAGGGGCACCACATTTAGGACACTCATTTAACGATGCATACTCGTTTCGAAACAAAACACAATCTTTTGGACATGCATGTATCTTGTCATAGCTCATGCCAATAGAGTACAACATCTTTTTGGCCTCATACGTTGGATTGGGGAGAAAATTATCCTCTGGTAGCATATCTTTCATAAGGGCTAATAACTCTGTGAAACTTTTATCTGACCATCCATTGCCCGCCTTTAAGTTGTACTACTTTAATACCGCAGACAATCTTGTGAATTTTGTACAACCATTATACAACAGTTTCTCTGCATCACTTACCAACCTCTCGAACATTTTGGGACAATCATTAAGATCTTCTTCAAGCGCTTCTGCAATCTCTTCAACTCGATCATAATCGTATGTATCTGTGCCATTGTCGTTTGAAGCATACGTCCTATTATCCCCCGATTCATCATTCCCGTCACTTTTCTCACCATGCATATTCCAACATGTATAACTTCGATCAATTCCATACCGTATTAAATGCGATGCCAACTGAACCGCGTCAACCCGATTCCCATAACAGCAACACAAACAAGGACATGTCATTCGACCGGGGTCTTCGGCGTGCGCAACAACAAACTTAACGAATTCCGATACCCTGTTCTCGTACTCTTTCGACAATCGATTGGAGTACATCCATGTCTTATCCATGGTTTACGGTTTCTGAGTCAATCTGAGCTAAATGATAAATTAGAAAACAAAACCAATACTCAAAACTTGCACTTGCTCTTGCACAACCATATAACAAAACCAATACTCAATACTTTTCACTAAATTCATTTTATTCTATCAACTACTTTAGTACACAAGTATAACACAAGAAACCATAAACAAGAAACTATCATTGCTCAAAATCAATCATAAAAAGCACACGAAAAAAACAATATATTAATAGAGTTAACAATATATATATGGCTACCTTTATTAAATATTTTGTTACGCTCTCTATTATTTCTCTCTTAGCTTGTTTTACCAATGCACAACTTGTTAATATAAATGATGTTTGATAAAATAAAAAGCACATGAAAATGTGTTGTTTTCTACTAATATTTATTCCATAGAAGTTGTAAAAATAATCTATATTCATAATATGTGAGGTATTAGCCAGTAGCCACACAAATAAGTTGAAAATTAAGATGAGTTGTCAGTTCAAATATGTAACAATTTCTAAGAATTATTAGAAGATAGTCACATCTTTATTCATACAAAACTATTCTAGAAATTAGAATCAAAGCAAGCATAGAACAATTTATTCATACAAAACTATACTAGAAATTGAAATACCTAGAGCTGAGTTGTGTGACTTTGTGTTGTATATTGTTGTGATTTCTGATGCAGCAAACTTTGTGATTTCACCTTGCGTTTCTCCTGTGGCAAGTGGTGGTCGTTGTTCTGATGAAAGAGTACTGATGAACGGAGGCGAAGGTCCTGATGAGGGAGTCCTGAAACTGCCCCCGGTGGTCCTGAACAAGAAGACGGAGGCAGAGGTCCTGATGAACGGAGGCAGAGGTCCTGAACAAGAAGACGATGGTAAGTGGTGATCGTGACGAAAATCTGCTCGTAGATGCTAACGGCGGCAGAGCTCTGGTTTAGGGTTTTGATGATTTCGTGAAGAACAATAGAAAAGTGATGATACGAATTTTTGATAATTATTATAAAACTACCTACGAAAGCGCTTTTAAAAGCGCTTTCTAAAGGTCACCTATAACAGCGCTTTTTAATGTAAAAGCGCTTTCGTAGCATATCCTATAGCAGCGCTTTTAAAAGCGATTTCTAAAGGCCAGCTTTAGCAGCGCTTTGTAAAAGCGCTTTCTAAGGCTAACCTTTAGCAGCGCTTTTGAAAAGCTCTTTCTTAAGGTACCCTCTGAAAGGCACCCTTTAGCAGCGCTTCTCAAAAAGCGCTTTCTAAGGGTGACCTTTAGCAGCGCTTTTGAAAAGCGCTTTCTTAAGGCACCCTTTGAAAGCGCTTTTTTTAAGCAGATTTTTTTTAAAACCTACAGCAGCGCTTTCGTATGTGTGCTGCTAAAACTTATTTTTGGCGTAGTGATCTTTTGAGGACAATGTCGCGGTGCGAAAAATAATCGGGCGTTCGAACTCTCAAAACACAGAAGAGTCACCACCGAAGTTTATTTTTGAAAGGGAAAACATCAATAAATCCTAAAAGAATAAAAAAAAGGTCACTTCAACCAAATTCAAATTCGGGAGTCGGTTATGGGAGGGAAAGGTATTGACATCTCTCACATCAGTTGTACTCAATAAGAACCATTTAATTAGTTTTGTAAATAAGTGTTAGCGTGATGTGATTTGTTTTCTTCTAATTAATATTATGTGTTTATAAAAAGAAATAAATGACTAAAAAGAGGTTTTTATTTATGGTGTTTGACAAGATTGCTCTAACGTAACCTCAGGTGTGATGAAGAACTCAAAGCTACGTAGTTCTTAGGAAGAAAATAAATGTTTTTTTTTTGAAGTTTTATTATAATGCTTGACAAAACGTTAAATCTCACTCCTACGTATCCTCTGGTGCGATGAGGAATTCAAATCTACGTAGTTTCGAATAGAAAAGAACTAGTGTTGGTTGATTTTAGTGAACGATGTTTAGGTCTCATTCTAGTGCTTAAACATTGATTATTGCTCGCGTATGGGAGGCTGAAGCATTTGTTTGTACCGCTTTGGAATGGATCTGTCATACCCTAAATTTGTCCTATCAATTTCGCTGGTCGTGTTACCATTATGTTACGGAATCTCTAATTATTTTGGTTAATTTGTTTCTAAATATGAGCATACGAGGGGATTTAAAACCAATAAGAGGGAGGTTTAAAGCCCATAAGAGGGATGCATTTTAGTAAACAGTTATTATGCTGGCCCAATAAACTGGATGATCCATTTCAAGGGGGTATGATCAATTAGGCCTTGCCAAGTCATTACCATGCTTTTATAAAAGGCCCACTAAGGGTTAACATGTTTTTAGCAAGGGAAGGGGTGTGTGATTGGTTTGGCCATTTGGTCTCCTCAATGAAATTATTGGGGCTTTTTTAAGGCCCGTAATTCATTTTTCGGAAGCCCATTTTGGCTGGCTAAAGACAATATTTATTTAAATATTATTTCTTTTTTTATTAAATCTGATTGACTAATTATGTCTTTGTTAATTATTAATTTATTATTAAATCTCATATTATTATTATTATTATTATTATTATTGTTTTGATTAATTTTGACCAAAGTCAGCATAAGGGTTTTCAAACCCTAATTATCCAAGCCCAAACAAGTACTGTTCAGATCCAAACAAAAGTAACGAATACAGAGCTAAAATGAAATAAAATCAATTTCAATCATATCTTTACATAATAATTTATACAAAATTGTCCAGATCTTACAATATAGAATCAATTACAACAAATCAAATCCCTAAAACAGAATAAAATCTTCTAATTCCTAACAGATTACAAATAGTAATAATAATCATAAAATATTTTCCTAATCTGTCTAAAACCTAAAACTATAAATAGAACCTAAGAAAATTCTAAGAGAGAGGAAGAAATTTAGAATAACGCAGTTGACAGAAAGGAGAAGGAAAGAAGTTTAGGGCTTCAATATCTGAAACCCTAAAAGTCTTCGCCGCACCGCCGCTACAGTGCCACCACTTTGGTACCTGTGAAAAAAAGAAGAAGAATAAGTAAGAGATGAGAAGGAGGATTCATGAAATCAAATATATGACTGATATCACGACATGAGAGGTAAAACGAATCACTTATCTTTAGGGCTCTTAATTGTTATTGTGATGTTTGCATGATTGATGTTTGCGTGTTGTGTTTCTGGAAAATTTTAGGTTTTTAGGGTTAGGGTTCTAACCTAGGGTAAGGGTTCTTAGATCCTAGGGTTAGGTTTTTTAGGGTTGTTTGAAGATCAGGGTTAGGTTTCTTCATTTTTGGGTGTTCTTGGTTTTTGGACAATTAGGGTTCATCACAAACCCTTAGGTTTCTTAAGGTTCTACAAACCCAGATGAAGATTCACAGCAAAGGGTTTGAATGTTTGAAGTTTCTGGTTGAATATCAACTGAAAAACTGGGGCAAAGGGGTGGTTAATGGTGGCAAAAGGTGGACGGTGCGACCAGGACAATTTTTGGCTGTCTGAATTCTAGAGAGAGGTCAGAGCCTCTATCTCTAGGTTTTTGTTTAGTGAAGATAGGGAATTGTAGAGAGAGACGGGAAGAGAAAAAAATGAATAAAATGACAAAGGATGAAATATATAACCCCTCCCTAATTCTATGTCCACGCGCCTAGAAACCTTACCATGTGCTCCCCACCACAACCTTCAGATCATCATCAAACGCTCTTGACTCGCACACCCATTGTAACAACGTGATCTCTCTCATACTCTGCCTAAACGAACCCCATGTTGTTTTGGGCCTAAGCCCATGATATTCACTCCGTCTATTCTGTTATTTTGGCTATGTCAATTTAATTCATAACCTCCTAACGCTATTGGGCCAAGTCTAACATCTTGCTTTCAAATTGAATGAAGAGAAAGAAAATGAAGAGTCAGGTTGCGGGGTCCCCTCTGTTAGTGTGACGATGTTGTTTTTTATCAAAAAGTGAAGAAAAAAATGTGTGGAGAGAGAGTATGATAGGAGCTGTCATTACCTTTAGCTCACAAATTCTTAGAAAGGTGTTTTTTATTTTTTGTAAGCCTATACAATGATGCATGCATGCAACACCTTGTGTGGATAAACTGAGTAATATGTGTATGCATGCTTACAAGTCCACACTAAACGCATTTTGATGCCACAAATTACAACCAGCCTTAATAATGCAAATCTAACCAATATTACAAGATAAAATTTCATGATGAACATCACTTCTCAGCTGGCTTAGCATGCTTAGAAGTTGATGCATAAAGAATCGATTAATGAGCTCTTGGATTCAAATGAAAGACCATGGAAAAATGAATAAGTTTGTTGTTGATCACCACTTGAAACGAGGTTTGGAAAAAAGTGTAAAATGGCCTCAAAGTAAAGCCCTTGAACTGACAAAGAGATCTTTAAAAATCTCTAAGTTCTGATGAATTTACATCCTTGGCATCATGTGTTCTACCAATCATAACTTCCATGGTTCTTGCTTAAATTTTGAGTTCTTCATATCCATGTGTAGCTCATAAGAAGTTGAATAACTTTGTAGATAGTCACAACTTGAAGTGCTGCTTGGAAACACATATATTTTACCTTCAAAGGTAACTACTTCGTCATCTTGAAATTGATCAAAATTTCACCAAGTGTCCAATATTCAAAGCTTCATGAATCTATGACTTCTTATATATAATGATTTTTGTTTTTTTATATATTTTAAAAAACAATATATATTTAGTGTGTATATGTATAGTATTGACTGATTTTTAAATTTTTTTTAAATTAACAAAACAAAACAATATAATATATATATATATATATATACAATATATATATATATATATATATATATATATATATATATATATATATATATATATATATATATATATATATATATATATATATATATATATATATATATATATATATATATATATATATATATATATATATATATATATATATATATATATATATATATATATATATATAATCTAAGAAATATATATTTTTATAAAAATAGTATGTTTAGTATTAGAAACTTGTAAAAGTAGTATATGATTTTTAAAAACAGTATGTTTAGAATTTTGATGTTTATTCTTTTTAGTATTTTTAAAATATAAATATTAAAAATAGTATGTGTAGTATTTTTATATTGATTCTTTTAATTATGTTTGAATTTTAATTATATTATAATTATATTTATTCTATTAGTTATATCTTAATTACATTTATTTTTTTATATTAATTATATATTTTGTCAGGGGTTTAACACCAAGAAAATGGAAAACACATATATTTTGCCAAGGACTTAACCCAAGCAAATGGAAAAGGCATACATTTTTCCAGAGGCTTATCCCCAAGCAAAATTTCTGACGCACTGAACCATTAGCTGCACTACTAGCCTGCGTCTAAGTCTGCATATCGCAGACTTGAAAATTCTGATTGCATTTTGCGAGAGGGTTAGCCCCTAGAAAATAGACGACGTGGAAAGCCCCTCGCAAAATAATTTATGAACCCTTGTTTTCCTAGGGGAGTAGTCCCCTTGCAAATTTTGCATTTGTGTGGGGTTTTTGCCACATGTAAGGGGCTTATCCCCTGGCAAATTGCGATTTTTTAGTAGTGTCATCAAGTTGTGAATGATGTATGAATTATATATTTGTAGTGTTGGAAATTTAGGGAAAACATGAATTACTCAGAATAAAAGAAATTTTAAAAAATTGACCAAAACAACCAGGACGTGTCGACCTATAGATCGTATGTGTTGACACATATGTTAAATTTAAGTTGTATGTGGACCGAAACAAGTCATAGGTTACAAGCTTTAAAATAATAGAAAATGTGCCGACCTATAATCGTATGTGTCGACACATAAAATAAGAATTTCTACAATTTCAGAAATGCTTCAGTATGTGTTGACATATACAATGCATGTGTCGACCTAAGCCTTCAAGAGGCTACAGGCTTTAAAGTTGAGTTGCATGTGTCAACCTGAAAACCGTATGTGTTGACACATGCAAAAAAATGTATGCAAAAACTTGTTTTTAATGCCTTGGATCAATTTCGAAATGCTTTTTAATTATTCCTAATACCTCTAATATAGAGGAGTGCCACAAGACATAGAGATACCGTCCAATCTATAGAAGTGCTGGTTTTTCCCAATTTTGACATCATGCAAAACATCTAATGACGAACTGCATTTCTTGTATTTATTGAAAGATGCCCCTGACTTTGTGCTTCTCAACTTCGTCTCACATATGCTTCTCCCCCTTTGACAACATCAAAAAATAAGATAGAAAGCCATGAGAAGTATCATAGTTCCATAACAATACATAAATATCATCCAGAGGCTCTTTTGCATAAAAGAGCCACAATCACATATCCCCATATATATGTAATGATGTAAAATTTTAAATAACCGGAAAACAACATTACAACAAATGTAATGTAATGCACAAAGAATAAACGAGCAGGAAATAGAAAATATGTCAAGTTGCTTTTATAGTGTCACGATCAAGTAACACATCATAGTGGTACTCATGATGCCGCACACACATGTGCCTAGCTGTGATACGGTGGGAGAGAACTGACTGTTTTTGGAATGCTGGTTTTTGTTTTGCGTTTGTTTTCGCAAAATGTCGCGGTAAGCAAGAGTCGCCATCGACTTTTATTTTATCCAACAAGGAAAGGAAAAAAACACATAAAAATTCCTTTTTCGAGATGTTTCTCGGGTCCGGGGGGTAGATTATAGAAAGGGAAGGTGTTAGCACCATTTCTATCCATGGTTATCCACAGGCTCTTAGGTACTTGCTCATATTGTTTTCAAAAATTTGCTTTCTTTGTGTTTGTGGGTTTGAAAAAGTTTTTGTTTTGAAAAGGAGTGTAAGTGTGAAAATTTTGTTTTGTACATGTTAATGGTTATCTATGTTGATTTTAGGTTTTGAACGATCAATCTTGTCATGCATTCCCTATCATCAAACAGCTAACAGTTTATAAGTTGCAGAAATTAAATTACGGAAATTAAATCTAACTATTACAAGGCGTCGGGTATTTACATCGCCAAAAGCAACCCTTAAAGTTAAAATGCGGAAAATAAATAAAGTAATAAAATAATTAAAGTCCTATTTAAACTATTACATTACGGAAACAGGTACAATAATATGATAAAACGGATCGCGTGCGAGGAAATTAAATCGGGCGCATTTTTTAGGGTTTTGACCCTTTTTGAAAGAAAGTGATTTTTTTGTTATTTTTTGAATTAAAAGGAAATAAACTAAATTAATTAAATTAATTAATTAATTAATTAAAAAAAGATATTTTTGGAGTTTTGATATTTAAAGAAATAAAATAAATTTGATTTAAAGTTAGTAAAACCTAATTATCTAAATTAATTTTAAATATTGCAAAAATTATTAAAAGTTATACCTAATTAAAACTAAATTAATTAAATTAATATTTATTTACAAAAATAAAGTGTTGAATTTAATTTTAATAAATAAAATATATTTTTGTATTTTTGTTTTATGAGGAAAAAAATGTGATTGGTTAGTGAATAATAAAATAATAATAATAAACAATAAATAAAAGAAAGAAAGAAAAAGAAATAACCAAGGGGGGTGTTGGGCCTGATCAGGGGTGAGAATTGCAATTTTTTGGCCCAACAGGCAAAAGCCTGTATTGACTTTCCATGATTCCCTATGGCATGTTGACTTGAGAGCATGATGGACATTCATTCTTGACCACCAGATCTGGCCTGGGGCCATCTGGCAACTGATTAGGTGATGGTGTATGATGTGCTATGCCTTGGGAATTACATGGAATAACCTGAAGAAAAATGATACAAAGCTTTTGGGGGACCTGGGATTCGAACCCAGGTCCCATTGGATTTTGAACGCTCGCCTTGCCACTCAACCACTGCACTTCATTTGTTATTATAATAGATAACAAATATTATATGGAGAAAATAATTAATAAGCCAGAATTATAAAAAAACGCGCGAGATTTGAACCAACGAATTGGAAAGGGCCACGTCTTCATCTTCTTCGCTGGACCTGGTTTTTTTTACCTGCGGATTTGCACCCGCAGCTAAATCCATAGCTGCATCCTAAAATTAGTTCTAGGCTATAAAAATAAAAACCAAGACCATGGACATGTTCTCCTGGACATCCTGAGCATGCCTATATCCATTAATGGCGCTGATTTTACCTGTAGAGAAAATGCCCAAAAACAAACTTCCAAAACCCTAGATTCGGTTACAGAGCTATGGCTCATGAAAACACAAGCAAATGATGCAGAAAGCTTCTAAATGGAACGATAAGCATGATTATGTAAAGATTTTGCCAAAAAAGTGTAAGAATATGAGGATGCGATTTCAACTGAAAAGTGATTTTCAGAGAGACTTACAGCGCTTTGGAACATGTATGGGGATTGGTTTTGAGTTGGTTTCCCTTCAAGGATGGTCCAACAATTGATTAGTGTGGAGATTTGGTCTTGAAACCACCTCTATGCACGATTTCAGTTTCAAGCTTTTTAGCAACTTTTTCAAGTTTGGTTTTGGTGACTCTGCAGCTTCTACCCCCTCAAACTCGTGCCTTTGTATTGTATATGTAACATGGAGTGAATTAGGTTAACTTTTTTGGGTTGAATCCTTATGCATTGATGTTTGGAGATATGATTTGATTCACCATTAAAAAGCTTCCAATTTTGTCCAAAATCCAATACTTTGTTCATGATATGGTGAGATACGAGTTTGATCATGTTCATGATGACAATTAAGACGTATAACAATCAAAAAGATCCTAAATGATCAATATTTAGATTTTAATTGGATTTAAATCGATTTAAAATGAATTAATTTAATAAAAATCAAATAAAATAGAAATATTTATAAATGGACACAAGGCTGAAGCTAGGACACGTGTGTAGTGTGACAAGACCAAATCAAGTGAAAAAGAATGGGCCCATTTGACAAAATTTGAAGTTTTGGGGATAGTTGACTTTTGGCAATTTTGCAAAAATTCCCAACTTCAACATTGCATAACTTCTTCAATTTTTAACTTTTGGAAGTGTTCTTGGACTTTTTAGAAAGCTTGAGATGTCCTCTAACCAACCCTTTTTGTCTCATATAATTTTGATATTCCATGCTCAAGTTATATGCTTTAGAAAAAGGGTGTTTTTGTTGACTTTCAAAAATGACCTATAATGTCCAAATTTATAACTTCTTGGGAGTACATTTCTTGATCTTGGGGTGTGAAGATGGATTGTAGGAAATTGCATCTTCTTAAAAATGAGATTTGTATGGGTCATTTCTCGTAAAGTATGAGAAAGTTATTCTTGGTCAAAGTTGAGTTGACTTTTCCTGTAAAACCCTAATTTAGCAACTTTTGAATCTTGATGAATCTTGAGCAATCCTCGATGAATCATGATCAAACCTTGATAAAATGATTAAATATCCTTCAAAATGAGAATTTTGACAAAAATATCTTGAGGTTTGAATGTTTGTAGGTCACAGTTGACTTTTGCCCTAGCATAGTCGATTTTTGGACCTCTTGAGCAATTGACTGACCAAACTTCCTCTGCAAGGCTTGAAATTTGACATGGATGAACTTGAGAACATATTAGGAAATTGGGGATAACTTGAGTTCATTTGGATGCAAGGACCTTGATGCAACACAAAACCCTAATTTGAGGTTGACTGCCTTAGGAGATGATTTGACTGTCCAACTCTTGAGCAATCTTGAACCATTTGGAGATTATTCTTGCAATGTCTTGAGAAATATGGGAGGGAAAATTTTGGGGTACAACAGCTGCCCCTGTTCAATTTTCTTAAACCTTAGGATGTAGATTGGCTTTCGGGCCTTTCGTGATCCGAAGGTGGAAGATGATTGAACACTAAAGTGCCCAGAAATTTGCACTCGCATGATGTAGTTCAGCCTTGTGATGTCAGGAATGGGCTTACAGATGCCATTTGGAGATTGTTGGTAGGTCTGAACTTCGAATGGAATAAGAATCAGGGAGATCTTATCAGCGATCTGACTGAACCAGAGGAGGTCTTGGATTAACTTTGACTGGGTCGGCATCGGAAAAATCTTTAGGAATCTATTTAACTGGACCAGACAAGGTCTTGGAATAACTTCAACTGGATCGGCATCAGAAAAATCTTTAGGAATCGATTTAACTGGACCAGAGAAGGTATTGGAATAACTTTAACTGGATCAACATCAGAAAAATCTTTAGGAATCGATTTGACTGGACCAGAGAAGGCCTTTGACTAGATCGGCATCAGAAAAATATTTAGGAATCGATTTAACTGGACCAGACGAGGTCTTGGAATAACTTCAACTGGATCGACATCAAAAAAATCTTTAGGAATCGATTTGACTGGACCAGAGAAGGCCTTTGACTGGATCGACATCAGAAAAATCTTTAGGAATCGATTTAACTGGACCAGACAAGGTCTTGGAATAACTTCAACTGGATCGGCATCAGAAAAATCTTTAGGAATCGATTTGACGGGACCAGAGAAGGTCTTGGAATAACTTCAACTGGATCGGCATCAGAAAAATCTTTAGGAATCGATTTGAATGGACCAGAGAAGGCCTTTGACTGGATTGGCATCAGAAAAATCTTTAGGAATCGATTTAACTGGACCAGACAAGGTCTTGGAATAACTTCAACTGGATCGGCATCAGAAAAATCTTTAGGAATCGATTTGACTGGACCATAGAAGGCCTTTGACTGGATCGGCATCAGAAAAATCTTTAGGAATCGATTTAACTGGACCAGACAAGGTCTTTGATTAACTTTGACTGGATTGGCATCAGAAAAATCTTTAGGAATCGATTTAACTGGACTAGACAAGGTCTTGGGAAAACTTCAACTGGATCGGCATCAGAAAAATATTTAGGAATCAATTTGACTGGACCAGAGAAGGTCTTGGATTAACTTTGACTGGATTGGCATCAGAAAAATCTTTAGGAATCGATTTAAATGGACCAGACAAGGTCTTCCACATAGTTTAGGATTTAACTGCATCTTTCCTGAAAGGTAAAGGTCAGTCATATGCAATGCATGATATGGATCAAGCAATGATGTTCTCAACATAAATGAGATTGTGTGGTATGATGCATTTATGCATGTATCATGATGTATTGGAATGTAATGTTTTAGCTGGGGAAAATAAATCTCGGATAGCTGCTGGAAAGTAGAGTTGAATTCTTCGCTTCCGCTGGGGATGGTGAACGAAGGTGATTGCAAGAATAAACCTGTAGGAGAAGATAACTCCGTTGGAGAATAAACTGGTGAGGAGATTACTCTGTGGGGTAGAGATTCTCTACTGAGGACTCCACTGATAAACTCTACTGGGGATGGATTATCGTTGCTGGTGATACTGAGTTTGTTGAGGATTTAATTCTTGTTGGTGAAAGGGAAGAACTTCGTTGGGGATGATCTTTCAGTTGTGACTTGCTGGGGATAACCCTGTTAGGCTTTTGTGGGGAATAATCCTCTGAGTTCTGCTGGGAATAATCCTTTGAACTCGGCCGGGGAGATTTATTTTGTACTCTGCTGGGGATAAACTTCCAGAGTCTACTGGGGATGATGATTCAACTCCGTTGGGGAAGCTTTTTTCAGACCGTGCTGGGGAAATACTGACTCCACAGGGGGTATCTTGTATTCCACCGGGGAACTTTCTTATACTCCGTTGGGAAATATTAAGACTGTCGGGGATATTAATTTTTTTCAGTGCTGATGGTAGATCAACTCTGCTTGGGGAGAGCATTAATGATTCGTTCATGGTTGTAAGTCTCAACTGGGAGAGAGTTACCATTACTGTTTTACTCTGCGGGTAGTGAAGGTATCTTAGCCATATTCTTCAGCTGGATATACCTTTGTACCTGGTGGACAGAGAAACTGTATAGTTCGGACAATTCTTATTGCCCCTGTTTATGATATTACCTGTAATCATTTTTTGTTTCGCATGTAAATATTTATGAGCAACAATTAATGTCAAATGCATATATCAAAAATGAACATTGGATGTTCTTTGCAAAACAAAACAGATAAAGGAAAAACAGTTTGAGATTTCTTTGAGAATGAATTTGTATTGAATTTGACGTTTGGCTGGTAAATAGGAGTTTTTGTACAAGGGGATGACGTTCTAGTAAGAGAACGCTGCTGAATAATAGAATTTACACAATTTGTGAAAAACTAAACAAAACAGCTATGTGAATAATCCCACTGGGTTCCAACTCCGCTATTGCCTTTATGTCTTCGAGCATCTCATCACTTTGCTGCTAGTTGAAGGTGAATCAGATTGATTAGTGTCGTCCGAGCTTAATAGTTGATACCGAGGTCTGGATGCAAGGTGATCCAATGAGACATAGTGTTACGCTTTGATCCCTAATTTTTGCCTGGACTGCCCTTTCGGGTTTTCAGTCAACCGGGATACCCTTTTTTTCCCAAGCCGCCTTTTCAGGTTTTCGACTTGCCGGGTGTACAGATTTTTTATTTTCATCTCTTATTTTTGCCCGAACCCTTTTGGTTCGCCGGGAAGCCCTTATTTTTTCCTAGGCCAGTCAACCTAGCGGGTCTTTGATTATGCGTAGTATCTTTTCACTATATCTGCATTGACGGGGTGAGGAAGGTCGTCACCATCCATGGTGGTTAGAATCATAGCTCCTCCTGAGAAAATGTTCTTAACCATAAATGGCCCTTCGTAAGTAGGGGTCCATTTGCCCCTGGGATCACCTTGAGGTAGGATAATGCGCTTGATAACCAGATCCCTAACTTGATACTCCTGTCGTCTGACTTTCTTGTTAAATGCCTTGATCATTCGCTTTTGATACGTTTGACCATGACAGATAGCAGTAAGTCTCTTTTTTCCGATTAGGTTCAACTGATCAAGCCGGGTCTGAATCCAGTCATCTTTGCTCAAACCTGCATCCTTCATGATTCGGAGAGAGGGTATCTGAATTTCAAAGGGCAAGACTGCCTCCATGCCATAAGCCAAGGAATAGGGTGTTTCCCCTGTTGACGTCCGTGTTGAGGTACGGTATCCATGAAGAGCAAATGGTAACGTCTCGTGCCAGTCTTTGTATGTCACTGTCATCTTCTGCACAATCTTCTCAATGTTCTTATTAGCCGCTTCTACATCCCCATTCATCTTCGGCCGGTAGGGAGAAGAGTTATGATGCTGTATCTTGAATTGCTCGCAGAGCTCGGTGATCATCTTGTTGTTAAGATTGGTACCATTGTCCGTAATGATCCTCTCTGGTACACCGTATCGACAGATCAGATTGTGCCGAATAAATCGTGCCACGACGTTCTTGGTTACAGTAGCAAAGGAAGCTGCTTCAACCCACTTCGTAAAGTAATCAATTGCTACCAGGATGAAATGATGCCCGTTGGACGCTGTAGGTCTGGTCTCGCCGATCATATCAATGCCCCACATTGCAAAAGGCCAAGGTGCCGTCAAGACGTTCAGAGGAACTGGAGGTATGTGCACCTTATCAGCATAGACTTGGCACTTGTGACATGTCCGAGAATGCTGATAACAGTCGGCTTCCATAGTGGACCAATAATATCCTGCCTGGAGGATTTTCTTTGCCATGGTCTGTCCACTGGAATGAGTTCCGAAATTACCTTCATGTAAATCTGCCATGATCCTTTCTGCTTCATCCTTATCCACACAACGCAGTAAGGTCGAATCATGGTTACGCTTATAAAGAATGCCATTGCTGATGAAGAACTTCGCCGCGAACCTCCTCAGAAACTTCTTGTCATTAACATATGCACCCTCGGGGTATTCCTGAGTTTCAAGATACCTCTTCACCTCATGATACCAGGGCTTTTTTGTTACCTCTTCAGTCTCAGTGTCATAGCAATGTACAGGTTCGTCCAATTTTTCAATGATGATCCGAGGAGCTTCGTTGTCCCAATTGACTTTGAACATAGAAGACATCGTAGCCAGCGCGTCCACCAACTGATTCTTCTCTCTTGGGAAGTGTTCAAAGGTTGTCTCCTCAAAATGGGGAAGCAATGTCAACACATACTCTTTATAAGGAATACTATTTGGATGTTTCTTATCCCACTCGCCTTTGATCTGGCTGATCACGAGAGCGGAATCTCTGAAGACACTTAAGAACTTAATCCTTAGGTCAATTGCTGCTCGAAGACCCATGATGCACGCTTCATACTCCGCCATGTTGTTGGTGCAGTTGAAACATAGTCGGGCGGTGAACGGAGTATGGGAGCCTTTAGGAGATATGATCACGGCGCCAATGCCATTACCCAAAGCGTTCGAAGCTCCATCAAAGTACATAGACCATCGGGATCCTTCCTCAGGTCCTTCATTCGGTCCAGGTGTCTCACAATCAGTTACCAACATGATATTCTCGTCTGGGAATTCAAAGTTCATAGACTGGTAATCATCCACTGCCTGATGTGCCAAATGGTCTGCCAACACACTTTCCTTGATTGCCTTTTGGGTCGTGTACTGAATGTCATACTCAGTCAAGATCATCTGCCATCTTGCTATTCTTCCGGACAAGGCAGGCTTTTCGAAGATATACTCGATTGGATCCATCTTTGATATCAACAGAGTAGTGTGAGTCAACATATACTATCTCAGCCGGCGAGCAGCCCATGCCAAAGCGAAGCAAGTTTTCTCGAGCAACGAGTATCGGGTCTCGCAGTCGGTAAACTTTTTTCTAAGGTAATAAATAGCATGCTCTTTTCGGCCAGACTCGTCATGTTGACCCAACACACACCCCATTGAGTTATCAAGTACTGTCAAGTATAAGATCAGAGGTATCCCTTCGACTGGAGGCATCAGAATAGGTGGCTCTTGGAGATAATCTTTGATCCTTTCGAAAGTGGCCTGGCATTCATCGTTCCAACGTACCACTTAATCTTTCTTCAGTAGCTTGAAGATTGGCTCACAAGTAGCAGTCAGGTGCGAGATGAATCGGGAAATGTAATTCAGACGTCCCAGAAATCCTCTGACTTCTTTCTCTATTCTGGGAGCTGGCATTTCCTGTATGGCCTTCACCTTGGCAGGATCCACTTGAATACCTTTGTCGCTCACGACGAAACCCAGCAGTTTTCCAGATCTCACCCCGAAAGTGAACTTGTTCGGGTTTAACCTCAGCAGAGTCGCCATTTCTATGATACGGTGGGAGAGAACTGACTGTTTTTGGAATGTTGGTTCGCATTTTGCGTTTGTTTTTGCAAAATGTCACGGTAAGCAAGAGTCGCCACCGTCTTTTATTTTATCCAACAAGGAAAGGAAAAAAGCACAGAAAAATTCCTTTTTCGAGATGTTTCTCGGGTCCGGGGGGTAGATTATAGAAAGGGAAGGTGTTAGCACCCTTTCTATCCGTGGTTATCCACGGGCTCTTAGGTACTTGCTCAAAGTGTTTTCAAAATTGCTTTCTTTGTGCTTGTGGGTTTGAAAGAAGTTTTTTGTTTGAAAAGTGTAAGTGCGAAAAGTTTTATTTTTGTTTTTTGTAGGAGCAAGTACTTAAGAACCATCTACCTATTCGAAAAAAGGAAGCAATCTGTGCTAATGTCCTTTAGACAATGCTAGCCCACTATTGATGAGTAGGTAGCATCGTCGTTGGAGTTTTAAGGGTCAATTCGATTAAGGGACGTGTGGTCACTAAAGCAATGTTAGGACGCCTTAGCGGTAACCCTAATGTCTTAGATCATTTTTCTGAGGCAACTGTTTCGAGGCAACTATGATCTTTGGATAAGAGGGCAACCTCTAAAACTTCCTATACTCAATGACCACGTTCGAAGGCAACCAAATGAGGTGTACCCTAAGAGTGCGCATGTGCGAGTGTGTTGTTTCGGTTAATTTTATCTTTGTACATGTCAATGGTTATCTATGTTGATTTTAGGTTCATACATTCGATCTTGTAATGCATTCCCTATTACCAAACATCTAACAGTTTATAAGTTGCGGAAATTAAATTGCGGAAATTAAATCTAACTATTACAAGGCGTCGGGTATTTACATCGCCAAAAGCAACCCTTGAAATTAAAATGCGGAAAATAAATAAAGCGATAAAAAATAGTAAAGGTCCTATTAAACTATTACATTCCGGGAAACAATTACATCAATATGGTAAAATGGATCGCGTGCGAGAAGTTAAATCGGGCGAGTTTTTAGGGTTTTGACCCTTTTTGAAAGAAAGTGATTTTTTGATTATTTTTGGATTAAAAGAAATTAAATTTAAGTTAATTATTAAATAAATTAATTAATTAATTAAAAAAAGATATTTTTGGATTTTTGAGTATTTAAAGAAATAAAAATAAATTGATTAATGTTAATAAAACCTAATTATCTACATTAATTTTAATTATTGCAAAAATATTAAAAGTTATTCCCTAATTAAACTAAATTAATTAAGTTAGTATTTATTTACAAAAATAAAATGCTGAATTTAATTTTAATAAATAAAATATATTTTTTGGTTTTTAATTTTATTAAGAAAAAGATTAATTGGTTAGTTAAATAATAAAAATAATTAATCAAACAATTAAATAAAATAAATAAAAGAAATAGAAAGAAAAAAGAAATAACCAAGGGGGTTTGGGCCCAGATCAGGGGTGAAATAGCAATTCTGAGGGCCCAATTATGGGCAAGTCTGGTTGACTTTCTGATTCTCCATGCGCACGTTGACTTGAGTGTATGATGGATATTCCATCTGGGCCATCAGATTTAGCCTGGAGGCCATCTGGCGTTTGGAGATTTGAGGGAGTATCACTACAAGAAAATTAGGATTTTACGACACAAAAATTGCGACAGTTACTTAATAACCGTCGTAATTCTAATATAGGGACCCATGTCACGACGGTATACACCTACCGCCCTAAAATGAATGTTGCGACGGTTAAGAAACCGTCCTAAAATAGACATCACGACGGTAAAACAACCGTCGCCCCCCTAAACCTTTAAAAAACATGCAAAAGTTATGAAAGGGCACGACGGTAACCACACCCGTCGTCCCCCTAAATCCTTTACCCCCTTCGTCTATTACGCTTTACTGCAATTTAAACCCAACTATTTCAAACCCAATAACACCGAACTTCACTCCATCATTTCCTGCATCACCTTCACCCCCCATGTTACTTACCGTGTTCTTTCAGACCCTATTCTCCAACCGCATTCCTGTTTATCCTTTTTCCACTTCCTCAAAACCCATCATTCCAACCATTCACTCAAACCTGACCTCAAGGCCCATTTGATTCTCTTTTCTAGACTCTTTAAAGCTCGCAAATTCGCCACCATCAAGACTATTCTGAATTCCGTTGTTACTGATTCCCAATTTCGCTCCCCAGTTTCGGGGATTGTTGATTTGCTTGATGAATTTGAGTTTCATTTTGTTGACAAGCTTTGTGATATGTTGTTTAGGGTTTGTTCTGATAATAGGTTGTTTCCAGAGGCGGTTAGGGTTTTTGATTATGTGGAGGAAAAGGGGTTCGTGATAGAGGAGAGGTCTTGTTTTGTGCTTTTGCTTGCTTTGAAGAGATGTGGTGAGATTGAGTTGTGTCTTAGATTCTTCCGCCGGATGGTTGAGTCTAATGGAATTGAAATTAGGGTTCAGTCTTTGACACTTGTGATTGATGGCTTGTGTAAGAGAGGAGGGGTTGAGAAAGCTAAGGAGTTGATGGATGAGATGGTCACTAAAAGCATTGTGAAACCGACTGTGTTTACTTACAATACGTTGTTGAATGCGTATGTTGGAAGAAAGGATTGAAGTGGAGTTGGTGAGATACTGAGGTTGATGGAGAAGGAGCCGGTTGTTTTTAGTGTGGCGACTTATAGTATTTTGATTCAGTGGTATTCTAGTTCTGGTGATATTGGGGAAGTGGAGAAGATATTCGAGGAAATGTGTGAAAGAAAAATAGAAATTGATGTTTATGTTTATTCGTCCATGATAAGTTGGAATTGTAGGTTGGGAAATATGAAAAGGGCATTTGCGTTGTTTGATGAGATGGCTCAGAGAAATGTTGCTCCTAATGCACATACTTACGGCGCGTTGATTGGTGGTGTGTGTAAGGCTGGTCAAATGGAAGCTGCGGAAATCTTGTTGGAAGAGATGCAAAGTAAGGGAATTGACCTAAATATGATAATATTTAACACGATGATAGATGGCTACTGCAAAAGAGGAATGATGGATGAAGCTTTGAGGCTGCAAACGATCATGGAAAGGAAAGGATTCAATGCAGATGTGTTTACATTCAACATTCTTGCAAATGGGCTATGTAAATTGCATAGGTATGGTGAGATGGAGTGTCATTTGACATCTGAATAACTTGGTTTGGCTATCTATTCACTTAAAATCATATACAGTTAAATGCATTTTTTTTATTCCCCTATTTTACCTGAAACAAGATTTTAGTCCCTCATTTCAAAATACAGCATTATGCTTCTGAGTTTCACATATTATTACAATTTTGGTTCTTACACACATTTTTATACATGCACATAAAAGCATATAAAAGTACTTACTGGGGGATGTTTTTGACGTTTTGCAGGGAAGTTCCAAACTGAAATCGGCAAAGCTTGGGCATCAGAAATTGTTTCAAGAAGGAATAATACCCAACTTGGAAGTTAATGAGTTCTCTTGAGAGGAAAGTGGAAGGGTGAGGCAATTCCTTTAAAAGTTTGTATCTCAATTGGCTGTTGTAGCATGGTGTAGGTATCTTAACAGTGTACAGATAACCAATATAGCAGGTGTGAATGAAGCAACATTTAGTAGATGATTTAGCTGGATTATCTTGTACTAATATACTTTTAACCTTGTCTCATATTCATTAGACTTCATTGATTTGGAATGACTGAAAATTTTGAACTGTAAAACGATTAATATCATGGGTTGCATCTAGTTTGTTCTACTTCCCAAAGAAGTAGGTTTTCATAACTGCTGATCTTTTTGGTAGTATTTTGACCTTAAACTTCAAAACGATGAATTTCATGAATTGCATGTAGTTTTATTTTACTTCCTAAGTAGGTTTTGATATCTTTTGTTGTGCATGTGGATATTCTTGATCCTATTTTGACCTTGAGTATTCAATCAACAGTAATGCAATTTTATTTAAAAGGCCCCTTACTTCGGTGGAGCCAAGTCCAATTACAAAAGAACCTATTCAGCCGCTAAGTTGAAAAAGTCGCTAATTATGTCACTAAATTGTAAAAACTGTCACTAAGTTATATCAGAGACAAAAGTGTGGAAAGAACAGGAAGTTGTGACCAAGGCCACATGGCCGTAACCTTAATAATGCAGCAATGCCTATCTCTTTTATTTTGTCTATTTAACTATTTTAACATGTTCCTCAATAGTTTGGTAACTACTTATTGACAGGCTATCTTGTTGGTTGCCATGGCTACTTCAGAAGACATGAGAATCAATGCAGAACATATCAGAATAGCTGATCAGTTTGTGGAAGTACCTGGTGGGACCAATAACAATAACTACGCTAATGTGCAGCTTATTCTAGAGGTATGTGAAGTCGACTTCATGAGATTACTGCAGTTTATTTATTCTTGTCATTTAAATGATTTCAGTGCTTATGTAATTGTGATTATTTTGATCTGCATAACTTGTTAATTTTGCTGACGGCAATGCAATGTGTTTTCCAGATTGCCGAGATAACTCATGTTGATGTGGTATGGCCTGGTTGGGGTCATGCATCAGAGAATCCTGAGCTACCAGATGCATTAAAAGCAAAAGTAATTGTTACTAGTTACTACACCAAATTGTCAAAAGGTATGAAAATTTTCTGTTACTAGTTACTACACCAAATTGTCACGATGGAATGAATCTCGGTAATGACATAATCAATCATCTGGAACAGATTATTGAGGAGGGTCCGATTACTGTAGCACCCCCAGAAACGGTGAAAGAACTTGAACAAGCGGCTAGAAGATTAGCTATATCTGTAAATTATGTTGGGGCAGCTACAGTTGAGTATCTTTTTATCATGATGACAAGCTAGTTTTATGAAACATGTTTATTATGCAGAAGTAACACTATTATAATATTTTATCTCAGGCATCAGACTACAGAGATAACAAAATTCACACTGGATGGCTGGATAGTAGAATTGCAATGCGGGTTAGAGCAGAGAGACCTCCTTGGTATCTGTCTGTTGTTTGAGGGGCACTCTATGTAAGCAAACTTTCTTATTCTTAATTTTATCATTTTCTCCTCGAGTTTTTGGTATTTTCTCACGTTCAAATTCATGATCTGTGGCTTCTTCTAATTAATACAGAAAGCTACTGCTAGTAGTGCTGCTTTGGTTTCAGACTATGTTGGCTATCTTGAGAAGGGGCAAATCCCTCCTAAGGTATTATATCCAAATGGGAAAACGTGTATCTAACTCCGTGCTTATTTTTTAGTGATACTAATGTTTTTTTTTATAATTATGCCAGCACATATCTCTTGTCCGTTCTCAAGTGTCCTTAAGCATTGAAGGAAGCAAATATACTGTATGTAATCTTTCTTAGTAATTCCCTTACCTTTTTTGGGGACTTACGCTATCATATGCAATGCTCAATTTGCATGACTCATCTTCCAAAACAATTATGTAGATTGACATGATACGAGGAGGACCTGGGAGTTATAAACTGAAATTGAATCAATCAGAGATAGAAGCGGAGATTCATACTTTACGTGATGGAGGTTTGTTGATGCAGGCAAGTATTACTCTCTGAACTATCTATGCATTTGAACTTTTGTAGCTCTCTTCATTGGATTATTACTCAATATAGTCAATTTTATAGCATGAGTTTCTTTGATTTCTTAACTGTTAGTTTCCATTTGTTACAGTTGGATGGAAACAGTCATGTAATATATGCAGAGGAAGAAGCAGCTGGAACTCGCCTTCTAATTGATGGAAGGACTTGCTTGCTTCAGGTGAAACTAATTTATTTCTACCCTTTAAAAATTTGATTTCTTTTTAAGGTGGCTGAGGTGACTAAACCCCTTTCATATGCAGAATGATCACGATCCATCAAAGTTAATTGGAGAGACTCCATGCAAGCTTCTGAGATATTTGGTTGCAGACGACAGTCACATTGATGCAGACACACCATATGCTGAAGTTGAGGTCATGAAGATGTGTATGCCTCTTCTCTCCCCTGCTTCTGGGATTATTCATTTCAGAATGGCTGAAGGTCAAGCCATGCAGTTTGGATGTTAATACCAGAAAAATCAACATAGATGCCGGTCAAGAAGAAACAACAGTAGAGACAATCTTGGAAGAACTGGCACAGGAAAGATGCTTATGTTTTGTTTGATGAGATACTTTGTATATCACTTGATTAAATATTATATGATAGTTCCCTTTCGTTCGAGTACTGAATTGATGATTGGAATTATCTTTGAGTGATCCATGTTAGTGAGAAGGAGTGTTGGTTTGGCTGTGTGTAGGAAATTCAAGGAAGAAAAAAAGGCCCTAGGCCAGTATGAGCCATAGCCCTCTTTACGGACAGGAGATAAGCACCTCAGATTTTTGTACCAGGGAGGATGGCCTGGTGTACTACGGCAGTGCCTACTTTGGGTGTTTTCTTTCCCAAATAACACCCTAATCCTTTTGTTATAGTTCCTGAAAATCGGAAAATCTCACTTGTTATAGGTAACTTGTAGCAAAGTTATAAGGTGGTATAAGCATATTACAATGTGCAATAATTCATAAATCTTTTCTCCCAATAATAAGTACTGGTATCTCACGGAAATCTCACGCTTCAATAGCAAAAGCAATGTCTCCTTGCATTATTTTACAAATGGTTTCCCAACTGAATTAATAATACTGAGTTAGTAAATATTTCAAAACAATTGGATTGCTCATTTCAAAACAATGTTGAAAAGTGATAGAAAATAAAATAAAAATACTATAAATAAAAAAATATTAAAGTAAATAATAATTTAAATATAATAGTAAAATAATATTATATTTAAAATTATTTTACTAAATAATAATTTAAATAAAAATATTATTTGAAATTTATAAATCAGATTACGACGGTTAAAGTCAAATTCACGACGGTATATAACCGTCGCAAACAACAACAACAAAAAATAAAGTCAAATTCACGACGGTATATAACCGTCGCAAACAACAACAAAAACAAAAAATAAAGTCAAATTCACGACGGTATATAACCGTCGCTATCTGTTGTGCGTGACAGTTTTTGCAACCGTCGCGAAATAGGCTGGGGACGCACGATTCTGCGACGGTACTTCTACCGTCGTAGATTGTAAATTGCGACGGTTTTAACCGTCGTAATCAGCCAAAATAACCGTCCCAATCTATCATTTTTCTTGTAGTGTATGGTGCATTGCAAGGCATGAGATACGCTGGAATACCTGAAAGAAAATGATAACAAATATGTGGAGGACCTAGGATTCGAACCCAGGTCCCAGGAGTCACTGGACAGCGCGCTTACCACTACACCACTATGCATCATTTGTTAGTGTATTAGGTAATAATTATAATATATGAAACAAGTTAATATGCCTGAAACAAAAAGAAAAAGCGCGAATTATTTGAATGGACGAATTGGATGGGAACACGTTGTCGTCCATGTCCTTGGACTTATACAGAGATTACCTGCGGATTTAAATCCGCAGCAAAAAGCATAGGTCAATTCCAAAATCCATCTCAGGCCATATAAATGGAAGGTGATACCATGGATGAACTCGTCTCGTTCCCCTGAGCAAGATGGTACCCTTCTCACAAGTCAATTGTCCCTGTAATGGAAAGCCCTAAAAAAACCCTAAAAAACCTTTCAATGGCGTTTTGGATTATAGGTCAGATAAATGCAATCAAATAACATGGAAAGCATGGAAATTGTTTGGTGATTGCAAATATGCCATTAGTTTCTTGGAATGATGCGTAAATTTTGAAACACGAAAGCAAGTTCAGAGGGAGGTTGTGTATCACTTACAGCGCGTTTGAGAGTGTCTGGGAGCTTGCTTTTGATTGCTACAGACTCAATGAATGTCCAGCAATTGATCCACGTTGAGTTTTGGTTCTGAATTGGCCTCTAGGTGTGATTTCAGTTTCAAGCTTTTTCAAGTTTTTTTCAAGTTTGGTTTTGACGTTTATGCAGCCTCCAACCTCTAATTCGTGCCTTTTTGCATTGTATATGTAACATGGAATGAATTAGGTTAACTTTCTTGGGCTGAATCCTTATGCATTGATGTTTGGAGATATGATTTTATTCTCCATTGAAAAGCTTCCAAATTTGTCCAAAATCCAATATTTTGTTCATGATATGGCTTGATATAGATTTCATCATGTCCATGATGACAATTAAGACCTACATCAATCAAAAAGATCCTAAATGATCAATATTTGGATTTTATTTAGATTTAAATTGCTTTAAAATGAATTAATTAAATAAAAATCAAATAAAATAGAAAAATTAATGAATGGACACAAGGCTGAAGCTAGGACACGTTTGTAGTGTGACAAGACCAAATCAAGTGAAAAAGAATGGGCCCATTTGACAAAATTTGAAGTTTTGGGGATAGTTGACTTTTGGCAATTTTGCAAAAATGCCCAACTTCAACAATGAATAACTCTTTCAATTTTGAACTTTTGGAAGTTTTCTTGGACTTTTTATAAAGCTAGAGATGTCCTCTAAACAACCATTTTGGTCTCATATCATTTTGATATTTCATGCTCAAGTTATAAGCTTTGGCAAAAAGGTGTTTTTGTTGACTTTCAAAAATGACCTATAATGTCCAAATTTGTAACTTCTTGTGAGTGCATTTCTTGATCTTGGGGTATGAAGATAGATTTTAGTAAATTGCATCCTCTTAAAAATGAGCTTTGGATGGGTCATTTCTCATAAAGTATGAGAAAGTTATGCTTGGTCAAAGTTGAGTTGACTTTTCCTACAACACCCTAATTTAGCAACTTTTGAGTCTTGATGAATTTTGAGAAATCCTTGATGAATCATGATAAACCCTTGATCAAATGATGAAATATCCTTCAAAATGAGAATGTTGACAAAAAATCTTGAAGTTTGACTATTTGTAGGTCACATTTGACTTTTGTCCTAGCACAGTCGATTTTTGGACCCCTTGAGCCATTGACTGACCAAACGTCCTCTGCAAGGCTTGAAATTTGACATGGATGAACTTGAGAACATATTAGGGCATTGGAGAGCACTTGAATTCATTTGGACCCAAATATCTAGATGTAACACAAAACCCTATTTGAGGTTGACTGCCTTAGGAGATAGCTTGACTGTCCAACTCTTGAGCAATCTTGAGCCACTTGGAGATTTTTCTTGCAATTGTCTTGAGAAATATGAGATGGAAAATTTTGGGGTGCAACAGCTACCCCTGTTCAATTTTCTTAAACCTGAGGATGTATATTGGCTTTTGGGCCTTTCGTGATCCGAAGGTGGAAGATGATTGAACACTAAAGTGCCCAGAAATTTGCACTCGCATGAAGTGGTATCAGCATTGTGATGTCGGGAATGGGCTTACAGATGCCATTTGGAGATTGTTGATAGGTGGTCGGAACTTCGACTGGAAAATGAATCAGGGAGATATTCGCGGTGATCTGACTGGACCAGAGGAGGTCTTGGATTAACTTTGACTGGATCAGCATCAAAAAAATCTTTAGGAATCGATTTAACTGGACCAGACAAAAGTCCTGGAATAACTTCAACTGGAATACGAATCAGGGAAATCTTCGCATCGATCTGACTGAACCAGAGGAGGTCTTGGATTAACATTGACTGGATCGGCATCAGAAAAATCTTTAGGAATCGATTTAACTGGACCAGACAAGAGTCTTGGAATAACTTCAACTGGAATACGAATCAGGGAGATCTTCGCAGTGATCTAACTGAACCAGAGGAAATCTTGGATTAACTTTGACTGGATCGGCATCATAAAAATCTTTAGGAATCAATTTAATTGGACCAGACAAAAGTCTTGGAACAACTTCAACTGGAATACGAATCAGCGAGATCTTCACGGCGATCTAACTGAACCAGAGGAGGTCTTTGATTAACTTTGACTGGATCGACATCAGAAAAATCTTTAGGAATCGATTTAACTGGACCAGACAAAAGTCTTGGAACAACTTCAACTGGAATACGAATCAGGGAGATCTTCGTGGCGATCTAACTGAACCAGAGGAGGTCTTTGATTAACTTTGACTGGATCGGCATCAGAAAAATCTTTAGGAATCGATTTAACTGGACCAGACAAAAGTCTTGGAATAACTTCAACTAGAATACGAATCAGGGAGATCTTCGCGGAGATCTAACTGAACCAGAGGAGGTATTTGATTAACTTTGACTGGATCGGCATCAGAAAAATCTTTAGGAATCGATTTAACTGGACCAGACAAAAGTCTTGAAATAACTTCAACTGGAATACGAATCAGGGAGATCTTCGCGGCGATCTAACTGAACCAGAGGAGGTATTTGATTAACTTTGACTGGATCGGCATCAGAAAAATCTTTAGGAATCGATTTATCTGGACCAGACAAAAGTCTTGGAATAACTTCAACTGGAATACGAATCAGGGAGATCTTCGCGGCGATCTAACTGAACCAAAGGAGGTCTTTGATTAACTTTGACTGGATCGGCATCATAAAAATATTTAGGAATCGATTTAACTGGACCAGACAAAAGTCTTGGAATAACTTCAACTGGAATACGAATCAGGGAGATCTACGCGACGATCTAACTGAACCAGAGGAGGTCTTTGATTAACTTTGACTGGATCGGCATCAGAAAAATCTTTAGGAATCAATTTAACTAGACCAGACAAAAGTCTTGGAATAACTTCAACTGGAATACGAATCAGGGAGATCTTCACGGCGATCTAACTGAACCAGAGGAGGTCTTTAATTAACTTTGACTGGATCGGCATCAGAAAAATCTTTAGGAATCGATTTAACTGGACCAGACAAAAGTCTTGGAATAACTTCAACTGGAATAAGAATCAGGGAGATCTTCGCGGCGATCTAACTAAACCGGAGGAGGTCTTTGATTAACTTTGAATGGATAGGCACCAGAAAAATCTTTAGGAATCGATTTAATTGGACCAGACAAAAGTCTTGGAATAACTTCAACTGGAATACAAATCAGGGAGATCTTCGCGGCGATCTAACTGAACCAGAGGAGGTCTTTGATTAACTTTGACTGGATCGACATTAGAAAAATCTTTAGGAATCGATTTAACTGGACCCGACAAAAGTCTTGGAATAACTTCAACTGGAATACGAATCAGGGTGATCTTCGCGGCGATCTAACTGAACCAGAGGAGGTCTTTGATTAACTTTGACTGGATCGGCATCAGAAAAATATTTAGGAATCGATTTAACTGGACCAGACAAAAGTCTTGGAATAACTTCAACTGGAATACGAATCAGGGAGATCTTCGCAGCGATCTAACTGAACCAGAGGAGGTCTTGATATAGCTGAGAATTTAACTGCATCTTTCCTGAAAGGTAATGGTCAGTTATATGCAATGCATGATATAGACCAAATAATGATGTTCTCAAAATAAACGAGATTGCATTATATGATGCGTATATGCATGTATCATGATGTATAGAAATGTAATGTTTTAGCTGGGGAAAATAAATCCCAGATAGCTGCTGGAGAATAGAGTTGGATTCTTCGTTTCCATTGGGGATGACGAACGAAGAGAATAAACCTGCAGGAGAGGATGACTCTGTTGGGGAATAAACTGCCGAGGAGATTACTTTGTGGGGAAGAGATGTTCTGCTGGAGATTCCACTGATAAATTCCGTCGGGATGACTTATCGTTGTTGGTGATATTGAATCTGTTGAGGATTGAATTCCTGTTTGTGAAAGGAAAGAACTTTGCTGGGGATGATCTTTCAGTTGCGACTTGCTGGGGATAACCCTTTGAATTCGGATAGGAATGATCCTTTGAGTTCTACTGGGAATGATCCTTTGAACTCGGCTAGGGAGATTTATTTTTGTACTCCGCTGGGGATAAACTTCCAGAGTCTACTGGGGATGATTCTCCCAACACCGTTGGGGAAGCTTTTTTCAGACTACGCTGGGGAAATTTTAACTCCACTGGGAATATCTTGTATTCTGCCGGGGAATATTCTTATACTCCATTGGGGAATATTAAGACTGCCGGGGATATCAAGCCTTTTTAGTGCTGATGATAGATAAACTCTGCTTGGGGAGAATATTACTGATTCATTCACAGTTGCAAGTCTCAGCTGGGGAGAGCTATCATTACTGTTTTACTCTGCGGGGAGTGAATGTTACTGGAACGCGTGCTAAGGATATGATGATGGCTTGCATGGAGACTTTTTTGCCCCTGTTTCTGCGGGAGAAGGTGCCTGCAGAGGCCCTGTGGATCGAGTATTATCCCCACCTATGAGGTGCTTGGTATCTTTCGGTCAAAATGACAATTCTTCTTTTGGTAGGCCAGTGACGAGATGACGAGACATAGTCGTACGCTTTGATCCCTAATTTTTTCCTGAACCGCCCTTTCGGGTTTTCAGTCCACCAGGATACCCTTTTTTGCCCAGGCCGCCTTTTCAGGTTTTTGACTTGCCGGGTGTACAATTTTTCATTTTCATCCCTTATTTTTGCCCGAACCCTTTTGGTTCGCCGGGAAGCCCTTATTTTTTCCTAGGCCAGTCAACCTAGCGGGTCTTTGATTATGCATAGTACTTTTTTTTTACTATGTCCATGCTCTCAGAATGTAGGGAGGTGTCACCGTCGGTAGTGTTGTGTTGCCATACTACTAGAAGATCTTCGTTTGATCATGCAAGATTCGTTGCTGGAATTCATGTCCAATGCCCCAATTGATTCAAAATGGAGATTTGCCCCTGGCTATTTGGCATTTTGAGAGATTCCTTGAATCTTGACTTGACTGTCCCAGATGATGGACAATGCTTATGCCGTGCCCCTTGGTTGGAGGTGTTTTTTCCACTTGAGGTGACCCTTTTTATTGAAAAGGTTTTTGTTCACTAGATATTCATCGTGCAAACTTCTCTACTGTTTGAATAAATAGTCATATGCAAACAATGTTATTTCAAGAATACAAAGCTTATGTCTGTTTTGAAGTTCTTTGAAAATGTAGTTTTCAATAAGATAGGAAAATTTTGTAAAATGTGATGTCAACTCAGGATTTACAACAAGCCCTACAGGAGTCAGGATACCTTTTGTAACAGTATGCTTTCGAACTAACCCATGCTTCAACTAGGACTTTTTAAGGGTTATAACGTGGCCTGGTTCACGGTATAAGAAACAAAGGATAAAGGCTCAAATTTTATTTTTACCCACCCATTCTTCGTGATGTTCTTCGATCCTAAACTCAGCTAATCGTGCATTAGATCTTGTTTGAGTCTTTGCTCTGATATACCAGTGATGGTTCAGATACTGACAATTTATTTTGAACAGGCAGTCATTTTGTTGAGAGTTTGTAGGACCTCTTTCTTTTTTTTTTATTATCCCTGTCTTTTGCCTGAACTGTTTCTTTTTGTGATTACAGTCAGCGGGATGCCCCAGTTTTTCTTAAGTCTCCTTCACAGGTTTTGACTTAACGGGCTTTTATTTTTGAGAGATAATGAATGCCTTTCCTTACGATTATACGGAACCATCACCGTCTTTTGTTTCGGAAGGACTTCTTTGATGCCATTCATTATGCACCTGTATTAACTGAGAAAACTACCCTGCCCCAGGTTATAATTACGAGTTTTAATTTGTGAAACGAAAAACTCCAACTTCTTTGGATCAAAGGGGTTGACTAGGGATTATCTTCCTTATAACTCCACTGTTTAGGATTTGAAACAATGCCTGTACATCGTCAGCGGGGTCTGTTCAAAAGCATACTGTAGAGATTTTGGTATCATTTTTGTCATCCTCCCTCTAAAGGCTTAGATTTTTTTTAGAGTTGATCATCACAAAAAATGAAAGCAATTCGAATATAGTGAATACGAATGGATTGATTCAAAACAGACATATGCAATGCATTGATAAAGTAATAAAGTTTTACATGAATAAAGGTTTGAACAATCAAAAGAAAATTACAAATTGAAAATTCTAATGAACAAAAGTCTTCTCGTCTCAGTACTTGTCACTTCAAATGGTGAACCTTGGAGGGATGGTAGAAGAACTCAGCCTGACCATCTTGTGTGAATTCCAATGCTCCTTCATCAATCAAGTTTTGAATTTTGTACTTCAACTTCCAACAGTCGTCAGTGTCATGCCCCGGGCTGTTAGAAAGGTATGCACACCTTGCATCAGGATTGTAGTTGGGTGAAGAAGTCTTAGAATTAGGATGAGGTCCTACCAACGTCACCAAATTCAATCTCAACAGGTGTTGTAAAGCCTGAGATAGCGACATGTTGATCTTGGTAAATTGCCGCTTGGGCATATTTGGCTTACTCCGATCAACTCGTTGTTTATGGCAAGGTTGTTGTTGGACCCTTGAGGTAGTAGCAACTTGGAGAGGTCTATTCTTCATCAAACCAAACCTTTGACTTCTCGGAAGTTGATTAATGACTTGGTCCCCGGCCTTGACTGTTTGCTTCATGTTGTTGTATCTGTCTTGATGAAGCTGGTTGATAATGGTTCTCAGCTCTTCTTGTTCCCGAGCTAAGCCCTGGATAAGAGTCATCTGCCCCAGCATCTGGGTTTTCATTGTATCTACCTCAGCTTGCAATTGTTCCAGCCGTTCATCCTTATTGTCTTCAGGGCTTTTCTTGACCAAATTCCCAACGAGGAGTGTTTTCAACTCTTCCTGCCCCTTGGATAGGTTTAAGAATACGTCCCTGAACTGAGCTTCTCGAGTTTGAAGATCTATGTTGTCTTGTTGGAAAGCCATTGCTGAAATAAACAGCGAGAACATGAGAGACCTGTACTGGGAGACCTGTTATGCAATGATATGTATGATATATCTATACAATGTTTTCAAGGATCTCGCGGGGTAAACCAGAAACTTGTTAGAATTTAAATTTCGCAGCTTAGATTGAAGAAACGTCATGTTGTTAATAGTCCTTCTTCAAGAGTCAAGCTCACCATATCGAGTGGGTCATAGCCCCTGACTCAAGTTATCGTGTTTTGATTTCTAGACAACCTCGGCTAGTGGAAAATAAATCCCCTTTGTCTCTTGCTAGATGTTTGATTTACCATAACCTGCATCACAAACCCTTGAGATCCTTGAAATGGTTAAGGAAATTTTAAGGCATGATGTTATGATGTGTATGTTATCCGTTTAAGAAAAAATGTGAGGTGATGTAAGTGAACCCTATAATAAATCCAGATTATTGGATAAGGACTGTAAACAAAACCTGCAAGGAACTCATGTTGTCAGATAACAAGAATGTGCAAGTAGTTCAAGTTTTGAAGGCACACAAGTCACACAAACAGCCTTAAATTTAGGCTGGCCTGGAGTTTAGGTATTACCCTCTTTCAGTTTAGTTGGTTCAACCTGTCCTAAAAATAGTAACTTGGTTCTAGAGGATCTCAATATCACTGACTACCCTCGATCGGTCATAATTCCAGTTTAGCAACCTTTTCTTGCGGTCGGAATCATCGTGAGAGTTTAGTCTCAATGAGTGTAGCATACTGCTACTGTTCTATGGCCAAGTTGGTCAATTAAAGGTTCTAAGGTCAGTTGGTGCTTAATCACCCCTTAGCAGACCCATATTCTCCTTGTTGCGCCACAAGGGATATCGGTACATACTAAAGTGCCACACCAACGTAGCTACTGCTTCAACTGTATCGGTCTACGCCGTACAGTTCCCTCACAGTTTATTGCTACTTACCTAAAAGGTATCCCTCAGATCCGGGTTAGGATCTATAGTAACTCTGATTCAAGCCCACAAATATAAAGCATACAAGTCAAGCAATTGAAAACATTATGATGAACTATTCCTAAGGTACACCCCACTTATAAGCGTCCCCAGCAGAGTCGCCAGTTCTGTGATACGGTGGAAGAGAACTGACTGTTTTTGGAATGCTGGTTTGCGTTTTGCGTTTGTTTTCGCAAAATGTCGCGGTAAGCAAGAGTCGCCATCGACTTTTATTTTATCCAACAAGGAAAGGAAAAAAGCATAGAAAAATTCCTTTTTCGAGATGTCTCTCGGGTCCGGAGGGTAGATTATAGAAAGGGAAGGTGTTAGCACCCTTTATATCCGTGGTTATCCACAGGCTCTTAGGTACTTGCTCATATTGTTTTCAAAAATTTGATTTCTTTGTGTTTGTGGGTTTGAAAAAGTTTTTGTTTTGAAAAGGAGTGTAAGTGTGAAAATTTTGTTTTGTACATGTTAATGGTTATCTATGTTGATTTTAGGTTTTGAACGATCAATCTTGTCATGCATTCCCTATCATCAAACATCTAACAGTTTATAAGTTGCGGAAATTAAATTACGGAAATTAAATCTAACTATTACAAGGCATCGGGTATTTACATCGCCAAAAGCAACCCTTGAAATTAAAATGCGGAAAATAAATAAAGCGATAAAATAATTAAAGTCCTATTTAAACTATTACATTCCGGAAACAGGTACAATAATATGATAAAACGGATCGCGTGCGAGGAAATTAAATCGGGCGCATTTTTTAGGGTTTTGACCCTTTTTGAAAGAAAGTGATTTTTTTGTTATTTTTTGAATTAAAAGGAAATAAACTAAATTAATTAAATTAATTAATTAATTAAAAAAAGATATTTTTGGATTTTTGATATTTAAAGAAATAAAATAAATTTGATTTAAAGTTAGTAAAACCTAATTATCTAAATTAATTTTAAATATTGCAAAAATTATTAAAAGTTATACCTAATTAAAACTAAATTAATTAAATTAATATTTATTTACAAAAATAAAGTGTTGAATTTAATTTTAATAAATAAAATATATTTTTGTATTTTTGTTTTATGAGGGAAAAATGTGATTGGTTAGTGAATAATAAAATAATAATAATAAACAATAAATAAAAGAAAGAAAGAAAAAGAAATAACCAAGGGGGGTGTTGGGCCTGATCAGGGGTGAAAATTGCAATTTTTTGGCCCAACAGGCGCAAGCCTGTATTGACTTTCCATGATTCCCTATGGCATGGTGACTTGAGAGCATGATGGACATTCATTCTTGACCACCAGATCTGGCCTGGGGACATCTGGCAACTGATTAGGTGATGGTGTATGATGTGCTACGCCTTGGGAATTACATGGAATAACCTGAAGAAAAGTGATACAAAGCTTTTGGGGGACCTGGGATTCGAACCCAGGTCCCATTGGATTTTGAACCCTCGCCTTGCCACTCAACCACTACACTTCATTTGTTATTATAATAGATAACAAATATTATATGGAGAAAATAATTAATATGCCAGAATTATAAAAAAACGCGCGAGATTTGAACCAACGAATTGGAAAGGGCCACGTCTTCATCTTCTTCGCTGGACCTGGTTTTTTTTACCTGCGGATTTGCATCCGCATCCAAATCCATAGCTGCATCCTAAAATTAGTTATAGGCTATAAAAATAAAAACCAAGACCATGGACATGTTCGCCTGGACATCCTGAGCACGCCTATATCCATTAATGGCACTGATTTTACCTGTAGAGAAAACGCCTAAAAACAAACTTCCAAAACCCTAGATTCGGTTACAGGGCTATGGCTCATGAAAACATAATCAAATGATGCAGAAAGCTTCTAAATGGAACGATAAGCATGATTATGTAAAGATTTTGCCAAAAAGTGTAAGAATATGAGGATGGGATTTCAACTGAAAAGTGATTTTCAGAGAGACTTACAACGCTTTAGAACGTGTATGGGGATTGGTTTTGAGTTGGTTTCCCTTCAAGGATGGTCCAGCAATTGATTAGTGTGGAGATTTGGTCTTGAAACCACCTATATGCACGATTTCAGTTTCAAGCTTTTTAGCAACTTTTTCAAGTTTGGTTTTTGTGATTCTGCAGCTTCTACCCCCTCAAACCCGTGCCTTTGCATTGTATATGTAACATGGAGTGAATTAGGTTAACTTTTTTGGGCTGAATCCTTATGCATTGATGTTTGGAGATATGATTTGATTCACCATTAAAAAGCTTCTAATTTTGTCCAAAATCCAATACTTTGTTCATGATATGGTGAGATACGAGTTTGATCATGTTCATGATGACAATTAAGACCTATAACAATCAAAAAGATCCTAAATGATCAATATTTGGATTTTATTTGGATTTTATTTGGATTTAAATTGATTTAAAATGAATTAATTCAATAAAAATAAAATAAAATAGAAAAATTAATAAATGGACACAAGGCTGAAGCTAGGACACGTGTGTAGTGTGACAAGACCAAATCAAGTGAAAAAGAATGGGCCCATTTGACAAAATTTGAAGTTTTGGGGATAGTTGACTTTTGGCAATTTTGCAAAAATGCCCAACTTCAACAATGCATAACTTATTCAATTTTGAACTTTTGGAAGTTTTCTTGGACTTTTTAGAAAGCTTGATATTTCCTCTAACCAACCCTTTTGGTCTCATCTCATTTCGATATTCCATGCTCATGTTATATGCTTTGGAAAAAAAGGTGTTTTTGTTGACTTTCAAAAATGACCTATAATGTCCAAATTTTTAACTTCTTGGGAGTGCATTTCTTGATCTTGGGGTGTGAAGATGTATTGTAGGAAATTGCATCCTATTAAAAATGAGCTTTGGATGGGTCATTTCTCATAAAGTATGAGAAAGTTATGCTTGGTCAAAGTTGAGTTGACTTTTCCTATAAAACCCTAATTTAGCAACTTTTGAATCTTGATGAATCTTGAGCAATCCTTGATGAATCATGATCAACCCTTGATCAAATGATGAAATATCCTTAAAAATGAGAATGTTGACAAAAAAATCTTGAGGTTTGACTGTTTGTAGGTCACAGTTGACTTTTGCCCTAGCACATTCGATTTTTGGACCTCTTGAGAAATTGACTGACCAAACTTCCTCTGCAAGGCTTGAAATTTGACATGGATGAACTTGAGAACATATTAGGACATTGGGGAGAACTTGAGGTCAGTTGGATGCAAGGACCTTGATGCAACACAAAACCCTAATTTGAGGTTGACTGCCTTAGGAGATAATTTGACTGTCCAACTCTTGAGCAATCTTGAACCATTTGGAGATTATTCTTGCAATGTCTTGAGAAATATTGGAGGGAAAATTTTGTGGTACAACACTAGCATAGCGACAAGAATATGTCGCTACTAAAACTAAAATGAAGACGTTTTTCATACCATGTAGCCAAGACAACAAGAAACACGTATTGAAAATATCATGTGTAGAAATATCCCGAGCACAAGTGCAAGAAATAAAGAATATACAAAAAACACATGCTTCCACAACAAGAACAAACTTATACAAATGTGAAAGAATTAATACATCAATTCATTACAAGCATATATATTAAGAACACACAATGGTTATTAATCGGAAAATTTTGGAAATGAATATTAATGGTTTTCATCATTTGAAAGAATATCAAGCATTTTTAGAAACGAACACGTAATCATGCATTCAGACAAATCTTACTTTCAAGGAGAAATTAAAATGGTATTACCTCACTCTTGATGAAATTGAAGTTTCCCTTACATCATATGAAATACTGAAACAAAACGTTAGAGTGAAAATATAGAGTGCAAGCAATAGGATAAAATTAGGCAATATTGGAGATATCAATGATCCCCAATTCCCCATGTATGTTGATAAAAGGTTCGGTTGCGAGAGGTTTAGTGAAAATATCGGCAAGTTGATTGTTACTATCAACATTCTCAAACACAACATTCTTTTATTCAACATGATCGCGAAGGAAGTGGTGATGTATCTCAATATGTTTAGTGCAAGAATGTAGTATAGGATTTTTGGTTAGATTAATGGCACTAGTGTTTTCGGACATGATAGAAATACAAGAAATTTTAATACCAAAACCGAGTAGTTATTTCTTAAGCCATAAAATGTGAGCACAATAACTATCGGCTGCCACATATTCCGACTCGGCCTTTGACAAAGAAATAGAAACTTTCTTTTTGCTATGCCAACTAATCAAGGATTTTGAAATAATGTGACAAGTTCCACTAGTACTTTTCCTATCCAATTTGCAACCTGCAAAATCAGAATCGGATTAACCAACCAAGCTACAATAATTTCCTTTGGAATACCAAAGTCCAAATTTAGAAATACCAATAAGGTATCTAAGAATCTACTTAACCGCTTTTAAATGTGATTCCTTAAGAACGGATTGATATCATGCACACATACAAACACTAAACATAATGCCAGGCCTAGATGCGGTAAGATAAAGAAGAGATCCAATCATAGCTCTATACCTTTTTACCTTTGATCGGTCACCATTTGTACTCTGTTTTCAGCAATCAGTCGGTAAAAAGTATATCATTTTGGTAACACAATGTTCCATCTTTTATCGTTCTTAGTATTTTATTTTAGTTTTCATGGTAAGTTGTTTTGCATTGCATTGATTTGGGAATGCATGTCAATTATGGTGCTTTTGATGTTTGGTTTTATAGTGTTAATGTCTCATGTACACGCGAGAAAATATGAGTAACTGATGCAAAGCCGGAGGATATTCCATGGAAGTTAAAAGTGCAAGAACAGAAGCCTAACATGGGTGCCCGTGTCACCTGGCACGGCCCGTGTCAGGGTGTGCAGATGAAGAGCACGAGAGGACAAAAACAGAAGGCTGACATGGGTGCCCGTGTTTCCTAACATGGCCCGTGTTGGTAGGCGCGAGAAAAAAATCATATTTTCATTCACTTAAATGTTTGAACTCATTAAGGGTAGTTTTGAATTTCTGCACGGCTGTGTTGTGACTTGATACTATTTAGACCTAGTTTTGAGAATCATTTGGATTATATTTGATCATAGAGAAGAGAGAATTGCACAAGAAAGATAGCAAGCAAGGGTTTCGAGGAGGAACGTGAAGAAGTGAAAAACACAAGAACGGGGGTTGAATTGTAAAACTTGAAATCAAATGCAGACAACACGTTATTTTTATCCTGGTTCGTTTGATCTCAAACTACTCCAGTCCACCCGTCAAGGTGATTTCGCCTCTCTCCAACGAGGTCTTAATCCACTATATTCAACTGAATATTACAACTGCTTTAACAACTACTAAAGCCTTCTTGAGTCTAAACCACAGACCGGTTTCTCAAGGAAATTATTTCTTACAGATAAATGAATACTATGTGTGTTGAATGTTTTCTACAAAAACTTTATATCACAACTGTGATAATACATAATTTAAGCTTATGTGAAACTAAGATGCTATAACTATAGAGTAAGCAATTTGAGAGATATAGCAAGCTGTATGAGTGAGGATGAAGATGATTTGCTTTATGCGTGTAAAGAGTTGTAGAGCATTAGCCAATTCATTTCTCACTGACTTGTTTATATAGCCTTGGAAAAGATACGTTGTAGTCAATTATTCCATTTCAATGCCCATTACGTTCTTTCCATATTGAGAAGTGTTGTACCCCAAAATTTGCCCTCCCATATTCTTCAAGATTTGCCAAGTCAAAGGTCCAAAAAGCTCCCAAGGGTTGCACAGTTCAAGGGCCTCCTAACAGTCAAAAATTAGGGTTTTGGTTCTGACAAAGAAATTGAAGTTTTCAAGGGTCCAATCAAGTCCCACATGCCTATAAACATGGTCAAGCATCCTCATACCAAGTTTCAAGACTTACAACACAAAATTGCACAGTCAAAAACCCTAATTGCCCTACAGTCAACTGTAGGGGCAAAATGGTCATTTGACAGTCAAAAGTTCAAATTTTTGGTCAACATCTCATTTTGAAGCCATAAACATCATTTGATCAATTATTGATCATGATTTTCAAGGCATGGCTCAAAAAGTCTCAAGATGCAAAAGTTTCCATATTTGGACAGTTGAAAAAGTCAACTGTAACTTGACCAAGGCATAACTTCCACATGGTTTATCAGAAAAATTCCATCCAAAGCTCATTTTGAAGAGAAAGACATTTCCTACAACTCATCTTCACACTTCAAGTCCAAGAAATGCTATCCCAAAAAGTTATCAATTTCAATATTATAGGTCATTTTCAAAAGTCAACAAAAAGGGACTTTAAGTCAAAGACCATAACTTGAGTTTGGTAAATCAAAATGACATGGGACCAAAGGAATTGGTTAGAGGACTTCAAGACCTTTCCAAAATGTCCAAGAACATGATCAAAGCTTAAAAATTGAGCAAGATATGCCTTTTGGAAGTTGGGAAATTTTTGGGAATTTTGAAAAGTCAACTTTGTTTCAAATGCCTTAAAATTGCTAATGGGCCACATTTTCTTCCAAAATTCATCATCCAAAGCATATGCACGACCATTTGGCCCAAAGGGGATTTATTTCATCATTTTTATTATTTATTTGAATTTTTAATTACAATTAATTCATTTAATTAATTAAAATATGGAAAAAATACTAAACAAATGTATGTGAATCTTTTTATGCAGTATAATCACTCATGATTCACTCAAGATTCGTGCACAACTCAAATTGGGAAGATTGGCCATGATTGTCATCAAAATCACATGGAAAAAGATTTGAAAGATATGCATGAAAATCAAATATTCCATACATCAATGCAAAGGTTTTTGGATCCAAATCTTTACCCTAATCCATCCCTCATATAAGCCTGATGCAAACCCTAAAGCTGAGACCTCTAAGCTGCGCCCCATCTGAAGAACCAAGTTTGCATTTTTATCAAAAAAATCAAAAACTGAAAACTGCCTTGGAGGACGATTCAAAGGAAAATATTGATCCCAAAAGCTTCCTAAGGCATTACTGAACCTGACTGGATACTTTTCCACGCCCATAGCATCAAGAATTGGTACCTAGAACTCAAAATTTCTCACACTTTATGCATATTCGTGTTTCAATTTTTTAAGCATCCTCATTGCATTTTCTTTGTTGATTTATGCTAATTAAACCATTCTGAATCTAACCATGCCCTTCAATTGAGTTTTTGTGCATTGTATGAGAAATCACCATTGAAGCATTCTAGGTTTTTAGAGTTGCAAATTTGGGGTTTCTCTTATCCAGAAAAATTAGACCCTAAGACCAGGACTGTTGGATTCAGAAGCTTCACGTGAATCGTTCCCACAGCTCGCGATCAATTTATGATCAACAGGGTGCTAATCGCTATTTTTATGCTTGCCATTTAGTGGGGGTTCAAAACCCCCGCTATTCAGTTTGTTTTTGTTTCAGGTACATCGAACAATTGGAGAAGAAGGGGACGTGTAGGCCAACGAGTGGTGCGTTTGAATTTCGCGCGGAAAAATATAACTAACCATCGTTTTGACTGATATTGTTTATTTGTTATATTATAAACAAAGCGCGTAGTTGGATCAAGTGGCAAAGCGTTGAGTTGGTAACCTCTGGGACCTGGGTTCGATTCCCAGGTCCCCCACTTTGTTTCAATATTTTTTCTTTCAACGTAATTCTATGCAGCTTGCCTCCTGAAGTTCATCATACACCCATAATCCAAACGTGCCACATGGCCACTGAATGCAATCCAAAGGTCAAGATTTGAAGAGCACCATGGGCACCAGTCAATGCATATACACGCGCCCAGAAAAGTCAAACAAAGCCTTGAAACATTGGGCCTAATTGCTGGGACAAAACCTCCAGTTTGGGGACAACACCCCCTTTGGTTTGCTCTCTTCCACTTTTTTTTTCTCTATTTTTATTTGTTTTGTAATTTTAATTTAATTCTTCAAATTAATATTTTCATAAAACATAAAAAATATAAAAAATCAGAAAAGACAAAAACAAAAATATATTTTATTCAATATTATTTTTGTAAATAAATGTTATCAATTAATTTAGTTTTCTAGGATTAATTTTAATATTTTCTTAATAAACTTAAAAAATATAGAACTAGGGTTTTAATTACTTTTATCTTTTTTTCTTTTCTTTTATCATCACTAATAATTAATTATTTATTTTTATAAATAAAATTGAATTAATTAATTAGGTTAATTTTAGATTCAACTTTAACATATTTCTTAATAAATAAAAATAGTTAGAATTAGGGTTAATTAACTTTTTAATTTCATTTAATTCTCTCATTAAAATCAATAAATACGAAAAACTCAAAAATAATTCCTTTTCTCATTTAACTTAATTTAATTAATTTGTTAATCGTAATTTAATTTCATTAAAAAGGGTCCAACGCCCTCGCCTTCCCGATTTTACTTATTCTCGCATTTTTATTTTATTTCCTTTCTTATAATATTCATGTAATTCTCCCGAAGCCATGTAAATCAGACATTTATCTTTTCCGCACTTTATTTCTTTATTCAAATTGGGTCCTGGATTAAATTTGGCGATGTGGATCCGCGCCTTTGTAATAGCGTAGGACCTTTATATTTCCCGCAACTTTTAAACTGTTAATTAAACTGCATGAAAGAATGAATGTCAAAATAAAAGCAACGCGTAGATCACCAATATATGACAAGACAAAAATATCTGAAAACGACACACAAATCACACACCACCCCTAGGGTACGCCTCACTGTTGCCTTGCCCCTCGAAAGGTGGTCGTCGAGTAGAGGATGTTTTAGTAAGTCCTCATGTCCATGAACATGGCATGAGAGTAGCTTCTAAGGTGTCTTCCTATTGCTCTGGTGACCACACTGTCCCGAACCCTCGAATTGACCCGAACACCTCCAACGGTGGTGCTGCCTACCTCTCAATGGTGGGATGGCACTACTTTAAAGGACATTTACACAGACGAATTCCTTAGGGTAGGTAGAGAACTCTAGATACTTGCTCTAATTTCAAAACAAATCAAAAAATACTTTTCACACCGACACTTTTCAAAAGCTTTCGAAAGCAACTTTTCAAACACTCTTGAGGACCGATACAAGAGTCGAACTGGAATTTTCAAAGAAACTTTTTTTAAAACCCACAATTGAAAAGCAAACAAACCATTTTTGAAAACACAAATGAGCAAGTACCTAAGAACCCATGGATAACCATGGATAGAAAGGGTGCTAACACCTTCCCTTTCTATAATCCACCTCCCGAACCGAGAGCAATCTCTATAAGGAATTTTTCTGTGCTTTTGTCCTTTCCCTTTGGAGAAAATAAAAGACGGTGGCGACTCTTGCTTCCGCGACATTTCGCGAACCAGCGTTAAACAGTCAGTTCCAGATCCACCGATCACAGAACTGGCGACTCTGCTGGGGACACTTTTAAAGTGAGGTGTACCTTAGGGTTTAGTTCATAACTGTGTTTTCAATTGTATTGATTTGCTTGCTTTAAATTGTGGGACTGTCTTGGGAGTTCTATAGATCCTAACCCGGATCTGGGGGATACCTTCTTAGAAAGTAGCAACAAGACTGTGAGGGAACTGTGCGGGGTATACCGACATGGTTGAAACAGTCTGCTACGTTGATGTGGCACTTTGGTGTGTACCGGTAACCCTTGAGTTCAGTCAAGGAGAGTACGGGGCCTCCGCGTGGTGTCGTGAAGCATCAACAGAACTTAGGAACCTTAATTGAACTATCTTGGCCTCTTTAGGGTAGTGAGATAACTGACTTTGGTGCAGTCCGAGGTTGGTTGATACTCGATACTACACTCAATTGAGGGTTTCTTTCCTGGAATATTTCGGTCGCCAGTTTAGTGGCTAAATCGAAATGATGAACAATGAAAGCAATCCCGTGATATTGGGACCCTTAGAACCCGGTTACTTCTAATAGGACAGGTTGAGCCCACCAACTTCAAGAGGGTACTACCCAGACCCCATGCAGGCCTAAACTCGAAGGGCTTCTCTTGTGTGACTTGTGTGCCTTCCAACTTGACTATTTGCATGCTTGTTAACTGACACTTGAGTTTTCTTGCAGGTTTTGTTTATAGTCCTTAATTCGGACTTATAACAGGGTTTACTGAGTTTCTTGCAGGTTTTGTTTACAGTCCTTAATTGGGACTCGTAATAGGGTTACTCACATTACCCCATGCATACCATAACATCATACCATTGCATACATCCTAACCCATTTCAAGGGTCTCATGGTCTTGTGATGCAGGTCATGGTGAATCAACTATCCCAGCAAGGGGCAAAGAGGATTTATTTTCCTCTAGACAAAGTTGTCAGGGGCTATGACCCACTTGATATGGTGAGCTCTGACTCTTGAAGATGGTTCCCCTAACCAAGGTTGTTTGGAAACCAAAACCAGACATGGTGACTAAAGTCAGGGGCTATGACCCACTGGATATGGTGAGCCTTTGACCCTTGAAGAAGGACTCTCTACAACAGGAAGTTCCTTCAATCAAGCTACCGGATTCGAATTCTAACAAGTTTCTTTGTCTACCCCGTGAGGTCTTTGAAAACATTGCATGCATACATACACATCATAACAGGTATCCTTGTTGCAGGTCACTTACCATCTCCGCTGTTTATTTCAGCAATGGCTTGCCAACAAGATAACCAGGACCTTCTTGCTCAAGAGACTCAGTTCTGGGAAATCCTTCTGAATCTATCCAAGGGGCAGGAGGAGCTAAGGACACTTCTCATGGAGACTTTGGTCAGGAACAGTGCTGAGGATGAACGGCTGAAACACCTGCAAACTGAGATGGATGCAATGAAAGCCCAGATGCTGGGGCAGGGGACTGCCATTCAAGGTTTAGCTCAAAGACAAGAAGAACTCGGAGTTCTCATCACCCAACTGCTGCAGGATAACCAACTGGGGCAAATGTCTAAGGGTAAAGAGCCAGTTATCATTCAACCATCTTTGAGACAAGGAGATAAAGGGAGAGCTCCTCAAAGGGCTCCAGTGTCACAACTTCAGCATCAACCTCACCAGATTCAGCCAGACAAGCCCAGGAGGCAATTCACCCAGCTCAACATGTCGCTGTTTCAGGCTTTACAACGCCTGTTGAGATTGAATCTGATCACATTAAGGGCTCATCCCCGGAACCCCAACACAGCATCTCCTATCTATGACCCCAATAAAAGGTGTACCTACCACTCTGCCAGTCCAGGACATGATACAAATGAGTGTTGGGCTCTGAAGAACAAGATCCAGGACCTGATTGATGAAGGAGCATTGGAGTTCACACAAGATGGTCAGGCTGAGTTTTTCTACCATCCCTCTAAGGCTCACCATTTGAAATGACAAGCCCTGAGACTAGAAAACTTTTGTTCATTCGAATGTTCAAGTTGTAATTCTCTTTTGATTGTTCAAACATTTGTTCATTGTTAAACATTGTTATTTCATTAATGCCTCGCATGTGTCTGTTTTGAAGCAATATATTCGTATTCACTATATGCAAATTAGTTTCATATTTTTTCTGATGATCAACTCTTGATTGAAAATTCTAAGCCTCTTGAGGGAGGATGACGAAAACGATACCACGATCTTTACAGTATGCTTTTGAACAGACCCGACTGATGAGGTACAGGCATTGTTTCAATCCCTAAACACTGGAGTTATAAGGAAGATAATCCCTCGTCAACCCCTTTGAGTCAAAGAAGTAGGAGTTTTTCTTTTCGAAATTTAAAACCCTTAATCATAACCTGGGGCAGGGTAGTTCTCTCAGTTGATCCAGGTGCACAACGAATGACACCAAAGAGGTCCTTACAAAAAAAGAAGACAATGATGATTCTGAATAATCATAAGGATAGGCAGTCATTATATCTCAAAAATAAAAACCCAATAAGTCAAAATACCTATGAAGAAGACTTACGAAACTGGGGCATCCCGCTGACTGTAATTCCAAAAAAGGAAACAGTTCAGGCAAAAAAAATAGGGATAACAAAATCAAAAAAGAAAGAGGTCCTACAAACCCTCAGCAAAAAAAGAGATGACTGCCTATTCAAATAAACGTTCAGTATCTGAACCATCATTGGAACATCAGGACGAAGACTCAAACAAGGTCTAATGCACGATCAACTGAGCTTAGGTTTGAATAACATCACGAAGAGCGGGTGGGTACAAATAATTTGAGCCTTTATCCTTTGTTTCTCGAACCGTGAACCAGGCCACGTTATAACCCTTAAAAAGTCCTAGCTGAAGCATGGGTTAATTCGAAAGCATACTGTTACGAAAGGTATCCTGACTCCTTAAGGCTTACTATAAAATACGGAGTTGACATCACGTTTTACAAACATTCACTTGTTTTATGAAAGAGAATGCATTTTCAAAATCTTCAAAACAGACATAAGCTTTGCATTTTTAACGTAACTTTGTTGGCATATGACTTTTTGAACAGCATAGAAATTCGCGCGAAGAATGCCTAATGAACAGAAGCACTTCCAATCAAGGGGCATGATATGATCATGGTCTATTATCTGGGGCAGTCCAATCAAGATTCAGAGAATCTCTCAAAGGCCAAACAGCCTGGGGCAAATCTCCGCCTGAGTCACTTGGGGCATTCCAACAACGAATCTTGCCTGATCAAACACCTTCTGGTGGCATGACAAAACACTTCTAACAGGGGCAACTCCCTACATTCTGAAAGCACGGACATAGTCGAAAAGATACTACGCAAAATCAAAGACCCGCTAGGTTGACACACCTAGGCAAAAATAAGGGCTTCCCGGCGAACCAAAAGGGTTCGGGCAAAATGAAGGGATGAAATAAAAAAATCTGTACACCCGGCAAGTCGAAAACCTGAAAAGGCGGCTTGGGCAAAAATGGGTATCCCGGTGGACTGAAAACCCGAAAGGGCGGTCCAGGCAAAAGTTAGGGATCAAAGCGTACGACAATGTCCCGGCATCTTGTCACCTGCCTACCAGAAGAAGGTTTGTCCATCAACAACTATCAGCACCTCACAGGTCTTCCTCTCCCACCTCAGAAACAGGGGAAATAATGAGCTGCCCAAACGATCTAATGGCTCTGTCCACCAAGGTACTAAGATAGGTTCGGCTGAAGAACAACCAAGATATCTTAATCCCCCAGAGAGTGAGCCAGCAAGTCCATGCACTCTCCCCAAGCAAAGCTATTATCAGCCTTAAGGAAGTTGGGTATCCTCTAGCAGATCTCAATATTCCCCAACAATATACGCATTCTTAACAAGCATCCCCGGCAGTCTTGGTCTAAAGATTGTTCCCTGGCGGTATATCGAACATTCGGTGGAGTTACTTCCAATACATCTCAAAATTTTCCCAGGAGACTCCAATCCGATTTCCCCAAGAAAGTTGGAATCATCTCCCAAGCGGTAAGCTTATCCCCAATAGATTCTGGAAGCTTATCCTCGCAGAGCACGAACGCGTCTCCCGGCTTTATTCAAAGGTTATTTCCCTATCAGGATATAACTGGGTTATCCTCAGCCAAAAGCCACGAGAAGATCGTCCTCGGCGAAGTCTTCTTATCCCCAGCGAAGTCTATTAACACTTCCAACATAACAACGGTATCCCCAGCGAAGTTACCATCAACATTCCAGCAAAGTACCTTTCTCCCCACAGAGTATTGCTCCCCAGCAAGATAGCTAGAGTACTTTTTCTCCCCGCAGAATATCCCATTCGCCAAGTTTATTCCCCAACGGAGTTATCTTCTCCTACCGGTATCCTTGCAACTATCATCCCCAGCGGAAACAATAAAGTACTATTCTTCAAACATCAGCCCAGGAATGACTTCCCGGCACCCGTCAAGGATTTACTTTCCTAGACGAAAAGCATATATTCATAAACATCACACTTCCATACATTATAGCATGCATATATGCATCATATCTTACAAATCTCATTTATGTTGAGAACATCATTGCTTGATCCATATCATGCATTGCATATGACTGACCTTTACCTTTCAGGAAAGATCCAGTTAAATTCTCAACTATATTTCAAGACCTTCTCTGGTTCATTCAGATCGACCCTAAGATCTCCCTGATTCTTATCCAGTTGAAGATTTCAAGACCTAGACCGGTTCAGTTAAATCGACCCTAAGATTTTTATGTTTCTTATCCAGTCAAAGGCCTTCTCTGGTTCAGTCAGATCGACCCTAAGATCTCCCTGTTTCTTATCCAGTTGAAGATTTCAAGACCTAGACCGGTTCAGTTAAATCGACCCTAAGATTTTTCTGTTTCTTATCCAGTCAAAGGCCTTCTCTGGTTCAGTCAGATCGACCCTAAGATCTCCCTGTTTCTTATCCAGTTGAAGATTTCACGACCTTGACCGGTTCAGTTAAATCGACCCTAAGATTTTCCTGTTTCTTATCCAGTCAAAGGCCTTCTCTAGTCCAGTTAAGTCGACCCCTAAAAGATTTTCCTGATGAAGACTCAGTAGAAGACACCCAAGATTCTCTCAGCGTTACTGTTGAGATTGAAGTCGCCTATGATTCTCTCAGCGTTACTGTTGAGGTAGTAATCGTCCCCAGATTCTCTCAGCGTTCATGTTGAGGTAGTAATCGTCCCAAGATTCTCTCTGCATCCTTGTTGAGGTAGTAATCGTCCATGGTTCTCTCAGCGTTCCTGTTGAGGTAGTAATCGTTCAAGGTTCTCTCACCGTCCCGTTGAGGTAGTAACTATCCCTGGTTCATTCATCACCTTTTTGAAGCTCCAGATTTAACTCCTGTAACCAGTCAGGGCACATCTACATAAGAGTTTGAAGACCAGCTCCTGTAACAGGCCAGGTAATCATTTTCTTTTGCATGTACGCAAGCTCTCGCTAAGGAATATCTTACGCGATCAACATCCAAATGGCATCTATAAGGCCATCCACCTTCCATCATCTCTTAGCATGGCATCTGTAAGCCCATTCCCCACATCACACTACTATGTGAGCGCAAATTTCTGGGCACTCTAGTGTTCAATCATCTTCCACCTTCGGATTACGAAAGGCACGTCAGCCAATCTGCATCCTCAGGTCTAAGAAGATTGAACAGGGGCAACTCTTGTACCCCAAAATTTTCCCTCCCATATTCTTCAAGATTTGCCAAGTCAAAGGTCCAAAAAGCTCCCAAGGGTTGCACAGTTCAAGGGCCTCCTAACAGTCAAAAATTAGGGTTTTGGTTCTGACAAAGAAATTGAAGTTTTCAAGGGTCCAATCAAGTCCCACATGCCTATAAACATGGTCAAGCATCCTCATACCAAGTTTCAAGACTTACAGCACAAAATTGCACAGTCAAAAACCCTAATTGCCCTACAGTCAATTGCAGGGGCAAAATGGTCATTTGACAGTCAAAAGTTCAAATTTTTGGTCAACATCTCATTTTGAAGCCATAAACATCATTTGATCAATTATTGATCATGATTTTCAAGGCATGGCTCAAAAAGTCTCAAGATGCAAAAGTTTCCATATTTGGACAGTTGAAAAAGTCAACTGTAGCTTGACCAAGGCATAACTTCCACATGGTTTATCAGAAAAATTCCATCCAAAGCTCATTTTTAAGAGAAAGACATTTCCTACAACTCCTCTTCACACTTCAAGTCCAAGAAATTCTCTCCCAAAAAGTTATCAATTTCAACATTATAGGTCATTTTCAAAAGTCAACAAAAAGGGACTTTAAGTCAAAGACCATAACTTGAGATTGGTAAATCAAAATGACATGGGACCAAAGGCATTGGTTAGAGGACTTCAAGACCTTTCCAAAATGTCCAAGAACATGATCAAAGCTTAAAACTTGAGCAAGATATGCCTTGTGGAAGTTAGGAAATTTTTGGGAATTTTGAAAAGTCAACTTTGTTTCAAATGCCTTAAAATTGCTAATGGGCCACATTTTCTTCCAAAATTCATCATCCAAAGCATATGCACGACCATTTGGCCCAAAGGGGATTTATTTCATCATTTTTATTATTTATTTGAATTTTTAATTACAATTAATTCATTTAATTAATTAAAATATGGAAAAAATACTAAACAAATGTATGTGAATCTTTTTATGCAGTATAATCACTCATGATTCACTCAAGATTCATGCACAACTCAAATTGGGAAGATTGGCCATGATTGACATCAAAATCACATGGAAAAAGATTTGAAAGATATGCATGAAAATCAAATATTCCATACATCAATGCAAAGGTTTTTGGATCCAAATCTTTACCCTAATCCATCCCTCATATAAGCCTGATGCAAACCCTAAAGCTGAGACCTCTAAGCTGCGCCCCATCTGAAGAACCAAGTTTGCATTTTTATCAAAAAAATCAAAAACTGAAAACTGCCTTGGAGGACGATTCAAAGGAAAATATTGATCCCAAAAGATTCCTAAGGCATTACTGAACCTGACTGGATACTTTTCCACGTCCATAGCATCAAGAATTGGTACCTAGAACTCAAAATTTCTCACACTTTATGCATATTCGTGTTTCAATTTTTTAAGCATCCTCATTGCATTTTCTTTGTTGATTTATGCTAATTAAACCATTCTGAATCTAACCATGCCCTTCAATTGAGTTTTTGTGCATTGTATGAGAAATCACCATTGAAGCATTCTAGGTTTTCAGAGTTGCAAATTTGGGGTTTCTCTTATCCAGAAAAATTAGACCCTAAGACCAGGACTGTTGGATTCAGAAGCTTCACGTGAATCGTTCCCACAGCTCGCGATCAATTTATGATCAACAGGGTGCTAATCGCTATTTTTATGCTTGCCATTTAGTGGGGGTTCAAAACCCCCGCTATTCAGTTTGTTTTTGTTTCAGGTACATCGAACAATTGGAGAAGAAGGGGACGTGTAGGCCAACGAGTGGTGCGTTTGAATTTCGCGCGGAAAAATATCACTAACCATCGTTTTGACTGATATTGTTTATCTGTTATATTATAAACAAAGCGCGTAGTTGGATCAAGTGGCAAAGCGTTGAGTTGGTAACCTCTGGGACCTGGGTTCGATTCCCAGGTCCCCCACTTTGTTTCAATATTTTTCTTTCAACGTAATTCTATGCAGCTTGCCTCCTGAAGTTCATCATACACCCATAATCCAAACGTGCCACATGGCCACTGAATGCAATCCAAAGGTCAAGATTTGAAGAGCACCATGGGCACCAGTCAATGCATATACACGCGCCCAGAAAAGTCAAACAAAGCCTTGAAACATTAGGCCTAATTGCTGGGACAAAACCTCCAATTTGGGGACAACACCCCCTTTGGTTTGCTCTCTTCCACTTTTTTTTTCTCTATTTTTATTTGTTTTGTAATTTTAATTTAATTCTTCAAATTAATATTTTCATAAAACATAAAAAATATAAAAAATCAGAAAAGACAAAAACAAAAATATATTTTATTCAATATTATTTTTGTAAATAAATGTTATCAATTAATTTAGTTTTCTAGGATTAATTTTAATATTTTTTTAATAAACTTAAAAAATATAGAACTAGGGTTTTAATTACTTTTATCTTTTTTTCTTTTCTTTTATCATCACTAATAATTAATTATTTATTTTTGTAAATAAAATTGAATTAATTAATTAGGTTAATTTTAGATTCAACTTTAACATATTTCTTAATAAATAAAAATAGTTAGAATTAGGGTTAATTAACTTTTTAATTTCATTTAATTCTCTCATTAAAATCAATAAATACGAAAAACTCAAAAATAATTCCTTTTCTCATTTAACTTAATTTAATTAATTTGTTAATCGTAATTTAATTTCATTAAAAAGGGTCCAACGCCCTCGCCTTCCCGATTTTACTTATTCTCGCATTTTTATTTTATTTCCTTTCTTATAATATTCATGTAATTCTCCCGAAGCCATGTAAATCAGACATTTATCTTTTCCGCACTTTATTTCTTTATTCAAATCGGGTCCTGGATTAAATTTGGCGATGTGGACCCGCGCCTTTGTAATAGCGTAGGACCTTTATATTTCCCGCAACTTTTAAATTGTTAATTAAACTGCATGAAAGAATGAATGTCAAAATAAAAGCAACGCGTAGATCACCAATATATGACAAGACAAAAATATCTGAAAATGACACACAAATCACACACCACCCCTAGGGTACGCCTCACTGTTGCCTTGCCCCTCGAAAGGTGGTCGTCGAGTAGAGGATGTTTTAGTAAGTCCTCATGTCCATGAACATGGCATGAGGGTAACTTCTAAGGTGTCTTCCTATTGCTCTGGTGACCACACTGTCCCGAACCCTCGAATTGACCCGAACACCTCCAACGGTGGTGCTGCCTACCTCTCAATGGTGGGATGGCACTACTTTAAAGGACATTTACACAGACGAATTCCTTAGGGTAGGTAGAGAACTCTAGATGCTTGCTCTAATTTCAAAACAAATCAAAAAATACTTTTCACACCGACACTTTTCAAAAGCTTTCGAAAGCAACTTTTCAAACACTCTTGAGGATCGATACAAGAGTCGAACTAGAATTTTCAAAGAAACTTTTTTTAAAACCCACAATTGAAAAGCAAACAAACCATTTTTGAAAACACAAATGAGCAAGTACCTAAGAGCCCATGGATAACCATGGATAGAAAGGGTGCTAACACCTTCCCTTTCTATAATCCACCTCCCGAACCGAGAGCAAACTCTATAAGGAATTTTTCTGTGCTTTTGTCCTTTCCCTTTGGAGAAAATAAAAGACGGCGGCGACTCTTGCTTCCGCGACATTTCGCGAACCAGCGTTAAACAGTTAGTTCCAGATCCACCGATCACAAGAAGATATTTGTCTTGGAATACAGTCGTTGGTAATAAACTGTCTTGAATGCACAGTACCGTTGTCAATTCAGCGTGTTATTGGCTTTGGCTTATTCTGACGCTTCTAGGTGCTGATGATATTGTTTTGGTCTTGATCAGAGTTTAGAGTATGTTAAGCGCAGATCTGTTCATCAAGCTTCAGCGTAAGCACATGCTTTGATCTTCTGATGCTGGCATATGATATTTCATCTTCTGATGCTGGCATATGATATTTCATCTTCTGATGTTGGCATATGATATTTCATCTTCTGATGCTGATGTTGACATTCTTATGCTGATATCCATTAGAGTTTCTGTAAATGCACAATATAATTTTTAGGTAGCATATATGTCTCATATGAATTATACAATTTATTTAATCTAGCATTTTGTTATCATCAAAACTTTAACTTAGGGTAGTAGATTCAAACTTTGTTCTAACAATCTCCCATTTTTTGATGATGACAAAAACCGAACATTTTCAATTGAAATTTAAAGAAAAAAATATCAGAGATAACCAAATAATAAATTTGTATCAGCAATAAACAGAAAGGTATCAAAGATAAGAAGATAGGGAATAAAAAGGTATTAGAGTTATGATCAGAAAAACTCCCCCTGAGTTTATTACTTCCCTTTTCATTCCATGAGTCCTTTAGCATCAGATCTTTATTGAACTTTCTTTGAGCATCAGATCTTTCCTTTACTAGAGCAGAGCTTCAGTGTATTAGAGTTCATCAGATTCTTGTACCTGTAAGCTTATGCAGAACAAAGAAACATTCAAGTATATCAGAGTGTTAGAATGTTTGAGACTTTTGTCTCAGTAATCTGTTATTGAAAAATATCATTCTTTCTCCCCCTTTTTGTCAGCAATCAAAAAGTGCAAATAATTGAAGTTAAAAACGATCAGTGCAGAAAAACGATTGTATTCAGTTCAGAGCTCAGAAAATATTACAGATAACATGTAAAGAAAACAGTGAAAACATCAAAAATCAAAATCTAAGAATGGGGAGGAAGGCGTGTGAACAGAGCTTCTAGCATGTTCTTAATCTGATCAGTGGTTTCCTTCTGCTGATGCACCATGCTGACTATTGAGTCAATCTTACTATCCTGAACATCCATCCTTTCCTTCATTCATTGATCATTCTCATCCATTCTCTCCTGCAGTCGAAGATCATTCTGCTTCAGCTCTTCAAGAGTCTGCCTGTCCAATGCAGCTTGAGAGATGTCAGAATCAGGATGCTTCTGAGAGCTTTCTGTAATAACTTCTTCTTGACTTAAATCTTCAGCTGGAATCGTCTGTTCTTCTGCTGGTTGAACTGTTGAAGCTGGACGCTTGTCTTTAGATGATTGAACAGAAGGTGAGCTAGGTTGATCTTGGACTTCTTTGCAATAAAATAAATCAGAAATTGCTGATCTATGTTTATATAGTCAGGAGAGCTTGTATGCTTCCTGTGGTTGAAGCAGCCCAGAATAATCTTTGCTCAAATTCTGTGTTGATCCTTCAAATCTCTTATTTTGCTGGAGGGAACCCCATGTGTGAAAATCTCTCTTGCAACTAGGGCAGAGTTTGCACATCTATCTGCCATGTCAATACAGCGGATACCACCACCACTGTATCCAATCAGCCTTGCAATGTGATCTTTAGTAATCACTATCTTCTTTCCCATGATATACGAAGTAACCTGATGAGTTGAGGAAGACGCATGTATCCAGAATTCTTTAACCAAAATGGGGAACGTTGGACCCACCAACCTATCAAAGTACCTTTACCAACCTTGTGCCTTAATTTCTTCAGACAAATCAAAGCCATTTTCCTTCAAACTGTTGAAATCTACTATCAATTCTGACAGAACTTCCAAGTTCTTGACCGGAGTGAGGAGCGTTCTGAAAGGAATCTGATATTGTTTAGAAGAAGCATCTTGCTTGGAGCCTGCAGAAGAAGTGCTAGAGGATTCCATGTTCACACAAGGGTTTTTGAGAAAAAGCTTGAAAAGGGTTTCTTTGAGAAAGAAGATGAACACACAGTAAGAACACAGAAATATTTTGAAGATTGTAAGTGACGGTAAAAAGTGAATGAATGATGTTTAAGGCGTTTAAATAGGTTTCAAATTTTTTTTTGAAAACATAAACGTTTTAAGAGAGAGAATTAAATCATGATTACTCGCATTTAATGTTGGCTTATTTTAGGGGATTTAGAAAGATATTTGGAACGGTTACCCATGACATGTGTCTCAATGCATCCAATCAGCGCTTTGCCTTCTCAGAAGCGTGCACGCGTGTTCTGCCTCAGGAATTAGCTGATGACTGGATGACACTTGTTTGATTTAGTGAACAACACATCTATCCTTGAAATGAAACGCTCAGATCTTTATGGATAGAATCTGATACAATCTGCATGTCTAAATTTCTAAAAGAAGATTGATCAGAAGTTCACAGTAAAATAAAACAAATTTTGAAGGTTAATATATAAAATTAAAACATTTTCACTCTGGGCAGAGCTTCATGCTGAGATGTTTCAGAATGAAGTTGAACCTATCTTTAGAAAGTGGTTTTGTGAAAATATCAGCCCATTGATGGTCTGTATCAATAAATTTTAAGTTTAAAATTCCTTTCTGAATATAGTCCCTAATGAAATGATGTTTTATTTCTATATGCTTAGCCCTAGAATACAAAATTGGATTTTTACTTAAGCAAATGGCAGAAGTGTTGTCACAGAGTATAGGAATGTTACTCTCAAAAATCTGGAAGTCTTCAAGCTGACTTTTCATCCAGAGCATTTGTGTGCTGCATCCTGCTGCTGCTATGTATTCAGCTTCTGTTATTGATAGCGCAATTGTGGATTGCCTTTTGCTGGACCAAGAGATCAGATTTTCTCCCAGAAACTGGCAGCTTCCAGAAGTACTTTTACGCTCTACTCTGTCTCCAGCAAAGTCAGCATCACAGTAACCTATTAAGCTGTAATCACTAGATTTTCTATAAAATAAACCCAGATTAGTAGTACATTTCAGATACTTGAAAATTCGCTTAACAGCTGTTAAGTGAGATTCTCTAGGATCTGATTGGAATCTTGCACAAATGCATACACTGAATAAAATATCATGCCTTGAAGCCGTCAGATAAAGAAGAGAACCAATCATACCTCTGTAGACCTTCTGTTCTACCTTTTTGCTTACCTCTTCTCTTTCCAGAATGCACGTGGGATGCATTGGAATCTTTGATGACTTACATTCTGAGAGATCAAATTTCTTCATAAGTTCTATGACATATTTGCTCTGATGAATGTAAGTTCCCTCTGGAGTTTGATTGATCTGAATTCCCAGAAAGAATTTCAGTTCCCCCATGAGACTCATCTCAAAATCTGCCTGCATACACTTAGCAAATTTTCTTCTAAGAGAAGGATTAGTAGATCCAAATATAATATCGTCAACATAAATCTGACACACTAAGATGTCATTCTTAACTGTCTTACAGAATAAGGTTGTGTCCACTTTCCCTCTGGAGAATTCTTTTTCTAACAGAAAGTTACTTAGTCTTTCATACCAAGCTCTGGGAGCTTGTTTCAGACCATACAATGACTTCTTTAGTTTGAAAACATATTTTGGATTTTTTGTACTTTCAAAACCAGGGGGTTGGTGCACATAAACCTCTTCTTCTATATAGCCATTTAAGAATGCACTCTTGACATCCATCTGATATAGAGTGATGCCTTTATTAACAGCAAAAGAAATTAAAAGTCTGATAGATTCTAACCTGGCGACTAGAGCAAAGGTTTCTGTATAGTCTATCCCCTCTTGCTGACTATAACCTTGTGCTACCAATCGTGCCTTGTTTCTGATGACTTCACCTTGTTCGTTCAGCTTGTTTCTGAACACCCATTTTGTTCCAATGACGTTGAATCCTTTTGGTCCGTGAACTAGATCCCACACGTCATTTCTGGTGAATTGATTTAGCTCTTATTGCATTGCTAGAATCCAGTCGTTGTCCAAAAGTGCTTCATCAATTGAAGAAGGTTCAATCAGAGAAACAAGTCCCATGAGGGATTCTTCAGGGTTTCTGAAGCTGGCTCTTGTTCTGATTGGATCTTCCTTTCTTCCTAAGATTGTTTCTTCTGGGTGATCCATGCTGCTTCTGGATAGTCTTTTCTGAGGTTGATCAACAGATGTTGTTGGATTGCTCGCAATGCCTCTTTCTGATGTTGAAGGAGTGTCTTTGTCGAGAGCTTCTGATGACTTGTTTTTAGAACTTGTGAATTCAACTTCCATACCTGCAAAGACTTCATTCTGCTTTGACTTTTCAGAGTCAAGCTTATCATCAAAACAAACACTGATTGATTCTTCCACAATCTGTGTTTCTGTATTGTATACTCTGTACCCTCTTGAGCGTTCAGAGTATCCTAACATAATACACTTATGTGCTTTAGAGTCAAACTTGTTCAAATAATTTTTTGTGTTTAACATAAAACAAGTACATCCAAATGGATGAAAATATGAAATGTTGGGCTTTCTGTTCTTCCACAATTCATATGGAGTCTTTTCCAGAATAGGTCTTATGGAGATTCTATTCTTAATGTAGCACGCTGTGTTTATTGCCTCTGCCCAGAAGATCTTAGCAACATTTGTCTCATTGATCATGGTTCTGGCCATTTCTTGCAATGTTCTGTTCTTTCGTTCTACAACTCCATTTTGTTGGGGAGTTCTAGGACAAGAGAAATCATGCAGAATGCCTCTGTCATTAAAGAATGAATCAAAATCTTTGTTTTCAAATTCTCCACCATGATCACGTCTGACTTTAACGATTCTAAGATCCTTTTCATTCTGAACTTGGTTACAGAAGGTGACAAACACAGAGTGTGACTCGTCCTTGTGTCTTAAGAACTTTACCCATGTCCATCTGCTATAGTCATCTATGATTACTAACCCGTACTTCTTGCCACTGACTGAAGCAGTTTTAAATGGTCCAAATAAGTCAATGTGCAGAAGTTCTAATGGCTTAGAGGTGGAAACAACATTTTTAGATTTGAAAGCAGGTTTTGCAAACTTGCCTTTCTGACATGCTTCACACATAACATCTGAATTGAACTTCAGATTAGGAAGTCCTCTGACCAGATTGAGTTTGTTAATCTGAGATATTCTTCTCATACTAACATGCCCCAATCTTCTGTGCCAGATCCATTGCTCGTTGTTAACAGACAGAAGACACTTTACATTCTGACTTTTCAGTTCAGAAAGTTTGATTTTATAAATGTTGTTTTTCCTCTTTCCATTAAATAGGATAGTCCCATCTTTCTGACTAACAGCTTTACATGATTTTTGATTAAAGATTATATCATAACCGTTATCACTTAATTGACTTATGGATAACAGATTATGCATTAATCCATCTACTAATAGAACATTATTTATAGAGGGAAGATTTCCATTACCTACTGTTCCATAGCCAATGATCTTTCCCCTCTGATTGCCTCAAAAGCCTACGTGGCCTCCAGGCTTAAGTTCCAGGCTTTGGAACATATGCCTTCTTCCCGTCATGTGTCGTGAGCAGCCAGAGTCCAGGTACCATGACTGGTGTTTCTGATTTGCTGCTAAAGATATCTGCAACATGTATTATTTTATCCTTAGGTACCCATATTTTCTTGGGTCCTGATTTGTTAGCTTTACCAAAACTCTGGTTGAATTTTGGTTTCACAGAATAATTATTACTAGTATATTTAATGTCATGTGTGTGACCATACACAAAGTGTGAATTCAGAGGAGTGCGTTTAATAACTAGATCAAGGCATTCTTTGGTGTAGGTACCTTACCTTGGTATCCTATTCCTTTTCTGCCGTTTCTGCTAACTCCATAGATCATTGAAGCCATTTTGCTTCTATCTATGCTTTTAGCAAGGAACTTCTGAAAGCTGTGATCATACTCCTTGATGATCTCATCAACGCTGCTGGGAGTTTCATAAATTGTTTCCTTCTGAGAGTTTTGTAAAAGATTTTCTAATTTTTAAATTTTATTTTTCAACTCTGAATTTTCCAATTTGAGACTCTCAGTTTTATCAGAGTCAGAATCAAGATTCCTTTTCAGGTTTCTGAATTTAACTCTGATCTGCTGATATCTTTCCAGAATTTCGTTAAGGCTTTCAGCAAGTTCAGCCTTAGTAAAATTAATTGCAAAGTCAGGGAATACCTCTTCGGTGTTTGATTTAGAGTCTGATTCAGAAGCTTCACTGTCTTCTGATATGTTAGCCATGAGAGCTATGTTTACTCTCTCATCATCTGATTCCGAGTCAGCTTCAGAAGAGTCAGAGTCATCCCATGTAGCCATGAGGCTCTTCTTCTTTTCCCTTCCAAACTTCTTTTTGGGCTTTTCCCTCTGAAGCTTTGGACAGTCACTCTTGTAGTGTCCTTGCTCGTTGCATTCATAGCAGATGATGTCCTTGGTGTTTGGCTTTCTGCTTCCTGACGAGCCTTCAGATCTTCTGTATCCAGAGGAGGAGTCTGACCTTCTGTATCTGGAGGAGGACTCATTCTAATCGGATCTTCTGGTATTCCTGAACTTTCTTTGCCTCTGCTTCCATAGTTGGTTCACTCTTCTGGAGAGGATGGAAAGTTTGTCTTCTTCTGATGAGGACCCATCAGAGGTTTCTTCAACAGCCTGCAAAACTTTGGAGTCAGATTTTCTGTTAGATTTTAAAGCTAAAGGTTTACCTTGCTTCTGAGGTTCATCAGCTTCTAGCTCTATCTCGTGACTTCTGAGGGAGCTGATAAGTTCCTCCAGAGAGATTTTGTTGAGATCTTTAGCTAGCTTCAGCGCTATAACCATTGGCCTCCACTATTTTGGCAAGCTTCTGATGATCTTCTTGACATGATCAGCAGTAGAATACCCTTTGTCCAGAACTTTGAGACCAACCACCAGAATTTGAAATCTTGAGAACATCGTTTCAATTGATTCACTTTCTTCCATTTTGAATGCCTCATACTTCTGAATGAGCGCAAGAGCTTTAGTTTCTTTGACCTGAATGTTGCCTTCATGCGTCATTCTGAGAGAGTCAAACATACTCTTTGCAGTGTCTCTGATAGATATCTTTTCATATTCAGCGTAAGAGATGGCGCTGAGAAGAATAGTTCTGGCCTTGTGGTGATTTTTGAAGTCACGCTTTTGTTGATCATACATTGCCTTCCTGTCAATCTTCTGACCACTTGCATTCACTGGGTGCGTGTATCCATCTGTCACCATGTCCCACAGATCATCATCATGTGCCAGAAAGAAGCTTTCAATTCTGTCTTTCCAGTAATCAAAATTCTCTCCATCAAAGACTGGAGGTTTGCCGCTGAATCTGTCTCTATCTTCATTGTTGTCATTGCTGGTGTGTTGATATGTTCCTCCCATTGTGTTTTTCTGACGTTGGATCTTGTACTGACACGGTTAAGTGTTTTTGCTCAGAACCAGGCGCTCTGATGCCAATTGAAGAAGTGAAAAACACAAGAAGAGGGGTTGATTTGTAAAACTTGAAATCAAATGCAGACAACACGTTATTTTTATACTGGTTCGTTTGATCTTAAACTACTACCCGTCAAGGTGATTTCGCCTCTCTCCAACGAGGTCTTAATCCACTATATTCAACTGAATATTACAACTGCTTTAACAACTGCTAAAGCCTTCTTGAGTCTAAACCACAGACCGGTTTCTCAAGGAAATTCTTTCTTACAGATAAATGAATACTATGTGTGTTGAATGTTTTCTACAAAAAATTTATATCACAACTGTGATAATACACAATTTAAGCTTATGTGAAACTAGGATGCTATAACTATAGAGTAAGCAATTTGAGAGATATAGCAAGCTGTATGAGTGAGGATGAAGATGATTTGCTTTATGCGTGTAAAGAGTTGTAGAGCATTAGCCAATTCATTTCTCACTGTCTTGTTTATATAGCCTTGGAAAAGATACGTTGTAGTCAATTATTCCATTTCAATGCCCATTACGTTCTTTCCATATTGAAATGATCTTTGTCTTGGAATACAGCCGTTGGTAATAAAGTGTCTTGAATGCACAGTACCGTTGTCAATTCAGCGTGTTATTGGCTTTGGCTTATTCTGACGCTTCTAGGTGCTGATGATATTGTTTTGGTCTTGATCAGAGTTTAGAGTATGTTAAGTGCAGATCTGTTCATCAAGCTTCAACGTAAGCACATGCTTTGATCTTCTGATGCTGGCATATGATATTTCATCTTCTGATGCTGGCATATGATATTTCATCTTCTGATGTTGCCATATGATATTTCATCTTCTGATGCTGATGTTGACATTCTTATGCTGATATCCATTAGAGTTTCTGTAAATGCACAATATAATTTTTAGGTAGCATATATGTCTCATATGAATTATACAATTTATTTAATCTAGCATTTTGTTATCATGAAAACTTTAACTTAGGGTAGTAGATTCAAACTTTGTTCTAACAGAACGATCTTCAAGGGAAATTGCAATTAAAGATCAATGGAATCGATAAATCTTTGTAATGTCTACACTTTGTTTTGTAAGCCTTATGAATATTATGAGAAGCTAAACACCCCAATGCTAGGGGGTGTCCCTGAATTGCGAATGTTATGTGTTAGAATATAGTTTGATTATACAACCCTTGTAAGAGTTTTGATGATAACAAAAGCAAAGAAAATTTATGCTCCCTACAATTATATACTATTTTGTAGAGAAGTTCTGATGGAAGAAGATCAGAAGATAGTTACAAAGTTGTTTCTGCTGTGATTGTAAACATCTCTCAAAAAGTTCTAATGGAAGAAGAGCAGAAGATGCGCTAAAACGATGTTTCAATTCTGATTATAAAACTCTTTGAAAGAAGTTCTAACGCTGCAAACAGAATTTCATGGCTCTGATCTCCAAAGTTCTGAAGCAAGCAGCAACATATACTTCAATATTCTGAAGCGTTACAAATCAAATATTTCCATTTCAAGAATAACGGCTGGAAGGGAACAAGGATCTTTATTTTTAGAAAGTGCCTTAATTGTTATTGATCAAGTTTTAAAATTCTCATCCATGCTTCTCCTATTTAAACAAGCCTTGAGGATAAATCATTTACGATTTACACACACACAACAATGCTGCTATCATCTTTCATCCTCAAACGTTCAACATTCAAACTTTGTGTAAAACATCACTGTCTTGTGACACTGTTTAATTAGAAACACTACTGTACACTTTTATTCATACATTGTTTAGAGATATTCCTTGAGAAAAACCAGGTTGTGGTTACACTCAAGAAGACTTTGGCATTTGTCAAAGTAGATTTGTAATCAAGATTGATTAATGGATTAAGACCTTGTTGGAGAGAGGCGAAATCACCTTAACGGTTGGACTGAAGTAGTTTGAGTTCAAACGAACCCGGATAAAAATCAACATGTTATTTTCATTAAGGTTTAAGATCTCAATTCAACCCCCCCCCCCCCCCCCCTCTTGTGTTTTTCCATTCTTCAATTGGTATCAGAGCCTGGTTCTGACTACAAGCACTTAACCGTGTCAGTAAAAGATCCAAGCTAAGAAAAACACTATGGTGGGATCAAGTTAGAACATCAGCAATGACTACCATGATGAGAGAGACAGAATCAGCGGAAAACCTCCAATCTTTGATGGAGAGAACTTTGATTACTGGAAAGACATAATTGAATGTTTTTTCTGGCTTATGATGCTGATCTCTGGGATATGGTGATTGATGGGTACATACATCCTGTTGATGAAAGCAGTCAGAAGATTGACAGAAAAAGAATCTCAGATCATCAAAAGCGAGACTTCATAAATCATCACAAGGCCAGAACTATTTTATTGAGTGCCATCTCATACTTAGAGTACGAGAAGATCACAAACAGAGAGACGGAAAAGAACATGTTTGATTCCTTGAGAATGACGCATGAAGGCAACACGCAAGTCATAGAAACCAAAGCCCCTGCGCTCATTTAGAAGTATGAAGCCATCAAATGGAAGAAGATGAAACCATTGAAACAATGTTCTCAAGATTTAAAATTATGGTTGTTGGGCTAAAAGTTCCGGATAAAGGGTACTCAATTGCTGATCATGTAAAGAAGATCATCAGAAGTTTACCAAAGAAATGGAGACCCATGGTCACTGCTCTCAAACTGGCAAAAGATCTGAACAAAATATCTTTAGAAGAACTTGTCAGCTCTCTCAGAAGTCATGAGAAAGAGTTAGAAGATGATGAGCCCCAGAAGCAAGGTAAGCCTTTAGCTCTTAAATCTAACAAAAAATATGAATCTAAAGTTTTGCAGGCAATAGAAAAAAATATGGTGGTTCCTCATCAGAAGAAGACGAATTGTCCTTTCTCTCCATAAGAGTCAATTAGCTGTGGAAGCACAGGAAAAGGAAGTTTAGAAATTCCAGAAGAGTAGGGAATCACTCTGAATCATCGTCTGGATACAGAAAGTCTGAACCATCTTCTGAATACAGAAAGTCAAGAAACAGAGACATTATATACTACGAGTGCAATGAACAACGACACTACAAAAGCGATTGTCTAAAGCTTCAGAAGGAGAAACCTAAAAAGAAATTCGTTAAGGATAAGAAGAAAAGTCTCATGGAAACATGGGATGACTCAGACTCAAAACATTGTTCAAGGTCATTTGATTGATAGTTGATTTTCAGTCAATTGATCAAAAGTCAATAGTACACTAAAAAGTCAAACTTTGACTTTTTGGTCAAAATCAAGTGTCAAAGATCACAATTCATCAAAACATGTCAAAATATGAAAATTGTTTATCAAGAAATCAAAAAGTCAAGATTTCATTTTGAAAAGTCAAAGTTTCCAAACTTAGAAATTTTTCTAAGTGTTGAAAACTTCATAATTTATTCACAACTTTGAGCCAATTTTTCACCATGATGCAAGATGATTCAAAGGAAACTTTCAACATGAAAGTTGTAGATCTGAATGAGATCTAAAACTTTTCTTTTCACAACTCCTCCTAGAAATTCTTGAATCTCAAGTTATTAATCCATGAAGTTATGGTCATGAAACAAAAACACTTAGTGAAATTTTGAGCATCTTTGGTCAGGATATTGACCTAACTTCTGGGCCAAGTTTCATATAGTTCCATTTGGATTTTGAAAAAGTTATTCAAATAGGGGTTGTAGAGCACATTACAAGCTTTCCAAAATGTCCAAGAACTCCTTGAGATCATTTGTGATCAAGGAGAATCGAAGGCTAGAAGTTAGGGTTTCAAGTTGTTTGGCAAGGCAAAATTTGTGATGCAACCTGAACCAAATCCATAGCCATGCTGCATAATCTTCACTTTGCAGGCCTCAAACTTGTTTTTCACTTCTTAATTTAATGTTTACACAACTGATTGATGAACTGTCCAATTGAATCAAGCATTGTCCAAAGCATTTTTCCATTTTAGGGAGAAAGTCACGAGTTCCATTCTTGTAAAGCAAGCTTTATGCACAAAGTCAGCTTCTTGAGCTCCTAACTTGTTCTCTTTAAGCACACTCCATCCATAAAGTCAGAAGAAAGCTTGTTAAAAGTCCAACCACTCTACAATAGCAAGTACAAAGGCATGGAAACTTGTTTTGTAAAGAAAATCACATGTTGAGCTTAAACATGTAAATTCAAATTCTGACTTGTTGTAGCACACAAAACATTTTGCTTATAAATAGAGACACTATTTGCATCAAAAAACACGCATACAAAAGCCCTAAAACTCCCTAGAACTCAGAATTGTATCACCAAACACCATTGTTGCACATTCTAACCAAAAACTTGAAACTCACATTTCGCTCGTGCGTTTTCAAGCCTTTTGGTTCCTAAAGCTTCTAAACATCAAATACAACTCATCCCTGACCCTGTTCATAACTGTAACTCCATTTTCATCAACCTCCATAACCAAAAATAGAGCTCTTCAAGTTGACTTCTCCAGAACTCCTCAGCCACTTTCAGCTCAAGCCAAACATCACATTAGCTTCCTAGGAACTTGAGGAAGCTAACCCAATCACTGGAACTCATCAAAAGCTTCTGAAACTCAAAACACGATACCCTCTTGCAAGGTGAGTTTTCTGACTTTTGAACTATTCATATATGCATTGTTAGGCTTGCATTTGTGAAGATAGAATGTAGACATCATTGCCTTGAAGCTAACCATGTCCATAGTTTTCATTTATGTTGCTTGAGCTTAGAGAATTTTAAGATTGAAGTTTCTGGAAAAGTTAGGATTCAGATTAGGGCCAATAAAATTCATGTTTGTCTTTGATCTATAGTTTTAAAGCTTTACATTTCTGAAATCGTGAGGAAATTTTCCACAAGATTCATGTTTACACTTTTGCAAATGGATGAGAAATGAACAAGATACAGGTGGTCTGGCTAGGCGCGAGGTTGAAGATGAAGTTGTCTTCAGGAAGCAGTTTCTAATATATATTTATGTTTTTATTATATATGCGGATGAAACAGGACACCCCAGTGGTACAAGAAGCGTGCGCGTATTAGAAGGTCCTGGGTTCGAGCCCCAGCGAGACCTTTTGCAATTTTCACAATTTTTTCATTTTTTCTTTTTTGTTGAATCAGGCGCCTGGGCCAGCAGAGTCATTGGGCCCAACTTTGTTTTGCTAATACTCACCCCCTGTTTACTCTTTGCATACATGCCTAAAATATTTTTATACAATTATTTTTATTTAATCATTTTTATTTAAACATCAAAAAATAAAATAAAAATCATAACAGATTCTTGACTTAGGTTTTAAATTAATTAATTTATTTTCATAAATTAAATTAATTTTATTTAATCACACTTAGGTTTATTTTATTAATTAGTTTGTAAATTTAATTAGAACTAGGTTTTTTTTATTATTATTTTTACACTATAAAAAATATTTTCCTAAAACAAAACTCAAAATTTATTTTTCTTAAAACATTTAGAATATTTTAGTATTTAATTTATTTTCATAAATTAATCAATCACATTTTATTTTCACTTTAATTAAATTTGTAAATACAAATAAATTCTAATTTCTTTACCTTAAAAATTTCAATTTCTTTTCTCAAATAAAAAAAAACAAACAAAAACATTTTCTTTCTTAAAATATTTAGAACTTTGTTAGGGTTTACACTAGCCCCTTTTCCACCTTTGCCCATTTATTCACTCTTTTACATTATTTTGTGACTATACATTTGTTGTAAAAATTTGTAATAGTAATTTAGGGTTTATGGCTTTCATCCCCATTCATAAATTTGTACCCTCATCTCCTAAGGTGTTGTAATAGCATAGGACATTTAAATTCCGTAACTTACCGCTTTCAATATTATTGCTAGTAATTAGGGTTTGTATGGAAAGATTAAAACCAACAAATAGCAAACCCTAATCAAGACAAATCGAGCATGTAAACCAATACACTTGCACACTTACACCCTTAGTGTAAATCCACTTTGTTGCCTTATAAAATGGCCATATTATGCATGCGAGGTATCTTAGAAAAAGTAATAAGAAAATACAAGATCATAGTCCCTCGATGACGCTATCAAAGTTTCCTTTCAAAAATGATCTTAGTCCCTTAAAGAAAATGCTAAGATATCTTACAACATTGCTAATCGTGGCTATACGATGACCCTTGCCTGTCTCTTTTGCATCCAAAGATAGGATTATTTACCAAATAAATGGTAAGATAACAATGTCAAAGGAAAGAGGAAATAAACATGAAAGACTTTTGAGTAGGTAGAATGTTCCTAGTTGCTTTCTCATTTTCAAACCAAAACATCCTTGCTATTTTCAAAACAAACACCAACACTTTCAAAAACATCTTTCAAACTTGAAAACATTTTAAAAAGATCAACACTTTGTATACATTCTTACGGACGAGAATCATTGCAAAGTTTGCCTAAACGATGACGCCTTTTCAAAATACTTTCAAAAAAACCACACAAAGCATATTTTCAAACAAAAGCAAGTGATCTAGCAAGTAACTTAGAGCCCATAGATAACTATGGATGAAAAGGGTGTTAATACCTTCCCTTTTCATAATCAACCCCTCGAACTCAAGAAATAATCTCAAAGGTCTTTCCTGTTCTTTTAAGCCTTTCCTTTTGGATAAAAGAAAAGTCGGTGGCGACTCTTGCTAACTGCAACATTTGCGATCAATCGTAAAATGACCAAGTCAGTTCTCCCAACGTATTACAGCTTCAATGATCTATGGAGTTAGCAGAAATGGCAGGAATTCTATAGGATACAAAGGTAAAGTATCCCAACCTTAGAAAGTTAATGATTTGGTTATTAAACGCACTCCTATGAATTTTCACTTTACTTATGGGCACACACATGATTTAAAGTATACTAGTAATGATTTCTCTGCTAAACTAAAATTCAAACAGAATTTTGGAAACTCTAACAAATAAGGACCCAAAAAGATATGGGTACCTAAGGATAAAATTATCTATGTTGCAGATATCTTTGACAACAAGACTGAAACACCAATCCTGGTACCTAGACTCTGGATGCTCTCGACACATGAAGAGAAGAAAGCATATGTTCCAAATTATGGAGCTTAAATCTGGAGGCTACGTAGGTTTCAGAGGCAATCAGAAGGGGAATATCATTGGCTCTGGAACAATTGGTAACAATAATCTTCCCTTTATTACTAATGTTCTATTAGTTGATTGGTTAATGCATAACTTGTTATCCATAAGTCAATTAAGTGATAACGGTTATGATATAATATTTAATCAAAAGTCCTGTAAAGCAGTTAGTCAGAAAGACAAATCTATCATATTTAGTGGAAAGAGAAATAAAAACATTTACAAAAAAAAACATTCTGAACTGAAAAGTCAGAATGTAAAATGCCTATTGTCTATTAACGATGAACAATGGGTCTGGCACAAAAGATTGGGGCATGTTAGCATGAGAAGAATATCTCAGATTAAAAAACTCAATCTGGTCAGAGGACTTCCTAACCTGAAGTTCAGCTCAGATGCTCTGTGTGAAGCATGTCAGAAAGGCAAGTTTGCAAAACCCTCTTTTAAAGTAAAAAATGTTATTTCTACCTCTAGACCATTAAAACTTATGCATATAGATCTATTTGGACCAGTGAAAACTGCATCCATTAGTGGCAAGAAGTATGGATTAGTGATCGTAGATGACTATAGCAGATGGACATGGGTAAAGTTCTTAAGACATAAGGACGAGTCAAACTCTGTGTTCTTTTCCTTCTATAACCAAGTCCAAAACGAAAAAGATCTTAGAATTGTTAGAGTCAGAAGTCATCATGGTGGAGAATTTGAAAACAAAAAATTTGAACTATTTTTCAATGAGAATGGCATCTCTCGTGATTTCTCTTGTCCTAGAAATCCCCAACAAAATGGAGTTGTAGAACGAAAGAACAAAACTTTACAAGAAATGGCCAAAACCATTATCAACGAGACTAACATTGCTAAGAACTTCTAGGCAGAAGCAATTAACACAACGTGTTACATTCAAAATAGAATCTCCATAAGACCTATTCTTGAGAAGACTCCATATGAACTATGGAAGAACAGAAAGCCCAACATTTCGTATTTCCATCCATTTGGATGTATTTGTTTTATTCTTAACACTAAAGAACATCTGAACAAGTTTGATTCTACAGCACAAAAGTGTATTATGTTAGGATACTCTGAACGCTCAAGAGGCTACAAAGTATACAACACAAACACAAATTGTAGAAGAGTCAATTATTGTTAGATTTGATGATAAGCTTGGCTCTCAAAAGTCAAAGCAAGATAAATCTTTTGCAGATATAGAAGTCCAATTTACAGGTACTAAAACATTGCATCAGAAGTTTCTCATAAAGAATCACAGACAACACCAAAAGAAGATGTCACAAATACTACAACAACCTCTGAAGAACCTCTCCAGAAAAGACAATCCAGAAGCATCTTAGCTCATCCTGAAGACAAAATTCTGGGAAAGAAAGAAGACCCAATCAGAACAAGATCCACATTCAGAAACTCTGAAGAATGTCTCATGGGATTAGTGTCTCTGATTGAGCCAACTTCCATTGATGAAGCTCTCCTAGACAATGATTGGATACTTTCAATGTAGGAGGAATTAAACCAATTCACCAGAAATGATGTGTGGGATCTGGTTCCCAAACCAAAAGGGTTCAACATCATTAGAATCAAATGGGTATTCAAAAACAAGCTGAACAAATAAGGAGAAGTCATCAGAAACAAAACACAACTGGTTACATAAGGTTATAGTTAGCAAGAGGAGATAGACTATACATAAACCTTTTCTCCAGTCTCCGGGTTAGAATCTATCAGACTTTTAATTTCTTTTGCTGTAAATAATGGCATCACTCTCTATCAGATGGATGTCAAAAGTGCATTCTTAAATGGATACATTGATGAAGAAGTTTATGTGCACCAACCCCCTAGTTTAGAAAATTCAAAACATTCAGAGTATGTTTTTAAACTAAAGAAATGACTATATGGTCTGAAACAAGCTCCCAGAGCTTGGTATGAAAGACTAAGTAGTTTTCTGCTAGAAAATGATTTTACTGGAGGGAAAGTGGACACAACCTTATCCTGTAAGCCATTTAAAAATGACATTATATTTGTCAAATTTATGTAGATGATATTATTTTTAGATCTACTAAAGCCTCTCTGGGAAGAAAATTTGTTAAGTCCATGCAGACAGAGTTTGAAATGAGCTTAATGGGAGAACTCAAGTTCTTTCTGGGCATTCAGATTAAATGTTTCTAAAAAACGGGCTTTCACTGGAATAGAAGATGAATCCGTGAATCACTCTTTTTTTTAAATGTAATGTTGCAAAACTTATTTGGCGGGATATTGCGTAGTGGATAAGTTTTTCGAATTGTTTGGAGGATGATTCGAAAGGGAGTTTTGTGATTTGGTACAAGTACTGCAAGTCTAAAAAGGTGAAGAAGGGAAAAGAAGATTGCATATGGATGGCTATTACCTGGAATATTTGGATTCTAAGGAACAAAATTATTTTCCGTAACGATAGTTGCAATGTCCTTGATATCGTTTGGAACATTAAGGCTACTGTTTGAATATGGTCTAGGTTGGGTGAAATTACTCATCCCAATTGTAACTTTTAGGAGTTTAGCAAAGATACTCTGTTCTTCTTATCTTAGGTTCAATTGGTCGGTAATTTCTCTTTTTGGCGAGTTGTTCTGCTCGGTTCATTGTGTATTCAGGTTGGCGAACCCTTAGTGCTCTTTTTCTAATATATCTTACTTACACAACAAAATTATCGATTTTAATCCCTTCATTTTAAAAATTGACTTTTATAGTCTCTTTATTATTATTATTTTTTTGGGATTTTAGTCCCTTTCATATCATTCTACAACAAATGGTCCATAACTATGGCCAACAAATAGACTTGAGTCAATCTATTATTGGGTCATGAGAAGAGCTATTGGACGGCCAAAAAAGAACCGTAACAAAGTAAATGATGAGCCTAAAAACACAAATACTTTGTTTTGAATTCTTCAAACACCAAAATGCCAAAAATACAAAAATATGAAACATAACAAACAAATATATGAAGATAAAAGAGCGTTGAGAGAATAATACAAAAAATTAATGTATTTCAAAATTATAAATCTTAATGATTTATCATAATATTTTAGTTTCACTATATATGTAATTTCTTCAAAGTCATATTACCTCAGAGTACATTATAGAGAAAAATTATTATTATAATTACGATCTTTCACAAAAGTGAGTTAAAAAATCAACTTTTGTTAATTATTAATTCCCTTTTTTTTCTCTTCTTGTATGCATGAATTATAAATTAAATTGAAATGAAAGAATGAATTAAAAAGGCAGAAAGAATTATAAAGCAGAACGTGATTATTTATATTTGTTACATATATTTATTTTGGAGTAACATAACAAGTAGTAATTCAACTAGCATAGGTACAAACACACATCTTTATACCATTAGGATAATCAAAACAAATCCCATCAGGTTCTCTATCTCGATATTGAACCTCACATTTTGCATCGCATTCAGGTTTACCACCATTGCATGATCCCAGTGTAATGCTACATCTTTGCTTGTGTTTGGAATTATCAATATTGTAAGTACATGTGCATAGGTTGTAATCATCACAATACCACGATATATTACCATCGGTTGGTAGAGAATTACAATAATTCTCACAGTTTCGTACATTGCAATACTCATTTGCTAATGTGCAGAACCCTGCTTCTACTGTTAATTGCACTATATATCATCATGTAAAATAAATTATATTAATTTCAAAATATAAATAATAGCTTAATGGTTTGAGAGACTAGTTATTACCTGCTGCAATTGATGCTACCATGACAAACAAAATCAAAGAGTTAGCCATTTAGATGTTGAATACAGACAACAAAAGATATTTGGTATCTCTCTGTCTATATCTTTCTCAATTTATACTGCTGTCTCAAGGATTAAACAACTCAACTTTTCTTTCAAATATATTATTAAATTAAAAGAGGTTTAGATATTCCATATATATTTGGATTTTTAGTAATATACTAAATTTTTGTTCAAGATAAGAATTGTTAAATTGTAATTCATATGTGTCAAAAGAAGATTTGATTTGTTTAGATTTAAATAGATTTGAATTTAAATCTAGATTAGATTTGATTTAGTAAAGAGATATTTTGGGCTTGGGTTTAGCTTAGGGAGCAAGCTAACCTAAATCTATAAATAAGAGAGAGTAACCCTTATTTTTGTATTCAAGTCATTGAACTCATTCACAGTATTTTGCAGTTGCAAAGTGAATAATAAAGTTTCCACAGTTTGTGGGCAGAATAGAAATTCTGCAGAAATATCTCCATTGTTATTTTACTTGTTTGTTTCATAACTTATCATCAAGTGGTGGTCGAAATTCATCATAGTGTATTGGTGGATTTCCAACATCTGGTATCAAGAGTTTGTGTTACGATTCAAGGGAAGTATCAATCAAGAACGATTGAAGAATTCAAGATGACAAGTTATGGGAATGCAAACTATCCAGCAACGCTGCCAATTCTGAAAGTTGACAACTATGAGAATTGGTGCAAACAGATGAAAGTCCTATTAAGGTGTCAAGGCCTTTGGGACCTTGTAAAAGATGGAGTCGAAGCGCTTGGCGAAAACGCTTCAGAAGAAGAAAAGAAGAAATATATAGAATCTGAGAAGCAGAGTTATAAAGCATTGTTTATAATTCATCAATGTGTCAGCCCAGACAACTTCGAAAAGATTAGTGATTCAGAATCTGCAAAAGAAGCTTGGGAGATCCTGGAGAAGTCTTTTGGAGGCGCTGAGAAGGTGAAAGAAGTGAGGTTACAAACTCACAAAAGGACCTATGAACTGCTTCAGATGGAAGACAGTGAAAACATATCTGATTTCTTCACTAGAGTTACAAAACTAGTGAATCAAATCAAGACATGTGGAGAAACACTAACAACAAGAGCTGTTGTTTCGAAGATCTTGAGATCCTTAGCTCCTAAGTTCGACCACATAGTGGTGGCGATCGAAGAGGGGAAAGACTTGTCGAAATTGACAAAAGAAGAGCTTCAAGGGACGCTCGAATCTCATGAACAAAGAATGAACGAAAGAGCTGCAGGAAAATCGAAGAGTGATGTAGCCTTGCAGGCACATTCAGCAAAAGAGACCAAAGGCAAAGGAAAGTATTTCGACAGAAGTAGAGGTGGCTACAACAAATCGAATGGCAGAGGAAACCAAATCGAAGGAGATGTGTCGAATCAAAGAAGACCACACCAAGGCAACCAAAGAGGTGGTGCTGCAAACAGAGGAAGAGGTGGTGGTCGAAAACCTGATAAGAGTCACATTAAATGTTACAATTGTCAGAAGTATGGTCACTATTCGAGTGATTGTCCAGAAAAACGAAAGAATCAAGAAAGTGATGCAAAGCTGGCAAAACATGAAGAAGAAGAAGAGATGATGCTGATGGTCACAACAAGAGATGAAGATAGATTCAAGGACCAATGGTACTTGGATTCAGGATGTTCATCACATATGTCTGGAAGGAAAGACTGGTTCGTCAACATAAAACCCTCAACGAAAAATTTGGTAAAATTTGCAAATAACAACACCCTAGCAGCTGAAGGTATTGGTGATGTTATGATCATGAGGAAAGATGGCAAGAAGTCAGTAATTTCGAATGTATTGTACATACCAGGCATGAAGAGCAATTTGCTCAGTATAAGGCAGTTGGTCGAAAAGAATTATAAAGTGTCAATCGAAGATAAGTTGATGAGAGTCGTTGATGCAAATGGGAGATTAATCTTGAAGGCTCCTATGTCTCAGAATCGAACCTTCAAGATTTAACTAAATGTGATGGAGCACAAGTGCCTTTCGACTGCAGCTAGCAGAGATGAATGGATATGGCATTATAGACTTGTTCATCTCAACTTCAGAGACATCAGAGATTTGAAGAGAAGAAATATGGTTTCAGGATTGCCTGAAATTGACATTCCAAACGAAGTATGTGAAGAATGTGTGCAGGCGAAGCAACACAAGAACAGCTTCAGCAAGGATGCAGGAAGCAGATCGAAGGCTAATCTCGAAGTCATATACTCTGATGTATGTGGACCAATCCAGGTGGATTCGATGGGAGGTAACAAATACTTTGTTACATTCACAGATGATTTCAGTCGAAAGCTATGGACTTACCTGATCAAGAAGAAAAGTGAAGTGTTCGAAGTATTTATCAAGTTCAAGTCCATGGTCGAAAGACAAAGTGGTCGAAAGCTCAAAGTTTTGAGAACTGATGGTGGAGGAGAATATGTGTCGAAATATTTCGACAGATTATGTGAAAAAGAAGGGATTGTGCATGAGGTGGTGCCACCCTATACTCCACAGCAAAATGGAATTGCAGAAAGGAAAAATCGAACCATCATGAACATGGTGAGAAGTATGTTGAAAGGCAA